>CM019065.1:105443040-106757698 GCA_009667805.1 Leptobrachium leishanense
GATGCTCAGCCTGAAAGGTTTAATCTCACGCTGCTAAATATGCTGGGGACTTTGTCTAACGTAGAGAAGCAGAGTTGGAGTCGTCAACATAGCTACTCTGGTGCATGCATATAACAGTACGGAGAGTGATGCCACTGGATATTCACCGTACCGTCTTATGTTCGGAAGAGAAGCTCGACTGCCGGTTGATTTGGCATTTGGGTTATCTCTAGACCAGACGTCGGTAGCTTCTCATAGAAACTACGTGGATAGACTTCGGAAGAATCTGGCTTCTGCGTTTGAACAGGCCCGTTTGACTTCAGGTAACAGGGAGGCAGAGGAACAAGAAGAACTATGATTTGAAGGTTCGAATACAAGATCTACAACCCGGTGATAGGGTTCTGTTGAAGAACTTGGGTGCTGCTGCGAGACACAAGCTGGCGGATAGATGGAGTTCTCAGGTTTACATTGTTTGCAAAAACTGCCAGGTCTGCCGGTTTGTATCAGATTCGCCCTGATGGAAAGGCTGGTCCCTCAAGAATTGGCACCGAAATCACTTGTTACCTTTGAGAGAGGCTGTGAGGATACCAGTGGAGAATGAACTTCCTCCGGCGAATTCGCATGCTCCACGTGTCCCTCCTGTTACTCGGTCTCAACAGACTCGGGTTGTTGGAGAGAGCGAAAGAGACAGCGACGAAGAGAGTTTCTGTTTAGATTGGATGCGCTCACCAGAACCTGAAGAGGTCATCCCAGTTCCTTGTCAATGGGAAAGTAATTTGAGGGCTGAGCTCCTGAATTTCAGTGGGAATTCCCAGAGGATATGGAACTCCTGAAACCCTTGAACTTCCGTTAAGGGTCCCGGATACTGTTGGAGACCCTGTAGCTCCTGAAGACGAACCTTACGACTACACAGTTCTATGCCTTCCCTGGAGGGATCGTACTCGAGGAAGTGTCTGCTCCAGTGGCAGACATAAGGACTGAGCCTATACCTATAGTACTTCCACCTGAAGAGGAACGGAAGGAGCCTGAACAAAAACGCTCTATTCGGTCGCCCCAGCGACTTACCTATGACTCACCAGGACATAGCACTGAAGAGGCCATCACCACTGTGCAGAGATTGCCCGAAGTGTCTGCTATGTTAGCTGAGGTAGCCCAGAACATGAGTCAGCTTGAGAAAGTGTTTCTAACCCACTGCATGTATGCTGCTGAACTGTATATGCTGTATAAACTGTGTGCAAATTGTAAAAGGATAATGTAACTGTTGTACCTCCTTGGAGAGACCCAAGAGTTCTAGGAGGGGGAGAGTGTAGCGATGTGTTAAAATTTACTGTGGCAGTACCCATTTTTGGCCACAAGATGGAGACAATCGCGAGTAGAGGCACTGGACATTCGAACTACATGTCCCGGCATGCTTTGCGAGAAGAAACAGGAAGTGGGTGGGTTTTGGAGAGACTGTACATCCTGCACCTCGTGGAGAACAGGCAGAGCGCGCCAGGGAGTAAAGGAGAGCGGATGCACACAGAGAAGGAGAGACAAAGGATAGGCCGGAGCGCAGACAGAGTGGATCGGGCTTAGGATTGGGTCACCCAGCCTTGCGGGATACGGACATCACCCTCTATACTATCGAGTGCAGTTTAAGGAGAGAAGACCCCTCCGAGTGAGGAGTACCGCGGTCGATTGAAGCGGGGAGCAGGCGGTAAGCTGGATGAGTCGCGGCTGATAGAGGGCAAGACAACAGATCCGGTGGTCGGCGTCCCCAGTCAACATCGAGCGGAGACGTCCTGGGTCAGCAGAACCTCAAGCTTGCGCTGGATGGGTGAGAGGCCCCCAAGGCCGTATGTAAATAAGAGCGTACGCTGCTGTTTTCCTTCTAAAACCCAGGGCCCCAACTGACTAGTCGAAGACATCATTAAAGTAAACTCACTGGCCAGTTGAAAAGTACCCGGGTACCATATACACACGAATACACACCACTTCATGTTCTGGGACTTAACCTGTGCAGGACTCAGTTTCCTTTTTCGAATCGGGACAAGGGGGCAAAGTTAAAGTTACGTTCCGAACACTTTTTTTCCCTTTTTCCCGCTGCGCGTTTACCGTGATACGAGAACTGTGTATTTTATTGTGTTCCGCTACGGGGTTTTTCCTCGAGTTTCGTATCGTTTAAAATTTTCTGCTCGGTCAGGGTTTTTTTTTCCGAAAATACGAAGCCCTCGTGTTTTCGTTTCTTTTACCGCTACGCGTTTTCGTGTTACGAAAGTACTGTAAATATTCCTGCATATACCGTGTCTCAAGAGCTGCAAATCTTTTTAGTAAACCTTTTAACTTGTAAAACTTACAGCGGTGTTGGAGTATATTTATTCCCTAGTGCGGGGAGACTGACCCGTGGTTTAATTTCAGCGGCTCCTCCGGGAGTGAGCGCTACATATGCATATACACCTACAGTTTTGTTAGCACGTGAGCGCTGAGTATCTGTTTTTTCCATGTGTAGCGCTCACTGTAAGGCATCTTCTATCCGAGGAGTTGCATATTGGTCTGGGATGGTTCTCCGGTTCAATGTGCGGTAGTCTATGCATAGGCGGACAGAACCGTTCTTCTTCCGGACCATCACTATTGGAGATGCGTATGGACTCCTGGACTCTTGGATCACCTTGGTTCTTTGCAATTCATTCAGCTGCTCTCGCAGATCATCTAAATCTCCCAGCGGAACTCGCCTTGACCTTTCACGAAACAGCTTGTCTTCTTGTAATCGAATGCGGTGCTCAGTACTTTTAGCTAGGCCTACGTCGAACTCATCTTTCGAGAACAGTTCTCTCCACTTCAAAACTTGAGACTGAAGACGTTTCTTCCACTCGGAGGAAATGGGAGCGTCCTTGGGGTAGAATCTTTCATCTGGAATCTCTTTATCCACTCCCCCTCCTAAATCAGTGGAGAGGGGCGTAGCGGACTCCACTTGCCCGAAACGCATTCGTGCTTTAAGGACTACTGGAGAATCAGACACATTGCACACGCTGACTGAGACTCTTCCTCGTGTTCTTTTCAGAGTTTTAGTGGAGATTATTTCAGGGATTACTTCAACGCCGGCTTCACTCCCATGATTAAAATCGGTCTCCAGCACTACATAGGGGCCTGGTTGCGATCCATTCAACTTGACTGAAGCCTGGAAACTTGCTACTTCTCCTGCTTGCAGAACCTTCTCTGTTCCTTCTAATCTCCATAGGCGCCCCACTTCGGCAGGTGCCTTCTGTTCTTCGACCATCCTCTGATAGACCGGACGTAACATTGGGTGTACTCCTTGAGTAGAACCTTCTTCCAATACGATAGGTGTCAGAAGACGCCGCACCAAATCAGTATTCGTCCCCACTATCATGGAACTTCTGTTTGCACCTGAGGGTCGAGGACACACAATGGCCAATGCATTCGCAACCTCCGGACTGCCGATGACTTCGGATCCGATCTCCAATTTCACCTGTAGATACCCGTCATAGGGGAGTTTCTCAGTTCCGATACCCCAGATTTTCCAGGTCCTTCAATTTCTGTAGAGGAATGTGCTTCAAATGTTTCTCATAGAAGTCTCGGTAGATGAATGTCACTTGAGCCCCTGAATCCAACAAGGCTTTAGTGTAGACTCCCTCCACTTGGATTGGCACAATAGGAGAAGGACCTATCAGTTGGTCAGGAAACTTGGTGGCGGTATCAGGACACTTAGACCCAGTTTGCTGTACCCTGGCCCTTTTCTTGGCCAGTGTAGGTTTTGGGTGTGCATTGCTTCCCCATGACGTAGGTCCGGATGCCAAGGGAGTGACTCTTTCAGTCCTGGCAGGCTCAGCAGTTGGCCGGACTTTGGGCACTCTCGCCCTCTTAGCCCTGGCTTGATTTTTGGAGCGGGGTTCAATCTCCGGGCACCTAGGTTGCTCCTTCACTGGCGCCCTCTGGCGTTTCCCGCCGGTGAGGTAGATAACAGTCCCTCTAAGGCTTTTAACAACTCATCAACTCTATTCCTCTCAGGCTTTCGGTCTTTGCATTGTGAGCGGAAGTGACCCATTTCTCCACAACCGAAACACCTCTTCTTAGAAAGTGGAGACGCAGTCGCCTGTTGTGATTCAGTTAAAGGACCTTGGTTAGACGCCACAGCAACTCCGGTTGTCTGCATGCCTGTAAGGAACTTCTGCATCTCTGCCTGCATCTCTGTCACCTTCATCAACAGTCGGCACAGTTCCGCGTGCGCACTGCTGCAATTCGGCTTGAGCTTCCTGTACTTTCTTAACAGTTTTGTGCAACTCACCACGTTCAGAGGAGGTGCAATTCTTTGGCAGCCCTCTCTGTGGATTTTAAAAGCGATCAGGTGCTCTTGCTCGTCCACGTCGGACCCGTAAGTATCCAGCGAATCGCTTTCCAGGCTGCAGACCGTCGTTATGCCTTACAGGTTGTGCGTAAGCTCTTTCCCTCGCCTGAAGGATTTTTCCTCCAGCAAAGCCTCCCTCTCTCTGACAGCTCGGATCAGTTCCAGGTACTTCAGTTCTTGATTACCTGCTCTGCTTCTCAGCTGCAGCATCACTGGATCTAGAGGTTGAGAGCCCCTCAGGATCTGTTTTTATTCGGACCTTATCCACTTCGGCCGGCTCGGCCCCTTTCTTGAGGAGTATCTGGTGCAGAATATCTTATCTAGGCGCCTCATGTATTCGGTCATTCTCTCACCTTTCCGCTGATAGGTGTGTTCATACTGATATACAAGCTCTGCGGCCTTTTCTGTTCGCCCAAAAACTTCCTCCAAAATGTTTAAATAATCGAAAGCAGTACAGTCTTTTCTACTCAGTTTTAGGTTTCTCACCGCTTCTGACGCAGGTCCCTTTAAACTCTCGGTGATCCTTTGCTTTTTCTGGGCTTCAGGGACGTCCCACTCATCCAGAGCCTGCATCGCCTGTTCCACCCATTCCTCAAAGGTTTCTTCTCCCGCCGGAGTTGGTACGTTTCCTGTAAAATTTCTCAACCGTCGATAACCGAAGTTAGTGTGCGGAGGCTTGTTCTCTGACACTTAGCCAGCAAATCTCCAATAGCCACTATGAATTCAGGCCCGATCATGGCCAACGGACTGGGCGCGGGAACACTTGCGGATTCGCCACGTGGCGCACTTGGCTGAATCAGTTGGACTTCCACCTCATCGGTCAGCTTCATGCTTGCACCCTGAAAACACACTGGAACACCCTTTCTCCATTCAAAAGAACATACGTGTGAGAGGTATCTGTGTTCTTTTTAATGTCCAGAATTAACCCCCGATGGTCTGGTGTCAGCGCGGCCACGGCCTGGCGAATCTGATCTTCGGCCCAAGTGTCTGTGGGAATATCCATGGCTATACAACATTCTAACTGACTACTGTGCTCCTCACACCATTCGCCAACAGTGTCTGGATCCATATTTAACCCTTTAGATGCGGTTTTTCCAGAGACTGGATCCCGGAAACGAGCCCCCACGTGTAGCGCTCACTCCCGGAGGAGCCGCTGAAAATGAACCACGGGTCAGTCTCCCCGCACTAGGGAATAAATATACTCCAGCACCGTTGTGGATTTTGTAATTTATATAGTTTACTGAAGTAAAAGGCATATAATAGTACACGGTGTTTGTAGATATATTTACAGTATTTCGTATTGCGGTAAACGCGCAGCGGGAAAAAAAGAAATGCGAGACTTCGTATTTCTGGAAAAACACACGACTGAGCAGAAAATACAATGCTTCGTAATTACGAGAAACGCGCAGCGGAAAACCCCCAAAATAAGATGAGAATCTTTTCCCCTTTTTCGGATCTTAGGGAGTGAGTCCCGAACAGGTTAAGTCCCGATTTGTGAGTGTATGTGTGTGTTATGGTACCCGGGTACTATTCAACTGGCCAGTGAATCTTTTAAGCGATGTCTTCGACTAGTCAAGTTGGGGCCAGGGCCGGCGCTGCCGCTAGGCGAGCTAGGCGGCCGCCTAGAGCGCAGCGCTGTCTAGGGCGCAGCGGAGCTCCACAATTTTGAAACCGGCAAATTTTTGCGCCGCCGACATCGCTGCACTATTTTTTTGTAAGCGCCGGTGCCGAGGCAGGATCTAATTTGCCAGCGCATAGATACCGTGTGTGATGCCAACCACGCCCACCCCACACGCATGCGTCAACATGAGAGCGCTGAGCGTGGGATCAAGACGCGTGGTGGTGGATCCTGAGGCACGGCAGCCAGCTGATAGTGACAGCGCACCTACGGCTCCCGCAGGGTCCTGGACCAGCCAGCTACGCTACCCACCAGGTATGTGCCAGCTTGCTGCCTGTCCCAGTCTCCGTAGCTGAAGGCCTGCTGCCCCAACAAATGATCCACCGGGGTACTCATCCAAGAGAACCACCGGCGACCTATGGTGCCATGAAGCGTCCACCGGGTGCTCTCTCAGAAGTGTAATGGCCAGCTGCACCGTTAAGGCGGAAGGCGGCGACCTCGGGTAGGCATCACGTCCGGCTCCTGACCGGGGCACGTCTGCAGGGAACCCCCTTGCAGAGGGGAAGAAATGTGATGGGTGGGGCGGCATCCTCTGGTAGGCCTCACTATCGGAGCCTCAGAACTCCGCTGCATGCTGCTGAGACAGTGAGGGTCACAACAAGGAAGAGACAGGATTCGGGGCCCAGTGTGTGCCTTCTGTGTGTGTGCATGTGCCTTCTGTGTGTGTGCATGTGCCTTCTGTGTGTGTGAGTGTGCCTTCTGTGTGTATGTGTGCCTGCCTTCTGTGTGTATGTGTGCCTGCCTTCTGTGTGTATGTGTGCCTGCCTTCTGTGTGTATATGTGCCTGCCTTCTGTGTGTATGTGTGCCTTCTGTGTGTATGTGTGCCTTCTGTGTGTATGTGTGCCTTCTGTGTGTATGTGTGCCTTCTGTGTGAGTGTGCCTTCTGTGTGCGCCTTCTGTGTGTGTGTGTGTGTGCGTGCGCCTTCTGTGTGTGTGCGTGTGCCTTCTGTCCTGTGTGTGTGCGTGTGCCTTCTGTGTGTGTGCGTGCGCCTTCTGTCCTGTGTGTGTGTGCGTGTGCCTTCTGTCCTGTGTGTGCGTGTGCCTTCTGTGTGTGTGTGCCTTCTGTGTGTGTGCGCCTTCTGTGTGTGTGTGTGCGTGCGCCTTCTGTGTGTGTGTGCGTGCGCCATCTGTGTGTGTGTGTGCGTGCGCCTTCTGTGTGTGTGTGCGTGCGCCTTCTGTGTGTGTGTGCGCCTTCTGTGTGTGTGTGTGTGCTCCCCTTCTGTGTGTGTGCGCCTTCTGTGTGTGCGCCTTCTGTGTGTGTGCGTGAAGTGGACCTCTGTGATATGCTCATACACACTGCCCATTACCGTGCGTTTCATTGCTGTGCAGCTCTGTGATACGCACGCTCATACACACCGTACATTTCCGTGAGTTTTATTGCTGTGAAGCTCTGTGATACGCTCACACATGTCACGTGGTTGGTTTTTTTTCTGGGGGGGGGCGCAAGTAGCTGGCCTGGCCTAGGGCACAAAATAGCCTAGCACCGGCCCTGGTTGGGGCCCTGTGGGTTTCAGAAATAAACAACAGCGTGCTTGCTTGAGCTTTTGTAAAACCGGCCTTGGAGGCCTCTCACCCATCCGTTGATCACCCAGGCTCCGCTGACCCAGGACGTCTCTCCGCTTGTTTCCTCGCTGGGATACCGGCTACTGGATAGGTGGTCAGGCTTTCTGTGCTCCGGCCCGGACTTGTCCAGCTACCGCCTGCTCTCCCGTCCTATGGACTCGCGGTACTCCTCACTCGAGGTCCTCAGCTTGTCTGGATAACAACTTGGGCGATGCCTGTCGATGAGTAAGGCTCCTTCTGGCAAGGCAGGATAACCCCACTTGGATCCCAATAGGCCACACTTGCGCTCCGGCCTAATCACGGTTCAGCTCCTGCAGCACTGCGTCTTCCCTCATGCACTCCCTGGCGCGCTCTGGCACGTTCTCCACGAGGCTCAGGATGTACAGCGTCTGTGTCCCACCCACTTCCTGTCTGTTTGCAAAGCACGCCGGGAAATGTAGTCCCAATGTTCAGTGTCTCTGATCGCACTTGTCTCCCTCCGGTGGCCAAAAATAGGTACTGCCACAGTAAGAGTTTAAACACAGCGCTACACATGTATAAAACATAACAAGAAAAAAAAATAATAATAATATATATATATATATATATATATATATATAAGAAGCCTTTGTGTTTGGTGTTTTGATATTTATATAAGAAGCCTGTCACTTTTCATACTCATCTGATAATTTTCATTTTGCGTCTTTAATATGCACACATCTTCATATGTCATACAGGATCAAAATAAGGACGTCATACTAACAAGAAGTGTCAATAGTGCTTTTGTTAAAAAATTACATATATGTACGTATGTTATAAGGTTACGGTTACTTTCAGGGTTAGGATTAGGGTTATATTCTGCAAAATTTTTGCTTCATTTTCTAGGCAACACATTCTGCCCATTCTTTTGACGCAAGCCCTAAGCCTAATTTTTAACTCTACCCCTAATTTCTAACCCAAAACCTAATTTCTAACCCTAACCCTACTTTTTAATCCTAAACCAAACTCTAACCCTAATTTCTAATAATAAACCTAACCCTTGTTTCAAACCCTAACCCTATTTTCTAACTCTAAGCCAAACTCTAACCCTTTTTTCTAACCCTAACCCTACTTTTTAATCCTAAACTAAACTCTAACCTTGATTTCTAACCCTAAACCTAAATTCTAGCCCTAACCCCTAACACTTGTTTCAAAACCTAACCCTAGCAATAGAAAATCATGCTCCTATTTGTGACAGATTCTCAGCCGTGGCCAAATTGGAACATCTTTTCTAATGATGTGTCTTTTTTAAATTGTGATTTATGGATGATTTTTTTTCACGCATTTTGATTATTATTAATCATTATTATTATTATTCTTTATTTATAAAGCGCCAGCATATTCCACAGCACTGTACAATGGGCACAGTATAGACAGGGCTAAAATACATTGAACAACATTTTAATAAACCAAAACAGGAGGAAACGAGGGCCCTATTCCCGTGGGAACTCACAATCTAGAAGGGTTGGGGGTGGAAACAGGAGGAGAGAACTGCAAGGTGAGAGTGATGGACTGCAAAGTGGGAGTGATGGACTGCAAGGTGAGAGTGATGGACTGGTGAAAATGATGGACTGCAAGGGGAGAGTGATGGACTGGTGAGGGTGATGGACTGGTGAAAGTGATGGACTGCAAGGTGTGAGTGATGGACTGGTTGCGTCAGTGAGTCTGGTGGTAGGCTTCCCTAAATAGGAAAGTCTTAAGGGAGCGTTTGAAGGAAGAGAAACTAGGGGAAAGACTGACCGTACGAGGGAGAGCGTTCCAGAGGGTGGGGGCTGCGCATGAGAAGTCCTGTAGTCTATCATGGGAAGAGGTGATGCGGGGAGAAGCTAGGCGACCTTTTGATACTGGCTAATGGGTGGACATAAAGCTTTTTCCCTATTATCTCTATTGTTCTGTACTCTGCTCCCTAATCTTTATGCAATCCAGATTTTTATATGTACGTATTCTTATGGGTATATACATATGTACTGGCTGGGTGGAGTAGAGGTAACATCACTGCTCTGCATGGAGAGAGCCTGTGGAGTCATGGGTTCGATCCCGACGAGCACCTATCTAGTAAGTGTCCCTGGGCAAGACACCTAATGGTACACATTCGCCACCCAGGACATACTGTCACAGTTCCCGGATCCCACCACGCAGTCCTTGAAGCCCAACACTCCACAGAGCCCAAAAGCTACCAACAGGGTAGCCGTAGAAGAATCCCTAACTGTCTGGTCCTTAGAATTGGCCAGGTATACTAGCTAGACAGAAAGGGTTAATCAAAGACAATGTTGTAATACAAAACCAGGTCAGCAACACGGGGGTAGTCAGACGAGCCAGAATCAGGAATACAGATTATAGAATAGTCAAATGGAATAGCCGGGTCGATATCAGTGCAGAAGCATAGTACAAGAATATAGTCTAGGGCAACGGAAGGCAGAATAGTCAGAAAACAAACAGAGGTCAACAGGTTAAATCACGAGAGAATTCAGGTACAAGGAGCTCAGGTATGGATAACCACGATCTGGCACTGCTTAGAAGGAACTGTTGGTTTTTAAAAGACCTTCACCAGACCGCGCCCGCCTCTGAAGCCGCGCCTCATGCAGCCACCTCCCTGCCTGTTTCAATTTAAACCGGGTGTTGGTGAGCGAGCAGCATCAGACATGCTGCCCTCAAGCACACACCGGAAAGGCTGGAAGCCCCCAACTTTACACATACTTGAAAACGAGAGAAATCTCAATGTATCCTTCCTTGTAAAATCCTTTCTCAAAAAAAAAAAGAAGATGTATAATATTATCTACAATTTTCATCTTTCTTAGCAAGTGGGAGAGGCTACTTCTTACACAACTGTCTCTTTATTACAAGGTGAGGATCTGTGAATACTTGCTTAGACATCTGTCGCTGGTTTCTAACAGTGCAGGGATATAAGCTTGATGTTTTTTTGCAGAATCCTGTACCTTCTCCTAATGACTCGAAACTACATAATTGCATTGCCAGGATCATGAATGAGCAGCAATTATTATATATACAGAGATCTAGGTATGTTTGAAGGTTTTACCCATAAGCTTTATGCACTCGACAAAAAGGGCAATGCAGCTATTTTACACTAACCCAGTCCACGTAGAGCACATTTATCATGGAGGACACACAAATGAAATGTTGTTCTATCAGACATGTCAAGTCGTACAACTTGTGCGTGACACACAGTTTTCCGCTAGTGTTCTCGATCACACAACAGGCCTAGGCTGTGACCTGGTTTTTCTAAGGACTAATTGTAAGTGCATTAGGGGAGCTCTTGTCTCATGGCTGTCATGGTGCTGAATGCTAATACAGCGCACAGGAATAAGCATTATGGGAGATGTAGTTTCAAAACATTTGGAGGGCCAGGTTGCTGACCAAAGCATTAATGGGATAATCTGGTAATGTATAACTTGGGGGTCAACAACCTTGACCACCAGATGTTTTAGAACTACATGTCCCATGATGTCTAGTCAATTTGAAGACTGAGCATTATGGGAAATGTAGTTTCCATCCACCTTGGGGGCCAATGTTTCTGACCCCTGGCATAGCTAATATGATTATTATATACCTTTTGTTGATAATGTCACCGCAGGTTATACAGCTCTCGAGCAAGGTCCTCTCTCCTCTTCCGTGTGTTTATATTTGTTATTCTGTCTCACCCATTGTACAGCGCTAGGGAACATGTTAGCACTTAATAAATACTTGTAACCGACCTTGAGCGTTTTCTTCATTTGCAAGGGAGTGGTTTGCCAGTTAATAAAGTGTAACAAAATTGAAAGCATGGGCCCTGTGTGCTCAGAGTGTCAAAATAAAGTAAGGATAGTACAACGTAGAAGGAAGAGTTTGGGAGATAGCTGAATCATTTGGCTTGAAAGCACCATTGGGAATTTTTTCCACCAGGCTATGGTGCGAGAAAGTCCCATGTGCCGATCCTCAGGCTTGTAGAGGATTATAACTGCGGTTTTTAACAAAGATTGCTGAAAATACTGTATAAACCCTTACCCTTTCCTTTTATCATGACATTGAACCATGATGCTTGCACTTTCTCCAATGCCTGTCCAATGGAAATAAATGTATTGAATTAATATTATTTATTAATAATACTACTATAGATATTGCCTTAATGAATAAATATTGTAAATGAATATTATATAATAATACTGTGTAGATTGTCTTCAAAATTCCTGCCTCTAATTAGGCCAATACAATAGATGCAATGAAAAAAATGTACTTATTTCTTATGTCCGGCAAGATGCAACTGTAAAAAAAATAAATCTATAAATTCCAGATATGTGCCTTTAATATATACATAGTGCATGGGTGTCTAAACTCGGACCACCCCCCCCCCAATGCTGCTTAATTGCAACTTCCTTGGATTCTGTGTCCATCGTGACTCTGTCCATGTATTGCAGTCAAACATTTTGGTTGTCTTTGTTTAGCAACCTGTGGAGGCCAGAGTTTGTGGCTTCCTGCCCATGTGAATGTCCACTCGGTGAGATACACTAATATTAAGGCTGGGGTCAGACTAACGCAGTGCGAACGCACGTGGAGCCGCACTTTATTACGGCTGTAGTAGCAGCAAATGACGGCCAATGACGGGCAATATACGGACTACGGCCGCACTTTCGTGCGGCCGTGTAAAGCAAGCGGCAAACAAACGCATTTTTTCGAGAACGTGATACTGCTAGTACTGACGTACAGAGTGCGCTGCGTCCGCTAGCGGCATGTGTGCGTGATTAGGAGACGTCAGACGCTGCTAATGTCCGGCCAACATCACGTCCAGACGCAAAACGTGTTTTATTGAGGATCCATACAAAATCAAGGACAAAAATGGGCATCGTATGACCGCTATCGTGTATTCCGTGAAAAAATACGTCCATTCGTTCGAACGCACTTTTTCACGGACAACGCGAAAAATGCTTTAGTCTGACCCTAGCCATAATTTGTAAACATTCTTAGTGAAATTAAATTACTGACACAAAAGTTTCAATGAATTACTTGTGTGTTAGTTTGGATTGTCCAGTAAGAAAACTTTAGTGTGAAGATACGGCCAGCGCAGAGAAGACCTAAAGCTAACATTACAGTATCCAAACATATAGGACTCTATTAACTACTTTGTGCAAACGTTAACGTGTGTGCAAAAATGCATTACCGCGAGGGGGAAAACACTTTGCACAGAACGTCGTATTACAACGTCCGCGCAAGAAATGTGCGTTAACGTCTACCGCAGGTGAACCTGCGCGAAACCTTTGCCAGCGTAATGTACGTTGCGCGTCCTATACTTAACATTGTGAGCGCAAATGCGTTTGTGCGCTGGTATGCGGATGGTATTACAATCTATGCGCAAATTTTAACGGACAGCGTTTGCGCGCATAATTTTAACATCTTTGAAAAGCTGGTGTTAATGGCAAATCTGAACGTCCTGGCCAAAACCAAATACACCAACCTGAAAACAAAAAATACAGCAACGTATAGTTACACATTCTACACATACCCAAACAATAAAATGGAGAAGTTGTGCGTGTTTTTATTATTGCTGCAGCATATATACGCAGATTGATTTTGACAGGCGCAAAAACTGAACAGGAAACAAGTGTGGTTCTTAATTCTGATTGGCTGAATCGCGTTAAAAAACAGTCCGCACACTGATTTCTGCACGCACGATAATGCGCGCACGTTTTAGCGCGTCTTTTTTACATGCGTTATTTTTTGACGGATGAAAAAATGCGCGGGGATTGTAATACCACCGTTATTTTTTGCGCGTTAACGTTTAGCGCTGCGCGCAAAAAAAATAGCGCTGCGCGAGCGCTTTTGCACTATGAGTTTAATAGAGCCCATACAATGGTTTATACCAATTTTTAAATGGTTAAGTAAGGGTAACCATGGCAATTAACATGCAATATTAAAACTTCCTACTGATCAGAAGCATTGTTTGATAACTATATGTACATTATGCACAATGGAAGTATGAATGTTAATAAATTCTAAACTAACCTTGTTGTTGAACTAACATATGTTTTAGTATTGTACATTTTACATCACTTCACGATCAAAAAACACAGCACCGTCTCACACACCGTCTCACACACCGTCTCACACACCGTCTCACACACCTTGGATTTTTCTGTGTTGTTTTTCCACTTCAAGCTTCAACATGTAGAAGAGCAGTAGTTCCCAACGCTGGTCCTCAGGTTCCCCTAGCAGGCCAGGTTTGCAAGATATCTGAAGCACAGTACAGGTGCTATTATCAGTCTTTATTTATATAGCGCCAACATATTCTGCAGCCCTGAACATTGGGTACAGTACAGACAGTGTTACAATGCATTGAAACCGAACAACATTTGATAAACTGACAGGAGGAAATCAGGGCCCTATTCCTGTGGAAACTTACAATCTAGAAGGGTTGGGGTCTGGCTTGGGGGTGGAAACAGGAGGGGAGGACTGCAAGGTGAGAGTGATGGACTGCAAGGTGAGAGTGATGGATTGGTTGGGGAAGGGATTTGCTGCTCAGTAATTGCAGTATTCAGGAATTCTCCTTTTATGTGTTGGCTTTTTGCCTGCAGGGTAGCTCCACACGATGGTATGGCTCCTTAGGCTAAGGTCAAACGAACGCATTATTCGCAGCGACAGTCAAAAAGTGCGTCCGAACGCATTGACGTATTTTTTCACGGAATGCGCGAAAACGGTCAGACGACGCACATTTTCGTGCGTAATTTTTTACAGATCGTCAATAAAACACTTTTTGCGTTTGGACGTTATGTAGGCTGGACAATAGCCGCGTCTGACATCTCCTAATCACGCACACATGCCGCTATGCCGCCGCAGCGCACTCTGTACGTCAGTACTAGCGGTTCTGCGTTCTCGAAAAAATGCAATCATTTTCCACTTGCGTTGCACGGCCGGACTTTCGTGCGGCCGTACTTCGTATCTTGGCCGTCATTGCCCGTCATTTGCTGCTACTGCGGCCGTGATAAAGTGCGCCAGAACGCACGTTAAAAATGTGTTAGTCTGACCTCAGCCTTACCCATCGCCTCTTCCAACAGAAAACGCTGCCAAAGAAATAAAACTGCACTTTCTTCATTTAATATTATGTCGCAATAGAAATCAATGTGGATCTCCACACAATAACTAAGAAGTAAACACAGGTTTTGGGGCTCACTTGACACACTATGAGTAAATTTACACGTGAGGAAATAGTGGACTCAGTTGAGAACACTAGACCGTGACAATGAGTTGGTAGAATGCAAAAGCTAGTAGAGCGCACTCTGAAGGAGTGCTGACATACAGGGTTATTCAGAGAAAGGTGAAACCCAGGAGAATGGCAGAAGAAGGAACAATCTAGACCAAATAGCAGTCATTCTCCTGGTTTTCACCTCTCTCTGAATAACCCTGATAATATATCTAATGGTCCTTGCATGCCGGCAGAAGAAGACAATATGGTAAAGTGCTTTGTTGCTTCATGCTTTTTTTTTTTTTTAAAAAAGAGTCCCATTTGAGGCATCAGAACCAGTTCTTTTAAGGCATACGATAGAAAGGTGTTCGCTTCTGCTGTTGTGGTTAGAACAGCGTCTTTCACCCATTCTGAATCTGTACTGAAAGGACTCCTAAGGCTAATGTCAGACGAACGCAGTCTGAGCGCACTCTGCGTCCGTGCATAATGGATGGACGTACTGATGGAAGATACTGTAGACACCACATGGTCCGTGTTTTTTTCACGGACGTAAAAAAAAAAGGGAAATATGGGAATCAAAATTAATTAAAATTAAATGACAGGTACAGTCAGCCAGACCAAAAAAAACCTCTGAGCGTCAACGTGATGGACATTGCAAATACGCTGCATCTGACGTCGCCTCATCACGCACACAGACCACTACGTGGACGCGGTGCACTCTCGGCTTTCGTCGTAGCGCTTTTACGTTGAGGCCTAAATGGCGTCTGTTGCCACGTGCGTGGTGTGTGCGCACTTTGGTGCGCACGTTCTTCGTGTGTTGGTCTCTATTGATCACAAGTCAATGCTACGACAGACGTTAAACTGTGCGGCGACACGGACGTGATGACTGCGTTCGTCTGACGCTAGCCTTAATGCTCACTTGTATATGGCTGGAGTTTCACGGTGAAATACCTTTGCACCAATCAATTTTGTGCCTTCACGTTTGTGAGTTTGTATTTTAGTCTGGCTTTTACATTGCAACTGATCCACTGAAAAAAACAGCTGGATCACAGATTCAACTAGTGACAACAAATAAACAAAATACTTTTATTGAAATACAATGTCATAAGGCCGGCGTCAGACGAACGCAGTGATCACGTCTGTGTTGCCGCACAGTTTAATATCCGTTGCAGCATAGAATAATGATCAATAGAGACCGACACACGAAGTACATGTGCACCGAAATGCGCACGCACAACGCAAGTGGCAATCAACGCAAGTTAGGCAAGAACGCAAAACCGCTAGACGGACGCGCAGAGTGCGCCACATCCACATAGCGTTCTGTGTGGTGATGAGATGTCAGATGCAGAGCATTTGCTACGTCCAGCACCTTGACGCACAAAATGACTTTTCATATACTTTTCAAATTTTTATCATTTTTCATATTAATTTTGTTTCCCATAATTCCCTTTTTTTTTCTACGTCCGTCAACAAAAACAGACCGTGTGGTGTCTACAGTATGTTCCGTCAGTACGTTTGTCCGTTGTGCACGCACACAGAGTGCGCTCAGACTGCATTCGTCTGACATTAGCCTAAGTCATGACCTCCTTCAGAATGGAAAGAAAATCGGGAGCGAGAAAACTCAGGCAGAGATGTAAACCAGACATTATTTAACACCAGTGGCGACTCTAGGAACAATATTAAGGGGGGGCACATAAGATACCGCAGTCAAAACTGGGGGGGGGCACTAATAATTTTCACCACTAAATCAAACCACTTAATAAAACTAAGGGCCCTATCACCTGGTGTGAGCTAAAACACCATCACTAAAGGAAAAATTTTGCGCTAAAACGACCTTCTAACAGATCACCTTGTCTGCTGTAGTCCGTGTACAAGGTCGTTTAGCGCATGCTAGGGAAACACTAAGACCCGGGCTGAGACCCAGCGCTAATTTGCTTTTGTACAGGATAGAGCTGTCTTTTTTTAGTGCAGAGTGCCGGGCCATACCTATCCCCCACCCTCACAAGTGTGAATATGAACACATCTAGTAAATAACCTCACATCCCTGCATTATTAAAATCCTCCAAGGTGGTCGTATCATCCATATTTATATGCACATACATTAATTAAGGCTGATGGACATTGCATGATAAATGCCCCCAACAGCATGTAGAATCATTACAATGCATTTAATAGATCCAAAAGGAAGGCAAGGTGAGTGACACAAATTTCCCTGCTGCGGCATATAAATAATACATTTTCAGAGCAAGACTTATCCATGTGTCCCTTTAAATATGATCCACACAGTCACCCTAATAATCAACCGCTTCCATACTATGAATAACCCCCAGCATAAAATGGTGAAAATTAGGCAATATATTAGAATCAGGATATATGTGGATAAAGGATACATTTATAATAGAGCCTATTGCAACAGCAGCGACATTGCTGACCATTACTATGGTGTATGGGGCCAAGAGAACACCTGTGCCGCATTCCTTTCAATTGCCTGTTAATTTTGGGTGAGGACCTGTTTTTTCTGGTCTTTTTGGAGTTAGCACCTGGGTTGAGCAGTAGGTAAAATGTTGCAATTAGCGCCCCTCAAAAAATCAGCGCTGGCACCAAGTGATCTGTTAGTTGCAAAAGCGCTAGTGATCTCTAGCGCTTCCTGTTATAAGTAAAGGACGCGGAAAGTACAGTAAGCTCCCGGTACAAATCGCTAATAGTGATGCGCTAAGCAATTTTTCCCATTTGTAGCCAGAGGCAAACGATCTGTTGGTCAGGAGCTAGACTCAATTAACCTGGTGCTAACGCAAAACCATGCCGACGCTAACATTAGCTCACACCAGGTAATAGTGCCCTAAATAAGTATGTTTAAATAAGATTCCAAAACCCCAGAGTAATGTGATGCAATGATGCCTTTTTGTTGTACTAACCTGATACTTAAATTCAATGTTATTTGCCGCTATTCGGCGGTTTTCGCTGAATGTCTGATAGCTGCTTCAGCGACCCCACTTGGAGCAAATTACAGTGACCATTCGTTAATAGGGAATTCACCATATTTCTACAAAATGTGCTGAAAAGCAAAGGATAAAAAGATGATTAGACCCTAATAGATTCTAACTTCCATAATAACCCCTAAAATACCATTAATCAAGGAATGAATAAAATGTATACTGTGAGGGATGAAGTCTACCCATTAACCCTTAATATACAACTAAACGAAGGCAAAAACTAACGTAATACACAATGTAATGTATAGTCTGAACATTAACCACTTCACTGCTGAGCCATTTCAACCCTGTGAAAATGTTTAAGTTTAATTGCACGTTTTTATTTAATGTTTTATGACTTTTACTTTACACTGAATAAGGTCATATTGGGTATCATTGGAAAAGCCAGAATCTGCCCTTTCCAGTGGCACCATATACGATGCACAGGGACGGAGATACATCGGTCCAAAATGTGTGGGAAGCTGGATGCTGATTTCTGGTGGGGGGGGGGGCAAGGAATAACCTAGGGTGGGGCAATTGCCCCCCACTTGCCCCCCTGTAGAGATGCCTATGTTTAACACTGAGAGGCCAAGTGAAAAAGGCCATGGTTGGAGACATTCACTTGTGATCGCTGTAGTGCACCGAAGATGGAGTCGCTGAAGATCGTCGAACTGGCTGCCGAACAACACCAAACTGCAGGAAAAAAAAACGGAACTCCCCTATACTCCTAATAGGTGTTTAAACCAATAAAAATGTCTTAAAATGTGTCTGGATAATAAAAAAGGCCCTTTAAAAAAATAATAAAAAGGTCTGTTACAGAATAAAAAAACACCATTTAAAAAATACTGGAATCAATTTTTTTTCTAGAAATTACAAAAGGTGTTAAAAAAAAAAAAAAATACACTCTTTGCTGGAAATGAATAAATGTTTTTGATAAATTAGAAATATTACTTTTTACATTGAAACCTATGGGATTCGCCTGTTTAAACCTGTCAAACTGAATCGCTGAAAATCAGGTAAATTCACTGACACTTCGGCATTCTTTGAATTGATTAACCATTACTTATCCATGGGGCAATTTCGCTGCTTCTGAAGACTGCCTATCTGAGGCGAACTGCACCGTATTTCACCATCAATTCGCCAATATTTGGCAAATGAACAGTTTTATTGAATAGGCGAACTGCCCCATAATTGCACCGTACAGTGAAATTCACCGTCCTGTGCCATTCAGTGGCAAGTTCGCCGCTTAGTGAATAACCCCTTATGAGTTGAATGAAGTTGTGCTAAAGTGACATGCTCTACTAAAGTGACTACTTAAGGCCAGGTGCACACGGGACGTTTTCTTTAACGCACAGTACGTGCGTTAAGAAAATGCAGTGTCCAGTCGACGCGTGCCTGCCCCCTCAGCATAAAAGCGTGATCGCGCAGCCCCGTCAACGCGCATCATCACCGTCTATGTGCTAGGATGTGCGCATCGACGGGGCTGCACGGTTCTCCTGCGCTCAACAAGTGCGCATGCGCAATGCATTTGTCGCCCGACGTCGTGTCAATCCTAGCGCTACAGCCTTTGCGTTCTGAAGACGGACGTCTTCAGCGCACATTAGGCGTAGCGAGCGTTATGCGTGTGCGCGGCAGATCCGCCTAATGATACGCAGCGACGCGCGTTAGTAACGCGCGTCAGTGCGCACAAAAAAACATCCTGTGTGCACCCGGCCTTCGGTGTCAGCATCCTTGGTCCTCCAGATGTTTTGGAACTACATCTCCCATAATACTCGGATGCTCATGAGTTTGGGTGAATCTCTTGAGACATGAAGTTCCAAAATATCTGTAGGGCCAAGTTTGTCGAACCGCGGTCTAAGCCGTCAGCTACACATTTGCTTTCATTACAGAGTATAATGTGTATAGAAGATGTAATTTCAGCCCCTCTAAAGTGACACCAAGTGATGGCCGCCATGACAGGTGCAAGGTAAGAAGCGACCAAAAGTCACCTAGCTCACTGCATTGTCTACACTACAGCACAGCGTTAAACAGAGGGCAGCCTGCAGTGCCCAGATACGGCCTGTAGGTGGAGCTGTGCGTGAAGCCTGCAGACATGACAGCCTTTTCCTTATTAGGTTGTGTTCAGGCCGCCGTCGCACGGTGAAGGGGCGGAGCCGTGTGGTAGAGCTTGCCGGCTTGGCATAGTGCTTCGCCGGCGGAACGTCCTAGGAAACGCCGCGGTGTTGGTCGCGGCCTTCACAGCCCAGCTTTAAAATGGGGGAGAGCGGCTCTGAAACGGTAAGAGGCAGGGATAAACGAGGACAGAGATTTGATATGGACCGGCACGTCCAACGTTTTACTGTGCAGTAGCCTCATGTCAGATGAATTAACTGGATCTGTATACAGGAAGCCGGCACCATGGGTCATACATGCCCTGACTCCATGCATTGTAGCAGAGTCTGATCCTACGGGCTCCTAGAAGTTTACCCATGGCTCCTGTATTTTTTTATAATTCTACTAAACTCTTACAGGGTTATTCAGAGAGAGGTGAAAACCAGGAGAATGACTGGAGAATGGAAAATTCTAGGTCAAAATAGCCGATTTGGAAAGTGAGATGAAAGGGAGAATTTTTCTGGTTTGGCTATTTTGACCTAGAATTTTTCATTCTCCAGGTTTTCACCTCTCTCTGAAAGTGTTGCCTGACTCCTAAAAATGTGCTGCTGGGGGAGATCTAGCTGTGCCCAGCCCTACATTACAATGAATAACCAGCCCACATGCCCTCTTCATCCTGTGACTTTGGGTTTCACCCCATTAGATGACCCCTGGGCAGGGATGATAAATTTCTCATTGCAAATAGTTTATCCACATCCTAATCCATGAGAGACAAGCTGATACATCCCTTTACTCTAGAGCAGGGGTCAGCCAATTTGGTGATTTATTTGGTTTGGAACTACATCTCCCATGATGCTCAGTTACTTGTTGGGTTGGTCAAGCCTCATAGAAGATGTAGTCACAAAACTGTCTAGAGGGCCAAGGTTGCCGACCCCCCCCCCCTCTAGATTTTTATTTTAAAGGGGTAAATTGTTTCTGTACCAGTTTCATCACTGCTCATTTATTGGTCTCTGTTGCAGTGTGAAATATTTGATTTGTGCCAATGTATCCTGCAACGCGGTATGGATTGCAAATAGTATTCATAAATACCTCTTATCACCGCCCCCCCCCTAAATATTCTATTTCCTCCTGTGAATGTACCCTGTGCAGAAATGTCAGCCACTCAAACCTTTTTTTTTTTTCTTCACCATTGTGTGAATCCCACTACTATGTGACTCCTTACCCCCCCCCCCCGTGTTTCTGGGCAAGAGGTTCTTCACATATTTCGTTTTTAGGGGGGTGGGGTTGAGCACCCATGGGTCTCCATTAAAAGCTGGGCATAAAGCTTTATCTTGACCTCCTTGGTCACCGTATGCCATGTCTGACCGTGACCTTGGGACCTATCCATAAAAGTGGTGACAATACTTTGGTATCCAACTACCGTCCGATATCGTTGCTCCCTGTTATGTCAAAAGTCTTGGAAAAATGCGTCTACACACAATTACGTGATTATTATCAATATTGGAACTACTTAACCCCGGATCAATCAGGCTTTCGTCCAAATCACTCAACTACAACCGCCCTTTTAAAAGTCTGCAATGATATCCAAGCTGGGATGGAACAAGGAAACCTAACTGGAGCCATCTTCCTTGATTTTTGCCAAGGCCTTTGACACAGTAGACCATGGCATCTTGTTAAAAAAACTTAAAACTCTGGCATTGGTGATCGCACGCTAACCTGGTTTCAATCATATGTATCCGACCGATCACAATATGTGTCAATTTCTGGCAGCTCCTCCCTCCCGCTCCCAGTCACTTGCGGTGTACCCCAAGGCTCAATACTAGGCCCCCTGCTATTCACAATATTCATAAATGATCTGCCCAAAGCCTCAACAGTACATATGTACGCAGACGACACCGTAATCTATACCAGCAAACCAAATCTCCGGCAGCTGGAAGCCGTGCTGCAAGAACAATTCACAGAGGTAGAAAAGTGCATCAAACCCAACAAACTTTTTTTAAATACTATCAAAACTGTAACGATGCTCTTTGGAACAGCACCTAAACTACACAAATTGCAAAACCCCCATCTATGTGTTGGGACAAAATCAAATGGCACGCTGACCACAGTCACCTCTCTCAAATACCTAGGTATGTGGTTAGACCCTAATCTATCCTTTGGCCCCCACATCGAAAAACTCGCATCTAAACTTTACCCCAAACTAGGTGCCCTGTACAGAAACAAATCCTGCCTGAGCCCCGCGGTAAGAAAGTAGATTGTACAGCAAATGCTTATGCTGGCTATTGATTACGGAGATGTAGTGTATACAGCAGCCCGCAAACACACCTTCAGAAACTTACTACATTGTATAACTCATTCTGCTGCTTTGTGCTACAATGTAACTACATGACCCACCATTGTGACATGTTAAAAGAGCTAAACTGGCCATCGCTGGAGTCTAAACGCACCCTTCACCTTTCCAGCCTGGTGTTTAAGAGCTTTTCTGGGAAGCTGCCACCCTACCTGAATAGGCTGCTTCCCCCAGCAGCTCCCTCATCCTATAACCTCCGATCCAGGACCAGCACCTTACTTGCAATACCACAATACAAAAAGAAAGTGGCTCGATCCTCATTTTCCTACAGAGAACCGCAATTATGGAATAGCCTCCCAGACGCCATCAAATCTTCCCTTAGTCTTAAGTCACTCGAGCTCCTTACTAACATACCTCAATACAGAATGCACCTGTAAACATGTAACATAATGACTATTTCCTACATATGTATTTTCTGTTAATCTGTATATTTGTGGGGTTTTTTAATATCTTGCATTGTATTACTTTGTATTTCTGTAACTGTAACACTTCAATGTTCTTGAACCCAGGACATACTTGAAAACGAGAGAAATCTCAATGTATCCTTCCTGGTAAAATCCTTTATAAATAAAGTGCTGTGAACGTCAATGGAGACACCGTATGTGCGCCTGTGTTTGTCCTGGCATTTCCTTCTCTAAAGCCAGTGGGTACAGCAGAGTGTTTTTTGTTTTTTTTTCTTGCCTCAGGTGTGCTCTTTTTGTCCTGGATGTGACCGTTCCTTGTGGCCATAAATTTCACTCGTTGGTTAATTTTGGAGAGCTGTCATGTCCAGGGACAATCCTCTTAACATGTGCAGTGTTCTAAACCTTTTTATTTGACAGATAAAAAGCAACATTATATCCCCATGTAATATTGTGCTTTTGCCAAATGCCAATAGTTTGATAAGAATGTGGCAAGTTTTATTTATTGGGGTGGGGAGTCTTAATACAGGCATTAAATTACAAAAAAAAATCCCATATTTTGGATATGCATAAAATTACATATTTCAGGGGGATCTTCACTAAGATCACAGCCGTGGCTCCGCCATCTAGTTTCCTATCTCCTGCTCAGTGCAGGATAATGAGATTATATAGCTCAGTCACCAACAGACCTTGATTCACTCAAATACCGGTAAGTGGAGTTGCTGCGTGAGAGTGTCCACATACAGTGGCTGTGACCGGTGTACAGACATGTATTGATTGTACTGATGTGTGAGAGTCCAAGGCACAAACTGGCACCACTGATGGATTAGATGCCAAAATAAAAGGGCTTATCCACAGGGTTCAAGTCATGCGAAAAAAGTGAGGGAACTCGGGCACAGACCCCCAGAATCATTTATACCCAGACACAACCCCCCCAGAATCATGTATACCCAGACACAACCCCCCCGAATCATGTATACCCAAACACAACCCCCCCAGAATTGTATATACGCAGACCCCCAGAATTATATATACCCAGACACAACCCCCCAGCGTTATATATACGCAGACCCCCAGAATTGTATATACCCAGACACCACCCCCAGCATTATATATACGCAGACCCCCAGAATTATATATACCCAGACACAACCCCCAGCATTATATATACGCAGACCCCAGAATATATATATACCCAGACACAACCCCCAGCATTATATATACGCAGACCCCCAGAATATATATATATATATATATCTCCAGACACATCCCCCCCCAGCATTA
Organism: Leptobrachium leishanense; assembly: GCA_009667805.1. NCBI lineage: Eukaryota > Metazoa > Chordata > Amphibia > Anura > Megophryidae > Leptobrachium > Leptobrachium leishanense. The sequence goes on from CM019065.1 coordinate 105,466,891, forward strand.
TATATACACAGACCCCCAGAATTATGTATACCCACCTAGGCACAGTGCCCCAAAATTTAAATCTACCTAGGCACCGATCTAAGGCTCAGGTATAACCCTTGTGTTCCTCCGAGCGCCTGCGTGGTCCTCCGTGCGACCGCCGGCTTGTGAAGGCGTGACACGCTCTCTCGATCTCCCGTCCCTGCGAGATCTCGGCTGTAGGCCGTGTCACAGGAAGGTGGCAGCACGAGGGCGCACGCTGGTGCTCAGAGGGACACCCTGCCAGCTGGAGGGGGGATGCTAGTGGAATACGGTTAATGCATTCCGCTAGCAGCCCCAGTGATACCGACAAGCCGCGATACACTTCTTTGTCAGCCCACAGCAGGAACCTACGTTCCCGCTGCGGGAGAAGTATGGGATCGCTGTTCCTGCGCAACTCGAGCCCTGGTTATCCACCAATTGCTATTGTTTCACTGTAAACTTGACGGTAATGCAGGAGAAAAATACTAAAGTGTTTGTGATTTGTTAATTTAAAAAGGCTTAACATGCGCTCGCTTTAATCCACTAATATAATTTGTACTAAAGAAAAGGTATTTTGTCTGGAATTAAAGCTTCTCCACTAATTAAGCATTATATTGGTCTACTATATAATTATACATGTAATGCTACTGCACACAGAAAACCTACATAATTAGTTTATAAGCCGCAATGTTATCAGTTTTTTTTTTTCTCTACATTTTGTTGTGAAAAATATTTCCTCAAAGTTTTAACAAATAATACTGCTAAAGAATACTGATGATGATGTGGGGATTTGGTTAAAGTATAGACTTGGAACTATACTTTGACTGAGCCGGTAATGGGGAGCCACTAAAACCGGGATCACATACTCTGACCCCCCCCCCCCTCTTTATGTTTCTGAACTACACCTCCCATCATTCTCTGGCCGTCTCTTGCATTCAAAGAATTCAGAGAATTGTAGGCAATAACCTTTGGGGGGAGTTTGCAATCCCTCCGCTAAAGGAAAAGTTCAGCGCCAGCCGTGAACATCTCTTACACCGTTCGACTCCATAATGTGAGCAATGTTAATAGTTACTGGCAGCGGCACTGCAGGACTTGCATCCCAAGTTAAGCTACTTAACCATAGGGGTTATTCAAAGAGTGACGAATTTGCCACCAAATTGCACCATATAGTGAATTTCACCATACGGTGCAATTTCGTGGCAATTCGACTATTCAGCAAGCTGGCAATTTGCCAAATATTGGCAAATTGACAGCGAAATATGGTGCAGTTCGCTGCAATTCGGCGACCTTCAACGGCAGCGAAATTGTCCCATAGAGAAGTAGTAATATATTCAGAGAATGCCAAAATGTTGGCGAAATGCCCTGATTTTTAGTGCTTCAGTTCGATTGGTTTAAACCGGCAAATCCCATGTTTTTCAATGGGGGGGGAAAATGCTGTTCTTATTCAGCCGTTTCATCTATTCATTTGCAGCAAAAATGCGTGTTTTTTTTTTAATTTTGTAGGCATTTTTCTGGATTTTTTTCCAGCGGAACTTTTTTAATGATTTTTTATGGTGTTTTGGACTGTACCGTTGTGGAATTCCGCCCCCCCCCCCTTTTCTCACCTGGTTTTATGGGGTATTGTACATTAAGCTGTGAAACTTAATCTACTGCGATATCTGCTATATACTGCATATTTGTAATAGAATACTGTATTAATTTATGAAATAGATTTTTTCTTGGCACTATCTGGATCTATATTGTGCCCATTGTACAGCGCTGCGGAATATGTTAGCGCTTTTTAAATAATAGGAGTCCGCAACCTTGACCATCCAGATGCTTTGGAACTATATCTCCTATGATGCTCATCCATTCATTAATTTGGCTGAACCTCATGGGAAATGTAGTTCCGAAACATTTGGAGAACCAAGGTTGTTGACCCCCTGCTGTCAAAGCTGCAACACCTGAGCGATTTAGGCTAGGGTCAAACGAACGCATTATTCGCAACGACCGTCAAAAAGTGCGCCCGAACGCATTGACGTATTTTTTTCACGGAATGTGCGAAAACGGTCAGACGATGCGCATTTTCGTGCGTGATTTTTTTTTTTTTTTTTTTTTTCCGGATCGTCAAAACACTTTTTGCGTCTGGACGTTATGTAGGCTGGACATTAGCAGCGTCTGACATCTCCTAATCACGCACACTCGCCACTATGCCGCCTCAGCGCACTCTGTACGTCAGTACTAGCGGTTCTACGTTCTCGAAAAAATGCGTTCGTTTTCCACTTGCGTTGCGCGGCCAGACTTTCGTGCGGCCGTACCTCGTATATTGCCCGTCATTTGCTGCTACTGCGGCCGTGATTAAGTGCGCCTAAACGCACGTTAAAAATGCGTTAGTCTGACCCCAGCCATAGAGCAAACAGACCTTCAACCTCGACTGGGAGGATCACTTTTTTCTTTTAATTGGCTGATTTCCAGTAGGTTTGGGGTACTTATTAGCAATGTAATACATTGGGGGGGGATCCACATAAACTGCACAATATACTGTACTTCACATGTAGCACCTTGTGTGTCGTCAGAATAATCTATTCCTTTCATAGAAGTCCTTTGTTTTATTTTTAAGGTAAATTGTGAAAATCTGAGAGAAGAAGGGAACAAGCACTTTAAATCTGCAGACTACAAGCAAGCATTATCTTGTTACACAAGAGCAATAAATCTCCCCACTGACAAAAATGGCGCAGCTATACTATACAGGAACCGCGCCGCCTGTTACCTGAAGCTGGTGAGTTTAGCCTTTTCTTCTCCCATGTAGGAATGGATAAGCCAGCAATGCACAGCGCCGCACAGATCTGACATTAAGGCTCCAGTGTCTTTGCTTTTTGCGTATACTGCATATTCATTATGCGCTATATAGATAAATGTAGCATTAATTAAGCCTCTTTGAATTGCAGGAAGATTACCCCAGTGCTGAAGCAGATGCATCAAAAGGTATCAAAATCTTGCACCTACCCCCCCCCCCCGCATGTTCTAAAATATCTATTTTATAAAACCAGATGTTACATAAAATCTGTTTAAATTGTTTATCCTGCAGCTATCGAGATGGATGGAGGCGACGTGAAGGCATTGTTCAGACGCAGCCAAGCTTTGGAGAATCTGGGCAGGATAGACCAGGCTTTACTTGATCTGCAGCGTTGTTTGACACTGGAGCCCAAAAATAAAGCTTTTCAAGAGGCCTTGAGGAAGCTGGGGGTCCAAGCACAGGAAAAGGTGAGCATATGTCAGCGAATGCATATTTTTTTTTTTTTTTAAAAAGAAATCCTAATTGTCCTAAAAGTGACACAAAATCCTGTGAAGTTGGGATAAAGAGCTGCTTCTTACAAGAATGATTTTGTAGTCGGTGAAATTTAAAATTCGTGTTGCATACAGAGATCGGTGAAACGGAAATTACAGTTGTGTTCAAAATTATTCAACCCCCAATGCTGTAAAGGGTTTTAGGGAATTTAGTGTACATTTGTAATTGTATTCAGAATGAAATCCTACAAGGACTTTTTAAAGAACCATATGCAACTAAAATGACATCAATTGGTTTTGTAATACAGTAGTAAATGTTTCTTTTGTGAATTCTTCATTGACACAATTATTCAACCCCTTAAAGACTACCATTCTGAAGAACAGAGGTTCATTTCAAGTGTTTTCAATCAGGTATTGAAAACACCTGTGGATGTCACAGAGCAGCAATAAAGCATAATAAGCACCAATTGGGCAGCTTTAAAATGACTGTGATACTCAGCTCCTTCTAGACATTTACTGGTGTGGTTACAAACATGGTGAAGTCAAGAGAATGGTCCAGGAAGACAAGAGGTGATTACTCTTCACAGGAAGGGCAATGGCTATAAGAAGATTGCAAAGATGTTAAACATACCAAGAGAGACCATAGGAAGCATCATTCGCAAATTCAAGGCAAAGGGCACTGTTGAAACGCTACCTGGTCATGGCAGAAAGAAGATGCTGACTTCGACTGCTGTGCGCTACCTGAAGCGTAGAGTGGGGAAAAGTCCCCGTGTGACTGCTGAGGAACTGAGAAAAGATTTGTCAGATGTGGGTACTGAAGTTTCAGCTCAGACAATACGGCGCACACTGCGTAATGAAGGCCTCCATGCCAGAACTCCCAGGCGCACCCCCTTGCTGTCTCCAAAGAATAAGAAGAGTCGACTGCAGTATTGTAGGCGGACAAAAACAGATTCACTTTCAAGACGGCGCCGGACCGGGCACAAGTAAGGATTGTCAGAACACGAGTCTCTTCAGGAAAGGCAAACTTTATTGTGTCGTCACACAAGTGCCCACACAGGATTGAATCGCAAAGAGTGAGCCCCCCTTTTCACCCGTGCAAGGGATCTTATACCCAAAAATACGTAATTAGGTACATCCCAGTTAGCCCACCTCCCAATGACACTTTATTCCACCCCACGTGGGTTAATACCTCCCTTTGGCTAATACAAAGACATTCCATTAATTGGCTGTAAATTGGCAAACTTTGTGTTAGTTTCAGTAAATCATAATTAATTGCTCTTACTGTTCCGGGCTGCGCCCTCCTCCCTTGCGCCTACAATCACTTGTTACAGATGGCACCTGGCCTGATCTCTATACTCCTTTGTCTTTCTGCGGGCCCCAACGACCTTGGAGTATCTACTTCGCTTTTCTCCTCCGTGCCAGGAACAGCAGAGATCTTTCATAAGGCTTTAATTAGCAGAAAAGCAATCTAAACGCATTCCTAAATTTCTACGTATACCTCATTCTAGTTTCAGCTACAAACCTGCCTAGTTATATACAAGTGAACCAATATTCTGAACAAGATGGCCGCCTGTGTACAATGGCGGCCATCTTCCAGCCTATTTCCACTTCATTATGCCAAAAGTCATGTGGACAAACCACAGAAGTTTTGGGATAGTGTTCTGTGGACTGATGAAACAAAATTAGTACTGTTTGGGCCCATGGATCAACGCTATGTTTGGAGGAGGAAGAACAAGGCCTATGAAGAAAAGAACACCTTGCCTACTGTGAAGCATGGCGGGGGGTCAATCATGCTTTGGGGCTGTTTTGCTTCTGCAGGTACAGGGAAGCTTCAGCGTGTGCAAGGTACCATAAATTCTCTTCAGTACCAGGAGATATTGGATGACCATGTGATGCAGTCCGTCACAAACCTGAGGCTTGGGAGACGTTGGACCTTTCAACAGGACAATGATCCCAAGCATACCTCCAAGTCCACTAGAGCATGGTTGCAGATTAAAGGCTGGAACATTTTGGAGTGGCCATCGCAGTCACCTGACTTAAATCCGATTGAGAACCTCTGGTGGGACTTAAAGAAAGCAGTTGCAGTGCGCAAGCCTAAGAATGTGACTGAACTGGAGGCTTTTGCCCATGACGAATGGGCGAAGATACCCGTAGATCGCTGCAAGACACTTGTGTCAAGCTATGCTTCACGTTTAAAAGCTGTTATAACTGTAAAAGGATGTTAGAAACATAGAAACATAGGTTCTTATCTGCCGACATTTTTCTTTCGGCCCATCTAGTCTGCCCAATTACATGGATACTTGACCTGGATTTATCTTTTGTTTAGGATAGCCTTATGCCTATCCCATGCTTGCTTAAATTCAATTACTGTTTTGGCCTCTACCACTTCTACTGGAAGACTGTTCCATGTATCCACCACCCGCTCAGTAAAATAATGCTTCCTGATGTTACTTTTAAACCTTTGCCCCTCTAATCTAAAACTATGTCCTCTTGTTTTGCTATTTTGTTTCCTTTTAAATATACTCCCTTCCTCTACCTTGTGGATTTCCTTTACGTATTTAAATGTTTCTATCATATCTCCTCTGTCTCGTCTTTTTTCCAAGCTGTACATGTTAAGATCATTAAGCCTTTCTTGGTAACTTTTCTCCTTCAAGCCGTACACCATTTTAGTAGCCCTTCTCTGAACTCTCTCTAAGATGTCTATATCCTTCTGGAGATACGGTCTCCAGTACTGCACACAGTACTCCAAGTGAGGTCTCACCAGTGCTCTGTACAGTGGCATGAGCACTTCCCTTTTCCTACTGCTAATACCTCTCCCTACACAACCAAGCATTCTGCTAGCATTTCCTGCTGCTCTATTACATTGACTACTTACCCTTAGATCCTCTGAAATAATGACCCCTAAATCCCTTTCCTCAGATGTTGAGGTTAGGACTGTATCAAATATTCTATATTCAGCCCTTGGGTTTTTACGTCCCAGGTGCATTATCTTGCACTTATCCACATTAAAACTCAATTGCCACAACTCCGACCATTTTTTTAGTTTACCTAAATCATTTGTCATTTGGCTGATCCCTCCAGGAACGTCAACCCTGTTGCAAATTTTTGTGTCATCAGCAAAAAGACATACTATTCCATTAATACCTTCTGCAATATCACTAATAAAAATATTAAAGAGAATGGGTCCAAGTACTGACCCCTGAGGTACCCCACTGGTAACAAGACCTTGCGCCGAATAAACTCCATTTACCACAACCCTCTGTTGCCTGTCACTCAGCCACTGCCTAATCCATTCAACAATATTGGAATCCAAGCTCAAAGATTGCAATTTATTGATAGGCCTTCTATGCGGAACAGTTTCAAAAGCCTTACTGAAATCTAAATAAGCAATGTCTACTGCACCACCTGTGTCTATTATTTTTGTTACCCAATCAAAAAAATTAATAAGATTAGTTTGGCATGATCTCCCTGAGGTAAACCCATGTTGTTTCTGATCCTGTAATCTATGTGTTTTTAGATGTTCAACAATCCTTTCCTTTAACATGGTTTCCATTAATTTCCCCACTACTGACGTAAGACTAACTGGCCTATAGTTCCCCGATTCCTCCCTACTACCCTTCTTGTAAATGGGCACAACATTTGCTAATTTCCAGTCTTCTGGGACGACTCCTGTTAACGGTTTTGCTATTACATCACTGAGCTCTTTTAATAATTTAGGATGGATCCCATCAGGCCCCATTGACTTCACTTATTTGTCTTTACTTTAGACAGCTGCTTTAGAACCTCCTCCTCTGTAAACTCATATGTAAATGTCTCTTTAGTGTTCTCTCCTAACTGAGGTCCCTTTCCTTCCTTTTCTTCTGCAAAGAGGCTTGGGAGTTGTTGTTGTACTAAGTACTAAGATTGAATGTCACTTGGGGGTTGAATAAAACTGATAATGATGTGAACACAGAAAAGACATTTGTGGTTATTTCATTATAAATGTTAGGTTATATTTGTCTGACCTACACGTGCCTCTTTGATTTAATTGTAAGCAAGATGACTGAATGATCAAAATCAATGTCAAACTGGCCAAAACACTCAATTTCAGTGGGGGTTGAATAATTTTGAACACAACTGTATGTTTTCTTCAAATAACTTGGGCCATGTTTTTATTACAGGTTCGCCTTATGGCCACCACAGATTCTAAAGTGGACCAAATGTTTAAGATTTTGTTGGACACAAATGAAAAGGACACGGAGAAGCAGCAAAAGGTATTGCTGTAGGTTTAGAATGTGTTTGCGCAGCCTTCCATGTGGTCATTTAAGTCCTTAAGCAAAAGATAGATCTCACAGATCATAAAGCTATTGCTTGAAGAGTGGCCTCGGTCAAACACTTGGCAACACCATCACTTTTTTTAAAATTTTTATTTTAGATGCTGCCTTCTGGAGGGCAAATAGACCCTTTTTTTGAGTGCCATTGTAGTGAAAAATGCCTAGAAAACCATGGGTGTTTCATTCGCTCGACATTTCTGTATAAAGTGATTAAGTGCCTTACTGGATTATGCTTTCTTTTCATTCACTGAACATTTTATATTCCCTTATATTCTAGGCAGCCCAAAATCTGGTCGTCTTGGCACGGGAAGATGCTGGAGCAGAAAAGATCTTTCAGAGTGATGGGGTTCGTCTTTTGCAACGCATGATGGATACTAAGAAGTCTGACATGATACTGGCTGCTTTGAGGACATTCGCAGGGCTCTGTGCTGGCCACCAGTCTCGCGTAAGATGCCCTGGAAGCGCTTCTTTCTCGTTATATTTACTTTAATTCTGTCCAAGTGAGAAGCGCTTGTGTTTCTTAGATTACTATGAGGTGTTAAAATGGATAATCTCCGTTCAAGCTTATTCACTTTTTCTTCGTTCATACGTCACGTCACATCTGTGGAAACTGAACCAGACGACTGTAACTTATTTGCTATAAAATACCTCCTAAAGTTTTTTGCTTTCAATTTGATTGTGACAATGTAAACATACTGTAGTTCAAGAAAAAGGGACCCGCACTCCAGATGAACAAGGAAGTTTTAGTTTGGGTTTGCATCAGCAATGTATTGACTGGATCACCAGCCTTTATCAAACTACCTGGTTTAAATCTCTCAAAAGTTTAATAACCAAATGAGTAACTACTCGGGGCCCTGAGTGATTCGAGCACACTCTCCCCCTTAACGCCAGTGCTCACATAAATAAGTGTTAGTGCTAGGTTAATTGATGTGATGGCGTTACGGCCAGATCACCTCCCGATCGCTCGCTAACTGGTTAAATAAAACCGTTACCGAATCGGTTTTGTCCTTTTTTTAGCGCTCGCTTACTGTACTTTTCTCTCCCTATGTGCTTAACATATGGAGTGCAAAGTGTGAGCAGAGAGTATCACAGTCTTGACTAAAGTTTGCTAAAGCAGCTAACTAATGCCGCTTCAGCAGAATCAACAGTAGCTGGAACCCCCCCCCCCCCCCCCCTGCCAAAAGAAAAATCAGATACCTCTCATCCTACGGCGAGCACGGCGGTCTGGTCCGCCTTTTCTGGCTGCCAGGAGCAGAGTGAGACTGTGGGGGGAAAAACGTCCCTAGTCTCCCTCTGTGATCACTCCGCCGACCTGCAAGGTCTGGAGAGAGCCGAGATCCTGACGGTCATGTGACCCGCAGCAGAAACCTTCGTGGAGTCCTATGGACTCCATTGAGGGGATGCTCGTAATGGTGCTTTAATGCTGCCGAGTTTCCTGGAGCCTAGCGGCTGCTACGGGGCTGGCGGCTGGACTCAGCGCCTGCCCCATAGTCTAAGGGGAAATTAGCGAACACAAATTTTTCTCCTTGGTCCCCGTTTTAGCTCAGGGCAGCAGATGGGGCCCTCAGTATTTAGTTGTTTTACCCTTTCGTTTTGTGTCAGAGGGCTATATATAGAATACTCTGATCTCTGTTCCAAGAAGAGTGTTAACGATTGCATAACAAATATAGTAGGCTCTTAAACCTTAACCCTTTACCTTCAGTAAAATAACATGTTACAGATTGCTGCGCTTCCGGGCTTTCTGTAAATTGTACAGAATGAGTAAAAGTCTTGGTAGCGCTGGAATCCCAAGTTACAGGTTTTTACGGTCTAGTGCATCCAGTGCCAAATATTTCACCGGAAATATTAACAACCTGACAGCTGGTAGCTGTTACTCTGCTGCGAGCTTGCAGATCTTCTGTATGGATAGAGTCCTATTGTGATTTAGATGGCGAGTTAATATATGGGGTGTCTGTTGTGACCAAAAAGAATCTCCACTAGCATTAACTAAAATAATCGCAAACTGTATTTTTAATGTTTCGTTTTCGATCGATACAAAAAGTGGATAGAACGCAACAATGTCCCCAAAAGTACCGTTTTATTTTGGATACAGCAACATTTCAGTCCTCTGTGGGACTTTCCTGATGCTGTTATTGTGTTTGTTTGGCGAGCAAGAGAGAGAAACAACAACTTTGACTTGCACATTGGGTTTCCCAGAACCCTGATGTGACTGACAATGTAAGCAGTGTTCGATCAGACTGGTGTTACCTGAGGGACAGATTAAGGTACATAAAGCTACTTCGATGTTGGTTTTCCTACTTTTTGTAAAAATATAATTGTACATACACTTACCGCCCTGATTTTATAACAGATTGAGGAAGCCCAATGTTGCTGTATTTGTGTCCAAAATAAATCTGCACTTTTGGGAAACTTGTTGAATCGCTAGTGAATGTAGAGGTTGGCCACTCTATTTTATTCAAGCATTGCGGTATATTCCCCCCCCCCCCCCATCAGCATGTGCACATACCTATAGACTTGTAACTTTTTTTTTTTCTTTTCAATGAGATCTTCTGGGTCAGTGTATGTATCAGAGAGTGTAAATTTGGTATCTAACCTTTTATTATACTATTAATATGCTGCTATGAAGAAGCTAGTCCTTATAATCGTTTGCTCGTGCCTTTTTGCAGACTATGGCAATTCTCCATTCTGTGGGAATGGAGAGGTTCTGTTCCGTCATGGCAGTGGATGATGAGTCCATCTCTCTTGCAGCATGTAGCACCATACATGCCATGTTCGATGCCTTAAAGGAGGGCATGAAAAAGGAATTCCGTGGAAAAGAAGGGGCTGTTGTTTTGGGTAAGAAAACCACTGGCTGGGGCAGAATATTGTCTATATGGGTGTATGTTTTCTAATTTGTAACTTTTTTTTAAAGTATCCATTGGCGCAGCATGTCCTGTATATGTCGGATTAATGTTTCAATGCAACGCATTTTTCTTAAGATCCGTCAAAAGAATTGAAGTCAATGACCCGTTACCTTCTGGAGATGCTGACGCAGGCAAAAGTTTCGTCACCTGGCAGGGAGAATTCTCTAAATTTGCTAATTAAAATAGTTCCTCGAAAGTCGCTGCGTGATCCTGACAATGGAGTGACCCTGTGGGTCATAGATCAGGGTGAGTAAATCCTTATTGTTTGTGTAGTCTTTCAGCCATTCATACGGTCACATGTGTTTAACATTTTAGGCCGGCGACAGACGAACGCAGTGATCATGTCTGTGTTGCCGCACAGTTTAACGTCCGTCGTAGCATAGACTCATGAGCAATAGAGACCCACACATGAAGAACGTGCGCACACGCGCACGTGGCAAACGGACACAGGTTAGGCAAGAACGTAAAACCGCTATACGGACGCACAGAGTGCGCCACGTCCACGTAGTGTTCGGAGTAAGTGAGATGTCAGACGCAGCGCATTTGCGACGTCCAGCACCTTGACGCACAAAATGGCTTTTCATATCTTTTTCAAATTTTTCATATTAATTTTGTTTCCCATAGTTCCATTTTTTTTTTTTTTCTTCTTCTACGTCTGTCAACAAAAACGGACCGTGTGGTGTCTACAGTATCTTTCGTCAGTACGTCAGTCCGTTGTGCATGCACGCACGCAGAGTGCGCTCTGATTGCGTTCATCTGACATTAGCCAGAGTCTGAATCCGCTAGGTTTGGATTTTATAAATTCATTCTGAATACTGGTCTTATTATGCAACCACCACGATTTTAAAACTGGTGATCCTAATGATCTCTTCACTCTGCACTTACCTCCGCTTTTATGCTGTCTGCCTTCAGGTGTTTTTACCTTCCCAATTGTAGCTCATCTCCATCACAAAGCTCTCCATAACCGCACCCCTGCCTACATCTCCTCCCTTATTAGCGGGTACATCCCATCCAGACCACTTTGCTCTGCCAATGATCTGAATCTGATGCTATCAGTTCCTCGTACCCCAACTCCTGCTTTCAGGACTTCTCCCGAGCTGCCCCCCTTTTCTATGGAACTCCCTCCCCCGCAACATCAGACTCTCTCCCCGTCTCTCCAGTCCTTCAAGACGTCTCTGAAAACCCATCTACTCACTCCCTAATCCCCTATTGTTCATTTTTTTGCACCATCTTCCCACCCAGCCCACATGCACTCCATTACTTCTTGTACTCTATTCATCCTCACCTAGCGTGTCACCCCTCTCCTCTTAGGACCCTGCTTGAGAGCTTACAATCTGTCTCCTACTGTTCTATGTGTGTAACGTGTATGTATATTTGTTGTTCTGTCTCTCCCTTTTGTGCAGCACTACAGACTTTTTTGGCGCTATATAAATGCTTGTTACTGTAACTTCTCAGCCTACAGTTTCTACACCCTTCTGTTCTCTCTGGCTTACAACATATCCCCCCTCCTTCCCATTCCCTTTTGTCTCGTATCTATTTTCTGACCTTTCGATTGTAATCAAGAGCAGGGTCACTTATTCCCTTTGTATCGTATGCCTTTTATCAGGATCTTCCTATTTGTAAAGAGCTGCAGAATATGTTGGCGTTATTACATTAGTTATAGAACTGCAAATATGACCAGTACACAACAAGTTAGTTTACATGTTAATTAGGACAATGTCTAAGACCAATGTATAACCAGTTATTTCATTTTGAATATTTTTTTCTTTTTTGTGCATAAAATGGTGAGTTTCAGTACTTCCTCCTGTGTGTAGATCAACTAATTCATAATGCTTGCTAATTTTTAATGCCCTCAAATCTTTTTATTTTTATTTTATACAGATTTCTGATAAACTCAAATGTTTAATCATGTGATTTGTGCTTTTATTAAAGGTTTAACCAAAATTCTGGAAGTAGGAGGCTCTGTGGTGGAGATTCCAGGGAGTCTTGCCGTCACAGACACAACTAGAATGAGCGCGTCTGTGCTCTTGAACAAGCTTTTTGACGATCTGAAAAGTGATGCAGAGCGTGAAAACTTCTACAAGCTCTGTGAAGATTATGTCCGGTATGGGGGAAGAAAACTTTGTCTGCTCTACATGACTTGTTGGAAGTTATTCAGTTAGTGCCAGTGTTGCAACGCCGGCATTTCACAAATGTAAATGCCAAAGACCAACAGACGCTGCATAGTATTGCTCTTTGGATCTCATTTTTGGAAAATACTAGCGTTTGCTGATTTTAAATACATTTTAGTTAAAATAATATTTAGAAGCAGTCATTGGGCAATATCGATACATGATAGTCGTCCAATCCATTCATTTACATATTTTCCTGTACACAGGGGCTGGTTTGAAGGTCGTGGCATGGATGGAAAACTGCGTGCCATACAGACTGTGTCCTGTCTGCTGCAGGGCCCCTCTGATGCTGGCAATCGAACCCTTGAACTTTCAGGCATAATGGAGAGCATCATAGCACTCTGTGCGTCTGAACGAGAAATTGACCAACAGATTTCCGTGGAGGCCTTGATCCACGCCGCAGGGAAAGCTAAACGAGCCTCTTTCATCACTGCTAATGGCGTGACACTGCTGAAGGATATTTACAGAAAGAATGAGAATGATGCAATAAGAATAAGAGCACTGGTGGTAAGTGAGCCGCTGCTCCCCGACCTCATTTACCAGATTCAATATCTCCTGGAATGTGGCTCTTTTTATAACGCAGCAGCTCTGGAAACCTCTCAATAACGTGTAACACCATCCTGTGTGGTAGAAGCTCAGTTTTGTATTTCCCACAGTTTAGTAAAGTTCTTTCTTTCTAGAGATCTTTTTAAATCTTCTGGTCTCAAAGAAAACAGAGGACACGGAAACGTGGTGCAGCCATTTAAAACAGCCAAAATTCATATATCATATAAAATGTGCACTCCCGTTTCTAGGTGTCACCCCTCGGACACTAGATGGATTTGCAGCCGGTAAAGTTGGAGGGGTACCAGATCCCCCTTTGAATAGATGTCAGCAGGGTTCCCTTGCGTTGAACAACACCAGGACCATAAATAAAGGTTTAAAACAATTTATTTCGATAAAATACAGAAAAAAAAATCGTCTGGCATTTGGCGGTATTTTCCGCGTATTCACGGAAAATACCGCCAACCGCCGGACGATTTTCGGTTTACAATTAAGGACGAATTACATTAAAGTAGGAACAAATAAAGACACTGCAGGACCACCACAACCATATACACTGACTGAGGAAGCGATTTAGATTGTGAAACGCATTTCAGTGGTATTTGTTTTCTGTATTTTAGCAAAATAAATTGTTTCAAACCTTTTTATTTATGGTCCTGATGTTGTTCAACGCAAGGGAACCCTGCTGACATCTATTCAAAGGGGGATCCGGTACCCCTCCAACTTTACCGGCTGCAAATCCAGCTAGTGTCCAAGGGGTGACACCTAGAAACATGAGTGCACATTTTATGATATGAATTTTGGCTGGTTTAACTGGCTGCACCACGTTTCCTTGTCCTGTTTTCTTTGAGACAAGAAGATTTAAAAAGATCTAGAAAGAAAGAATTCTGCCCCCACTTGAAGCGCCATATCCACCGCAATTTCTTTCAAAACCGTTGTTCTGGTGGTTTGAGGTATACCACTGTGCGGAGAGATATGGCTGCTGATTCACATATATGAACTGCATTGGACACCAAAAGTACTGTACTGTTTAATTTATTGCACTGTTCACTTTTCCACTGGGTGGCGCCAGGTACATGCATATCACCACAGTTTAGTAAGGTTACTTACTCACACCATGATCCCCCCCCCCCCCCGTCATTTCCTGTTCCTCATCCCATTCAGTCCTGCAACCCGCCACTCCACCTACCCTATTCACCCTCACCTAATGGGTCACCCCTCTTCTTAGATTGTGAGCTCTCGAGCAGGGTCCTCCCTTCTGTTCCATGTGTGTATTTGTTAGCGCTGTACAATGGGAGAGACAGGATAAGTAATACGTTGGTGCTTTATAAATACTTGTAACTGTAACTTATTGTAAAATGCAGGTTTCACCTTTTTCTAGACTTAATGGACTGCAGGAGAACATATAAAAACTATGCAATAATACTTATTTAAACCTTACTTCTGATTTCCCTGTACACAAACAACTTATATTTTCTTAAGACCAGCCAGGAGGAATTCCAGGTTGTAACCATGTGGTCATGGTTTGGTCCCCTAAATCACCACCCTTAAGTCAAATCCATTTTTTTTTTTCTCTGAGAACCTCTTCTGTTTTTCTTTTAATTTCGGTTACTTTATTATCTTTTAATCTCTTTACACATATTCCAGCCTTAAATTTTATGCCCCCCCCCCCATATACCATAATTTATCTTGTGTTAACGTGCCCTGCTTGCTGTTAATGCATGGTTTGTTGTTCTAGGGTCTGTGTAAGTTGGGATCAGCAGGTGGAACAGACTTCAGTATGAAACAGTTTGCAGAGGGATCCACACTGAAACTCGCCAAACAGTGCCGGAAGTGAGTTCTTTCACTTCGCTGCACATCAAAGAACATCTCTTCAATACACGAAAACATTGGATCGGGGAGTCTAAAGCTCAACACTTGTCTTTTTGTTTCTTTCTTGGCAGGTGGTTGTGTAATGAATCCATTCAGCCAAGCACCCGGCGTTGGGCTGTGGAGGGCCTTGCCTACTTAACATTTGATGCAGATGTTAAAGAAGAGTTTGTGGAAGATAAGGATGCTTTGCAAGCAATGTTTAATCTAGCAAAGGTACAAACAAGGACACTGAATTTCCTTAATTTTTTTTTTCTTTCTTGAGAAAGGATTTTAGGCTAGGGTCAGAGTGGGGCAGTCGGAACGCGCGTGCAGGCGCACTAAATCACGGCGGCAGTAGCAGCACATAACGGCCAATATACGTAGTACGTGCGTACAAAAGTGCGCCGACACCACGCAACCGGCAAATGAACGAATTTTTCTCAGAACGTGAAACCGCTGCTACAGACGTACAGAGTGCGCTGCGGCCGCATGGCAGCGTGTGTGCGTGATTAGGAGACGTCAGACGCTGCTAGTGTGCGGCCTACATAACGTTCAAACAGCCGGATTTCCCTAGAATTGCGTTGGTGAGTACCTGCGACTGTGCGACTGTGGTCGTCTGACCACTTAAGCGTATTCCGTGAAAAAATGCGTGCGCACGCATCGACGTACATTTTGACGGTGGCCGCAGAAAATGCGCTCATCTGTCCCTAGCCTTACCAGGAAGGATACATTTGAGATTTCTCTCGTTTTTCAAGTATTTCCTGGGTGGCGAGTATGTATCGTTTGGTGTCGCGGGAGAAACACATGGAACATTGCCAAGATTTTCCGACTGCCTCTGAACGGTAGCCTCCTAACTGGTGATTCAGTTTAAATCTGAGATCTCAAATGCTGGCCTCCCCAGGATTCTTAGAATGCACACGATAGCCGGAGAATCATGGGAGCTGTAGTTGAAAAACAGGGAGAGCCAGAGTTTGAAATGCCTGGTTTAAAGTCAACTCCATGTTACCCATGTGTGTTACACATGCAATAGCTGCAATCATTCAATGCCTGTAAAACTAGTAGGAGCTGTACATGCTGTACTAGTGCATTAGTGTTTCTCAAAATGAGAATTTAAAAATTAGGCAATGTTTTGAATTTTATAATTCAAAGACTTTTAAAAATAAAAATATCTTCGTTAGAAGAAAAAAAAAATGTGGCTCCCAGAGCGAGGTATTTACACATACACAAGCAGCAGATGGAGAGTTCCCTAGGAGGAGGTTAGCTGCTTACAGTGACAAGGTATTGCCTGGGAGCTTTGGAGCTGCTTAGCAGCTGACTATTGCAGTTTAAAGGACCACGGACAGCTGGAACTGGAGGACCCCTGACTGCTGGTACTGTAGGCCCTTTCACTGTTGGAACAGCAGCCTCGTAAAGCAGACATATGGAGCTCCAGCCTCGTTAAGAGATGTCCATATTGTATTCTTGTTACTTAACCTTTGCTGCAGCCATCTCACTGAATGCTTTGGCTGTGAATATGGAAGTGAAAGGGCAGAGGATTGCTTAATGAAAGTTGCTGTTTCTGCAAATCCTCTTTTGTCCATTTTATTACCACTTTAGTGTTAATGTTTACTATGTTCCAATAAATATTTGCTGTTTTGATCCACCAAAACCTCAAATGAAACATTTTCCTTATTGGATTATTAGCTCCGTGGAGGCGGCCATCTTTCCCATGTCTCACTCAGCTAACCCCGCAGCACCTCTCTACTTGGCTGCAAGTGCTAAGTTAGCAGCGCTAAGCTGCTGCACAGCGTTCAGTGCCAAGTTGCTAACTTAGCACTTGCAGCGGCTGAGGAACTGAATGTGCCTCTGGTTTTTTCTCCCACACTTGGGGCCGGTCTCTTACCCAAGCTCACGCCCTCTCACACTTGGGCCAGTCCCTTGCCCAAACTTACTCCTTCCCACCTCCAGTCCCTCCCCCCACTCAGTTTGTTCATGAAATCATTTTAAAGGGACACTCTGACAACTTTATTAACGTGGTAAGGCTGCGTGTAGTGCCTGCCTACCTTCTCACCCCGCTGTGCGTGTCGACCTCATCATGTCTTTCCGAGCTTAACAAGTTAATGAGATATGCAATTTGCGTATGTACGTACATGAGTTACGTACACAACGCAAATTACGTAATGAAAAGGGGGGGTAGGTTGTGGTTCTTTGTGTTTTGCTCTTATAGGTTTTAGGTAAAAAAAATAATCGATTCCTTGGATAAAGAAATTACATTCGAAAATCATCGGCCAACTATCGGTAATCAATTTATGAAAATGTTAGTTGCAGCCCTACCTTGCAGAATGTAATTCAATGCAGCAATATAAGGCATGATACTAGTAAATATATTTCAGTGATCGAATGCAGGAAATTGAAGAATCATACATGTATAAATTGTAAATTTTGTTAAAAATGATTATCCTTAATGTTACTGAGCAAGGGTGATCAATTCCTACTTATTTGGAGAGCTTTTAAAGCCGTAATACTGGTATTTACTTCAAATAATTTTCTGCTGCGTTGGAGCAGAGTTCATTCACCAGTCATTCATGGTGATTGTGCAGTTTCAAGCTGGTAACGAACTAGTTGCCAATTATTTTTGGTCTGTGGGGGTTATTCAGAAATGGCTGATGTGGCAAACACTGGCGAAAATTGCTGTTGTTGCAACAAATACTGACGCTCCGCAAACGAAAACTCCAACAGCTGCAAACGTTTCTGTTAGTTGAATTTGTCTTCTGTGAAACTCTATTGGCAAACCTGTTGCTTTCTGAATAACGTCACTAGTTTTCTTTAAATATTTTTTCTTTTTCACCCCCACCCAGTCACAAGACAAGACCGTACTGTTTGCAGTCGCTTCTACTCTTGTGAATTGTACAAACAGCTATGATCGTGAAGAGATCGATCCTCAGATGCTGGAATTGGCAAAGTATGCCAAGCAGCATATTCCTGAGGAACACCCTAAGGTGAGTTTAGAATCCTATTATCCCGTCCTACTATAAAAGCTTACAAACACTGCGAAGGCAGTGCAAAACACTTGACTTGGTTTTAAATATCCTGTATAATTTGTGGTGGTGCAATGCTACGTTTACTAAGCAAAAACCGATGCCTTACTACACAGGTTCTTGTAATTTACACCATGGGTGAGTAATGGATAATATCCGAATATTGTTCATTTATTTGAATTGCACAGACGTATTCCACAGTGCCAGTGCGCTGTCTGCCCATCAAACTAAACCAGAGCTCCCCTAGTCTTTCCTGAAGGCCCACTAACAGGTCAGGTTTGTCAGATATCTGAAGCACAGCACAGGTGATATGATTTGCTGCTCAGTGATTGCAGGATACAGTCTGCTTTTCCCCAAGGGGATCCTTAAAACCTGGCCTGTTAGTGGGTCCTCAGGACAGGGTTGGGGAACATTGCCCTAGATATGTGCATGCTGTGTGCTTCCTTGCCTACGCAAGTTCATTTTGCCCATGATGGGTGTCTTCAATGTTTAGAAAGGAGCTGGAGTAGGGGTTGTACAAGGCCTTTCTTACATCTTCACCTGACAGGTGATCTCCACTTCAAAACTGAACTTTATGCCATTGCATCCCCTACAAACTCTTCAGTGGTTCTACTCATCTGCCACAAAGTATTAAGATACATATCTATATTACATGCAGTATAGATAATCACGACTAGACTCTATATTAAGGTCTCTACCATAGATGTGCGCACAAGGGACTGCCTGATTGGTTAATTGCTCCTGCGATTAACATTTTTGGTTCGTAGCTACCCTTTTTTTTTTTTTTTTTTTTTTTTGGCTTTTTTTTGGCTTTTTTTTAATTTTCGTGTTCTGTATCAAACAAATCTGTTTGTTTCTTGTTTTACTGCTTGTAAGTAATGTAACATGGGTGCACACCCTAAATATAGACAGTGCTCCTACTGTCCCTACAGTACCCCATGCTGCCACCCAACCATAACAAAATAAAAGCCCAGGTCGTTTTAGTTTATCTAAAAGTTGTGTTTTTCCTCTTATTTTTAGGATAAGAAAGAGTTTGTTGAGGCCCGGGTTGGCAAGTTATTGGTGGCAGGTGTGGTGTCTGCTCTGACCTGTATGGTGAAAAATGAAACTCCGGCCTTAACAGAGTCCTCCAGGGAACTGATATCAAGGCAAGTCTCACCACAAATAAGCCATTATTGATTGATTAAGGAAACTCAGACTAGTGGATAATAAATTGGGTATTTTTATTTCTTTATTAATTGCTCACCAGGGTATTCTTGGCTCTGGTGGAAAAGGCTGAAGACAGAGGAAATGTTGTTGCCCAAGGTGGAGGAAAGGTAAGACCTAACTTACAATTTTTCTGCCCCCAGACTCCTATGGGCATTCCCATCCCAGCATTACACTCCTGGGACTGATGTAATCTCTACTTTGTGAGGCAGATTTATATATTTTAATACAGCAGGATTCGAGTGGGTGTTTAGTGTTAAAAACAGAAATAAAATGCATAAAGCCACAAAGTATATACATAGACCACTAAAACACGCTCTTATGATTTCTAGATTATTGATTCTAACAGATTCCAGAGCGCGTTACAATAACCAAAGGGAACAAGACATAAACATAGGAACAGAGACAAACGGTGTAGACGGCCTTGCTCATAGGAGTTTATAATCTAGAGGGAATGTGGTGGAGGAAAGCGAGAGGAGTTTTCTTGGTTGACAGAATTACTAGTGCCAGTGGTTCGGGAATGGTAGGGGCCATGGATGTGGCATCTATCATGAACAAAGTTACACCCAATATGTGCCTCTGCATGCCTCAAACTGTGGGTTAGTGATGATCTTTCATATACGCTTGTGTCACTGCTTTCAGTCAGTCTCAGTTTGAGGAGGATGGTTTATTTCATATGTATATTTATTGTTTGTAAACAATTACTTCTCCCTTTTTCTTGTTTTTATGAATGTGGTATGCCAGAATGAAAAGACCTAGATTATTCACTAACCTCCTTAGTTTACCATTGTTGTGAATAAAAACAATAAACTGTTTCTTGAATAAATCTCAAGGTGCTGTTGTTTGAATTTCATTTTTTTGGCATCACTGAAGTTTATTGTCATTACTATTGTGACTGGGGAATAACCCTGTTAATGTGTTGTGGGTTTTTGTGTTAGAATTCTAGGGTCTTCATACGTCCTTTTTTATATGAAAGGTTGAGTCAATATTAAGATAAATGGAATTGTTGTAACATTTATGGCAATTGGCATCACATTTCCTGGTTATTAGTGTACTGTCTTGTGTCCTGTTTAAGGCGTTGATACCGCTGGCTTTGGAAGGTACAGATATTGGCAAGACCAAAGCCTCACAAGCCCTAGCAAAAATCACGATCACCTCAAACCCAGAAATTGCATTTCCAGGTGAACGGGTAAGGCCAACAATTTTCAAATTTTCATGAACTTGTGTAAATTGATTGAGGTGTGTATAATCTCATAATTACTCAGTTTTTTTTATTAAGTCAATACTTTTGTAGATCAATTCGATCATTTCCACAGTTAATGGGCATGGCCTTTCGAGGCTCTTAACACTAAAGATCTGCCCTAGGCATTATGGGAAGCTGCATACAAATTTAGGTCAAGGTTTGCAAGTACTTTTTATAAAATCACTTTTTAATTGAACGTGATTCATTTATTTTGGTTCAAATCAGTATAAGAGTGCAGCAATGTGAATGGAGTACACCTCTGCAAGAGTGTTGCCATCAGCTGCAAGTTTAGTATGACTGTGCCATGGCATTATCAACAAAAATGCCGTATGCGCTTGCAGTGGCGTATACTGACTGTGCCTAACTGCCTACCAGACATACCATATTGGTGAAAACATGTAGATAAAATGCATAACCCATCCCATGCCTTACTAGATTCCTTTAAATCAGTGTTTCCCAAACATGTCCTCAGGACCCTCCGCCTCGCCAGGTTTGCAGGATATGTGAAGCACAGCACAGATGATAGGATTTGCTGCTCAGTGATTGCAGGATTCAGTCTGCTTTTCCCCAAGGTGATCTGCAAAATCTGGCCTGGTTGAGGGTCCTGAGGACAGGTTTGGAAAACACTGCTTTAAATGGAAGCACGCCATCATTTTGTGTTGATGAAGATTGAGGATTCCACCTGCAGCACTTTTTGATTTGTCCTCAGACTGTAAATGTTCTAGAAAACTTTCTTTTAAATCATGTTTTTTTCATTAATCATAAATCACACCAGCAAATTCTATATATTGCAGTAAGATCTTGGACAAAAGCAGATGCTTGAAGCAGAAAGGAGAGCATAAATGCACGGTCCCGTTCACATTCAAATAGATCTGCCAACCTTTAATGGTAGCAAGTAACCAACACCATATGTCTCTTGTGTTTCTGATTTTGCGTTCATTATATAGGTCTATGAGGTGATCCGGCCTCTGGTCAATCTTCTCAGCCTTCACCGAACAGGACTACAGAATTTTGAGGCGTTGATGGCACTGACAAATTTAGCTGGGATCAACGAGAGATTGAGGTATTTGCTATGATCTGATCATCATTGCACTATGAGTGGTCTAACACCCCCCCCCCCCCATTTTCTAGACCAGTGGTTCCCAACCGCGGTCCTCAAGTCCCCCCAACAGTCCAGGTTTTGAGGATTACCTTAAGGAAATGCAGACTGAACCCTGCAATCACTGAGCAGCAAATCATATCACCTGTGCTGAGCTTCAGATATCTGGAAAACCTGACCTGATTTTGGGTACTTGAGGACCGCGGTTAGGAACCACTGGAATTGCTGTAGGTAACTTTTGAGCATTTTTCTTTTCCAACATTTACACGTTGCGAATCATGTGAGCTTTTTGATACTTTGATCTTTGGGAATGAGATGGGTTTGCTCACTGTGTTGCATTTTCTGTAAGTTCTTCTGATGCTTTGCCACGCAGGGGTAAGATTATTAAAGAGAAGGCCCTGCCACTGATAGAGGGATACATGTTTGAAGAGCATGAAATGATTAGACGTGCTGCAACAGAATGCATGTGCAACATGGCCTTGAGCGAAGAGGTGAGTAAACCATGTGACGCAACGATACCTGGGCATTGCATGTTATATGAACATTAATTTTATTTGGGCAGAGCGTGCCATCACTTGCTTTCTACAGGCTATCCTTTCTGTACTATGAGCTCAGCTGTCACTGAGATTACTGGATTATTGAAATTTGTCTTTAACAATTTCGTTTTTCCACTTTAATGCCAACGAACATTATAACCTAGAACAGAGACCCTTCCTGGTGTCAGACTGTAAAACTCAGTGGAGATGGGATTAAACAAAGATTTGTATAAAGCACAATGTAGGAATGTACATTCCTCAAATGGGTACGTTTTTCCCCAAAATTCAGTTTTGGGACACAATAGCAAATGCAGTTTGCATCAGGCCAATGTAATGATCAGTTTTCAGTAAATTTGGCCTTTTTATATTAAGGTAAATAAATACCTAATATTCAAAACACTGCTGACTTTTTTGGACCTTTTTATTGTGGACCACCTGGCTTAAAACCTAACCAGCATGACTTTATATTGCTTTTTTAGGTTCAAAACTTGTTCATGGCAGAGGGATCGGACCGCCTGAAGCTAATAGTGTTATACAGTGGTGAAGATGACGAGCAGTTGCGTCGTGCAGCATCTGGAACGCTTGCTCTACTTACTTCTTTGCAGCCTGACATTTGTCGAAGGGTACCTCAAGTGGTAAGACTCTCCTTGTATTGGAATTCCATGCTGGGACTAGGTTCCAAGCTTTGTGTAAACGTGACCAGTGCACTGGTAAAATTCCCAGAGCCATTAAAGTCTGGAGTTTTTCTGGTTACGTTTACATCAGGCTTGGGATCTCAGCAATGTTTACCCCCCCCCCCTTCCATGACAAGGGATTAAATCACTGCTAAACTCTCTCTCTGGGCAATAAGCACTGTGTGGCTGTGTGCTGACATGACTGTGGCTTTAACTGTATTTTCAAAGCTTTTGCATGAATTATCCCCTTCACTACCAATTGGTTTTCAGTGAAGCCACTGCCTGGGCACACTTTTTTTATTTTATTTTAAAAACACTTTCCATTACCCACACTGTAAAAATGTAACCTCCATGCATAGCATTTTAATAGTTGGTTTGGTAAGCGTGACTTGCCAAGACGCTCTACTACATGTATAAATAATACAGTTGGGGCTCCTTGTTTTATTCAAAAGAAAAGCAACTCCAAACTGTGCATACAGTTGCAGAACCTCGGCAGGCATGTCCAGGGAGCTGTAGTCGTGCCGAGGCGGGAGTTTGCCAACTTGTGGGTCACATTCTGGAGCCCATCTGCAAATGGATTTAACGTGCAATAAATATAATTCCTTTGCATTGCTCCAGCATATAACCCAAGCAAGTGAACTTGATATGGACAACCTGCAGGAGCTTTTGAAGAGAACTATCACGGTAGTGAAGGAGTTAAAGAATTGCTTGGAACACTTACATTAAAATGATATTGAAATTGGACCATAGTGTGTGTGTTTGTGTACACACAGTCACTATGTTTTTGTATATTTCTGGTATATCAGAGTATTATGTTAATGCTGCCATAACATTTTGTATTATTTTGCACAGTTATTAACAGATAATTAGTACTTTTTCAGGTCTGTTTTTCCACTAGTTAACATCTAGATCCATTCGGTGTGTGTGTACAGAACACTTAAATTTTGTCCTAATATAGTGATTGAATTTGTACAACATTGTAAAATTCCTTCAGAGATTGGCCATTTACACCTTTTAATGCAGACTTTAACATGTATCCATCGTGTCTTGCAGACTGGTCACTGGTTGGAGATTCTACAAGCTCTGCTTCTCAGTGAAAATCTGGAATTGCAGCACCGTGGAGCAGTTGTTGTTCTGAACATGATGGAAGCGGACAAAGAGGTGGCAGAGAAGCTGATGGAAAGCGAGATGTTTGAGATCCTGACTGTGCTGGCAAATAAAGAGGGCGAGAAGAGCAAAGCGGCGGCCAGGGCAGCCAAGTCATGTCTGAGCAAAGCTGTGGAGTATGGTTTAATCAGACCCAACATGTCTGCAGAGTCAAAGTGAACATCTTGTTTTTGCTGGGGTGAAATGTATTGCTCTTCAAATGCTCATTGCAGAGACTCCTTTAGAGATGAGGACCACATATCTTTTATTTAATATCCATGTGAAATCACACTGAATTTGCAGTTGCAAAGGGAGTTTTGTGTAAGAAGGTTGTGTATATACCCACCGACTTACTGTTTACATTTTTATAATGCAAAATAATGTCTTCTCACACTGGTTTTAGATCTTCCACATAATAAGGGATTCCAGAGTTGAATCTTATGGATTCGTTGTTGGTGGGTTGTTTTTTCCTTTAACTTTTTTAATCCAGGCCTTAATTTTCTGAGAAATGAAATATATTTAAATTGTTCAAGACTTTTTCTATTTTCATTCTTAAATTCATGTTGAAAGAGACTAGTTAAACCTTGTTTGTTTTTTGTTCATTCATTTGTTCTCCAGGCTTCCCATGGCCTACATGTGTCAGTAAATTGATCTATATATATTTTCAGTGCAGCTTTAGCAAAGGTATTTGTACTCTATAAAAATAGAATGCAAAGCAAGGTGCACTCTATTTTTATATGATAAAATGTAGACTCAACCCCTGCACGGTGATCCAAATGTTTCACTCACCCAGTGCAGCCGCACACCCGTTTAATCAAATCGCATTGTGATTTTTATTTTGTGATCGGCTTTATAATGTACAGGGTGTTCACATAAAGGCCTGTACAGCTTAGTCTTAAAATGGCATTTGACTTTGGTACAACATGGCTGGAGATTGAGAGAATTCCTGAATTGCGCTATTCTTCCTCTCAATCGTGTATCCATTAATAACCTTTCTCATGAGAGACTTCAAGCATTCACTGACATGCCACTCAATCTGCGTCGTTGATCAATTGTTCTATTTGGAAAACTAAAGCAAAGAACCCTCTGGGCTTTTTCTTTTCATGTTGTAGAGGTGATGCAATAAGTAATATTTCCCGGTAAATTAACACCGCAATTGGTTGGTATTGTTTTTTATATTTTAAAATCAAAGTTTTGTAAATTCTCTAGCAATGAAGAAATGACTCTATCAGGGTTATTCAGAGAGAGGTGAAACTCAGGAGAATGACTGGAAGTGAAAATTCTAGTTCAAAATAGCCAATTTGAG
The DNA here is from genome assembly GCA_009667805.1 of Leptobrachium leishanense. Lineage (NCBI taxonomy): Eukaryota > Metazoa > Chordata > Amphibia > Anura > Megophryidae > Leptobrachium > Leptobrachium leishanense. The sequence goes on from CM019065.1 coordinate 105,492,166, forward strand.
AAGGGAGATAAATGAGAGAATTTTTCAGGTTTGGCTATTTTGACCTAGAAGTTTCACCTCTCTGAATATCCCTGTAAGTGTGTTATGGCAGGTGTCGGCAACTTTTTTTTTTTATATACAACCTCCATGATGATCAGGCTGACCTGAGCACCTATTGGAAATGAAGTTCTGAAACCTATAGGGCCCTGACATTAATAGTGCATGGGCTACATCTTTCATCACTCTGTCATTTCACTTGTAAGACAAGATGAACAGATCCGCTCCACTATTGGACAGTGGCTGCAGTCTGCTTTTAGGCACCTCTGGATACAGTCTTCTGGCTGGAGCAATGGCTCTGAGTGATAGTCAGGGGAGGCAGAGCCTTACCTGGCACCACTGACCTCCTGTCATGCTGTTAAAATCTCATCTTCAATCTCGACCTCTCTTCTTTGCGCAGCCCGTCAGACACTGTATGCAGCGTAAATGTTCGTGTCAGTCCAGCTCCTTGTTTATTGGAAAGGAGTCTGTCACCGACTTGAACAGTTTTCACCAACACACTAAGTTTTGGTCTCCTGCAATAGCAGTAGAAGAAACCCCATATAGAGGAGGGTGCTCACGAAATCCGGAGTGGCCTTTCTCAAATACAGCAATGCAAGAAGAGGCTCCAGGCAATCCAAACCATTAAAAAAAAACTTGTTAGGGCATCAGCGCAATCTTACAACTGCAAACAGACTTTCTCTAACTTATGAAAGGCTGCGCTTAGTAAACGAGTTGAACCAAGTATTCGGACAAGACTGCCAAGCTGGTGATGAAAAGTATACAATAAAATATAACCTTTTATTGGAATATGTATTTTAAAAAAAAACAAACATGCCACTTAAAAACATGGCACCCCATTAATAACTTGGTCCAAAAGGTGGTGTTGGCGTACGTTAATCATTTCTATTAACCCTTTCACTGCTGAGGACGTGTGGGGAACGTCCTCATTGACTCCTAAGGAAAGATAGGGGTTAATTTGAATCCCGATATCTCCCGACTGTTTTCAGCTAGCAGGATCATATTTGGTATCATTAGAAAGGCCAGAGCATGGCCGTTCCAACGATACCAAACATGACCATGTCTAAAGTAAAGACAAAAAATAATAACAATAATAATAAAAAAAGGAAAAATTAGTTTTTTTTAAGACGTGAAATGGCTCAGCAGTGAAGGGGTTAATCACCGGAGATCTATCCGCACCCACCACTATATCCCTGTCTGCAATTGAGGGGTTAGTAATAAGCGTGTGTCTTTTGGATTGATTTTGAAGTACCTGGAGTCCTCTTCTTGCATTTTTGTATCCTGAAATATCTTGCAGTGAAACCAGGCTTATTACTGTGTGAAAAAATCTGTAATGTGCAGAAAGACTCCTAGCACAAGCAGTGCTGGGGGCATAGGATGATTAATGACATTCCATATTCTATCAAACCAGCAAAATACATTGTAATGCAGTGAATCACTCTGAACGCACACTACTATTCCTGCTTTAAATATAGCATATTCCTGTATAAGAAATAGTGTGATAGTCACACATGTCGTTCCAGTCTCCAATTTTTAATGGGTTTCTCTGCAGCCAAACCAACATACCATACACGTATTTTGATTTCTCTCTCTCTCATGTTTGGTTTTTGTAACATTCCTGCACTGTAATGACAACCTATTTTCCAGATGTGGATAATCTCCTACATTTTGCGTATTGCACTACAGATCACTACTATTTCATGCTATTCCTACATATGTATTTTATATAGAATCCTGCTATGAATTGTAATATTTATAAAGCTATAAATAAATCACATTTTGAACACAACTGGCTTTTCTTGCATTTTGTCCCCTCTGATTATAAACTGGAGAGTATTTGTAAACGTGTATCACATGTTGTAAGATGCAGGAATGCAGCCTGAGAGCATCATGGACAAAAGAACTCTGGATGATACAGTACTAGAGAGTTTATTTACTAACCTCCGAATTGCACCGGATGGGGAATTTCACTGTTCGGTGAAATTTTAGGCCAATTCATTGATTCACTAAGCTGAATATGGTGCAATTCACCAGTTTGTCGACACCAAAATTTCCCCATAGACTAGCCTATTGTGTTTTCTATTCACAGAATGCTGAATTGCAACGCAATTCCAGTGAAATACCCTGATTTTCAGTGTTTCCTTAGATTTTGACCCCTTTTAACCCGTTAACGCCGCAGGACGTTCCATGACGTCCTGGCGGCGGGCGGGCTTTGAAGACGCGGGGCGTACCTGTACGCCCCGCTGTCTTCAATGGGACTGCCTCGGCCCCTCCCCGACGCCTGAGTGCGTTGACTCGTGGCGCGCGTCATTGGCTGCAGAGGGACGGCCTGAAATCAAGCGCACTGCACGCCGGCTGCAGGGAGGGCTTAAAATTAGTGCCGCGCGACGGCACCTGTTGGCGAGGCGTACCTGTACACCTCGCTGCCGAAATCAAACCCCTTAAGGGCGCCACCCCTGCGTCCTTAAGGGGTTAATCAGGTGAGTCCCATAGTTTCCTAATGTAAATATTTATTTTTCTTCTAAGACCGTTAATTTTTTTTGTGTGTGTATATTTTAGACCTTTTTTATTGCTGTGAAGCACTGTGATACCCTCCTGTTTAATGACAATGCAATGTCACATTTCCACCAAATCCTCAAAAGGAGGCAAAAGCAAGTGTCACTGCATAGGTTTCTTGATAAAGCCCCTCAAAAAGATTCCAGTGAGCCAACAGATGGCAGTGATCTCGTTAGTGATAGACGTCCTACACAATAACCATCCCCTCTCTCGTCTCCTTCACACCAGTCCTGATTCTTAAAGTGCAGGTTAATTTGTTTTATCTTTTCTTTATACTGTGCAGTATTTTGTGTTACTGTAATCATTTGCATATGAATAAATGGTTGTGGAACCAATCGTCACAGTTTCCGTTATTTCTTATGGAGAAATTCGCTTTGATGTAAGAGCACTTTGGATTACAAGCACTCTTCCGGAACGAATTATGCTTGTAATCCAAGGTATTACTGTATTTATAAAGCACCAACAAATTCCTTAGTGCTGTACAATGGGAGAAACTGAATAACGCCTATACATGTTACACACACGGAACAGAAGGAGGGAGGACCCTGCTTGAAAGGTTACAATCTAAGAGGAGAGGGGTGATACACTAGGTGAGGGTAATTGGGGTAAGTGAAGCAGTGGGGTGCATGTTGGCTGAATGGGAAGAGGAACAAGAAATGTACAGTGAGGGATCATGGAGGGAACCGATAGGCTTCTCTAAAGTAATGTTTTCAGAGGCTTCTTGAAGGACTGGAGAGGCGGCGAGAGTCTAATGTTGCGGGGGAGGGAGTTCCATAGAAAAGGGGGGCAGCTCAGGAAAAGTCTCGAAGGCAGGAGTTGGGGGTGCGGGTATGAGGAACTGATAGCATCAGATCATTGGCAGAGTGAAGTGGTCGGGACAGGATGTACCTGCTAATAAGGGAGGAGATGCAGGCAGGGGTGTGGTTATTGAGAGCTTTGTATGTGAGCACCTGTATTTTTAATTGAATTCTAAAGGAAACAGGGAGCCAGTGTAGAGATTGACAAAGGAAATGAGATGTGAGTTGAATGAGTCTGGCACAGGTGTTCATTGCAGACTGCAGAGGGAGAATCTGGGATCTCTTAAGGGCAGAGAGAAGGAGGTTACAGTAGTCAAGGTGGGAGATAAGAACTTAGAGCATTTTAGTAGAGTCTGGATTAAGAAAGGGACAGATGCATGCAATGTTTTTTAGGTGAAAGTAGCAGGATTTGGTTAGAGACTGAATTTGAGTAAAGGATAGATTGGAGTCCAAGAGGACCCCAAGGCAAAGAGCCTGAGGGGTAGACGTAATGGTGGCACAATTCACCTGAAAGGAAATGGGTGCAGGAATGGAGGTTTTAGAGGGATGGAACTTGAGTTCAGTTTTTGAGTGGTTGAGCTTTTAGGAAATGGGAAGTCATCCAGTCGACCACTGACAGGCATGCTGTAACACGGTCCCGCACAGGAGGGGAGAGATTGGGAGAGGAAAGGTAGATTTGTGTGTCGTCACAAGTAGGGATGAGCTGTTCGGGTTCGGGGTTCGACCCGAACTTAGCCTGTTGGAGCAGATCGCGAACACCGTACATTTCCGGGTGTTCGCCGCATGTTGGACCACAATGCATTTTCCCACTGGCCTGAAGCTCGTAATTGGCTACAGCCTTGCACCTGACCACAGGTCTGGTGCAAGACTGGTTGAACACTATGCCAATCACCGCTCAGAGTCCTGATTGGGCAAATTTTGCCCAATCATGGGCTCACACAGCTAAGTCCCGCAGCAACTAACGTTCCCACGCAGCGCTTCTACACGCATTTCAGAGGAGATAGTTGTGTCTTGTTACTGCCGGTCTGCCATGCTACTGGGGGTGTCTCATTTCTACCAAATATCAGGGAATTTAGGTGATGTGTGTCTTGTCACTGTGCCAGCAATTTTTTTGGGGGGTTTACAACTTTCTTTAAAACATTTGTGAATTAAGGTGATCTTCTGGGTCTTCTCACTGTGCCAGCAAGTCTTTTTGGGTCTCATTTCTACCAAACATCAGGGAATTTATGTGATATGTGTCTTGTCACTGTCAGCAAATGTTTTTGGGGTTTACAACTTTAAAACATTTGTGAATTGAGGTGATGATCTGGGTCTTGTCACTGTGCCAGCATATCTTTTTGGGGCTCACTAATTTCTTTAAAACATTTGTGAATTAAGGTGATCTGTGTCTTGTCACACAAACAGTACCACGCATTATTTTGGGGCTCACTAATTTCTACAAAACATTTTGTGAATTGAGGGGATCTATCAGTGTGTCTCACTGAGTTATACCAGAGTTCTTTAAATCTTTATACCAGAGTTGAATCAGAGTTCTGTATATATTAATCTATACAGTTGTGTTCAAAATTATTCAACCCCCACTGAAATTGAGTGTTTTGGCCAGTTTCACATTGATTTTGATCATTCAGTCATCTTGCTTACAATTAAATCGAAGAGGCACGTGTAGGTCAGACAAATATAACATTTATAATGAAATAACCACAAATGTCTTTTCTGTGCTCACATCATTATCAGTTTTATTCAACCCCCAAGTGACATTCAATCTTAGTACTTGGTACAACATCCTTTTACAGTTCTAACAGCTTTTAAACGTGAAGCATAGCTTGACACAAGTGTCTTGCAGCGATCTACGGGTATCTTCGCCCATTCGTCATGGGCAAAAGCCTCCAGTTCAGTCACATTCTTAGGCTTGCGCACTGCAACTGCTTTCTTTAAGTCCCACCAGAGGTTCTCAATGGGATTTAAGTCAGGTGACTGCGATGGCCACTCCAAAATGTTCCAGCCTTTAATCTGCAACCATGCTCTAGTGGACTTGGAGGTATGCTTGGGATCATTGTCCTGTTGAAAGGTCCAACGTCTCCCAAGCCTAGGGTTTGTGACGGACTGCATCACATTGTCATCCAATATCTCCTGGTACTGAAGAGAATTCATGGTATCTTGCACACGCTGAAGCTTCCCTGTACCTGCAGAAGCAAAACAGCCCCAAAGCATGATTGACCCCCCCCGCCATGCTTCACAGTAGGCAAGGTGTTCTTTTCTTCATCGGCCTTGTTCTTCCTCCTCCAAACATAGCGTTGATCCATGGGCCTAAACAGTTCTAATTTTGTTTCATCAGTCCACAGAACACTATCCCAAAACTTCTGTGGTTTGTCCACATGACTTTTGGCATACTGCAGTAGACTCTTCTTATTCTTTGGAGACAGCAAGGGGGTGCGCCTGGGAGTTCTGGCATGGAGGCCTTCATTACGCAGTGTGCGCCGTATTGTCTGAGCTGAAACTTCAGTATCCACATCTGACAAATCTTTTCTCAGTTCCTCAGCAGTCACACGGTGACTTTTCTCCACTCTACGCTTCAGGTAGCGCACAGCAGTCGAAGTCAGCATCTTCTTTCTGCCACGACCAGGTAGCGTTTCAACAGTGCCCTTTGCCTTGAATTTGCGAATGATGCTTCCTATGGTCTCTCTTGGTATGTTTAACATCTTTGCAATCTTCTTATAGCCATAGCCCTTCCTGTGAAGAGTAATCACCTCTTCTCTTGTCTTCCTGGACCATTCTCTTGACTTCACCATGTTTGTAACCCCACCAGTAAATGTCTAGAAGGAGCTGAGTATCAGTCATTTTAAAGCTGCCTAATTGGTGCTTATTATGCTTTATTGCTGATCCGTGACATCCACAGGTGTTTTCAATACCTGATTGAAAACACTTGAATGAACCTCTGTTCTTCAGAGTGGTAGTCTTTAAGGGGTTGAATAATTGTGTCAATGAAGAATTCACAAAAGAAACCTTTACTACTGTATTACAAAACCAATTGATGCCATTTTAGTTGCATATGGTTCTTTAAAAAGTCCTTGTAGGATTTCATTCTGAATACAATTACAAATGTACACTAAATTCCCTGAAACCCTTTACAGCATTGGGGGTTGAATAATTTTGAACACAACTGTATATCACTCACCATGTCTGAAAGGACAGACACAGATAAGAGGGCAAGCAGCCCCTGTGTCGGGAGGCTGTGCCTCTGGACGTGGTGCATCCTCTGCAGGGGCACGCTTGTCCTTTCTTACTGGTGCTGGCCGTCTTCTTAACCTGCAGCAACATAGAGAGGATTTGGTGGATTGGCTAGCCAGGCCATCCTCATCCTCCTCATCCTCTGCCAGCCAGGCTTCTAGTGCTTTACAGTCCACCTCAGCTGCCAAAGCATCTAATGCAGCCTCCATGTCCACAGCTACTCCTGCCGTAGCCTCGCTATCACACACGGAGGAGTCAGCTGAATTGTTTGACTACAATGAGAGTGACATGCTGCTTGAGGATGCGCAGCAAGTACAGTGCTCTGATTCAATCTCTGAGGTTGAGCAACGGAGTATAATCAACCTAGAGGAAGGGGGTGCCAGTGATGACACACAAATAACTGGCACTCATGTTGCCCCAGCAGCTGCAGCATACTGCCAAGTTGGCTCCAGTGACGAGGAGATAGGGGGGTGAAGATGACATTGATGATGAGGTCACTGACTCCACCTGGGTGCCAGATCGAACTGAGGAATCAAGTGAGGAGGAGGAGGAGGAGGAGGAGGCACAGCAAACACGAGGCACAACATCCTCTGTGACCAACCGTAGCACTAGCCAGTCCAAGGCATCAGATGTCAGAGCTGCTCTGGTGCAGAGCGCTGTTGTCTCAAAGAACACATGCAGGAACTCTGCTGTCTGGGAGTTCTTTAAGAAATGTGCAGCAGACCCCACCGTTGCTATTTGTAATCTATGTCAGATGAGGCTGAAGCGTGGGATAAACACCGGACACTTGGGTACCACGTGCTTGAGGCGACATATGAACAAGTGCCACACATCCCGTTGGCGCAAAACTTTGCGTAGGTCCTCCTCCTCATCTGTCTCTACCCACACTGTATGTCCTGCCATGTCATTGCCTACAACCTCCACCGACCGGGATGATGCTACAGTAATGGATGTACCAGCAGGTCCTTCCTCACAATGTGACATCATCCCGGTAGCTGAAGATTTACGCAGTCAGATTACGTTGCCGCAGCTGCTGCAGCGAAAGAAAAAATATAGTCCCAACCATCCCCAAGCACAGCGTCTAAATGCCAGTTTAGCAAAATTACGCGCATTGCAGCTGCTGCCTTTCCAGCTGGTGGACTCTGTTCCCTTCCGTGAATTTGCTGAATGTGCTGTACCACAGTGGCAGGTTCCAAAACGCCATTACTTTTCACGCAAGGCCATTCCAGCACTATACCAGCACATGGAAGACAATGTTATCCAGTCATTGGGAAAGGCATTCAGCAGCAAGATGCATGTCACTTTAGACACGTGGTCCAGCAAGCATGGACAGGGTCATTACATTTCCTTCATGGCACACTGGGTAACTCTGATTGCAGCTGGGAGGGCGTTCGCCTGGCAGAAATTCAAAGAGAATTCCACCTTCCCACAAACCGTCTGATCTGTGACATGCCCACCAGGTGGAACTCGACATTAGCAATGCTGCAGCGTCTGCACAAGCAGCAGAGGGCCATCAACGAATACCTGTGTGAGTATGGCACAAGGACAGGTTCAGGTCAACTTGTTCCCCCCCCCCCCGCAGTGGCTGATGATCAAGGATGCATGCACTGTACTGTCACCATTTGAGGAGGCAACGAGGATGGTGAGCAGGGACAGTGCATGCATCAGTGACACAATTCCTTTAGTGTTCCTGCTGGAGCACACTCTGCAGGGAATTATAGATGTGGCTCTAGAGGCAGAGCAGCGGGAGGAAGAGGAGGCCTTCCCTAGCTCTCAAGGCCCCAGTCTTTCCGCAGACAGCATTCCAGCGGGTCCTACTCAGATCAGACAGGAGGAGGATGAGGAGGAGGAGGACTATTTAAGTAGTGGGGGCATTGAAGGTTGGGATTCCTCAAGGGAGGGTTTTGTGTGCCCAGAAACAGAAGGGCTTGTGCGTTGCTGGGAGGAGGAAGTGCATGATACGGTCATCCTCATTGACCAGGAAGACTCGGCAGCAAATGCCACCTCCAACCTACGCTGCATGGGCTCCCTAATGATGCAAAGCCTGCTAAAGGACCCCAGGATTTGTGCTATCAAGGAGAGGGATCATTACTGGTTGGCAACCCTTCTTGATCCACGATACAAGGGGAAAGTTGCAGAGCTCATCCTGCCCGCACAGAGGGAGCACAGGATGAAAAAACTTGAGGATGCTCTAAAGCGACACTTGTGTAACACCTTTCCAGGCACTGGTAGATTACCAAGTGCTGACACACGTGCTTCTGTGGCTGCGGGTGATCAGAGGAATAGCGGTGAAGGCCAGGGCCGCTTGACTGATGCTTTTTTAAATTTTTTTAGTCCACGACGCCCAAGGACGTCCAATGTAGGCACCCATTACCAGCGTCTTCACCATATGGTGCAGGACTACCTAGGGGCAAGGGCAGACCTGGATACCTTTCCAGCAGATGATCCACTGGCTTACTGGGTGTTGAGATTGGATCACTGGCCAGAATTTAGCCAATATGCTATGCAGCTACTAGGTTGCCCTTCATCTAGCGTGCTTTCCGAAAGGACGTTCAGTGCCGCTGGAGGTTTTGTCACAGACAAAAGAGTGCGTCTGTCCACCGACTCTGTAGACCGGATGACATTTATAAAAATGAATCAGTCCTGGATCTGCAGCTATCAATCCCCTGATGCTGAAGAAATGGAATAGATAGGGGATGTCCTCTTCTGCATTCACAAAACCTCCAGCACTGAACTCTTCCACAATACCACAAAAGGGTTACGGTGTGAAGGCACTTGCTGCCATGAAAGGCACAATATTTGGCTGCACTGACGCCTGTGCCAGATTTATATCATTTTATTTTTTTGAACCGCAGGGTCCAACCCTGCACTCTTCCACAATACCACAGAGGGGTTACTGTATGATGATACCTGCTGGCCTGGCATTAAAGGCACAATATCTGGGAGCACTAACAGATAAAAAAAAAAAAACTTTTCAATATAGGACCACATGGTCCACCCCTGCACTCTTCCACAATACCACAGAGGGGTTAGGCTAGGGTCAGATGAGCCTATTTTCTACGGACTGTGCGTCCGTGCAGTACGGACGTACTTACTGACTGACGACAAGGTAGTGGCCACACAGTCGGTTTTTTTCACTGACGTATTTTTTGACTGATGTAGCATGGAAAATAAATTGCAATGAAAGAACATTCTGTCCGTCAAAAATGCTGGACGTATAAATGCAGTCCGTCTGACCTTGTTGCATCACTCACACACAAAGCTATGCGGACGTTGTGGACGTGGCGCTCTCTGCACGTCCGTTCTAGCAGACGCAGTATTACATTCTTGCCTAACCTGCGTCCGTTTGCAGCGTCCGTCAGCCCTCGCACTTCTGTGCGGACGTACTTCGTGTGTGGGGGCTCCATTTAACACAATTGTATGCTATCACGGACTTACTTATGTGCGGGCAACACGGACGTTAACACTGCGTTCGTCTGACTCCAGCCTTACTGTATGATGATACTTGATGGCCTGGCAGTCTTGCACCAAAGGCACAATATCTGGGTGCACTGACGCCCATTACCAGATCAAAAACTTTTCAATATAGGACCACATGGTCCACCCCTGCACTCTTCCACAATATATACAGAGGGGTTACTGAATGATGATACTTGATGGCCTGGCATTAAAGGAAGAATATCTGGGTGCACTGACGCCCATTATTACCAGATCAAAAACTTTTCAATATAGGACCGCAAGGCTCAACCCCTGCACTCTTCCACAATACTACAGAGGGGTTACTGTATGATGATACTTGCTGGCCTGGCAGTCTTGCACCAAAGGCACAATATCTGGGTGCACTGATGCCCATTAGCAGATCAAAAACTTTTCAATATAGGACCACATGGTCCACCCCTGCACTCTTCCACAATACCACAGAGGTGTTACTGTATGATGATACTTGATGGCCTGGCATTAAAGGCAGAATATCTGGGTGCACTGACGCCCATTATTACCAGATCAAAAACTTTTCAATATAGGACCACATGGTCCACCTCTGCACTCTTCCACAATACTACAGAGGGGTTACTGTATGATGAGGGTCAGATGAGCGCATTTTCTACGGACTGTGCGTCCGTGCAGTACGGACGTACTTACTTACTGACGACAAGGTAGAGGCCACACAGTCGGTTTTTTTCACTGACGTATTTTTTTGACTGATGTAGCAGGGAAAATAAATTACAATGAAAGAGCATTCTGTCCGTCAAAAATGCTGGACGTATAAATGCAGTCCGTCTGACCTTGTTGCATCACTCACACACAAAGCTATGCGGACGTTGTGGACGTGGCGCACTCTGCACGTCCGTTCTAGCAGTATTACGTTCTTGCCTAACCTGCGTCCGTTTGCAGCGTCCGTCAGCCCCCGCACTTCTGTGCAGACGTACTTCGTGTGTGGAGCTCCATTTATCACAAATGTATGCTATCACGGACGTACTTATGTGCGGGCAACACGGACGTTAACACTGCGTTCGTCTGACTCCAGCCTTACTGTATGATGATACTTGCTGGCCTGGCAGTCTTGCACCAAAGGCACAATATCTGGGTGCACTGACGCCCATTACCAGATCAAAAACTTTTCAATATAGGACCACATGGTCCACCCCTGTACTCTTCCACAATACCACAGAGGGGTTACTGTATGATGATACTTGCTGCCCTGGCAGTTTTGCACCAAAGGCAGAATATCTGGGTGCACTGACGCCTTAACCAGATGCATATCTTTTTAATATAGGACCGCAAGGTTCACCCCTGCACTCTTCCACAATAACACAGAGGGGTTACTGTATGATGATACTTGCTGGCCTGGCATTAAAGGCACAATATCTGGGTGCACTGACGCCCATTACCAGATCAAAAACTTTTCAATATAGGACCGCAAGGTTCACCCCTGCATTCTTCCACAATAACACAGAGGGGTTACTGTATGATGATACTTGCTGGCCTGGCACCAAAGGCACAATATCTGGGTGCACTGACGCCCATTACCAGATCAAAAACTTTTCAATATAGGACCACATGGTCCACCCCTGCACTCTTCCACCATACCACAGAGGGGTTACTGTATGATGATACTTGCTGCCCTGGCAGTCTTGCACTGCACAAGGGCACTACCCGGACCCCCATACACCTTTTATGGCAAATATGTAGCATATATGCCCTCTTGGAGGGCACTCTAAAAAACCGAATTTTCAGCCCCATTGACTTGCATGGGGTTCGGGGTTTGGTCCCGAACAAATGGGACGTTTGGGTTCGGGCTCGAACCGAACTCGGGGAGTGTTCGGCTCATCCCTAGTCACAAGCTGGTAATAATTGAATCCATAGGAGGAGATGAGGTTGCCAAGCGAGGCGGTATAGATCGAGAAGAGTAGGGGACCCAGAACAGCGCCTTGAGGTACCCCAACTGAAAGAGGAGCTGGTGGTGAAGAGGCACCAGAGAAGGAGCTGGGAAGAGAACCATGAGTGAGTGGCATCCGAGCTGACGCAGCAGCATGAGAGGGCTCAAAACGTATCTGCTATGCATATTTATTTATTATTTATTTGCAAAGCATTTTACCAGGAAGGATACATTGAGATTGCTCTTGTTTTCAAGTATGTCCTGGGTCTGTGAGCGCTTCAAACCAGTCTCCTCTATGTGGAAAAAAAATTGCCATGATGACCAAATAAAATGAAAAGTGGAGTTAAACTTTATTTGGTCATCTATGGCAATTTTTTCTACATAGAGGAGACTGGCATTTTATAAGCTCTGGCTTGACAAGCTCGTGTAAGGGAGGAGAAATGGGGCCACGTTACAGGTTTTCCAGTACTATATGAAGTGTTAATGTGATTTTTCATGTGTATCTCATCTGTATGTAGCCAGGATCAGGAGACATGGATGATCTGAGAGGCCCCTGGGGCACCAAGTTTTACAATAACAACCAAGTGGTTTAGGAACGTTGCCTGAATCCATTGAATATACAACGCGCTCTTTCCAAAGCGGGTTCGAGGAAGCGGTAACCTTATGCTTCCACATAAACGCTCCTAACACTAAATTTGAGAGCCATTATTTTTCTTTGTAAATACAGACTTGAGCCAAAAGAAACCAGTGACTTTGGAATCGCTCATTATTCTCTGGCTGCTTGAAAATGAAAGCATCCAATGGAAAGTGCTGAGAGCTGCACAGATAAACTTGTGACTCAGCTGGAATAAGGCCCAGGGTCAGGATACTGTATGCAGACTCCTATCACGCTGGCACTTCAATGTTAATCATAAATGTAGGAAATAAAGTTCCAAACCCAGCAGATTGACCCTTTAACAGCAGAATATATAGTTAGAGCCGCTTTGTCGTGCTATTTCCCATCAGGGCATATTAGCCCTTTGTATAGAGATCGTCCTGTAAGAAGATTATCATAAACGGGACAAAAAAAACACAATGTTTAATGCTAATCAACCTCCTGTAACCCCTGTGCTGCACGGAGGTGGCAGTACCAGCTGTGGCCGGCAGGGTGCGCCAGTTCTCCGCAGCTTCCAGCGTGTGACTGAGCTGTCCGTGCCCTGGAATTCTATCGCAGCCGAGGAGGCCTGAGTCACGGCGCTGGGAAGTAATCGAGGCCGGGGATCTGCGGCCTTGACGTCCCGTTTCGTTACAAATGGTATGGTTTGGGTTTGGACATAGAGGGTTCGGCCAACTAGGAGATGCGGAGAATCCGAGCCTCGAACTTCCAGAACCAGCCCAGATACCCGGACCCCGTGTGCAGAGCCAGGACGTAATAATAAAAGCCGTCCCAGGCTGGAGCTACACGGCCTATCTGACAGGTATGAGTGCAGCCCCACAGCGGTAATATGGGGGAAAGGGATGAGACTCGGAGCAGCCCCCCCATCCTCTAACATGTGTATATACTGTATATCCATTACAGGGAACCAACTATAGCATGACACCAGCACTTCACAAAACGAAATGGAGAAGCTGCACAATATGCTCGCCCGTACTGACGTGCCTCCCGGCGTCCGTCGCAGCATTGTGACGCATTAAAATGGGGTCGGTCACATACTGTAGCGCACACATGAATTGCGGCGTGCGGAGTCTGTTCAGAAAGCCTCCCTGTCGAAGCGCTATGACGCGTGTTCGGGGCTTCAAAGCGCGATTCTCCGCAGGAGGATTGATTGAGCCTTGCAGCGCTGAGCGAGGTGGCCAGACGGCGTCAGAGTGGAAGAAGAGTCCACTCTCACAGACGTTCCTTCCGCTCGTAAAAAACGCTCGTCTGACACCAGCTTTCTTGCTGTTTGGATTTTAGTTGTGAGGCGCCGGGGTTTCTTGGCACAATGCTGGCAACTTTAGCAACACCTAATGGATAACCCCTAGGTGTAAATAAGGAACATTGATTTTGTTCTACATTACACTTTAAGGCTGGGTTCACACCTGGGCGTAGCGCTGCGTCGCGCAATGCGCGCGTTTTTTTTACGCGCGTTCGCCCATACAAAAAAAACGCGCGAACGCGCTGCTGTATGCCCGAAAAGAAGCTCCCAGACTTCTTTTTGCGTCGGCTGTTTTAAAGAGCGTTCCTGTGCGCTGTAAAACGCTTAGGTCTGAATGGGTCCCATAGCAAAGCATGGGATTTCCCCGTTCCTGCGTTTTAAAGCGTGCACGAACGCGCGTTAAAACGGCTAGGTGTGAACGGGGCCTTATTGCAATATATTCCCCTCATTCTGTGTGATTATCCCCTAAAAAGACTGGCAATAGGCTAGTTTCTGACCCCACTCGTCGGTGACATTGCCTATAACGCAAATGTCCCTTTTTTTGGACTTTTAAAATGTGTGTGTTTGTGTGTATATCTATATATATATATCTATATCACAGGTGAGAACATTAAGTCATTTAAAGGGACAGTACCACCAAAAAATAAAATGTCTTTAATGTGTTTATTTTATGTTGCTGATAACGAAACATAGAAGAGAAAAATAAAGTAAGATAAGAAAATATTTTACTCTATATGTGTCACTGGGTGCATCCATTGTGTGACTTACAGTATTGTGTGTTACCTCACTTGGTACATCCAGAGACGTTCCTCCCACTCGACGCCCGTCTGGCCACCTTACTGAGCGCACTCAGCGCTGCAAAGCGTGATCATCCTATGGAGAATCGTGCTTTGCAGCTCTGTCAACTCGCGTCCTAGTGCTTTGACGGAGAGGTTTGGATAACGGATGCTTGTTGTGCGCGCATTTTGTGCGCGCACAAGCGTATGACTGGCCCCGTTGCAGCGTCACAACACTGCGACAGACGCCGGTAAGCACGTCAGTACGGGTGCACATATCGCGCTCATCTGACGCCAGCCTTAGCCTGCTGCCTGCATTATAGAGTTAAATATTTTAACTTTCACAATGCTGCACAGAACTCCTCAATAATCTTTTCTGGGACCCCGCAGTTCTGTATTTTGTCTTTTCCTTTTATCGTTTCCTTTAAAAATGTAATTTAAAAATCTGTATTTTTCTATTCTTGCACAGCTGATGGGTCACTCCTGCTGTGTGGGTTTGTTAAAGGAGAGCCCTGGCAGGACCTGCACTTCCCTGACCTGGGATGTCTAGAC
This sequence comes from Leptobrachium leishanense, assembly GCA_009667805.1. Lineage (NCBI taxonomy): Eukaryota > Metazoa > Chordata > Amphibia > Anura > Megophryidae > Leptobrachium > Leptobrachium leishanense. Next base: position 105,507,386 of record CM019065.1, read on the forward strand.
GTTTTGCCTTCAGAGAAATACCTGGTGGTGCACTTTAAGGAACAGGTGGAATGCTGGGAAACCAAGTCTCTGGGTCTGGCTGGTGATCCACCAGAGCCTATGTGGAAAATGAACTTGCCTGGTGGACTTCGTAAAGGTAATGCCAGCTTTCCTGTGTGATTAATGACAGATAAAATGTACGATGGGAATTAAGCACCGCTACGGAAACAGTGATAGCAGCACAACCATATTGATCTCCACTACACTAGCATTGTGGCTTAGGTTATCATTATTAAGTGTGTAGTGCACACATTTTATACTTTTCCACAAAACTTTGCAATATGAATTAAAAGGAAAGTAAAAAAAATAAAATAGTTAAGAATACTGAAACAGGAGTAGAGATGCCGCCACAGGTTATTATTATTCAGGCTAGGGTCAGACGAACGCATTTTCGCGTTGTCTGTGAAAAGTGCGTTCGAACGAATGGACGCATTTTTTCACGGAGTACGCGATAGCGGTCATACGATGCGCCTTTTCGTCCGTGATTTTGTACGGATCATTAATAAAACACTTTTTGTGTCTGGACGTTATGTTGGCCGGACATTAGCAGCGTCTGACGTCTCCTAATCACACACACACGCCTCTATGCGGCCGCAGCGCACTCTGTACGTCCGTACTAGTGGTTTGATGTTCTAGGAAAAATGCGTTTGTTTGCCACTTGCGTTGCGCGGACGAACTTTCGTGCGGCCGTACTTCGTGTGTTCCCCGGCATTGGACGTCATTTGCTGCTAGCACGGCCATGATTTCGTGCGGCTAAACGCACGTTAAAACTGCTTTCGTCTGACCCTAGCCTTACCAGCAGCAGCTCCTGCCGCACTTTACAATAAAGAATAGGAAAACAGAGACAAGAGGTGTAGAGGGTCCTGATCTGAAAAGCTTACAACTTCGAGCAGTGTTTCCCAAATCTGTCCCCAGGTTTGCAAGATGACACTTGCTGCTCAGCGTTTGCAGGATTCAGTCTACATTTCTTATCCTTAAAATCCTGAAATCCTTAAGGCTAGGGTCAGACGAACGCATTTTTCGCGTTGTCCGTGAAAAAGTGCGTTCGAACGAATGGACGTATTTTTTCCCGGAATACGCGATAGCGGTCATACGATGCGCATTTTCGTCCGTGATTTTGTACGGATCATCAATAAAACCCTTTTTGTGTCTGGACGTTATGTTAGCCGGACATTAGCAGTGTCTGACGTCTCCCAATCACGCAAACACGCCGCTATGCGGACGCAGCGCACTCTGTACGTCAGTAGTAGCGAGTAGTAGCGGTTTGACGTTCTCGAAAAAATGCGTTCGTTGGCCACTTGCGTTGCACGGACGAACTTTCGTGCGGCCGTTCGTCGTATGTTCCCCGGCATTGGACGTCATTTGCTGCTAGCACGGCCGTAATTTCGTGCGGCTAAACGCACGTGAAAAATGCGTTAGTCTGACCCTAGCCTAAAACCTGGCCTGTTAGTGCACCCAGGGCCGGCCCAAGCCTCTGTGCTGCCTGGGGCCATGGATGAAATGCTGCCCCCTCCCAAAAAAAACATTGTATGAGTGTATCAGAGCGCCACAGCAATAAAATTCAGTGTAATGTGCAGTGTATCGCACAGCTCTATCGTAATAGAACTCACAATAATGGTAGGTATGAGCATACCACAAAGCTCCACATATCCTGACAAACACAAAGACACACATACAGACACCCCCCCCCCCAGACACAAACACATCAAGAGACACACACACACATACATAAACATACCTACACAGCCCTGGTCGAGGTCCGCCACGGGGGCTGCTGCACGGCCCATGCTCAGAGGATGCTGGAGGAGCAGGTTCTGTGTTCTGGTAAAGAGGGGACCACTCAAAACGGGCACGACCAGTGCTCGAGGAAACTACTGAATGCGCATGCACGCGTGTACAACGTCACCCATTTTGAGCAGTCCCTCGTGCCAGAACACCGGCCTGCTGGAGGGCCGTGCTCCATGCGACAGCCTTTGACAGGGTGGCAAAATGACGATCCTGACAAAGGGCCGCCTGCACCACCCGGCTCCATGGACGGACCAGCCCTGAGTGCATCCGAGGACAGGGTTGGGAAAACAGAGCTAGAGATTTCAGTATCAAATTTTCATGATGGACAAGAGGTTGGGCAACTTATTGCAAGGAATGGACAATGTCCAGGTATTTGTTTCAAACAAATGTGTGCGAGAAGGTTTTGGCATTTAGGGGGTGTAGGCAGGGCATGTAAAAGGGAGGGATTGGGCACTGAAGTATCTAGGTATGAGAGGTGGGCGGAGTAAATAGGTTATTCAGAAAGCAACGTAATTTCATTGCTTTCTAGTTCGGTGCGCTTCAGTGATTCCATTTCGCCAACCCTGCGGTGACTTCACTATTCACTGCAGGCTCGCAGAAGATGGAGTTGCCAAAGTGACCGTTGAAGTGCAGAAAATAAAAGAAACTCTGCTTTTATTCTAATAGGAGTTTAAACCTATAAAAAAAGTCCTATAAAAAGATCTGTTACAGGATAAAAAAAAAAAACATTTTTTAAAAGAAATTGGGAATCAAACATTTCATCTAAAAAATACAAAAAGGTGTTCCAAAAGATACTGAAACTGCACCGTATTTCACGGCCAATTCGCCTGTATTTGGCGAATTGCCAGCTTTCTGAATAGACTAACTGCCACAAAATTGCACTGTTCGGTGCAATTTTTTTTTTTTTGAGAAAAGGATTTTACCAGGAAGGATACATTGAGATTTCTCTCGTTTTCAAGTATGTCCTGGGTGGCGAGTATGTACCGTTAGGTGTCTTGCCAAGGACACTTACTGGAGAGGTTGCTCGCTGGAATCGAGCCCATGACTCCACAGGCTCTCTCCATGCAGAGCGGTGACATTACCTCTACTCCACCCAGCCGGACACAATTTGGTGTCAAGTTCTTCAATTTCTAAATAACCCCTTAGGTTTGGGGAGAATACTCTGGAACATGAGTGGACCTACAGAATTATCCACAGTTAACTGCATTCCACTGACCAGGGGTCAAAAACCTTGGCCCTCCAGATGTTTTGGAACCACATTTCGATTGAGCCTCTGCCTATTTAATGTGTGGCTGACCATCTTGGGAGATGTAGTTCCAAAGCATATGAAGGGCCAAGGTTGCTGACCCTTAGCATAGACCATTATGGGACATGTAGTTCTATAGCCAGTGAGATTTGTTTAATTTTGGACAGCCGTGGTGATAAAACCAAAGCTTTGTAACCCATGGAGTTATATCACGGAATATAATGGAGAAAAGTGATAATAATGACTACTTCTAAAAATATTACAATATTTTTAATTCTTTATAGATTTAGCAATATGCCGAAATATCTTACAATAATTTTGTATCTACTTATTTCTCCTTCTTTGTCTCTTTAGCATTCCCCCTGGTAGCGAATGGATATGTACTCCCACAGCCTCCATTTTTTCGTGAGCTGCCTCTTAAAGTTGAGGCCCTGCGGTTGTCTTTGGGAAATGAGCACGCGGTCCTGCTGACATCATGCCGGACTGTCCTCACATGGGGAGCTGGCCGGTAAGATAAACTACCTCATTCTTAATTTACTTGGAGCAGAAGTTCCAGGAAGGCTTTGCTTATATAAATCTAAGGATAAGATGATCATGTAGGAGCTGTGTGTGTTCAAATCAGTGGTGGTAATGGGGGATTAAACCTGCCCAATTTGTGACTTCACAAACCAAAACAACCTACACTTATTTGATAGGGAACTAGATCCTGCCCTGTCCTAGGGATCTCACTAACGCAGTATATAGGAATTTTTTACATAGTTACATAGGCCGAAAAAAGACGCGTGTCCATCGAGTTCAGCCTTTCACACATTACCTACTGCTATTGATCCAAAAGACGGGGGAAAAAAAACAGTCTGATGCGCTCGCCAATATGCAACAAACAGAGAAAAAAATTGTTCTTGACCCGGAATGGCGTCAGATTTCTGCTTGGATCAAACAGCCATTATCACCTATTAAATATTATAACCCTTAATATTATGCTTTTGCAGGAAGTCATCCAGTCGTTGTTTAAACGTCTGTACAGTCTCTGACCCAACCACCTCAACAGGCAGAGAATTTCACAACTTTATTGTTCTCACTGTAAAAAAAAACCTTCATATACTTTAGGCTGGGGACAGACGAATGCAGTGCGAACGCGCGTGCAGCCGCACTTTATTACGGCCTTAGTAGCAGCAAATAACGTCCAATATACGAAGTACGGCTGTGTCACGGAAGGGACATAGGGGCTCTGCGCAGCGAGACCCAGGACTCAAACCCAAGACATTTTTAAAAGGACCTTGTTTTCCTTTGAACGTTTGCAGTGTGCGTTTCAATGTATGAACAGTTTATTTTCCTTGCTAGATGTGGTTTTACTTGATGTGCTGTAATAAGATGTACCCTGTGTGATTTTAAATATACTTTACATCGTTTGGTTTTAGTTTAATTTAGTTTAGTGAAAAATGACATAGCTTTGGTTTTAAAACATGCTTATATTCCTGTAGGTAAATGTTCTTTGTATATACAGTAAACAAGCTTTGCTGCTGTGTAAATTATGCGTCAGGGATTTTCCCCATTATCTAGGTACATGTTTAATTTAAGGGATCTCTGATAGAGTGTGTGTTTAATCTGATGTGCTGGAACAATAGATATACAAATGTTATGTGGACTGAAGGCTAAGAGAATGTGAAGAATGTTGATTGTAAATAACTGCCATACCTCATTGTATGGATAGGCTCCTAATTAGTATGCGTATGCAAATTATGACTGTTGTACTTGAGCATAAATAGTGGCGTTGTTCATTAAAGGATTCAGATCATCTGAGTGTTTGAAACATACAGCTCTGCCTGGTGTTGTCATTTCACGTCGGCTATATCACCACCACCAGGAACGGGTCACTCTAACTCTGCGGCAGAACCTCGATTCGCCGCGCCGTTGCGCCACCTATTTTAGGATACCGCAACCACCCAGAATTGGGACCTCGACTCAGCGCCGTGCCTGCATCGTCAAGGAGACTCTACTGAACCGCGGTTCGCCACGCAGACCGTCTCCAGCCTTTCAATGGTCAGTAGATCCGCTGCTCGAGACGCCGAATGCCGTGCCACTCGGTAGTCGGGTGGATTTCCACCGTGGGTGCCCCATCTACTCTCCAGATCTCCACCGCCACGTAGGCTTCTACCCAAGCCGCTCGAGACGCCGGGTGCCGTGCCACTCGGTAGTCGGGCTTGGCAACACCAACGAGGGGGTCAGATAGAGCCGGACCGCGGGCGGATACTCCATTCCGTCATACTGGTGGCAGCGGTGGGATCAGCTCTCTGCAGCCCCTAGGAGACCTACGCCATGGTGGTGTACACCCACTACAACCGGGACACCCTGCGTGGGATGTTGGAGAACCGGGGAGGAACGCCGGGTAATAAGAACCGGAAAACCCTGATTAAGGAGCTGACCAGGATGGATCGGCACAGGGCGACGACACCCGTCCCCAGCCCTGTCCACGCAGAGGTGGAGGAAGATGCTGGCCTCAGAGAGGTGCGGCGTCGGATTGCCCTGCTCGGAGATGCCCCAGCGGCGGCGGACAGATACGAAGTGATTCGGGAGGTTTACCGTGAAGTCGAGCAAGAAAAGGACCGCCAGCACGAGCTGCGGTTGGCAGAGCTCCGCAGAGCAGAGCCGGAATATTTTAACCCCGAACCCTACCCCGTGGAACCCTGGGTCGAGGCTTACAGCTCGACTGGAGCTTCACCCTGGAATCTGCAACCCCCAGTGATTACCCTTTTGGGACTTACAGCTCGCCTGGAGCCTGTATTGGGGACATCACACATCCCAGCGACCCTCGGATGGAGACTTACAGCTCGCCTGGAGCTGCATCTGAGGACGCCACATTCCCCGTCGAGGAGCGGTGCTCCTGTGCCGGCACCTTCGCTGACATAGAGGTTGTGTTTGCAAGAAGGCTGCAGGAGGGCCTAGATCGGGACCAGAGGTCCACAGAGGAACTTTGGTACGAGGCCCTGAACCATGAGAGGGACTGCCATGGTGTGTACGTTCCCTCCGACGCTGTCATTCACCGGGTGCAGTACGATGTGCGAGCAGCGTTCCTGCAAGGTCGGGCCCCAGAGGAGTGGGAGGCCGAGCTCCAGAGTCTGGTGCAACAGGAGATCGCACTGGACGCCGCCTACCGCGCGCTCCGGTGGCTAACTGCCCCTCCGACAACGCGCCCTATTGATGGCACCTCCACCGCAGGGCCCGCTACGGAGGCACGGGGCTGCTCTACGAGAGCATGGCCGCAGACCCCGAGTTCGGAGAAGAGACCGAAGAGCGATTGGAGGAGATTCTGGAGCGACGAGAACTGGAGCTCCCGTCCGACATCAGGGACTCGGTGTTTGAGGAACTGGAGTCCCTAGCAGAGCGAGAGTGGGAGCTCGAGGTGGCCTACCGAAGATTGTTGGACGGCGTTCCGCAGTCGAGCCTGAGCTCCCCGTGCTGGGACGGGTCGGCGGAAGAAGTCGACAGTCCCCAGGTCTGGGACTTATGGGAGGCCGAGGTGGTCCCATGGGTACCCGTGGGGGTCCCAGCAGAGGAAGTTATTCCCTTCACCCCGCAAGCGGACAGGGTGGCCGAGGCCACGGGTCCAGCGGGGGAGATGGCAACGGGGCAGAGCGCTGCTGGCCTCTGCCCACCCCAGTCGCAACGAGGGTCGTCCCCCAACCGGCAGAAGAGCTGGCCACGGGGCAGAGCGCCGCTGGCCTCTGCCCACTACCCACGGTCTGCCAGGAGGAGCAGACGGATGGTTCCCCGGGCTGGGCGGTGAGCAGCCACGGATTGCCCCGGGGGTGAAGAAACCATCCTCCTGCGAGGTGATCCTCACCCAGCAGGGAAAGTTATCCCCTTCACCCCGCAAGCGGACAGGGTGGCCGAGGCCACGGGTCCAGCGGGGGAGATGGCAACGGGGCAGAGCGCTGCTGGCCTCTGCCCACCCCAGTCGCAACGAGAGTCGTCCCTCAACCAGCAGAAGAGCTGGCCACGGGGCAGAGCGCCGCTGGCCTCTGCCACTGCCCACGGTCTGCCAGGAGGAGCGGACGGATGGTTCCCCCGGGCGGGGCTGTGAGCAGCCCTTGATGGTCCCGGGGGGTGAAGAAACCATCCTCTTGCAAGGAGATCCTCACTCGGCAGAAACGAATACCCCTTTCACCCCGCAAGCGGACAGGGTGGCCGAGGCCACGGGTCCAGCGGAGGAGCTGGCAACGGGGCCGAGTGCCGATGGCCCCTGCCCACTGCCCACAGTCTGCCAGGAGGAGCAGACAGATGGTTCCCCCGGGCTGGGTTGTTCGCAGCCATTGACCGCCCTGGGGATGGAAGAAGCCACCCTCCCGCAAGGAGACCCCCACCCAGCCGAAGAGCTGGCCACGGGGCAGAGTGCCGCTGGCCTCTGCCCATCTCCCACCCTCTGCCCCGAGGAGCAGAAAGGGGATACCCTCGCGCTGCTGATCCCGCAGCCCTTGACCCCATCTAACCCCCTGGACTTTGTTCCGGTACCCACCTCCCCAGCAGAAGAGCTGGCAACGGGAGAGAGGGCCGCTGGCCTCTGCCCATCTCCACAACCCTTTGGCCCGGAGGCCCCATGCAGCCACTGTTTTCCCCAACGGCTGACCAGGACACTTGGGGCGCGTGCACTTGGCACCCGTTTTTCCCGGGTGCACGGTACCACTGGAGACGGCACAGGTGGTACCTCTCCCCAACCACGGGACACTTATTCTGGAGGGGGTACCCCGAAGGACTTACAACCTGCCAGGCACGGCCGCGAGCACCACTGGAGAAGCCTGGCGGCTCGCCTCTTGCCCACGGACTATGGGCCGCAGAGACTGCACCGACTCCCCCTATACGACCCGTGTGGGTCCAACCGGGCTCGTCGGACTTTGGAAAGGGGGAGGAGTGTCACGGAAGGGACATAGGGGCTCTGCGCAGCGAGACCCAGGACTCAAACCCAAGACATTTTTAAAAGGACCTTGTTTTCCTTTGAACGTTTGCAGTGTGCGTTTCAATGTATGAACAGTTTATTTTCCTTGCTAGATGTGGTTTTACTTGATGTGCTGTAATAAGATGTACCCTGTGTGATTTTAAATATACTTTACATCGTTTGGTTTTAGTTTAATTTAGTTTAGTGAAAAATGACATAGCTTTGGTTTTAAAACATGCTTATATTCCTGTAGGTAAATGTGTCTTTGTATATACAGTAAACAAGCTTTGCTGCTGTGTAAATTATGCGTCAGGGATTTTCCCCATTATCTAGGTACATGTTTAATTTAAGGGATCTCTGATAGAGTGTGTGTTTAATCTGATGTGCTGGAACAATAGATATACATCAGATTTTATGTGGACTGAAGGCTAAGAGAATGTGAAGAATGTTGATTGTAAATAACTGCCATACCTCATTGTATGGATAGGCTCCTAATTAGTATGCGTATGCAAATTATGACTGTTGTACTTGAGCATAAATAGTGGCGTTGTTCATTAAAGGATTCAGATCATCTGAGTGTTTGAAACATACAGCTCTGCCTGGTGTTGTCATTTCACGTCGGCTATATCACCACCACCCAGGAACGGGTCACTCTAACTCTGCGGCAGAACCTCGATTCGCCACGCCGTTGCGCCACCTATTTTAGGATACCGCAACCACCCAGAATTGGGACCTCGACTCAGCGCCGTGCCTGCATCGTCAAGGAGACTCTACTGAACCGCGGTTCGCCACGCAGACCGTCTCCAGCCTTTCAGGCTAGGGTCAGACTGAGGCAGTGCGAACGCGCGTTCTGGCGCACATAATCACGGCCGCACTAGCAGCAGATGCCGGGCAATGACAGCCAATATACGAAGTACGGTCGCACAAAAGTCCGGCCGCGCAACGCAAGTGGAAAATGAACGCATTTTTTCGAGAACGTTAAACCGCTGGTACTGACGTACAGAGTGCGCTGCGGCCGCATAGCAGCGTGTGTGCGTGATTAGGAGATGTCAGACGCTGCTAGTGTGCGGCCAACATAACGTTCAAACAGCCGGATTTCCCTAGACTTCTTTTCACCCCATCGTCATGAAATACGTCCAGAATTGCGCATCGTCTGACCACTTAAGCGTATTCCGTGAAAAAATGCGTGCGCACGCATCGACGTACATTTTGACGGTGGCCGCAGAAAATGCGCTCATCTGTCCCTAGCCTTAATGGTCAGTAGATCCGCTGCTCGAGACGCCGAATGCCGTGCCACTCGGTAGTCGGGCGGATTTCCACCGTGGGTGCCCCATCTACTCTCCAGATCTCCACCGCCACGTAGGCTTCTACCCAAGCCGCTCGAGACGCCGGGTGCCGTGCCACTCGGTAGTCGGGCTTGGCAACACCAACGAGGGGGTCAGATAGAGCCGGACCGCGGGCGGATACTCCATTCCGTCATAGGCTGCACGAAAGTTCGGCCGCGCAACGCAAGCAGCAAACAAACGCATTTTTTCCAGAACGTAGAACTGCTAGTACCGACGTACAGAGTGCGCTGCGTCGGCATAGCTGCGTGTGTGCGTGATTAGGAGACGTCAGACGCTGCACATGTCTGGCCAACATCACGTCCATTTGTTTTTAATAGATCCGTCAAAAATCACACACGAAAATGCGCACCGTATGACCGCTATCGCGTCTTCCGTGAAAAAATACGTCAATGTGTTCGGACGCACTTTTTTTTTATGGACGATGCGAAAAATGCGTTCGTCTGACCCTAGCCTAAGCTGAATTTCCTTTTGCCCAGTCTAAATGGGTGACCTCGTGTCCTGTTAATGAATAGGTTTCCAGACAATGGTTTATAATGACCCCGTATAGATTTACGTTTTCATATGAGGAAATCTGAATTGCTGCCACTTATCCCTAGGATATATATTCATCTAGTCTCTGTTTTATTCCGCCAAGTACACCTTTAGCTTCTGCAGACTCGTTAGTCGTGGAATTCAGAGTGAAGGTGCCAGAAGGGAATCATTGAGCTTAGAAAGTTGGAGGCAGTTTTAGTATTTGTATTAGTACAGTAAGCTACCAGACAGTTCTGATGGGAACCTATCCGTGGTATGGATTTCTCAATAGCAGGATTATCACAATGTACCAGCTTCTTAGGTTTCCTGAACCGTGTGGACTTGTGTCCATATTCTCAAAGGCAAAACCATAGGATTCTTCATGTGAGTGATAGTGGTGATAGTCAGATTCCATGTCGAGGTGGGACTTGTAGAAACACAGTTTATCCACTATTTTTGCAGCAGGAACAAAGTTCTCTTTCAGCCCACACTGCCTGATGCTTTTATTTAGGTTCAATTCTTTTTTGTTAAGTAAAAAAAAATATATTTTTTATGATTGTTATAATACTCCAATAAAACCCAAAATATGTACATTTATTTCAAATTTCATCTTCACTACCTAGATCAAGGTATCTTGGGCCTCAGAGGCACCATTTGGTGCCTCGATATAGAGATCTCAATCTGCTGATCTGAAGCCCAAAAGCTAATGAAATTTGTTTGTTGCAAACAACTTTTGTTTGCTTTTGGGCTGCAGGAGGTGCCCCCAAAGTTTTAGCTTTGTGGGCATAATGCCCAAAGAACTAAAACTGTAAAATCAGCAGATGAATGCTCTGAAATATCGGACCTTCAGCAGCCGATGCAGGGAGGGAAAAAAAAAAATTAGGCCTGCTGCTCAAACCTCTTTAACTCAGTTTGGCAGTAGATGGTGCCATCTATTGGCCAAATCGGTTATTTATAGTAATGGCTATTGCTGTAAAATTAATTAAATGATTTTACAAAAAAACAGTGGTTTCTGACAATGGTTTCCTGGAAAATCACTTGGAAGTGAAGGGGTTAAATGCAAATGACAACGCATACTGGGGTCAGAAATGTTATCGAGTTCCAACACTAATGGCCCTATTACATTCCTCGCACATTCGCTTTTGAGCACGAAAATGAGCATTTGTGCGAGGGGCAAAACCCTTTGTGCAGAACGTCATATTACAACATTTGCGCAAACGATGCGCGTTATCGTTTAATGCGGATGGAGCTGCGCGAGCGTGATGAACTGTGCTCGTCCTATACTTAACATTGTGAGCGCAAATCGTTCGTGCGCTGGTACGCGGATGGTATTACAATCGATGCACATCTTTTTACGAATGACGTTTGCGCACATAATTTTAACATCTTTGAAAAGCTGGTGGTAACTGCAAATCTGAACGTTCTGGCCGAAACGAAAAACACCAGCAGGAAAAAAAAAATACAGCACAGTACAGTTACACATTCTACACGTACCCAAACAAAAAAATTGTTAATTTGCACGTGTTTTTTTAATTGCTGCAGCATATACAGTTGTGTTCAAAATTATTCATCCCCCAATGCTGTAAAGGGTTTTAGGGAATTTAGTGTACATTTGTAATTGTATTCACAATGAAATCCTACAAGGACTTTTTAAAGAACCATATGCAACTAAAATGACATCAATTGGTTTTGTAATACAGTAGTAAATGTTTCTTTTGTGAATTCTTCATTGACACAATTATTCAACCCCTTAAAGACTACCACTCTGAAGAACAGAGGTTCATTCAAGTGTTTTCAATCAGGTATTGAAAACACCTGTGGATGTCACGGAGCAGCAATAAAGCATAATAAGCACAAATTAGGCAGCTTTAAAATGACTGTGATACTCAGCTCCTTCTAGACATTTACTGGTGTGGTTACAAACATGGTGAAGTCAAGAGAATGGTCCAGGAAGACAAGAGAAGAGGTGATTACTCTTCACAGGAAGGGCAATGGCTATAAGAAGATTGCAAAGATGTTAAACATACCAAGAGAGACCATAGGAAGCATCATTCACAAATTCAAGGCAAAGGGCACGGTTGAAACGCTACCTGGTCGTGGCAGAAAGAAGATGCTGACTTCGACTGCTGTGAGCTACCTGAAGCGTAGAGTGGAGAAAAGTCCCCGTGTGACTGCTGAGGAACTGAGAAAAGATTTGTCAGATGTGGGTACTGAAGTTTCAGCTCAGACAATACGGCGCACACTGCGTAATGAAGGCCTCCATGCCAGAACTCCCAGGCGCACCCCCTTGCTGTCTCCAAAGAATACGAAGAGTCGACTGCAGTATGCCAAAAGTCATGTGGACAAACCACAGAAGTTTTGGGATAGTGTTCTGTGGACTGATGAAACAAAATTAGAACTGTTTGGGCCCATGGATCAACGCTATGTTTGGAGGAGGAAGAACAAGGCCTATGAAGAAAAGAACACCTTGCCTACTGTGAAGCATGGCGGGGGGTCAATCATGCTTTGGGGCTGTTTTGCTTCTGCAGGTACAGGGAAGCTTCAGCGTGTGCAAGGTACCATGAATTCTCTTCAGTACCAGGAGATATTGGATGACAATGTGATGCAGTCCGTCACAAACCTGAGGCTTGGGAGACGTTGGACCTTTCAACAGGACAATGATCCCAAGCATACCTCCAAGTCCACTAGAGCATGGTTGCAGACTAAAGGCTGGAACATTTTGGAGTGGCCATCGCAGTCACCTGACTTAAATCCCATTGAGAACCTCTGGTGGGACTTAAAGAAAGCAGTTGCAGTGCGCAAGCCTAAGAATGTGACTGAACTGGAGGCTTTTGCCCATGACGAATGGGCGAAGATACCTGTAGATCGCTGCAAGACACTTGTGTCAAGCTATGCTTCACGTTTAAAAGCTGTTATAACTGTAAAAGGATGTTGTACTAAGTACTAAGATTGAATGTCACTTGGGGGTTGAATAAAACTGATAATGATGTGAGCACAGAAAAGACATTTGTGGTTATTTCATTATAAATGTTATGTTATATTTGTCTGACCTACATGTGCCTCTTTGATTTAATTGTAAGCAAGATGACTGAATGATCAAAATCAATGTCAAACTGGCCAAAACTCTCAATTTCAGTGGGGGTTGAATAATTTTGAACACAACTGTATACTCAGATTTACTTTGACAGGCGCAAAAACTTAAGGGAGTCAATTAAGGTTCTTAATTCTGATTGGCTGAATACCACAAAAAAAACAGTCCGCAAACTGATTTACGTGCGCTTCGTTTTGCATGTCGTTTTTACGAACGTTATTTTCGGGCAGATAAGAAAATGCGTTCGGATCGGAATACCACCATTAATTTTCGCGCGATAAAGCTGGACGATGCGCGCAAAAAAAATTGCGCTGCGTGAACGAAATTGCGCGAAGAATGTAATAGGGGCCATACTTTTTGGGGATTTGACCCCTGGTGGTTGTATCTTACTCCTATAGAACCTTCGTCCTTATTCAGAAATTTCTGATTACTGTTAGTGTTCATGAACAGTGCTCGTCACATGTTTAATCTAGGGATGCACCGATACCACTTTTTTAAGACCGAGTACGAGTACCGATACTTTTCTTCAAGTACTCACCGATACCGAGTACCGATACTTTTTTTATGTCATGCGACGCTTACCAATAAGAACAGACCTCATATAAAAATGCCCCCAGCTCATGGATATGCCCCCCAGCTCATGGATACTGCCCCCCAGCACATGGATCTGCCCCAGCACATGGAAACTGTCCCAGCTCATGGGATACGCCCCAGCTCATGGGATACGCCCCAGCTCATGGATTCCTCCCCCCCCAGCTCACCTGGAGCTCTCCGCAATGCTTACCTTCCTGGGCGACGCCGGGAAAGTCTTTGCGCGTTGCGCTCGTTGGAAGGATCCCAGTCGCGACCACGTGGGACCATGTGATCGCGGCTGGGGACCTTCCAACGAGCGCACGCGGGGAAACTTTCCCGGCGTCGCCCAGGAAGGTAAGTATCGCGGAGAGCTCCAGGTGCCTGTCCGAGTGCTCTATTGGCATTCGGACAGGCCCTGCAGCTGCTCACCGTGTTCATACTTACCTTCCTGGGCGACGCCGGGAAAGCTTCTGCGCGTGCGCTCGTTGGAAGGACCCCATCCGCGATCACATGGTCCCACGTGATCGTGGCTGGAGTCCTTCCAACGAGCGCAACGCGCGAAGACTTTCCCGGCGTCGCCCAGGAAGGTAAGTATTGCGGAGAGCAGAGCAGCTGCAGGGCCTGTCCGAATGCCGATAGAGCATTCGGACAGCCGCCCCAGCCCCTCGGATGCCGGCAAGCCGGCTCAATGCCGGCTTCTGGTATCGGGAAAAAGATCGGGGGTACTGCACGAGTACCAAGTACTCCTGCAGTACCCGGTATCGGCACCGATACCGACACTAGTATCGGTGCAACCCTAGTTTAATCAATCCGTGCTGATCTTAACTTCAATTATTACCTTTCCCCTCATATCTCTTCTCATGCTACACTGATACATAGTAACATAGACTGAAAAGAGACGTGCGTCCATCGGGTTCAGCCTTTCACACATTTTTGACCAATTCCCTATCAAATATCCACTATCACGCAACATCTGCTCAAATGCCTATAGCATATTTCCCTCATTTGGGGATGGAGCAGCATGGCAGCACCCGTCGCTGGAACCTGGTGAGTAGCAGTTTAAGATACCATAAGGCACTCCAGATATTTTGCAACTACATTTCCCAAGAGGCTTGGCCAACCTGATGAGAGGCTGAGCATCATGGAGAATGTATTTTGAAACCATCTGGAGGGCCAAGATTGCTGACCCCTGCTGTCTCCATGATCAATGAAATATTGATCACCTTATAGGGCATCACAAGGAACATGAACCTGTCAAACATGTTTTCACTTTAAATATGGCTTAGAAAAAGATATATGTATTTTTCTTCCTAGTTTGCTTTTCTCATGTTAACTTTCTTGAAACTTTCAATTCAGTATGTCTACAAGGACTGTAATTAGGTAATGTTGGTCAAGCAGAAAATTCTGAAAAATTAGTTTTTGTTTACTATCAGCCCAAAACAATGAGGCATTTTCTGTGTATTTTAATTATTGTTCTATGCAGTTATAATTGCCTTTTTAAAATCTGTAAACATTAGGCTCCCATCATATCTATAACCTCTTACATTCATATGTATTCTCTTTCTTCAATGAGACATGGAGAGCTAGGACACGGGGACCTGGAGGATGTGTTTGAACCTCGAATTGTAGATGCATTAAACGGCCTGCACATGAGTGAGGTGGCAGCAGGGGGTTGGCATTCAGCCTGCATCAGTGGTAAGTGTGATCTCCCCCTCATTATACTCTCCCCAAACATGTATCAAGATATTCTACCCCCTCACATCACAAAACCAGCCTGACCACCTCACAACATGCTAGGATTTCCAGTTACTTAACACCCTCACCTCATGCTAGAAATTCTATGTACTCTACCCTCACAGTGCTCCTGGTGAGATTTAAGTACTCTACCTCCTCACATCATACTGGAGACTACATGTACCCTGCTTGCTCATATCATGCAAGGAACCCTAAGCACTCTACACAGATGTCATATCAGGAACGTATGATACTCTACCCCATCACATTGTACTGGAGCTCCAGATGCTCTACTCTTTACACCATCCTAGGAGTCCCTCCAGGCAGTCCATGTGAAGTGGGTACTTGTGAGGAATAAACATGTTCATTGAACATCAGTGTCCAGGTTCCACCAGAATGGCTGACACTTGACTTTAACCTTCCAGATGGTGGAGATATTTACTGCTGGGGATGGAATGAATCTGGCCAACTTGGTCTACCTTCCAAAACATTAGCTCAAGAACGTAAGTGTGACTCCCGTACCACTGCTACATTGGTTTAGCTTCCAGTGAAGAATCTGCTCCATTATTAAAAGCTTACTGTTTTTTCAATAGGGGGAGATACAGAAGTCACCATAACTGGCGATGACCGTGATGAAGGCAGTGAGTTCATTACAATTCAGTCTTTTCCTGCTTTGATCGATCTACCACAGGAAAGTGAAGCTCTGAAGATCAGCTGTGGATCCCGCCATACAGCATGTGTCACTCGTAAGTGGGTAATGGGGGGTATGTGTTTGTGAATGATGGATCAACCGTCTACATCAATGGTTAATTTTCAGTACTTCAGGTTATCTCTTAAGGGGTTATTCACTAACCACCATACTTTCATTGTAAGAACTTCCACTGTAGTCTGATTCTGATGAAGTTGTCTAGAGTAGATCTCAGCATAGTCTCTAAGGGTTTCCACTGTTGTTTCCATTTTAGGGCCCTATCACGTCCCTACAGCTAAAACGGGGACAGGTAAGGAAAAAAATTAGCGATCACTAATCATCCCTTAGCGTCCCCGTTTTACCTGTAAATTACAAGACAGGTGCTGAGTCCAGCAGCCTGCCCCAATAACAGCCACTAGGGTCCAGGATACTCGGGGCAACGCTAAAGCACTGTCCCATGCATCACCTCCATGGAGTCCACAGGACTCCATGGAGGCTTCTGCTGTCTGGTCACATGACCGTCAGGATCTCGCCTCTCGACAAGATCCTGTAATTTGGCGGAGTGATCATGGAGAGAGACTGCTCCCAGCAGCCTGAAGTGGTGGATCAGGCCACCGTTCTCAGCGCTGGATGAGTATTTGATTTTTGGTGGGATGGGGGTTCCAGCTGCAGCTTATTCTGCAGAGGCGGAATCCGTTGGCTACAGCTCTAAGGCTGGGGTCAGACGAACGCAGTGTGAAAGTGCGTTTAGCCGCACTTTATTACGGCCGTGGTAGCAGCAAATGACGTCCAACGCAGGCCCACACACAAACTACGGCCGCACGAAAGTTCGGCTGCGCAACACAAGCGGCAAACGAACACATTTTCGCAAGAACGTCGAACCGCTAGTACTGACGTACAGAGTGCGCTGCGTCCGCATAGCGGCGTGTGTGCGTGATTAGGAGATGTCAGACGCTGCTCGTGTCCGGCCTACATAACGTCCAGACACCCAAAGTTTCCTGGTCTGGATCCGTAAAAAATCACGACCGTAATTGCGCATCGTTTGACCGCTATTGCGTATTTCACGAAAAAGTACATCCATGCGTTTGGACGCACTTTTTTACGGACGATGCGAAAAATGCGTTCGTCTGACCCTAGCCTAAGCTGTAGCAAACTTTTTTTGGTTAGCGACAGCTGTTTGTAAATGGCGTTAGGACTATGTGATCCGAACACTAATTACTCCCTACTTTACTTTGTGCTCCCCACATTAAGTATAGGGAGCGCAAAGAACAGTAAGCTCGCGCAAAAAAGCGCTAATAGCGATTCGTTGACGATCCGGAGGTGATACAGGCGGAACGCTAACGCTCATTTATGTGAGCGCTAGTGTTAACGAGGTGATAGGGCCCATAGTTTCTACCACAGTTATTTTGCATAGATTTCACCATATTTGCAATAGTTGTTTAGTGACGTTTTCACCATTGTTTGGGAGATCATGGACTACAAATCCTATCATTGTATTTTATTAACTGGTGTCGCAAACAATGGTGGAACACACTATGGAGAAGAGCCACTGTTTACCAATTTCATGGAAGAATTACGGCAGTATCAGTTTGTATCAACTTCTCCTGCCCTTGTTGCATTTTTTTTTTTTCTAGTAGTCAACGTTCACTGTAATAACAATGATTTTTATCAATCTTTGCAACTACAGTGAACATCACTCCCACAACGCTGCTTGTTTTATTTCTACCCTTTTAATTGATCTCTTTAGCGGTTTCCTCATCATGTCAGTTGTACATATTTTACTTACTTCAATGAGCAAATGTATAACTTAGGAGGAAAATGATTATCACATTTTGATGATTGCATGTATCCTTGTTTTGTAGGATCTGGGGAGCTGTATACATGGGGGTGGGGTAAGTAATGTTATTTATATTCAATATTTCTTTTATACACTTTCTTCAACTGTACTAATCTATAAAACTTTATAGAAATGTATTTAATAAAGAAATATTTGTAAAACATCCTAAAATATCCATTTATATAATGCACGACTTTGTAAATGCAAATGGATGATCATGTGATGTGAACCACGGACGTTGGGCACTGGATTGTTATTACCCTACAGAAAAATGTCTGTATTGAGAGCAGTAAAGTATAGCATGACCGTTACAGAAAACATTCCAGAACATTTAGTTAATGTTTGAATTGGAGGAGTAATGTTTAACCAGTTAAGGGCCATAAACATTCAAGGAGAGGATTATAATCTGCATCTAGATATTGTCCTATGCTGAACTAAATCATAAAACAAACCTGGAGAATTTTTTTTCTCCTGGTTACAATTAAGTGGATTTTGTTCATAGCATTGTTACATCTTGTCATGATTCTGGAATATGCAACTCCCCTATTAACATATTGAGTTATTCAAAGAGAACCAAACTTGCCACCGAATTGCACTGAACAGTGAATTTCCCCGTGTGGTACAATTTCGTGGCAATTCGGCTATTCAAAAATGGCAGTTTGCCAAATTTGGGGAATTGCCAGCAAAATACCGTGCAATTCGGTGGCAGTGAAATCACCCTAGAGAAGTAACGGTTAATCTATGCAGAGAACACCGGGCAGAAGAGAAAAGTTGGCTAAATACCCAGATTTTCAGTGCTTTCATTACAACAGGTTTAAGCAGGTGAATCCCATAGATTTCAATGCAAAAAAAAAAAATGTATAAATATTTTAGCCAGACGTTTATTTTCATTTGCAGCAAAATGCTTCTTAGTTTATTTTTTAGGAATTTTTCAGTGAAACCTTTTTAATGCCAATATATTTTGGATCATACTTGAAAACGAGAGAAATCTCAATGTATCCTTCCTGGTAAAATCCTTTATTTAATTTATTTTATTTATAAACAGCCAGTAGGTGATGTGTGAAAGGCTGAACTTGATAGACACACGTCTTTTTTCAGACTATGTAATTTATTTATTTTTTTAAATTCTGTACCAGATCTTTTTATTATTCATAGGACCTTTATAAATTATTTCCATCCATTATTTTTGTTTAAAACGCTTTTAATTTTTTTTCTTTTGTTTACCCTGTTCGTTGGCTGGTAAGTCGTTCAGCAGTTTGCGGCAACTTTATCTGCAGATCAATTATGGCGCACTTCGAGGATCCTGCAGTGAATGCTGAATTGACCGCAGGGTTGGCGAATTGAGGTCACGGAATATAAGGCTGGGGTCAGACCAGCGCACTTTTAACGTTGCTTCTGGCGCACATAATTACGGCCGCACTAGCAGCAGATGACGGCCAATATACGATGTACGGCCACACAAAAGTCCGGCCGTGCAACGCAAGTGGAATTTGATCGCATTTTTTTGAGAACGCTGAACCGCTAGTACTGACGTACTGAGTGCGCAGCTGCGGCATAGCGGCGTGATTAGGAGAGGTCAGACACTGCTAATGTCCAGCCTACATAACGTCCAGACGCAAAAAGAGTTTTATTGACGATCCGTACAAAATCACGCCCGAAAATGCGAGTCGTCTGACCGTTTTTGCGCATTCCGTGAAAAAAATACGTCAATGCGTTCGGACGCACTTTTTCACGTTCGCGGGGAAAAATGCTTCCGTCTGACCCTAGCCTAAGAGCACTGAAATTCCAGTGCTCTTTGAATAACCCCATACTGGGCAAAATGATTGAGGCATAAGCAGGATATGAAATGTATTATACATGTACATTTGCCTTCCAGGGGTAAAGATAAGCCTGCGGATGCGCTGAAAATTATTAAATTGGTAATGTAAAATAATATTTTTTTTTTTTATTCCCATAGGAAGATATGGACAGCTTGGACACAAAGACATAAAAACCTTGGATCATCCAACCCGTGTTGAATATTTTTCTCGGAAGCAGCTTTATGTAAAGGATGTGGTTTGTAAATATTGGAATACATATGTACTTGTGTGTCAATAAACCTATGGTAACTTTATTCACTGTTCCAGAGATGCTGCTGTTGATTTTTCTTGTAACTGTAATTTACAATATAACATTTGATATCAGCGTTTCCCATATTTACTTTTCATTGAATGGTTTCGTAGCACTACAGAGGCACCTATCACATCTGCCTCAGTGAGGAGGGGGCTGTCAGATGCCGAAGTGCTTGTGAGTTAGGGTCGGAATCTCAGATCTGGGGTCTATGAAGAGAGGAAAGAAATAGAAACGGGCATTAAACGGAAACATGGACTGTAAATACTAGGCATTAAGTGAAAGATGGACATTGAATATCATGTATTAATCTCATTTGTAATCTTTTTATTTTATGGAATGTACTGTGTGTATCACACAATGGTAAGTCATCTCTAAGCCGATTATAGATCCAGGACACTTTGTTACCATTAAACATATTGTTTAACAAAAGGAGATGGGAACGAATACCCAGCCCAAGTAAGAAAGAGAACATCTCATAAAAGGCGATTACATATTAGTCTACTCTTTACTTTTCCATATCCAGCCACGGCCCCAAAACGTAATAAGCGAACAGGATATAGCAAACAACCACAGCACGTACGTTCATCTGATGGTCCCATATTCAAGAGATGAATTTAGATTAAATTTTAATACAAGGTCTCAGAGGCTCCTATTGCATTCTTTCTTGCTTTTAATATAGCAGCAAACATAAATGTCGAAAATAACACAGACATTTAAACAAAATATTTTGGTAACAATGGAGTATTCTAACCCCCCCTCTCCCAGTGAGACAGTCCAGTACTCTGCTAGCCTATATATACATCCAGCTTCCCGCCTTTTCTCCCTCTTTTTTTGCTGCTGGAGAAGATAAGTATACATTTACTTCTCCTATATTTATTGTATATTACAGGTTTATTCCGGTCGTCCAGCGTTAACTGAGGCGACCGGAGTGGTTTATTACGTTTTAGTAGCGTTCCCTGCGCTGTGGGAACAGTTAATTCTGGGTTTTTCAGAGTTATTTCCTAGGTGTGTTTAATCTCCTCGTGGCCGAGGCCGTTGCTAGGGGCGGGGCGCATGCGCGATACTGCGCGCGCTTCATTCCGCTGGCATTTTAGTGTTACATCACGTTGCCTAAGAGAATGCCGCGTTCCAAGTCAGCTCCTCGCTTGGTGGCGAAGGATTCCTCACCCGAAAGGGACACCGATTCGGAGGACTGCTCCTCACAGCTGGATACTCACCATGATAAGGCTGGTACCCCATCAGGCTCTAGATCCGCTGATCCTACAGATCCCAATCCTAAAATTAATTTAGAACCCCATATTCATTCTTCTATTGAAAACGCTGTCTTTAAAGCGGTGTCAGCCCTTTCTACTTCGTTCTCCCAATCCCTTAGGGATGCTATTTCAGAGGTGAAATCTGATGCTGCCCTGGTTCATCCAGATAATGATATGAGCACTGTACTCACCGAGGTGAGGCTCACAGATTCTCCCCTAACCACGGGGAAACAGCCCAATAAAAACGAAATGCGCAGGGCTGGAGGGGCTGGCATCCCCGTGACACTGCCCAGGGAGTCTATGCCGGGGACACTTTTGCCTAAAAAGCGCAATCAAAAAAAACGCACCATGTGGAGTCTGATTCTGCTAAGCGAATTAAGCGCTATGAATCTCCCCACTCACTTGAACACCCTTCCACCTCCAGTGGACAAGATAATCCCCCCTTCTCAGGGGAGGAAAACAGAGAAGACACTTTAGAAGTGTATGCCTCAGATGAGGAATTTACTGAGATACCTATTACACCCCATCAAAGGTCTGATAAATCTGGACCTATTTATGACCCTATGGGTAATCCCAGGTTTACCCCGGAAGATCTGTCTCACCCTCGCTCCACTGAGTGGACCCTCACCCCGCATGTGGAAGCTTGGGTTGATGCGAGAGTGCGTAAACCATTGGATAAAACCACCAGAAACAGAATGAGAGCAGAGTGTCCTCGACCTACTACCGTAGGGAAAACGTGCTTGACCCCTGACGTTGATAAGAAATTCATAAAATTCGTAGAGAATAAAGGCTGGTCCCAAAATAGAGGAGTTGATTTAGCATTTAAAAACTGCCAAGACAAGCTGTTAGATGTGGTTGGCCCACTAGCCAAACTCCTAGACGTTGCGGAACAAGCTAAGTTGGCGGATGCTACACTAGACCCTTATGACGTGACGAACTGGGTGCAAAGGGCTCTGAGTTTTGTGGGCAACACTAACTCAGCCCTGGCGACAGAACGTCGCAAATGCATTTTATTAAAGATGGATCCGCAACTGGCGGCAGTGGCGGACAATGAATTGGGTGCAAAAGCCCAAGGATGGTTATTTGGCCCGGGTTTCCTACGAGACATGTCCGAATACACAGGGGCATTCACCACGATGGAGAAAGTCACGACATCTATTAAAAAAGTCTTCACAGCGGGTGTTTTCGCTAGGGCCGGCAGAGTCAGGGGTCGCGCTGCCGGCCGAGGATCAGCGGGCATCTCCCGACAATTTACAGGCTCCGTGGCATACGACGCATCAAGAGGGTCAGTGGCATATGACGCCTCACAATCTGAGACCAGAGTTGCCAACTTCTTCCCATCACGTTCAAGACCCTGGCGTGCCAGAGGTTTTCGCAACTTCCGAGGTTACCGGGGTGGACGCAGTTCCAGATATCAAGGTACACCGTTTGTTGATTCCTCCTTCGGAGGTTCAAGTGGGAGGTCGTTTATGTTCATGTCTAACACACTGGCGAAAGATCACATCAGGGGGGCGTGGCCGACTACCTAGAGGAGCAGACGTGTCCCGCTGGAGCTCCGCTCGTCTGCTCTGTAAAGGGACCTTCAGAAGAGTTTATACGCGGTATTTTTTAACATTTATGGGTCCCAGGGTGACTGGCCATCGGCATAGTACAGTCCGGAGCCCGTTTAGTCCCCCCTCCGGATCAGAGACTCGGATTGCGGCTGCCGCCTCGTGACTAAAGCGTGGTGCTGGCGGCCATCTTGTGGCCTACATGCCTGGCTCTGCTGCACGAACTGCCCTGCCCCAGGACGACCTTATGCGGAGGGCTATGGAGATGGAGGGCCCTCGTCTCCTGGCCGACCCGGCTGACTGTCCGGCGGTGGCGGCGACCGGATCTGAAGAGAGATGGAGGAGCAGCTCACCTGCCCGTGATCGGGGTGACTCAGCCATGATCTCGGGCCTGGATGCCTGTCTGCGCATCCTGGCGGAGGAAGATGATGCAGCCCCGGTTACGAGGGGTGTGTGGAGCCGGCTGATGGCCTCGCTGCGAAGCTGCAGGGAGGCGACGAACGCGAGAGAGACGGAGAGGACGGAGGCCACCTCGGGATTCAGTGCGGCTGCGGCCTGCTTGCCTACTGCGGCTGCGTCGGGGAGTTGTACCGGGAGCGGTGGACGCCTGCGGATGTTGGACCTGCGGCCTAGGCCTGCGAGACCAGCGGCTGAGATGGTAGATACCTGGCGATTTAAGATGGCTGACGGGTTCTGCGGTGCGGAATTGAGCGGTCTGGATGAAGAAAATGACGTCCCTTACCTTCCAGAAGAAGAGGAGCCAGCCGATTGTGGGGTGCTGGACGACCCGGTGATAGCTGCAGCGATCTTTGTGGCTCCTTCTCGGTCGGCGGGGATGACGCTGTCCGCCGTCCGTGGACTGTCCGCCGCCATGCGGCTAGGATCCTCCCGGCAGAGTGTTGTGGCTGGAGGGGTGATGGAGGTTTCGAGGAAGGAAGAAGCCCGCCGTCCCTGTTGTGAGATTGAGGGCTCTAGTGTTTTGCAGGGCCTCCCTTGCCTTGCACCGGGGGCCTCGGTCCCTCTTGGGCAGAGGGCATTTTGCGGACAGTTTGGAGCCGATGGGGCGCATGGCTCCACTTTGTGGCGAGATACAGGCTGAAGGGGTCTGCCTTTCGACGGATGTCTGCCTGTCTGGCCCGGTAACCCACCCCACTGGACTGTCCTCTGTCCCAGGTTCTTGATGTTCCCTTTTAATGCTGTGCACGCGAATTATTTTGTCATTTTGTGAGTTTACCCCTTTATGAAGCATACTGCGGACTGAGTTCTTTATTTTTACTTTTTGTGATCTAGCGGTGATACTCTTATATATGTGTATTATTATCTGATGAGACCCCCCTATCTGGGGATGTTTATTTAATTATTTTTCTTCTTTTTTTTTTTTTTTTTTTTTCTCTTTTTTCTTCCTTCTTTTTCTTCTTTCTCTCTCTCTCATGTTATTCCCCAAAGACTTGCACTGCAGAAGATGGTGTATCCACTCTCCCCACCCCCCTTCCCCCTTTTTTTTTTTCTCTCTCTGGCATTACTGGGATGCCTGAGGCGCGCCACCATGACTTTGCGTTATGATTGGCCCTTAGGGTCCTAGGCCCCGTGACATTGTCCCTCCATGGCCTCCTTCAGGAGCGTGCCAGGAGCGTCACGGCAATGGCCTTTGCCATTTTTCACCCCCCCCCCCCCCACCCCACCCCCCTTTTTCTTTTTTTTTTTTTTTCTTTTCCCCTCTCTGTTCTTTGGATTACCATCTTTTTGATAGCGTTGTGAACATAATTCCTTGTGATGATGCAATGTTTCCTGCTGACAAACCTAATTTTTGATTTTTATTTTTGATGAGACCCCCCTATTTGGGGATGTTTATCTGCGTTGATTTCCTGCTGACTAGCCTGCTGTGGCCCTGCGCGGCCGTTTACTGTTAGTTGTATTGATGACAATGTTATAAAATAAAAATTTTGAAATATAAAAAAAAAAAAAAAAAAAAAGAAAGATCACATCAGATGTTTGGGTGTTAGACACGGTGAAGGGTTTTCACATAGATTTCATTTCTGCTCCCGTTCAAAGATCCTTTCCCCCTCCGATGATTTTCTCGGAAGCAGAAAGAGTATTGATAGAGGAGGAAGTCACAGACCTTTTACGAAAAGGGGCTATAGAACGATCTACTCAAGAAGGGAAATTTCTGGGCAATCTATTCCTGGTACCCAAGAAGGGTGGAGGAAGTCGACCCGTGCTCAACCTGAGAGATCTGAATCTGTCGGTCGTTTACAACCATTTCCAGATGGAGGGCTTACACTTATTGAAAGATGTCCTTCATCAAGGAGATTGGTTGGCAAAGACAGATTTGAAGGACGCCTATCTGACGGTTCCTATGGCGGAGGAATCCAGAAAGTTCCTCTGTTTTCATTGGAACAACGTCACATGGCGTTTTCGGTGCCTCCCATTCGGGCTGTCTTCAGCACCCTGGTGCTTCACCAAGCTGCTGAAACCAGTGGTGAGTCATCTCAGATCTCAAGGGGTACGTCTCATCATTTACCTGGACGACATACTTCTGATGGCGGAGTCTGCACAACTCCTTATACTTCAAATTCACCAGACAATCACTCTTACAAGAATTGGGATTTCTGGTGAACAAAGAGAAATCTATTCTTCATCCAGTCAGGTACCTGGAATTTTTGGGTCTCACGGTACATCCCATACCAATGTCGCTCGAACTTCCAGTTCACAAAGGCAAGGCCATTTTAAAAGAGATTCGTGCGCTTCTCGCCAGTGTCTCTTCGACACTGCGAGAGCTCTCACGGGTCATAGGACTATTTATTGGCGGCTACGAAATTGGCGGTGCATCCTGCACCTCTCCACTATCGGGCCCTCCAACGCCTGACGGCCCTTTTCCTAAGGAAGGAATTAGATTATTCAGATCAGGTACATCTCACGGAGGGAGCGAGAGAGGATCTCCATTGGTGGATCGAGAACCTCCGATCCTGCAACGGCAGACCTATTACGGTTCCCCCACCTTCGGTGACGATAGATTCGGATGCATGCCTTTCAGGTTGGGGAGCAAGGTGCGGGAGTTTGTAGATGGGGGGCCCGTGGTCCCCCCAGGAAGCGAATTTCCACATCAACGGACTAGAATTGTTGGCAGGTCTATTCGCCTTACAGAGTTTTCTGAAACCGCCGGATCGACTGTCCGTCCTTTTGCGGATGGACAACTTTCCAGCGGTCAGATACATAAACACTCTGGGGGGACCTCGGTCCTCCCTCCTCACCGGGATGGCGACACGTCTCTGGGACTGGTGTTTCCAGAGAGGAATAGTGGTGCAGGCCCAATTCATTCCGGGTGTGTCGAACCTCTTAGCAGACTGGAGTTCGAGACACACGGAAGACTCCGGGGATTGGCGTTTACACTCGCCAACTTTTACAAATTTGTCGGAGTTATGGGGTCCATTCCAAATAGATCTATTCGCCTCCCGGCTCAACAATCGGCTACCTCAGTTTTACAGTTGGCGGCTGGACCCCATGGCACTAGCCACGGACGCCTTTCTGCAGGACTGGGGGGGTCCTCGGCATTATGCGTTTCCCCCATTTCAACTCATTTCTCGGACGTTGCACCAGATCCGGATACAGGAGACGGAGTTGGTTCTAGTGGCTCCATTCTGGCCCAACCAACCTTGGTTTCCTCTGCTACTGGAACTCCTGGTGGATGTCCCGCGCTTACTGTCGGATCTTCCGGATCTACTGGTGGACGGGTTGGGACAACCCCACCCGCTGTTGGCACAGGGCACGTGCCCGGTCCTAGTCTCTTTGGTCTCGGGACGACCGGAGAGGTTTCGGTCCGAGCTAGAGCTCTACTACGGGCAGCATGAGCCCCGGGCACCTTGTCCTGCTATGACTCGGCCTGGACCCAGTGGTCTGGTTGGTGTGTGTCGAGGGATCAGGATCCCTTTCGAGCCCCTTTACATTACATCCTGAACTTCCTTTCAGAATGCTTTGACGAGGGTAGAGCGTATAGGACTCTTAATGTTTATAGATCGGCCCTCTCGGTGTATCATGAGGGTTTCTTAGGAACACCTGTGGGCAAACATCCCTTGGTCTGTCGTTTACGGAGAGGCATTAGGTGTTCGAGACCTCCGCTCCCTCGATACTCGGAGACATGGGATGTCGCTATGTTGCTCACGTTCTTAATAGCATGGCCGTCTAATGAGAATCTCTCTTTGAGACAGATCTCGGCCAAGCTATTGGCCCTCCTCTGCCTTGTTTCGTGTAAAAGAGTAGGGGATGTCAGGGCTTTGGATTTTCAGGTCAGATCATTTGTTCCGGAAGGGGTTCGTTTCGATGTCTCTCGTCGTACTAAAACGTCTTTAACATCAGTGTTTTATCCGGCATTTCCGGCGCAACCTGCTTTATGTCCGGTGGCATGCTTACAAGTTTTTGAGACTCGTACGATCGCGCTGCGCTCTCCAGGGGTGTCACCGCTATTTATTTCGTATCGCTCTCCTCATGCCGCGGTCGGTTCCACTACGCTGGCGCGTTGGTTGAAGTGGTTGTTGGCTCTGGCGGGTGTGGACGTGAATAGGTTTGGGGCACATTCGGTTCGCAGCGCTACGGCGTCTTCGGCTTTGGTGGCGGGTTGTCGTTTGGAGGATCTGCTCAGGTCGGCGGATTGGTCTCGTGAGACCACTTTTCGGACCTTTTATTTTAAGCCTATAGTTCATTGGTCGTCCGCTCTTATGGATCAGCTTTGAACTTGCAATAGGAGCCTCGGAGACCTTGTATTAAAATTATAAAATTTAGCTAAGTATGACGGTAAGTTAGAATTTTAATAAAGGACTCAGAGGCGAGTATTGCCCACCCTGCCCTCCCAGGGCGGACTCTAGGTTTTGCTCGCGTTCTATATCACGCGTTGGTTGCTCACTTCTTTTGATTTTCAGCTCAGTGAGATGTTCTACTTCATCTGGTGGCGATTCCTGTCTTCAAGGTCCGGATGGATCGTTTTCCTCATGTTTCACTATGCCTGTGGATCCGTTGTTAACAAGCAAAGAAAAGACGGGAAGCTGGATGTATATATAGGCTAGCAGAGTACTGGACGGTCTCACTGGGAGAGGGGTGTTAGAATACTCCATTGTTACCAAAATATTTTGTTTAAATGTCTGTGTTATTTTCGACATTTATGTTTGCTGCTATATTAAAAGCAAGAAAAGAGAATGCAATACTCGCCTCTGAGTCCTTTATTAAAATTCTAACTTACCGCCATACTTAGCTAAATTTTATAATTGTTAGCTGACCACGCTGCCAAGGGCCAGGTTTTTAATATCTACAGTGTCCAGTCTTTTAATCTGATGCTTTTTAATCACTTTATGGGGTCATTTAGTGATTTTAAATTTGAAATAACAGCAACTTTACGTTTTTCTTAATGCAAGGTACAATTTATGGAAATGGATTGCCAAAGTGTAAAGTAGATGAAAAAGTTGGAAGCCACTGAGTTGCAAGAGGCTATTTTGCTTCCTGTTAAAAAAAATGACATGCTATGAGACACTGGTCACAGGGATTCTAAAACCAGCTTTCCTCCCTGACCACTGTATGTTATTCAATGTTCAAGAATACTTCCCAATACTACATTAGCAGGACACAGTCTACAGCCCTAAAGTGGAAACCCGTATCAGAAAGAACACGTTGTGTTGGAGGCTGGTTACAATGTACTCAGTTCAACCCTACAGTGAGGGGAAAAATTTGATCCCCCTGCTGATTTTGTTACGTTTGCCCACTGCCAAATAGAATAAATCTACCATTAAAATTAGACCAACAGCGAGAGAGTAACAAAAAAAAAAAACATACGGAAAACACATTTTAAAAAAAAGCTATAAATGGATTTGCATTTTAATGAGTGAAATAAGTATTTGACCCCGTCGCAAACAGGACTTCGTACTTGGTGGCAGAGGTCAGACATTTCTTGTAGTTGGCCACCAAGTCATTAAAGGGATACTCCAGGCAATATGACCACATCAGCTTTTTAAGGTGGTCATATTGCCTGAAGTATCCCATTTTTTCCCCCAGCCTTCTACCTTTTCCGATCGGCTGATATTGCTGAGAGAAGCGGTGACTTTACTCCGCCCTCCCAGCTGTCAATCAGCCGATCGGGTTTCAAGTTCCCCGCGTTTTGGAACTCTCGGGCAAGCTGGGACGTCATCGCGCTAGAAGCGCGATGACGTCCCACCACTCCAGCAGAGTTGCGGGAACGCGCAGGAGAAGGAGCTGGAGCCGCTGCTCCTCCTCCTTCTCCTCCGCCTAAGAGATTTTAGACGAGCAGGCGGGGTGAACTTCAGCTCACCTCGCCGCTCGTGAACGTGCGCTGAATGAGCAGGCTTCCGGGAGGAAGCCTGCTGATTTTCTGATTGGCTGGTTTACGTGATAGGCGCGCATGCGCGCTTTGCACGTAAACCTGTAGCCAAGTTCCAAGATTCTACGACGGGAGCGGAAGAGGAGGGAGGTGAGTAAAAAAAAAAAAACGCCGTTGGAAAAGTGTCATTTTTAGGGTGAGTATTACTTTAAAAATATATATATACTTAATGACTAGGGCAATAGCTTTGATATAATGTAAAAAAAGGGGGGGGGGTTTTCAGACTGGAGTGTTCCTTTAAGGTTTTGAGGCTGACATTTGGCCACTCGAACCTTCAGCTCCCTCCACAGGTTTTCTATGGATTAACGTCGGGGGGGGGGGGGGGTTGCGACCTTGCAGAATTTCAGTCCTTCAAGGAACACTCTAGGCAACATGACCACCTAAGCTATTTTAGGTGGACATGATGCCCGGAGTATCCTGCCCTCTGTCCCCCCTCCCTCCGCTCAGCGGTTCAGCTGTAAATGCTGAAAACAGCTGAGAGAGGCAGAGAACTTTACTCCGCCCTCCCAGCTGTCAGTCAGCAGAGCGGGAATCATATTTCCCGCTTCTGCCGAGTAGGAGACGTCATCGCACTTTCAGCGCGATGACGTCTCCAACTCACCGCAGTAGCTGGCGTCAGCGGCTGAGGGTTAGTGTTGCGCACATCCTCTTGCGCGCAACACTAATCCTCAGAGGGAGCCGGGAGGAAGCCTGCCGATTGGCTGGCTTACATGAGAGGCGTGCATGCGCACTTCTCTTGTAAACCAGAAGGCAACTTCAATGCAAGAAGGACGAGAGCAGAAGAGGAGGGAGGGGAGTATAAAAAACAAAAAAAAAAACACCGCTGGAAACAAGAGGATTTTAGGGCAAGTATTACAGTTACAAGTAAAAAAATAAAGATTTATTAAGGGAATAGGGATAGGTTAGGATAAAAAACAGGGGGGGGGTGATTTTTGAGTAGAGTGTTCCTTTCATGGTGTAGTGTGTCACCAATTGTTTTGATAACTAGGATTCCAGCTGCCATGATCATTGACAAGAGCCCTTGTAGTTCTAGGCGGATTCCTCACGGTTCTCATGATCATTGAAACACCAGGTGGTGAGATCTTGCATGGCGCACCGGCCCAAGGGAGATTGACAGTTATTTTGTATTTCTTTAATTTACGAATAATCACACGAACTGTCACAATCCCCAAGCTGCTTGGCGATGGTTTTGTAGCTCTACAATCCTGTCCCTGACATTCTTGGACAGCTTTTTGCTTCTGTGGACTGGTGTCTTTTAGTACTGGTAATGAGCTGAGCTTAGGAGCAGTCCCTTTACCTGTCTAAAAGACACCTGGGAGCCAGAAAAAGGGGATCAAATACTTAACTTTTTTAAAATGCATTTTTTTGCTATTATTCTTACTGTTTAAGCATTTGTCGGTGGGAAAACCTACAAAAATCAGCAGGGGGATCAGATAAACCCATTAGGCTAAGGTCAGACGAATGCATTTTTCGCCTTGTCCATGAAAACGTGTGTTCGAACGAATGGATTTATTTTTTCCCAGAACACGCGATAGCAGTCATACGATGCACATTTTTTTGATTTTGATTTTGTTCGGATCATCAAAACTATTTTTGCGTCTGGACGTTATGTAGGCCAGACATTAGCAGCACCTGACGTCTGCTAATCATGCACACACGCCGCTAGTGGACACAGGGCACTCTGTACGTCAGTACTAGCGGTTTCACGTTCTCAAAAAAATGCATTTCTTTGCCGCTTGCGTTGCACGGCCGAACTTCGTATATTGCCCGTCATTGGCGGCTACTACAGCCGTGATAAAGTGCAGCTGCACACGCGTTCGTCTAACCCCAGCCTTAGGAAAAAACATGGATTTGGATCATTCTCCAAGTAATCCAAAACCATGTTTGGTGTCTGCTGCAGGTATAACAAATGCTAGGTCTACCGTGCAGCGTTTTTAATTTGGAAGTGAGAAAACAAAACGGCTATCAGGGTTATTCAGAGAGGTGAAAACTAGGAGAATGACTGGAGAAGTGAAAATTCTAGGTCAAAATAGCCAAACCAGAAAAATTCTCCCATTCATCTCACTTTCCAAATCGGCTATTTTGACCTAGAATTTTCACTTCTCCAGCCATTCTCTTGGCTTTTCACCTCTCTGAATAACCCTGTATGCATTTAAATTGTGTTCTCTGCTCCCTCAAACATTGTTTATATTCTGTACATTTAAAGTCCCCTCAATGTGCAGCGACTACAATGTCCCATCAAAAGGAAGAAAGGTCTCTAAGTTCCCAGAGTTGTCTCTTCTTCCAATATCCTCAAACATAAAGAGACAAAAAGTGTGACCTGTGCAATAAAGTATATATATATATTTTCCTATACCAAGTGTCACTCACGTGATCAAGAGCCCGCCTGGCTCTAGGGAATGGACCTCTGGGTTATTTACCGGCCACCCAACCGGAATGCAGTACGAGTCTTTTTATTCAAGGGAATGCATACCATAGTGTATTCTGTGGGTCAACTGGTACATACAGAAAGCATGAATCTACTCACATGATGTTGGACCATATCCAGGTCCGTGGTATAGTCATCACAACTTCCACAAAAGCCTTTGTTGAATATACACCAGACAGCAATATAATAAAAACGATTACAAATAAAAACAACCAGAACACGTTTCACCCTTAAGATCAATGATCCTCTGGCTTCCTCAGCTTGCTTCTGAATTCAAATGAACGGATCTCCCCTTATATACGTGTCTGTATAAATTGCTGTCCAATGGTATATGGTGGACATTAGTCCCGCTTTTTCCACCAATCAGCGGTTCACTTTCTCTTTTAAACAAACCAAATCAACAATGACTACCTATTGAAGGGACCATATACTGAAAATGTATAAAGGAGATATGATAGAAACATTTAAATACGTAAAGGGAATCCACAAGGTAGAGGAAGGGAGTCAATTTAAAAGGAAACAAAGTAGCAAAACACGACGACATAGTCTTAGATTAGAGGGGCAAAGGTTTAAAAAGTAACATCAGGAAGCATTATTTTACTGAGAGGGTGGTGGATACATGGAACAGCCTTCCAGTTGAAGTGATAGAGGCCAAAACAGTAATTGAATTTAAGCAAGCATGGGATAGGCATAAGGCTATCCTAAACAAAAGATAAATCCAGGTAAAGTATCCATGTAATTGGGCAGACTAGATGGGCCGAAAGGTTCTTATCTGCCGACATTTTTCTATGTAAGAAACCCTATTTGGGTTCTAGGTCTTAAACCGAGGTTCTTTTTAATTATCCTAGTTACCAGAACCTTTTATTAGGGTGGCCCTATGTACACAGTGCTTTTATTCTCATTACCTTCTATATATAAAACGGAGGTTCTTTAAGTCCCATTCAAGCATCCTTTTAATGAAATGAAACGAAACTTTTTTTTAAGAAAACACTGATTGCCAACGATCCCCTATCGGGATAGACCCAGGTCTGCAGTCCTATACCCTCATTGGGTTTTATACATAAAAAGGCGGAGATTCTCTATGTTCCGTTCACTAAAGTGAAAGTGCGCACATGCGCTATTCAATATACGCACCCCATACTTAATAGTCTAAAAAGCCGGAAGTGGCAGTTTTTCTACGACACTTCCATGAAATGCAGAAATGTAAGCCTCGAAAAGTCCATTGCGGGCTGCGTATTGTTTTATAGCTCCCTAATTTATTGAATGGACTGCGATTGCATGGAAGTGACGTAGAAAAAAATGACCCTTCCGGCTTTTTGACTATTAAGTATGGTGCGTGTATCAAATAGCGCATGCGCGTACTTTCACTTTAGGACTTGTGTAGGAAGAAGCTGCCCCATATGGGTCATTTATGTTCCAAAACCAAGGACATCATATGAATTCATTCTGGTGCAGAGGTACGCTGCCTCTTGCTGAACAGGTATTTAGAACTTAATTCCTGGCCATGTTTGGTCAGACCACTGCCAGAAGCTCTGTAATTCTACTCAAACAGTGTTCACACAGCTACTTGCAGGGCACTGCAGAATGATCTGGCTTGACTAAAACCGTACAACTGAGCTGCACATTTCTGACAAGGGAGCAGATTCTGATAGACATGTGGAGGATATACCCGAGGGCTAGCCCTTAGGAGGGATTATTCACTCAGTACATGCATGGCCCCCCCCCCCCCAAAAAAAAAACACCAATATATTGTGAGGTCTGCTGTAGGTTTTGTTAAAATCATGATCGGGAAATAAAATAAACCAAGTGTGTAGTGTATGTATTTTAATTTACTATACATGAACTGTACAAATGTCAAAAAGGAATATAAAGAAGTTGCCACAACCATTTCAATGTTTCAAATGATGCACAGGAAAGCTTCTAAACCAGTGTTTCTCAAACCTGTCCTCAGGACCCGCTGACACGCCAGGTTTCCAGATATCTGAAGCACAGCACAGGTGATATGATTTGCTGCTTAGTGATTGCAGGATTCAGTCTGCATTTCCCCAAGGTGATCTGCAAAACCTGGCCTGGTTGAGGGTCCCAAGGACAGGTTTGGGAAACACTGTTCTAAACCATTATGTGATGACATATCTTACAGGATGCCAAGCAACAGTGACACCATATTCAGGCGTGCAGCTGCACTAGTAACAGTAACATTTGGGCTACAAATATACATTAAGGTCACACCAAAAACGGTTACCCCACGTTCTGCAGCTTATGATCCAAACCAGCTATTAAACCATTTTGCAATCATGTTCCTTAACAATACAGCATGGAGCATTTCCAGACCCCAGATCTCTGCCCATTTCCTACATTATGCAGGGTGAAGTAGCATGTATAAAACCGCTTTTAAAGCATGCCGAGCAAAGCTACTTCACTTACATGTGCTCAAACCTAAAAAAGGTACAATTGTCAGCTGCGTGGACGTAGGGGGTTATGTTCAACAATCTTTGGCCTGATTTTAAAAACAAAAACTACCCATTCTGAAAAGCAAAATTAAAAACATAAAATTATTCAAGACTGTATGGAATAGTCTGAGCTGCAGGTACATCAAAACACCCAAGACAAAGGGTTTAGAGTTCTGTTTTTAGCGATACGTTTTCTTGGCAAATTATACTGTCAATGTCCAAAAGCAGCCTGACCTGAGCCGTACATACTTTAGATATACATCCTCGGGTGATGAAACATGAGGCTCATTTGCAGGGTATAAAACTACAAAATACGTACGCATTTACTGTAAAACTATTGTGGGTCAAATTATTTAAAAGTGACTTTATAAAACATCAGCAGAGATTACATTGTTGCTGGCTGATCTAACATGTGACATGCTAGCTCTACTAGCATCTCTTCCCATGCTGCATTAGCTGAAAGATAATTAAAAACTGTGGTCTTGAACGTAGATAACCTTGAATAGAAATTTAGGTTCGGTCGCAAATCATGCGCCCAATACAGTTTCCGAATGTTACACCCAGCATAATGTATTTTGCAATACTTATTTAATTGTGAAACAAAAACACATTCTAACCATAAGAAATCTAAAACATAGCTCTCAGTTTATTGGTAGACTGGTAAAAGTGGCAGAGATGGGGTTTTGACAGAGATCTGCTCAACGGTTAGAGCAACTAGATCAGAATCTAATGGGAGCATAGATTAGACCGAAAAATACAGCATATACAGGTCCAATGCCTGGCTCCATCCTTTTACAAAATGCTGCATTTACCAAGCCTTCTGTGAACGTTCTGTTGAATTTTAGCTACTTGTGAGATCAACCAATTAAACTTCTGATGGTTCTACACCTGCAAAAGGATCCTAGGAGATTTAAACTGCTTAAGAGCCCAGCTATGCATCACCTGACATTAAAAAATGCTTTGTGAAACAGCTGTAGTGACATCATAAAAACAAGGTGCAAAAAAGGTAGTCAATATCATCTAGAACCGTATATATACAAATAAGACCTTCAAACCTTTGTGAGAGTGGGCTGAGAAATAGAATCCTATTAAATATATTACACCTTAAACTGCAAAATAAATGATACAGGCTGCAGAAAACTAACTAGAAATTAAAATGTGTTTATCGGAATTCTTGGGTAGCTAGTTTATAAAAGATTAGCCGAGGAGATGAGATAAGAGTGCAAAATATGCAAGGCCTCACAGGAGATAAAATAGGGTGGCCGCGTAGCGAATGTTCCCCTTCGCTTAAATGGAGGAAGGGCACTTCATCTAGGACTCCAGTCATGCAAACCGAATGCATGGACCAGCGAATGTAGTAATCATACTGCATCAGGTCCACTCCTTATTTAAGTCCGGTTTCCAGTCCCTGGATGTTATGTACGGGTTATAGTGGAGTTCAGAATTCGAGGGTTTGCGTCAGGTCTTGTAGCTTTTGAAAGTTCTCGCTGAAAAAAAAATATATATATATATTAGGTGTTTAGATAAAAGAAAGAACAGTTTAAATAAAAATACGACTGACAAACATTGAGCAACTATGGATTCTTCACCGTTCCTGCCCAGTAGCTTTCCAATCCAGCCAGCAGAAAAATCGGGGGGCACTGGCCATTTTAGTGTCAGACCTAGAGTGCTTTTTTTTCCCAGAGCAGATGAAGTGGTGATTAACATCTGGAAATTGTTATTTAGACCCTGGAAAGTCTCCCACGGATGATTCTTTATACTCTTGGGTCTAAAATTATTTTTTTTACTAGACCCGTAAGAAATTCCTCCCTATTTTTATGTATGTGACCAATAAAAGAGTTTGAAATGTTCTTCTTGAGACCAAGTGGATTAAAGGAGTTTGTGTGTGTGTGTTCATAAACATTCAACGACCTAGACTTCTAAGGCTTTCTTTGTCAAAGGCAGGCGTTTCCTGCTCCCCAATGGGGCTTGGAGTTCCGGTAGCAGCATGAAAGCCCAATTCTTTAGTATCATTACATCTTAGGATGTGGACAGGACAAAGTGCAGGCCACAAACAGAAGTGTTTAAATTTCAGTGTCACAGAATGTAACACTGGTTAAAGGGCATCCTCTGGTATTGCCTCTTGAAGCAGACAAAATCCCAAGATTTGTCTTCAGACAGTAAACACAGCATGTCTGAGAGAAGAAAGCTTTACAATGTAGGGGATCAGAACAGTAGGACAAAAGGCAAAGAATAAAGAGGATTTGACCACATTATGTGCCCCCACAGGAAACTGATAGAAGTGCACAGCTTTCACAGTGTAACTCTGAAAGATGCAACTTTAGCGACAAAAGAACAAAAAAGGTACAAAAAGATACTACTTGTTGCACAGGGTTAACCATTTTCCAGTTCCATGCTCGAGATTTAATCCCACATTATAGATTTATATAGGACCCCTAGAAAACAAATCAATGTTGATCGTTTACAGGAATCCATTGCCTGACCATAAACTTTTTTCCAGATTATTTCTCATGGCAATATGGCCAGGCATTACCAATATGACATACATTACAACACAAAGAAAATTCCCAGGCTGTCATGTAAAACATTGTATGTGAACATAGCTACCATTTTGAAATAACCTCCCACTGTTATTTTGACATCACTGGACATATCAGCACATATCTCTGAAAGTGCTGTGGAAGTGTTTTACGTACACATACAGCCACAAAGTAAAAAATTGCTTGATAAGGACTCTCAAAAGAAGTGATAGTCACTGTATATTAAATGAATAGGTTTAAAAACACTCCTTGAAAGATTGTGTTAAAAGAGCAATTTATACCAAAAGATCGAAACCAGTAAGAAAATAGAATGAGTATTTATTGCGTGGGTTAGGCTGCGTGGGTTAGGCTATATAGCTTAGAGGAAGCCCACAAGGTTCTGCAAAACACAACAAAATAAGGTTAGCCACATTATAAGCAACATACATATATTGTTAGTAATAGAGCAAACAGTCACAGTCAGGATCAGGTCGCTGTAATACAGTCTGGCCGGGCGACTGACATTAATGAAGATTGGGAAGAAAAAGCAAAAAAACAGGTTCGATGTTAGTAGCCAGAATGGTGCCCAGAGTGCTGACGAGGAGTGGAAATGGTTCAGTGTCTGTTACCTTGACCCTAATGAAAGAATGTAACTCAGGGGTTTATTCAAATAACGCAAACAGTCTAATTTCCTAATATCCTGGGTCTATTCACTAATCCAGGAATTGGTGAACTGTCAGAACAGAAACAGGCAAGATGGATTACACCCATTTTAGATCTAAAACTTGACACTTCTGCTCAACTCTTGTTTTACTGCACAAGCCATTTTATTTACCATTTGGGGGAAATTCAGATGTTTGGTGGAGTATAGACCCCTCATTAACAATTCTAAGGCATCCGAGGATGCAGGACACCGAATCCTTATAAGGGTCTATGGTGCCCTAAAAAGCTGGACTCAAGTAGCCAATTGCTACACATCTGGAGAGCTCACTGAATTTGCAGCTTAGTGAATAAACCCCAAGAGAAGACTTCATATAGCACCCCAAAGGCATGCACCAGGTATTGGACCTTGTATTGGATACAGACCTGGAATGTATGGATGTGGAGTCAATATGAGTAGAATCCCTCTATAAACAAGGAATATGAAGACATGTATTATCCATCTAGGTCAAACTAAATGTCAATATGTAAAGTGCTCGGTTGTCAACTGCAGAACTCCGTGAGGGCTTGTGACCTTGGCCTGGATTACTTCGAACATGGTGCAACTTCCTGACCAGCTTATCGGTTGTTAGCCTCTTTTCATGAATCTGCCACATATAGAAGATCCCTGTGCGACAGATTCAGTCAGGAGGATGTCCATTTAATGCATGTTGGAGGTTTCACTATGCAGCGAGATGTGGTTGTGACTTGGCTTGTAGTGCATTGCTTGGCCTTATCTTGCGATCATGGCAATAGAGAGTATTATGGAATATGCTCTCAATTCTGTCAGACTGTGTAATTAAGGCTCGTTTTGGGACCTCTACAGTCCAGAAGATCTCGATAATAACTTTATTCTATGGAGTACTGATTTTAAAGGTGTTATATAATAAAGTAGTTCTTTAATAATGTACCAAAAAGTAAATACTAGGCTGGTGTGAAAAGCGTAGCAGCCAGCCCCAAAGCAGCATTAATTTACTAGTCTCCTAGGTTTTAAAGCTTGTTACGGTCATCAATTAGACTGGTTAGACCATGAATGTAAAACTCCAGCACCCAGATGTTGATGGTGCAAGTCCCAGAATTCACTGAATGGAATAGCTAGGCAAAGAATTATGGTAGCCCTAGATCAGGAAGATGGGGGCAGATTTTGGGATCTCTGCAGTTAGTAGGAATACTTTTGAATAGAAACCCAAACCCCCTTTTTTGTGGTCTGTACCCATTCTGCATCAATGCAGACAGACTTCTTTTTAGTTCTCAAAATCATCAATACTGTGATCCTTAAAGCAACAAAGTTGCTTTAATTGAAACATGCTACTGTGCATGCCTGCCGCTTTCCCATTATTGCAAAGGAAGCAGATCAGAGCCTGAGGATTTGCTGCAGTAATTCACCTTTGTGGTTTAGTGTTTATACATTATGAACAATGCATGTGTTATAAAAAGTATTGTGTATGGGCAGGGGGTTAAATCCACTCTGGCACATCCTTAAAAGGGCTTGAAGCACAGCGAGTAGATTCAGTATATAAAAAAAAGTTTAAAGATGTAGGACTTCAGGAAAGGGATTTAATGTAACAATCTACATACACTAGTCCAGGCCTCAAAATTTCCACTCGCCTGCTTGCATTTGGCGAGTGGAAATTACATGAGGGCGAGTGGAAATTACATGAGGGCGAGTGGGAATGCAGAGGCATGGCTGGATAGGGGTTAGATGGGGCAACTAGTGGCGAGTAACTCTTAAGGCCTGGCTAGTAGCTTGGGACTTGAAATTTTGAGGCCTGCACTAGTCCACAGGTGGTTTAAGAAGTTATGGGGTGCTATGTTGC
Organism: Leptobrachium leishanense; assembly: GCA_009667805.1. Classification (NCBI taxonomy): domain Eukaryota; kingdom Metazoa; phylum Chordata; class Amphibia; order Anura; family Megophryidae; genus Leptobrachium; species Leptobrachium leishanense. The sequence goes on from CM019065.1 coordinate 105,546,375, forward strand.
ACATACCCTTCCAGAGGTCATACATACTCCATGCAGGGATATTGAATTATGATACATGCGAGGGTTTTGCAATTACCATTAAGGGAGAATTACGGAATTATGCACCTTTGTAGTACGGTTTACCTCGCCATGCAGAAACAAATCACATGAACGCTTTCTCCACCAAGGCATGCAGTAAACCATGCCTTCCTGACTGTGTGCTGTGATTTAATGCATGTGGGCCAGGTTTTAAAAAAGGTGATTTACCGCAAACTCAGAATAGGTGCTGGCAACAGAGTTAACGCTGAGGTTACGCTGGGCAGGAATTGTGAGGCGGCACCCACCGCTGATCGCGGTTCCATTTAATTGAGACATATTCTCTTTGTTCTTATCTTGCCGCCGTGTTTGTGGAGTTTTGAACACCCTTGTTGGAGTCCGCGTTGGAAGTCCGTGCTACAAAGCAATATGGAAAAGAATAAGAATGACAAAAAATACAAAAGGAGTTTCACTGCGGCAAAGCAAAATCAATATATTTTAATTTGAGAATAGCAATTGATTGGATCAACATTTTAAGGAGACTCCTGTTCTCCCTGTGTAAAATGCAATCTGAATAGAGATTTTTTTGTGTGCATATTCTGAAGAGTAAAACATGTCTATCGTCTGAGTACAGCAATCTTCCAGCCATCTACAAACACCCACCCCCCCAATTCTGCAAACTACAAGGGAATTGTAGGTCTAACAGGAAAAACCATACCAAGAAAATGGCATGAAAGTAATGGTGATCAGCATTACTATGCCCCCCCCCATCACATTGATTCAAATCAGTTGCATGTTCTTTAGCTTAAAGGGATACTGTAAGATGGAAATGGTGGAATGAGATGGATTTGAGGCCATTCGTTTCCATCCAAAAACCTAAAAAGCAGATCAGCCTGATGGAACAACCAAGTAGGTAGAGGGGAAGAGATTTGAAAAGCTCAGCTAGCAATGGCCAGTTACATTTATATATGTAATTCCAATGTTCAGCAACCCCTGGAAATTAGCTAGTCATCTGGATGGGGGGGGGGGGGGGAAAGGCTACTGGGAGGGTGGGCCGGCGGGAGTGGAAAGGTGTAAGGACTGGGGACTTGAGGGAGCGGTAAGGATATACTACCATGGGAGAGGTACTGCTTGCACAAGGCAAACTGAAAATGCTATGGAACAGTGGTTTCCAACCTTGTCCTCAAGTACCTCCAACAGGCCAGGGCCAGGTTTGTCAGATATCTGAAGCACAGCACAGGTGACATCCTGGCTAGTAAGCTACCACCTGAAATATTGAGCCCCAAAAGGTATTTATAATAAGATATGTTATCAAATGTTTCAGCCATTCTGGCTTTATACAATATATACCCAGTTTCAGGTTCTTATTACGAGGCCAAGCACTCATACCTCCTATAGGTATAAAGCCACAATAACCAGCATATGGACTGGAAGAAGGAACCCCCATCTTTGTGATTAGTCTGCTACAGATCTTGAAAAAAATCACGTTACCAATTGCTTATATTATTACAGTACATTATAGCGACACTGGATAGATTAACAATCTTCTCTTTGAGAATAAAGTAAAAGGCAAGTGTACAGCCAAAAGCTTGCAGATATCCATGCAGCACATGGTGTCCTATATAACCATTTAACTAACCTTGCCACTAGCGAGTGGTGGACGTGATACAGGAGAGTGGCAAAGTGTACCACTGAATGCAGAGCGCATGGTGTTGTTGGCAGTACTTGAGACAGCGGTGCCATTAAGCTGAGGGAGAAAAGCAGGTAAAATTAAAAAGGCAGAGAGGACATGCATCAAGTTTTGTTTGTAGGGTATATGTCTAGAAAGGAGGGGGGAAGAAGGTTTGATTAACCAAACCAGGGATCTGACGTGTTCAAGTTTTCCAAAAATTGACAGTTTGCAGTAACAGGTACGATATCTGTTATTTTAACCTAAAATGTGTTATTTGCCACACACTTCGAGGTTGGGTTAGTAACCCTTGATGGTTAGCACAGGATTTTGCCATTAAATTGTAAGCGGGGGGGGGGAGAAGCCAGAATACCGCTAGAGACACATTTGATTAATCTAGCCGATCCCATATACAAAGCTGGAGATTTTGGACCAACAACCAATATTGTTGGTCTAATAGCTCTTGATTACTTAGGGTTAACCCCAGCTCTTCTCCGGTGACTGCCTATAACCACAATATAGATTTTATTGTTTTAATCATGTTGCGCAACACTACATTCGTGTAGCGATTTTTCTATATAAAAGCTGACATCAACTTCTAGAATTCAAAATATGACATGTTAAGATATCTTGTAGCACACGTCACCATTGTGCAGTGATAAGAATATTCCTTATAAAACCAGTGTAAACCAAAGTGAAACCGCGATCCCTACAAGAAGGTTTAGATTCAATTTATCCATCTTCCACGTTAGAAGATGATGTTGCAATTTGCATTTCTAGATGTTCATGTTACTGGCATTTATAAAATGCTGATTGGCTGATCTGTGCCTGTTAGAGACCTCAAGTGGAGGAGGCTTAGTCTATGGCAACGGAAAGACATATGAACAGGTGAAGCAAGGCACGCTTCAGGGATATAACAAACAGGTGTGTTTATAACAGGTTTTATGGAAACTAGGTAAAAAAAAAAAAAAACATTTAACTCTATTGTGTGCTGACAGCAGTGTGGCAGACAGACCTTTCTCATTTTACCAGGCGTAGTAGATCCAAGCACTCGGCGTTTGTTAGGAGTCTTTGGGACACTTCCATAAATCATCTCCACCTCCAGCTGCCGATTCTTCTTTATTTGCTACATTTAAAATCAGATTAGGAAGACGCGACAGATGTAACTCAATGTTGATAAATGCAATGTTACACATTTTGGGACCAGGCAAAAAACAAGCATCTTCTCACTATAGAGAATAGGGTTAGGCATAGCAGTAAATGCAGGGACTTTGCAATAATGTACAGCTTCATTCACGAGAGATATAGTCCCCTATTCAAAATGCTTGCAACCACAAGTGTTTCCGATTTGGGGGATTTTGGTATATTTACTTAGAGGATGCAACTCACATCTAAACATAACGACGCATACTGCATGTAATGTTACACAATATTTTTAATAATTTTGACCCGAGGTCAGGGTGATTTTTCTATTTTGTGGCATGTTGGCACAAGACATTGTATTTTGGACTAGTTAGTACTAATAAAAGCAAAATTAAAAAAAAGGAATTATATATATATATATATATATATAATCTTGACCCTATCCTTAAAATGTAACTAAAGCATAATTAGAGTCTAGCTTATATTTTACCACCATGCATTGTAGATCCGAATACAGCACTTTTGCTTTGATCAAAGTTAAATTGTACCTACATACCCTGGAAGGCACAGAGTGGTCCTTACAGACCATCACTCTTCCCTGAATGCCACAACAGGGATTTTGTTGTCGCCCCCCCCCCCAGATAAAAAAGGGGGAAAAAAACCCCCCACTGCATTACACTGCAGGGAAGGCTCCAACATTTTTTTCTGCGGGTCACACTCTACAGCGGCTGTGCATTCACAGAAAGGACCATATTCTGGCCTCCTTTGCCACAAAAGCCACCTACAGGAATACATGAACAAAAAGGGGGGGGGGGTTGTGAGGGTCCTGAGAATGAGCAACAACACTAGTGGCCTGCTCTATGGTGGGGCCTGCTCAGGTCAAGGTTTTAGCTTGATTGTGCCATTACAGGGACGAATGCTCCATATGCAAATCAGCCTGATCTCACCCAGAAAGGGTGGCCAGTACTGATTGCCAAGGAAATACATGAACAAACTGCAGAGATTGTGCCCACCTAATTGAAGATCCAGATCCCACTGATATGCATTAGAAAGGACAGACCATGGCTGTATTGAGTGGTTGCTAGGGAAGCTCTTCCCTAGCATTGCAAATACTTGTGCATCGATCAAAGCCTGTGTAGCATCTAATATATCAACGAGCTATGGGACTCATGACAGACTGAACAATCCACAATTACTTGCACAGATGCTGTGCTCAGCTGGCAACTCACTAGCTCTGCAATACAGTGAATATTAGTAAGAATCCTCATTTCTCCTGTACTGTCTTTTAAAATACAAATAATAAAAAAAAAAAAAAACATTCACACAAAGCGTAGTATTACCCGGTCCTGTTTCTCCCTCTCTTTCTCCAAGTTCATTTGTTCCCATTGTTCTGAAACATAAGCCATGAATTTCTTCCCGCCAACAAAGAATTCCTGGTCCTGTTCCTGCTCCCATCCTGCAATGCGGACTCTTAACTCTTCTTCCAACTGCACAAGATTAAAAAAAAAAAAAAAAAAAAGGGAAGGGTATACCAGTGAATAAATATCAGGCTTAAATTGAATGTTCAAAACATTTGTTCAGCAGTACCCATTGCAGTGAAACGATGACTGGTGTTCAATTGAACACAATACAGATTTTTTATAATAACTTCTGAAGCAGATGTTGTGCCATCAAAATCCCTAATCTCGGGGGCGTGGCTGGATGCCGAGGTGAACGGTCACAAGCTGTTTGAGCTCCGTCCTGATGTGGACTTTTTGATGACTTTCCCCCCCACTGCTGAGTGCCGTTTATCTCTTCCCTTGGTAGCCTGGTGTACCGATGGCTGCTGCAGCATTCCGGGCCGGGAGTCTACTCCTTCCCATCTGGTTGTCCTTGTGGTGGCCATCTTGGGGCCTTGTCATGCAGCACTCTTTTGGCACCCTGTCGGGTCCCTTGACCAGGGGGCAGCAGCCCAGCGTGATGGAGGGCCCACATTTCCCGGTGCCTGCGGCCGCTGGGGCAGGGATCGGCAGAGATGTGCGTTGCTTCCCCCTCCCGAAGACAACTCGGCCTGGTTCTCAGGCCTGGAGGCCCTTTCTGCATTGCTGCTGGAGGGAGACGGGCCCCTGACCACGGGAGATCTGCGTCGGCTGGGCTCCGGGCTTTCCGAGAAGAGGGGGCTCCACCAGTTTTCCCTAATGTGGCCGCTTTATGCAGACATAGCATATCAGACTGTGTGGATCTGGAGGGAGCTAGACCTCGGCGGAGTGATTGTGCTGACCTGAGTGCTGAGCTGCCGTCGAATTTCCTGCTACCGCTGTCTGTGGAGGCCCAGAGTGTGGAGCCTTTGCCTGCCTGGAGATTTTCTGCCCGGTCGGACCTAGGCCCAGCTGCAGTGCTCCCTGATGACGACGCTCGAGGCCCTGTGGTCTCTGTCTGTCCTTCTCTGCCAGGAGTGTATGGGGATAGCCTACGGATCCTGGCTGTGAACCTCTGTGCTATGAGACCCTGTGTTTTGGTGGGTACAGTCTACACCGCTGCCCGAGACCCACTTGCTATTCATGCCCCTCATTCTCTCATTGACACCAGGGGGGCTGAATGCCCTGCAGTACCTTGCCTGTGATGGCTCCAAGACCTATGCTGGACACTGGCTGAACGGACTACCCCCCCCTCCCCGTTTTTCATCTTTTTATTATTTTCCCCTTATTTTTCTGATTGAACCTGCATTACTGCTGTCTTTTGTTCTGGCTCCCCATGTTTCTGTACCTTAGGGATTCCGCCGATGACACCCCTTCTGGGGCTGATGACACCTGAGACCCCCCCCCCCTCATTATTATTATTTTTTTAAATTTATTTATTTACTTTATCTCACACATGCTATACTCACTCTGTTCCCACCTTCTCCCATCCCTTTTGTTTGTGGCGTCCTGGGTTTTGCTCAAGGCGTGCCTTTGTGGCGGCCCCCATGGCTCTGACCACCATACCTGGCCCTCGAGTGCCCTGACCTTGTGACCTGCACTCTTCCATGGCCTCCCTCTGTCCACATGGACTCCTGGGAGTGAGACAGGAAGGTCACCTAGTGGGCCTTTGCCACTCCACCCACGGTTTTATTTTTAGGTCCTGGAGTATTTTTTTCTTTATTATTATTTTTTTCTTTATTATTCCCGCCTGTCCCTTTTCATACCCTCACTGTTGACCGCTGATGTTTCTGTAATCTATGTATCTGAGACTAGATCAATAACTAATGTCCTTGCTTTCTTGTGTGTTCTCCTAAAATGACGATTTATGGCCCTGCGCAGCCCTTGTCTTCATTCCAGATGACTCTTTTTGGCCCTGCGAGGCTATTTACTTCATGGCTGTATTGCTGACTTTGCCGCAAAATAAAAACTTTTAAAATAAAAATAAAAAAAATCCCTAATCTCAGTGTGCCATGAAATTCAAGAAGTTCCCTTTTCATTCCCACTGTGCTCTCTTCTGCCAAAGGCATACAGCTACAGGAAGTAGCTAGATACCGGTCAAGGATGAAAGGTCAATGCAAAGCTAATTGGGTCATTCAACCCTTCCTGATGCAATGCAACACTGACCTAGGTCCAGGTAGAGACAAAAAACTAAGAACAGAAAAAGTCAAGGTGGACAACCCTGGTGAGGGAACCTTAAATTTTAAAACATCAGCAGAGTAGGTGCACAACACAGACACTATACCTTTGGAAGCATTTTCTGTAGCTTTGCCCTCTGTTTTTCCTCTTTGAGCAGATTTCCTCCTCTGTTTGTGAATCTGTTGGGGTCTGTTGCTTTTTTCTACAATTAAAAAGAGCAGATTGAGCATAGTAAGACTGCATGCAGCAGCTCTTTAAAACTCCCACATAAAAAGGTAGCAAAATATTACAAAACACTAAACCTATGACAAAATAAAAGGTGCTGTAGTTTATATTCAGTGATCAATACAGACCAGATGAATCTGTTGATAAGACCACCAATGCAGTTTTAACAATTAAAGTATTTTCCCTAGATAGCCTTTTTTGAATTTAAATATCAATGCATTGCCTTCAGTAAGCACATGTATACAATACACTTACATCAAGCTCCAAGAAGAGCCTCCAGCTTTCTTCCCATTTTTGCACGCCTTCAAACATCTCTTTGTGTGTCTCGTAGTGATGTTTTATACGGCTTATCTCTGCATCATGGAGTGAAAGCAAATCCTCGCTGTAATCCTCTAGCATGGAAATAGGTTGAAGTTAGTCACAAGAAACAATACGTGAAAAGAAGATCAGATTCGTTATGTGCCAATGATACCAATCACTAACCGTCATAATATGGAGCAAATGCTAGCCTTTGTTCTTGGCTATAAAAGCATTTGTCCCAGTAGGTTGTCAGTTCTGTTCGGATAACTTCTACAACGTTTTTGATATTCTGCAACTTCAATTTGTTAAGTCGATCTGCTTCCTCTTGTAACTAAAAAAAAAAAAAAAAGTGGGTAGACACGAACGTCACCTTAGCTGCTTAATATCTACAGAAAGAACAATGTGATAGTAATGTCTTGTAGACGTACAGCTTTTAAGAATTTTGCTTTGGATCCAGTCATATATATGGAAAAGGCCTCTCGTTCTTCTGTGGGTACATTGAGCCGTTCCCAAAGCTCATTGATTTTGATACGTAGCTCGTCGCACAACTGTTGATTTTTCGTTTTCTGCTCTTCCAGCTGCAAATAGAGCGAACACAAAAATGAAATTCAAGAAATTTAAAAAGGTACCTGAGGGAAAAGGGAACAGGGGAAAAGTGAAAGCAGTGGCCAGAGAAACCGCAACAATAGCAGAAGCATACGGATACTGAGGGGGTTAATATGAAAGAAGCAGAAGGCACCTGGAGGGGAGGTTATAAATTAACAATGTTCAAATTTTTGTTTTGGATCCAGGAAGAAGGGAAGGGAGAAAAAACACAAAACCCCACAATACATTTACAAACCTGCAATTCTAAATCAAAACATGGTGGCTATAATCTATATCCATGTGGTGAGAACTTTCTTTGGGTTTTATAGAGTAGGAAAAAAAATGTTCAACCTTACCCTAAAAAGCAGTTCATGGAGAGCTGCAAGATTCTCTTTGGAGAGGCAGAATGCATCCTCCTCCTCACACACTGCATCCCTTTCAAAGCTGGTTTCAGGCATGTGATCAAGTTCCTCCATGCACAAAACAATCTGCCTTTTGGTGTTCAGAAACTCCTTTGCCCTGCGCTCCTAAAAAGGTTCAAAAAAGGTGGAAGAGCCTTAAAATCAGTGACCAAATAACATCTGCTGTAACCGTATGTTTTACACACGAAAACGATTATCACTTCTGGGAAGAAATAAATGGGAACCTTTTCAGCAGAAAGCTCAGACAGACGCCTCCTGAACTGATCCAGCTCCTCCAAGCTCGGCACGTGACGATAGTCTGCGCTGAAAGGTGCCGCGCACAAGATGTCGCATAAGTCATGCTCTTGTTCCCGTAACACTTTCAGCTCCTGGATCCTTTCCTTCTTTTGTTTTAACATGACTTCAACACGGGTCCGTAAGTCCTTTTCTATCTGCAAGATGGTGCTGTCCTCTTCTTCCTGCGCAAGAAAACAGCAATGAACATATTGTATAGATGAATAGTGTACTGCCAGTTATTTAGATTGGAGCAAAAGAGAGGCCTGGAAGTGTGATTAAAAGATATTTACGGTTTTCTTGCAAGACAAATATCAGGGTTGCCAAATCTTGGCCCTCAAGAGGTTTTGGATCTACATTTCCCATGATACGCAGCCACTCATTGGGTTGACAAAGCCTTGTGGAAAATCTAGTTTACAAATGAGAGACTGAGTATCATGAGAAGTGTAGTTCCAAAACATCTGGAGGGTCAAGGTTGTGCAACCTAACAAAAATCACATATACCAAAGTCTAGGTTACTTAAAACTTGATCTCATCTATGGACTACTCCCTGGTCTTACAAGACAAAGCAACTGGCTGCTATATAGTTTATTGCCAATTCTTTGATTTTCAACATAGGTGCAATTTCTTGGCAGATCGTCTATTCACAAAGCAGTCAATTACCCAAATACAGGTGAATTGACAGCGAAATACGGAGCTATTCACCACTGAAAGCGTCCCATAGAGCAGTGGTTCTCAAGCCATGATACGCGTACTCCAGGGAGTACGCATAGGGTTCCCACCCATCCGGGTTTTGAACCCTCTGCCCGGTATTGTGACGAGGGTGAGCAGAAATGCCCCGATTCTCAATGCAACAGGTTTAAATGTAAAAGTAAATTTTTTAGTATATTATATTTTTTATAGAATGTTTATTTTTTGCAAAAACATTAAAATAAAAAAATAAAGACTATTTTGTAACAGAACTTTATTATTTTTTGTAAAGAACCTTTTTATTAAGACATTTTTATTGATTTAAATTCTTAGACGTCCGATAACGGCTTCAGCGACTTACATTTCAGCAAAATACTGTGACCATTCGCTAAATAGTGAATCCACTGTATTTTCAATGAAATGGGATTGCCAAAGTGCGCACAAAAAGAAAGCTGCAACTAACGATTATTTTCATAAATCGATTAATTGGATGATCAAAACATTGTGTTTTGCAATTTGTATAGTGTACTTAATTTGTGTGTATACGTACAACTGTTATGTAGCTCGCGTAACCTGCACACTTTTCACACACAAGGTTCGCGACCACCTGGTTAGAGTGATGACTCGGGCTCATGCCTGCTTCTCCCTGAACAAACAGTGCTATGATAGATATGTCAGCACGCAAAGCGGGTGAGAAGGTGGGGTACGCACCTGACCGTTAATAAGCTAAAGCGGTCAGGGTGCGTAGTGTGTCCCTTTAAAATAATTTCATGAACAAACTGCGTGGGGGAGGGGGGACTGGAGAGGAGGAGGAGTAGTGAGTTTGGACAAAAGGACCGGATCCCCGTGTTAGAGGGAGCGAGTTTGGGCAAGAGGCTGGACCTACATTCGGGAAGGAATTGCGGTGGCACAGGAATCCAGCTCCAAGAAAGGATAAAACACTGATGTTACAGCTCCAACCAACCAGTGGCAGTAGCCCAGGGTCTGTGAGAAAGTTCTGCTGCTGTTGTAACCAGTTTTGTGTTTATTTAGTTTACGTCTGACATAACCCTACAACTAAATTATACAGAGTCTATACAGTTATACAGCGCGTCTTCTCCAATCAGCAAAGTAGTATCTGAGGTTAAGAAGTTTAACTCCAAATCTAAACAGTGTGTGCTGTACACAAACCGATTAAAATCGATAATGAAAATAGTTGACAACTATTCTCATTATGGATTGGTTGTTTCAGCCCTAGAATAGATCCTTTTGTGTAGAACTCCTTAAATATTTGTAGCGCTCCAAAATAAAAAGACTGAGCATTCGCAACAAAGAATAACCAAAGAATTTGGAACGCTCACTTCAAACGGAGGAAGATGCAGCTCTAAGCACAACCCGTTCAGCTCTTTGCGACAAACATCAATGCTTTTCAGGAGCCGATTTTTCAAGCTCTCCTCTTCGTCAATCATGCTTGTTAGAAGATTCTGTAGGGGAAAGAGAAAAAAAACATTTAGGATACAAAAAAATATATAGATCAGTGTATTGACAGTAAGTGGTCATGTTAGAGAGAGAAATCACTCCCCAACCCCCTCCCTTCACCAGGATGGAAAGGTCAAGCTGTGAGAGTAGAGCCCAGCATGGCTGAAGAAGATAGCCAGGGTGTGTTTGTAGACCATTATGACCGAAACTGAGAGAACGAAATATTGCAACGATCTGAAGTGTCTTGGCTGCTCTCTGTGGAAGGATCAGGTTTTAGGACCACATTTATCAGGAAACAACTAAGAGCACTTCTGGGATAAAATAAAATAAAAGGACCAAACCATATTGAAGAGAGACCAACCTCCTTGGTTTTGCATCCCTGGCACTAAAGTCTCATTGAAGGACCTATTTATATACACCAATCTGCAGAGACTCCAAGGAGGATGAATATCCCATGTAAGTGTGTTAATCTTAACCCCTTAAGGACCGCTGACGTACCATGTACGTCCTGCCCACGGGTCTCCCTTAGACCCGCGGACGTACATTGTACGTCAGCGGCGCCTAACCCCCCTCCCGATACTTCCCTCGCTGGATCCCTTGCAGATCTGGCAGGGAGGAAGCCTCCCCTCCTGATTTGCATGGGCCGGCGAGCTCGATGACGTCACCACGCTGCGTGGTGATGTCATCAGCAGGCACCCCCATTGAAATCGATGGAGGGGAGGGGGGGCTCCTTTGGAGCACTCTCCCCCCCCCCCCAACCATTGAAGCTAGGGAGATGCTTTTTGCACCGCTGGAAAGCGGAGAGAGTCTCACCTTTTCAGCGGTGTATATCATTAACCATTTCGCTGCCGGATCGCGTTTCGGCTCTAATTGGCGCCAAAATGCGATTCGAACCTGGAGGGGGGCTGACATCTTGGATGTCAGCCAAGCCTCCAGGTCCCCCCCACCCACTGACAACCTCACCATATGTGTGAGGATGTCAGTGGTCCAGTTAACCCTCTAGCTGCCATGTAGAGATAAGGGGATCCTAAGGATCCCCCTATCTCCCGATCCGTGGCAGCTAGATGGTCATATTTTACATCATTGGAAAGGCCTGATCATGGCCTTTCCAATGATACCAAACATGACCAGGTTTGATTTAAAACTAAAATAAATTAAAAAAATAATAAAATAAAATGAAATAAAAAGGATTTTATTTTAAAGTTTTTTTTGTCTGGGGAGGGTTTAGTTAAATAGGACCTAGGCTGTCATCTCAATAATTTGCACAAAATGGTCAGAATGAGCGCAGCGCACATAGGTGAACTGGCTCAGCAGTGAAGGGGTTAAAAAAGCAAAAACTTTTAAAAATTGGGTATTTCTAGTCTCGGGACAAAATTTTGAAATTATTTAGCCGGGGTCTTTTTTGGAGATTAAATTACGAAAAAGTGTGTTTTTACCATTTTTTCATCATATTTCATATTTTTTTTATAGTAAATTATGCGATATGATGGAAATAATGGTATTTCTAGAAAGTCCATTTAATGGCTGGAAAAACAGTGTATAATATGTGTGGGTTGAATAAACGAGTAAGACGAAAATTTGACCTAAACACTAACCGCGCAGAAACGTAAAAACAGCAGCGGTCACTAAAGGACGGATTTGTGTAAAACCGCCCGGTCACTAAGGGGTTAAAGAGCAGTTAAGTTTAGTCATATAGGACCTGCCGCGATGGGGTAAATTGACATGGCAGCTTTGTGCAACATAAAATATTTTGTAATCAAACCAACATCATTATTAAATTCCAACTCAGGTGTCTATCAAAAAAAAAAAAAAAAAAAAACTTGAAAAAATATTTAAGTGAAGTGCTCTGAATTTGTTATGTATCAAACTTTTAAAAGACCATTCTGGTCACAGGCAGAGTATTATTTTTTATATGGCTTGTACATCCTGCAGACTGGCACCCCCAATGGGACCCATTTACAGATGGTTGGGGGGTGGACAGACACACACTCCTGAAGCACTATAATGAGCACAGCCAGAGTTACATAAAACAGTCCTTGAGTTATCATTGTGGAACATAAATACGCAATATATCTACTTACATTTACATGTTTCTTGACTGCATCAGTTCTTTGCAGGCGTTGGTCTTCAGGTATTCCGATTTCTTCCCAGATATCCCGAAGGCGCGCCAACGCTGAATTTAGACAGGCTACGGACTCCGCAGCAATGGCCTCACTAAATCAACATAAAATAAATTTACTAGAGAACATAGACATTTATGTAATCGCGACAGCAAATTTCGTACATTATAAAAAATCCCTAATGAAACATTGTTACCTCACTCTTTGTGTTAGATCAAGGACAAACAACAACAAATGGAGGAGCCAGGCAGGTCCTTCAAGTTTATCCTCTGACATTACATTCAGAAAATCCTTTAAAGGCTGGGGTCAGACGAACGAAGTGCGAAGGCGCGTGCAGCCGCACTTTATCACGGCCGTAGTAGCAGCAAATGACGGCCAATATATGGAGTACGGCCGCACAAAAAAGTGCGGCCGCGCAACGCAAGCGGCAAACGAACGCATTTTTTCGAGAACGTGATACCGCTAGTACTGACGTACAGAGTGCGCTGCGTCCGCTAGCGGCATGTGTGCGTGATTAGGAGACGACAGACGCTGCTAATGTCCGGCCTACATAACGTCCAGACGCAAAAAGGGTTTTATTGATGATCTGTACAAAACAAAATAACGGACGAAAATGCGCTTCGTATGATCGCTATCGCGTATTCCATGAAAAAAATACATCCATTCGTTCGAACGCACTTTTTCACGGACGACGAGAAAAATGCGTTCGCCTGACCCTAGCCTAAAACTCCATAAAAGAAAAGTCAATCTGTAGCAGCCAGGAGCACTTTCCCTGCAATGTACCATCAGATAGGAGATTGCATGGATTATAAAAAAAGTCTGTGATATTACATCCTTCAGTAAAATATGAGATCTTGCATTCCTGCACTTTCAGGGTTCCTCTGCTGGGCATCACCATTTGTCAAGTCTCAATTTTAATGCCCTCAAAAGCAACATCCTTATGTATTCACTTTAGCAAGAAGTAATGCTGGACCAAGAGGAGAAATATTTGAAGATACAGAAGAATGTAACTATCCTTGCAGGTAAAACACCATCTTCTCCTGGTTCTTACCTGGTAACCCAACCACCTCTTTCTAGCTAATGACCATCATCCTCATCTTGACCCCTTTAAAAACAGCACAACTGGGATATATCAACAGGCTCCTCTTTTTAGGCTATTCGGAATACTACAGGTCTTGAATGGTCTCCTACAATGTCATACGGGCTTTTTACACTCTGTAAATGACATAAACGCCACTTCTGACCAGTGGAACTGCAGAGGCTGAGCTAGTTATCCGGTAGGACGTTTACAGGACATCTGGAGGTCCCATTAAAAATAGTAAGAGCATCCCAATTGACTGAGCAGGTCATACAGCAAAGCCGGAGTATTGTTGGGGATGCAGGGACTACAACTGTATAATATTTTTTGGGAAGGGATGCTGTAATATAGTGCTGCATTTCTCTATGGTGCACATATCAAATTATAAAAAGCAATTGGAAAGCAATTAAGCCATTAGATTAATCTAATGAACAGTTTGGGTTCAACAGTCAAAATGAGCTACTGTATAGATTATATACACATTAATAACATCAGTGAAAAAAATATGCATTTTGGATTCAAAAGATCACAAGACGCTCGGCTAATAAGCTTCCACAGTGCAAAGTGATTGAATGAAAGTGGAATGCAGCGGTTAAATATAAACGCTCCCAGCCCCACCCTGGTAAGGCCTGGGTTGGAGACAGCATGATCTCATTCTCATCCCATGTTTGTTTCTCCTTCCAGAGTTCAAATAGTAATAAAGTGCTAATAAAGCCCACTAGGAGCAAGCTCCAGAGGGGCCGCGGCGGACCCAGCAAATGTCACTTCAAAAGCCTGTGTTACTTTGTAATAGCAAAAAACCATGGAGGGTGTTATCAATTCTTAACATTTTTATACATTTTGGTTGAATTGTGAAGTCACTCCCAGCACAAGTCACATTTCTAACAGAGCTATTCATTCAGAAGGATTGAATTGGTGGAATATGTGCAGTTCTCAGTCAGCCAGTACATATACATGCTATACCCAGGGCGCTGTCCCTGCAGTAACCATTAGCTCTCAGGCCTCACACCCAGCACAGAAACAGTTATATAGAGGGCGCAAATCCAGATAAAACTAAGTAGAAGACGCGCGGCCTGCCGTTTCTCACAGCTTAATAATTACAGCAAGGCTTGGCAAACACCGGCGCCAGGTAAATACTGGCTCCAAGCTATTACCTCTGGCTCACACATTTGTGTTCTACATAAAGTTGCATAGAAAATATTCACGCATGTCTTTTTTTATTAGTGGTCGCAGAGCCTTCGGGGTCCCTTAAACCCCCAATAACTGTAAACAGAGTGGTCACAGTGTCCAGAGTGCAGGTGCTTAGCACCTCGCAGAAGATCGTATCAGCCACAGTTGACCTGAGCGTCTGGCATTGGGACCAGGAAGCGGGTACAGATTTGGTCACACCTCCATCCCAGCCATTAGATTGGCTGATGGCTACCTGGAGTGACCAGCTTGCTGCCACTCCCCTACCTGGCCAAGTGACAATCTTTGACTTGCCGGAAGGCTGCTGAGAGGGTTATCTCCTTTAAATTTAATTAAAGTTTGTCCAGCCATTGTTTTCAATATATTCTACAATAAGATGTAACATTGCTATTTACGGTGACGGCAGCTCTCCGAGCATCAGAAAGTGATAGATAGGAGATAAGAGAGGCATTTTTACATGTGTACGGGTTAAGTATATCGTATCCAAAATGTTTGAGACTAGACGTAATTTTTTTTTTCTTTCTTCAACATTTTGCATATAAGGACGGAAACCCTAGTCTGAACATGGAATGAATTTAGGCTTCATATTTATCCACCTCAAACATACTGTATAAATTTACATCAGGCAATGTATAGAACTGTGTTCCCATCACACTGGTGTCATGTCAGTGTTTAGAAAAAAAATAAGGATTTGGGATTTTGTGATAAGGGACACTCAACCTGTAATAAATCTTCTACACAAGATGTCCAGCTGCTTCAGTCATCTGGATTGATCACATCCAGCAGACCTCAGCAATTACTAAATAAGAATGCTGGATTACTGGACTAATATAGAACCTAGAAAAAGATTTTATATGAATTAAGGTCATTGCGAAGACATTTCACACATATGTGCAAACCAATGACTCGCTCACGCATGACCTCACATTTTTGCACCAATGTTTGCTATAAAGCAAGCAGCCCTCCTGTCAGCACAATGCTATGCTAGGCAGATTCAGAGACAGACGTTTACCCTTGAGATGGGGCGCACTCTGCAGACTTGTTCAGGGAGCTTTCCAGTATTTATTGTGAAAGGTTTGAAATCGTGAATGTTGACTGAACGAATCCCTAGAGTGCGCTCGCTGCTAAGGAATGCTAAACGGTAGAGCAGCAGCAGAGCAGGGCTGAAACAACTAAATCGATATGGGAAAAGTTGACAACTATTCCCATTAATCACTTTGTGTACAGCACGCACCGTTTAGAGTCAGACCAAGTTAAACATGAAGAACCTCAGACTAGGTCAGAGCTGATTGGAGAAGACATGTCGCCGCTTTGCTCGCTAGGATTAGGTCAAACATAACCAGTTTGGGTGGAAGAGCTGTACCACAGGTGTTTTATCCTTACTTTGCGTCACCACCCCACACTCTCTGGTCTGGTCCAATCCCCCAAACTCTAACACTGTTTTTTTTGAGAAAGGATTTTTACCAGGAAGGATACATTGAGATTGCTCTCGTTTTCAAGTATGTCCTGGGTGGCGAGTATGTACCGTTAGGTGTCTTGCCCAAGGACACTTACTGGAGAGGTGCTCTTGCTGGGATAGAACCCGTGTCTCCATAGTCACAGAGCAGTGATGTTACCTCTACTCCACCCAGGAAGTACAATACAGCCAGTGCTGTTTTGGTCCCTTGCCTAAACGCACTGTCTCCCCCCCCCAATTAATTTGTTCATGAAATTATCTTAGACTGGACACTCTGCGCATCATGACCATGCTAGCTCAGTAAGTGGGCATTGAGTCCCCCCACCTCCTACCTTCTTACCCTACTTTATGTTCTGAGTTGACATCATACTGTCTATCTGAATGCTCGTAGCAGCGTTCGTTGACAAAACAGAAAGGGGCTAGAGCTGCATATGCAGCATCAAATCACTCTGACCAGGCGCTTCCGTACCTTGTGGATGTGCAAACTACACAAGATCTGCAACTTACGTAAGGTACGAACAAAAGCTACTTACCCTGAGCATATTGCCCAAGAAAAAAAAAGGGAGGGAAAGGAGGGATTCTAAGTAAACCATTGAACTTTTTTTATCCAATGAATCGAGGGGGGGGGGGAATTATGAAATAATCAGTACTCTGGTGTAGAGGCGCAACTAAAACCAAAGTGATAGGAGGCTCGTCTGCACTCAATGTATCTTTATAAAGTAATGCGACTGTGCTTACCCCTTTGTAAAGCGCTACGGAATCTGTTGGCGCTGTATATGTACTTTTAACTGAATGTTGATGCCTTTGTTTATACAGTATATTGGACAATATACACATTCATCAGCTAGAGTTCACTTATTATGAGAGTGATACTACAATAGGAAGAACTTTGGAACAGCACCTAAACTACACAAATTAGAAAACTTCCCATCTGTGCGTCAGGACAAAAGCAAATGGCACACTGACCAGTCACTTCTCTCAAATATCTAGGTATGTGGTTACTTAGACCCAAATCTATCCTTTGGCCCCCACATCGAAAAACTCATCTAAAATTTACCCCAAACTAGGTGCCCTGTACAGAAACAAATCCTGCCTGAGCCCCGCGGTAAGAAAGCAGATTGTACAGCAAATTGCGGCTTTTGAATAAGGAGTTGTAGTGTATGCAGCCGCCCGCAAACACACCTCCAGAAACTTACTACATTGTATAACTCATTCTGCCGCTTTGTGCTACAATGTAACTGCATGACCCACCATTGTGACATGTTAAAAGAGCTAAACTGGCCATCGCTGGAATCTAGATGCACTCTTCACCTTTCCAACCTGGTGTTTAAGAGCTTTTCTGGGAAGCTACCACCCTACCGGAATAGGCTGCTCTCCCCAGCAGTTCCCTCATCCTATAACCTCCGATCCAGGAACAACACCTTACTTGCAATACCACCATACAAAAAGAAAGTGGCTCGATCCACAATTATGGAATAACCTCCCAGACGCCATCAAATCTTCCCCCAGTCTAGAGTCACTTAAGAGATCTCTATTAACATATGCACCGGTAAACAGAATGCACCGATAAACATGTAACATAGGGACTATATTACTTATTTATTTTTTGTATTAATCTTTATATATTTGTGTTTAATATCTTGCATTTATTACTTTGTATTTCTGTACCTACTGTAAAAAGTCAATGTTCTTGAACCCAGGACATACTTGAAAATGAGAAACCTCAATGTATCCTTCCTGGTAAAATACTTAAATAAGAGCTCATTCGCTTCCAATACAGAGTGTAACGCGGCTACAATACATTATCGTAGTCATTATCTTCCAATACAAGAGTAAAAGTCCATCTCCAGATAGCATAACGGCAGCTGCGTAAAGAAATACAATCCCAAAAAAAAAAAAAAAAAAAAAACAAAACACTGTAGACTGGGGAAGATGTATTTATTGAATGTTATAGAAGCCAAACCCACACAATACAGACCACACTCTGGGTATTAAGGCACTGGCAGGCTTTTAGATCCAGCTGAAATGCCAAGCAGGTACGTCTGCCCAAATGAGACTCCTCAGTGTAAAATACTCTATTAGAATTTCATTGAAATCAGCTACAACAATCCCTGCTGTGTGTGAACATGGCCAAACACAGGCGTAACTCATAGAAACCAAGAGCTCTGAGGCTGGCACAGCGCCAAATGGAAAATTTTCACAGGTTGGCTGTCTTCCATGGGAAT
Organism: Leptobrachium leishanense; assembly: GCA_009667805.1. Taxonomy (NCBI): domain Eukaryota; kingdom Metazoa; phylum Chordata; class Amphibia; order Anura; family Megophryidae; genus Leptobrachium; species Leptobrachium leishanense. The sequence continues at coordinate 105,564,797 of CM019065.1, forward strand.
AAATATGCTAAACGAGTCCCCGGCCTGCAGCACTGTGCGCCAGTCTGTGGTATAGTCCGGTACCAACGCAACAAGGGATGCTGTGAGTAACCCAACCACCTGGGCAAAACAAAAACATGAACAAACATGACGGACTGATGCCAGGCTCATGCCATGTCCTATCATGCACCCCAGTGGTCGAGTTCCTCTCTGCATCACTTGTTGAGTTACTCATGGACAAGGAAGGCAAATAACTGAGGTCATGCCAAGCAGTTGGCATGATAATACAGTGCAAGAATTTCCCTTCTTGGAAAGGTAGGTATGAAGACAGGGCTTGACAAATTTTTTTAAAAAAAAAGTATTGGCTTAATTTTAAGCAAAGAAAAAAAAAAAAAAAAAATCAGTAGAGGTTGTTTACAGATTTTAGAAGTCGAGTTTAACATGCAAGCCCCTGGTGTTGATAGCTTACAGACGCGCACATTAACGGATACAGGGAGATCGCGCCAACAGCACCCAGGGGCCCACAAGCGGAATCGCGCCAACAGCACCCAGGGGCCCACAAGCGGAATCGCGCCAACAGCACCCAGGGGCCCACAAGCGGAATCGCGCCAACAGCACCCAGGGGCCCACAAGCGGAATCGCGCCAACAGCACCCAGGGGCCCACAAGCGGAATCGCGCCAACAGCACCCCGGGGCCCACAAGCGGAATCGCGCCAACAGCACCCCGGGCCACAAGCGGAATCGCGCCAACAGCACCCTGGGCCACAAGCGGAATCGCGCCAACAGCACCCTGGGCCACAAGCACTGGCATTTCAGGAGGCCAGACAGCCTTCACTGGCATGACCAGACCCAGAGAGCAGCAGAACTGCGCTTCTTCACTCAGTGCAGACTCAAATCCACTATCATATACATATTAGCAATATAGTCCACAGCAAACATGTCTGAAGGTGGACACATTCGACCAGTAGGCGGCGCCTGCAAACTCAAGTTGCCAACTATGCCTCGACTACGATTCCCATCATGCACCACCAGCCACAAGCTGTGTCATGGGAGCGGTCGTCCAGAAGAAGCTCGAGGGGGAAGCCGTTTGAGAGAGCTACATTAACCCCTTCACAACCAACCACCGGTCCGTCATATTTACCATAGGACAAAACAAGGGTGTGGTGAGCCGGAGCCTGCAGCGGAGAAACCCCCGGTGCCTGCTGCGTGACAGCCAAGGCGGTGCTGTGACTGCCCAGGCCCCTACACACATATTGCCAGGGAGGTGGACTACTAGGTGACGCAGGTGCCCGAGAGAGATGGGTGACGCAGGTGGCCAGTGCGCTTTAGTGTATGAGTATATGCGTAATGTGGCGTGTCCCCCTGTCAGTGGTCGCGGCGCTTCACCTTCTCCTCATGGCTGCCGTCCTCTCCCGTACAGCTCCGCTCTCGCGCTCTGACCGTTTCTTCGCTCCTGGTACACCAACTACACTTTTCAAATTTGCCTCGGGAAAACGCCCCTCGGCCGTGCGATTGGCTGTCCGGGGCAGACGTCAGCCACAAGCGAGGTGGCAAACATGAGAGATACATACGCCCTTCTCTCTGGTGTCAACCTCTGAACTGAACGCCGCTGCGCTCCGGTGCTTAGCACTCTTGAAACTAAGCAGAAATCAGTGACTGCGCATGCGTCAATAGCTAACTAGCATAGACAGTGACAGACACTACTACTTACGTTATCTCACGCATTGCTGCTCGCTCCATGCCGGGGAGTGAAGTGCATGATCTGCAAAAGCACAGGCGTTTTTTCTTTTATAGTCCAAGTAACTAACAATAAAGTTTATGTCGATCCGAGCGGATTTTAAGGATATTTTGCTGCTCGGGCACCCCCCTGTGCTTAACACTGAGCTTGCAGGGGGAATGGCTGCAAAGGGATCCGTTGTTACTCGAGTAAAGGAGCTGGTAGTCGGTTTGGCCTGTGCCTGAATCAATGCAGGCTGATTAAAACATTAGTATACCCATCATTTCCTACTTATAACAACTCATTTTGATCCAAACGTCTGCAGACTTCTTCCTGAGACGACCCCCCCCCCCCCAGCCTGCATACCTGATTGGCTGTCACTGCGACCAATAAGTGGTTGTGACATCGGCCTACTGAGGGCCAATCGCACACCGTGGCTTGACTACCTCTGCCCACAGAGGGCAAATGATGGTGGTGCCCATTGCTGGAACGTGGCAAATACAAATAGTGATATCAAGTGAGACGATAGCGCTTTGATCTTTAGAAGCAATCCCTTCCCTGATGCAGGGACAGCAACTCTTTAAATGTAGGAGTTCAGTGACCAGTAAGCTATAGAACTGACTACAAAAAGAAACAATCTAAATTATATTTTCAAGGAATAAAGGGGTTTTAGGCAGCAAGCAGTCAGGGGTAGATCTGCTCCACAATGATCTTTATACTTGGCCAAGAAACCAAAAAGAACCAGCGCTGGTGGACTCCAGTGACGTTTTATTCACTATCATTTACATATCAGCAATATAGTCCACAGCAAGTATGTCCTGGGTAGGCAAGGCCTAGGCTGGCACTTTCCAGGGGGCAGCAAAAAAAAATCACCACTAAAGGGGATATTCACAGAGCCCTGAAATGACGCAGGCACTTTGGGGAATCAAATTTCCCTGGTGAATTCACCGCAGGGTCCCTTAAGTGCAGGGAATCAGCCACCGAATGCCACCACGAACCCGTCACCAGCTGTTTTCAAAAAAACTACTGAACGAAAATGTCTGGAATTAACATAGAATAAAAAATAATTGAATTTTTTTACAAATGCCTATTAGATACTAAGAAACAGTACTTGGCAGTTCACCAAAATGTATATGTGAGTATAGGAGAGAGCTCCACAGCAATAAACCTCACAGTAATGTGCGCCGTGTATTATGAGCATTCAGTGTTATATGGGAGTACTGATTTAGGAGTAGTAAAAAAAACCAGTAAAACTCGGGGGGGGGGGGTGTGACACCAACCCTAGTGACGCCACTGGTTTTATTAGATGTTTTACCAGGGCTTTAAAACTCACAGCCCCCAGATGTTGATGCCTACAATGCCCAGAATTCCTTCAATGCATTTGCTGGCCTGGACATCATGAGAGTTGTAGTTCAGAAACATCGGGGGGGGGGGGGGCAGCGCATGACATCCCTGCTTCACACACTAGGAGAACAGCAACATTTCGGTTTACTGGCTTTTATCAAGCTGGATAAGCGCCAGTTGGTTGAAACATTGCTGTTATCCTAGTGTGTAAAGCAGGATCTCAAACTCCAGCCTGCCAGATGTTTCTGAGCTTCAATTCCCATGATTCTCTGAAAGCGCGATGACTTCTCCTACTCGGCAATAGTCGGCAGAAGCGGGAAATATGAATCCCGCTCTATGACTGACAGCTGGGAGGGCGGAGTAAAGTCCTCCGTGTCTCTCAGCTGTTTCAGCCGATTGGCTAAGCGGAGGGAGGGGGGACAGGCAGGGGCATACTCAGGGCATCATGACCACCTAAAAAAGCTTTGGTGGTCATGTTGCCTAGAGTATCCCTTTAAGGCTGGGGTCAGACCAGCGCACTTTTAACGTGCGTTCTGGCGCACATAATTACGGCCGCACTAGCAGCAGATGACGGGCAATGACGGCCAATATACGAAGTACGGTCGCACGAAAGTCCGGCCGCGCAACGCAAGTGGAAAACGAACGCATTTTTTCGAGAACGCCGAACCGCTAGTACGGACGTACAGAGTGCGCAGCTGCGGCATAGCGGCATGTGTGCGTGATTAGGAGACGTCAGACACTGCTAATGTCCAGCCTACATAACGTCCAGACGCAACAAGAGTTTTATTGACGATCTGAAAAAATCACGCACGAAAAATGCGCATCGTATGACCGTTTTCGCGCACTCTGTGAAAAAAATACGTCAATTCGTTCCGACGCACTTTTTTACGTTCGCGTGTAAAAATGCTTTCGTTTGACCCTAGCCTAAGACGTAACTTTTACTAGTAAATTAAAATACTGTTGCACACGAATAAGCAGACAGAAATGCACAAAAAAAAAAAAGAATAAAATGATTGCTCAGTTGGTGTGTGCCTTGTTGATGAGTCTGTCCCTTGGGATCCTTGGATGTGGTCCCGGTGGGGACAGTCCCTACAGCATGGGTATTAACAGACAAAAGCGCGCACACAGGTCCCTGTGTGAAGGGAAAAGATAAAAAAAAGGCAGCTCTGTGTATGGGGACAAAATAGAGAGGGGTGATGGATGCACATAAGTGGTCCTCAAAGAAACCCTATGACAGGTAAACAGAACACCATACAGAACCCTACAAAATCAGCCACAATGTTGTTATCCTGCAGTGATAAACAACGGTTATTGGCTCCTATCCAGGGAGTACAGAATCTGAGATCAAATAATTAAAATGAGAGTCCTGCCAGTTAGCTGTACGCGTTTCTCACTGTCGGTGTCATCAGGAGCTTGGTGGCAGCGTGCTAGCAGGCAGAGAAATTAAGACTGGATGACTTCACCTCATCTTGATAATTAACTGCGGGCTTTCTTCTCTAGATACTTGATCTGACCCCATGCAATGTTAAAACCGGAAGGACCAGTAAATCTAGATGTAGGCAATAGCAAACCCGCCTGATGTTTGATAGGTCTTTACACCGCATCGAGTTATACAGTTTCAAACAGATATTTTGACAGTTTATTCCATAATAATGATTCCCCCCCAAATGTTATTTACCTTAGGTTATAAACACAAACAGTCCAGTATTGAGAAGTTAACTAGATCAGCGTTAAATAAAATCAGAAATGAGAAGAAGAAAATGCTTTTTATTTAGATCCCTCATCATTCTCCCTGGTATATTGGTTTGTACCAAAATATAAATGTTATATCTCCTATTCCCACTGGGCATTATCAGGTCAGCTCAGGGGATCAGTCAGTTTTTAGGTTGCATATTTATGTAAAACACACATTTCATTCACATGTTATAATTGAGTGAAAACCTAAGAAACACCAGTCACTGCTTGGTTGAGTGTTGGATTTTTGCAATATGGAGAAGGGTGAGCTTTAGGGTGTTTCTGCTTACCTGCTTCGCTCTTTTCAACAGCCAACACTTTCAACAAAATGCGCATGTTCATACAGTACATTTCTATAGCAATTGTGGTCTCACGGGACCAGTCATAGGCAACTATGTTGCAGTCTCTCTCCTGCGAAATGCATATATAACCACAAAGCATAGGTTGCCCATATAGATGCCCTGAAGTCCATAGTGTCACTGAACCCTAATAGGGTGCATCATGTGATTCGATTTTCACCGCAGGGTCCCTGAAGTCCACCAAATCGATCTGAAATACCAGCGCAAAACTGCCATATCAATTCAAACAACCTGCAGAAAAAAGCCGACTGATCAACTGTCAAACAGGGGTAAAAAAACCTTTTTAGAACGGTTTTTTTAAAAAAAAAATAAGTAAAAAAAAAAAAAAGTGCATGAAAATGCCTGGAAATGATATCAAAAGGACCTTTATATAACAATAAAAAAATAAATAAAAAAAAAAAATCAGAACCAAAATTTTTTGCCTGAATACACCCAAAAAAATATTCTAAAATAAGAGACTTTTGCTGCAAATGAAAATAATAAACTGTTGAATAAATATTTAATAAAAACTGGATTTTTTTTTTTTACTTTGAAACCAATGGGATTCGCTTGCTTAAACCTGCCGAATGAAGCCACCGAACATCAGGGCATTTCACTGACATGTCGATGCTGTTCAGTGCTCTCTGAATAGATTAACCATTACTTCTCTACGGGGATTTCACCACTGCCGAAAGTTACCGTATTTCGCTGGCAATTCGCCAATATTTGTTGAATTGCCAGCTTTTTGAATAGCCGAATGACCACGAAATCGCACCAGATGGGGAAATTTACCATTCAGTGCTAATCGGTTCTCTCTGAATAACCCCTTCAGTCATCACATCCGAGTGACAGATTGTAAAACAGAGAATTTATCTCAATACAAATAGCTTTTTATTTCTTATGTATATGCCTTACATTGCGAGCTTGTATGTGCATCATTTAGTTTTAATTCTCAATTTTTCTGCCCCCCCTTAACTGCAAATTCCCACACTGGGACAAAGTCCACAGATGTGGGACTAGATCCCAACCCTGATGCAAATGTAACCAGAGCTCAGCTGGTAATCTTAACTATATAGGCTTTAATGCAGAGGTTTCAAACTCTGGCCCCCCTGATGTTTCTGAACTACAATTCCCATGATTCCCTTGCCATCTATTGCATTCAAAGCATTCTGGTACTTGTAGGCAAAAACATCTGGGGGCCCGTGAGTTTAAGACCCCTGCTTTTATGGCTCGGATAAATTTACCCCTGGCTCAGAATCCAGATTGGTCCTTGGTTGGATAAATTGCTCTTTGGAAACAATCGTCCTACATCCTTCTTTGGAGGAGGACTTTGTATGATGAGCCTCTAGCTGCAAGATCCTACCCGCCTGACTGGTCTTGAGAGGATAGAAATAACAGAACTAAAAACCTCAAGGCACGGAGGGTTTAGCTTTGCGCTTGATACGGTGTTGTGGCTTATCCTGCTCAATCACAGGCTGAAAGATTAAACTGAAGCATGTCACAAGTTGTTTCATTTTTTTATGTCGCATGATATTCTTTATACATAGTATTTATTTACAATCCAAACCATGGATCAATGATACACATTTACTTCCATATTAAATGACCCTGAAAGTTTGAAGAGTTTTGTCTTTTGGTCTAAATTGAGCTGTTCTTTATAAACCTTTCAACAATTAATTCTGTGATTATTCAGCTTCTTAAAACCAGAACACAAGCGCGAAGTGGCCCTCTGCCTCTGTTACATGATTTTTCTTTTCTGAAAGTCAGAAAGTGTTTCAATATTAAACCCTATCATAATACAACAGGGGTCAGCAACCTTGGCCCGCTAGATGTTTTGGATCTCGCTTGATGCTCAGTCACTCAGTAGCTTGATTGAGCATCATGGGAAATGTAGTTCCAAAACATCTGGGTGGGGGCAAGGTTGCCAGCCCCTGTAATAGTATTGCAGAAGTAAATCTTTGCATATTTCCATTAAAAAAAAGAAACTATAGGGTCATTGGAAATATACAGCTATGATGAAAGTTCCTTATGCCCAGGTGATCTTAAACTCTTGGAATATGGTTTGCAGAGTCCATAGATCTTGGAAATATTCATGATGTAAATGTGTTTGCTGGACAGCCCAGGTACGGACCGGCATTTAAAACCATCATGTTTTAGTCTCGGCCAGTGACTCCAGCATCCGTGTGCTATTCATAATGGAGGTTGTTAGGAAGATAAATTTATAACCTAAGAAATAATAAAAAGAGGAACATCAATTACAATCCTACAAATATACTGTATAATCCAATTAAATAAAAGTTAATTCAACATTTAATGAGACATTTCAGGGGTTTATAAAATTCCCCATATGAAATAAGAATGTCAAAAGAAGATTTATGCTAATTTTAGTGATTTCTTTTTTCCTATAAGCACAGTATTTAAAAGTAAAGTCCGCAGACTTCTCCCTTTCTTTCCTAAAGGTGTGTAATTAATTTACCAGCTAAGTCCTTTTTCGCATTATATAGGGTGCTTCTACTAAGGTCAGTCCAAATGCCAACTTAAAATGTAAATGTAATCCAAATAAAGAAGAGGGAACACCACAGTTACGAGCAAATTATTATTAACTCTTTATTAGAATCAATTATTCTAAAATCATGCAAAAAAAGTACTTATTTGAATATAAATATCAGGATATAATCATTTGCCCATGAGGATTAAAAAGGACATTCTAACCCCCATAACTATTTCATGTAATTTAACTGGGCATGAGTGGCATATTGTGACCACTCATGTGTCCCTGTGTGGGATTGAGGGGGAATATCCCTGCTTGGAAATCTGTCAGCCGGCAGTGATCATACTTAGGACGTTTAGGTCAGGAATGCACAGCTCCGTGCATCCCAGACTAACCAATGCCTCTTAATGTAGAAACACTGAGAGGCACTGGATTGGTTGCAGGCTTGCCAGTTCACTTAACATGTAAAAAAAAATTAGAAAATTCAAAGCACACCATTACAATATAGGCTAAACATTATTTAAAACACTTCATCGCTGAGGTCTGAATTTTATATATTTTACATGTTATGCCTTCTGGTTCCTCAGAAACACCCTTAGAAATACATGTTTAGGTGCAGTCATGCTCCTTGCCAGGTCACCCACAGCTTCAGGGAATGGCAGCGGCTGTCAAATCCAGTGCGGGATTCAATGGAAGAGCAACAAGGAACTATAAATTGGGGGGTTGTTGCCTTTCTGTATGAATTTATATTAAAAGGCTTTTGATACTAATCAAAGTTTTAAAATTATTTGCTCATAATGTCGGTATGTCCACTTTTTGATTTGCATTCAGTTTGTGGAGAATCGTAAGGGAATTGCACATTTTGAGTTGGGGATTTGAAGGGTTATTTTTTTCCCCATTGGCTAAACTGGCTTAAGGTTTGAATTTAACTTTAATTATCCAGTTAGTAATTGCTCAACAGTGTATAACTCAGAAATCCTATCCATGCCCATACCTTCCCTATATCACCTGACATGCCGCACCTCTGCCCATTGCCTCCTCATACCACTTGGCACGCTGCGGCCATTATTCTCCCCCAATGACTTGGCGTGTTGTTGCACGTATCCTCCTTATAATACTTGACCTGCTGATGCTTATACCTATTCTATACAACCTGGCATCTGCTTCGCATACCTTCCCTATACTACATGGTATGCCATTGTCCATAACATCACCGTACCACTTTCTATTCTTGCTTTCCTCATCATTTTATTATGCGGTTTGTTCACATGTAAGGTCATCTGCAACATAAAACTGCAGAGTTGATTTCTTTCAATGTCTTGTCAGCAAATCTTCATTAAAATTGCATCTGCACCTTGTACTATTACCCGATCACCCATGTATAGGTGTACACCAGTGACACAATTTATTGCAAATTTCTTATGCGGACTAGGTTTTTGTTGGAAGCCTTGGTGGACATCACCAATTACCTTTCTCTTTCCCTAGAAATCTCAGAGCGGCGATCTCAGAAAACGTGCAGCCTCCCAGGAAAACGATCAGGATGGTCCTTTGTGAATCAGAGTTTGCAGTATTGTCAGAAAGTTGAACTAGTGACAAACAGGAATAGTAAAGCATCATTAGCCTTCAGTGAGCAAGAGAATGGATCAAAATGAATAAAACTAGTAAAATTCACCAAAGACGTCACTGGAACCCCATCAGTTACTATGGCACGGTAACACGCATGCAGAATGATGTGATACATAAATCCAGAAAACCCTATTACCTTCATGCGTCTATTAAATGGCAAATATTTAATAGTCTTTGTTCTTTTATGCATACTTGGTTTTAAGCCTTTATTGCTTATTATTTTTTTAGGTGTCTAAGGGAATTACGGCTGTAGGAAAAACAGTTTATTATGTTTTAAGTTGCCTACCCCCCCCCCCTTCCTTTCCACTGCAACTAGTTCTAGTCTGTACCTACGGTTCCATACGGTAGTTTTTTGACAACGGCTCTTGTCGATAAGAAATCACCCCAACTGTGATCCAGTTTAATATTTTCAGACACTGATATCAGCTTTTCTTTGCATTTACTGTGGTATGGCATCAAGTCTCAAAGCTACACGTGCACTTTCACTGTATAGCAAGGGCTTGCTTATTGAAATGTAGCAAATTGTTATTTATGGAGGGCTAATATGTTGACTATTCTGTAAGTAAAGGTTTGCTACAAACAAGACATAATCCCTTGTGTGCACCTCCTCTGGAAATTGGATAGGTTAGGCTGAGGCTGGTGCACACTACATAAGAAAATGCATGTATAATGAAATAATTGTAGCAGGTAACATTCTACACATCCTGACCACTAAGTGGCTAGGGTGTGGGGAGTATACTCCCCCTTCCCAGGTCCCCCAAACAGTTTAAAATGCGGGGTGAAGTGGAGAGATTCCTCCATCCCCTCCATGACATCAGCACGCTTGCGCTCCTCCCCGAGACCGCCCGCAAAGCCGGACTTTTTCAGGGAGAAGTCCGATGGATCGGATCTGCACATGCGTGCGCAGCCCCGATCCATCGTTGTGTGCAAGACATTACGGGACTTGAGTACACCAAGAGCTTGGAGACTTCTGGGTTTTGGAGTCTCTGAGCTGGAGAGGAGGAGCTGCTTGTGGTGAGGTAGAAAAAAGTAGATAAACTGGAAAAGAGGGGGGCAAATAAATAATTGGACAAAGGCTGTCAGCAGCCTCTGCCCAATTATTTAGGGGGGAAAAAAGGGAAACTATTTTTTCACAGCGTATTCATTTAACAAACCTGAAAATTCATTGCCATTGAGTAGACGAGTGACTTCTTCAAGACCCATCCAACTTTTACGTTGCAATACCTGGGGAAAATAATGCTCATTTCATGCTTTAAAAATAAAAACGTTTTGTTGTATGCATCGTGCATTTATATCATGCTAGAGACATTTCCATATCAAATACTTTGTAGGCTATGAGGCAGGGAACAGAAACCATGGTCCTCCAGATGTTTTGTAACTACATCTCCCCCATTGCTCAGGTACTCCTTAGGTTGGCAGAGCATCATGGAAAAATGTCGTCCCAAAGTATCTGGAAGGCCCCTGCATATATGGGAACTTTATAGAGGTGTGTTCAATCAGAACCCCCTACCATCTTGACTGAAGATTATTATTATTATTCTCATTATTTATATAGCGCCAACAGTTTCCGCAGCGCTTTACAATAACCAAAGGGAGCAAGATACAGATAATCGGACATAGGATGGAAACACTAGGTGTAGAGGACCCTGCTCATAGGAGCTTACAGTCTAGAGCAGTGGTTACCAACCGCGGTCCACAAGTACCCCGACAGGCCAGGTTTTACAGATAACCTTGGGGAAATGCAGACTGAATCCTGCAATCACTGAGCAGAAAATCAGATCACCTGTGCTGTTCTCCGGATACATGGGAAACCTGACCTGTTGGGGGTACTTGAGGACCGTGGTTGGGAACCACTGGTCTAAAGGGATTGGGGTTGAGGAAGACTAAGGGAATTTTACTGGACGACAGGATCATTAGTGACAGTGGTTCAGGAATGGTGGGGGTCATAGAAATAGCTTAAATTCAATTCCTTTTGATCATGAAGAATTTAAAAATATTATTGTATACTAGCTGCAATCAAAATAATTTTGGTGCAAAATTGAACCTTAACATGTAAAAACACATGTATTTTATCATAGTGTTTGAAAGAGGACTCAGAATTAATTTTACAGTAATTCCGTCCCTTGTGCCTACACCTCTCAGTGTGGCATCCAATCTGCAGTGTCTAAAGGGCCTATTCTGTCAGTCTAGACAGCTGGGCGAAACTCATTGTATTTTAATGTATTGTGTTGCGCCTGAATGCACCTTTTATGTTAAATAGATTGAAAGCTACTATTGTTACAAAGTTACTTTACCTGTTCTATTACTTTGCAACTTAATGGGATGTAGGCACCACTGAAAACATAGGCCATGTCCCTTGGGGTCTTTAAGTCATATTCTCCATCTATTCGGGGAATCTGTGAAAAATACATTTTGGAATTAAAAATAAAACCTTTTTTTCCCCAAAAACATATCTGAAGAGAGTTCGGTACACGAAAAGATGTCCCTATTTACAAGAATTTAAGCAAAATCTTGAATGACAAGGAATTAAAATTACACATTGTGAACTGGTAAGAGACATAATGAGTTTTCTCAGAGGAAGGAGGCGTTTATGTGATGTTAATATGGTCAAACTACATCCATGGCAAACATGTGGTTAAATGCTGACAGACTCATTTTCCCTGGGTCTCACGAGAAGCCATTAACACACTGATCCACTGAACTTTTATTGCTCTAGGATGAGGTCTGGCACGTCCATGCATAATACTCACCAACCCAAGCTTTTTGCTTATTCCCCGGAAATGGCTTTTCTTTGCCAAAGATGAAAAGGCATCGGTAAGCTTCCCTAAAATAAAAAAAAAATATTTAGATTTATTGCAGAAGGAATAAACAAGATGTTTGCAAACAAAATATGTGGCAATCATTAGGGACATTCATAGGTTCCAGAAATCATGCTCTGCAGAAGATTATAGTGGTGTTAACAGGGCCAGCCCAAGCCACTGTGCTGCCTGGAACGATGGATGAAATGCCGCCCCCCCCTCCAACAAAAAAAAACCACATGACACGTTTGAGTGTATCACAGAGCTGCACAGCAATAAAAATCACGGTATTGAACAGTGTGTATGAGCGTGTCACAGAGCGCCTAACAGTACTTGAAAAGTGCTGCCTGATCCCAGGGATCACTTGGATAATTTGGGAAAACAGCGTCTTGGCTCCTGGTGCTCCTGCAGTGCGGTCTACCCAACAGAGAGGGTGCCAGTCTATGAATCAGGCCACTTTGTAAGCTGCACCTGATCAGAGATCTAGACCTTTAAATATCATTCACTGACTGTGCTCTGAGCCCTGTCGTGGTTTATTTTACCCCTCAGCGCGTGTCTTACAGCTTCTGAATATGATTTTCTGGTTTGACTTCTGGCTTGTATATTTGACGTTGATTTCTGTGTTTATCCCTTGGCATATGTTGCTCTCGTGTACCGACCTCTGGCTTGTTATTATATTACTACGATATCTCTCCTGTCCCTGATCTGTACTTTTATGTATTGCTTATATACCTTCTTTAGATTAGTACCTGGCCATTATCAAGGACCAGATTCTCAGATTAGGGGTTTCCTGGCTTTGCTGGGATTTGTCTGCCTGCTGGGTGACTCTCTATGCTTACAGGAGGAATCTGTGGGGCTCTAACTAATGCATGTTCCCTTGCAGCATGTTTGTCCTGCCTGATGGTGATGAGGTGCCCCCTGAGGAGCCACAGGTCACACACACAGAGCCATCACTTGCTGGGAACCCAGCACATCTGGCACATCCGCTCACAGGGCACCTGGGCTCCGTGCCGGCCAATCACAGTCCCCCCAAGTGCTGAGTAATAGGCAATACCTGGGAAGCAGGGTGGCAGCATCCCTCTGCATACTGCACCGCCCACTCTGCCAGCTTCATAGGCTGAGCCGCTCCACACACAGCGAACCAGTGTGAGATACGTCCCGGACACATTCCTCACCCTCTAAGCACAAGGCTAGTGAGGCCTCCTGAGGCACAGCCCTGCCCAGCTGAAACAAACCCACCCCTGAATCATTGCAGGCACCGGCGGCAGACCGTGCAAGGGCCGCTCATGGACACCAGTGTCTGTGAGTGAACACCTTGCCAATCCCTGCCATTGACAGGGTGGCAAAATGCTGCCACTGACAAAGGGCTGCCTGGAGCGGCTGCTCCATCCCGCTCCATGGACGGGCCGGCCCTGGGTGTTAAAGTCACTTAAATAGAATCTCATGTTCATAAAACCGCAATAATGTGCAGGTGTTTTCTAAGGCTATTGAAAGTGATCCTGTAACGTAAAAACACGTTTTGCAGATTACTTGCATCTTGACCAGAAAAGTACCAAGCCAATAAAAAAAAAAAACACTGTGCTTACAGAACAAACAAAAAAATAATAATACAAAACACAACAAAAAATAATTCAAAGGTCATGGGATAAACATTAATTCCTGCTGCCCGCCTCTTTATTTTAGCAAGAAAGTGAAAATTTATTAAGTAAGTCACCTACTTGCCCCTTATCTTTTTTCCCTGCCCTGCATCCAACTGCGGTTATTAGCTGGATGGACGGACACCATTCAACGATTTGCTTCTCATAAAGAAGCATTGATGACCATCAGCAAACGCACATTTAACACGCGCACACAACCAAATACGTCTTTTTAAAAAATAATAATAATAATAAAAAAAGCATTACTATTCACTAAAGAATGACTCTAAGCTGAAAACAGGGAGGGAGAGAAAAGCGACAAGGTTAAATATTTGTCACGCCGGTGTATGGGGGGGTGGGGTACGAGCCCAATGATGCAGTGACAAACAGGAGACATAGATCAGGTATGAACCGGTGTTTATTGGGCAAACAGGTGAGCGACAGTACTGGTGAAGCGCAAGGTAGAAATGGGGTTGACTGAGGGGTATGGCAGGAAGGACAAACAAAGGAAGGGAGGAACAAGACATAGAGGATACTCCCGGGAGGCACGAGACAGGTGGGGCAGGTAAAGGGTTGACTAAAGTTTTGGAGTGACATGGCAGGGCCAAGACCGGACATGCAGGGCACCTGAGACAGGGGTCCAGGGTAAAAAGGGCACTGTGGAGGCTGGAAGTATGATCACAGGGGAACACAGGCTTCTTGCTGGTAGGGTTGCTGGAAAGCAGCGCGGCATCGGCTTGGGCAATTCCTGTGGCGGTGCAAGGCCTGACAATATTAAACCGCCTGACTCTCAACCTCCTTTTTTCAGCTTACAAGATCTTTTACAACTCACAATTTTTCCAGTGTCAGGGTCTCTCCCAGTGCTGCATTGAAAAGCATTGGCCAATCAGATTGCAGTGTGCATTGCTGTCCATTACCTCGGAAGGCTGTCCGGCACAAGGCCTGATTGGCAGGCTTCTGGGCACAAGAAAGCCCTCTGCTTTAGGAGGTTGTCTGTCGCACTCCACCGAAGTTAAGTGGACACTACACCCCCCATAAGAATTTAAACTAAATGATCAGGGTGGCTAAAGAGGCACTTTAAGAAGCATTATTATCCCAAACTGTAGGAGTCAGAGGTAAACATCTAAATGCCCATGGCTACCGGACCTCTGGATTTCTCAATCATTGTATCCAATGCTTGGAATGTTTTTTCTGCTACAAAATACTTATGATTTCCATTACCTGCTGCTTTATCTGTCACGAGTTTGCTCATTTTGCTTTCAACAGCTGTAAGGGTTTCTCCAGGTACTTGTTCTATAAGAAGTCCAGTGCGTTTTAGATTGGAGAAGGTCAGCAGATGAGCTGGTCCATAGCTCTATATAAACAAGAAGAACATAGAAGAGTCAATTATCAACGCCTTTAAAAGAAGACTCCCCACTACTGTGTGTCATTTGAGAAGCATGTATTTAATACAATAAATCTGAAAATTAATCTATTTGTAGGAAAACCTTGATCCCTTGATTTTGAAAAATGCAGAAATAAAAGACACAAAGACAGAATTGTATTGAATATTGTACTTAGGGGGGAACCACGCAGACCCGAAGAGACAGCAGGTCTCCTTGGTTTGTGGGAAATTAGCTTGGAGCTATGAGAGATGGGGGGAGAATCTGTATGGGATGATGTTCTAAACAAAAGGAAAAGACCACTTCAGGGTTTTTATACAGACCTGTAAATATTGAGTCTTCAATGATCGATAGTCTTTGGTTATCAAGCCTGAAAGAGAAAAAAAACAAACAATACTTAAAACACAAATGAATTTTATTATTACTTATTATGCAGATCGTTAAGTCAGCCTTTATACAGAATGTAGCCTGTGACTCACATACTGCACTTTAGCTCTACTTCTTTGTTCCCTAAGCCAGTATCTAAATTTATGCAACGCTTTGACATTATATGGACAATCTGAGTGGTCACAGTGTAATGAATGTCTTCAGCCCTCGCCACACTCTGGGGGCTCTAAAGGGCTGGTTTTGCCCTCAAAATGCAGGGGTTTAGTACCGTCCAGAACCGGATATCACAGAGTACTGCATTCAGATTCCTGGCCAGCAGGACCTTTGGGAACTAGGCCCATCAATGACTCTTAATGCTATAGGCATTGAGGGCCACTGGACTGGCAGCCTCTCTGCAGTTACATGGCATGCAGCAGCTTACAAAATGTGGCAGCATGTCACAGTCGAGGAGAACACATTCAGCCCAGCGCTGGAAATAAGGCGAAGTTTAAACTTAACTTAAGGGGTTATTCAGAGAGCAGCGAAATTTTGGTGTTCTCTCCCCCAGCGCACTTCAACACCCTTAATTTGCTCACCCTGCAGAGAATTCAGCATTCACCACAGGGTCCCTGAAGTGCACGGAATCGATGCACCAAACGCTGCTGAACGCAGCTGCAAACCGCCAAAAAACCACAGAATGAATTGAAAAACTGCTGAATTGATCAGATAACCCGTCGAACGCATCCTCAAACTGCCAATTCGATAAACTGCCGAACAGACCAGTCAATGCATCTGAAAAAAATAATATATAAGGTTCTATGAATAACATTAAAATGGTCTGTTACGGGGGGAGGGGGGGGTGCCATGTGAAAAAAATATATATCAGAATCAAAAATTTCGCCTAAAAAAATTCCCCAAAAATGCAAGGCCTCAACGCGTTTTGTCCCCTTAGGGACTTCCTCCCTAAGAGAACGAAACGCATTGAGCCTTTGCATACACCCCCATTTGAACCTATGTTGGCTGTATTGATTTTTTTATACAGCAAGCGTGAGTAATAAATATCTGTTTTATTTTACATTTTATTACTGCTGCATTTTATTACTGCGGTCTTCCATTGTTGGTGGGTCCAGGCGGACTCCTAAGATGTATGGGACATACAACGCTATGGTTTTGTGAGCGTTCATTGATTACGCAACACTTTGGTGTGTGTGGGAATAACACCCTAATGTTTTTTCTATTTGTTTAGCTACATTCCCTTGTTTTTTAACTTACTGATAAACAAGGAAGATAAGGAGCATAAAGGCGAATCAGTGGTATCCCGAAGGCTGCTGAACAAATTAGATGAACTCAATGTAGGTAGAAAATACATAAGATTGCTTTAGTGCTATTTTTCGCACTTGGCTTACTTTTAAAAATAAAAAAAAAATTAATTAACACCACTCATATCAAAGAACACTATACCAATGTGTCCTACCACATAACGGATGAATCTGTGGAATTCCTACCATTTTCTGTGATTGACAGGAGGCATAGCAAGCGTAAGCTCTCTGTGGGGGAAACCTAAAGAGGAGAATCAGAATTACAGGACGGGGGAAAAAAAACAAAACAATAGGTTAATAAACATCAAAATTAGATTTTTGCAACACTTACTTTAATCTTCTTTCTCAAGCCATAACCCACACACAAATAAATACTGTATGTGCAGAGACAGCAATTAACAAGTACTTGCTTTATGCTGTCTTTGCACATATTTATGTTGTGTCATTCTTTTTGTGAGTGGGGCATTTTTATCCAGATACATATGTTGTAATAAATGGTTTTAGATAGAGAGAATTTGTCACAAGGACAATGGAGTCACTACCAGCACTTTTTAGGATTAAACCTATAATATAATCATAGAAGAGAGCGCAGAAAATTGTGGCATGTATAACACAGCTTAATTAGCTGGCTTACACCACTCGTGCTGGTTTCAAATAGCAGACAAACAATAACATATAACTTTTATTGATTAATTCTAAAATATGAATAAACGGCACAATTCCTTATAAGGTGTATAGGCACTTAGTGGAACATAGGTAGGGACCCAGGAGTTGAAATAACCCCCGTTTACTGCTTAACAATATACAATTTATAATATCAGGATATATAATGTGTCCCTTCTAAGATGTATAAACCAATTTGTAATAGATACATGAGCCTGTAGGGTAATGGCTAAATTGCATAGAATAGAAAATCAACAGAGAATAACATTCCTTGGTGGTAAATTCGCCCAATACTGGCATACATCAGCAATGAGAATGTGTCAGCACAGTTGAAATAATCTTGTGACTGACCGATAGGTGGTGCTAGTTTCAATTGTAAACTTAAATTAAGATTCCACAATAAATGAACTGGTAGGTTGCTAAAGTTCTTTGGAAAGAAAAGTTACACAGAGCATTAGCCCACTATAACGTGAATAAGATTAAGTATAGACGGTCGACACAAATGAATGGACTTGTGGAAGACCCAAATTGAGGGTTAATATTAACTTAGCCTGTAAGGTATTGTACAAAATCGGAAGTTCCGCAGGAACTTATTCACGTTATAGTGGGCTAATGCTCTGTGTAACTTTTCTTTCCAAGGAACTTTAGCAACCTACCAGTTCATTTATTGTGGAATCTTAATTTAAGTTTACAATTGAAACTAGCACCACCTATCGGTCAGTCACAAGATTATTTCAACTGTGCTGACACATTCTCATTGCTGATGTATGCCAGTATTGGGCGAATGTTCTTTTACCACCAAGGAATGTTATTCTCTGTGGATTTTCTATTCTATGCAATTTAGCCATTACCCTACAGGCTCATGTATCTATTACACATTGGTTTATACATCTTAGAAGGGACACATTATATATCCTGATATTATAAATTGTATATTGTTAAGCAGTAAACGGGGGTTATTTCAACTCCTGGGTCCCTACCTATGTTCCACTATCAGTGGAATTAACTTGCAGTATTACTAAGTGCCTATACACCTTAAAAGGAATTCTGCCGTTTATTCATATTTTAGAATTAATCAATAAAAGTTATAGGTTATTGTTTGTCTGCGATTTGAAACCAGCACGAGTGGTGTAAGCCAGCTAATTAAGCTGTGTTATACATGCCACAATTTTCTGCGCTCTCTTCTATAATAAATGGTTTTACACTATATATTTTTTCACTTTTTTTGTATGTAGCGCCATGCATGTATATCCAAAGGAATGTTGCTCGTCCATCGCTAATGCATTTCTTTTCCTATTTAGGTACTCCTTTGTGAAGGCATTGGGGATACGCGAGTTCATTTGTGTGGATTGTGGGATGTATAAGCCATAATATATGCACTTATTTTAAGGGTAGCCAAGATTACATTTTAATTTTTAATAAACATTTTTATTGAATAAAAAAAATAAGAGAAAAAAAAACCCTAAAAAAGGTAAATTGTGTAGATGTCAGGGAATTCTCAGTGAAGAATATATATTTTTTTTCTTTTACAGTTAACATGGTCAGGTGTGGTATCATTGGAAAGGCCAGGTTCTTTATTATCCCCTAGCTGCCACGGATCGGGAGATAGGGGGTCCATTGCGGTATGTATAAGCCATAATATACTCACTTATTTTAAGGGTAGCCAAGATTACAATTTAATTTTTAATAAACATTTTTATTTAAGAAGAAAAAAAATAAGAGAAAAAAAAACCTAAAAAAAAAGTTGTGCAGATGTCAGGGAATTCTCAGTGAAGAATAAATATAGCTGCTAAAAGAACAGCTGTCCACATTTACTAACAACGGGATTGCAAAGGAAGAGAAGAAGTAACAAGAACAAAAACTAAAATGAGAATAGGTTTTTGGTTTCATTAGGTTAGGACCGACCTAACCAGAAGTGCCATGACATGGCAGGTGAGCTTACACTTTAATGGTCATTCAAGTAAACCAAAACCTCTGATGTTTTTTGTTTCACTTGAAGCTGCAGGGGTGAGCGCAAATGACAAGTTTTTTTCTTGTTATGTTTTATACATGAAGCAGGCTGGATACTTCTGGTTTACGCAGCCGCCCTGGTAGGGAATAGGCACAAAACCATTTTTTTCTGCATATATGTATATTTTGTTGAATCCCCAGCCAGGTCATTTCTTTGCTGCTGCCCCTTTTAGTGGTTTCTTTTTCAATCCCAAAGTGGAAAGGTTTATGGTGAGGGTAGAATTATAAACCCACCAGTCTGTCTCTTTGCTTAAAAATCAACTTTTGGTTTCATTAGGTTAGGACCCACTTAGCTAGAGGTGCTGAGATGTGGCAGGTGGGCTTAGCACTTTAATGCCCATTCAAGTAAACCAAAACCTCTGATGTGTTTTGTTTCGCATGGAGCCACAGGGGTAAGCACAAATGACAACCTTTTTTCTTAAAATGAGAATCAATCAACATAATGAAAAAGATGGAGATCTAGATACCTGAGATAATGAGTTAAAAGGAGTACACAATACATAAATAAGCCTAAATTAATATATGACAACCCTTCTTCGCCTCCCTAAGCTTCATTCCAAATCGAGACGCCAAGACGACATGACAGTGAATAGTGCTGCCTTGTTATGACTTTGAAACGAAGAAGCCTCTAGGGAAAAAGGGCACATAGAAATTAATAATACAGAATAAGCCAGAAAAAGGGAATATCTCCTAATTAGCACGCCTGTATTAATCACCGGCGCACTAAACCCCTACTGGGAAAGCCAACTTTCAACAGCCATCAAGCTGACAAAACCTAGGGATGGACGATCATTTTTCAATTGTCCAATTAACCCTTTCGTGGCTGAGTCATTTCACGCCTGTTTGCTGAGCTAATTCTTACCGCATTCGTTCATTATGTTTAAACGTGTTTTGAAGATACGTTTTATTATACCATCCAGACAAATTATATGTCGTACTTTCCGGCAGATTCATAATATATCATTATTATATGTATACGTTACACACTTAGCAAAACATGGACATCATCCTTACCTGCCTATTAATGTGCTCTTCTATGGAAGTGATGCTCTCTCTAATATCAAATCCTTCTAGTAAAGCTGTATGGAGAGGAATGCAGAAGGGGGTCGTTAGTTTATGGAATAAATAGCAGAGGAGTAGTTCTTTATATAAAACCTCTGAGCACCACTCATTATGGATGCTGAGTTAGCTAAATGTAGCCCTGCAGATATTAGAGATTTACAATTCCCAGGATAACCATCAAAATCAGTGCCAGGCTCAGTCGACAATGTTATATATACACCCTCGATTTATAGTGCAGTTATATTACTCCAATGATAATTGAGCATGCACATTCTATTTGTTTCTATCATTTAACATAAAGATCAGGATAATTAATGTATCATAATAAGAAAAACTGCCATTATAGAACAAGGAAACCTCTGTTTTGTTTCAAATGGAGCCATAGGGGTGAGCGCAAAGGACAACCTTTTTTCTTGTTATGTAGTATACATGAAGTGGGCTGCTGGATACTTCTGGTTTACGCAGCCACCCTGGTAGGGAATAGTGCATGAGACCGCTTTTTGTGCATAATTAATGTATCACGCCTAAAGGACTCACAATGTTCAGTTTTCAGGAGATCCTGAAAATCCTGCTTTGTTTTCTTCTTCATAATAGACTCACAGGCTCCGATATCTGCCAGAGAGATAAATACATCGTTAAAGAGGGGTATATAAACAGATTTCCACTATTGGAGCATTTCATTTTTCTGTGGCATGTACTATAAATATAATGTTGTGCATCTTATGAAAAGCCCTTCCTGGTTTTTGCTGCTACCCATGTTCACATAGATGAGGTGGGAGTGATTAAATGTCAGAACATAGTATACATATTGTTCCTAAATATTAGGAGACACCTGTATACCGTAGGTATATTGCAGTCATAGAGCAGGAGGTGGCAGAGCAAACCTGTACCGTATATGGTGTATCGATAGTGACTCGACATAGGAGAAATATATATATTGCCTTCATATAATAGGAGGTGGCGTTGGACACCTCTGTACAGTAATTGTGTTAGTGTCATAAACTGATAGGTGACAGAGGACACCGGTATATGGTGTGTAACATGCCATACATACGCAAACTCAAAAGTCGATGCTCCTGTTTCAATCCCTTGAGTTCTTGGGAGACAAAGGACTTCATTTGGTTAATGTCCATTTCTCGTCGTTTCTAAAATTTAAAAAAAATTTAAGTTACTTTGTCATGCCATTGCAGAAAGAAAAAAAAAAAAAAAAAAAAAAAGAGTACGGTATCCATGCAGACGTTTATTCTAACCTCTCCCCAATACTAAAAGATACAGGTTTGCAAATATATGCCAGTCTAGGGCATGGCCTGACAGAGCTGTATAATAGTGCATGTGGGGACCTAATACGTATTACTGTTGTACTATTAACCCATTCACTAGCAAGCGCATGTTATCAATAAAACATTTGAATCCTGGGATGTATAGTGAACACTTAAATGTAGGTGAACATTGCAATTTTGCAAACAGAATAAATTAATCCATCTCTGATTAGCAATGTAAATATGCTCATCAGAAATATTGCTGGGATGAAAGGTCTTAAACTCTAGATGGTGTCCCTTATATTACACAATTTCAATCTAGGACAAGGCCTGCATTATTAGCATATAGGCCTTGTGTCAAATAGAGTAAATCTGTACATGTTGTGATCATAATGTTATTTATCTCTATGTGGCAGAATGCCTGTATAGGAAAACTACAGTAACAACTTGCATCTGTACTGTATAGGGATTTTCAGCAACTATAACCCCCTGAATCGTATCCCTGTACAGCATTGAGTGATCCCAGAGCGCTCCCTGGCTGTTGTAATACAGCAGTAAAGTTTGTTGAACTGTTTGTCACAGTGAAGGTGGGGGCTGCTCCATGTAGCTTCTTTACAGTAATACAGGATGACAGGGCTTTGGTCTCATACAGAACTATTTTTTTTGTGGAGAACAATCGTTTATCATCAAGGTATGTAAAAGCTGTTTGACATTCCGGTTTTCATTTTTAATGCAGAATTGTGTATACATGTTTTTTAGTGAAGGGGTTAAGCACTTTATGACAATGTATTGGTCAGAGTTAAACTCACATCATAATGTGATTGCAGATTGCGAGCTTTCTGGCTCAGGAAGCTAAAAACATTGGAGAAATGTTCATTTCGAATTTCCTGAAAGACCTGCAAGAAGCAGAACAAAAGCTGTAGAAAGCCAACACAAACTAATGTCCGATCTGAGAGGCAGTGAGTAACGGTGTTTCTACCTTATCTTGAGAGTTTAGGAGAACTTTTATACTTTTTTCAGAGGATGTAACCTCAGGGCCAAATTCAACACTTCCTGCAAAAACAAAATGTCAAGAATGTTACCATGTCGTGTTCACAAAAATCATATGAGTGGATGGTACATTTAAGAGAAAATAGAGCAGGGATGTAAAACTCTAGCCCCGCAGGTGTTGATGGCCTCCAATTCGCAGTACTCTGTGAATGCAATAGATGGCCAGAGAATTATGGGAGTTGTAGTTCAGAAACATCCGGGGGCTAGAGTTTGAGATCCCTGCAAAAGGGGTGGTAACAAAACACCAATGTTGAAAACACCATAGAAAAATCACTGGTGTTGCAGTGCTGAAAAATGACAGCATTTCACAAAACCAAAATCCAAACATTGACAGGACAAGCTTCACCTGTTTGTTTTTGCAACATGTATCCTCAACACACTCTAGTTAAAAAACACTTCTGTTGCATTGATTACCAAGAAATAAGAAACTTAAACATTAATGTGATAGTCCATGACATAACTGTATGACTTGCAGAAGTGAGCAACGTCCAACCAATCACGTAACCATATTCCATATAAGAGAGCACCTTTAATGTCAAATAATTAAAAATAAAAAAATAAATAAAACAATGTAGGAGGAGGAACATAAGAAATGAATTATATATAATAAATTATATATATATAACACTTACCGCACTTAATGCGGAAAATATCATCAACCAGCCCTTCATACACAACCTGAGAGCAGAGCGGAGTGACGTAATCCACATCTGCAATAAGGAAAAGAAGAAAGAAGATAGTGAGTATATCACTGTAATCCAAGAGTCAGCAATCTTGGCCCTCCAGATGTTTTGGAACTACAATTCCCAAGAGTCTTAGCCAATCTAATAAATGGCTGATCATCATGGCAGATGTAGTTGCAAAACATCCGGAGGGCAAAGGCTGCTGACCCCTGCTGTAATCAATTATCGAGTTCCAGGAAGAATAAAAAAAAAATTAAAGGCATATAATAACTAGAAATTGTGATGAAATAAGACCTTAAATCAACCCTAACCAAGGGTATGTGATGGTGATGTCAAGGTGAAATAACACACAACGACAATTTGACAGTGAATTCACACAGGATTCCACATTTTAAGCAAAAACAGGAAAACACCTCCAACATCTTCCTCAAAGTCAGCAATTTTGCTTAAAATGAGCCTTTCTCTTTTCAATTCTCCGCATCTCTGGTTTAAGAAGGCGATCCCCAGAAAAGTTTGCAATTATTATAAGGCAGGGTTTGCCATTTTACAACATCTGTTTTCATGACATCTCAATGCTGCTTCCTGCAGTTCACATGCTTATCCTGGAATTTAAAGAAATTGCAGATTATTATTACCTCTATCGATTATAAACGCAACTCCTAGATCTGGTCGTCTCTCTGTGCGATCGCTTTCATCCTCATCCAGCAGCTCCTTCCACACTTCATAGACCATCTGAAAGCAAGAGAATAAAACTGCTCTGAGCACAACGTGATTGAGCCAAGTTATTAAACGTTCATCTGAAAAAACACTAAGGTGTGTGAAAATATGAGCTTTAAACATATTCTTTCTGCTAAAACTAAGCGCCCTATTCCATTCCAGGTGTAAATGAAGAAAGAAAAAAAAAAAAGTTGTAAATTTTGAAACTTCAATGGCTTTGGTAAGTTCACAATAGCTCTGCTTAAGTTTACAGCAAGGTTGCAATACAGCCCTAAATAAATGGATAAATCAATATCGGCGTTATCCGCCTAATTGCCACTGTTAACTTGATGCAAAGGACGATGAAATCACCATTACTGCAGCTGTCACTGATGAATCTTCACTTGCCGCCGTTTGAAATTCCCTGGCACTGAAATCGCCGAAGTTTATCATGACGACAACAATGGGTGACTTTTACAGTTATTTGCAATAACGGTGATTAATGGATAACCCTTAAGATTAAGTTGGTAGAGAATTAGTATTAGGCCAAAACGGTCGAGTTGGAGTTCAAAAATTCTTCAAATCCTGCTATTTTGGTCCAAAAACAAATTCAACTGCCTTGTAATAAAATATATATATTAGTAAATTATTTGCACAACTACTTAAATAAATGAATTTATGCTTCGTGTAGTCTGAATATCCACCCATGCGAGTTTTAAGACTTAATAAAATATAACTTTTCCACATTTAAAACCACTCCAAGTAATTAAACATAATTTCTCCAAGCCAAAAGGGAGACGAGCAAGCTTTTTAAAAACATTACCTTAGCACACCTTCCAATCCCATAGGATTTTGACATGGGACCAAAAATGGAATTTAGTAAATGTAGAGCTTTAGCTACAGTTCCAATCCAGCGCTGATCCCCCTCCTTTAAAACACAGGAAAACAAATTACACATTAAGGTTTTTTAAATGGTGTACTCTGCATTTAGTGTTTAGCGTCTGGAGAGAAAAAAAATATTATATATTTTTTAAACTCTTCACACGATTATAAAAACACAGTACACAATATGTCAAATTCTTATGGGTCTATTCTGGCTTGAGTTTATGTCTTAATGGTTTTTTTTTGGTGCCGTTGTGCTGCTGCTGAAGAAGAAAAAAAATCCCTTAAATACTGACTCCCAAGAGCTGGTATTATTTTATATATATTATTTATTTTTGACATACTATTACACAATCAGCGACTAGGCTTCCCTCTTTCTGCAGCTCCGGCTACATTTGCACTCCCTATAGAAAATGTAAATGTGGCGTTAGCTGCCGTTTAAGGCTAGGGTCAGACGAACGCATTTTCACGTTGTCCGTGAAAAAGTGTGTTCGAACGAATGGACGTATTTTTTCACGGAGTACGCGATAGCGGTCATACGATGCGCATTTTTCGTCCGTGATTTTGTACGGATCATCAATAAAACACTTTGTGCATCTGGACGTTATGTTGGCTGGACATTAGTAGCGTCTGACATCTCCAATTCACGCACACACGCCGCTAGCGGACGCAGCGCACTCTGTACGTCTGTACTAGCGGTTTTACGTTCTCGAAAAAATGCGTTCATTTTCCACTTGCGTTGCGCAGCCGGACTTTCGTGCGACCGTACATCGTATATTGGCCGTCATTGCCCGTCATTTGCTGCTAGTGCGGCCGTAATTAAGTGCGCCTGCACGCGCGTTCGCACTGCCTCAGTCTGACCCTAGCCTAAGCCAACTTGTACATCTTAACGGCATCAGTGGAATAGCACCTTAAGAACCGTTCCCATCCTCGGCCTGATCTGTTAATGGGAAAATTCAGCTCCCGGCAGTGAACTATGAGCGGCTCTACGGGTATTACACAGAGCCGTCAACGGATAGTGGCTGCGCTTCGGCACCGGTAATGTCTCCTGCAGTCCAAGAGAGCACCACTGTAATTAATCTCATAGGCAAGACACATGGACACTAAAAACTATTTGTTGGTGGTGAGAGGAGGCAGATCGTGCCGTCCTTTGCAATGTGTGATCAAGGGGCAGCAATTAGTGTATATTTTTTTTGTGTGTGTCAAGTGATTTTTCAAAAGCAAAAACTACTTCACACCAGGTAATTGTTTGGCATGGTAAGAAAGAATCACAAGCATTCTTGGAATTGCATACTATACAAAGTATGTAGAAAAAAAAGGTTCCATTTTGTCCAAACAATTCCCTTTATAAATACCACCCCCCCCCCCCTCTCTACCATCAAAACAACGAGCAATGTTTGCACTGAGAGGTTGCACTTAAAAACAATAAATTGCGGCTTTTAAAATAACTTTGCACAATTACTCACCAGGAAATAGTCCCGATAAAACTCTGGGAGTTCCATACTGATAATATCATCATCGAGCGGGAGAAGATAAAAGGACCATTCATCACAGGTCACATCTGAAACGAACGAACAAGGGAGTTGTATTTATGGAGAGCAATGTGCCAAACATTGAGCAATCATTAGGAACGTTACACAATGAATCTATATTACACACACTGATGTGTTCTTCTTTTTGAGTGGAGGTCCATTGACCGTAATCCAATCTTAACACAGTTCTGATGGACATTGAATAGTGTAGGTGTTATCTTCAGTGGTGCACAATTGCCTTTGGTTTAAGACTGTCAAACATCTGGGTCCTGGAAGATGCGGATACCAACAATTCTTTCTTAAAATGCAACAGATGGCCAAGGTATCATGGGAGTTGTAGTTCAGAAACATCTGGGGGCCGGAGTTTGACAGTCCTAATCTAGATCAGTGTTTCTCAAACCTGTCCCCGGGACCCCCTACCAGGCCAGATTTTACAGATCACCTTGGGGAAATGCAGACTGAATCCTGCAATCACTGAGCAGCAAATCGTATCACCTGTGCTGTGCTTCAGATATCTGGCAAACCTGGCCTGGTTGGGGATCCCAAGGAGAGGTTTGAGAAATACTGGTCTAGATGACATCAGGAATCCTTAGCAATGTGTTAGAGCCCAATAGCCTATGGTACCCTTAGAACTTAATTTATTTTATGAAGTGGGAGAACCTCAATGAGTCATGACATGAACGTGTATTTATAGTTCATCCCTCATCATTGTGCCATGCATAAAACCTGATACTACAAAAGAGGATCCTAACCAGTCCCATCATCTCGATTTCACATCAGACATCCACAGAAAAACAACATTAATGAAACCACAGAACAAAAACTGCAAGGGCTATATTCCATAACGGGTGTTCACTTACCCAGAGCTGTTGTAAACTTACCAGAGCCGTTATAGTTTATGGAGTTGTTAAGTTTATAACAGCTCTGCTTCAGTTAGGGCCACATTACAAAGTTGATGCTAAGTCTCCAGCATTTTGCAAACGCACACGATTCAAAAGTGCAGGAAAACATGCAAGTCCACATCACCAAAGAGCTGAGCCTCGACCGTGAGGTCAGCCCCAGCATTTAGCAAATTTCCACACTGTTCTAACAATAGCAGGAAAACAAGGAACGCACAAGGAATGTCAATACTGACCATTGACAGATCAATGAAGACACTGGTCCCATGTCTGCAATCAACAAATGAGACACGAAGAGCAAGAAGAATGGATGCCACCCATAGTGAGACACACATGTCCCATAGAAGTTATAAATGCTGCACATTTCACATTACCTTTTAGGCACACAAGTAAACAAAGTCATAACATTATATGTCTAACAAAAGTGAATTGAATATAAATAATAATAATAATAATAATAATGGTTTCCCAGCCATGAGATCCTGCATGCAGTCATCCTGACACTTGAGGTGACTGTCGATCATTAGTGTCTACAGCGCTCCCACCGGCTGACATTTTTCCTGACAGTTACACATATTGGAGGTACTGCCCGTTCCATGGACATCTCCCATTGTGACCATAATGACCATTAGAGAATCTAGGCTGTAGACCAAATCCACATTTTAAAGTCCATGTTTATAAATTAAAATGGGGCATCATAGACAGGTCTTGTCCCAGCCTGGAATTGTTCAGGAAATTTTTTTCACTATGCTATATATAATCTATATATGTAAGGTTTGATTATCCTTACCTCCAAAGATTCCCTCCTGTTCCAGTATCATATCACACGTGTGAAACTGAAAGCAAAATATACATAGATTTAGATGGAAATTCTTGAGGCCAGATTGAGTTCTTCTACCAGCTGGGCTAGATCATGAGCAGTGACTATGTGAGGCCTTGCACACTAATTACCACTTGCCGTGGTATTACAAGTCCAGTAGTCATTGAGTTGGTGCTAAACACTTTCTGTGAGGTTACTGGACACAAGGTATCACTCTGTAAAGAAGCTCGACATCAGGCAAGTAATCTTTTACACTAGATTAGATCACTACAGTCACTAGGGACTTGCAGGTACTAACAGCGTAATACGTTGGGTCATCTAGCCAGGCTCCCACTCAAGGAGAGCCCTTTATTCTTTTTTGGTACCTCCATTCGCTTATATATTACAAGAACTCCCATAAGAATGCCAACTTGTTCCAAGTATCCTCTACTTAGGCTAGGGTCAGACGAACGCATTTTTCACGTCTACTGTCAAAAAGTGCATTGATGCTTCCGAACGCATTTTTTCACAGAAGACGCGATAGCGGTCATAAGATGCGCAATTTCGGCCGTATTTTTTGACGGAGCCATTAAAAACAAATGGACGTGATGTTGGCCAGACATGTGCAGCGTCTGACGTCTCCTAATCACGCACACACGCCGCTATGCCGACGCAGCGCACTCGGTGCGTCAGTACTAGTGGTTCCATGTTCTTCAAAAAATGCGTTCGTTTGCCGCTTGCGTTGCGCACCCGTACTTCATATATTGGCATTTGCTGCTACTACGGCCGTAATAAAATGCGGCTCAACGCACGTTCGCACTGCGTTCGTCGGACCCCAGCCTTAGAGCTATTAATGTCTTATTAACATATACCCCTTGTAGAGGTTCTTTTGCATGTAATAAACGACACTCTTGCAATTAAGATTCTATTTATGATAGAAAAGAAGTGGGGCAGGTGAGCAATCTATAATTATATCAAAGGATTTATGCCGTGAGAATATGAGGTTAATTATGTTCTATGCCTTGAGAGTATTTGTTGTTGAGATACAAACCTAATCGTTGCACTGATTTTTTTAGTGGCATATTGTTATAACAAGCAATCATATATATACACCTAAGTTCCTAGCTACTAGGTCCTTTACAACGTGTAATCACAACTCGCCTATCATTTAATGTGCCTTTTATACGTAGGTTTTAGGTGTTCTGGTTATATTAATAAAGATATTTTTGGTTTCGTACTGGTGTAAGATTTAGGGTTAAACTCGCCATTGCCTATTGCCCAAAATTAAATTTTCCTTTTTTCGTTTAGGTTAATACTTCTATAAAAGCACTCACCTTCTGAGGGCTGAATATAATCTTATACTTTCTGTTCCTGTCAGAGCGTTTATCTGTATTTACAAGGTCTGTGGTGGGAGAGAAGAGCCATTACACAGGGTGAAAGGCTGACACTATAAAAAATACTTCCATTAAATGACATAAACATAACACTATGTTGGGAGTTGTCTATTAATGTGCTTAAGGGGTAATAATTTCACTGTATTACATGTCATCACCTTTCTTTTATGCTGTAATGATTGAATCTATAATAAACATATTTATAAAAAAATAATTTAAAAAAATTACATAAACATGCCACAGGAGAAGCGCATGGTATGTGACTGAAATAACCTAATGCAGTTCTATGAAGAAATTATCCTGAAAAGCTTTAATCCAAGAAGAGTGTATACATAAAGATGGTAAGATAATACAGATGGATGATAGGGCTAGCAGGAAAAACTAGGAAGAGCAGCCATGTCAACCCAAGGCATATGTTTGACTTTTCAAAATGTATTAGACAGGATATCACTCGGAATTAACGTCATTGGAGTTAAATGTGGAGTCAACCAGATTCTGGTCTGGGTAAATATAGATTTTTTTCATGCTCTGCCAATGATCAGTTCCTTGAAACACACACCCCTCACGCTCACCTTCAGGACTTTTCCCGAGCTGCCCCCTATCTATGAAACTCCCTCCCTTGTACCATTCGACTTTCCCCATCCCTCCGGTCTTTAAAGACGCATTACTCCAGAGATGCCCATCAGCTCCCTCCATAATCTCCCCCATTACTTGTCATACTCTACCATTTATCTTCACCTCTATCGGGTCTATTCACTAAAAAGGTACAACTCTGGAGAAATGGCTGGAGAAGTGAAAATTCTAAGTCAGAATAGCCAAACCAGACAAATTCTTCCCTTTATCTCACTTTTCCAAATTGGCTATTTGGTCAAGATTTCTCACTCCTCCTGCCAATTCTCCAGAGTTTCACGTTTAGGGAATAGAC
Source organism: Leptobrachium leishanense (assembly GCA_009667805.1). NCBI lineage: Eukaryota > Metazoa > Chordata > Amphibia > Anura > Megophryidae > Leptobrachium > Leptobrachium leishanense. Next base: position 105,595,382 of record CM019065.1, read on the forward strand.
CTGTGTGTCTCAACCCTTTCCTCTTAGATTGTAAGCTCTTGAGCAGGTCCCCTTTTCCGATTGTGTCTCAAACTGGTTAATTTTATTTTGTTTTGTCCCACCCATTGTGAAGCGCTACACAATATGATGGCACTTATCAAATAATTGTAATTAAATTACAAAATAAAAGGAAGAAAAAAAAAAGGCATAAAAACAGTAAGGCGGAACTCTCTCTGGATTTGGAAAAAGAAAAACTAAAAACACTTACTAGCGATGTACTTCATATGACTGATACGAGGTCTGATCAGGAAACAAAGTCTAGAATAGTAAGCGAATACAGGCATTACTCACACCTTGCGGGGAACACATTTAACGAGATAAATATATCCGCAATGGCATTTATCTAGACACAGTGACCAGGAAAGAGATGTATTGATGTTCCACTTGTCAATAGTTGGGCACTGAAGTATTGTAAAGGGACGTATCTGCTTCACACTGACTTACTATATGGAACACGGCTACTTTCAAATGGCAGTGAGCAATCAGTAGGTTACAAACAGTACAGAATGTTTTATGGAGCACATGGAGCGTGAACATATGAGCTACATCTATTGCAGGGAAATGTAGCTTGAAAAACGAAAAAGCTTTCATAACTTACTGATCGTTGTTGCTGTAAATAGGCTTATTCTCCAGCTTGTAAAGTTTGTCGACATCATGTTGCTAAAACAAAAACAAATTAAATTATTTTAATTAAAACTACATAACTAGCCAAATATACACCAAAATATTGAACATATTTTCATAATAAAGTATCATTGCTTCAAACAATTCTTGAGCAATACCCAGGCATATTTAGAAAACAATGTGGGTTACATCCCCCCCAACCTATTAAGAAAAAAAAGCTTACTGAAGATCCTACAAGTCTACATGAGATTAAACCGTTCAATAAATAACATGTCCTCATCAGCAGCAGGTCAGAAAAAAGGCCAAAAGCAGGATGGCATCACTGGATTTCAAACAAGAAATGCTGGAGGTGTAGGAGGACCTGATGCTGCTCTGCTTGAGGTGCCTCATGAAGTTTGAAAATTGTTATTATTATTGTTACGCCAATACAAAAGATCAGAACAAGTTGCTAGGTTTCAGGTGAGAGGTAAAAATGAACACTTCAGAATGACTGGTAAATTATACGTATAACTTTTAAACTAGGGCAGAAACCGCTGAACGATTAATCGACAATGAAAACAGTTTGTCAACTATTCTCATTATCCATTAATCGGTTGGTCGGCCTGTTATAGCACGTACTGAGGAGGTGGAGCCTGAAGCCCACGCCGAAGGGCCTGCTGCTGAGGTGTCAGCTGAGGAATCCAAGTGCGCTTCCCAGCAGCTTGATGAATCCAAGTGCACTTTCCAGCAGCTTGATGAATCCAAGTGCACTTTCCAGCAGCTTGATGAATCCAAGTGCACTTTCCAGCAGCTTGATGAAGTGCGCTGCCCGGCCGGAGAGCGAGAAACCCAAGTCCGCTGCCCGGCCGGAGCGCGAGAAACCCAAGTGCGCTGCCCGGCCGGAGTGCGAGAAACCCAAGTGCGCTGCCCGGCCGGAGTGCGAGAAACCCAAGTGCGCTGCCCGGCCGGAGCGCGAGAAACCCAAGTGCGCTGCCCAGCAGTTTGAGGAATCCAAATCCATGCCTGCTTTGCCGAAAGAAGTGGTGCATGTCAAACCCACTTCAATGTCAGCTTGTGAAGTCATAGGCAAGGCACCAGAAATTTCAGTGCTTACCTCCACTGTTGTTGCCCTGGCAAGCCAGGGTGATTCCCTCTCTCAAATCCAGCAGAATCTCCAGAAAAATCCTGCTTTCCTACTGGAACAACTGGCCAAAATACGTGCCACTGCTGAACTACCACCACCTGGTGCTGTTGTACCATCCAGAACCTTCACACCCAGAGACTGGCCTGGACTTTGAGTCAAATGGTGAGCCACCACTACAACCAGCACAGAGCAACCAAAGAGCATACCTGGGTGCTACCACCTTTATGCCAGCTGCCATCCCAGCTACTTACCTTTGTGGATCTGGCACCACCAGAACAATTACAGGAGTAAGGTGGACTGTCCAATTCCCCACAGCCGCCGAATCAAGTTTCCCTCCTGCTCTCGGGCTCCTTGTCAGTCGTCTGTGATGACCCCTCTCACCAACTCATATCTGGACTCTGTGCCCTCTGCTTGCATGTCATTGTACACCGTGACTGATGGCGAGTCACTCCCAGACATTCGAGTTCAAAGTCCCTCCTGTGTTTACCCCCAGACTGAGAGACACATTGCAGCGGAGATTGAAGAACTATCCTGCCAAGAAATCCGGTGTACTGATGTACTTGGCACAGAATTGATTGAACCCTTGCCACTGGACTGTACTACTACCTCCAATGGAACAGTGGTGGGTCTTACCGTTAAGGTGACGTATCAGACCTCCTTAGCTGCCAGGAGTTCAGCCTTCGGTGGGGGGTATTGTCAGGTTACACGTCACCGCCATCGCAAGAAGCCTCATAAAAGGTGAATATTCCAGCCTGACAGCCCTTTGCCTATTTGCCTGTAGTACCTCAGTCAGCCACTGCAGCAGCCACAGGCATCTCGATTGCCTCCCTGTGTTTCCCTATTTAAGGGGCAATCTCCCATGATGCATTGCTGCTGCATTAATATTGGCTTCCACTGCCAAGCTGTGTCTCCCTCGAGATCTTGTGTATCCAGCTAACAGACATTGCCAAGTGTATCCCGTGTCTCCAGCGCCAATAAACCCCGTGTCTCCAGCGCCAATAAACCCCGTGTCTCCAGCGCCAATAAACCCCGTGTCTCCAGCGCCAATAAACCCCGTGTCTCCAGCACCAATAAACCCCGTGTCTCCAGCACCAATAAACCCCGTGTCTCCAGAGCCAATAAACCCCGTATCTCCAGAGCCAATAAACCCCGTGTCTCCAGAGCCAATAAACCCCGTGTCCCGTGTCTCCAGAGCCAATAAACCCCGTGTCTCCAGAGCCAATAAACCCCGTGTCCCGTGTCTCCAGAGCCAATAAACCCCGTGTCTCCAGAGCCAATAAACCCTGTGTCTCCAGAGCCAATAAACCCTGTGTCTCCAGAGCTAATAAACCCCGTGTCTCCAGAGCCAATAAACCACGTGTCTCCAGAGCCAATAAACACGTGTCTCCAGAGCCAATAAACCACGTGTCTCCAGAGCCAATAAACCCCGTGTCTCCAGAGCCAATAAACCCCATGTCTCCAGCGCCAATAAACCCTGTGTCTCTAGCGCCAATAAACCCCTTTGTACCGTGGAACCTGTGTGTCTTAATCACTACATCCTGAGCTCATCTCCTCATCTACCGATCCAGATCCCTGACATGGTGTTAACTTAACCGGAACTGTTGTGAACATCCCAGGGCCATTATATTCCATGGAGTTGTTGAGTTTACAATAGGTCTGGTTAAGTTTACACAAAACCTGCAATAAGGCTCTGGATCACTTGTTAAATTGACAAATGCACAGGAAACACAATTCACTGAGGATCAGAATGTGTCAGCTATTGACATGAACTGAAAATGCACTTTTACCTGGCTTCCTTGTCCGTGAACTCTTGAAAATGTCTTAGTATACTATTGCCATTTTATCCCAATTATTCTGGGAGTTTACATGTCCAAGCACAAAAGAAAGAAAACTCCAGAATAAAACAGAATAATTAAAATAAAAATAATCATTTGGGTATTTTACTACTTTTATTCTCAATCTGTGATTCTTCTCTCATTATACATTTTTACTCATAGTTTTTTTTTCACCTGTCCTGAGGTTTAAGAAAAATCCTCTGTCAAACATATTTCTAGTGTTCATACTGAATGTTTGTAGACTGGAGACCCCCTCCATGCAGACTCAAAAGTAGTAGTACAAAATGGTTAAAATGAAACCATTGTCAGATCAGTATAGACCGGGGATCTCAAACTCACGGCCCTTCCGATGTTTAAGCCTACATTTCCCAGAATTCATTTCAATGAAACAGATGGCCAGAGAATCACGGGAGATGAAGTTCAGAAACATCTGGATGTCAGAGTTTGAGATCCCTCGTATAGACAGAATCATTACATTGTTATTATTTATAGTAGGGTTGCACCGATACCGATACTAGTATCGATATCAGTGCCGAAACCGGGTACTGCAGGAGTACTTGGTACTCGTGCAGTACCCCCGATATTTTTTTCCGATACCGGAATCCGGCATTGAGCCGGCTTGCCGGCATCCGAGGGGCTGCGGCGGCTGTCCGAATGCTCTATCGGCATTCGGACAGGCCCTGCAGCTGCTCTCCTTACTTTGTTTATACTTAACTTCCTTTAACGACGCCGGGAAAGTCTTCGCGCGCGCGCGCTCCTTGGAAGGTCCCCAGCCGCGACCACGTGGGACCATGTGATCGCGGCTGGGGTCCTTCCAACGAGCGCACGCGCGGGAACTTTCCCGGCGTCGCTAAGGAAGGTAAGTATAAACAAAGTGAGGAGAGCAGCTGCAGGGCCTGTCCGAATGCCGATAGGCCCTGCAGCTGCTCTCCGCTCATACTTACCTTCCTGAGCGACGCCGGGAAAGTTTCCACGCGTGCGCTCGTTGGAAGGACCCCAGCCGCGATCACATGGTCCCACGTGGTCACGGCTGGGGACCTTCCAAGGAGCGCGCGCGCGCGCGAAGACTTTCCCGGCTTCGCTAAAGGAAGGTAAGTATGAGCGAAGGGGGGCAAATCCATGTGCGGGGGCATTATCCACGAGCTGGGGGGCATTATCCACGAGCTAGGGGGCATTATCCAGGAGCTGGGGCAGATCCAGGAGCTGGGGGGCAATATCCATGAGCTGGGGGGCAAAATCCATGAGCTGGGGGGCAAAATCCATGAGCTGGGACAAATCCATGAGCTGGGGGGCAATATCCATGAGCTGGGGGGCAATATCCATGAGCTGGGGGGCAAATCCATGAGCTGGGGGGCAATATCCATGAGCTGGGGGCAATATCCATGAGCTGGGGGGCAAATCCATGAGCTGGGGCAATATCCATGAGCTGGAGGGCAAATCCAAGAGCTGGGGGGCATATCCATGAGCTGGAGGGCATATCCATGAGCTGGGGGGCATATCCATGAGCTGGGGGGCATATCTATGAGACCTGGGTGCTTTATATGAGGTCTGTTCTTATTGGAAAGCGTCACGTGACATAAAATAAAAGTATCAGTGAGTACTTGAACAAAAGTATCGGTACTCGTACTTAAAAAAGTGGTATCGGTGCATCCCTAATTTATAGTGTGACTAAATAAAACTAAATAAACATACTTGTTACTCCTGGTAATATTTTTCTATTCACAGTCTTGAGGGAAAGAAACAAAACAGGCCAATAATTTGAGAATTAGCAGTTGACAAATATTCAAGTGTAATATATATATATACACACACACACCGACACCAAAACATTATAAAACGTTTGAATTATTCTCTCCCAGGTGAAGTTGCAGTAAATTTATTACGATATAAATCAAACACATAAATATGTACCTTTAAAATGGAGACATTAGCAATGCGGTCAAGGGGGCTCATCAAATCAGGCTCAATGATTAAATCTTTTTTCCCAGGCAGCTGCAAAAATAAAAAAAATAAAAATAAATAATTCAGACTAGTAAAGCATAGTAAGATAGCAGGTTATTTGTCGACGTTGCATATGCTGCAGCAAAAATTAGCTGTTGTTGCAAGGAGAAAAAAACAGCATTTAACAAAAGAAAATCCAAACGGTCACAGGAAAAGCTGTGAAACCTCTCCTGTTGTTTGGATTTCTCTTCTGTGAAACACCTGTGATTATAGTGTTTTGCAAATGTGACATTCTCTGGTGTAGGCAACTTTGGGAAACACCAGGCGCTTTGAATAACCCACGTATAGGTTGTAGTAGGCAGAGATAGGTCAGATTATTTAGGGCAGGGCTGTCAAACTCTGGCCAAACAGATGTTTATGAACTACAACTCCCATGATTCTCTGGCCATCTTTTACATTGGAAGAAGTATGAGAATTGTAGGCCTCAACATCTGGGGGGGTCGTGAGTTTGACATTCCCGATTTAGGGGGTCTTGGGCAAAGAAATGAATGCATAAAACACTCAAGACTGTTGAAGGGGTTACTCAAAGAGTATTGAATTTGCCAACAAATTTCGTGGCAATTCAGCTATTCAAAAAGCGTAATACGGTGCAGTTCGGCGGCAGTGAAATTCCCCATTGCGAGGCAATAGTTAGCCTTGAAAAGTTAGTGAAATACTCAGATTTTCGGTGCTTCAGTTAGACAGGTTTAAACATTCGGCACACTTCAGGGACCGTGCGGTGAATGCTGAATTCACCGCAAGGTCGGCGAATTGAGCTCGATGAAGTGCGCCAAACGAAAGAGCACCGAATTTTCAGTGCTCTATGAATAACCCTTTAAGTATTCTTTAAAAGCCAAACTATTTAAGTTGAGCATCAATTCCCTGGGTTGTTACATTATCATGTTTCTGGTCCGGCAGACCTGATGCCAATTTAGACATCACTGACCACATGATATAAAATTCTATTGTAAAGCCACAAACAGAGCTACTCGCTAAAAAGTAACATTGTGGCAAATGAAGGGCCCTATTACATAGTTGTTATCGTAGCAGCACGCTATGTAAGCCTTAGTAATTTTAACGTCTAGCATTGATATTCCATAGTGGACACTACACTGGGGTGAAATCAGTTTGCACTTCAGCTTGCGGGACCTTACTGTACTTTACGTTTCCTATAATTAACATGGGGAATTTTTTTTTTTTTTTAACATCTCAAGATGGGAGGCATTCCATGGTGCAGGCGCAAGTTAACGTAGGGACGCAAATTGACAATTTTCAACAACTCCTTACAGCTAGTGTTAAATGATTCTGCAAATGCAAAATCATTTAACACGCTCTAACCCGCCCAAAATTTTTCCATACTCACCTCTTATCCCACAGTGAAAAGGGCGGCGCGAATCGCCCCTTCTTCTCGCTGAGAGCAGACAGATTCAGAACTTGTCTGAGAGGTGTACGATGGCTTTGCATGTCCTGGCAGTTGATGAATATATGTATTTTGCAGTTGAGCTTTGAGATTTTCTTTTACTCTGCAACCTGAAATCAATCATCTCTCCCTGAGATGGACAACAGGAAACCTAGCTCCCCTTTACGGACTAATGTGCAGTCCAAAAGAAAAATAAATGGGAACCAGGCACTTACAAGCTCCTGTAAGGGAACTCTTTACTCCATCGACTGCAATGTTTCGGCCACCACAACGCCCTTTCTCATGCATGTGGTGGCCAAAACTGTGTGGTTGATAGAATAGAGTGGTGTTACCCCTTCTTGGAAGTGTCTCATTTCCATGTATTTTTCTTTGGATTACTCAGTGGTTGGATCCCCCGGGATCATGGAGCACCGTGTTGGGGTATTGGATTATTATTTGCTTCTGTGTGCCGGATTATCCCCAGTTTGTTTTTCACAAGGAAGTCTGCAGTGTCCTAAAACCCGCGTCAGACGAACGCAGTGATCACGTCCGTGTTGCCGCACAGTTTAACGTCCATCGCAGCATAGAATCATGAGCATTAGAAACCCACACACGAAGTACGTGCGCACCGAACTGAGCACGCACAATGCACGTGGCAAACGGACGCAAGAATGTAAAACCACTGCTAGACAGACACAGAGTGCGCCACGTCCGCGTAGCGTTCTGTGTGAGTGATGAGATGCCAGATGCAGCGCATTTGCGACGTCCAGCACCTTGACGCACAAAATGGCTTTTCATATCCTTTTCAAATTATAATTTTTCATATTTTATTTCGCATAGTTCCCTTTTTTTTTTCCACGTCCGTCAACAAAAACGGATCGTGTAGTGTCTACAGTATCTTCTGTCAGTACGTCTGTCTTTTGTGCACGCACGCAGATTGCGCTCTGACTGCGTTCGTCTGACATTAGCCTAATAAAAAAGGCTCTCGCACAAACAGGACTACCTTCAAGTAGGTAGAAAACAAGAGAACAGTCTGGATTGCTAAAACGCTGCTTTTCCTGGGCTATATTTATTAAGACTTACTTTACAAACCATTAAAATGACAGTTTAATCCGTTCTGCTGCTAGTAATTTTTATCATTTACTTTTACCATGGGAAGCAAGGATCTGCGCAAACCACTTTACAGGGATACTTCATCCTTCCACAGCCTGCGGGGCAGATGTCAGAGAATGTCACTGGCTCCTGATTTCCTATGAATTTTAGGGACATCTCACAGGGAGTTACGGATTCGCACTCATATAAATGATTGGTCAGCCACCTTGGCTTTCCAGATGTTTTGGAACTACCTCTCCCATGATGCACACTCATTGGATTTGCTGAGCATCAGGGGAGATGTAGTTCCAAAACATCTGGGGGGCCAAGGTTGCAGACCCCTGGTGTAACACATTAGATAATGATGATCCCTCCCACAGTACACGGAGGTGAAGCGATGTGCCCCTTATCAAAAGCAGAAGGGAGGGGGGGGGGGTCACGGACCTGTTCCAGGAGGTAGATGAGCTGGTCCCTGGCCAACCTCTTCAGGATGGTGAAATCAGGAAGCGCTGGGCCATCCAGAATGTCAGTGGCCATCACCGCGGGTATTAGGGCTAATACTGCTGCAGCAGCTCCTACAAGACAAATTAAACAAAACAGCACACTGTCACCCGGACTGACACAATGAATAATAATGATGATGATGATTATTATTTGCACACGGCATCTCACTCAGGAGTCACCAGTTTGACAGCATTATGACGCACCGCCTATATTCACTTTTAATGCAATTTTCATTACAAGGTCTGTCTGCGATTGGAGTTATATCATTGTGAGAGGCAGCAGGGATCCCTTTACATAAAAAAAAAAGATTAACCAGACTCTCAGCCCCCTAGGATAGTCACTTACCCACTGTGTAAATATCCCGGGTAGGAACCAAAACGACACGCACATGTTGCAGAGAAGGCAGGAAAGCAGAGGCTCGCTTCCGGTCAGAATGCATTGCGTAGTTTACCCAGTTTCTATGGTAACTAGTTTGTTTGCGGAAGTCTTCTAGCTTTCGGTCACAGCGCCAGTCAGTGTAGCCTAATTTTCGCTGTTGCTAGGCAGTACATAAAAGCTGCCGCCCAGATTTTACATTAGGGTTGCCACATCGGCCATGTTTTCCTGGACACATATTACTAGTTCATTGAGAGGGCGAGCATAGGAGACGTTACTGCACTGCTACATGTATATTGCATATGTTGCAGGGTGGAAATCAAGGCAGGTCACCTGGGATTCCTTTTTGACGTCATACCTTTGTACAGCGCTACAGAACTTGTTAGCATTTATACAAGCTTTTAACTGTACATGCGGAATATGGATTATTCATGCTGCAGAGTAGCATCTTTCATGCTCTGCACATCAGCATGAATAATCCCTATTTGACCAAGAAAACATGGGGGATCTGGCAACCCTAGTTACACACACACACACACACACACACACATATATAATATAAATGGCACGCTGACCACAGTCACTTCTCTCAAATATCTAGGTATGTGGTTAGACCCAAATCTATCTTTTGGCCCCCACATCGAAAAACTCTCATCTAAAATTTACCCCAAACTAGGCGCCCTGTACAGAAACAAATCCTGCCTGAGCCCCGCGGTAAGAAAGCAGATTGTACAACAAATGCTTATGCCAGCTATTGATTACGGAGATGTAGTGTATGCAGCGGCCCCGCAAACACACCTCCAGAAACTTACTACATTGTATAACTCATGCTGTCGCTTTGTGCTACAATGTAACTACATGACCCACCATTGTGACATGTTAAAAGAGCTAAACTGTCCGTCGCTGGAGTCTAAACACACCCTTCACCTTTCCAACCTGGTGTTTAAGAGCTTTTCTGGCTGCCGCCCTACCTGAATAGACTGCTTCCTCCAGCAGCTCCCTCATCCTATAACCTCCGACCCAGGACCAGCACCTTACTTGCAATACCACAATACAAAAAGAAAGTGGCTCGATCCTCATTTTCCTACAGAGCACCGCAGTTATGGAATAACCTCCCAGACGCCATCAAATCTTCCCCCAGTCTAAAGTCACTCAAGAGCTCCCTATTAACATACCTCAATACAGAATGCACCTGTAAACAAGTAACATAGTGACTATATTACTTACATATTTATTTTCTGTTAATCTGTATATTTGTGGTTTTTATTATATCTTAGAAACATAGAAAAATGTCGGCAGATAAGAACCTTACGGCCCATCTAGTCTGCCCAATTACATGGATACTTTACTTGGATTTATCTTTTGTTTAGGATAGCCTTATGCCTATCCCATGCTTGCTTAAATTCAATTACTGTTTTGGCCTCTACCACTTCAACTGGAAGACTGTTCTTGCATTGTATTGCATTGTATTACTTTGTATTTCTGTAACATTTTAATGTTCTTGAACCCAGGACGTACTTGAAAACGAGAGAAATCTCAATGTATCCTTCCTGGTAAAATCCTTTATAAATAAATAAATAAATATGTATATATATATTTTTTATTAGCTTCATAGACAGTCTGTCACTATGGAAAGCCGACACTACCAAATCTTCAGCTCCTTGCAGATGGAGCAGGCAGGAGCCTTGACCAATAGATGATCTTACAATACATGAAATATGCTCATCTACATACAGTGTAATGTTAACCCCTTCGCTGCTGAGCCATTTCACCTTTGTGTGCTGAGCTCATTTTGACTGTTTTGTGCTCATCATGTTTAAACGCGATTTGAAGTCGCTTTATTACAGGACCCAAACAAATGTATATATCTTTATTTTCAACAGACTCGACTGATTAAAAATCTATCATTATTACGTGTATATGTTATGTCGTGTCAGGATGCTATAAGAAAAAAAAAATTTCATTCAGATTTCAATCACATATTTTACACAGTGTAAAATATTTTTTTATTTTTTCACATTTTATCATCCAAATCATTGTGGTTATGTATTCTATGGTAAACTCTGGTTTAAAAAAAATAAATCGAAAAATACAGTAACAGGTTCCCATTTCTGAGAAAATACACAATTTTATCTAAAACTGGAAAAAAAAAACGAAATGTTTCACTTGTATTGTGGCGCATTATGTTTTATGAATAATAAGACTATTGGGGTAATTAAGACAGCACCGATATTTGTGAAATTTCGGTGCATTCCCGTTCGCCTTCCCTGTGGTGAATTCACTATTCACTTCACCACAGGTGCGCTGATCATGGAGCTGCCAAAGACCGCCACCAACCAGACAAATGAACTGCTGGGGGAGAAAAAATGTAACTCTGCTATAAGAGATTCCCCTATTTCCACCTGTTGAACTGAATCACCAAAAATCGGGGCATTTCCCTAACACTTTGCTGCAGTTTGGCGTTTTCTATATAACCAATGCATCTCTATGGGCCAATTTTACCGCTGACGAAGATGGGCGAATTGCCGCTCATAGCAAGTTCCCACGGGAACAGGGCCCTCGTTTCCTCCTGTACTGGTTTGTCAAAATGTTGTTCAATGTATTGTAACCCTGTCTATACTGTGCCCATTGTACAGCGCTGCGGAATATGCTGGTGCTTTATAAAGAATAATAATAGTAGGACCTTATCAAATAATCTATACATTCATAGGACCTTCTCTATTATTTTCATGCTTTAGTTTTGTTAAAAAAAAACACTTTTTAAAGGTTTTAAACCCCTGGTCAGCTTTTTTTCGGCGATTGTCGGTGGCTGATCGGAGGCGTTCAGTGGCTGCATTCAGCAGGTCCATTCGGTGCACTTCGGGGGCAAATGGAGCTTGCGGAAGGGCGCCTAATGAGAGAGTACCAAAATTACAGTGCTCTCTGAATAGCCCAATTCCCTATGTCCCACACAGAACCTCAAATCTGTGAGAGCTGATCTGAGCATGATGCATTGGGACCAGGAAGTGGGAGCCAATTTTGGTCCCACCTCCCTTCCAACCACTGGATAGGTGATCCAATTTATTCTACAGATGCCTTATCTCGGAGAACTTTGTCAGACATACCTCTGTCGGGAAAATGATACATGTGTAGCTAGTTATTTATTTATAAAGGATTTTACCAGGAAGGATACGTTGAGATTAACCTGTTAAGGCCTAGTGGTTTCAATCTGAAACCACATTTTCAGATTGAAACCACTGTAGTTTTCCAAATTACATTAGTGTTTCAGGTCTTTAGATATACAGGGTTATTCAAAGAGATCCGAATTGTGGCCGAAAGGTAACCGAACAGTGAAATTCAGCGTACGGTTACCTTTCCTGGCCATTCGGCTATTCAGAGAGCAGGCAGTTCGCTAAATGTTGGCGAATTGCCTGCACATACGGTGCCTGTTCGAGGGCAGTGAGATCCCCATAGAGAAGCAATGCTTTGTCTATTCAGAGAACAAAAACCAGCAGTGAAAAGTTGCCGAAATGCCCTGCTGTTCGGTGGTTTCATTCGACAGGTTTATTCAGGCGAATCCCATAGGCTTCAATGGTAAAAATATTCCCGTTTTAATGCAATATCTAATAAACCGTTGATTGGCGTTTTTTCAGTTTATTTTTTTAAATAGTTTCTTTTTTTCTGTAACAGCCCTTTTTATTATCATTCATCGGATCTTATATGTAAATTTCAGACATTTTCTTTCTGTAGTTTCTTTGCAAACAGCGTTTCACATTCAAGCGTATGGTCCTTTTTTTTTTTCCACTCTATTCGTCTGTGGTGTTGGCTTTTTCCGGTGGCTGCGCTGTGATCGGCGGCTGCTGGGGTTTCTCCGGCGTGGTTAATCCAGGGGTTTTGGTGTGCGTTCACCAGGTTTGCGGTGGCTTTTCCCTGCACTACGACAGCCCTGTGTTGCTTGCCGAATACACCGCAGGGTCGCCAAATCGCGCCGCATTCAAGAGAGCGAAAAGTCACCGAACGTGCGGTGACTTTGATTCTCTTTGAATAACCCTGATAGATTTATGCAAAAATTTAAAATTTTTATTTTGCAATTTCCATTTCACGCCCCTTAAATGAAAAACATCTTGTTTTTACCTTTTTTTGTATGGTTTACTTTAACACATATAACAAATGTATGAAAAGTATGTTCGCTTTTTTAAAAATATTTTTTTTTTTTATTGTTTCAAGATGTGTAAATGGGATACAAAATGAAAAAAGGGGGGAGGGGAACAGTAACATACATAAAAGGGGAAAAGCCGTTACAGTTATCTTGCGCAATGATACCGAGCTGTATCTGTCAACAAGTGCTTGACAGAGACAGAACACGAACGGGGGGGGGGGGGAGAGAGAGAGACAGTCAAGCACGAACAACGTAGACACTAGCAATAAACACTTATATTACATATGCAATATGAGCGCTGGGACCATAGGACTCCAAGGCGTACGTAAAGCAGGGTACCAGGTTTAGCAAACCGGCAGGACAGGCCCTTTAATTTTAACAAAGTTATGAAGCAAGTGATCCCGCCATAGTGACCAGGGATCGTGTTTTAGCGGGGAAAGATTAAAACGTGACAGGGCTAGCTCCTCAGAAGTTGCCAAATCATAGACCATCTTTAGCAGGTCAGGGAGGGTAGGGGGTGCAGTCTTTTTCCAGAGTCTAGCGAAAAAGGAGAGAACATGAAACAATCCAAAAAAGTTTACGTTGTCGTGATAGTTTCCTCACCACTTCGGGGAGCGTTCCCAGGAGGTAAATTTCTAGAGAGAACGGGACCACAGTGCCCAGAACATCATCTATAAATGCCGCCACTTGTAGCCAGAAAGGTTGGCGTACAGGGCAAGTCTACCATACATATAGCATCGTACTCCACATAGCAAGACAGCGCTAGCAGGTGTCAATAGTATTCGGCTTGAAGTGACGTTCTCTAGTGGGAACCAAGTACCATCTATACAGCACTTTACGTTGCGTTTCAAAAAGGGAAATACACCGAGACGCACCTTTGTCGAATAAGAAAATGTGATCCCACTGTACCGCCGCAGGGGACAGGTTGAGCTCGTTTTCCCAAGCCACTTGAAAATGGCCAGCGGGGAGAGTCATGAGCAGTCAGCAGTAGTGTGTAGCATAGGGAGAGGAGTTTGGTCATCTAGGAGGGGTAAACAGCGAAAGTCTTGAGGGATGAAAGCAAGGGTGTACCCACGGAGAGCAATCCCAGTAATCCTGCCTTCCCTATGTAAGATTTCAGTTGGAGAAATTAGAGAAACGCAAGAGAAGGTATCCCATATTTTACCTGCAATTGGGCGAAAGTAAGGAAGAAGCCTGAAAAAACTGGTACACATGAGTGATCCCATTCTGAGTCCATGGTTTAGGGTTGAAGAAGGGGATCACATAGACCAGGGCACTTGCTGGAGTGGCTAGGGACAAAGTTTAGAGAGAGCTTTGGGCACGGACATGACGGTCCCAGATGTTAAAGTACCATTTAGTAATATGAAGGGCAGTCGGGAGAGGAGGCGTAAGGAGTAGGCATGAGAATAGTTAGGCAATGAGACTGACTGCATATATGTCCAAAGGGGCGGATCTACATAAAAAGTTTCACCCAAAGAGGCTATAACGGCCGCTCTGTAATAAGCGACTACCTGAAATTTAAGGCCTCCGTATTCGGGGGGGGGGGGGAGAAGAGGTAAGAACATTAAATGGGATGCGTGGACGCCTCCCGTTCCATATAAAGGAGGGGATGTCCCGTTGAACTAAGTTTAGTAAGGACCGAGGTACGGAAATAGGTAGCATTCGAAATACATACAACAATTTGGGCAAAATCGTCATTTTAACAGCCGCCGCTCTGCCGAGCCATGAAAATCTCACTGTCCTCCACCGCAGTAGGAGAAACTTCACTTCAGAAAAGACCTTTATATGGTTAGAAGACAAAACGCGCTCAAACCGTCCTGGGATCGTTACACCCAAATATCTGATGCTCTGTTCTTTCCAAGCAAAGGAGTACCGAGCCTTTATACTCAGTAAAACATCTGGAGATACGCTTAGAGCCAGTGCTTGCGTTTTAGGCAGATTGATGGAGCAAATTAAGCCGTATTCTTGCTGAGCGGGGTGTAGGGGGGGGTAGGGAGGATATCGGGTCGGTAACTGTCAGAAGGATGTCGTCACCAAAAAGGTTTAATTTGAACGTCCCGGGACCTACATGCATACCACATATGTGATCGTCCTGCCTTATAGCCTGGGCCAAGGGTTCCAGTATCAATGCATAGAGCAGCAGAGACAGGGGGCAACCCTGCCGCGTCCCATTAGAGATATTAAAAGCGCTTGAGAGGAAGCCACTAGTCAGCAACCTAGCAGACGGCTGGGCATACAGTGCCATAATAGATCTGATATGCTCGTCTAAAAATCCAAATTTACAAAGAACGCTACTCATAAATCCCCAGTGGACCCTGTCAAACGCTTTCTCTGCGTCTAGAGAAAGCCATATATATCAGGGGTGTGGAAATTATATCGGCCGACGCCTGGGACATGAAGATTCGGGCGCCGGACGAGTAGATTTTTTTGAGATGCAGTCCAGCGGGCAAGAAGCCCGCTGGACTGCTCCCGGCACACGAGTGCCGTCGGGATACAAAGCGCGATCCTCCATAGGAGGATCACGCTTTGTACACTGAGCGCAGAGAGTGGAAGGAACGCTCACTCTCACGGATGTTTCTTCCTCTCTCTCACTCACTGAGCGGTGCAATGGGGAGGGGCGAGGTTTGTGCGGCGGCAGCGAGTGCGTCTCCCCGCTGAGCAGGGAAGGGCCTGCGAAGAGGATGAATTATTCAGTGCTAAGCATGCCCGCTGCTGCCTGCCTGGGAGCTTTGATCCAGGGATCGCCAGGCAACGTGACAATGCGGGCATTCACGCCATGTGTATGTTTATTTGGCAGGCATCAGCCTGGAACAAAATGCTGCCGTGCCCAGACGAGTCTCTGTGGCCGCTGAATTGCCCAGCATCAGCTTAGTCACTCTGGTCTCCCCGCGCCTGGACGGGGTCTGCATACTTCCTGCAGCCGAGCAGCTCCTTCCTGAAGACCCTCTATGGAGCAGATCAAGGAAGGCCCTGCTATTGGGTGGTGCCCCCCCGTGTGACCTTTCTGTCCATGTAACATTGTTTCTGTTTCTTTCTCCACATACTGTGTGCGCGTGCCGGGCTCCGACCTGCAATAAAGGCCGTTTCATTGCTCGGTGAGGTGTTTTGGGGGTCTGTGAAGGTGCAGGATTTATAGTGTTTCCCCACGTCTTGTCCTCGCCCTTTATTTATGGGTTTGTGTGTGTGGGCATTATCTGGTCTGAGGTCTATATCTGTGCGCATTATCTGGTCTGAGGTCTATATCTGTGGGCATTCGGATTAAATTGGCACTAATTTATATGTATTTAATTAATACAGCTTGCATTCTAACTCAAATTACGTGAGCGCTGTTATGAATAAACACTATTTGGTTGAAATTATTTTTCTTAATCAGGACAAGTAGATTGTCAGGAGGGACATGTAGATTGGACTACCACTTAGTCCGCTGGACAAGTAGATTTTTTAAAAAATTTCCACACCCCTGTATATGTTCGCTTTTTTTTTACAGAAATGTTATTCGCTATATTTCATACACTTAGAATGAGTTGAGACCAGGGGGAACATTTAATATTCTAATTTTTTTTAATGAATTAATTTACAGCAAACATTCGGGTAAACATGCACTCTGTGGTATAAAAAAATAATATTAGTGGTCAATATGGAAAGTCTATATAGAAACCTTGAAGAGGCTCTTGTGGTCATGTACTCATGCAGTAGGTAACATCAAATATATGCATTTCGATAAAAAGAAACTACATTCCGTTATCTAATTCATATTTACTAAATCTTTTTTTAATATCAGACATGTTTTTACCCAAATAAAACACAGGCTATAATCACAATTCCACAGGTTATGACCATTGTTTTTTGTTTTTTTTCAATCCCCAGCTCTCTTCAAAGAAAAACAAGACAATGTGCCATTATCTTTTTTTTTGGATGGACACAAAATGCATCCTAGCTACTAACTGGCATAACTATGCTGCAATGATGTCACTGATCCCGCAATGTCCATGATGTGATGCATGAGATATCAAGGATCTGGAGTGACGCTTTCAGCATTGTAGGACTGGGATGTCACGGAAATAAAAAAATGTCCTTAACAATGAGTCAATATCATAAAATATAAAACAGAAAAGATAGGTTTGATATAAATTTGTCAAGCCCTAGGAACAAGGAAAGCTTGGATATCAACCGCAGTTTTTAGGCCGCGGTCACACAAATGCACTTGAGAGCGGAAAGAACGTCCTTGCGAGTGGATGTTCCTTCCACTCTGACGCCAGTGTGGCCACAACGCTGAGCGTAGTCAGTGCGCTCAGCGCTACAAAGCTCGATCCTACTATGTCCGTCCTAGCTTTTGACGGTGTTTCAGCAAGTATAGTGTAGTGTGCACGCTGCACAGTGTGGCCTTCAACATCAAGACGGACGGAGGGGGTCACATGGACTCATTCACTGTGCTCATGCGTCCGCAGCCTTAGGAGCCAGATAATGATTGCATACAGATTTGTTGAGAATAATCCAAATAATTAGGATCCAGGGGTCAAATTCTAGAAGTTCCTGGAATTGTCAAGCCCTGGATTGACACACAGGAAAACGCAACTTCCCTGCTATGTGATTTTACGCTCGGCCAAAAACAGCAGTAAGAGTCTCAAGAAACAAAGATAAAAGTAACAATTAAACCTAGATATAACAAGATGCAAATAAAACCAGTGATAGTTACCCTTAGGCATTGCAGCTATAGCGGTGTTGGATCAAATGGTTTATATTAGGAGTTATGGAGTTCATTGAAACAGTCCGATGTGTAGTTACATGTAACGTGTATTTAGTCTCTGCTTTGTATTTTAAACAGCATTTAGGATTGTTTGGAGAGGAGATGTTCTCTAATCAGCTTGTACAGGGATTCTTCTTTCTGTAAATAACTGCTGTAAAGTCTTCTCCAGCACTGCGTTTGTTCCACGTAGCCCATTCACCACTTCCGAAGACCAACGGAAATATTCTTGGACCCGCAGCTCTGACCAGCCTGCAGTATTGGCACACATTACTTATTTAAAAATATATGTACGAAAAAGAATTCAGGTCACTATTTTCATGCTAACATTGAACTAGTATTATACAGTAATCTTGCCAATGACATATTCTGGCCAAGATCTTACATACAGTCATGGCCAAAAATATTGGCATCCCTGCATTACCATCAGATAATGCACCACTTCGCCCAGAAAATCCTCCCCACGCTGGAGAATACGGATTTGGCCAGCAATGAGTTCAGATCTAAATCCCATAGAGCCCCTGTGGAGAGATCTCAAAACAGCAGTTGGGAAGAGGGAACCTTTCCAATCTGAGGGACCTGGAGCAGTTGGCAACAGACTTACCCATTTCAATGGGAGTTATTGGACGATACCGGGACCATCTGGTACAGGTTTACATGAAAAAGATGCATTGTATAGTAAAAACTGTCGTGCCACGGCAGGGAAATGTGAAAAGATGGATTGTATAGTAAAACTGCCGTGCTTCTCCCCCCCCCCCCACTTTCCTCTGTGAGCCGGCTGCATTCAGCATTGCCGTCTCTGGTGCTGAAATTCAGCACCAGGTACAGGGGGTTAATCCCCCCCCCCCTTGCAGACTGGCTATTGTTTTTCTCCTTCCCCCTGCTTCGGCTGCCCTGGATGGGGGCTGTCTTTGGTGCTGAAACAGAGTTTCAGCACCAGAGTTTTTTTTTTTTCCTTGCCGCAGCGGCCCCCCCCTATGCAGCAAGGTTTTTTTTTCCCCTTTACTGGCCTGTCCATCGGCCGATCTGAGTTGTCCACAGATACTTCCAGTGGACGACCTCGATAGGCCGATGGCATTGTCTGCAGTCGAGTGACCAAGTCAGTCGCCCGACTACGGTGCCAGCCTAAATTTCAGGATTAGTATTTACCCTAAGCAACAGATTCTGCTTAATTCTGATGCGGACGTAAAAAGGAAGTATAAATGTACATGATAGACTTGTAGTGAGGACTGTAGAAAAATGGAACAGAAATTCTTAATTAGGGGCATGGTTAACACTAACCATAAAACGAGCAGCTTTTTTGCACTGGATTTGAGTCTTTTTTCAGTGCAAGTCGCATGAAAAAAAACCAAAAACAGGTGACTGACTAATTATTTTGGCCTAAAAACTACTTTTTTTATAATTCTTTATTTTTGATTTTGCAAAGGACAACATACAACAAAACATTAACTTAGTAATCAGCAAGTGCAGAGGCCATTTTAAACCTTACTGTAAACAACAGGGAACCCCACCCCCAAATTTTTTTTTAAAAAAAACACTTTTTTAAAGTCGTCTAAATCCAGGTAAAGTATCCATGTAATTGGGCAGACTAGATGGGCCGAAAGGTTCTTATCTGCCGACATTTTTCTATGTTTCTATGGTGGTGGATACATGGAACAGCCTTCCAGTTGAAGTGGTAGAGGCCAAAACAGTAATTGAATTTAAGCAGGCATGGGATAGGCATAAGGCTATCCTAAACAAAAGATAAATCCAGGTAAAGTATCCATGTAATTGGGCAGACTAGATGGGCCTAAAGGTTCTTGTCTGCCGACATTTTTCTATGTTTCTATGGTGGTGGATACATGGAACAGCCTTCCAGTTGAAGTGGTAGAGGCCAAAACAGTAATTGAATTTAAGCAAGCATGGGATAGGCATAAGGCTATCCTAAACAAAAGATAAATCCAGACTAGGTTTTTAAATCCACAGCAATACTATCGGTGGACACAAGGTGGCGTCCTGACAATAGTGAACTCAAATTTACATGCCCAAACGAAAAAAAAGCAAAAACAATTCTGAAAGCCTTTGACAGAACCCTTCCTGATACAACTAAAAATGATTTCAGGAGGTTTAATGCACCTCCTGGTAACATTACTAAGTACGCACCTTTAGGAATACTGCGGTTTAGATCTCGCAGGTTATATAACTTGTCAGCCAGTTTCACCAGCTTTGCATTATAGCTACAATGAGGCGCGTGCTCGATCTGCTGCTTCTTCCGTTCCATCTTTGCTAAGGTCTTATCATCTGTCACCTCTTCTACTATCTTTCGGACCTCCGGACCAAAATGCTCCTCAATTTCCAAGAACGTGGTGTTTGTATCTTCAACTGTGTCGTGCAGCAGAGCAGCCTGGGGGTTATACAAAAAAAAGAAACAGAACAGTAAGAATTCTTAAATCTGTATGGGGGGGGGGGGGGACGACAAGCACCTGTATCCTATGCAAGGGAGAATATGATTATTCTGGAATTATGTTTTGCAGCAGAAGTAACTTTGTTTTCTTCAGGACCACAGGTCACAAAGACGGAAAAGGTTGAATCAAATGGTTGTATTTAAAGGAACAAACACACTGGATTGTGCTGAAAGGGTACAGGTTGAATTCATTGCTTCTACTTGCTCACATTTTATGGATGTTTCTTATTTGGTTCATGATAAATACCTGAAAATTGACTTTCTAGTAATAAGCGTTCTTTTCTATATGGGCTGTGCACGCCTAGAAGTATTCCTTTTACCGACTAACAGATTTTCACATTCAGAAAATGTTGCATTCTTTATCATCGAGATTGTTTGCAATTTTACCTCAAAGAACTTATCATGGACTTATTTACAGTTAGTGGAATAACTACTCAAACAGTACAATGGTCCTGCTTTGTGGGTGTTGCCTTACGGAGGAGGGGGGGGTGAAGAATGCAAGAGCTGTGCAAGTGACACTCTGTACTTCCAGTGACATGCTGACGTCTTAAGCCTGTGGTTGCCAACCTGGGTCCTCAGGTACCCCGAACAGGCCAGGTTTTGAGGATCACATTGGGGAAATGCAGACTGAATCCTGCAATCACTGAGCAGCAAATTATATCACCTGTGCTGTGCTTCACATATCTGGAAAACCTGGCCTGCTTGGGGGTACTTGAGGACCGCGGTTGGGGACCACTGTCTTAGGCAGTTCCCACCTATTATTACTTATTAAATAGGGAATTACATAGAATCCTTACATTTGTTGGTCTTTTGCGTAGCACAATGCATAGATGGTGGGTTGCTTCATGAGAATCAAGACTCCCTCATTTTGAAAGGAGCTTTACAGCATTGTAAATATTCACAAATTGGGATTGATGGCATTAAACCCTGTACAGGCTAGGGCAGGGCAATGTCTGTCCCGCGGTATCACTTGGTCTGGCCCTTAGAGCCCCACAGCAGGGGGGTGTTTAAATTCACTCTCCTGCTCCTTTTACCTGACCTCAGCGCGGTGAGTAGTAGACTGAGGGGGTCAGGGATTATCCCCACTTCCCTCACTCACTGCTGCACAGTGGATCTTCCTTCACGCTGCGCCCCCTCATCTTCCGGGCCAAATGTGAAGGAGGATCCAGCGCTCTTCAGTGAGTGCGGGAATAATCCCCACCCCCTCATTCTACTACTCGCCATGCGCCAAGTTCAAGTGAAAGTGCCTGGGGGGGGGGGGAATTAATGTAATGGGAAGAGGGTGGGGTGGAATGAAACGGGGGGGGGGGGTTGTGTGAAATTAAATGTGGAGGAGGTGAAATGAATTAAATGGGGAGAAGTGAAATTAATTAAATAGGGGAGGGAGTGTGTGTGAAATTTATTAAATGTGGAGGAGTGTGAAATAAATTCATTTTTCCCCATATTTCTTAATGTTTAACATTTTTATTTTAAGAGCAAAAAATTAGAAAAATTGATTTATCGTTCAGATCAAACCTGAAGTAAAGATAGAAGAAAAAAAAAAAAAATACCAAAAAAAAAAACTATATAGCTGGCTAATTTATAAGTTGTTAATTTTATATGGCCCTCAAATAAATCTCCAAATGGCCCTTAGCAGAAAGACGGTCCCGCACCCCTGGGCTAGGGAAAACTCTACTTAAATCCAAGATATAAATCAATGTGAAATTCCTTGGCTAACTTTCATTCAAAGTTCAAAATCCTATGGCAGCTTCACTAATGCATGTTCAGACACAGAAACAGTATGTGAACTCACGAGTGAACTATACCTGTAACACCACTACATCGGTGATCCCAGCCTCCTGAGATAAAATTGTAGCCACACCTACAAGACAATAAAAAGCAGGGAGAAAAGGGTTAATTGTTATAAACTAAACAGTATCTAGTGATTACACCACACATAAGGGGATTTAGTAAGGTTTATACCTTAAGGCCGGTGTCAGACGAGTGTTTTTCAGAGTGGAAGGAACATCTGTGAGAGTGGACGATCCTTCCACTCTGACGTCCATCTGGCCACATCGCTGAACGCAGTTAGTGTGCTCAGCGCTGCAAGGCTCCATCCTCCAGCACGCTTTGCAGCTCCGAACGCACCTCGTAGCATTCCGCAAGAGAGGCTTTTTCAGCATGTCTGGAAAAGCACACACAATTTGTGCGTGCTACAGCGTGTGGCTGGCCCCATCAAACCACTGTGACAGGCGTCGGAATGCATGTCAGTACGGGCACACATAGTGCGCTCGTCTGATACTAACCTAAAAAAGGGATACACTACTCATCCTGACCATTTTATAGTTTTAAAGTGGTCAGGATGTGAGGAGTGTGCCCCCCCCTCCCCACTACTATCCTGATCTAGGTAACGTGGAGGAGTATGTTCTACCCCACACAGCTTCACCAGCAGACAGGATTTTTAACTTCCAGGCTGCCTGTCACCATGTCACCTTTTCTATAACCAAAATAGCGAGCGGTCTCGCGGAGGCAGCCGATGGATCGGATCTGCACTGCTCCGATCCATCGTTCTGCGCAGTTATTTAAAAAGGACAAAAAAAAAAAAAAAAAAAAGGGATTTTTCAGTAGAGTATCCCTTTAAATGGATACCAAGGGCTAGATTCATCATCAGATGTAAACTGACCAAATCCATAGAGGGTTATTCAGAGAAAGGTGAAAACCAGGAGAACTGGCAGAAGAAGAGAACAATCTAGACCAAATAGCTGATTTGGAAAGTGAGATCAAGGGGAGAAATTTTTTTGGATTGGCTATTTTGACCTAGAATTTTTACTTCTCCAGTCATTCTCCTGAGTTTCACCTATCTCAGACTTTCATTGCTTTGGAATTTTTAAGAGAGGGTTGGTCAAGGGCAAATCACAGCACCGTCCAGGACTTTTCAACGTAGTTTGAATGGTCAGGGTGACCTGTCTGAAAAGCTGTCAATCAGATTTTAGCTTAGCTGCTCAGCATTCTGGAGCGCCGGTGTTTTGTCGGATCTGGTTCCTCGCCAAGAGCTGTTCCAAGCAGCCTTTGTATGAGGTTTTATACAAATTATGTACAGTTTTTCAGTGCAAAAACAAAGTATGTTCTTAATAAATACGGCAGAACATTAAATAGGCTTAATACACACACACACACACACTTAGGCTGGGTTCACACCTAAGCGTTTTACAGCGCGCTCCTGCGCGCTGTAAAACGCCTAAACAGTGAAATCCCATGATTGCCTATGTGGGCATATCCCACCTGGCCGTTTCTCAGCGCGCAGGAACGTGCTGAGAAACGGCCGACGCAAAAAGAGGTCCAGGAGCTTCTTTTCTGCATATAGCCGCGCGTTCGTGGCCATATCATAGCCGCGAACGCGCGTAAAAAACGCGCGCATTGCGCGATGCAGCGCTACGCTGTGGTGTGAACCCAGCCTTATAGTGTGGAGGCTTTTTATCTCACTTTTTGTCCTCCACAACCCTTGTAGACACTAATTTACCCTACGGTCCAAGCATCCACTGCAACTGGTCATCATGCCTACCTCCTAGCTGATGAGGGTTCAACAAACCCGAAACAGCGCTGTCCTAGGAGTGGCTTTGTCCAGTTGCATAAACCTTATCTCTGCTACAAAGCCACGGTGTGGCATAGCATTGATTTTAGGGTTCTGTGTAATAACAGATCCAGGATGCATAAAAGTGAGAAAGGGGTCATTTGCATATCCTACCCAGAATTCCTTGCTGCATATGGGGAATGTGGCACAGGAGCTCTGAGATGCAATTATTTGAATTGCTATGATGTGCAAGTGGCTTCTGCAATAATAAAAAAACACACTTATTAAAGTGTGGAGGCTTTTTATCTCACTTTTAGTCCTCCACCACAACCCTTTTAAAAAAAAAAAAAATGTCGATGAGAAATGACGGCACTCAAAGGCTTTTTGTCTACTGTTGCTTTATTGGGTATTCCATAACTGGTAACGTTTCAGTTCCACCCTGGAACTTTCCTCAGACCATGAATAAAAAACACCACCACATCATCAATATAAATCTAAAAATAAACTACATACCCCTCCGAGGAGTAGGCATGTGACCACCACCACCACCGCACCTATATTGAATCTCATCACGGCTAACCGACATACTCAAAAGCTCACAGCCTACTCCGGCTGTACACACTCACATGTAATCATGGCGCCCAGGCTCTCACCCCACCGATCCATCCATCCATACACACCAAGATTTCACAGTGTCAGGCAACTCCGCCACATTTTAGCATGGAAAAATAATCGTGTACACTTCTGTGTTAAATGAAAGAAACCCCTATGTGTAGATAGGGAGAGCTGCCGGACACAGTAAAATCTTGGTGTGTGCCATCATTTCTCATTTAAATTTAAAACCTTGGAAGCCATGTGACGGAGCACCAGACGGAAAAACAGGATTTTTTCAAAATAAGCGTGCGTGTATGACCTACAAAAAGAGATATATCGCTAAAAAAAAAAAAAAAAAAAAAAAAAAAAGAAGAAAATGTCCTTATGCCTAAATAAAAACTAAATTTATGGAATATATTTCACAAAAAACGTTTCTCAGCGCAATTTTTTTTTTTTTTTTTCATGCAAAACGTCTCCACAAGAAATAAAAAAAAACTGGAGTGTCAAATGGGTGAGAAATGGGTGCTTGGAACAGCTCTCGACGAGGAACCAGACCGACATCACCGGGTCTCTGTTAAACACCTCTTGTCTTGTCTTTGCTCGCCCTGACAAGTTATTACCACTTTAAAAAGTAAAGCCTATATTGTACCACAAGAATGTCGCTTTATACTTTATCATTGAGCATTCTCACGATCTCCTGTACCTAATCAGTGTATCGGATTATAATGTGGTATATAATATATATATATTATATATAATTTACCAGGAAGGATACATTGAGATTTCTCTCGTTTTCAAGTTATGTCCTGGGTTTGAGAACATTGAATGGTTACAGAAATACATATCTAAAACATATGTGAATGGAGTCAGTCATAGGGTTACCTTGTGCCACCTCCTGCCATACATAATGAATTCATGTCACAGTGCCCTCACTCCCCGCAATCGGACATACATATATGTGGACGGATTGTCAGATTGCGGTGATTGTGTTCACTGTGACATGGATTCATTGTGTAAAGCTGGAGGTAGCACAAGGTAACAATCTGACAGACTCATTCACATGCGTTCCATATTATATTACCTATAGGATGGTTAATATAAGGTGTCTTCTCCACGTCCTTTCTGCGCTGCCGCTTATGTTTCTCAGCAGCAAAGTTTGCAGTTTGTAGAAGAAGAGCAACATCTGAGCCCATTGTGACCGAGTGGCGTGCCAATTGCGGATAGGCCTCAAACAAAGCAGTGCGCGTGCGCGTAGCTTCGTTTCCGGGTCCAGGTGGGTGTGGTCACCTTGCTAATGGCAGATTAAAGTGACGGTGCAGCGAGAGGGCACACTGGAAACACCCGGCATGCACCGCTCCAGACACTCATGGACTAGTAGTGGGAGTGTTTGAACGTGTGTGTGTGTTTTGTACCGCTGTGTATGTACTTTATACTATTTTAGAGGATGTTGCAGGCTGCTGACTCTACTCAGGATTCACTTAGTGATGGAAAGTCCGGTTCTTTTAGGTGACTCGGTTCATCATGGGCACATGAACCGATTCATTTGAATCACAGTTTAAAAATCGCAGAGGGGAAGGGGAGTGAATTCCCAGTAACTGCTCCTCTGGCTCGCTCCCCGCCCAGCTCCTCTGGCTCGCTCCCCACCCGGCTCCTCTGGCTTGCTCCCCACCCTGCTCCTCTGGCTCGCTCCCCGCCCAGCTCCTCTGGCTCGCTCCCCGCCCAGCTCCTCTGGCTCGCTCCCCGCCCAGCTCCTCTGGCTCGCTTCCTGCCCGGCTCCTCTGGCTCACTCCCCGCTCTGCTCCTCTGGCTCGCTCCCCGCCCAGCTCCTCTGGCTCACTCCCTGCCGTGCTCTGGCTCAATCCCTGCCGTGCTCCTCTGGCTCGCTCCCCGCCCTGCTCCTCTGGCTCACTTCCTGCGCTGCTCCTCTGGCTCGCTCCCCGTCCTGCTCCTCTGGCTCGCTCCCCGCCCGACTCCTCTGGCTCGCTCCCCGCCGACTCCTCTGGCTCGCTCCTCGCCCGACTCCTCTGGCTCGCTCCCCACCCGGCTCCTCTGGCTCGCTCCCCGCCTTGCTCCCTTGGCTCGTGCGGTATAATTAATGCAGCTTATGAATACGCACACTGCAGGGAACAAGCACCTCTCTGCGAGGTATAATTAATGCAGCTTATGAATACGCACACTGCTGGGAACAAGCGCCTCTCTGCGGTATAATTAATGCAGCATTTGAATACGCACACTGCGGGGAACAAGTGCCTCTCTGCGCGGTATAATTAATGCAGCTTATGAATCCGCGCACTGCAGGGAACAAGCACCTCTCTGCGAGGTATAATTAATGCAGCTTATGAATACGCACACTGCAGGGAACAAGTGCCTCTCTGCGAGGTATAATTAATGCAGCTTATGAATACGCACACTGCAGGGAACAAGCACCTCTCTGCGAGGTATAATTAATGCAGCATATGAATACGCACACTGCAGGGAACAAGCGCCTCTCTGCGAGGTATAATTAATCCAGTTTATGAATACGCACACTGCAGGGAACAAGTGCCTCTCTGCGCGGTATAATTAATGCATCTTATGAATACGCACACTGCAGGGAACAAGTGCCTCTCTGCGAGGTATAATTAATCCAGTTTATGAATACGCACACTGCAGGGAACAGGTGCCTCTCTGTGCGGTATAATTAATGCAGCTTATGAATACGCACACTGCGGGGAACAAGTGCCTCTCTGTGCGGTATAATTAATGCAGCATATGAATACGCGCACTGCAGGGAACAAGTGCCTCTCTGTGCGGTATAATTAATGCAGCATATGAATACGCACACTGCGGGGAACAAGTGCCTCTCTGCGAGGTATAGTTAATGCAGCTTATGAATACGCACACTGCGGGGAACAAGCGCCTCTGCGTGGTATAATTAATGCAGCATATGAATACGCACACTGCAGGGAACAAGTGCCTCTCTGCGAGGTATAATTAATGCAGCATATGCAAGGCTCGAGTCGAGCGGGAACGCGCGGGAACGGCGTTCCCGCACTTCTCCCACAGCGGGAACGCAGCGTCCCCGCTGTGACCCGAGCCCGAAACGCTGGAGCAGGCCGCCGCCGCACATTGCCGGCGGCCGCGGGCTTCCTGCTAGACTGGCCGCTGACTGGAAGTGCAGCCGCTCCCCTGGCTGTTTCATCAATCCCAGGCGATCCTGTCAGCGGCCGTTCTAGCAGGAAGCACGCGGCGGCGGCAGAGGCATAGGTGAGCTGGCGGCAATAATCTCCATGAGAGCTGGGGGCATTATCCATGAGACCTGGGGGCAGTATCCATGAGACCCTGGGCATTATCCATGAGACCTGGGGGCAGTATCCATGAGACCTGGGGGCAGTATCCATGAGACCTGGGGGCATTATCCATGAGACCCTGGGCAGTATCCATGAGACCTGGGGGCATTATCCATGAGACCTGGGTGCAGTATCCATGAGACCTGGGGGCATTATCCATGAGACCTGGGGGCAATATCCATGAGACCTGGGGGCAGAATCCATGAGACCTGGGGGCATATCCATGATACCTGGGGGCAGTATCCCTGAGACCTGGGGGCATTATCCATGAGACCTGGGGCATTATCCATGAGACCTGGGGGCATTATCCATGAGACCTGGGGGCAGTATCCAAGAGACCTGGGCAGTATCCATGAGACCTGGCGGCAGTATCCATGAGACCTGGGGGCAGTATCCATGAGACCTGGGGGCATTATCCATGAGACCTGGGGGCAGTATCCATGAGACCTGGGGGCATTATCCATGAGACCTGGGGGCAGTATCCATGAGACCTGGGGGCATTATCCATGAGACCTGGGGGCAGTATCCATGAGACTTGGGGACATTATCCATGAGACCTGGGGCATTATCGAGACCCTGGGGTATTATCCATGAGACCTGGGGCATTATCCATGAGACCTGGGGGCATTATCCATGAGACCGGGGGCATTATCCATGAGAGTGGGGGCATATATCCATGAGACCTGGGGGCATATATCCATGAGACCTGGCGGCATTATCCATGAGAGCTGGGGCATTATCCATGAGAGCTGGGGGGCATATCCATGAGAGCTGGGGCATTATCCATGAGAGCTGGGGCAATATATACCCATATGAGCTGGGGGCAATTATATCCATGTGAACTGGGGGCAATTATATCCATGTGAACTGGGGAAAATATATCCATGTGAACTGGGGAAAATATATCCATATAACCAGTGTTGTGCATATTATTCTTGGGGTTCAGTGTTGTGTATATTATTCTGGAGGCTCAGTGCTGTGCATGTTATTATGTTATTCTTGGGGCTCAGTGCTGTGTATATTATTCTGGGGGCTCAGTGCTGTGTATATTATTCTGGGGGCTCAGTGCTGTGTATATTATTCTGGGGGCTCAGCGCTGTGTATATTATTCTTGGGGCTCAGTGCTGTGTATATTATTGTGTTAGTGTATATTATTCTGGGGGCTCAGTGCTGTGTATATTATTCTGGGGGTCCAGTGCCGTGTATATTATTCTGGGGGCTCAGTGCTGTGTATATTATTCTGGGGGCTCAGCGCTGTGTATATTATTCTGGGGGCTCAGTGCTGTGTATATTATTCTGGGGGCTCAGTGCTGTGTATGTTATTCTTGGGGCTCAGTGCTGTGTATATTATTCTGGGGGCTCAGTGCTGTGCATATTATTCTTGGGGTTCAGTGCTGTGCATATTATTCTGGGGGCTCAGTGATGTGTATATTATTCTGGGGGTCCAGTGCTGTGTATATTATTCTGGGGGCTCAGTGCTGTGTATATTATTCTGGGGACTCAGCGCTGTGTATATTATTCTTGGGGCTCAGTGCTGTGTATATTATTCTGGGGGCTCAGTGCTGGGTATATTATTCTGGGGGCTCAGTGCTGTGTATGTTATTCTTGGGGCTCAGTGCTGTGTATATTATTCTGGGGGCTCAGTGCTGTGTATGTTATTCTTGGGGCTCAGTGCTGTGTATATTATTCTTGGGGCTCAGTGCTGTGTATATTATTCTGGGGGCTCAGTGCTGTGTATGTTATTCTTGGGGCTCAGTGCTGTGCATATTATTCTGGGGGCTCAGTGCTGTGTATATTATTCTGGGGTCCAGTGCCTGTGTATATAATTCTGGGGGCTCTGTGCCTGGATATATATATATATATATATATTATATATAAAACGCGTTAGTCCAGTTCCCAAAATCACGAGTATACCTGTACGGAGTGATACCTTTCACTGATCAGTATAGTTTCCAGTTTACACTCTTGAAAGCTTGTCTTTTAAATGTAAAGTTAACCCAATAAAAATGGTATCACCACGCACTGCTATACTTGTGATATATATTTCTTTTTCAGGTAATAGGGGTTGTGGAATTCGTGGGTGAGTTCCCTCACTTTTTTTCCCAGGACTTGACCCCTGAATATGAATACGCACACTGCGGGGAACAAGCGCCTCTGCACGGTATAATTAATGCAGCATATAAATACGCACACTGCGGGAACAAGTGCCTCTCTGCGAGGTACAATTAATGCAGCAGATGAATCCGCACACTGCGGGGAACAAGCGCCTCTCTGCGAGGTATAATTAATGCAGCATATGAATACGCACACTGCGGGGAACAAGCGCCTCTCTACGAGGTATAATTAATGCAGCATATGAATACGCACACTGCTGGGAACAAGCGCCTCTCTGCGACGTATAATTAATGCAGCATATGAATACGCACACTGCTGGGAACAAGCGCCTCTCTGCGCGGTATAATTAATGCAGCTTATGAATACGCACACTGCGGGGAACAAGCGCCTCTCTGCACGGTATAATTAATGCAGCATATGAATACGCACACTGCGGGGAACAAGCGCTACTCTGTGCGGTATAATTAATGCAGCATATGAATACGCACACTGCGGGGAACAAGCGCCTCTCTGCGCGGTATATTTAATGCAGCATATGAATACGCACACTGATGGGAAGAAGCACCTCTCTGAGCGGTATAATTAATGCAGCTTATGAATACGCACACTGCGGGGAACAAGTGTCTCTCTTCGAGATATAATTAATGCAGCATATGAATACGCACACTGCGGGGAACAAGCGCCTCTCTGCGCGGTATAATTAATGCAGCATATAAATACGCACACTGCGGGGAACAAGTGCCTCTCTGCGAGGTATAATTAATGCAGCATATGAATACGCACACTGCAGGGAACAAGTGCCTCTCTGCGAGGTATAATTAATGCAGCATATGAATACGCACACTGCGGGGAAGCGCCTCTCTGCGGTATAATTAATGTATACGTCTGTGTTATGTGTATATGTATCCTGTCTGTATATTATAACTGAAAATGCAATAAAATTACAATTTTCAATAATTTACAAGGTGTAAAGTGTTTTTTCTCACATTTTAACATGCAAGCTTTTACGGTTATATTTTGTATGAGTTGCGCTTGTTAAAAAAATTAGAGATGGGGGACTTGTTACATACATTTTTTTGGGGGAAAATTACACGATTTTTAACAAACGCAACCCATACAAAAATCGTTAGTGCAATATCATTGTTCACATTATAATTGAAATGGGAATAATATTGCTGCATTAGCAAAAAAAAAAAAACCTTTTTTTTAAATTAAATTTTTTATATTTTATTTCATTTTTAATTTTTTAAAATTGTTCTTAACTTTTAACATGGTCATGTTTGGTATGGTTGGAAAGGCCATGCTCTGGCCGATCCAACAATACCAAACATTAACCCCTAGCTGCCACGGATCGGGAGATCCGGAACCCCCTATCTCCACCATTGGTGGCAACTAGGGATTAACTCCAGAACAAACAGGGTTATCCAAAGAGATTCGAAAAGTCACCGCACGTTCGGTGACTTTTCGTTCTCTTCAATTCGGTTCCTTTTGCCGATTGCATTTCGGTGACCCTGCGGTGTATTCAGCAAACACCACAGGGTCCCCGAATTGCAGGGAAAAGCTGCCGCAAACCTGACGAAAACTAACCGAATGCACGCTGAAAACAAGCAAAAACATCTGGATTAACCTTCGAAAAAGCCGAACATGAGCCGAATCACACAGAGCCGAAGCAGCTGTGACATAGAGGAGGCAGTGAATAAATTAGAAAAACCATTTGTATGAATCTGGGAAAAAGAAACGCTGTTTGCAAAGAAACTACTGAGCGAAAATGCCTGAAATTTTCACAGGAGGTCCAGGGAATGATAATAAAGAGGGCTGTTACAAAAAAAACAAGCAAACTGAAAAAAAAAAAAAAAAAAAAACGGACTTTTAATTTTTTTTTTAAAAATTCAGAAAAATGCTTAAAGTATCCTAAAAAATCTATAAATAAAGAGACTTTTTGCTGCAGAATTTTATAATGAACGGTTTATTAGATATTGAATTAAAACGGGAATATTTTTAACATTGAAGTCTATGGGATTCTCCTGAATAAATTTGCCGAATTAAACCACCGAATGGCAGGACATTAGGGGAACCTTTCACTGCTGGTTTGTGTTCTCTGAATAGCCGAAGCAGTGCTTTTCATGGGGATTTCACTGCCCTCGAACAGGGACCGAACAGGCACCGTATGTTCAGGCAATTCGACAGGATTTGGCGAATTGCCTGCTCTCTGGATAGCCGAATGGTCAGGAAAGGTAACCGAACACTGATTTTCAGCGTTCGGTTACCTTTCTCAAGCAATTCGAATCTCTTTGGATAACCCTGTAACTCTATCCGACGTCCTGATGTAAAACATCGGGACTTTGGATAGATTTCGACTATTTTTTTTTTCACTTCGGATAGTCGAAATCTATCCAAAGTCCCAATGTTTCACATCGGAACTTTGGATAGAGTAAGTCCGTCCGTAAAAACTTAAGCATACTGAGTTTTAAGGATCAGCACGCTGGATAGCACCAGCGTTTGTTAAAAATCGTGTAATTTTCCCCCCAAAAAATGTATGTAACAAGTTCCCCATCTCTTAATTTTTTTAACAAGCATAACTCATACAAAATATAACCGTAAACGCTCGCATGTTAAAATGTGGGAAAAAAAACACTTTACACCTTGTAAATTATTGAAAATTAAAATTTTATTGCATTTTAAGTTATAATATACACACAGGATACATATATATATAACACAGACGTATAAATTAATTATACCGCAGAGAGGCGCTTGTTCCCCGCAGTGTGCGTATTCATAAGCTGCATTAATTATACCTCGCAGAGAGGCGCTTGTTCCCCGCAGTGTGCGTATTCATAAGCTGCATTAATTATACCGCACAGAGAGGCGCTTGTTCCCCGCAGTGTGCGTATTCATAAGCTGCATTAATTATACATCGCAGAGAGGCGCTTGTTCCCCGCAGTGTGCGTATTCATATGCTGCATTAATTACACCGCGCAGAGGCGCTTGTTCCCCGCAGTGTGCGTATTCATATGCTGCATTAATTATACCGCGCAGAGAGGTGCTTGTTCCCTGCAGTGTGCGTATTCATAAGCTGCATTAATTATACCGCGCAGAGGCGTTTGTTCCCCGCAGTGTGCGTATTCATAAGCTGCATTAATTATACCGCGCAGAGAGGTGCTTGTTCCCCGCAGTGTGCGTATTCATATGCTGCATTAATTATACCGCGCAGAGGCGCTTGTTCCCCGCAGTGTGCGTATTCATATGCTGCATTAATTATACCGCGCAGAGAGACGCTTGTTCCCTGCAGTGTGCGTATTCATAAGCTGCATTAATTATACCGCGCAGAGGCGCTTGTTCCCCGCAGTGTGCGTATTCATATGCTGCATTAATTATACCGCGCAGAGAGGCGCTTCTTCCCTGCAGTGTGCGTATTCATATGCTGCATTAATTACACCGCGCAGAGGCGCTTGTTCCCCGCAGTGTGCGTATTCATAAGCTGCATTAATTATACCGCGCAGAGAGGTGCTTGTTCCCCGCAGTGTGCGTATTCATATGCTGCATTAATTATACCTCGCAGAGAGGCGCTTGTTCCCCGCAGTGTGCGTATTCATATGCTGCATTAATTATACCTCGCAGAGAGGCGCTTGTTCCCTGCAGTGTGCGTATTCATATGCTGCATTAATTACACCGCGCAGAGGCGCTTGTTCCCCGCAGTGTGCGTATTCATAAGCTGCATTAATTATACCGCGCAGAGAGGTGCTTGTTCCCCGCAGTGTGCGTATTCATATGCTGCATTAATTATACCTCGCAGAGAGGCGCTTGTTCCCCGCAGTGTGCGTATTCATATGCTGCATTAATTATACCGCGCAGAGAGGCACTTGTTCCCCGCAGTGTGCGTATTCATATGCTGCATTAATTATACCGCGCAGAGAGGCGCTTGTTCCCCGCAGTGTGCGTATTCATATGCTGCATTAATTATACCGCGCAGAGAGGCACTTGTTGCCCGCAGTGTGCGTATTCATATGCTGCATTAATTATACCGCGCAGAGAGGCACTTGTTCCCCGCAGTGTGCGTATTCATAAGCTGCATTAATTATACCGAGCAGAGAGGTGCTTGTTCCCCGCAGTGTGCGTATTCATAAGATGCATTAATTATACCTCGCAGAGAGGTGCTTGTTCCCCGCAGTGTGCGTATTCATAAGATGCATTAATTATACCTCGCAGAGAGGCGCTTTCCCGCAGTGTGCGTATTCATATGCTGCATTTTTTTTTCCGTTTCTGATAATTTTGTTCAGCTTTTTTTCCGTTTTAAAACCTTTTCTTCTGTTATTTTCTTTAAAGTTAGACCATTTGGGTCAGTTTTGGGTTTTTTAAATCGTTTTGTTCATTTTTGTTTGGCTTGCCCCCTGTTGCCCCTCAATCCCTTTTTTTTTCTCCCCTCTTCTTTCTTCCTCCTCTCCTCTTCGCCTTTGCTCTCTCGGACCACTCTGATTAAAGAAATCCTATGTGCCCGCAGGGACTCTTTTTCTCATGATACAATATGACTGGTGCAAGTGCCCCTGAGGAATATACGATTCACATCTAATGATGTTGATTGATTCTTTAGTGAGTTCTCTACGTTTAATTTCAGACAGGACTAGGAGCCAATTGTATACTCCTTTTACTTGCACAATTATCAGATGTCCTCTTCTGTATGGTACCACAAGATGTTTATTGGCGTTTTAGTCGCCTAGCGATGGTCCTGATTTGATATTCTGTGTCTTGATGTATAAAGGATAATAAACAAAAAATGCAACACCACAAATTCCACAGCACTTTACAAGATCAGTGTACAAGGGGATACAGTAGAATACCACACATGGATGAGATGACCTGATTCAGGGGGACCCTGTTCCCAAGGGAACTTACAATCTATGAGATGTAGGAGTGTTTTGTGAGGTAGGAGCATCCATATCGTTAGGTGTCTTGCCCAAGGACACTCGCTGTTGGCGTCGTCTTAGGCTAGGGTCAGACTGAGGCAGTGCGAACGCGCGTTCTGGCGCACTTAATCACGGCCGTGCTAGCAGCAGATGCCGGGCAATGACGGCCAATATACGAAGTACGGTCGCACAAAAGTCCGGCTGCGCAACGCAAGTGGAAAATGAACGCATGTTTTCGAGAACGTTAAACCACTAGTACTGACGTACAGAGTGCGCTGCGTCCGCTAGCGGCGTGTGTGCGTGAATTGGAGACATCAGACGCTGCTAATGTACGGCCAACATAACGTCCAGATGCAAGAAGTGTTTTATTGATGATCCGTACAAAATCACGGATGAAACTGCGCATAGTATGACCGCTATTGCGTATTCCGTGAAAAAATACGTCCATTCTTCGAACGCACATTTTCACGGACAACGTGAAAAATGCGTTAGTCTGACCCTAGCCTGAGTGGGATCGAGTCGTCTTTCTATGATTGTAGAGCAGTGACCTGGTGGTTAGGCTGAACCCGCTTCTCGTAAAAAGTCGAGATTTGCTTCTCCACAGTTGTATTGGAGGGATGTGCTGAACGGCATTTGACTTGCTTCCCCATGGTTGATGGGTAGAGACAGGGCCGGACTGGACCCAGGCAATTAAAAGCACAGCAGCCCTTTTTTTTTTTTTGTGAAACATACACATGCATTTACACAAATTTACAAACACACTCACAAACCATATATTCCCACTTTCACATATTTCCAAAACACACACACCTGCAGAGCACACATAAATGCAAAGCGCACACACACAGAGCACACATGCAGGCAGAACACAAACACAAAATAGCCCTCTCTCTTTTCCTCCTAAGGCTGGGGTCAGACGAGCGCAGTTATCATATCCGTGTTGCCGCACATTTGTACGTCCGTGGCAGCATAGCATTCTGACCAATGGAGCTCCACACACGAAGTACGTCCGCACGGAAGTGCTGATGCATGACGGACGCAGCAAACGGACGCAGGTTAGGCAAGAACGTAATACTGCTAGAACGGACGTGCGAAGTGCGCCACGTCTGCAACGTCCATGTAGCTTTGTGTGTGAGTGATGAAACGAGGTCAGACGGACTTTATTTATACGTCCAGCATTTTTGGCGGACAGAATGTTTTTTCATTTTAATTTATTTTCCCTGCTACATCAGTCAAAAAATACGTCAGTGAAAAAAACGGACTGTTTGGCCACTACCTTGTTGTCAGTCAGTAAGTACGTCCGTACTGCACGGATGCACAGCCCGTACAAAATGCGTTCATCTGACCCTAGCCTAAGGCTAGGGTCAAACAAACGCATTTTTCACATCGTCTGTAAAAAAGTGCATCCGAACGCATTGACGTGTTTTTTCACCGAATGCGCGAAAACAGTCATACAATGTGCATTCTCATGCGTGATTTTTTACGGATCGTCAATAAAACACTTTTTGCATCTGGACGTTATGTTGGCCGGACATTAGCAGCGTTTGACGTCTCCTAATCACGCACACACGCCGCTAGCAGACGCAGCGCACTCTGTACGTCACTACTAGCGGTTCTGCATTCTCAAAAAAATGCGTTCATTTTCCACTTGCGTTGCGCGGCCGCACTTTCCTGCGACCGTACTTCGTATATTGGCAGTCATTGCCCGTTATTTGCTGCTACTGCGGCCGTGATTAAGTGCGCCTAAACGCACGTTAAAAATGCGTTCGTCTGACCCAGCCTAAGAGGAGCTGGGCACAATGATGTCAGTTTTAGGTACCCCCCCCTGCAGGGGGAGCATCTGCTTTTGGATCCCTATCTCCCCATTGCCGGGGGAGGCGGGGGTAGAAGCTAATGCCAGATAATTCTTTTAACAAGCGTATCCCATTAGAATATATAACATAACCGCAAAGGCTCAGATGATAAAATATGAAAAAAATTACGTAACACACTGTGGATGATTGAAATTTCACTTTTTTTTCTTTAAATAAATTGTTGTACATATAATAAATTATATATTCTGAATCTGCCAAAAAAAAGAAACGGTATATAATTTGTCTGGGTCTTAACATTAAAACGTGACTTCAAATCACGTTTTTAAGGCAGGCGTCAGATGACCGCAGTGATCATGTCCGTCGTAGCATAGAATCGTGAGCAATAGAGACCCACACACTAACAGGGTTATTCAGAGAGCGTGAAAAGCAGGAGAATGACTGGAGAATGAAAAATTCTAGGTCAAAATAGCCAAACCAGAAAAATTCTCCCTTTCATCTCACTTTCCAAATCGGCTATTTTGACCTAGAATTTTTCATTCTCCAGTCATTCTCCTGCTTTTCACGCTCTCTGAATAACCCTGTAAGTACGTGCGCACCGAACTGCGCACGCAGGTGGCAAATGTACGCAAGTTAGGCAAGAACGTAAAACCGCTACCACGAACGCGCAGAGTGCGCCACGTCCACGTAGCATTCTGTGCGAGTGATGTCAGACGCAGTGCATTTGCGACGTCCAGCACCTTGACGCACAAAATGGCTTTTCCTATCCTTTTCAAATTTTTAGCATTTTTCATATTAATTTTGTCTCCCATACATTTCTTTTTTTTTTTACATCAGTGAAAAAAAATAAAAATAAAAAAGGACCGTGTGGTGTCTACAGTATCTTCCGTCTGTCCGTTATGCACGCACGCAGAGTGCGCTCAGACTACGTTCATCTGACATTAGCCTAAACATGATTAGCAAAAATGATCAAAATGAGCTCAGCACACTTCTACTTTTAGAAGAGTGCTGAGCTTGTAAAATTGCCCCCGTCCTTAAGGCTGGGGTCAGACCAGCGCACTTTAAGGCTGGGGTCAGACGAGCGTAGTGTTCACGTCCGTGATTGCGCCTAAAAGTACGTCCGTGATAGCATGAAAGTAAGTCCATTGGAGCCTGACACATGAAGTACGTCCGCACTGAACTGCGGACGCACAACGGCCGCGGCAAACGGACGCAGGTTAGGCAAGAACGTAATACTGCTAGAACGGACATGCGGAGTGCGCTGCGTCCACAACGTCCGCATAGCTTTGTGTGTGAGTGATGGAGCATGGTCAGACGGACTGCATTTATACGTCCAGCATTTTTGACGGACAGAATGTTTTTTCATTGTAATTTATTTTTCCCTCCTACATCCGTCAAAAAATAACTTCAGTGAAAAAACGGACTGTGTGACCACTACTGCGTCATCCGTACTGACGATGTCCGTACTGCACGGACGTACAGCCCGTAGAAATCACGCTCGTCTGACCCCAGCCTTAACGTGCGTTCTGGCGCACCTAATTACGGCCGCACTAGCAGCAAATGAAAAACCCTCCACTTGTTGGTCAGTATGCCAAAGCTACACTCCACATACCGTCTCGCCCGCGACAGCCTGTAATTAAACATCCGCTTCCTCACAGTCAGGTGTGTCCCTGAGTAGGGCCGTAGGAGATGTGTGGATAGGCCGAATGCTTCGTCACCCACGAAGGCATAGGGGACTGCCACGTCACTGCCAGGCAATGGTGCGGGTCTGGGTATGTGCAGGGTCCCACTCTCGAGCTCATCCCACAGTGTAGAGTTCCTGAACAATGTGGAGTCAGAGTCTTTGCCGTATGATCCGACATCCACATACACAAAATCATAGTTGGAAAAGAAATGTTAATAATTTTGATACAGTGAGCCACTGTGCAGTGGCTTCACTATGCGGACATGTTTGCTATCCACGGCTCCAAGGCAATTGGGGAAGTTGGCTCTCCCCCAAAATCCTGCTGCAATTGCTACCCATGCCTCGTCCGTGGGTGTTGGTAAACATTGCTCCTTCATGGTTTCCCATATTGTTTGGCACACCTTGCGGCGATCTCACCAGCTGTTGATCTGCCAACGCGGAAGTTGTAATGCAGATCCTTCAAACTGCATCCACTAGCAAGATACCTGGGAAATATGAATTAAATCTGTTATGATGACATCATATGAACCGAACCTAATGTCACTCGCATTATGTTTTGCAGCACATGAAATCAGCAACAAGTGGCGCACTATCAGGGACAACTACACCCGGGTCCTGAAGAAGGAAGCAGCAGCTGCGCGCTCTGGAGCTGGGGCAAGGAAGAATTTGCACAGCTATCTGTATGCCGAACAATTGTCGTTCCTCAGAAGGACCCAGGAGCCAAGGCCAACTGTGAGCAGCATTGACCAGCCATCCACCTCTGGGTCACAGGAGCAACACCTGCTGGCAGGGGGTTCTGGCAGCTGCCAGGAGGAGGTTGACCAGGGTGGCACAGACTCGCAGGTGGAGGGGGAGGTGGAGACCGGACCGGTGCCAGCTGCAGCACCGAGAGACAGCACCATACCGGCTCACAACAGGAGGAGGGGACAGCCTAGCGACTTTGAGCAGGCCATGGTCAGCTTCATGGGGTCGCACCATCCACAACCTCCATGCTGCACCATTACTGACAGTGAGGACATGTCCTTTGTCCACTCCTGTCAATCCCTGCTGGACCAGATGACCCCGGCGCAGAAGGTGGAGTACCGCCGCAGATCCCTGGACCTCATCCATGAGATCCTGTCCTGTCCAGAACAGGCTGCGGTCTACTATGGTGCGGTGCCACAAGGCCACCATGCCACTGGTTATGCCAGCCACAGCCAGGCTCCACCCACCCATGTCCCGTGTTGCTGGGCCTCCCCCAGAGTCTGGGTACCGCCGCGGATCCACACATTGTCCTCATGAGCCAGATGCTCCTCTGTACCAGGATTTGTGAGGTGTCTTGTCTGTTTTGTTTTTGGTTGACATGCTGTTCCTGTTGTCACTGTTATGTTTTGTCCTTCATGTTATTTTCTTTTGTATATATGTTACAAATATGTTATTCATTTATTTTCTTGTTTATTACAATATATTTCTATTTACATACATTCTTGTCAGTGTCAAAGGTTTTTTTGGACGTGTCTTGGAATGTGATGCCTACGTGTGGCTGGGTATGAATGTGCTTGCGTACATGTCACTACAGACCGACAATAGGGGCTCTGCACACCAAACACATGTCTGCTGACTGGCAGCGAAGTCATGCATGCTGGTGTTTGGAAGTACTTACCGCAAAGGGATGACCAGCATCTCCTCCGGTGGTATGGCATCCCTCATGATGGTGTCCCTCTTGGTCAGCGGCTCCCGTAACTGTGACAACAGTTCATCGAATGAGGGGATGGACATCCGCATGTAGTTGAAAAACTTCACGGGGACCCTCTCTCGCAGTGGCCTGTACAGCGTCACAAAGTGTCCATGCGTGTGTCTGGCAGCATTGATGGGATGAACCCATGATCGCCGTTGTCGTTTGTTCTGGAGGTACAGGTAGCCCGTTGCAGCAAACACAAACACTTGCAGTGCATCCATCTTGGTGAAACGCCACCATCCACAAAATGGCTTTTTATACCCCTTCACCTTATTTTTTGATTCACCTATTGATTTGGTTAATTAGATTATGCGTTTAATTGCAGATCCGTAAAAAATCACGCAAAAAAAATGCGCATCGTATGACCGTTTTCACGTATTCTGTGAAAAAATACGTCAATGCATTCGGACGCACTTTTTTACGTTCGCGTTTAAAAATGCTTTCGTTTGACCCTAGCCTAAGGGGTTAAGAAAATGCTGCTAGAGTTCTGGCACCAAGTGATCTTTTTCTGGGATAAGCTGTATGGCCTGTTCTTGTTAATAAAATTGTAATTTAGCACACAACCCAAAATATCTTATGTGAGATTTATTAGAGTTTATGAAATAATTTGACTTTTATTCTTCGGCAGTTGATACACACCCGCAAACCAAATACACAAAGATGTGAAGACAGAAACCAGGGACAGAGAAACTTAGAAGCTCAATAACCATCATTTCTCCTAAACCAGAGAACAACCTTGGACCCTCCAGATGTTTTGGAACTACATTTCCCATGGTGCTCAGCCACTGATTAATTTGGTTGAGCTTCAAAAAGGACCTGAGGCGCGTTCAATACCTCAGCTGCTGCAAGTGCTAAGTTAGCAACTTGCCTTTGAACGCCGTTCTGCCGCTCAGCACTGCTAACTTAGCACTTGCAGCGATCCGAGGAGATGCAAGTAGCCGAGTGTGACGTAGTAAAGATGGCCGCCGCCATGAAGCAAGTAACAATTCTGTACGGCAATGTTAATTTTGCAGTTTCTGTTCACCAAAATATTTATTATTTACCCCTGCGCAGACATATATTACAGTTCAATTTATATTTGGTTTCAGAAGTAAACATAACGTTTATTCAATAAAAACTATCATTTGTGGTGTGTGCATACAAAACGGTATTGTGCTGACTGCTTTTCTTTATCATATCTACCTCAACTGTTGTCCGAGTCATACGAAAAACAATCTGAATCTTTCAGTAAGAAATCGGCCATTTTACTTCAAAATTTGCATCCAAAGCGTTCAATGACACTGTTGCAGCAATTCAGCAGCTGCTGAGGTATTGAACGGGGCTCTGCATTTGCAAAGCAGCCAGAGTGCCAAAGTTGCTGATCCTTGTGTTAAACCCCACACAGGGTGCTCCGCTGTGAGCAGCCCCATAAACATGTTCAGTGTTATTAGCTCCGTCGTGACGTTATAGTAGTTGTAATTTGATGCCAGCTATACAGCAACATTTTTAAAGCAAGCTTTATCGTTAAGGTTGATCAGGCCGGCCACAGCACCAGATAGATCCACGCAAATGTGCACTCAATACTTTATATATAACTAGGTAACAGAGTTAGATCCTATAAAGAAATTTTCCATCGTTGTCAAAAAACTCTCTACCCTTCTGTACGACTTGCAAATGGTTTTTAATGCCTTGCTCAGCCAACTCTTCCAGTTCTCCATCACTTAACACCTCGCCATCCCATTCCTCATCATCATTATCCTGCTGCACCTCCAGAGAATACGTCGGGTCAGCTTGCAGGTCA
The DNA here is from genome assembly GCA_009667805.1 of Leptobrachium leishanense. Lineage (NCBI taxonomy): Eukaryota > Metazoa > Chordata > Amphibia > Anura > Megophryidae > Leptobrachium > Leptobrachium leishanense. The sequence goes on from CM019065.1 coordinate 105,637,162, forward strand.
TCAGCAGGGAATGCTTGGGGTGCGGTAGGTATGACTCCGGCCGGACTGTGCTGAAAATGTTGTGTAGAGAGCTGCGTGCGTTCTGTTTTTCTCTGTACAAGCGCATCCTCTGTTCTCAAAGCTAGAGCAGCAGATTGGGAGTTGCCTGGGGGAGGAATACTCTTCTGGGGGATATTTTGGGTACCCCGGAGTCCTGGCTGCAGAAGCCGCACACCGGAGTCTTTAGTGCCTTGTGGAAGGAGTGCAACGTCCTTTCTAGTGTCTGGAATTACGTTCTGGCCCAACACTTTGGAAACCTTTAGATCTTGCTTTAATCTCCGTTTTTCAGGAGGAGAAAAGTTAGATCTCAGAACCCTCTGGATGACATCAGAGCTGACGTTGAACCCCTCCGCCAAGCGATGCAGCGTCCATTCCTCTGGAAACTCCCGCTTCAGATATCTGAGGAGACAAAAGGGAAAACAGAAGATTAAATCACGACAGCAACTCAAAGGGTTTGCAAGTGCGACACTTAATTACCCGCTGTATCACAGATCATGCTGCAAGAGAATTCCCTATAGTACCGGAACAGACCCGCCGAAACATTGAATATGTGTGAAGTCACTTAAAAACACCACAAGACCCCCCCCCCCACACACTGCCACATCCTCATTGGAGCCTCTTGTTGATCATGGCTGAAAGAATTATTTTTTAGCTTAACCCTTTGCCGCCGGATGGGTGTGGTACTAGTACACCCTGCTGGCATTAAGGGGTTAATGAATAGACCCTTCAGTCTTAACTTCTTTTTTTACCGGATTTGTTCCATTGCGCTCCAAGACAGCTTCCTCTCCGGGGGGCCACGCGGCTCAAACTCCCGTCTCATTCGCTGGAACTTTATTGCTTTCTGTTGTTTTTGTATTGAACTGGGGGAAAAATATAAAATACGGGTTATAGACCACAGATCTCAAACGCCAGCACTCCACATGTTTCTGAACTACAACTCCCATGATTCCCTGGCCATCTATTATACTGAAGAAATTCAGGGAATTGTAGGCATTAACATCTGTGGTGGGGGGGGCTGATTTTGACAGCCCTCCTGAGGGTCACTACAAATGATATTTTGAGGTGGACACTGGCATTCCAAGCCCTTCCATGCAGCAGAGGAAGGGGGTACCGGACGAACCAAGTCCCCTGTGTCGGGGGTGGACACACTGTCCTAACCCCCTGTGTCGGGGGGGGGGGGGGAGAGATTGTTCGAAATTAGAATCCTGTGCGGGGTTGACGCCCCCCGTGGCGTGCTGTGGGTATGGGGCTGGAGAGGCTATCAGGCGTGTGCGGAGAGTTTTCTGCACCTTTTGATCGCTTCAATCCCATCTTCCTCGGTCTCAAAGTCCCCCTCAAACTCGTCCTCCCCGCGCTGAGAGGAGTGGAACCGGCCGCTTCCTGTCCCCGCAAAGACTCGCAGTCCAGTGGCGACCGTGTGACTGAAACCCCTCCGCAGGCGCCACAGAGCTGTCACGCCGCACACCACCGACATCATCAGGGAAGCGGCATCGATTGGTCGCGTCTGCGGTCCTCTAGCAAGTGCTCCGCGTACTCGACGATTGATTATGTGTCCTGCGGGAGGCACTGGCTCTGACTCAGCCTTTAAAAGCTGTGTCTGGCATAAAGAATTACAATTCCCATGATGCTCAGCCGCTTTAAAAGAGCCACCATAACCTTTTGGACACATGTGGAGTATACAGACCCAGGGTAACACATGAAGCTGAAGTTAGCTCCTTATTCGTACACTGAAGATAGCTTCTTATTCAGGCAGCTTCTTATTTAGTGGCTGAAATTAACTCCTTAGTCACCCAGGGTCTTATTCCTTAAAGAATAATGTCAATAAAAAGTATTTTGGACAATTCTGACACAATCATATGATGAAATAAATTTATCCAGATAACTGGCAGCCCCCCCCCCCACTCCACTTGTTTCAATGGTAAAAAATGAATAAGTAACTGGTGATTTTCTCTATGAAAATCATCTTGGCTCACCCCAAACTGACTAGTTTTCTATTAATTAGACTGTTCACTATCAGAAAAAACATAATCTGGCCCGAGCCAAACATTATTGAGCAAACTGGCATATGATGTATATATTATGTGTATGTGAAATATACAGTCAGGTCCAGAAATATACGCCATGATTTACTGGGCAGTCCCTTGCCACCCCCCCTTGTGATCCCCCCCCCCTTCATGATGCCCCCGCCCTGTCGGACTACACCACTTTTTTTGGTCTGCCCCTCTTGATTTGTTTGGATTTGTTTTACTCCACTTACCCCCTTCCCCTCCATTTTATTTTTACTATTTCATGACTCTATAGATGACATTTTATGGTCCTGCGTGGCCATTGTTCATCGCTTACTTTCTTTTTACTATCTGTATTCAAATTCTAAAATAAATAATTCAAAAGAAAAAAAGAGTTTTCATTGAAAAAGTCATTGATTTGATCATTTTAGTTTAGCATTTAAAAGAATTAATGTCAGGGTTCGAGTTGTCTCAATATTGTTTGGTTCAGGCAAAATTTTGTTGTTTTTTTTCCAACGGAAGAGAAGCCACTTAATAAAAAAAAATTAAATCTTGGGTGAGCCAAAATGATTGTCATTGAACAGTTGTTCCCAAAGTGGGATATGTGAGAAGACAAAGGAGTACACGAACTGCACATGGATGAGCCAGTGAGTTGGGAGAGTTGGTGACATGGAAGAGTCAGTGAGAATGCTGGCTTACGTTACCAGCCGAGAGCGGTGCAGCCAGTAGTAAAGTAAACAATGTTCATAGAATGCTGGTGTCTCTGTCCGTATGCTGCCCGCATTTGTGATGAATAAAGCAAGATGCCAAAACTGCAATGCAAGGCAGTTTTATTAGTGATGCTCTACCTCATTCCACCCTTTTCTCCTTCACTACTAATCACTCCATCCATTGAAAATGTTGGGATCACTTTCTGGACCACTGTCAGGGCAACCTGACCGCCAATTCGCCCTCCTCATTTTAGCCCCTTTTACGACCTTGGGCTAATCATATCCCAGTCATCAACTGGGATCCACAATTGAAAAAAGCTGCATGATTTTATTTTCTATTTGTGGCTCACCATTAACGGTGCTATTCTGGCTTGAGCCAGCATATTTTCAGCTACTGATCCATAAAAGCAGTGCCGCTCTCACCAGTATCGGCTCCAAAAGTACAATGGACTCCAAGGAGCTCAGGACAATCCTGCAAAAGTCCTGCATGTTCACTTCAGTGGGGTTGTGTAGAACCAAAAAATAATGCTGAGGAATATTTGTTCACAATTGTCTGTTGATAATGGCCAGAGAAAGCAGCAGGTCACTCCACCCCCTTCACCTATCGATCTTAGGTAAGCGAGCGATTTTTCAAGCTCTGTCGATTGAAGTATCAACTAGACATGTGCATTCGTTTTAGTACTAAAACGATTTAGTCCGAATTTTGGGATAATTTAGTTTTAGTATGACTCAAGAGAAACGAAACTGCTCAGTACAAAAAACGAAAGAAACTAAAATAAAATGCACTACATTTTAGTTTCAGTCCTTTTTGTGATATTATATTGATGAGTGAAGGAGACCAGCAATGAAGAGCGCAACATCGCAACATCCGAAGTTCTGCACCCTCCACATGCCAATGCAGGAGGATGTTCTATACAGAGAGGGACATTAATTCAGGAGGATGTTCTATATATTATACAGAGAGGGTATTAATTAATGCAGGTGGATGTTGTATACATTATACAGAGAGGGGTATTAATTAATGCAGGAGGATGTTCTAAACATTATACAGAGAGGAGCCTTTTTTTTTAGCCCTTTAAATCCAGTGGCTGTGAGCGGGAGATCGGTGCTTGTTACATTATCTCTCAGTACAATGTATCAGGCTCAGCTGTTACAGTAACTGACTGCTGCTCATCACAGCGCTCAGAGTTTCAGTAAAACAAGTAAATAATATTGTTCTAACGTCTAAGGCGGGTGCACACTAGACTAGATAAGACGTTTTTTTGTAACGCACTAACGCGCGTTAAAAAAAAAAAAAACATCGTACCCGACGCTCGCCACGCCCCCTTGCGTTATCTTCCATAGGAGGATAGCGGAGCACCCGTCGACGTGAATCCTAGCGTTCTAGAATGGCGATGCGCTAGGATTCGCGTCGACGGGTGCTCCGCTATCCTCCTATGGAAGATAACGCAAGGGGGGTAGACGAGTGTCGAGTACGAGGATTTTTTTTTTAACGCGCGTTAGTGCGTTACAAAAAACGTCTAGTGTGCAGCCGGCCTTATATATAAAAATATTATTTACTAGTTTTACTGAAACTCTGAGCGCTGTGATGAGCAGCAGTCAGTTACTGTAACAGCTTTGCCTGACACGGGGCAGTATTACAATGTTGGTGCCAACTTAACCAGAGCTGTTGTAACTGAAAACCTCCATAGGCTATAATAGCTCTGGGAAGTTTACAACAGCTCTGGTTAAGTTAGCACCAGCTAGATAATATGGCCCACATTGTGCTGAGAGGGAGAGATACTGTAACAAGCAGCGATCTCAGCCCTCTGAGGAGCCACTACAATATAATTGTATCATTGGTTTTTGGATGAATGAAATTAGTTCATACTAAAGAACTGAAAACGAATTTCTTTAGCAACTAAATAAATTGCATTTTAGGACTAATCCATTAGTTCAAAACGAAATTTTGTGCTGTGCACATGTCTAGTATCAACTGTTTGGTGCAAAACAAAAATCACTTAAAATGACACTCTATTGAAAATAGATTTTACCCTTTTCCATAAAATAATTGGGCAAATGCTGCCGACAGCCTCTGCACAATTATTAAATTTTTTTATTTTGGGGTGATTTTACTCTCCTTTTGTCCCTCGATGTGCGTAGCTCCTCCTCTTCGACTGCGGAGCTTCTGAGTCCAAAGTTCCCTGAAACTTTACTATAAGGGTTATTCAGAAAGAGCCGGTCTGGCCCCTAAATGGCACCAAACAATGAATTTCCCCGTTCGGCGCATTTTTGGGGTCATTCAGTTATTCAGAAAGCAGGCAGTTTGCCAAATTTAGGCGAATTGCCAGCAAATATGGTGCCTGTTCGACGGCAGTGAAATCCCCCATAGAGAAGTAATGGTTAATCTATTCACAGACACCAAACAGCAGAGAAATGTCAGTGAAATGCCCTGCTATTCGGTGGTTTCAGTCGGCAGGTTTATTCAGGCGAATCCTATAGGTTTCAATGTTAAAAATATTCCTGTTTTGATTCAATATCTAATAAACTGTTTATTCCTTTAATCTGCAGCAAAAAGTCAAGCTGCGGTAGCAAGCCGGCGTCAGGTCCCTTGCTGGAAGCTAGCGAGTCAGCCATAGGAAATACCTAGCAGATAGTTCCTCTTATCAAACACTCGTTGAGGTGTAGTGCAGGTTAAGCAGGTTGGTTTATTTTTGAACAATACAGACACGGTATATTTATATGGTACAGTCCCATTGTTCTCTCCCATGCCTGCCCTCAGACATCCCGGCGCCAGTTTTAACACTGCCTCCAGCCATAGTCCTTTTCGTATACTTAACATGGGCTGCCACTGCCCCTAGCTCGAGCTCTGCTCTTGGTGCCACACTGTCTGGCCCGCCCTGGGCTGTTCCCTGCCCGTGAAATTCCACCCTCCTGGAGTGCGGGCTCTGATTCCGAACCCAGGATTTTCTCTGCACCTGGAAGCCCGGCCTGAGTTTGAGGGGTGATCTCGGGGGCGCTCCCCTTTACAACTCACCGCACAGTGGCACCATGTTCCCAGGGCCCTTCTGACCAAAAAGTATTCTGGTGGCATGTACAGGGGCTGAGCGGTGCAGGGTGTAAGGCATGTCAGCTGTGCTAGGTCTTGGCTGGTGGCAGCTGTATCAGGGTTGCGCTGGGCAGATAAACCACGGTGGCTGGGCAAGGCAGGGGTGTCAAAGAACTTAATAAATATCAGGGTCATACAAGCACAAATTGTACAAACGAATTATAGACTTGGGGGAACGAAAACTGGGCAATTTAGGTGGTATTAAATTGTGAGGGAATACAGGTGCGTTTGGTGCAGGGAATTGCGAGGGGAAACACAATACACACAGGGATCATACAGACATAAATTATATAAACTAAATTTAACATTGAACCAATGAACTTTTAACGTTTTATGTGCCAATAACTTGAAAGTGACGGCTGTTCTGTCACACTAACGTTAGCGCTCACCTGCGTGAGCGTTAACGTTAGCCCAAGTAGTTAACGCAAATTGCAATCCAAACGCTAACAGGTTAAGTAACCCGTTTGCGTTTGGTATCTTGTGCTTCTCTGCGCGAGGTTACTGTACTTTGCACTCCCTATACTTAACATGGGGAGCGCAAAGTGTTAATCAGCGTTAGGATTACAAAGTCCCAGCGCTGATTAACGTCTGGCTGCGATTAACAAAAAGTTAACCGGAGCAAGGACTTGGTGCTAACGGATTCCGCTTCTGCAGAATACGTTAACACCAGCCTAAAATTTTTCTTAAAAATCGTATACTCACCTCCTGGTCCGCGGCGAAGACTGCGGCTCTGTCCGCCTCCTCCTCAGTACGGTGGGAGCAGGGAAAGACTGGGGGGAAAAGTCCCCCGAGTCTCCCTCTGCGTATCACTACGCTGACCGGCCGGATCTCGCAAGACGAGCTCCAGCAGGTCATGTGACCGCCGGCGCCTGTTTCAATGGAGTCCTATGGAGAGGATGCGTGTGGCTGAGCTGAAGGCCTGAGATACACTGAGCGCGTAGCGACGCACAGCGTAGTGAAGCAAAGATTTTGCAGGCTTGACTTCACGACGCTCCGCCTCGCAGCCAGGCTACACTGCATGATGTTTGCTTCTCTCCGTACTGGACAGGAATCCAATAACTAAATTAAAATGTACACACAAAAATCTTCTATTTTCACAAAAGTGCATGTCATATAGGCAAAAAAGTTTCTATTGAATAAAATACATAAAAATTACTGCCAATTTAATAGGAATAGTATAAAAAAGGTAACCCTGATCATATAGCAACCCCATGTGATATATATAAATATATTATAGGGACGCAGGGAGCGCTATGTATAGAGTAGGGATGCATCAAAACCAAATAATTAAATAATTTAATTTATAATAAATTAATTAATTAAATAATACCACATAATTAATAGAAAACTAGTCTGTTTGGGTTGAGCCAAGATGATTTTCATAGAGAAAATCACCAGTTACTTATTCATTTTTTCTCATTGCATTCAATGGAGCAGGGGGACTAGGTTTGATGCCAGTTTGCTTAATCAATAATGTTTGGCTCAGGCTAGATTATGTTTTTTCTGATAGTGAACAGTCTAATTAATAGAAAACTAGTCAGTTTGGGGTGAGCCAAGATGATTTTCATAGAGAAAATCACCAGTTACTTATTCATTTTTTACCATTGAAACAAGTGGAGTGGGGGGGGGGGCAGTTATCTGGATAAATTTATTTCATCATATGATTGTGTCAGAATTGTCCAATTGTTCGAAAAACTTTTTATTGACATTATTCTTTAAGGAATAAAGATCCTGGGCGAATAAGCAGTTAATTTCAGTCACTGAATAGGAAGCTGCCTGAATAAGGCTAGGGTCAGACGAGCGTGATTTCTACGGACTGTACGTCCGTGCAGTACGACATCGTCAGTACGGAAGACGCAGTAGTGGTCACACAGTCCGTGATCACGTCAGTGATCACGTCCGTGATTAGTGACGGATCAATATAAAAAGTGAAATGTGAGAAACCAAATCAATTGCAGATGAAAAAACCAAGGGAAGGGGTATAAAAAGCCATTTTGGGGAAGGTGGGGTTTTCCAAAGATGGATGCAGTCGAAGTATTCGTGTTTGCTGCAACAGGGTACCTGTACCTGAAGAACAAGCGAAAACGGCGATCATGGGTTCATCCCATAAACGCTGCCAGATGCACGCATGGCCACTTTGTCACGCTGTACAGGCCACTGCGAGAGAGGGACCCGACGAAGTTCTTCAACTACCTGCGGATGTCCATCCCCTCCTTTGACGAATTGTTGTCGACGGTACGTGAGCCGTTGATGAAGAGGGACACCAATATGAGGGACGCCATTCCACCCGAGGAGATGCTGGTCATCACGTTGCGGTAAGTAACAGCAAACACTAGCATTCATATTTTCGGTGCCAGCCAGCAGAGATGTGCTTGATGTCCAGAGCCCCCATTTTCGGTGTGTTGTGATATGCCCACCAGCCTATTTGCACAAGCATACCCACACACATTGCATAATATCACACATACTCAATAATGAATGACAGACAACAGTGACAGCAACATAAATCTTTTATCCACAAGAAATGGTAATACTAAACCAAATAACATTAACACACCATATGTTGCTGAACATAACATAAATCAGACATAAAATAAAGAGTCCACGAACATGTGGCAAACAACAATGCAGAGCATAAAACAAGTGCATGAGCACGAAACTAACTACAAATCCTCATAATGAGGAGCATCCTCATCATAGGGATCGGGCATGTAACCTTGGTATGCAGGCTGATAGGGTGGTTGTGACCTGGCACCAGGGGACATGGGTTGGTGTGGAGGCTCCGGCCGCCGGTAATAACCACCAGCATATTGTGCCATGGGAGGCACAGGTGGTACTGCAGGCTGGCTCAAGATGCTGTGTATGGTGTCCAATGTCCTTCTTCGGTACTCCATCTTCTGAGCCAGGCTCATCTGGTGCAACATGGGGAGACACGAATGATGGAACGACATGTCATCGTCATCCCAGAACCTGCAGCGTGGAGGTGGTGGTGGTGGATGGTGACCATCCTTGAATGTCACCATGGCACGCTCAAATTCACCACCCGGTGCCCTTCTCCTTTTCTGGCCCGGCCTGGTGGTGTCAGCCCTTGCAGTAGGCAGCTCCTGGGCAGCGGTCTCCTCCTCCAACTGCGAGTCTGCTCCGGCCTCTTCCGTCTCTTGTGAGCAGGTGGCAGTAGCACATGGCTGCACGTGTTGCTGTGCCCTGGATGTGGATGGGAGATCGATGCTGCCCACCATAGGTCTTGGTTCCAGGGTCCGTTACATTTATGCTGAGCAGCTGTCATTCCTGCAACTGCTGGCCCTCCTCGCCGCTGATCCAGAGCGTGCCGCTCCCGCATCTTTTTTGAGGACCCTTGTGTAGTTGTCCCTGACTGTCCTCCATTTCGCGATGACTTCATGTGCTGCAAAACAGAAGAATGATATTAGGTGCGACTCACGGAATCTGATCATAACACACATTTATTTCTCCTTTTTTGATAGGTATCTTGCCAGTGGATGCAGTCTACAGGACCTGCATTATAATTTCCGCGTTGGCAGATCTACAGCTGGGGAGATCGTCCGCAAGGTGTGCCAGACAATTTGGGACACGATGAGGGAAGAATGTTTGCCAACACCCACAGATGCGGCATGGGCACAAATTGCTGCAACATTTTTGGAGCGAGCAAACTTTCCGAATTGCCTGGGAGCCGTGGATGGCAAACATGTCCGTATAGTGAAGCCACTGCAGAGTGGCTCACTGTATCACAATTATAAAAAATATTTTTCCATTGGCCTACTGGCAGTGGCAGATGCCAACTATAATTTTGTCTGTGTGGATGTGGGGTCATACGGGAAAGATTCAGACTCCACACTGTTCAGGAACTCCACACTGTGGAATGCAATAGAAAGTGGGACACTGCACATCCCCGGACCCGCACCTTTGCCTGGCATAGATGTGCGAGTCCCCTACACCTTTGTAGGGGATGAGGCTTTTGGACTTTCTACGCATCTCCTGCGGCCATACTCTGGGACACACCTGACTGTGACAAAGCGGGTGTTCAATTATAGGCTGTCGCGTGCGAGACAGTATGTCGAGTGTACCTTTGGCATACTGAGCAACAAGTGGAGGATTTTCCATAGGCTGCTAGATGTGCACATCGATTTTTCTGTAGATATAGTGAAATGTTGTTGTGTGTTGCATAATTTTGTTCGTGCGGGGATGGTTTTAATTTTGATGACTCCTTGTCTGTTTGTGGTTTGGAGGAATTTATTAATGATGACGTTATGCCTGTGAATCGACACAACAACAGGCATCGTGATGCGCTGGCAAACTATTTCACTAGCGAAGCAGGACAGGTGCCCTGGCAGATGGGGAGCATTTGACATGTGACGTTCATGAATTTGTTAGCCATTTACATTTTGTTTGGATTAATAATGTGCATTTCATTATGAATAAAATAATCATGTACTCACTCTGTACTTTCTGTTCATGCTCAGACCATGTGTCGTATGCAGGGTACACCGCTCTCGTTACATCAGCCCATGCGTTCGCCTTGCTGATCTTGTCCTTGTATAGGTTGCTGGCAGTGTCCCACAATTCGGGGTGCTCCCCCCACTTCGGTGATCAGCCTCTCGACGTCCATGTCACCTGCAGCGTCCAGTGTCCAGGATAAACTCTCCGGCCCCTAGAATATACTACAGCCACGCCAGGAATGTTCTGGAGTCTGGACGTGATGTAGGCCGCAGAACAGGTGCGTCTGACGTCTCCACCTCACGTACACAGGCCGCTAGCCGGCCGCAGTGCATTCTGTGCGGCCGTTCTAGCGGTTGTACTTTCTTGCCTGCCTTGCGTCCGTGGGCCGCGGCCGTTGTGTGTCCGCAGTTCAGTGTGGACGTACTTCGTGTAACGGGCTCCGATGGGCTTCCTGTCATGCTATCACGGACGTACTTTTAGGCGCAATCACGGACGTGAACACTACGCTCGTCTGACAGCAGCCTAAGAAGCTATCTTCAGTGTGCGAATAAGAAGCTGGCCGAATAAGGAGCTAACTTCAGCTTCATGGGTAAAACTGTATTTAAGGCTAGGGTCAGACTAATGCATTTTTCACGTCTACCGTCAAAAAGTGCGTCCGAACGCATGGACGCACATTTTGACGGAAGACGCGATAGCGGTCATACGGTGCGCAATTACAGCCGTGATTTTTTACCGACGCAGCGCACTCTGTGTACCTTAAAGGGACACTCTAAGCAAAAATCCCCCCTGTTTTTTACATTAAAATATACCTAGTCACTCCATAACTAGGTAGGGATTTTTTTCTTTTTTTACTGTAATACTTACCCTAAAATCCACTTGTTTCCAACAGCATCTTTTTTTTTTATTTTTATACTCACCACCCTCCTCTTCCACTCCCGTCCTGAAAATCTTTCACTTGGCTAATGGTTTACGTGAGAAGCGCGCATGCGCGTCTCTCACATAAACCAGCCAATCAGCAGGCTTCCTCTTCTTCTTGGATTAGTGTTACGCGCAAGAGGATGCGCGCAACACTAATCCCAGCCGCAGACTATGCTGGCAGCTCACTCCCGCCAGCTACTGCGGCGAGTTGGAGACGTCATTGCGCTGAAAGCGCGATGACGTCTCCTACTCGGCAATAGTCGGCAGAAGCGGGAAATATGAATCCCGCTCTGCTGACTGACAGCTGGGAGGGCGGACTAAAGTCCTCCGCGTCTCTCAGCTGTTTCAGCCGATCGGCTGAGCGGAGGGAGGGGGGACAGGCAGGGGAATACTCAGGGCATCATGAGCACCTAAAAAAGCTTAGGTGGTCATGTTGCCTAGTGTATCCCTTTAAAGGTTTTAAGAGAGAATTTTTCTCCATTTGGGGAGATATTTGTTGCCAGAATTGTTGTGTTTAATCACTAATTTCTCTCTTTTTGATAAGTTCTCATTGTGCAGGGTAGTGTTACACTGCACTTAATTTTTCTGTGAAGATTAGCTATCTCTGCCACTGTGAAAGCAAGACTCACTCATCGCTGATTCACTCATCCGTCGACTCGCTCACACATTCATACTCAATCACCCACTGACACCCTCACTTGTAGGGCAGGATACCCAGAATTATTTGTTCTGTTCTTTTCATTTCGTTAAATGATATTATGTTTCCTACTTATTTCTTGGCTGTTAAAATGGAAAAAAAGATGTATGCATTGATTTGTTCCTTTTTTCAATGTATCTCTAACCAATTGTGGCATCCCCTTGTTTTATTGTACAAGTATTTCTTTACTGCTTATATAATGATGCCATTTCCTTTCAATATATTCACAATAAAAATTTGTTGAAACAAAATATAAATCCTCATCCCAACTTTCATGTTGCAATTACAAAGGGCTCTATTCCTCTCCAGCCAGTCATATGGAGCCGTTAATGGTAGCATTTAGTGTGAGTTGTTTGGCCATTGGCCCTCCAAATGTTTGGAACTACATTTACCTTGATCCTCAGACAATCTAAGTACCCAAGCATCATGGGAGATGTAGGTCCAAAACATCTGGAGGGCCAAGGATGCCGACTCCTGCTTTAAGTATTGTGATCCAGCATGACACAGGGGCGCTGTAGTATGTTCCTCTAGGGCAGTGGTTCCCAACAGCGGTCCTCAAGTACCCCAACAGGCCAGGTTTTAAGAATCACCTTTCGGAAATGCAGACTGCAGATTCGCTGAGCAGCAAATCATATCACCTGTGCTGTGCTTCGGATATCTGGAAAACCTAACCTGTTGGGGGTACTTGAGGACCGCGGTTGGGAACCACTGCTCTAGAGCAATTATGGCACGCGCACACAGTCTCTCGTGTAGTTTAGAGTTTATTTCTGCACTCCAGTAATCAAACAAAATATAATAGAAAACAAAACCTAACTCGTCTGAGCACTTACTGAACAATAAAGCATCCCTCACTAAGTTTGCAGAACTAAAAATGAAAACTTTTGCCAACCTTATCGCAGGCACTGCAAGCCTCAGAGCTTCACCTTCCTGTGTGTGTCTCTCTCTCTTACTTCCTCCTATCTCTCTCACCTCCCATGCTGGAAACATCCTGATTCACAGCAGGTGGGAGGAACCTTATAGCCAACAACAATTAAAAAACACATATTGCCCTCCTAGGCTCAAACAACCCCATCCTCTCTCACAAACATAGGGGGAATATACATGCCATCATATATCATTCCCCTCACCATATAACAGTATATACAAGTCATGAAATATTGAGATGCTAGAACGTGAAGGCCACTGTCCTTTACTATGCTAACACATCTTTTTCCAGGATTTTGTTTCTAGTCGTATCACATAGAAATGCAACAGCACGATAATTTGGACTCATTCTTCGTTTCTAGCTACAAAATAGCTGCCAGACATACCATGATGTTACTAAAACAGCCTTATCACAGGCCACGCCTCCAGCAACATTCCCCAAACCCACATATGCCCCTTTATAGCTACTTGAAATGTAAGGAGGAAATACTCATCATTTACTATTATTTTCTTATTATATTATTCTTATCTGTGCTGTGTTCCACAATGTAGAATTTAAAGTTTTTTATTTTGTACGAAAGGTCACAGACCGACCAGCATAAATGGTCTCGCAGGACCTAAAGGAAAAACAAACTTAACTAACGACATAGGAAATAAAGGGGGGGAAGGGTGTCTCAAGGGAAACCTGTAAGATACACAGAATCGGGGGGGGGTATGGCACCAATAAATCAATATATCTCAGCAGGTGGGGGGAAAATAAAATATATCACATATTACGGCTCAATGAGGTCATAAGTTCAGCAAATAAGGAAAAAGAGTCATCAGAAAATGTCTCAAAATTCAAAATGAAAATAGGGGGGTGGGGGGATAGAAAAGAGTCCTCAGAAAACGGAGCTGAATAAAAGGGAAATTAAGTCAAAAAGGGGGGGGCTGTCGACGGGCGATCGGAAAAGGGAACATAAAATTACAAAAGAAACGACTTCACAGGAGTCCATTCAGCCTGCGTCCCGGAATGTTACCTCTCGTAATACAGGCAATGCAAGGGCCCTGCCATTCACGTGAGTGGCGCATCGGGAAGGACACGGATCACGGTGTGTGCTCTGTCTCCAGGGCTCTCCCGGAGCCGTACAAACCAACCACCAGGACCCAGGCCAACACATCCACCCATCGACTTCTAGGCCTCCACGTCCCATTACCACCAGCACAGATGCGGCCACCGCCGCTCTCTCGGCGACCACCTCCTCCACAGGGTCCCCACAGGCATGTCTCACAACATCTCCTCATGAGTCAGGGATCTCCTCGGTCATCTGGCATCTCGAGCCCGACTCAGAAGCCGACCGCTCCGGATCAGCTCCGAGCGGTACGTTCTCCCCGATATCCTCCTTATGCGCCGAGCGCCCGACAAACATCCCAGCCCTCTCCTCTTCACCCTCCGGGTCCGCAGTCACCAGGCCAGCTGTCAGTGTGGTCAGAAGCCGATGCCAAGTGCCACACAGAAGCGGTTCTCCCTCCTCCTCAGGCGTCCACAGCAAGCACTGCTCCATGGCTGCAAACATAGCCTCCATTCTGCTCACCGGGGGGGAGGGGCGCTCCCGGTCCAGCCATGCCGTACACTCCTTTGTCCCTTCCATCAAGGGGATCCCGGGCGCAGCCTGAAGATGGGGGCCCTCCATCCTCACTGCTCGCAGCCAGCAAGTACACACCACAGGGGGAAGCTGGAGACCCGACAGGCAATTCAGGGGAGGCTGCAAAATGGCCGACAGCTGACCAGGCCTAAAAAACAAAACCACAAAGATTCTCCACTGTGCACGGGGGGGGGGGGGGGGGCAGAAACGGGCCCCGGTGCAATCCACGTAGTAGCCGGCCCCACAGGAACTCCAATAGTGTTTTTTCTAGGTGGAGACTCCAGTAAAAATCGCTGGTTTCAGAAAAGTCCTGCGGAGCTCCACCAAAGCACATCTGCTTCCATGCGGTGCCGGCCACACCCCCCCCCCTGTTTTTGTTTTAACATTATACATTTCTGTAATAGATTTGTACATTTCATTAACTGAAATTAAATCAGTATGACAGAAAGCAGGCGAGTCATTTTATTTCAACTAATTTCTTTAGTGTGAGTGCATTCTTATATATATATATATTATGTATACAAACATAAAATTCACAGTATAAGAATCATTGTATTATCGAGTCAGTCATGTGTCCATCATTGTTAAACCATTGTTTGCTTTAAATGATTCCAGCACAAGACCATTCATGAATTAAAGTGCACTTGCCATGCCCAACTCAAGTTCTGCCAACATATACTGTATATAGTAAAAAAAAAAAAAAAGTCAGAAAATTCCCTGTTATACTTTCAGCTGTCGAGGTGAGTGACAGCTGTGAGCGGAAGAGCCGTTTAACAGAACACCCCTACGTCCCATGCACCCAGTTGCAGGCCAGCACAATGGTTTGCTGACGTTGAGGGCCAGTTGTGCAGCCCTGCATCATGGCCATCATCAAGCTCCACCCATGGAGAAGAAAGATGGGGACAGACAGCATTGGATTGTGGTAAGGATCTGGTCAGTGACATCTCACCAAGGGTTGAGATACCGCATTGATCAACGTAATATCTATTCCGTGATGTGAAATTGCAGGAAACGCACACCTGGTTAAGTACAAGTGCAGGTTTAAAAAAAGTGTTTTTGTTTCTTTAACCCCTTCACTACCATGATCATGTGTACGCAGTCAGAGAAAATGTTAACTAGATCTGGGGCTGTGCTGTATCATTGCAAAATAAAGTAATTTGTTGCAAACAAGTTTCATTTGCAGTTGGGCTCTAGACGGTGCTCTGAAATGCCTCGGGCATGACACTCGAGGTGCTAAAACACCGGAGGCTTATTCACTAACTTCCAAATTTGCCACTGAATTGAACCAAATGCTGAATTTCATCATAGGTGCAATTTCGGGGAAATTTGTGTATTCGCAAAAATGTCAAATCACCTAAAACAGGAGAATTAACAGGAGAAACCGGTGCAGTTTGAAGGCATCGAAATTGTCCCGTAGAGAACTATTAATTCGTCTATTCACAGACCACTGAATTGCACCATAATTTTAGCAAAATGACCTGATTTTTGGTGTTTCAATTCGACAAATTTAAACAGGCAAATTTAATAAGTTTCAATGTAATAAATAGAAAATGTTAATTTAAAGACCATTTATTATTTTATTTTTTTACAAAAACCCTCTTTACTTTTTTTAAAGTCTATTTTATTTTATTAACAGACCTTTCAATTATTTTTTTTATGGACCTTTTTTTACTATTTAGACACATTTTTATTGATTTTATGTTTAGTATAGAAGACTCACTAATTCTTTTTTTCACTTCCGTGGAATTTGCTGAGGCAATTTTGGAGCCTATTGACACTTTTTTTTCCCCAACGTCTGAAAACAGCTTTGTTGACTCCAAATTCGGCAAAATACAGTGAAGATTCGATAAATAGTGAATTCGCCGAATTTAATACAAAATGGAATGGCCTAAGTGAGCCGAAATGAAAAAGCACTGAAATTGCGTTAGATTTTGGTGCTTTGTGAATAGACCCCTGGGAAACACTGCTATAAAAGCTGGGATCTTGTGTCCAAAACACAGATCCTTAGCTGATTCAGGATTACCTGCTGCAATAACCTTTTCTGGCCAGCAGATAGCGACGTCTGCCTGCCAATAGGGCATCTATAGTAAAATATATGTTGAATTTTCCAAATTATCTCTTACTGTATCATTGATGAAAAGTGATTGACCGAAAAAAAAAAATCACTGGTTCCTTACAGTGGTTTTCTGGAAAATTACTTGGTATTGAAGAGGTTAACTAAGTAATGACTTTCAAATTTTGGGCCAAAATTAATGAATTAAAACAAACAACTATCAAGTCAGACTGTAAATTTCATCTGTAAGTTTTTGGATTGAAATGTACAATACCCATCTGTTTTTATATCGATACAATGCTTAGATAATAAATCTACATAATTTTGCATGGCGTGCCATTTGACAGTTGTTTAAAAACAAACCAGTGATGATGTGTAAATGTGCATAAAATCATTTCTAGGCTCCGTGGCTGTGAATAAAAATGTGAAACCAAAGAAATAATTGAAAAGTCAATATTTTTGGTATGTGCTATGTTCACACCACCCTGTGGAGGTAAAACTTGAGTGCAGTGATTACAGTCTGATTGTGATATTCACATTTTATTCCACTTGTGCTTGCGGCAAGTTATTGATGCACCCAGTTCCATCCGTGTTGATTGAGAACAGTCCCAAATAAAGCTTGGTGAAAGTTTTTACATAACTAACCAGGATTGGCACTTAAAAATCACAACCGTCTTGAATGTTTTTGGCACCACATGAGAGGATAGGATTTCTACATCTTATTTTTGTGAAACAGAGGTTTAAAAGTTGATTTTCAGGTTGCGTATACCCATGGGATTTTGCCGGGATTGGTCAATGCGATGTGCAATGGAAGCAGAAGATGATGCGTTGACCAGAGATCGATCGGGAAGATGAGTTCCGATGACCATAGGTAGTGAGCAAGCGTTTGCAGGTACTTGTGAACTTTTTCCACCATAATTGACGGCGTTGAGGGATCCATAAGAAATGCCTGCAAAGCGGGTTGTTTTATTGCATGCCACACCTTCTGTGAAAAGAAAGAAATCCTTGATAAGCACGCCGTGACATAACCAAGCTTCATTCAGCTATTCATAAAACGGACAGTGGAAGTTAGCACTTACAACTTGGTTGGCACAAACTGACAGGTAGTTCCTTCTAGTGTAACTGGTGAATTAAATTCAAAATCCTCTCCCTGACCTACAAAACCCTCACTAACTCAGCGCCCCACTACCTGTCCTCACTAATCACCAAATACACCCCAGCCCACTCCCTAAGGTCAAACAGTGACCTGCGCCTAGCTTCTCCCCGCATCACCTCTTCCCATGACAGACTGTATGATTTCTCACGTGCAGCCTCCATCCTTTGGAACGCTCTCCCTCATACTGTCATACTTTGATTGTAAATTCCCACAGGAATAGGACCCTCGTTTCCTCCTGTACTGCTTTATCAAATGTTGTTCAGTCTCAGTGTATTGTAACCCTGTCTATATTGTGCCCATTGTTCAGCGATGTGGAATATGCTGGCAATCTATAAATAAAGTATAATAATAATAATAACTGGTGGAACCTGTGCCGGCCATGTTAACTTTCCCAGCAATAGCCCATCTGAAAGGTGGGAGAGGGTATTGCATTGGTCTTAAAGATCAATGGGATATGCCTTGATGAAATAGTGTAGCCTGGTAATAACACACTGTTCCTTGGAGCAGCAATCATAGTGAACCACCATATATTGATAAATGTCACAATTGATAATCTTGCGCATTGTATTGCTTGGTAATATCCTATCAGGTTACATCATTTCAATGGAAATAGAAAACAGCTGCTCTTTGCGTAACACAGCAACAGAATAATTTATTAGGCAAAATGTTGCTTACAAAAGGCATACATTTTTTTTTATCTCTGCTCAGTATGAGTGGTATGATGTCAAGGATTTCCCCCTCATGGGGTATTTGGTGAAGGGAGGGTTCTACTTGGCCATACTTGCAGTGTTCATCCTGCCAGGGAACTGCTCTCCAGTAACCACGCAATGGAAACAGTATGTCATAATAACTTTGGGCTTTCACAGTAGTAAATCCTATGGGCAGTATTACAATGTTGGTGCTAACTTAACCAGAGCAGTTGTATATTTAAAAACTCCATAGGCTATAATTGCTCTGGGAAGTTTACAACAGCTCTCGTTTAAGTTCGCACCAAGTATGTAATATGGCCCTATGTATATCCCATGGTGGTTGACTATTGCTGCTCAGAATGACTGTGGTTATTACCACAATGATCAGTACGCAGCCAGCCGGCACATGTGAGACAGTGTCGTGCAGTCAGGGAGGCAGGGCTTCCCCTGCCATTCCAGTAAATGCATGTGCTCATTGTGCTGTAATGACATGTATGTATATTTAATCTGTAAATAAAATGTTGTTATTCATTGAAAAAAGTTCTCATACTCGCCTCTCCACGCTCCCTCACTGTGCTTCTCTGTCCTCCGCTTTTTTTCCCCGTACTTTCAGTTTGCCGGCTGCTGTGTGTGTCTCACTACACAGACAGCAGGGGCAGCACTGAGCCAGCCTAGCCTACGCAATTTGCGCAGCTGATCGCTACGCTAATTGCGTAGCTCAAGCTGGCTTCCTGGTTCTACACTCTTCAGTGCCTCTGAGAGGCACTGAGAGCAATTGAAAGCTTGAGCCAATGGGAAAGCTCCATTGGTCTCAAGCAATTCTTTTTTTTAAACGCCCCCTCCATGGGAGGCAGAGCTTCCCATGGATTGATTGACGCAGGACAGTCATGTGACTGTCCTCGTCAGTCGTGGGGGGAGCAGGCAGGCAGAGCTCAGCAGTCAGCATGTGTGACTGTCTGCTGCTGGGGGTGTGGCCTCAACTACTGACACTGTCAGAGAGTGTCAGAGAGATGAGACGAGTGTCAGTCACGTGACTGACTACTCGTCCATTGTGCACAGGAGCACAGAAGAGAGACAAACTGAGCAGCTGGAGGTGGGAACCGGATGCAGGACACCTGCAGGTAGTGTATTTGTAAAAAATAGAGCTATGCTCATACTACTGATATATAGAGTGGCAATTTCACCATCATGCTATATACGGAGTCAGTGTATATATATATATAGCATGAAGGTGAAATTGCCACTGCCGCGATAGTTGATATCCATTTGATAGTTAATTTCAAATAGCGCCCTCTATTGGTCAGTATTGTAACTGCACACTCTTAGAACTGTAAAAAAAAGCGAACTTTACTTTACAGTTCTAAGGGCATGCACTTACAATACTGATCAATAGAGGGCGCTATTACTACTCTTACCTTAAAGTAAAGTTTGCATATTGTTTTTTTAAAGTAAGAGTTGTAATAGCGCCCTCTATTGGTCAGTATTGTAAGTGTAATTGTAAAAAAAGCAAACTTTACTTTGTAAATACTGAAACTCTATTCTCCTATATAACGTTAATCAAATGCGTAAATTGTGACTGCGTAACATTGTGTACATCTGGCTCTGATACTATCCAGTGCCTCACCAGCCACTGACCTCACCGCACGTCACTGATGTGAGATGCTGCCCCATTCTTGTTTCGGTGATCGCATGCAGCGTGCTATGGATCTATTACAACCCATTTTTTTATTTTTTATTGATTTCATTGGTTTGTTTATTCAAGTGTGCAGTGGCATGGACAGCATTTGTTCTGTCTATGACCTTTCTATGATTCTGCATTGGGAGGCATTTGATTGGCTGTGTGCATGGTTGTCACATATACCAATTGTTACCATCCCAGTGTTCAGCTGCTTCTTGCCAGAACAGCAGATGGAACACCGTGGCGTGGTAGGAAAGTGCTAGTACTCTATGTAAAAAAAAACAGCTGGTGTAATAGTTTACCTGTCTGCAAGTTTTCTTCCATAAATTGTCCCTTTTAGTTTAGTCTTTTTAGTTACAGTTAGTCATATATAACACCATTAGAGAAGGGGTCAGTGCTTCAAAGGCCAGATTCCATAAAACTCTAATAGCACAGGATTTTGGGTGCCTGAACAGGCGACTGTGAACCCTGCATTCAATCAGTGATACATGACTAACCTTCTACCCATGCCTCTGTGCAGTCCATGACCCTGAGCGATAGGCAATATAGAGCACTTACTCTGTTCACGCTTGTTATTGGCACTGTTGAAACGTACGTGGCTCGCTCCTTTTGGTGGTTTGGAAAATACATTTGTCTCAATGGCAGCAGCTGCTGTCTGTGTATTGTGAGACACATTCCAGATCTGGCCCTTTTGCTGACTGTATTTCCTCGTGAGATGCTGCTGTGTTGAGTGAAGTCCTCCTCCAAAGCTCAAGTAGCTAGGAATATACATTTTATTCCCATAAGGTATATGATTGGCTGTGACATGGACAGCAGCTTGTGTCACTGTCTCTCCCATATAGGTGACGGGCACATAGGATGTTGTGTCTTCTGTGTCCTGGCATAAGATTGAGGACTAGAAAAGATAAGAAGGAAGTCTATACTCATTTTACACAAACACATTCTGCATTTTCCAGACATTAAAAGGAAGGGATATGCATGTCTAGAATTGTTTTTGTTAAAATTGGCATTTAAACACTTTCATACAAATAGACAAATTTAGAATAAATTAATAAAAGTTTTAATAATGTGTAAAAAATGTTTATTTTCTTGCTTTAAACTCTGTCATTTCCTCTTCTCTGGCCACGCCCCTCAGCTAGGGTTGTTTCTTCAGCTCCCACTTCCTGTATATTCCCCGCCCATTATTCCGGCCATCAACGCTCCACATCAACTAGTACAAGCTGTGCACGTGAAACACTGTGCACACTCAGGACCTCAGACTGGGGAAACTGAGGAGCTGAATATTAGCATCTCTGCCACTGTGAGAGCAAGACTCGCTCACGCTGACTCGCTCACCCATTCACTGACATGCTCCCTTGCGCTCTTTCATGGTTTACATACTGTCTCACTTAAACTCCCTCACACCGGTCACTCACTCTCACACTCTTTCTTGTGCTGTCTCTTATGCGTGCACACTCTTGTGTGTTCCCTGCACTTTTTCTTGCACTCTCTCGCTTTTTCTTGCTGATCCTATGCTTTGTCTTGCTGTCTTTCTCTCTTTACCATTTCTTGCTGTGTCTATCTGTGCTTTCATTGTTGTCCCTCTCTCTGCTGTCTCTGTTTCTCCCTCTTTGTGTTGATTTCTGTCCTTCCCAGTCTCTGCAGTAGCTGGGGTTGAAAGAGTTACAGATTGGAATGGCACTCAGCCCCGCACTCCCCTCAGCTCACAGTGCAGGAGGGAGGAGGAGCAAATCAGTCGCACATAGTGCATTTTTTTATGCATTCAACAGAATACACACCGATTGGTTAAATCAAAATGCCACCTGCAGCGGGAGTGAAAAACGCCAAGAAAGAAAAGCAGGAAAATATGAAAAAATATCATATTTACATGCTTTTTATGGACGCTGAATGACACTACTGGCTCATTCAAAAGGCATAGCCTTTTTAAAGACACAATAACAAAGCATGCATGTCCCTTTTTAATAAGGTAAATACCATGCATTATGATATTTGTATATCTGAGTGTACCAGGACAGGAGCCCGGAGACTATATATATATATATATATATAAAAAGGCCCCTTAATACATACATGGTGCTTTACTGGAGATTCAAAAAGATTGTGTTCAGACCCCTGCAGTTCAACAGGCTTGGGACCAATGATGCTCATCAATCTGGACACATACGCCACAACTCCCAGGCTGCGAATGAGTTCCTCTCTCTGTTGGAGGGCATTCACTCTCTCCATTTCTTCTTGTTCATCGATGTCTATTGGTTTCATAGAATCCATTTTCATGTCTTGTAACTTGCAAAAGAGATTCAACACTACAAAAGTTAGAAGTAAATCAGGACAGAAATTTAACAATTTAATTAGTGTCGCATGTAGAATATTCTGCTGCCTTAGTTCTCGTCAAGCCCAGACACATATAAAACCAATCAGGCATCATGGCCATGATATCGCCATTTTTCCTTTGTGTATTATATTTTAAACACAAATTTGAGATTAGGGGTTGTGTTAGTATTAGGATTAACGTTAACCCTAATATAGGTCAAGCACACCTTTTCCCAAATGCTCGTGTAGCGCTCACTCCCGGAGGAGCCGCTGAAAATGAACCACGGGTCAGTCTCCCCGCACTAGGGAATAAATATACTCCAACACCGTTGTGGGTTTTTATCATTTAAATAGTTTACTAAAATAGTAAGCAGATGTTGAAACACGGTATTCACAAGTATTATTACAGTATTTTCGTATCGCGATAAAACGCGTAGCGGAAAAGAAACGAAACACGAGGCTTCGTATTTCGTAAAAATAAAATATTCGCAACCGAACAGAAAAAGAAATGCAATTGCCTGATAGATCGGTAAAAAGGGACACGTAGCGAAACCCAAAAAAATACAATCTCTTCGTATTACGGTAAACGCGCAGCGGAAAAGAGAAAAATATAATTCGGAACGTATCTTTAACCCCCGTTCCGATTCGTAACAGAATGAGTCCTGCACAGGTTAAATCCCAGAATGTAAAAGGTGTGTATGTGTGTATGGTACCCGGGTACTGTTCAACTGGCCAGTGAATTTACTTAAGGAATGTCTTCGACTAGTCAAGTTGGGGCCCTGTGGACTTTAAAGAGAAAACAGCAGCGTGTTCTTTTTATTACAAACGGCCTTGGAGGCCTCTCACCCATCCACCGGTTGCTTTAGGCTCCGCTGACCCAGGACGTCTCTCCGCTCGATTTTGACTGGGATACTAGCGGCCGGATCCGTTGTCTGACTTCCCGTAGCTTGTCCACGACTTTTCCCAGCTCACCGCCTGCTCTCTGTACCCGATCAACTCGCGGTGACTCCTTACTCGAGGTCTTCGGTTGGTTCAATCTGCAGCAACTCTGGAACTTGGAGGGCTCCTTCTCCTTAGGCTGAATGACCCGGTAAAAGAACTGACAGGTCTCACTTGCGCTCTGGCCTAGGCCCTCTCGCGATGTATGGCACTGCGTCTGCTCTCTCTCGTTCCCTGGCGCGCTCTGGCGCGTTCTCCACGAGGTTCGGGATGTAAGTCCGCTGGGTCCCACCCACTTCCTGTCCTTTTGCAAAGCACGCAAGGAAATGTAGTCCCAATGTCCAGTGTCTCTAATCGCGATTGTCTCCATCTTGTGGCCAAAAATAGGTACTGCCGGCAGCAAGATTTTAACACAGCGCTACACTCGTGACCACTAGTATTTTGGATGTCAGTATTATCTGGATGTTGGAAATCATAGGATTAGAAGTAGCTAGAGGGGAGTGGGAATGCTACCTGGGGGCCATGAGTGACAAGCTGCTCAGTGCCAGCGAGAGACACGTTGGGGCACATTGCACACTGCTAGTGATAGACATACTGATCATTGTCAGCCAGAAACGTGCAGCACTTCCCAGCATGTATCTTGCTGACACATTGAGAACAACACTAGACTAGTATGGAAGAGGACGAGGCTGGCTTGACAGACCGTAAGTGATCACTAGGTCAAAAAGAATCCAAATTCACTAATGGCATTTTTTAAATACATTTCGGCGCTGCCATTGTTTGCTGGAATTAAACTTTTTATTAGGGGATTAAATCTGCTCTACTTTTTTAAACTGACAACATACTTTCAGCAGCATTTCTAGCAGCAGCGACACAATGGTGACCACAGTGAACCAATAGCAAGACAGTTTGGCACAGGCCAGAGAGGTGTTTGCATGGTGCATATGATTTTTATACAATATTCTTGAAAATTGACAAACCATTCACCATGCTTGACTGCTTAAGCAGAATGGAAGCCCAGCCCTAGAAACCAACCTTTTGATCTGTGTTAATAGATTGAATAGATGCAGGTCGGGTTTGAGGTCTCCTTGTTACTTTGTACTTGATGGGTTTTTCACCTGCTGACTCTCCCTGCAAGTTGTCCTTATTTTCTTTTTTCTTCTTTCCAATGATTCCTTTTTGCTCTTGTTTGAGGCGAAGCTCCTCCAGTTGCTGTCTACAAGTCAAAAACGGGGGGAAAATGGAAATCCATATAATGATATGCACATTAGTAAAGCATATAGTTTACAGAGGATAAACAGTTATGAATGAGATAGCATAAACTTACCCCAGGGCTTTCAAACTCCAGGCCCCCAGATGTGTCTGAACTACAACTCCCATGATTCCCTGGCGATCTATTGCACCAAATGAATTCTGGAATTCTACAGTTACAGTTCAAGTATTATATAGCGCCAACAGATTCCGTAGCGCTTTACAATGGGGAAGCACAGACAGGTGACATAATAAATAATAAAACATAAGGAACAGATGGCCCTACCCATAGGATAATTGTCCTGCAAATGCAGCACTTTATACAAGTGCTCAGCCAGGAATCCCGTGAGCGTACAATCTAAGAGACTAAGGCAAGTGAAACAAAAGGGAACAGGGGGAGTGTGAGATAATTACCAGAGAATATAGCAGACACTGCATAATGATAGACAAAGAACTTGGGCATGATGAGGTTAAAGGGAGCGAGGATTGAAGCAGCTGAGAAAAGGAGGCTATATAATTAGGATAGGGGCTAGGCGGGAGGGTGGATGGGGCGGGAGGGTGGATGGAGCGGGCGGGTGGGACAGGAGAGAGAAAATTGGTGGTGAAGAGTGACTTTCTGGCGGCATTCTTGCAGGGTGCAGAGGGAGAGATAGCTTTGAATATGGCTTGCTGTTATTTCAGGGGAATAATGGTAGTGAAGAATGACTTTCTAGCTGTCTTGCAGGGTAATATCTGAGGCGCCATGAGTTTGACAGCCCTGCTCTACTGAATTCAAAGAATTCTGGAAATTCTAGGCATCAATGTCTGGGGGGCATACATTTGGCATCCCCGTTTTACCAAGTTATTGCAGGGTGAATAAAAAGTCTAAAGGCCTCGTCCTTCAAATTGAAAAACAGATTATAAATAATCAGTTTCTGACAATGAAAATTAGGCTGACTGGAAACAGATCAACTTAAACCAAGCTCAGGGCACTGAAAAACTTCCATTTGTGGGTAAAATAGAAGGTTATTGTTGTAGATAAACAGAAGAATATCACATTGAATGATGGTCAAGGCTAACTCAGAAGGGTTATTTACAAAGTGACAATGCTTGCTGGTGTTGCAGTGCTGACAAACAGCAGCATTTCACTAAAGTTAAAGCCGAAGAGCAGCAGGGGATGCTGCACTGTGAAGCTTCTCCTGTCACTCTTGAGGTTTTTCAGGGGTACAACACCAGCGATTTTCACAGGTGTTTGCAACTTCGACAAACAACAATGATACCAGAATAACCCCTAAACTATAAGATTGCTTTCAGTGCTGACCCAAGAAAAATATTATTGCCTTGCAAAAAAATGATGTACAAGCTCATTCTGAGTTAAATTCACAATACCCACTGAGCAGGTATCATTAATAAGCCATCGGATGCTTGCTAGGCAAAAGCATTTGTAGTATAGAGGTTGAACTACAGGCTTATCTCCCAGGTTGCCAGAACCAGTCAGACAAGTGCAAATAATGCCGTGAAGTCCAGGATCCAATGTTGATAGACAGGTCCAGGCAGGGGTAGATTGGCACAAAGAGCAAGAGTAACTCAATACTCACCTTGAAGTCATCAGTTGCACAAACAATGTATGTTTGAAGTACATAACCATATACAGTATGTGGGACAAGCTGTTGAAAATAAAGGTTTGTTAGAAGCAGTGTGTCTTTAATATAGAAATCAAATTACCTAGCACATTCTTCCCTGGCTTTTGAGGCAGCAGTTTCCTGGAACAGAGATCCACTGTGCTTGAAGAACCTTTCATACTCCTCGACACTGGCTAGCGGGTAAATGCGTCGGTAGCCTCCCAGGTGGCTCTCCTCATACTTTTCCATTTGCTCTAACCAAGCAGCTTGGGTGCTCTCCAACTGCTCACGCCTGTGTTTACCAAATGTGTACAGATTAAACAAATAGAAATGGTTCAATTTTTCCAGAAATCTATTTGCAGAAGACAACCCTGCCAATGTAAGTGTAACCAGAGCGAGGTAACTCTCAAACTATCCTGCTTTTTGCAGACCTGATGCCACTATGGAGGATCAAACTTCTAACGCTTGTGAAATTGCCCATCATTACGCAACACCCAAGGATAAGTGCATTGGAAGAGAAAAGGGCTATGTTTTGCTATATCTGCTCAAGCAATGACACATTTACCTTTATGATCAAAGTGATATCCATTGCTTGATGGAATATCGCACAGAAAATGAACCTGTTCATAAAATGAAAATCTGGTTCACTTTAACTACCACATGGAGAGTAGATGTGCTGTGTTATTATTTTCAACCATGCTATGAACCCCAACCACATTCTTGGGTCAGCTCTCTGTGTCCAGCCTGAGTACTGCTCATTGCTGACAGCTCTGTGCCTATGACTAAATCGCTACCCTATGGAGGTAGGTACCTGGTGCCCACTAGAGTAAGAATATTCACCAAAACATAACCTACTCAAGAATTTTACTACATTCCATCCTTGGTTGTATATACTGTTTCCTCCTATCTTCATTTCCATATCATTGGATTGATGATATTTTATTTTACTATCTGTCAGTGTCTCTGCTGTTACCACATTTCTGTATTTTCTGGAAAATCCTTGAAGACAGTAAGATACCTGGTTTCTTTGGATGGATTTTTCTGGAGTAAACGTTCTTTAACTCTCCGCTTATCTTCTTCGATTATCTTTCTTTTGTCGCAGGCATTCAGGTTGATTAATTTGAGTGTATCTTGAAGGAGAGCATCCTTGACTTCTCGATCTAAGCGGGAGTCTGTGGTGAAACTTGGTGAGTGATTGACCTGTTCAAGCAGAAGAGCAGTGTAAAAAATCATGATTGAAATGCTGTCAGGTGGACCTTTTGAAGAGCTCAGTCATGCACATAATGTATGAGAACTTATTGATTTCCGAAAGGACGACTGGTCAGAGCTGACTGCTGAAAACTTGACTCAGAAATCTAAAGGCATGAGCCACCTGTAAGGCTAGGGCCAGACGAAAGCATTTTTACCCGCGAACGTGAAAAAGTGCATCCGAACGCATTGACGTATTTTTTTCACGGAATGCGCAAAAACAGTCAGACGACGCGCATTTTCGGGCGTGATTTTGTACGGATCGTCAATAAAACTCTTTTTGATCTGGACGTTATGTAGGCTGGACATTAGCAGTGCCTGACATCTCCTAATCACGCAAACACGCCGCTATGCCGCAGCTGCGCACTCAGTATGTCAGTATTAGCGGTTCAGCGTTCTCAGAAAAATGCGTTCAAATTCCACTTGCGTTGCACGGCCGGACGTTTGTGCGGCCGTACATCGTATATTGGCCGTCATTGCGCGTCATCTGCTGCTAGTGCGGCCGTGATTAAGTGCGCCAGAACGCACGTTAAAAGTGCGCTGGTCTGACCCCAGCCTTAACAGAACCAACTAAAATAATTATTATTAGTAGTAGCAGCATCATGATTTATAAAGTGCCAGAGGCTTTCTGCAGAGTTTTACAATAACAGGGTTATCCAAAGAGATCCGAATTGCTTGAGAAAGGTAACCGAACTCAGCGTTCGGTTACCTGTCTTTGCCATTCGGTTATCCAGAGAGCAGGCTAATCGCCAAATCCTGTTCGGTGCCTGTTCGAGGGCAGTGAAAACCCCATGAAAATGCACTGCTTCGGCTATTCAGAGAACGAAAACCAGCAGTGAAAGGTTCCCCTAATGCCCTGCCATTCGGTGGTTTAATTCGGCAAGTTAATTCAGGAGAATCCCATAGACTTCAATGTTAAAAATAATCCAGATTTAATTCAATATCTAATAAACCGTTCATTAGAAAATTCTGCAGTAAAGAGTCTCTTTATTTATAGATCTTTTAGGATACTTTAACCACTTCGATGCTGAGGACGCGCTGAGCGCGTCCTCAGCATTCCCGCTGGTATGCGGAGGACGCGCTGAGCGCGTCCTCCCATTGGGGTCAGCGTTCGGCCGGGTTCCGGCCGATCGCTGGCCCCCCGGTGCGGGCTGACATCCTCGATGTCAGCCGCGCATCCGGGACCGCAGCCGCCGGAATTAGGTGTCATCGCGGCAGCGCGATGACACCTAATTCAGGCGCCCCCCCCGCATGTGCGGAGGAGGCGCCTGAAAGGGAGGGGGGAGGTCCTTCGGACCTCTCTCCCTCCCGATCGGCGGCTCTGCGGGGGTTAACCCAGGCATCATTTGGAAGGGCACAGCCTGCCCTTCCAAATGGTGCCTGGCATTAACCCCCGGGGAGCTGGATCGCGAATCGGCGCTGAAAAGGGCCGGTTCGCGATCCTTTTCCGGAGCTGGCCGACATCTTGGATGTCGGCCAAGCCTCCGGGAACTCCCCCTGAGGACTGGCGTCATCGTGCGTAGCACGATGACGCCAGTCCTGGACTTAACCCCTAACTGCCACCAACTGTGGAGATAGGGAGTTCCAATGAACTCCCTATCTCCCGATCCGTGGCAGTTAGGGGTTAATGTTTGGTATGGTTGGATCGGCCAGAGCATGGCCGTTCCAACGATACCAAACACTACTGTGAAAAATGTTGTAAAAAAAAAATAAAAGTGAAAAATAAAAAAAAAAAAAAAATTCAAAAAAATTATAAAAAAAAAATAAACACTTTTTTTTTCTTTTTTTTGTTTTGTTAATGCAGCAATATTGTTCCCATTTCAATTATAATGTGAACAATGATGCTGCACTAACGATTTTTGTATGCGGTGCGTTTGTTAAAAATAGTGTAATTTTCCCCAAAAAAAAATGTAACGAGACCCCATCTCTAATTTTTTTAACAAGCGCACCCCATACAAAATATAACCGCAATTGCTCGCATGTTAAAATGTGAAAAAAAACACTTTACACATTGTAAATGATTGAAAATACATATTTTATTGCATTTTTTGTTATAATATACAGACATGACATAACGTATACGTATAATAATGACATATTATGAATCTACCGAGTCTGACGGAAAGAACGATATATAATATGTCTGGGTCATATACTAAAATAAGCCTTCAAAACACGTTTAAACATGATGAGCAAAACCGGTAAAAATGACCTCAGCACAGGGGCGGGAAAAGCCTCAGCAGCGAAAGGGTTAAGCATTTTTCTGAATTTTTTTTTTGTAAAAGTCTGATTTTTTTTAATTTTTTTTAAAGTTTTCTTCTTTTTTCTGTAACAGCCCTTTTTATTATCATTCCCTGGACCTCCTGTGTAAATTTCAGACATTTTCGCTCAGTAGTTTCTTTGCAAACAGCTTTTCACTTTCATACATTCATACAAACTGTTTTGCTAATTTATTCACCTCCCTCTGTCTGCGGTGTCGGCTTCTTCTCGGCTTTTTCCGGCGGCTTCGCTGTGTGTGATCGGCGGGTTTTTCGAAGGTTAATCCAGATGTTTTTGCTTGTTTTCGGTGTGCATTCGCTGGGTTTTGCGGTTAGTTTTCGTCGGGTTTGCGGCAGCTTTTCCCTGCAATTCGGGGACCCTGTGGTGTTTTCTGAATACACCGCAGGGTCACCGAAATGGGATCGGCAACAGGAACCGAATTGAAGAGAACGAAAAGTCACCGAAACGTGAATCTCTTTGGATAACCCTGTAAGGATCACCCCCTTCCTCACCTAATAAGGGGACATTTCTGTGTTAGATGATCTCAAAACTTTACAAGTATGTTACAAAGCCAAACAGTGATGGAGAAAGACTGCGGTGCGGTGCGTATAGTCCAACATTTGTTGATGATACAAAGTAACACAACACCGCCTTTCCCTCCTAAAAACCCAATTCAGGGCAATTTCCAACTGAGCTGCAAAAAGAGAAAATATCTTACCACATATTTAAGGCTAGGGTCAGACGAACGCATTCTGTGCGGACTGTGAGTCCATACACAACGGACGTCTTTCTGACAGACGACAAGGTAGTGGCCACACAGTCCGTTTTTGTGACTGATGGTTTTTTTGACTGATGTAGATGGGAAATAAAATTAATATGAAAAACCATTTTGTCCGTCAAAATTGCTGGACGTCAAAAATGCAGTCCGTCTGGTCTGACTACATCCCATCACTCACAAAGTTCTGCGGATGTTGCGGACGCAGCGCACTCTGTGCGTCCATTCTAGCGGATTTATATTCTTGCCTAACCTGCGTCCGTTTGCCGCGTCTGTTATGCATCCGCAGTTCCGTGTGGACGTACTTTGTGCGTGGGGCTCCATTGGTCATAATTACATGCTATAACGGACGTACAAATGTGCGGCAACACGGACGTGATCAGTGCCCTCGTCTGACACGAGCCTTACTGCTTCCCCAAATATTCTGATTTTCCATCCCCTTTTGAAACTATGAACCAAAATCAGCAAACAGCATCTGTAGGAGAATTACACTTTTTCACCTTTAATTTTTGCAGAAAAATAATGTATGTTCATGTCAGTTCTAAAAAAGGCGTATATCATATTAAGTGGTACGTCATACTAAGCCTGATGTTAGTTCTGTCATTACTGTAGGAAATAGAAGTACTAATTATAAGAGGTGAAATCCATTTTTATGTTAATGACTGTACTTAACATGCATAACATTACTGTTATATTTAAAACCAAATTAACAGGTCTTTTCAAAGAAAGGTGAAACTCAAGAGAATAACTGGAGAAGTTGAAATTCTAGGTCAAAATAGCCAAATCAGAAAAATTCTCCCATTTATCACACTGTTTGGTCTAGATTGTTCTCTTCTCCTGCCAGTTCTCCTGGTTTTCACCTTTCTCTGAATAACCCTGTAAACCTTCTGCTGTCCATCCTTATTAGTGCATTCAAATAATTCTCTTACCTCTAATAGCCACGGCTTTAACTTCTTATCTAAAAGGATGTCAAATCCCAGAATCTCGAAGCAGGCGCTACCTGCGAAATGGTTTGGGAAGCACGTTCGATAATGGTGTTTCAAAATTGGGTGAGCAGCAATGAGTGTTTTAATAATGACATCTTCAATATCTCCCCAAAGTTTGCTGGTATCGTAATTGCTTTTATTCAGCCAGCTGTTTAATGTTGAAAGTTTCCTGTCGATGTGACAAAGCGAAATCATATCAAATTGAAACGTAGCATTAATTTTAATGTTTACTTCTTTAAAGTAATTTAAAAATATTTTTTTCTCCTGAGTAGCGCAAATCAGACATATGTTTTCAGATACCAGCTGCTTTACCCAGATAAATGGTCGTTACTACTTCACCGCCAACAGATGGTGGCAAAACATTGTGCCCCAGTCCAGGGTCTGATTAACATAGGGGCTATTAGACTTGTAGCTCCGGGACCATGCCACAAAATAGGCCTACGGAAAAGATAACTATGTCAGACACAATGGTCACCAACACAATGAGATCAAGATGGATGCGGCAGTGACGCCATGGGACGTGTGTGTGAGGAAAATGAGGCAGAGAAACAATGGGAGGTGAGAGGAATGGGACAGAGAAACCACGGAGAGTGAGAAGAATGGAACAGAGCCCCAATTGGAGGTGAAAAGAATATGGAAGACGTACAGTGGAGTTAAGTAGGATGTGGCAGAGGCCTACTACAATCCTCAGCTCCTGGACCATGAAGACCTTGATGCAGCACAGCCTCAGTCAGAAATCAGCTGTTGACAATGTGAAATGGCTGTCTCTCAGATAATTTCTCTCCATGCTTTTGCATTTCTATACCTCATAATGCATTTAAAAATGGTGCTTTTGTAGCCAAAAGCATTTATGTGTCAGCCTGTATCTTCATACTGATTTATGTAGCCTCCTTCTTAGGATAATACAGCATAAACCCTGAACCATGGACATGCCATTTTATTAACAACAACAGTTATTCAGTACCATTTGTTTTCAATCAAATTTAAAAAAAAAAGTAAAAAGCTCCCTCAAACAGAAAATACACAGAAAAGCAAAACATGAGCAGCATTTTACTTGGTTACACAAGCTCACCTTTTGCTTCCCGTTATTTCATCTCTGACAAAATGTTCACTGTGTTTGTTGATTGCATAATTTGTGAGATGCATACAGACATCATCCTTGAAGAAAATAAAATGACGTTGTCATAAAAATGCCAAGTTATTGTGGTGTACATTTTACCCCTGAATGACTTAGTACACCTTCAGTACAGTCAATTCCCTTCCCAAAATACATAACTCCACAATGTGCTGCTCCAGGGCTCTGTGAATGACCATGGCAAGGTCTTCAATTCCACTGGATGATGCTAAAATGCCATATCACCAGAGCTAAAGTCCTGCAGGAACGCATGGGAATGCCGTTTCCTCACTATTTTAGCAGGAGGAACTTGGTACCCTTTTGCCTGATATACTGGGGAGCTGCAAAACCTTTCTATACAGACAACATTTTCTAAAACTGTCTATATTTAAGGGCTTTTCCTGGATTTAAGTACATTGGGAAGGCACGGAAATGACAATTTCTCAGTGTTTCCGGAGGAATGGTATTCTCATGCATAAAGAAGCGCTGCAGCTGCTGCGGCTCCCAGTAATCTTTGAGAACAGAATATACAAAAATGTTAGTGAGTTCCCACGCTTATTTTTTTAGGACTCGACCCCTGCTTTTCATCCACTAGGAAGCATCATTACTGAGTATTTACTATAACATTGTTTTCGCATTAAATATAACAATGGCTTCCTCGAGGTAAGATTGAATTGAGGTTAGTGTTATGGAGATGTTGGGGTTAGGAGATTTAAGGTTGTAGGGACTCCACCACAATCAGGACGGTCACTATCCATAGCATCTTGAAGACAGACTGCCTATATTACTCCTAAACCCCTGTACATAACCCCTGCATCCTATGTAATTATAGCATGAATTAAGAGGGGAAAGCTGAATATAAATAAACAGTATTTACCAGGTTGTTGTTGCTGGGATCTGTGTAACTCATAGTTGCAAAACGCGCAAGACCTTCATTGTAAACAAAAATACGTAGTGGTTCACAAGATGTGACGAGGACGTATACGCGAAGGTCAAACTTAAATCCATCTATTAGGAATGGCTGTGTGAGCAAATCACATATAAATTAGTTCAACGCAGATAAACTATATGCCATATTATGGAATTCAGTTCCTAAAATGCTTTAAAAAAGCTTCTGTGTGCTCTTCAGTATTTTTTTGAAAAGAGATGTTATTATACTGTTGATTTTTAATGATTATTTTAATAGAGTTGATAAAATAAAGGAATTATTCACTAAGCAACGCTCTTTTGTTGTAAGAACAGTGGTTTTACGTCAACTACGGTGATCCACAATACAGTCAATCAATTACATTGAATTCACAGTTTAGCGAACTGCCACTGTAGTTCAGCCTTCCTGTTTACCGTTCTTTCGACCGTAGTCTAGCATAGATTTCACCATACTTACCACCATAGTTTCAGTCGAAGTTGTCTATCTTTGTTTTTACTGTTAAATTCAGCATAGTTTCTATACCAATTCACTGGAAATCACAACATTAATACACCAGGGGCCCTATTACACTCTTCGCGCACAATTTTGCGCGGGCGCAAAAACGCATTAACGTTTAGGGCAAATCCCTTCACGCTGAACGTCGTATTACGACGTTTGCGCACAAACCAAGGGCTTGATCTGACTGTGGTAGCTCCATCACAGCCGATGGTTGACTGAGCGGGCAGTAGATGCCATCTACTGGCCAAAATAGGTTATTTATAGTTAGAAATACAATTGGTATATACACAAATATTTCTAAAGCTCAGGTCAGACGAGCGCAGTGTTCACGTCCGTGTTGCCGCACATTATAAAGTCCGTGGTAGCATACAATTGTGATCAATAGAGACCGACACATGAAGTATGTCCGCAATGAAGTGCGGACGCACAACGGACGCGGCAAACGGACACAAGTTAGGCAAGAACTTAAAACCGCTAGAACGGACGTGCGGAGTGCGCCACGTCCGCATAGCTTTGTGTGAGTGATGGAACGTAGTCAGACGGACTGCATTTTTGACGGACAAAATGTTTTTTCATTTTAATTTTATTTCCCATCAGTCGAAAAAAATGTCAGTCACAAAAATGGACCGTGTGGCCACTACCTTGTCGTCAGTCAAAATGTAAGTCCGTTGAGCACTGACGCACAGTCCGCACAGAATGCATTCGTCTGACCCTAGCCTTAATGTATAATTAATTTTAAATAATTTTTCAAAAAGCCACTGGTTTCTGACAATGTTTTTTTGGAAAATCACTCGGTAGTGAAGGGGTTAAGGCTAGGGTCAGATGAATGCATTTTTCACGTTGTCCGTGAAAAAGTGCGTTCGAACGAATGGACGTATTTTTTCACGGAATACGCGATAGCGGTCATACGATGCGCATTTTCGTCCGTGATTTTGTACGGATCATCAATAAAACCCTTTTTGCGTCTGGACGTTATGTTGGCCGGACGTGTGCAGCGTCTGACGTCTCCCAATCACGCAAACACGCCGCTATGCGGCCGCAGCGCACTCTGTACGTCAGTAGTAGCGGTTTGACGTTCTCGAAAAAATGCGTTCGTTTGCCACTTGCGTTGCGCGGACGAACTTTCGTGCGGCAGTTCGTCGTATGTTCCCCGGCATTGGACGTCATTTGCTACTAGCACGGCCGTGATTTCGTGCGGCTAAACGCACGTTAAAACTGCTTTCGTCTGACCTTAGCCTAAGTATGGAATGCCATCTTTTCATGGTCAGCAATAAAACATTATCTATAAGTGTCAGAATGTTTAAATTAACAAGATATATACAGTGTTTTGTCTTATGTCAAGTGTTCTTTGCTAATTGCTCATTATCTCTTTGTTAAATGTTATATTTCCTTTATAAATTGGAGTCAGAGGCATGAATGAGATTTGAGTGACATGACAACAGATGGTGTGACACTCTTAAAACTGTCTATTCAGCATTTGTAAGGAAGTATGTAATGCTTCTGATTGGTCCACTGTTTTACATCTTTGTCTCTGAATGACATACAATCAAGAATAAAGACACAGCTCATTCAGAAGAGCTGTGAAGTAACCAGGAGCTGAGTCTGTGTCTTTTGTTTGACCAAACTCCTCTGTGTGACTCCAGTTTCCTCTCAGGTGCCTGAGGGTGCGGTCAGAGAGAGAAGGAGAAAGTCTGCAATAGCCACCCGGGTGGAGAATTATCGGTCTATCATTGACCACCTGATATTTTTGGAAATTTAAAACAGAATTACTGAATAAAGTGCATTAATACCATAAGTAGGAAGTGACGATTATTCAGTGCTAAGACGGCCATCTAGGAATTTCGTCAATGTTTAAAACCCCCAGTGATGGACATCAGTTTAATATCTATGTGTGATCAGGTGTCATGTGATGTGTCAGCTAGCATGGGATTTCCTAGATTCTCAGTATTATGAATAGCTATGATGCCTCGTCAGATACAGATAATTAGGCATGATGTCCCACATTCTGTTACCTTTGAAACATACTGCTGACAAATCATATCATCGCCGTGTTTAATATCCTTCAGGTTACGAGACAAAAATATCCCCCTGCCTTGGCAGCCGCTGTCAGGCTTGCAAATATACGTCTTGTTTTTCTTTGATCGGCAGTAAGCCTGGAAATCACCAAAACTGTGGGACAGAAAAAAATTTCATTAATATTTACAAATATTTCACGCTTGAGTGGACAGCATGGCTTCTTTTTTGGTGATGGGGAAAGGGTTTTCACTTTTGCCCTTATGGTTAAGTACAAGGATATAGGAATCTTTGACATTGTGTGGGAAAATATTACGAGAGATGTAATAAAGTCTTTACAGGGATGCTCAGCCTACCATGACAACTTAAGCTTATTCAAGTGGTCATGGTGACAGACGTCCGTCCAACTTCTACCTCTCTCCACTGTCCATGGCAGCTGTGACAGCATTTCAAATGAAATGCCCCCCTGCACTGCAGGGTGTCAATCAGCGGCTGCTTTGTTTTCTTCTGAGGAGGAGATGGCAATGAGGGATGAATGGTAAACCAGAGTGGTGACAACAGGGGTTAATAGTTAATCCCTCTAGTTTTTTTTAGGCGGTGTTTAAATTTAATGAAAAAAGGACTAATTGGGCTTGTACATATAATGAATCAAAAAAAGTCTGTCCATGTTCCACTAGCGTGCGCAGCTTGGCACATTAGGGTGTGCACCCGTGGAACATTTATTAATTGAAAACTTAGAAGATTTTGCTTAAAATACAAATTTTTCATTAACAATAACAAGCCTGTAATCAGAGATAGTCAGTTTTAATGATATTCATCATGAACTACACAAGAAACATCTAAAGTGTCAATGTAGGGTTTGAAAGATGACCTTTTCATCCAACATTAGGGTGCCTGGGCACACCCCTTGCGAATGCCTATGGCAAGTTACATGAATTGTGTACAACTGATAAATTACTTAACCCAAATCCTTTTTTCCAGAACGGATATGGTGGAAAGACTACTGCTCTGTAACACGTCCCATGCAGAGGAGCTGGTTGTGAGCTCCAAAAGAAGCTTCAAGGGTCTGCTTAACCCTTTCGCTACCAAGTTGTTTTTCATAAATCATTGTCTGAACTAAATTACCCATAAATGACCCTATGACCCGTTAACCCTGTAGCCAAGACACAGAAACACAGTCTAAATGCACAGTAACCATCATTAACCACATTTATAGCCTATATGCACTGTATCGACAGGCACAGCGCTGCCTCTGCTTTTCAATACCAGTATAGCACAGAGACCAATAATCTCTGAAATGAGTCTCTCCAGCTCAGTGAGTCAGCTGATATGCCGTGATGTACTGTAACGTAAAATGTGTAATGTAAAATTTGATTGTAATTCTCCATAATGAGTCCAGATTGAGTTAACTCAATCTCAAACACCTGATGGTGAGTTTGAGGATTGAGTTAACACGATTTTGGCAGTGAAGGGGTTAAAGATGGTTTAACCAGCTGTAATAATAATGAAGGCTCGGTTTCTTGTTTTGTAAAATGTGTACTGGTTAGTAAATTTGGCCTTCACCACGAATCCCTCTGGCACTCCTGAATTATCCAAGGTCAGATAGTAGAGGCGTGCTGTTTATGGCAAGGGAGACCTCTCATATGCTTTGTGTAGGCATGGCATTGCTGTTACTTATTTCTTCTCTGCATTTCTCATGTGTCACCATGCAAAACTAATCACCACTGAGAATAGAAAAAAAAATCAGATTGCTTTTTAAAATAATAGGCCCTATTACACTCTTGTTGCTAATGGTAGCGCTCACCTGCGTGACCACTACCATTAGCTGCGATATCTACTGCATATTACAATCCAAGCGCAAACGGGTTAAGAAACCCATTTGCGTTTGGTACCTTGCGCTCCTCTGCGCGAGGTTACTGTACTTTGCGCTCTCTATACTTAACATGGGGCGCACAAAGTGTTAATTAGTGTTAGGATTACAAAGTCCCAGCGCTGATTAACGTCTGGCTCTGGTTAGCGAAAAGTTAACCAGAGCCAGGACTTGGTGTTAACGGATTCCGCTTCTGCAGAATCCGTTAACACCAGCAATAAAAATAAAAAAATGAAGCATATACTCACCCTCTGTCCCGCGGTGAGGACCGCAGCTCTGTTCGCCTCCTCCGTCTGGTGGGAGCAGGGAAAGACTGGGGGAAAAAGTCCCCCCAGTCTCTCCCTGTGTATCCCTACGCCGACCGGCCGGATCTCGCGAGGCGAAATCTGGCTGGTCATGTGACCGGCAGGGGGGAACTCAATGGAGTCCTATGGACTCCAGCGGGTGGATGCTCGCAGCTGCGCTCAGCACTGCAGCGAGCATCCAGCTTTTTAATGGGCGGAAACAATGCAGGCAGCTTTTTTAGCGCCTGCGTTGTAATCCAGCGTTAAAAAGCGGGCGCAAGGGGGAAAACTGCGCGTGCAGTTTTTCCTCCCTTGCGCCCGCGTTTTAACGCTAGGATTGTAATTGTGCCATTGTAGTGCTCAATTGTACCCTAGACACAGTCTTATCTACTACCACAAGCACCAACCATGATTCTCTTTAAATTTTGAATCAGGCTTGCCAAATAATGACATTTATTTATTTGCTAAGCTGCATATCATAGCAAGGTCTGCGTGTTTTCTGCTGGCATCCCTCTTCCGCTATCCTTCCGTAAAATGATCATGCTCCACCTCACTCTCCCGATACAGTGAACAAAGAACGAGCTCCTGAAGGCCGATAAACAAATATAATTAACTCCTTTTACATAGACAGTAAAGGCTTTAATTGCTAAAAAGTTTATACCAGACTGAAAAAAAAATCAAACACTAGACATTTATACTAAACTCGAAAGATACAATATTTCCCAGGATAAACATTTTAATATAATAAAGCAGTGTAACAAAGTCAGGGATTGCATGTAAGTAGGAGAATGGATCTTCCTGACGTTCCAAAATATAAAAATTCTTCTTTTACCATAATGAAGTTATTAAAGTTTACAAACCTAGAAGTTCACAAGAATGCCACCACTTTAATGCATTTTAATGCAGAATATACATTGACCGAACTGTCGTTAAAATATCTTTCACACATATATAAAGATGAGCATATGGATATACGGTCAGCCGCTGCTATATGTCACTTATAATACTGGCTTTATAATTTTAAATGACTCACTCAGCTGGCAAGCACCATGTCCGTGGAAAGATGTTGTATTCTTTAGGGAAAAGCTTTAACATGCGGTTCATGTTCCTCGCCAGTAAATCCTTCCGACAAATCTCACTCATTCCTGGAAAATGGTTGATTTTCTGTGAATAGGAGTGCATGAGACATTAGAAGATCTCTTCCAGGTTTCATTCACGTGAATCAGCAACACAGCCGGGATTACATATCAGGTGATTATGTATGTGATTGTGCTGCAGAGTGTGTGACATGAAATATAACCGAGCAATCACAGTTATTCAATAAGGCTTTGGTTTTGCATTTCGGGTCTCTATCAATTGGAATTATGGCCTAACAAGGCCAAATGATAGTCGGGGGTTGCTGTATGTCTCATGCAGAGCTGACTTCTTTGACATTTTGGTTCTGGACACTGATTTAGGTGACAGTAGTCTGATTTCAATATGCTATAGTCTTTTCTGTAAAGGCACCATCAAGCTAAAACCTTATGAGACCCACTATAGTGTAGGCCCTTACAAACCTTGTTTTTGCTCGTTGTAATTAGAGTTTTGACATAACTTTAGATATGTTTCTCACAGTTGGAAAATTTTGATTGGGAGCTAAAAATTTACAAATTTGATACAAATTAAAATATTAGCATCATGATCTGCTATCATCTTGTTCGGGGCTATTTGGAGTGAGTTTGGAGAAAGGTCATGATTTCCAAACGGTTTTCCTGCTAAGGCTGATACCCAGCAAATAAAAGATAACAGCCGAAAAAACTGTTTTCTTTCATAAGAACCTGAAATCTTTTCATTTCCATAACACGTTCCAGTGACACTGAGCAGTCTGTCCAATAAACCGTCCATTCTTCGTCATATTCAACCTCCTTGAATCCACACATCCGGACGGCCCGACGTACTAGAATACAACCAGAAGCAATCGTACATTGTGCATGAAGTATTATTTTGTAAAGGCTGAGAAATATACGGAAATGTTTCTAGATCTCAAAGTATTCACAAAGTATATTAATTATATACAGGGTAATTCAAAGAGAATCGAAAAGTCACCGCACGTTCAGTGCCTTTTCATTCTCTTCCATTCGATTCGTTTTGCCGATCCCATTTCGGCGACCCTGCGGTGTATTCAGCAAAGACAGCAGGGTCCCTGAATTGCAGGGAAAGGTCGCGGCAAACCCAACGAAAACTAACCACAAAACCTGTCGAATGCACGCCGAAAACCCACAAAAACATCTGGATTAACCTGCTAAAAACGCCGGAAAAAGCCGAGCAGGAGCCGATCACACGCAGCGAAGCCGCTGGAAAAAGCCGACACCGCAGACGAATGCAGTGAATAAATTAGAAAAACGGTTTGCTTGAATGATTGAAAAGTGAAACGCTGTTTGCAAAGAAACTACTGAGTGGAAATATCAAATTTACATATGAGGTCCAATGAATGATAATAAAAAGGGCTGTTACAGAAAAAATGAGTCAACTTTAAAAAAAAATCCAGAAAAATGCTTAAAATAGCCTAAAAAATATATAAATAAAGAGACTCTTTACTGCAGAATTATATAATGAACGGTTTATTAGATATTGAATTAAAACGGGAATATTTTTAACATTGAAGCCTATCAGGGTTATTCAAAGAGATCCGAATTGCTTGATAAAGGTAACCGAACGCTGAAAATCAGCGTTCGGTTACCTTTCTTGGCCATTCGGTTATCCAGAGAGCAGGCAATTCGCCAAATCCTGGCGAATTGCCTGAACGTTCGGTACTTGTTCGGTGCCTGTTCAAGGGCAGTGAAATCCCCATGAAAAAGCACTGCTTCGGCTATTCAGAGAACACAAACCAGCAGTGAAAGGTTCTCGAAATGCCCTGCCATTCGGTGGTTTAATTCGGCAAGTTTATTCAGGAGAATCCTATAGGCTTCAATGTTAAATATATTCCCGTTTTAATTCAATATCTAATAAACCATTCATTACAAAATTCTGCAGTAAAGAGTCTCTTTATCTATAGATTTTTTTAGGATATTTTAATCATTTTTCTGAATTATTATTTTTTTTTAAAAAGTCTGATTTTTACTTTTTTATTTTTTTAAGTTCACTTATTTTTTCTGTAACAGCCCTTTTTATTATCATTCCCTGGACCTCATATGTAAATTTCAGACATTTTCGCTCAGTAGTTTCTTTGCAAACAGCGTTTCAGTTTTCAATCATTCATGCAAACTGTTTTCCTAATTTATTCACTTATTATACCTGTCTTTGAGAGTCTCTCTCTCAACTCATGTGTTTTTAATTTATTCACTTCACTCGTCTGCGGTGTCGGCTTTTTCCGGCGGCTGCGCTGCGTGTGATCGGCTCCTGCTCGGGTTATAAATGGTTTTCGGCAGGTTAATCCAGATGTTTTTGCGGGTTTTCGGCGTGCATTCGACAGGTTTTGCGGTTCGTTTTTGTCGGGTTTGCGGTAGCTTTTCCCTGCAATTCTGGGACCCTGTGGTGTGTGCTGAATACACCGCAGGGTCACCGAAATGGGATCGGCAAAAAGAACCAAAGAGAACGAAAAGTCACCGAACGTGCGGTGACTTTTCGAATCTCTTTGAATTACCCTGTATGGGATTCGCCTGAATAAACCTGCCGAATTAAACCACCGAATGGCAGGGCATTAGGGGAACCTTTCACTGCTGGTTTGTGTTCTCTGAATAGCCGAAGCATTGCTTTTTTATGGGGATTTCTCTGCCCTCGAACAGGCACCGTATGTGCAGGCAATTCGCCAGGATTTGGCGAATTGCCTGCTGTCTCGATAGCCGAATGGCCAGGAAAGGTAACCGAACGCTGATTTTAAGCTTTCGGTTACCTTTCTCCAGCCATTCGGATCTCTTTGGATAACCCTGATAGTTAATATTTAATATTCTTATCGTCGCCAGAGAGGTAATGCAGAATGGAGACTTTAGAAAGGTCAATACCTGAATTTATTCTAGCATATACATTAATGTTCCAGTTCTTCTAAAGATGAGAGACCTTTAGAAAAGTCCTTTGTGGGCTGAAACTTCAATGTATATGATATAATAATAAATCCATAGGTTTTGATCCTTATGAAGTCTCCATTGTTCACTGTCTCTCTGGTGGTATTGCATTAGCTGTTTGCCGCACTGCGGTGAGTACCTCATTTATTGCGTGTGTGTAGGTTTGGATACGTATGATAATATTACCAGACATTTTGGGGAGAGGGATTTATTTCAATATTGCTAAAAGTTTGATTTAATGTTCCAAAAGTGAAACAATAAGCGCAGAAGCATCTGAATCTGAAGGCCCATTCTACCTTTTCCGTGGTGATTGCTCAACTATTTAAACTCTAAACATAATGCCAACACTATATCGTTGTTAGGCCTCACTGCTATGTGGCAGTTCTTCATCTATACGTCGTCCCATAAATGCATATAGCAGAATGCCCAGCTAACTTCTCAGGGGATGGCTAGTAAGAGGCGTAAGGGGCAACAGCATTTGGTTCAATAGAGGGGGCAACGGTCACAGTCTTATAATGGCTCCATCTGAAAATATACAGCATGATGTGTGCCAGGCTGTCTTAGTTTACAGGGGAGTTATGAGCACTATTTTAATATCAAATAAACATTTTTAAATTATGTCAAACAGGTTGGGCACCCCTTATTCAGAATTCTGAAATCCGGCATTTTCCTAAACTCCCTGATACTCCAGATGTGTCTTGCAGCTGTCCAGCGCTCCTCCGATGGCTGCAGCACAGTGCGGCTCATGCTGAGGGACCCCTAAAAAAAGATTGCTCAGCATCTCCCAGCATGTGTCCATGCGGCGCTACAGTGGGAAGTGGATCTCGGCTCTCCTGCCGTGTTCCCCTTCTCTTACAGCATTGGATTTTCCCAGATTCCAATGTCCGGAAAAATCCAAAGTCCAGAATGCTTGGGGTCCCAAGCATTCCAGATTAGGGGGGGCTCATCCTGTAGTATCAATGCGTTCTGTTTATTTTCAAAGCATAATTTTTCAATATTTTTTAGAACATAATAAAAGGAGTGGGATGAGGACTAATGGTTTGGTTCAGTAGCAAATGGTTATTGTTTTGATCTTACCCACCATGCCATACCTTGCCAGCACTCCGCTGTACTTTTGGGTTGCGTATCGGGCCACTTGTGAAGGGCTTGATAAATATAACGTGGGCGTCATAGTCCCCAAATCTAAAAAGCATGCTTACCGCTTTCATACTTGCAGTTGGCTAAACTGACACCAATAGACCTAAAAAATAAAAGAAAGAGAAAAGCAATACACGAATATAGGTGG
Source organism: Leptobrachium leishanense (assembly GCA_009667805.1). Taxonomy (NCBI): domain Eukaryota; kingdom Metazoa; phylum Chordata; class Amphibia; order Anura; family Megophryidae; genus Leptobrachium; species Leptobrachium leishanense. Next base: position 105,680,601 of record CM019065.1, read on the forward strand.
AATTCAATGTGGATAAACACAAAGCTTTAGTTTCAGGTATAAGTCATACACACAGTATTTATAATATAAAGATTCTTTAGTATTTAGTATCCAGGTCAATGATAAGGGAATATTGATAGAAAACAAACTAGGCAACAATATAATATTATTCAGTGTTTGTAAAGTAAGGCAAAATCCATAAGGAGCCAGTGCAACTTCAGGCTTCTTATGTGTTTATTTAAAACAAGAAAGGAAGATGTGCCGAGGAGGATACAATGTTAATAAGGGAACGATTGATTTCTGTTACAAAGAAATGCTAACTAATTTACATTTGTTTACTAATAGGGGATCAAAGCCAGGATACAGCATAATCCTACATTAACAGGAATGTAAGGACAAGAAGTCATCCATTGAGACTTGAAGAAAGGAAATTTTGCCTATAGCAGAGCTGAACAGACAACTTCATGTGAAAAACTAATTCAGCATCTTTACAACTGCGTGTTTAATGACTCTTGTTTTATCCTAAATAGATTTAATGAAACAGGAAGAAACATTGAGGATAAATTAGAGAATTGTGTCCATGATGAAACTATCAAAGCAGAAAACAAGATACTTGATGTGTAATTAGAAAAAAAGTAGATTTTTTATGCACTAAATTGATAACTATCAGAAAATGACCGTAGAATGGAAGATTTTAGGGCCAAGTATACAGGTTGTAAATATTACAAAATATATATATATATATATATTTTTTTTTAAAAAAAATCTAATTTTGGCCAAATGAATTGCAACTTGTCCATTTCCCAAGGAGGTGGTTTGTGAACGAGCCTGCTGTATTAACCAGGATTAATTGATTAGAAATCACATTATAAAAATGTGGTAAAACACCTGCGTCTTTTCTTCTTTCTCTTTTTGGGGGGATCTTGTGCTGGTTTGTTGACACTCAGGTTATTTTCTTTCTGTGTATCTTCCCGTTCATTGAGATCTTCATTTTCTGTTGGACGGTAAGTCACGATGTCTGAATGAGGATCCGGATCTTTTATTAAATTAGTTTCCGTCTTTTCATGATCAGATTCAGAGCTATCGGAAGCAGCTTCTTCATCGCCTTCATCCTCGTCTCCAGAATCAGCCTCTGATTCACTACAGGCTTCTGAATGGACTTTCATGGTGGCACTTGGTGGCCAAAAATCTGAAAGCGCAGGGTTAAATATAGTGAAATTACTAGAAATCACAAAGAGAAATAGGAAATCATATTTTTATCAGTGTCCTGTCCCTTCAATCTCGCCCTTCTCTCTCGCCCTTCACTCTCACCCAAGGCTCTGTGACATCTCAACATTTCCTTTCAATCTACTTCTCTATTATTTATCTAGATTTGATTTTATCTATAGCTGTCTGCACTATCTATAATCTCAGAATCTTTAAAGCCAGCGTGCATATATACGATGAACATGTTGGTTCTCTTCATCGCTATATTGTGGGAGAGTGCTGAACTTTCAGACTATAAAGATAAATACATATATATTAGAGTTTGACATAAACTAAGGAGGAAAAGAAAATGAGTTTGCTAATTCTGTCCATTAATAACACAACTCCCCCAGGTATCTGTCCTCCAGTATATCTGTCCCCCAGTACCGTTAAAGGTACTTATAAAGCGCTAACAAGTTCTATAGCGCTGTACAATGGATCCCCCAGGTATGGCTGCTCCCCAGTATGTCTGCCCCCCCGTATGTCTGTCCCCCATTATGTCTGTCTCCCAGTACAGTTATAGTTACAGGTACTTCTAAAGCGCTAACAAGTTCTGTAGCGCTGTACAATGGGTCCCCCAGGTGTGGCTGCACCCCAGTATGTCTGCCCCTCTAGTATGTCTGTCCCCCATTATGTCTGTCTCCCAGTACAGTTATAGTTAAAGGTACTTATAAAGCGCTAACAAGTTCTGTAGCGCTGTACAATGGGTCCCCCAGGTGTGGCTGCACCCCAGTATGTCTGCCCCCCCGTATGTCTGTCCCCCATTATGTCTGTCTCCCAGTACAGTTATAGTTAAAGGTACTTATAAAGCGCTAACAAGTTCTGTAGCGCTGTACAATGGATCCCCCAGGTATGGCTGCTCCCCAGTATGTCTGTCCCCCATTATGTCTGTCTCCCAGTACAGTTATAGTTACAGGTACTTATAAAGCGCTAACAAGTTCTGTAGCGCTGTACAATGGGTGAGACAGAATAACAAATATACATACAAGTTAAACACATAGAATAGTAGGAGAGAGGACCCTGCCCAAGAGCTTACAATCTAAGAATATCTGCCTCCAGATAAGACTGCCCCCTGGTTACTCTGACACCCCCCCCCCCCAGTATGCCTGCTTCCAGGTATGTCTGCCCCCAGGTATATCAGTGCCCCTGTATATCTGTCCCCTGGTGTGTTTGTCCCTTGATGTGTCTGACCCCCCCCCCCCCCCCAGTATGTCTGTCCCCGGTGTCGGTCAGTACATGCCGCTGGATGTGCTTCCCGGGCTGTTGCTATGGACGCTCTCTGGGTCTCCAGGCCTGGCTGGGGGCCGTGTTAGCCCGAGGGGTTCAGGTCTCCCTCCCGGGGAATTCACACAGACAGCCCAGCCTCCCCTCCTGCACTGCTGGACACAACAAGTCCTCGGTTACCATGGAAACCATGCATAGCCTGGCCGGACGGTGGGCGGAGCAAGGGGCGTGTGGAAGGAGCTCGGGAGACATGACTTCACGCGTAAACCTGTGCCCGGTGTAAACAGACACTGGCAGGCTGGGTGTTAGCGCCGGGGAGGGGACACACACACACATAGCTGGAGACGTAGGAGAGGCCTGAGCAGGGGCAGGAGGAGAGCGGCCATCACCCCCGGGCCAGCAGCAGAGAGTGTGGCCACACCACGGCATGCAGTATGAGCTGTGAGGGGCTGCCTGGACACATAGCACACAGCCTGACATGCAGCACACAGCCTGACATGCAGCACACAGGCTGACATGCAGCACACAGCCTGACATGCAGCACACAGCCTGACATGCAGCTCACAGGCTGACATGCAGCTCACAGCCTGACATGCAGCACACAGCCTGACATGCAGCACACAGCCTGACATGCAGCACACAGGCTGACATGCAGCACACAGCCTGACATGCAGCACACAGCCTGACATGCAGCTCACAGGCTGACATGCAGCTCACAGCCTGACATGCAGCACACAGCCTGACATGCAGCACACAGGCTGACATGCAGCACACAGCCTGACATGCAGCACACAGCCTGACATGCAGCTCACAGGCTGACATGCAGCTCACAGCCTGACATGCAGCTCACAGCCTGACATGCAGCACACAGCCTGACATGCAGCACACAGCCTGACATGGAGGTGGCTCATTTATGAAATATTCTTACTATAAATTATTTTGTTGTATTTTTGTGAAAGTCATTAAATAAAGATTGCCCCCCCAAAAAATATATTTTTCTGTGTCTGTATCAGGGATGTCAGACTCTGCTCCACTAGATGTTTATTATTATTATTTATTATTAAATCTTTGAATGCAAACGATGGCCAGAGAATCATGGGAGTTGTAGTTCATAAACACCTGGAGGGCCAGAATTTGAGATGCCTGGGCCATAAATCACTTAAGCGACTATTCAAAGAGAGCCGAATTGCACTAAACAGTGAATTTCCCCGTACGGTGCAATTTTGGGGCCATTTGACTATTCAAAAGCTGGCAATTCCCCAAAGATTGGCAAATTGCCATCGAAATACGGTGTAGTTCGGCAGCAGTGAAATCCCTGTAGAGAAGTAACAGTTACTCTATTCAGAGGGAACCCAACAGCAGCGAAAAGTTGGCAAAATGCCCAGATTTTCGGTGATTTTATTCGACAGGTTTAAACAGGCGAATCCTATAGGTAAAATAAAATTCCCGTTTTTAAAAAAATTTCATTCAACTGTTTATTCTTTTCATTTGCAGCAAAAAGTCTTTTTATTCATTTATTTTTTTGAATTTTTTTAGGCTTTTTTCTGTGTTTTTTTCTGTGAAATTTTGATTCAGATTTCATGCATAAGTTTTTTTTAAAATGCCTTTTAAAATTTGTGGGTTTTTTAGGAGCTGCAAAAATTCTCAAAACTACACCGGACGTTGTAAAATAAAAATGTTTACTGGTTTATGTTACAACAAAACACATATAAAAAACTGGGTACACTTTAAACGAAGCCCATTCCCAATGTTTTGCAAACTACTTATTACTTAAACCTATTTGTATCATGTTGTCATAATAGAACTTTGGAATTCCAAATATTACAATGTTCTGATATTGTCACAATGTCCACAGTGCCAGAAAACTGTTCTGGAGAGAGTTGACGGTACAGAGGTGATGATTAGTTGGTGAAGGGAATCATGTCAGGTAGGATGCTTTATCTCTGTATCTGTTGTGTGTAGACCCTGAATGGGAAGAAGGTCAAGGCTCTGCTCATTAAGCACAGCAGCCATGTACTCCCACATAGAAGACCCCAAGCATGTGTGTATCTGCATACCTCCCAACACTGAGAAGCATCAGATTGGGACAGGGTGTGTGAGTCTAGTGTGAAAGCATGTCAGTGAATGGTGGTGCCCCAAAATGGATAGCCCACCTAGAAAATGTTTGTGTCAGTCCCAGTGTGACAAGTGTGAAGACACACCTCCAAACAGGACAGGTCCATGCACCATGCAAAAAATTATAATGCTGACATTTGAAGAAAGAAGAATAGTTTGGAGACAGAGCGGGTCAGTTCATCATGAAGCAAAAGAACTATGGATAAGTCAGTGTATGTCAGTGTGTGTCTGTCAGTGTGGGTACCTGTGACAGATGCATGTCTTTCAGTGTATCTGTTTGAGTGTGTGTGTGTGTGTCAGTCTGTGTGTACCTGTCAGTTGGGTTTGGGTCGAAATCCCTACAACCAGTGGCGTCACTAGGGTTGGTGTCACCCGGTGCGGTAACTTATGGTGTCACCCCCCCCCCCGAGTTTTACGGATTTTTTTTAACTACTCTAACTCCTAAATCAGTACTCCCATATAACACTGATGTAACGTTGGGAGCTTCCAGCCCTACCTGTGTGCTTGAGGGCAGCATGTCTGATGCTGTTCGCTGACCAAAGCCCGGTTTAAATGGAGACAGGCAGGGAGGTGGTTGCAAGAGGCGCGGCTTGAGTGGGGGGCGTGGCCTGGTGAAGGTCTTTAAAAACCCTCAGTGTATTCTCAGCAGTTGCCAGATCGTGGTTATCCATACCTGAGCTCCTTGTACCTGACTGCTATATTGAATTAACCCGTTATTGACCTCTGCTTGTTTCTGACTATTCTGCCTTCTGTTGCCCTAGACCATTTTCTTGTACTACGCTACTGCTCTGATATCGACCCGGCTATTCCATTTGACCATTCTGAACTCTGTATTCCTGATTCTGGCTCGGCTGACTACTCCCCGTGTTGTTAACCTATCAGTCTAGCTAGTTTACCTGGCCAATTCTAAGGACCAGACAGTTAGATCTTTCACGGCTACTCTGTTGGTAGCTTCTGGTTCTGTGGAGTGGGGCGTTAAGTACTGCGTGGTGGGATCTGGGAACCGTGACAACTGAATGCTCATACACAAAGCGCACATTACTGTGAGGTTTACTGCTGTGGAGCTCTCTCATATGCTCACACAAATGTTTGCCAACTGCCAACAAGTACGTTGCCTGTTCGAAAGGCAGTGAAAGCACACATGGATATATATTGCCCCCAGCAGCTCTGGATATATTGCCCCCAGCAGCTCACCCATGGATATATATATTGCCCCAGCTCACATATGGATATATTGCGCCTCAGCTCACACATGGATATATTGCGCCTCAGCTCACATGTGGATATATTGCCCCAGACCAGCTCACACATGGATATATTGCCCCAGACCAGCTCACACATGGATATATTGCCCCAGACCAGCTCACACATGGATATTGCCCCAGCTCTCATGGATACTGCCCCAGCTCTCATGGATACTGCCCCAGCACACATGGATATTGCCCAGCTCCTCTCATGGATATACTGCCCCAGCTCCTCTCAAGGATATACTGCCCCAGCTCCTCTCATGGATATACTGCCCCAGCTCCTCTCATGCATATACTGCCCCAGCTGCTTTCATTGATAATGCTCCAGCTGCTCTCATGGATTTTGCCCCAGCTCCTCTTATGGATTTTGCCCCAGCTCATGGATATACCCCAGCTCATGGATATTCCCCAGCTCATGGATATTCCCCAGCTCATGGATATGCCCCAGCTCATGGATATGCCCCAGCTCATGGATATGCCCCAGCACATGGATATTCCTAGATTGTGAGTTCCTACGGGAATAGGGCCCTCATCTCCTCCTGTACTGTTTGTCAAATGTTGTTCAATGTATTGTAACCCTGTCTATACTGTGTTTATTGTACAGCGCTGCGGAATATGCTGGCGCTTTATAAATTAATAATAATAATAATAATAATAATTGTCCCAGCTCATGGATATACTCCCCCAGCTCATGGATATACTGCCCCAGCTCATGGATATACTGCCCCAGCTCATGATATACTGCCCCAGCTCATGGATACTGCCCCAGCTCAAGGATATACTGCCCCAGCTGCTCTCATGGATTTTGCCCCAGCTCATGGATAATGCCCCAGCTCATGGATAATGCCCCAGCAGCTCATGGATATGCCCCAGCAGCTCATGGATTTCCCCAGCTCCTCATGGATATGCCCCAGCTGCTCATGGATTTGCCCCAGCTCCTCATGGATATGCCCCAGCTCCACATGGATATGCCCCAGCACCTCATGGATATGCCCAGCTCCTCATGGATTTGCCCCAGCTCCTCATGGATTTGCCCCAGCCCTCATGGATATGCCCCAGCTCCTCATGGATTTGCCCCAGCTCCTCATGGATTTGCCCCAGCTCCTCATGGATATGCCCCAGCAGCTCATGGATTTGCCCCAGCTCCTCATGGATATGCCCCAGCTCCTCATGGATATGCCCCAGCTCCTCATTGCCCCAGCCTCCCTCATGGATATGCCCCAGCTCCTCATGGATATGCCCCAGCTCCTCATGGATTTGCCCCAGCTCCTCATGGATTTGCCCCAGCTCCTCATGGATATGCCCCAGCTCCTCATGGATTTGCCCCAGCAGCTCATGGATTTGCCCCAGCAGCTCATGGATATTGCCCCAGCTCACCTCATGGATATGCCCCAGCACCTCATGGATATGCCCCAGCTCCTCATGGATTTGCCTCAGCTCCTCATGGATTTGCCCCAGCTCCTCATGGATATGCCCCAGCTCCTCATGGATATGCCCCAGCACCTCATGGATATGCCCCAGCAGCTCATGGATATGCCCAGCTCCTCATGGATTTGCCCCAGCTCCTCATGGATTTGCCCCAGCTCCTCATGGATATGCCCCAGCTCCTCATGGATTTGCCCCAGCTCCTCATGGATATGCCCCAGCACCTCATGGATATGCCCCAGCAGCTCATGGATATGCCCCAGCTCCTCATGGATTTGCCCCAGCTCCTCATGGATATGCCCCAGCTCCTCATGGATATGCCCCAGCTCCTCATTGCCCCAGCTCCTCATGGATATGCCCCAGCTCCTCATGGATATGCCCCAGCTCCTCATGGATTTGCCCCAGCTCCTCATGGATTTGCCCCAGCTCCTCATGGATATGCCCCAGCTCCTCATGGATTTGCCCCAGCAGCTCATGGATTTGCCCCAGCAGCTCATGGATATGCCCCAGCTCACCTCATGGATATGCCCCAGCACCTCATGGATATGCCCCAGCTCCTCATGGATTTGCCTCAGCTCCTCATGGATTTGCCCCAGCTCCTCATGGATATGCCCCAGCTCCTCATGGATATGCCCCAGCACCTCATGGATATGCCCCAGCAGCTCATGGATATGCCCCAGCTCCTCATGGATTTGCCCCAGCTCCTCATGGATTTGCCCCAGCTCCTCATGGATATGCCCCAGCTCCTCATGGATTTGCCCCAGCTCCTCATGGATTTGCCCCAGCTCCTCATGGATATGCCCCAGCAGCTCATGGATTTGCCCCAGCTCCTCATGGATATGCCCCGCTCCTCATGGATATGCCCCAGCTCCTCATTGCCCCAGCTCCTCATGGATATGCCCCAGCTCCTCATGGATATGCCCCAGCTCCTCATGGATATGCCCCAGCTCCTCATGGATATGCCCCAGCTCCTCATGGATTTGCCCCAGCTCCTCATGGATTTGCCCCAGCTCCTCATGGATTTGCCCCAGCAGCTCATGGATTTGCCCCAGCAGCTCATGGATTTGCCCCAGCAGCTCATGGATATGCCCCAGCTCATCTCATGGATATGGCCAAGCTCACCTCCGCCGCGTGTTCGCTCCCTCTGAGCGTCCGGCGGCGCTCAGCTTGGGCGCTCGTCTGGGGGAGCCACGTGACCAGCCGCGATTGGCTGGTGACGTGTTTCCTCCAGGCGAGCGCCGAAGCTGCATGCTTCGGACGCTCGCAGGGAGCGAATACGCGGCGGAGGGTGAGACACCCGCCCTTAGGGTGACGGTGTCACCCTAAGGGCGGGTGTCACCTGGTGCGGGCTGCACCCCCGCCCCACGTTACGACGCCACTGCCTACAACCAGGTTCCTTAATGCCACAATCCCGACGGCCAACGTCCCTACACAGACAACTCCTTGACGGCCAACTTCCCTACACAGACAACTCCCTGACGGGCAACTTCCAGACATCCAAAATCCCAGCGGCTAACACTAACCCTACTCCCTAACCCCCTAAACCTAGCCCTAACCCTAACACCCCCTAAACCTAGCCCTAACCCCCTTAAACCTAGCCCTAACCCCCCTAAACCTAACCCTAACCCCTAAACCTAACCCTAACCCCCTAACCTAGCCCTAACCCCCTAAACCTAGCCCTAACCTCCTAAACCTAACTCTAACCCCCTAAACCTAACCCCAACCCTCCTAAACCTAGCCCTAACCCCTAAACCTAACCCTAACCCCCTAAAACTAGCCCTAACCCCCTAAACCTAGCCCTAACCCTAACATCCCCAAACCTAGCCCTAACCCCCCTAAACCTGGCACTAACCCCCTAAACCTAGCCATAACCCTAACCCCCCTAAACCTAGCCCTATCCCCTAAACCTAGTCATAAACCTAACCCCCTTAAACCTAGCCCTATCCCCCTTTTGCCCCTAGGGTTAGCCGCTGGGATTACAGATGTCTGGAAGTTGGCCGTGTAGGGAAGTTGAGATGTCCAACACTTGTTCTGTCTGAAAGTTGGCCGACGGGATGTTGGCATTAGGGAACCTGGCTGTAGGTATTTTGTCCGGCATCCCTGTCAGTTTATATCTACAGTATGTTAGCCTTTGCATATCTTTCAAAAAACATATAAAGGGTTAATAAATAAGCGACAACCTTGCCATTGAATTGCAGCGAAGGGTGAATTTCACCGTATGGTGCAATTTCGCGGCAATCCGGCTATTCAGCAAGCTGTCAAATCGCCAAATATTGGGGGATTGCCAGCAAAATACAGTGCAGTTCACTGCAATTCAGTGATTCGGCGTCAGTGAAATTGTCCCATAGAGAAGTAATGGTTAATCTATTCAGAGAACTCTGAACTGCACCGAAGTGTCATTGAAATGCCCTGATTTTTGGTGGTTCATTTCAACAGGTTTAAACAGGCGAATCCCATAGGATTCAATGTTACATTTTTTTATTGTTTTTATCATTTTTTTTTCAACGGTTTATTCTTTTCACTTGCAGCAAAAAGCCGTTTTATTTAGAATTTTTTACTGGATTTTTAGGCACTAGTTTTGATTCCCATTTTTTTTATCCTGTAACAGACCGTTTTATTATTATTTTTATAGGACCTTTTTATTTTTTATATGCATTTTCTTGCATTTTTAAACACCTTTTAAAAAAATAGCAGTTTTCTTTTACCCCCAGTTCAGTGGCGTTCAGCAGCTGATTGTTTTTTGTTCGGCGGCCTTTGGTGGATCATCGTCTGTCTTCAACAGCGTACGGTGGGGCGATCGGCGGATCATCAGTAGCTTTCAACGTGCTGATCGGCGGTCTTAAGCGGATCCTGTTTGGTGCACTTCGGGGACCCTGCGGTGAATACTGAATTCACCATAGGGTCGGCAAACTTGAATCACCAAATCAAACCAAAGTGTGCCGAACGAAAGAGCACCAAAATTTCACTGAAATTTCAGTGCTCTTTGAATAACCCTATAATGTTATGTGCATAACCAGGTCAGATTTACATCTCAGGAGCCTATAGGCACAGAAACCTGGAATGCCTCACCGCTGCCCCCCCCCCCAAGAAAATGTAAAAATTGGGGAGATACTTTTCTTAAATTTTTGTTTTGGAGGCACATTGCACATTTAAGGCTGGGGTCAGACGAGCGTAGTGTTCACGTCCGTGATTGCGCCTAAAAGTACGTCCGTGATTGCATGACAGAAACCCCATTGGAGCCTGACACACGAAGTACGACCGCACTGAACTGCGGACGCACAACGGCCGCGGCCCACGGACGCAAGGCAGGCAAGAACGTACATCCCCTAGAATGGCCGCATAAAGTGCGCTGCGTCCGCAACGTCCGCATAGGTTTGTGTGTGAGTGATGGAACGTGGTCAGACGGACTGCATTTATACGTCCAGCATTTTTCACGGACAAAATGGTTTTGCTTTTTAATTTATTTTCCCTCCTACATCCGTCAAAATATACGTCAGTGAATAAACGGACTGTGTGGCCACTACTGTGTCTTCCGTACTGACGTACGTCCGTGTGCACGGACGTACAGTCCGTAGAAATCACGCTCGTCTGACCCTAGCCTTAAAGGTTCTCCATGAACGGGAACAGGATGCATGGAATATGCAAGGGAACAGCTAAGGACAGGCAGCTGGAGAGCTGGCTGCTCAGGTATGATGGCTTGCGATCCCTGCCATGACCTAGCTCCGTGTTGAAGATTGTTAGGGATGTGCGTTTCGGGTTTCAGAATTTCGGAATTTTCACGAAATTTCCCGATTCGTGCATTCAGATTCGGCCGATTTTCCGAGAATTTTCGTATCCGAAAACGGCAGATCCAAACAAATTTTCGTGCCGAAACGAAAACTTTTCGGAATTTTCGAATGGACTAGAAATGTGTAAAATCAAAATTCATTTTCGTTCCATTCGTGATTTCGGCTCCATTCCTGATTTCGGTTCCATTTCAGTAATTTCGGACATCGTATTTATATTGCTGATTCTGTAATTAAATTTTGTATCATTCCCATCTCAATGTATCCTTCCTGGAAAACCAGAGAAATCTCAATGTATCCTTCTTGTAAAACCAGAGAAATCTCAATGTATCCTTCTTGTAAAACATGAGAAATCTCAATGTATCCTTCCTGGATATCCAGAGAAATCTCAATGTATCCTTCTTGTAAAACATGAGAAATCTCAATGTATCCTTCCCGGGAAACCAGAGAAATCTCAATGTATCCTTCTTGTAAAACATGAGAAATCTCAATGTATCCTTCTTGTAAAACATGAGAAATCTCAATGTATCCTTCTTGTAAAACATGAGAAATCTCAATGGCAGAATTATCGTATCGGCAGAATTATCGTATCGTATAATTATCGTATCCGAAAAAACATTAGTTTACGTCAAAACGAATAGACACTTAGAAACAAGGAGAACAGACGTTCCGAAAAACACGAAAATTTCCGAAATCACGAAAAAAAAGTCGATACGAAAAACGAAACAAGCCTGCACAAGCCTAAAGATTGTATAGACTAGCCAACTCTAGACAGACCAGAGCCACCCTCAGCATTCATCTTTCATTCAATATTGCTAATTATTAAGCCTTGATAAAGGGAGTTATCTTGTTGATTATTAACCCCTTGGTTGTGGATAACATGCTGGAGACGTTCTTCAGTTTCCCGCTTGCATGCGGAGGATGTCTCCAGCACATCATTGAAGTTCCGCAGCTCGGCGCCAAACCACGATTTCTCCTGCCTGCAAGACGTCACCCGCCCACTGATGTCATTGCACATGAGCTTGGTGACATCAAAAACGGGACCACCCCTCAGCCGGGCAGGAAATTCCCTATGGAGGAGATATTGAGGTTCTTTGGACCCCTGTATCTCCATTCTTTACACACCGATAAAGTCAGGTTTAGTGTCATTGAACAGGTCAGAGTCTAGCCTTTCCAACGCTATCAAACATGACCATCTAGAATATAAAAGGAAAAAAAACAGAAACAAAAAAGTGTTTGTTTCTTTTTGATCCAAAGCAATAGCATTGGTCATTTGTCACGTATAAAATGAGCAATACCACTGCCATTACTCACCTCTTCATTTCCCACGCTGGGAGCAAGTTCAGCGCTTTATACATAGTCGTATTATTCATAAAACACAATCCTCCAAAACACAAGCAATTTTTTTTTCAGTTTTGGTTAAAATGACATATTTTCTCATAAAAATGCAGTAATGGATTTCCATTTCAATTTTTTTTAACAAGAGTACCCCCTAGAGTATATAACCACAAAGGTTTGGATGATATAATGGGAAAAAAAATAATTTTACACGCTGACTTAAACCTGAAAGGAAATTTAATTATTTTTTCCATTTTTAGTTATAGAATTCTGACGAATACACATATAGTAATGATATATTTTGAATCTGCTTTAAAAAAGGATATATAATTTGTCTGGGTCCTGTAATAAAACATGACTTCAAATCGGGGTTTAAACATTCAAGGTTATTCAGAGAGCGGTGAAAAGCAGGAGAATGACTGGAGAATGGAAAATTCTAGGTCGAAATAGACGATTTGGAAAGTGAGATAATGGGAGAATTTTTCTGGTTTGGCTATTTTGACCTAGAATTTTCACTTCTCCAGTCATTCTCCTACTTTTCACCGCTCTCTGAATAACCCTGATAGTGTTAGGGATCTGGAAGTGGAACCCAGGATGCGGAGAGGAGGAAGACGAGGACAAGTATGCAGAAGGCTTTAGGCTGAAGATAGGTCTAGATGTTCCAAGGTCAGGGCGGGCGGCAAGAATCGTGGTCGTGAGGAAAGTTGAGGTTGGCAACAGGGAGGACAATCAGATATGGATATAAGGATAGTTAGGGATTTAACAGGGAGAGCTCTGGAGGGAGAGACTGGAGAGGTGGGGCTGGTGGGTGGGCGGAACTGGTTCCTGACTCCCCATAAAACTCCTGAGTGCCAGAGACAAGACGCTCATTGATTTTGTGGTATCTCTTGTAGCAGAGATACCACAAAATCAATGAGCGTCTTGTCTCTGGCACTCAGGAGTTTTATGGGGAGTCAGGAACCAGTTCCGCCCACCCACCAGCCCCACCTCTCCAGTCTCTCCCTCCTTTGATTGGAGCTGCGAGGGGAGACTCCCGGCATCACCATGGACGTTCCCCTTGTATCTGGTGCCGAAGCCACGCCCCCGCCCGATCCGCCGCGCACACGATGACCCGCCTGGACGCCGACTACTCGAGGAACCCCCGCCATCTTGGATGGGCGGAGGACCCTGCGGCCGGCGCCCGGACACTACAGCCCACGTACTCGGGTCGGGAGAGCGGCACCTCAACCCCATCTCGTTCCGGAGGATGTCCTCGGGACCCGGGTGAGTCCGAGAGGTCGGGGAATCGGCAGGGCGGCCACCGGAACCTGACAGATAGTGAGCACAACACAGTCAAAATGCACACGGGTGAAATAGCTCAGCAGTGAACGGGTTTAATGTCAGAGAGCTTCATATTACCTGGAATTTACAGAGTGGCTTATAAACCAGTATTTGGGTTCTCTGACATAGATAATTGCAGATAACCTCCTTATGAGAGCATGATTAGCCATACCGAATTGTGATGTCAGAACTTTACCTGCATCAATGTAGCCTGATAAATAAAGCATGTTCCTACTTATTTATATTATTTACTAGCTTTAGTGAGTTATTCCCATTTAAAAAAAAGAGTCCATGGACGTCTCACTCCGGACCTTAATGGATTCACTTTCCTTACCGTTAGCACAGCAAAAGAAAATGTTTGTGCTCAATTCCTATATTTACAGGCAGCTGAAAAACAGAAAAATTGTTATATTTTACAAACAGAAGAAAACCAAAATACCAGTACTCTATTCCTACCTTATATGTAAAAAGGAGGTGTGTGGTTCCGTTGTGTGCCCCAAATACAGTATGTTAAGCTCCCTTGTCATAGCTAAGTCTCTATACTGACTTCTGATCCAGCGGTGACTCGATTGGTAAGCAAAGCGCGTGGGTTTAGGTCAGGAGGGAGAAATCCACAGACTCTTCTTTTAAATAGGAAGAACAAACTACGAAAAATAGCAATTATATAAATAATAATTGGCGACTAGGACAATTATTGGTTTAAAATGTGAAATGCTGAAGAAACACTTCAATATTAAAACACACCCAGAAAATACAGAAAACCCCAAACATTACCCTGGGACGTCAATATACATTTATTTATTTATAAAGTATTTTACCAGGAAGGATACATTGAGATTTCTCTCGTTTTCAAGTACGTCCTGGGTTCAAGAACATTGAAATTTTACAGTCGTTACAGAAATACAAAGTAATAAAATGCAAGATATTAACACAAAACAAATAAACAGATTAACAAAAAATAAATATGTAGGAAATAGTCATTATGCTACATGTTTACAGGTGCATTCCGTATTGAGGTATGTTAACAGGGAGCTCTTGCGTGACTTTAGACTGGGGGAAGATTTGATGGCGTCTGGGAGGTTATTCCATAATTGTGGTGCTCTGTAGGAAAATGAGGATCGAGCCACTTTCTTTTTGTATTGTGATATTGTAAGTAAGTTGCAGGTCCTGGATCGGAGGTTATAGGATGAGGGAACTGCTAGGGGAAGAAGCCTATTCAGGTAGGGTGGTAGCTTCCCAGAAAAGCTCTTAAACACCAGGTTGGAAAGGTGAAGGGTTCGTCTAGATTCCAGCGATGGCCAGTTTAGCTCTTTTAACATGTCACAATCGTGGGTCATGCAGTTACATTGTAGCACAATATACATTTATAATAACCAATTACTCTGAGGAATATACAGAACAATAAAGAGTGCGTGTCCACAGACACTTTAACTAGATTTTAATGTGAGCAAAGATTGTTTTCAATTAAATGCATTAAATAATGTTTGAACGTTCATGTGCCAATGACAAAATTCTGTTCAGAAGCACAAAATAAGTAATGAATTATGAAATATGTTTATTGTTATAAAGTATAATAAGTAAATATAGTAAGAGTAATACATGGTGTTCAGGTATCATCAATGTACACCTGACCCTCCGTGCTTCTAAAGCTCTCTCTTCTTTTCTGTTAAAATCAATTAATTTGCTGATTAAGCCGTTCCAAAGAAAACCGTTTGGACAAACAGTGCAATAGCTGCATTATTCATCATCTGGATCGTTTTTATTGGAGGACTGCTCGTTTTTTCTTGGATATAGTAAGTGTCATGTGATCTTTTAAATGGAAGTATGTGCGTGCAACATAATAAACTAAATAATGAATTAATTGAGATGTGTCCTCTCAGTGCTAAGCAAACAAAATATATACAGGTCTATTCGAAGAAAGGTGAAACTTAGGAGAAGTGAAAATTCTAGGTCAAAACTCAAAATGGCCAAACCAGAAAAATTCTCCCATTTATCTCACTTTCCAAATCAGCTATTTGGTCTAGATTGTTCTCTTCTCCTGCCAATTCTCCGGATTTCCAACTTTCTTTGAATAGACCCATTAATGTTGTGACATTTAAGTCAGTGGTTCTTGACTTTATACATGCCTCATGGAGAAAACTGCTAAAGATATACATACTGTATATATATATATATATACACACACATATATTTATTTATTTATTTATTACCCTGTTAAGTGATAGAGCATCTCTGCACCTTGTGTTTACTGGAGGCCATGCCTATTATTTTATTTTTTTAATTTACAATTTTATTTTGAGTAATAAAGTCACAGGAATTCAAAATGAAAAGCGGCCTCGCAGGGCCACCACAAAAAAGAATCACACAAATACATTGCAGAATAGAAGAAAGAGACAGTAAGGTCATCAATAAGCAAACACATAGAGAACAAAATATACAAAACCCCAAGGTCACAGAAAACACACAGCAGTGACATGGAAACCGCAAAAACCCCCCCCCTCAAGATCACAAAAAAGGGAAGGGTAAAAAGGGGAAGGTGGGGGACAAGACTGATGGGCGGTCCACACAGAAAAGGGGGTGAGGTCTGCAAGGGGACATCAGGGAAAACATAATGGGAAGGTGAGGGGGACAAGGGAAGGTCGGGGGACTGCCCAGAAAAGGCAATATTCCCGGCTCACCCCGACATCACAAAGGAAGGTCGTGTCATGGAAGAGGTCACAAGGCCAAGAGACCTGGCACCAAAAGAAACGGCCAGAGCCATGGTGGCTTACCCAGGGCAACCCAGTGTCCCGCATCCACACACAAATAAAAGAGGGGATGGAGGGCAGGAAGGGCAATTGGAAAATCCCAATGCCCCCACAAAATCAGAAGTGAGGTCTGCAGAAAAGGGAATCGGCCCCAAAAAAAGAAATCTAGAAAATCACTTATCTCATCCTTTTCTCACGATTCCAGACGTCTGTTTCATATATTCAATCTGTTAATGCGCCCCGCTTCCACACTCAACCTCCACAGACCTCACTGCTGTCAGCTTTGCTAACTTCTTCATCGATAAGCTCACTAAACTTAGACTAGATATTTCTTCACTGCCCTCCTCCTTTAACCATTCTACCCCACTGACTCCCTCACTCCATGCCCCCTCCCCTACTAGTCTCAGAGGAGGAAGTCTCAGAAGTTCTCATGTCCTCCTCTCTGACCACCTGTCCACCTCTCTGACTACCTGTCCACTTGATCCCATCCCCTCACACCTTACTCAGTCTGTTTTACCAGTCACCGTCCCGCTGCTTTGACTCATATTTTTAACCTCTCCCTCTCTTCTGGAGTCTTCCCCTCTGCTTTCAAACATGCTCTAATCACCCCCATTCTAAAAAAGCCATCTCCTCCCTCTCGAACTACCGTCCCATCTCTCTGCTCCCCTTTGCCTCCAAAATCATAGAACGCCTGGTCCATAACTAGCTCACCAGTTTTCTTGCTGCTAACTCTCTACTCGATCCGCACCAGTCTGGCTTTCGCTCCCAGCACTCCACTGAGACTGCTCTGACCAAGGTGACCAATGATTTAGCTGCCGCTAAAAGCAAAAGTCACTTCTCCCTCCTTATACTTCTTGACCTTTCTTCTGTATTCAACAGTGCTGACCCCCCCTCTTTTGCTCCTCACGCTGTGTCAGCTTGGCCTCAGTGATGCCACTCTCTCTTGGTTCTCTTCCTATCTCTTTTTGCTCCTTCAGTGTCTCCTTCGCTAATGCCTCTTCACCCCCAGTTCCTCTTTCAGTTGGGGTACCTCACTGCTCTGTTCTGGGTCCCCTACTCTTCTCGATCTAGACTGCCTCTCTGGGCAACCTCATCTCTTCTTATGGTTTCAATTATCATCTTTATGCTGACGACACCCAAATCTAGCTTTCCTCCCCGATCTCTCTCTCCTCCGGTGTTGGACTGTGTTACTGCCTGCCTGTCTGCTGTCTCTGACTGGACGACTTCCCGTTTCCTAAACCTCAACCTCTCAAAAACGGAACTTCTTATCTTCCCTCCAAGACGTTAATTCTTACGCCCATTTCCCTTCAGGTGAATGGTGCCACCATTACTTTTACCTCTCAGGCTCCTTGCCTCGGGGTCCTCTTGGACTCCAATCTATCCTTTACTCCTCACATCCAGTCTCTAACCAAATCTTGCTACCTCCACCTAAAAAACATTGCACGCGTACGTCCCTTTATTAATCCAGACTATACTAAAACGCTCATCCAAGATCTTATGATCTCCCGTCTTGATTACTGCAACCTCCTTCTCTGTGGATTTAAGACATCCTAGATTGTCCCTCTGCAGTCTGTAATGAACGCCTGTGCCAGACTCTTACACCTCACATCCCACACCTCGTCCCTCTGTGAGTCTCTACACTGGCTCCCTGTTTTCTTTAGAATCAATTTCTAAATACTGGTGCTCACAAAGCTCTCCATAACCGCGCCCCTACCTACATCTCCTCCCTTATGCAGGTACATCCCATCCCGACCACTTCGCTCTGCCAATGATCTGATGCTATCAGTTCCTCATACCCGCATGCCCAACTCCAGCCTTTAGGGCTTCTCCCGAGCTGCCCCCTTTCCATGGAACTCCCTCCCTTGCAACATCAGACTGTCCCCGTCTCTCCAGTCCTTCAAGAAGTCTCTGAAAACACATTGCTTTAGAGAAGCCTATCGACTCACTCCATGATCTCCCCACTGTAATTTCCTGCTACTCTTCCCATTCAGCCCTCCTGCAACCCACCACTTCACTTACCCTATCCTAATGGGTCACCCCTCTCCTCCTAGATTGTAAACTCTGGAGCAGGATCCTCCCTCCTTCTGTTCCGTGTGTGTAACGTGTATGCATATTTGTTACTCTGTCTCTCCCATTGTACAGCGCTAAGGAATTTGCTGGCGCTTTATAAATACTTGTAACTGTAACTGTAAATTGAGAAAAAATAAAAACAAAGCTCGCCATAAAAGGTGAAAAAGCACATCAGAAGCAAAAAAACACGTAAAGCATAAAACATGGGGGAGTCTCTTCATCCCGGGTCCACCAACGGCAGTAAACTGAGGCCCGGGATTGAGGCCAGCTTAGCTCCAGAGTACCATCTGGGGACGTAACTCTCGTGGAAGCTGGAGGAATAGCAGGGCAGGGTTCCATATCGTGAAGTAGGCCACAAGATTGCCCCCGGAAAATCACTCCGGCTGATATTCAGCGGCAAGAATGGGAGTCTATGGTCAGAAGGTGGAGGCAGATCGGGCTCCGAACGATGCTCATCCAATGGCCAGCCACAGAGGGACCACAAATGGGAGATTTGGGGGGAAGGGGGAATTCGGTCGGAAAAAAAAACTAACATGGGAGGATGCAGTGGAGCTCCGCCGAGACACTGCTTCTCCCATCCACAGCCCCTGGCCTTGCCTATTTTGAACATTGTGCCATCACATACATGAAGAAATGCTCCTGTAAAGTGTATACAGCTTAGCTACTTAAACATATATATTGTTTTTTAGAGGCCAGTCCAGGTGTTCTTAACCCTTTCACTGCTGAGGACGTGTGGGGAACGTCCTCATTGACTCCTAATGAAAGGGGTGGAGATAAGGGTTCGTTTGAACCCAGATATCTCCCGACTGTTTTCAGCTAGGAGGGTGATATTTGGTAGCATTAGAAAGGCCAGAGCATGGCCTTTCCAATGATACCAAACATGAGCATGTTTAAAGTAAAGAAAAAAAATAATAACATAATAATACAGAAAAGAAAAATTAGGTTTTTTTAAGAAGTGAAATGGCTCAGCAGTGAAGGGGTTAAAGGGCACTTTACTAACCCCCTCCTTTTTATCCCCCTTCAAAAATTGGGAAGATGCCACCGACAGCATCCCTTGGCACGTTGGTGCTCCTCTTCGACTCATGGCTTCCGAAATGTGGAAACCCATGCAGCTTATTGCGCAATTTACATAGCGTACACTACACAAACTGGGTATCACTCAGAACTTGTGTACTATTATTTTGTTTTATGGCATGAACACAGGGATTGACAGAGCATGAATTCTGTGCGTGGCTGTTATTATTATTGTCATCATTTATATAGCGCTAACAGCTTCCTCAGCGCTTAACAATAAAGGAGATACATATAAACGGACATGGGATGGAAACAAGAGGTGTAGAGGGCCCTGCTCATAGGAGCTTACAGTCTAGAGGGATTGGGGTTGAGGAAGACAAGGGGAATTTTACTGGATGGCAGGATCATTAGTGCCAGTGGTTTGGGAATGGTGGTCATAGAAGCAGCTTCAATCCTGTGTGAGTAGGTGAGCAGAGGGATGAGTTGCATCAGTGATGTGGTACGCCAATCTGTAGAGATGGGTTTTGAGGGATCAGGGGAGAGTTTGATAGGGCGAGGCAAGTCATTCCACAGGACCGGAGCTGCCCTTGGGAAGTCTTGGAGGTGAGAGTTGGCCGTGCAGGTGTAGACAGATGACAGGCGGAGATCGCACGCCGATCAGAGTTGTCTAGATGGGACGTGCTTGCAGAGTAACAAAAGACATGTAGGGAGGGGTTGAGTTATTGAGCGATTTGAATGTGAGCATCAGTATTTTAAACTGTATCCTGGAACGTACAGGAAACCAATGGAGGGACCGGTAGAGGGGGGAGGTACGAGAGGTGCATCTGGTGAGAAAAAAGCCTGGCTCCTTACACAACAAAGTGCAAGAAAAGGAAATCTATATAAAATTTTCTGCAGTCACAAATACTATGCCTCAGGTTCACTTACATCTACATATCAAAATTCTATTCGGAACTATTCAAGGCATCAGTAACGTTGCTGTATCTTGTGTTTGTTAACTGATATGTATTCGTTTGAGACAATTTCTTAATGTACAAACTATAAAGGTGGAACATATGGATACAATCTTACTAATCTGTTTTGGTCATTTAGCTGGTATTATATGAGAAAACGGAATATTATACTAAACAAAATCATTAGAAAACAACCGGTGGAAAAAAATCAAGACCGCAATTCTGATCTGGATCTCAGCAAATCAGGTAACCTTTGAATATATTTCTTTAGAGCAGGGCTCTCAAACGCTGACCCCTCTCCAGATGGTTCCAAACTACAACTCCCATGATTCGAGATCCAGGGTTCAGAGTAAATTGTGTTATGTTTGTTTGTTTTTCGTGGGTTAAAATTAGGCATTGCAGTGCAGACCGTTCACTAAAATTTGTATTGATGGCCATGTGTAAGATTAATAAGATTAAGTGCAGACGCTCAGTAGAAAACAATACATATGACCTCCTCAAGAAATTCTGGAAATTTAGAGAACCACTGGGCAACTTGATTGAAGATCATTAAATGACGAACGTGTTTGATTGATGTAATCATTTCCAGGTTCAGGCTGGCCACTTACATTAACTGGACATATATCATTTTAGAATTAATATTTACAAGGTTATCAGTAAAAAAATTAAAAAAGAAATCAGTAAAAAGGAGGAAAATTATTTTGATCAATTAACAAATGTTAGCACAATTTTTAAGTGAATGTGCATGGGTGGATTTGCCTAATTGTTTTAGTTGTTGATTTTTTCTTTCTTTATTGTTGGATCAGGCATATAGGCAACAGAATGCATGCACAGTGACAAATAAATGCAAAAGAACAAAATACCATCACGAGGGAGATACAAATAGTTATAAATGGCTACAACAGGCAGAATTTACATGGTGTAGGCCACAGTAAGGGAGTAGGAAAACCCGTCCAATTGTTAGCACACAGACTTAACGGTAAGGTTACACTGGCACAAAACCCAACCCCATTGTTTTCTTAATACTTTAAACCAGGGATAAGCAGCAATGGCCAGATGTTTTGGAACTACATCTCCCATGATGCTCAGCCACTCATTAGGTTGGCAGAGCATCATGGGAGATGTAGTTCCAAAACATCTGGAGGGCCAAGGTCGATGACCTCTGCTTTAAAAGTAGATAAGTGTTAAACTCCCCCCCCCTTAAAATGGAGCAATAAACCTGGTCATCTCATTTGAAAAGGAAACTCTAATTTTCTTCAAGTTAAATGTAACATAATAAGATGCGTTCTTAAAAAGAAACTGACTGAACAATTGGCCACTATAGAAATGAAATAAATGCAATAGTAGTAGTGTTTACAGAAAGCCATTTTATGCACTAATCAGATCTATACAATGCTTTCCATTCAGAACCTACAGAGAAAACCCCATTACGGGAGGAAGACGAGGAGGTGGAGGATGACGAGGAGGTGGAGGATGACAAAAACGAGGAGGAAAAAGAGAGTAAAGGGACCAAAGATGACAGTGGAGTCTAAAAAAAACATCAAATGCAAACAGGCTTCAGAAGAAATTTGAGGAAAAAGAAGATACAGGAAATAACGGAAAGGATAATAAAAAGTGATAAAAGCTAATAAAGAAACAACAGGCAAAAGAATTAGAAAAAAATCTGTCAGTGAATAAAAAGACATTTATTCATGATTGGTTGACAGCGCTTTGGAGATTGTTTCACTGATATCATGTACATGTACCTATTCGTCACGTAACAGTTTCATTGTTTACAATGGATAATCTTGTTGCCAAAAAACATACACTTCTATTAACATGCAAATGAGATAATTAGAGCTTCTAAAAAGCCATTGTTATATGATGATTTCATGAAGGTGGGATATGGGATATCAATATATTTATTAAATAAAATCTAAAATACATAAACAAAGTAGCCACTGAGGAAGCCAGAGAGGTTGGAGACCTAAGGTGAAACGTGTTTGGCCGTTCTTATTTCTTTTATATTGGCCTATTTGTTTATGTATTTTAGATTTATGGAATAAATATATGGATATCCCATTCAGAAGATTTCCAAATAGTGGTTATTTGGGGAGTTGTACCAAATAGAAACAACCTCCGGGAGCAAGTGTAGAGCCACGTCGGGCTCCTGATCACATGAGTGGATAATTTTATTCACCATTTTATTAATCAATATATAGACAGAATTGCACTATTGGTCTGTTTAATTTTCCTGAGGGAAAACTGAAGAGAGAACCTGGCCAAAACTCAGAATAACCTAAGGGCTGATGGGTAGCCTATTCGATGACCCACAAGCAACATTTGTGTGAGCCTCACTAAGGCTCTGACAGGTGTGAGTGTGCTCCCTTATTAACAGGTACATCCCTTCCCGTCCGCTTCGCTCTGCCAATGATCTTATACTCTCAACTTCACATACCCACAGCCCCAACTCCCACCTTCAAGACTTCTCCCGAGCTGCCCCCTTTCTGTGGAACTCCCTCCCCTGCAACATTAGACTCTGCCTGTCTCCCCAGTCCTTCAAGAAGTCTCTGAAAACACATTACTTTAGAGAAGCCTATCATCTCACTCTCTAATCCCCCTGGTCATTTCTTACTGCATCTTCCCCCACAGCACACATACACACCGCTACTTTATATTCTAGAATAACCCTCACTTAGTGTGTCACTCCTCTCCTCTTAGATTGTAAGCTCTTGAGCAGGGTCCTCTCTCCTACGTGTTGTACCCGAGTGTATGTTGGTTATTCTACGGAACTTGTTAGCGCTTTATAAAAACTTGTAACTGCTGTACATTGAACTTAATGTATGCATCATATGTTAATACAGGAGTTATGCTATGTTATGTTTAGATTTATACTTTTATGGGGTTTATTGATCATTCTCTGAAACGTTTGCTTAGGTGGTAAATCCTAGGTTTACTTTGCTAATCCAAAATAAATCTATGACATTTATCATTATTATCATAATGTTTACCTTAAATCCAGTTCATGTGTATATCTTTAATTATACATATATAAAATAATTCTGAGTGGGAGATGTTGAGTTATGTATGAGATGGCATCACTTAATTTGCAGAAACAAATTACTTATTATTGTAGGATTTTACCTCTACCTAGCCGCAACTCAGCTGCAAACCTGAGCCATTTTCCAGTCTCCTTGTGTGAAAATAAAATTCCTTGTCTGTAGAGTTTTTTAACCACATTGTTCCTGCTATGCAAACCTGCAATAATACTACACTGCAACTCAGGGCCGGCCTTTAGGGTGTGCTGCCGCACAGGGCGCCATGTTAAATGGGTGTCAGACGAACGACACAGATTCTGTCCCCAAAGGCCACCTAATTGATTACTCCGTCGGCAGCTGTAGGTTTGTATAGGCTTCAGGACCCGGAGGAGTCACTGCGGCCTACCTAGGCCCCCGCCGCCGGAGAATCTAAGATGGCCACCGGCCCCCCCCCCTCTGATGAAACAGGTGGTTACTAAGGGGTGTGGTCACTAGGGGCGCTGTAAAGCTTTCTCACACAGGGCTCCTAAAGGCCTAAGGCCGGCCCTGTGCTACTGCTAGCAGGATTGGGTATTAACCCAAAATATACAAGGGGCCCTATTCCAAGGTTGGTGTTAACGTAACCAGAGCTGTTATAAACTTCCCAGAGCTATTATAGTCTATGGAGGAGTTACGTTTACTACAGCTCTGGTTAAGTTAGCACCAGCTTTGGAATAAGGCCCAAGGTTTGCTCCCAGTTCCCAGGTTATTGCTCAAAGGCTGTATATTCATATAGAGGTAATGCAGAGGAGTCAGGCCTGGCAGCACCTCTGGTCCTTGCTGGAAGTCCTTACTGACAACTTGCTCTATTCCAGATTCGCCTTTCAGCTGTACCGCTGAGAAAAAAGCACATATAAATGATCACGGGGCAGAGAGTTTTTCCCGAATGTATTGCAGAAACACCTGTATTTCACTTGTACAGATACATAAATCATTTTCAGATTCACGTTTATTAAAATTTAAGATACAGTGGTGATTGTAAATATTAATATTTTTGTAACTAGATCCTTGATAATGCCTGACAGGGGTTCAAGGATACCTGATACAGTTTACAGTAGCATAATAATGTCTCATACATTTAACAACATATGGCAAACGCATAGAACTGTATTTTTTTTTTTTTTTACAACACCAATAAATGAAATACTTATTCAACCTAGAACTAGTGCCAGTAAAGATGACAAGGAAATTGCATGCAGAATGACATTGCAGAAAGAAACATGATGCTCAGTGAAAGCAGACTTGTATTTTTAAATTATTAATTGTAATGTGTGGCTTATATCTGAACCTGATAAACCCATCACTTCAGGTGTTTGTTAAATGTAAACGTACATTCAACTAAAAGGATTGGAAGAGAAAAAATACTTTAAGGGTTATTCAAAGAGCACCGAACAGCGAATTTCACCGTACGGAGCAATTTCGTAGCAGTTCAGCTATTCAGAAAGTTGTCAATTCACCACATACTGGGGAATAGTGAAATGTGGTGCAGTTTGCTGCAATTTGGCGTTCTTTGGTGGTAGTGAAATTGTGACACGGAGAAGTAATGGTTAATCTATTCAGGGAACGCCAAACTGCACCGAAGTGTCAGTGAAATGCCCTGATTTTCAGTGATTCAGTTTGACAGGTTTAAAACAGGTGAATCTCATAGCATTCAATGTAAAACAAAATTATCTTGTGGACATTCTTTATTATCTCCACACATTTTCATTGTTTTAAATAGGGCTTTGCAATTAAATCGCAAAAAAAAAAAAAAAATCGCGATTTAAGCACATGTGATTTCTAAACCGCATAAGGCTGCGATTTTATCTATTCATTTTAGGGCTGCGGAAATTAACGTGTTCGGCTCCCTGTAAGCTTCCAGTGGCATGGAGCTTTGGGCGCTCGCAGGGGGAACTACATGTACAGCCGCGTTCTCGCGGCTCGTCACGTGGTTCCCCCAGGTGAGCGCTCAAGCTCCATGCCGCCGGAAG
Organism: Leptobrachium leishanense; assembly: GCA_009667805.1. Classification (NCBI taxonomy): domain Eukaryota; kingdom Metazoa; phylum Chordata; class Amphibia; order Anura; family Megophryidae; genus Leptobrachium; species Leptobrachium leishanense. The sequence goes on from CM019065.1 coordinate 105,706,089, forward strand.
CTTACAGGGAGCCGAACTGCAGCGCAAAGAAGAGGTGAGCTGGGGCAGTATTCACGTGCTGGGGCAGTATCCATGTGCTGAATACATTCAGAATGTATATAGCATGTTTGAAAAAGCAAAAACAATTGGCTAAATCGCAAATAAAAATCGCAATATTCATTCAAAAAAAAAAAAAAAAAAAATCCCAATATGATTATTTTGTCCATATTGCACAGCCCTAGTTTTAAACGCCTTTTAAACGAATAACAGAGTTCAGTTTTTTTTTTATGAAGTTCGACGGGCTGAAATGCAGCTTCACGTTCGACACACTTCAGGGACACTGCGATAAATACTGATATTCACAGCAGGGTCGACGGACTGGAATCAATCTTTTGATTTTAATGGAGTCATTATTTTCAATTGCCTAATTATGAGCCACAATGTGGGACCCGTGATAATGGCGGAGGCTTTGGAAACACCAGCTCCATAGTCTGAATCACCAGTACCGACACCTCAGTACAACTTTCCATTGTGATGATCACTTTCTGCAAACCTACTTGCTGAAACAGAAAAACAGTGATCCGAGTGGCTGAACCTTATACAGGCAGTGACAACTTGGAGATGGTAAAGGGAAACGATTAAAAATAAAGTCCCCCTTTTTTTTCTTCTTCTAAATAATTGGACAGGCTGTCGACAGCCTCTGCCCAATTATTAATTTTACTCACCTTTTTTGTCCCTCGCTGCTCCTCATCTTCAACTCAGGGACTTCTGAACCCAGAAGTCCCTGCAGCTATCTAATCCAATGTGTGGCCGTATGTAACTTAGCCGACGCAAATTGCATAGTGCTACAGACTTGCATTCTTTACTTACACAAGTTCCATAGTGCCTGCGCAGAGCGAAGGATTGGAACTGTACATGCATGCGCAGATCTAATCAATTGCTGCCTCTCTGAGACCATTCCCTATCCCAGTGGTCTCGAAGGTGACGTCAGCACGCTCTCTGCATGTTGATATCTCTAGTGACTGATCTGGTGACCAGCAGCCAAGAAATTCAAAATCCCAGCTGCAGGTGATGCTGGATAAAACTCCACTTCACCAGCTTTTTCTCCAGATCGGGGCGTGGGGGTGGGTACGTCTCACATCTTGATGACTTTAAAACTAGAAAGTGGCCAGAATGAGTAGAGCGTTCCATTAGGCTTAGGAGGAGAGAATTTCAGGCTAGTAATAACATATTTAGGGGACAGTCTCTTGGATAAACCAAGAAATAAACTGAGTGGTGATGGGATGTAGTGATGGTGGCAGCCTTTGGGTGTTATGCCTGTGAGGTGTTGGTGAGAAACATTTCACCCTGGCTTGCGGCCTAGAATTAGAATTTCCATTCCTTTAAAATATCTCATATTGGGCATGTCACGATAGGCGAGTTGCTATGCGAGGACCTTCATCAAGCCTGTGTCCTTAGATAGGACCAAATCATTGCATTTTCCAATAAAAGCCTGTTTCGATTTGCAACATACCCACTGGATGTGACCGGTTCTTTCTTTGCTTGTGAGGATACAGTGGGTTGGATATCTATGGACCTTGGTTCATGCACTCTGGGTGACATATAATGGTGTATGCTTCTCTTTTTTCTATGGTAGGATGTGATTGCATACTCAGAAAGCTAAAGTCATGAGTTTTATTCAACAAACACTACTGTTTTTCAAAGGCATGTTTTTAAATTGAAGACTTGTCCTCCTTGACTGCCAATAAATTATTGAGCATTTTTGGTCAAATGCGCCAACAGTCCTGAAGTAATGTCTGCAAGTTCACTGTCCGAGAAAAGGTATTTTCTAATGATGCCAATGACCGATTCTTCGGCTGCAGCTATGAAGTCCTCCTGGTTTTTCATAGGAAGGTGCCCTGCCAGCTCACATAAGGCCACATTAAAAGCAGATTCCTCTTTGGCTCCAAAGCATGACCTCCGGGGCCAGACAATGACCCGTATACCTTTTCTAGACATTGAACTCCCGGGTTCACTGCCCCTTGTTGCAAACATATTATGTGCAATATTTTTACCCACTAAGTAGTCTGTAACTTGATGCACATTCTGAGCTAGTGATGCCAAGTCGCTACCATCTGTATAGAACATGAACCCTGGGGCAGGAAAAGTCGTCAAATGGTGGAGGTTCAGGTCAGGACACAGCGGCTGGCTGCTGGAAGTCTCTATCAGGAGTTCTTGGTCTAGGTAAAACCCATGCAAGTGTAAATGGTTCACGGACGCAAAGGCCCCAAGGCTGTTGAACCCGACTCTAAATCCTGGGTGGCCACTGAGCAAAATGGCTTCCAGTCCAAATAAGATGAGGTCATAGGTGAGGACTTGGGTTAGACAAAGGGATGGATCAGGAATAAATAAGACATGTCCAAATTCTAGAGGACTCACATTAATTACAACTAAAGTACCTTTACCACCAGAGGTGGGCTCTAACATTTGAGTTGTATGGCGTGTCATTCCAGACTCACAATTCACAGTCTCCAGTAGAACATGAGGATCTCCTTCACTTAGGCACTTTGAGTTTTTCATTAGGACATTGCCAGATGAGGACTTCATCATCTGAAACAAGACTTCCTTAGGGTTGATCTTGTTGAAGTTGAACTGGTTGGCATTGAAGCTCTCCTGAATGCTCTGTATGTCTTGCGGCTTCCTCCGCTCCACACCTCTCTTTACATTGAGTTGAGCAACGTACTTTATTTTGCCGGGTAATATTCTCGTCTCTAGGCTCCACAGTGGGTAACGAAAGAGACCCTGCTTCATCTTCTCCACCCACCTATCCCTTAGAGCTCTGTCAAACCTGGACAGAAAGCTTTGACCTTCACCACATTCCCTCCGGTCTTGCCAAGAAACACCATTTAAGATAAAGTCTGTATCTGTGTAATTATGGTCATCTTGAAGAGACCCGTTTAGAGCAGTCCCATGCTTCTCCTCCATCTTCCTGTCCATAGCTGCTTCACGTCAATGTCCAATGTCAAAACGCCTATCACATGTAGGACCTGTTAGAAAAAAGAGAAATTAACATATTTTAAACAGAAATAAGCAATTGTGGGGAGAAAAACCCCAAACAAAAAAGGACATATAATCACATCTCGGGCTAAGATGAATAATTCCAGTAATTAAAAAAAGTCAATGAATTATTCAATTTCACTGGGAAATTGAAATGTAATAGTGGACGGGGAACAGCTATTTGTAAACAAGCTTGATTTACAGATATTATTTTTTGTCATATAAAGAATTTTTATTGGAGTTTACACAAAAAGTGGTACATACATTTAAATGAAGAACCATCCAAAAGAGAGAGCATAATAAACAGCAATGGTAATAAACAGTATAATTCACTTGGATTATCTTCGTAAACTGAAAAAGGGGGGTCAATTATGCGCACTCCATTTTCTAATAACATATAATTCCTAAACTAACATAAAACATAAAATAAAAAACATGGCAGCACTATCCTCTTACAGTCGTCATATCTTATATCAGATTTCCAGATTCCACAAACATTTTCCATCCCTCCCACGTATCATGTAGAAGGCACATAGAATTGTTCGCGGTGTGAAACATTTCCTCATATTTGAAAACATTTTCCAGGGCCCCCATAACTTCCTTCATAGAGGGACACATAGAGGATCGCCAATGTCTAGCTATTACAATTTTAGCTGTACCGAGTACTATGGAGATAAACCTCCTATGACGGGTCTGAATTGTAACAGGTATAAGGTGTAAGAGGTACATTTTCGGACAAAGAGGGAATTTAAGTGAAGTGCAATGAGAGATCAACCTATTTATCTTTTCCCAGTATCCCCCCAACATGGGACAAAGCCAGAAAGTGTGCAGTAATGAGCCAGTGCCTGTAAGACATCTCCAACAGAGACCTGTGTTCCCTGAAATATGGGCCAACCGGGTGGGTGTTAAATACCATCTGCAGAGGAGTTTGATATGGGCTTCTCGTAAATTGGTACTTCTAGAATATTTATATATTGTGTCCATGGCGTATGACCAATCTTCTATGGAAAGTGTTAAGGCTAAGTCTTTTTCCCAATTAACCATATAGGGTAGTTTTTTAGGCGGGGTCGGAGTTAGGAGGCTGTTATAACAAAGGGACAGCGGTTTTATGTGACAGTTTCGTCCCAAACACAATTTATGAAAAGCCGAAAGGTTCACATCAGTGAAAGAGGTAAGGCCTCTCTGGGTCAAAGCATGTTTCACACGAAGATATGTGAAGCATTCCTTTAATGGAATAGCGAACTCCTGTACCAAATCGGGGAAGGTTTTCAGAGAGTGTGGCATGAAGAGCTGCCATATATGAGTCAAGCCTCGCCTGATCCAGGAGTCTAAGTTTAAATCGGGAATAAAGCGACACAAAACCCTTAAAGGGGCAAGGCATAGTAAGTTGTAAGGCCTCACCAATTTCCGGCCCCACAAACGCCACGCCATGAGGGAGAGCTGTGAAACAGGCAACAAACCCGCGGTACTATTCCTCGGCAGGACTGTGAACCACATCAGGTCATGGATTCGGTATGGGAAAATCATGGCATTCTCCAGCTGCAGCCATAGTGGTGGTTCTCTTTGATACATTGATGACAACAGTTGGGCTAGTAAGGCTGCTTTATAATACGATTGCAGATCCAGAAACCCCAACCCACCATTACGTCGCGGTGTTATAACCGTGGAGGCCGACACTCGAGGAGGCTTCCCCTTCCATATGTGTGCATGAATTAGTTTTTGCATCCGGAGCAATAAATGCGCCGGGATGAAGACCGGGATATTCCTGAAATAATATAAAATTTGGGGTAAGATACACATCTTCATGGCCGCCATACGACCCAGCCAAGATGAGTCGATTATGCTCCATTTGGAGAGCTGCGCCTCAATAGAGTTCAAGAGTGGCGTAAAGTTTTCTCTAAGGATCGTTCCTCGCGATTTAGAAAGGGATATACCCAGATATTTTAACGAGGTAGAATGCCAGTCAAAGGGGTATTTACTACGCAAAGAGCTGAGGGATGAAGCAGCAATATTTATGGGGAGTGCTTGCGTTTTACTTATGTTATTTTTATAATAGGATATCGCGCCAAAATTATCGAGGAGCCTAAACAGGGGAGGGAGCGAGGTTTCCGGTGTGGTCAGGAAGAGCAGTATGTCGTCCGCAAACAGTGCCAATTTATGTTCCCCATTCGGGGTTGATAAGCCCTTAATAGCCGGAGCCACTTTAATCTGCAACGCCAGGGGTTCTAAGGCCAGAATGAATATTAACGGGGATAAAGGACATCCCTGACGGGTGCCATTTGTTATATGGAAAGCAGAGGATAGAAACCCTGAAGCCAATACTTTTGCCGACGGATCTGAGTAGAGGGCCATAATGCTGTTTATAAATTGTGCTGGAAAACCAAACCTCAGTAACACCGTCCGCATATACCCCCAATGCAGGCGGTCAAATGCCTTTTCAGCATCTAATGCCAACAGGAGTCCAGAACTGTTAGTCCTATGGGCCAGGTCGAGTATATCATAAAACCGTCGGGTGTTGTCACACGTTTGGCGGCCCGGGACAAAGCCCGTCTGCTCATTCGCAATCAAAGAGGGGAGTAGAGGGGCCAATCTATTTGCCAGCAGTTTAGCATATAACTTGGCATCTACATTCAATAGGGAGATGGGACGGAAATTGGCACAATGTGTCGGGGCTTTACCAGGTTTAGGCAGGGTGACTATTGTCGCTTGCAGCATCTCCGAAGGGATAATGCCGGTATCTTTAATATTATTAAAAACCAGGGTAAGAATCGGGACTAGAGAGGAAGCAAATTTCTGATAGTACAGATTCGTAAAACCATCGGGACCTGGAGCTTTATTTTTTGGGAGCGCCTTAATAGCCTTATATACCTCCTCCTCTGTGAACGCAGCCAGCAAACCTGTAGCCTGAGGGGCAGTTATAGAAGGGAGATTAGCCGTCTGGAGAAAGAGCTCTATGTCGTCTAATGCAGGGGTCGGCACGGTGTTGTTTAGTCCCAGGTTATATAAGGAGGCATAATAGCGTGCAAATTCATCAGTGATAAGGGCAGGATTGTAAATCTTCACGCCACTAGCATCCAAAAGGAACGGTATATTAGTTTGCATTCTTTTCCCTTTTAATTTAGACGCCAGCAATTTCCCCGGTTTATTCCCCTGGGTATAGTGGGCATAGTTAAGCCTCCTAAGTGAGCACGCCGTGACCTGGAGCATAAGATGCTCCAACTCACGGCGCTGTAGAGTCAGCTGCGCAATAATATGTGGGGCAGGAGCGGTTTTATTCTGGGACTCCAACTCAGTGATTCGTCGTAGAAGAGCAGACGTCCGAGCATTAAAACGTCTCTTCCTCTGCGCTCCTTTCTGAACAAAATGTCCTCGCAGAACAGCCTTGTGTGCCAACCAAACCGACGATGTCGCAACATCCTCAGTCATGTTCGTCGTGAAATACTCCTGAAGGAGTTGCATAGTGTTAGCCACGTCATCTCCATTTACAATAAGCGAGTCATTGAGTCTCCAGTTCCCCATACCCCTCGGCGGAAAGGCCGCCTCAAAGGTTAGCGTAAGCGGAGCATGGTCAGACCACGTGATAATACCTATGGTCGCCTCTAATAGGCGGGACAGAGCAGAGCTATGTACCAAACATAAGTCAATTCTACTATACGAGGAATGAACGTAAAAAAAAAGTGTAATCACGCGTAGTAGGGTGACATATCCGCCAAGTATCATAGAGTTCAAACGAATGCATGAATTCCCTTAGTTGTTTACTAGAGGCTGGGGGGGAACGGGGTTTGGAGCTGGGGTGGCTCGATTGGGTGTCAACGTCAGGGTCAGGGGTGCAGTTAAAATCCCCACATAGAAACAACGTACCAATAGATATTTTTTTCACTCTACCATAAGCTTTCCGAAGATAAGAAATTGGGTTTTCATTAGGGAGATATAGGTTAGCAATGGTAATTGGTAATTCGTTCAACGTGCCCACAAGAATCACTAGGCGGCCCAACGGATCAACATACTGAGCCGAACATACAAAGGTCCAGTCTTTGTGGAATAAAATCGAGACACCTTTAGACTTCGTCTGAGCAGTGGAGTGATACGCCTCAGTATACATGCGCGATTTCAAAGATGGCGGACGTCTCGTACAAAAATGAGTCTCTTGCAAACATACAATAGCTGGTTGAGACTTGTGCAGATCACGAAATAAAGCATGGCGTTTGTACGGAGTATTTAAGCCTCGAACATTTAAGGAATAAATTTGGAATTGAGGTTTACTCATCATTATTTGCCCCCAACCCCCTGGTACTCACAGCGGTCCTGACATACAATTTCCGTGGGAAGATGGGATTACTTCCCTGCATACAATAATGCCCAGAATGATATATTACAGTGCATACCAATAAGACAAACAGTACGTACAAGACAAACCTAAGACGGACCAGAAAAAGAAAATAAAAACAGAAAAAACCTAACAAACCAAAGAAAAAAGGGAGAACTGCATTCCGTAAATGCAGTTGAGTGGGGTCAATCAACACAGCTGAATTGTATAATTGGAAAAGCAACACGTTCAAGAAAAAAACCCCAACGGGGGAAAAACACAGTCCCAACTTCATCCGTGAAGGTGACTGCGCCAGTATACAGGCCAGTAAAAAGCCTCGGGGCTAGTCAGTCGCAGGAACAGAACCCCAGAGGGCGCCACCCAAGGGCCGAATCACAAAGGGGGATGAGTCCCGAAACCACGATAGAGCACCTGGTGTAATAAAAGAAGACGCCCACAGGCGAAAAATGCCGGACCATATCATCTCACTTAGGCCGAACCCGATGCCACTCCGGAGAAACTTTCAGCGGCGAAGATGATTCCTCACGGGGGGGAGTAAACTCAGCCACCACCTTCCATTCTGTCAGCAGACGCATGCCAGTGGTGGGCTCCGGAATGACGTGCAGGACTCCCTCCCGCCATAGCAAGATCTTTGTGGGAAATCCCCATCGATACGCCATGTTGTGGTCACGCAAAATTTTGGTGAAGGACGAAAATTCCCGTCTTTTAGACATAGTAGCCGTTGACAGGTCTGCATAGAAAGAAACTTCGGCGTACGGGGACGGTAGAGGCACAGATTTCCGTGACGCTCTCATTAACGCCTCTTTAACGTGAAAAAAATGCACCCGGACCAAAACATCTCTAGAGGCGGATGGCGGCAGGTTTTTAGCACGCGGCAACCTGTGCGCTCGATCCATCAGGAAATCCTGCAATGAGTATGTAGGTGCCAGGATCTGGAAAAGTTCTATGATGTAAGGCTGGAGATCAACAGAGCCCACTGCCTCCGGAATGCCCCGGATCCGTATATTATTACGCCTGGAGCGGTCTTCCATATCGGCCAGTTTCGTTGCCATGGTGTCATGCGCTGTTTGCAAAGCAATGTGACGGTCCACACAGGTCATATGGGCTAAGCATAAGTCGTCTGTTTTAGATTCTAAAGAGTCAGTCCTCTCACCCAGATCTTGTACATCGCGCCTCAGCTCCTGCAGCGCCTCTTTAAGATCCGCTTGAATGGTAGATCGAAGTTCTTGCAGCATGGCATGAAGTCTGCTTTCCGATGGTGGTGATATGTCAGACATGCCAGGTGGCCCTGCAGCTGCTGCCTCCAGCATGGGGGGTGAAACAGAGGAGGGAGATCCGCCATCTTGGGCCTCCCGGGCCCGATCTTTCCTAGCCGATTTGAGCGTCTCTAGCGCCCGCTGCGCCTTAGGTGGCACCATCTGGGTGCTAGGGAGTATCACCCACCTGTGGGTGAAGTTTTCAGCCCCGGGGATGCAATAATAAAGCCGCAGGAATTGGAAACTCAGCGCCGGTCACAGGAGCTCTTCCTACATGCGACCGCGCACTGCAACGTCCGGCCACGCCCCCCCATTTACAGATATTTTTTAATAAGTAAAATGAAGACACCCAGATACATATTGACAACAACCAGCTACTGGCAGGTAGGAATTTAGAAATGTTAAAGCCAAACAAGTTAGTCCTGCAATCAAACTCCCATTATGCTTATGGAGATGTAGTGTATGCAGCTGCCCCCCAAACACACCTTCATAAACTTACAATATATAACTCATTCTGCCACTTTGTGCTACAATGTATTTACATGATCAACCATTGTGACATGTTAAAAGAGCTAAACTGGCCGTCGCTGGAATACAGACGCACCCTTCATTTTTCCAACCTGGTGTTATAAGAGATTTTCTGGGAAGCTACCACCCTACCTGAATAGACTGCTTCCTCTAGCAGTACCCTCATCCTACAACCTCTGATCCAGGACCAGCACCTTCCTTGCAATACCACAATACAAAAAGAAAGTGGCTCGATCCTCATTTTCCTACAGAGCACCACAATTATGGAATAACCTCCCAGACGCCATCAAATCTTCCCCCAGTCTAAAGTCACTTAAGAGCTCCCTATTAACCTACCTGGATACAGAATGCACCTGTAAGCATGTAGCATAGTGAAAATATTTCTTATTTATTTTTCTGTGTTAATCTGTATATTTGTGTTATTTTTAATATCTTGCATTTATTACTTTGTATTTCTGTAACGACTACAGAACATACTTGAAAACAAGAGAAAACTCAATGTATCCTTCCTGGTAAAATACTTTATAAATAAATGCCTGAGCTGAACAATTAGGCTGGGTTCACACCTCAGCGTTTTTCAAATGTGCGCAATACGGCGTTTTTTTTACACGCATATGAAAAAACACGCGAACGCGCATTGCAGCGCGTTCACGGCTAGGTCTATGGCCAGGAACGTGCTGTACTACGCACCAAAGAAGCTCCCGTACTTCTTTGTGCATAGGACGTTTGAAAGCGCGTTCCTGCGCACACACTTTAAAACGCCCAGGTGTGAACAGGTCCCATAGGACATCATGGGATTTCCCTGTTCATGCGTTTTATAGTGTGCAGGAACGCGCTTTAAAACGCTTAGGTGTAAACGGAGCCTTACTATTCAACAAACCAGAACAAAAAACTCTATATGCAGAATTCCTATTTAAGGCACAGAGATTTTTCATGTCACTGTGTCAGCTAAACTATAAGCTCACCTGCCAATGTCAAGGTAAACCTCTTAGGTAAGCATGTCAAATTCTAAATAATAAATGTAATACATATCAAAATAATAAAAAAGGACCTTTAAAAACATAATTAAAAGGTCTGTTACAGAATAAAAAAACCAGCCTATTTTAGAAAATTTGGAAACAAAATGTCACATCATTGGCCCCCGCAGCGCTTCCTGGGGGGTCTGGGCACCCGGCAACATCGCTGGCTGACCGGGTGCCAGGAGCATGAGCTGGCTGATGGTGTCTGAGGGGGCAGGGCTTGGCATGATGACGCGGAGCCGCCGGCCTTAAATGCAGGGCGCGAGATTCTGCTCGTCGCCCTGACGTGGAGTTATTCCTGCATCGCCAGCTGATCTCAGTGTTCTGTCTCAGTTGATTTTTGCCAGTTGCCGATTCTGCTTGTATGAGGACCCTGCTTGTGATTGACCTGGACTGCCTGCTTGACGATTCTTACGCTTATCCCCTAATTGAGTGTATGTTGAACTCTAATCACAGAGTGCATGTTCAGATCATTCCGCATGGTCTCTGATTGTGGGGCTGCCCTGCGGGTCGCTGAATCCATCAACCCCTCATGTTGCCCGTCTGGTACTAAGTCTATGTACAGATCACAACCCATTGTCTCTGAGTGTGGGTCTGCCCTGCAGGTTGCTGAACCCATCGACCCTCGTATTGCCTGTCTGTTACTAAGTCAATAGACACATCATACCGCATTATCATTGATTGTGGGTCTGCCCTGCAGGTTGCTGAATTCATTGCACATTCATTCTACGTTACTGAGAACAAGTATATGGGAGTCCTCTCTGTTGCCAACCCTGCCTGTACGACTACCCTCTCTGGTGCCAACTCGGAACGCACTTTTGACCACGCTCTTGATAAACCAAGTTTTGTTTATATCTGGCTACACTATCTCTGTCTGTGTATAGTTAACTTGCTTTCACTCAGTAGACACTTGGTCACGAAATCATTATCTGCTGAGTGGTATCTAGTATTCTATATCACCTCCCTGACTGGGAGTGCTAGGTGTGGCAGTTCTGTTATAAAGTTGAGTATCACAGAAATCTGTCCATAAGGATCCAAACCACGCTGATCTGGGGTGAGCGCCATTGCGAACGTGACACAAAAATTTTGTCAAAATATAAAAAAAAATTCTAAGAAAAATAAAGCAATCGTTTTAATTTTATTTTTTTAAATATTACATTTTTACCTTGAATCCTATTAGGAGTCACCTGTTTAAACCTGTCGAACTAAAACACCAAAGATCAGGTAATTTAACTTTTGCGCAGTTTGGCATCCTGTGAATAGACGACCCAATGTTTCTTTATGGGACAATATTGCTGCTGCTAAAGACTGGCGGACTGTACCGTATTTTACCGTCAATTCGCCAGTATTTGGTGAATTGACAGCTTAGTGAATAGACGAACTGCCACTAAATTGCAATGAATAGTGGAATTCACCATTTGGTGCAATTCGATGCCAAGTTCGATGTTTTGTGAATAGACCCTTATGGTTGGTATCAGCTTTACTCTACATACCAGGGGCTGAACATTATCATCCACACAGCCACCCAAATCAGCACAGGGTTAATGCAGGACTTTCACAGTGGCGTGACAGCACCCCAAAGGAGATGCAGTTCCAGAAAATCTGGAGATCCAAGGTTGCTGACCCCTGCTGTATTCAAATAAATCATAATCAATATAGTTATTTTTTGTAAATCCAGGATGTTATATTTATAAATTATATGAGAATGTCCTTTTTTATAAACCTCCGCCCTGATGTTCTCGATAACACTTCTTTCCAAGCTCTGAGGGTGTAAATCAAAGGCCTCAGAACCCATTAAAGCCAAGATGATTTTGTTGAATACACTTGTGTAATCTCACTACTGTTTTCTCAGGCACCTAAGCATGTCTGAAAAGTAAACCAATGTATTTTCCAAATTTTAGGAAGCGGCACTGCCTGGGGGTTATCAAAGCGAGCCATTACAGCATATTTTTTTTAACCCTTTCGCTGCTGAGGCTTTTCCCGCCTCTCTGCTGAGGTCATTTTTACCGGTTTTGCTCATCATGTTTAAACGTGTTTTGAAGGCTTATTTTAGTATATGACCCAGACATATTATATATCGTTCTTTTCGTCAGACTCGGTAGATTCATAATATGTCATTATTATATGTATACGTTATGTCGTGTCTGTATATTATAACAAAAAATGCAATAAAATATGTATTTTCAATAATTTACAATGTGTAAAGTGTTTTTTTTCACATTTTAACATGCGAGCAATTGCGGTTATATTTTGTATGGGGTGCGCTTGTTAAAAAAATTAGAGATGGGGTCTCGTTACATTTTTTTTTGGGGAAAATTACACTATTTTTAACAAACGCACCGCATACAAAAATCTTAGTGCAGCATCATTGTTCACATTATAATTGAAATGGGAACAATATTGCTGCATTAACAAACCAAAAAAAAGAAAAAAAAAAGTGTTTATTTTTTTTTTAACAAAATTTTTCACTGTAGTGTTTGATATCGTTGGAACGGCCATGCTCTGGCCGATCCAACCATATCAAACTTTAACCCCTAGCTGCCACGGATCGGGAGATAGGGAGTTCATTGGAACTCCCTATCTCCACCGTTGGAGGCAGTTAGGGGTTAAGTCCAGGACTGGCGTCATCGTGCTACGCACGATGACGCCAGTCCTCAGGGGGAGTTCCCGGAGGCTTGGCCGACATCCAAGATGTCGGCCAGCTCCGGGAAAGGATCGCGAACCGGCGCTTTTCAGCGCCGATTCGCGATCCAGCTCCCCAGGGGTTAATGCCAGGCACCATTTGGAAGGGCAGGCTGTGCCCTTCCAAATGATGCCTGGGTTAACCCCCGCAGAGTCGCCGATCGGGAGGGAGGTCCGAAGGACCTCCCCCCCTCCCTTTCAGGCGCCTCCTCCGCACATGCGGGGGGGGGCGCCTGAATTAGGTGTCATCGCGCTGCCGCGATGACACCTAATTCCAGCGGCTGCGGTCCCGGATGCGCGGCTGACATCCCGCACCGGGGGGGCCAGCGATCGGCCGGAACCCGGCCGAATGCTGACCCCAATGGGAGGACGTGCTCAGCACGTCCTCCGCATACCAGCGGTAATGCGGAGGACGCGCTGAGCGCGTCCTCCGCATTCAAGTGGTTAATATAAAAAATTTAAGTTTATAAAAAAACAATTGATCTCATTAACACATTTCTGACCTTGGTTATGGTTTAAGTCAGTGTTTACCAAACCTGTCCTCAGGACCCTCAAGACGGATTTTGCAGATCACCTTGAGGAAATGCAGACTGAATCCTGCAATCACTGAGCAGCAAATCATATCACCTGTGCTGTGCTTCACATATCTGAAAAAAATTGGGGGTGAAAACTACGAATAGCGCTTGTCCCTTTGTGTTCGTGTAGTTTGTGTGCTGCTGCCTTCCTGAAGAACTGAGGTAGTGCCTAGTATGGCACCAGGTGGCAGCTAAGAAATAGAATTCTTTCCTTTTCACCACATAGACCACCAGGTGGCAGCAAAGATCTGACTCCTTATTTAGTAAGATTACTGATGACTGTATTATAGACAGTTCTCTATGACCATAAGGTGGCAACATAAGACTGTTGTATCATCAACATCTCGACGCCTAGACTCTATAGGACTCTAACCTTATACTGTACTCAACCATCTTACATTGTCTGAACATCATTTTTTTCTGCATTGTATATTTTCTGCACATGTCATATATACCTGATTTATTTCATATACGTATATGAATATACAATTTCAAGTGCAATGACAGGATTTTTCTGACATTTAAAATCCCACAAGTGCAGCGCCCATCCAAGGTATACCACATATCTGAAAAACCTGACCTGTTAGGCCGGGGCGTTTTTCAAAGCAGAAGGAACGTCTGAGAGAGTGGACGTTCCCACCACTCTGACCCTCGTCTGGCCACCTCGCTGAACGCTGTTAGTGTTAGTTAGATCACGCTTTGTAGCCCTGTCAGTGGATGTTGTAGCTTTTTGACGGAGAGTTTTTTGACATCTGGTGGTATTTTGTGCGCGCGCTACCCCGTGTGACCCTCCCTGTCGATCTGTCACAAAGCTGCGACGGACGCAGGGAAGTGCAGTCACACGGACGCACTGTGTGCTCATGTGACCGCAGCCTTAGAGGGACCTGAGGGCAGGTTTGGGAAACACAGGTTTAAGTGAATCTCATTGCTATACAGCTCTGTTATACACCCCAACCACAGTTACAAGCATTTATAAAGCGCCAACAAGTTCCGTAGCACCACGTGAATCTCCTTAAAAGAGGCACAGTATGATAATAAAGAGGGATGGGACTGAAACAGTCCTCCTGTACAGGGTCTCTTGGGAGGTATCAGTAGGGTTGCCAGTTGCCACCTGTCCAGTTTTCACCCGGACAGTTCGGGTCAGTAATCATGTGATCGGGTTTCAGCCGCCCTCCCAGTTGGACACATGATTCAGACCGGACCAGGCCTGGACTGAATACCAGGGAGTGCCTTTGTGAGTGTATACCACTGAGAGCCTTTGTGACTGCATATCTGTGAGAGCCTGTGTGACTGTACACCTGTGAGTATCTGTGCCTGTGTGTCGGAGTGTATACCCGAATGTACTGGAGAGTCTGAGTATATCAGTGTTAGGTTCTCCAGGTGTGTTTGGGAGTCTGGCAGTGTCTGCCTATGTCTCTTTCGTTATAAAAAAAACAAACCTGAATACCACACATTGGCAGTATTTGGGTCTGCGGTCCCTGTAGAATATATGAGCAATTGATGACCACCCAACTCCAGCATTAAGAGAACCTTATTACACCCAAGTGGACCAGGTAACGTTTCATATCTGAATGCGTCTGTTTCAAGGTTATCATTCATGATTCTCATCTGGAATCAGTATTAAAAAAAACAAAACAAGTCCGAGAACCGGTTATGAAGTGAATTTGCAAAATCCGTTAAAGAATCTACACTCCCCCTTATCCCGCAGTGTAGAGGACAGCACCATCCATGACCCGGTCCTGTTTTCACTTGCGTTAGGATGCTTAGACAGAGTATAGCCACAATGCGCATGTGTAACTGGATGCTGACTCAGCCGCCTGAGTGCCATCGGAGGGAGACCTCAGTCATCCTTTGTATACAAAGTGTGTATACTCTACATAAAATATGCTGGGCGACGTTTGAGTGTTCGGGTTTGGCTCGAAGGAAATGTGGCAACCCTAGGTATCATAGAAACATAGAAAAATGTCGGCAGATAAGAACCTTTCGGCCCATCTAGTCTGCCCAATTACATGGATACTTTACCTGGATTTATCTTTTGTTTAGGATAGCCTTATGCCTATCCCATGCTTGCTTAACCCCTTAGTGACCGGGCGGTTTTACACAAATCCGTCCTTTAGTGACCGCTGCTGTTTTTACGTTTCTGCGCTGTTAGGGTTTAGGTCAAATTTTCCTCTTAATCGTTTATTCAACCCACACATATTATACACCCTTTTTCCCGCCATTAAATGGACTTTCTAGAAATACCATTATTACCATCATATCCAATAATTTAATATAAAAAAAATATGAAATGTGATGAAAAAAAAATGGTAAAAACACACTTTTTCGTAATTTAATCCCCTAAAGCTATAACCACCAATAAAGACCCCGGCTAAATAGTTTCCAAATTTTATCCCGAGAATAGAAATACCCAATTTTTACATGTTTTTACCTTTTAACCCTTTCACTGCTGAGCCAGTTCACCTATGTGCGCTGCGCTCATTCTGACCATTTTGTGCTAATTATTTTTAGATGACAGCCTAGGTCCTATTTAATTAAACTCCCCCCAGACAAAAAAAACTTTTAAAATTTTTTTTTTTTATTTTATTTATTTTTTTTATTATTATTTTTTTATTTATTTATTTTTTTACATTTTTTTTTAAAACCAAACCTGGTCATGTTTGGTATCATTTGAAAGGCCATAATCAGGCCTTTCAAATGATGGCAAATATGACCATCTAGCTGCCATGGATCGGGAGATAAAGGGATCCTTGGCAGCTAGAGGGTTAACTGGCCCACTGACATCCTCACACATATGGTGAGGTTGTCAGTGGGTGGGGGGGGACCTGGAGGCTTGGCTGACATCCAAGATGTCAGCCCCCCTCCAGGTTTGAATCACGTTTTGGCGCCAATTGGCGCCGCAACCTGATCCGGCGGCGAAATGGTTAATGCCATACACCGCTGGAAAGGGGAGGCTCTCCCCTCTCCAGCGGTGCAAACGGCATCTCCCTAGCTTCAATGGTTGGGGAGATAGAGGGCTCTGAAGGAGCCCCCCCCTCCCCTCCATTGAAACACATGGGGGCACCTTCTGATGACGTCACCACGCAGCGTGGCGACATCATCAGCCTCGCCTGCCCATGTAAATCACATGGGCAGGCTTCCTCCCTGCCAGATCGCCGTGGGATCCGACGAGGGAGGTGAGTATCGGGCGGGAGGGGGATTTGGCGCCGCTGACGTACCCTGTACGTCCGCAGGTCTAAGGGAGACCCGAGGACAGGACGTACAGGGTACGTCAGCGGCCCTTAAGGGGTTAAATTCAATTACTGTTTTGGCCTCTACCACTTCTACTGGAAGACTGTTTCATGTATCCACCACCCTCTCAGTAAAATAATGCTTCCTGATGTTACTTTTAAACCTTTGCCCCTCTAATCTAAGACTATGTCCTCTTGTTTTGCTACTTTGTTTCCTTTTAAATATACTCCCTTCCTCTACCTTGTGGGTTCCCTTTACGTATTTAAATGTTTCTATCATATCTCCTCTGTCTCGTCTTTTTTCCAAGCTGTACATGTTAAGATCATTATCAGGGTTATCCAAAGAGATTCGAATTGCTTGAGAAAGGTAACCGAACGCTGAAAATCAGCGTTCGGTTACCTTTCCTGGCCATTCGGCTATCCAGAGAGCAGGCAATTCTCCAAATACTGGCGAATTGCCTGCACATACGGTGCCTGTTCGGTCCCTGTTCGAGGGCAGTGAATCCCCATGAAAAAGCACTGCTTCGGCTATTCAGAGAACACAAACCAGCAGTGAAAGGTTCCCCTAATGCTCTGCCATTCGGTGGTTTAATTCGGCAAATTTATTCAGGAGAATCCCATAGGCTTCAATGTTAAAAATATTCCCGTCTTAATTCAATATCTAATAAACCGTTCATTATAAAATTCTGCAGCAAAAAGTCTCTTTATTTATAGATTTTTTAGGATACTTTAAGCATTTTTCTGAATTTTTAAAAAAAAATGTAAAAGTCCGATTTTTTTTTATTTTTTTTTCAGTTTGCTTATTTTTTTTGTAACAGCCCTCTTTATTATCATTCCCTGGACCTCCTGTGAAAATTTCAGACATTTTTCGCTCAGTAGTTTCTTTGCAAACAGCGTTTCTTTTTCCCAGATTCATACAAATGGTTTTTCTAATTTATTCACCTCCCTCTGTCTACGTCACAGCTGCTTCGGCTCTGTGTGATTCGGCTCCTTTTCGGCTCCTGTTCGGCTCCTGTTCAAAGGTTAATCCAGATGTTTTTGCTTGTTTTCAGCGTGCATTCGGTTAGTGTTCGTCAGGTGTTCGGTAGCTTTTCCCTGCAATTCGGGACCCTGTGGTGTTTGCTGAATACACCGCAGGGTCACCGAAATGCAATCGGCAAAAGGAACCGAATTGAAGAGAACGAAAAGTCACCGAACGTGCGGTGACTTTTCGAATCTCTTTGGATAACCCTGTAAGCCTTTCCTGGTAACTTTTCTCCTTCAAGCCGTACACCATTTTAGTAGCCCTTCTCTGAACTCTCTCTAAGATGTCTATATCCTTCTGGAGATACGGTCTCCAGTACTGCACACAGTACTCCAAGTGAGGTCTCACCAGTGCTCTGTACAGTGGCATGAGCACTTCCCTTTCCTACTGCTAATACCTCTCCCTACACAACCAAGCATTCTGCTAGCATTTCCTGCTGCTCTATTACATTGACTGCTTACCCTTAGATCCTCTGAAATAATAACCCCTAAATCCCTTTCCTCAGATGTTGAGGTTAGGACTGTATCAAATATTCTATATTCAGCCCTTGGGTTTTTACATCCCAGGTGCATTATCTTGCACTTATCCACATTAAAACTCAATTGCCACAACTCCGACCATTTTTTTAGTTTACCCAAATCATTTGTCATTTGGCTGATCCCTCCAGGAACGTCAACCCTGTTGCAAATCTTTGTGTCATCAGCAAAAAGACATACTTTTCCATTAATACCTTCTGCAATATCACTAATAAAAATATTAAAGAGAATGGGTCCAAGTACTGACCCCTGAGGTACCCCACTGGTAACAAGACCTTGTGCTGAATAAACTCCATTTACCACAACCCTCTGTTGCCTGTCACTCAGCCACTGCCTAATCCATTCAACAATATTGGAATCGAAGCTCAAAGATTGCAATTTATTTAGTGACTGGAAGGTCAGACGAGCGAACTGTTTGCTGTCCGTCGTAGCTTTTCAATGGAGAACCACACACGAAGCACGTGCACACGTTTTCACGCACGGACAACCCATGTGGCAAAAGACATCGTGGAGGAATCAACGCGAAAAAGCTACAACAGAGGTAGAGACACCCCGCGTACAGCTTTTTTGTTTCATTTTCTCAACGTCAGTCATAACTGATACAAACTGCATCCATTTCAACGGACGCACGATGCGCAATCAGGGCAAACGCAGCCTTACCCTGCTATGAGGCTCCAGGACATGCCTTCCATTCATCAGCCAGTGCTCACTGCAACTGCATCCCTGACACTCACTTCCTGCATGGACTATACCATTGTGGACGCTAAAAGAGGGGGAGATGTCCTATGTCACTATAAAAAGGACAGCTTTTAGCACTTTTCAATAAGCTGACACCCCTTTCAGTGAAATGGTATGTCCCTCCACGTGTCATTGCGTTCTATATATAAATAGGTTTAAATGGCGACAAATATTTTAGAAATAAAAAAATAATTGTATATACATATGATCAAGATGTCACCGTGGAATACTGTACAGTGATTTCCCTGTGTTTATTGATTTGGTCGGGGAAGGATTAACAGATCACAGTCATCCGGGCAGCTGTCTCAGGTCAGTTGACGTCAGAAATATCTGCCAGGAAGTCCCCTGGAAACAGCTGGGTGTCCGCTGAGCATCATGGGAGCGGCAGTGCCTAAGCGCGGCACGTGATGAGGAAGGCATCAGCCTGCGCCGCCCTACAGGGCTGCTAGGGGGCGTGCCTACCTGTCCGTGCGGATGAGCGGTTGCCCGGAGACGCGGTGACGTTGCAGGCGGAAGAAGACAGGCTCGGGCTGGGCAGAGTTTGGGGGAAAGTTTGAGAGGGGGGATACGGACATCAGCGGCATGGGGGGCTCGGCCAGCCAGCTCTCCAAAACACTCATTAACGAGTACCAGGTGAGTGGGCGGCGGCGCCTGCCTCGGGGGAAGGGGCGGGGTCTGACAATTTTGTTATTCCTCACTAGAAACAGAGGAGCAGGGACCCCCCCCCCCACACCAGTCAGGGGGCTCCTCCACCCCAACAGGTGCTTCAATGACCTGTATTGGGGCGCTATACTAAATGAAGGTCACATAATATCCACTCTCCTTATTACATGCACAATCTACCAGGGAGACCCCCCCATAGGGTGCAGCACCATTTATATGTTTTTATTGCAAAAGTAATGGTATTTAATTCGTTTTTTTACTGTTGACTAGAACTTTTTTGTGAGGTTTCTTGTCCAATCAAAATAAGGTTGCCAGATCGGCTGTGTTTTCCTGGACACATAATTTATACATGCTGATGGGCAGTGCATGAAAAACTCCAACCTGCAGCACATAGAATCCATGCGCTGCAGGTAAGAAATCAAAAAGGAATCCCAAGCGACCTGCTTTGATTTCATTACAGTAGCAAATGAATTATACATGTTACAGGGTAGCAATTTTCCCAATGCTCCGCTCTGCGTGAAATGGTAATATGTTTAGGAAAACCTGGCAGATCCGGCAACTCTAATAATAGTAGATGTTAGTTAAGATTTTATAAAGCGCCAACAAGTTCACTAGCGCTGTACAAGGGGAGGCAGCACAGTTGCTGCTGTACTCCATTTGAATTCCTGTCTTGATCTTTGGAAGGGCCAGGTCTCTGTCTCTCTTTCCTATAACTTTTTTTGTGTCCTTTTAACATGACGTAAAGTTATATAACTTTAAGTACAGCATCCTCCTTTGTTAGTCTACGGTTGCCAGGCAGAGTGGAAACAAACCTAAAAGCTCCTGATCAGCAGTTTGGATGCCAATCTGATAAGGACTCTCTGAGAGGTGCTGTAATGCACTGTCTGCAGCTATCTGGCAGCCTCCTGCTGCTGGCTAATGGGATTTAATAGGACGACAAACACAACTGGCCTAGCTGTTTGGGTCAGCCTACTGAGCTCTCATTGGCTGCTTACTCCAGGGGGTGGAGTTGTAACCCCCCTCCCCAGTGTGTTAATTTTCCTTTTTGTGTTCTTGGAGTTAGTTTAAGGGAAATTGTGTAGGATTAGGTTCTTGTTTTTTATAAATCACTTTTTTTTCTCTTCAGTTTTTATATTTTTAAATGTATCCTGTGTCTAGATTCTGGATTACAGTTGTAATTTTGAGTTTAGCCTCATTATGGCCAATTTATTTGACTCATTAACTGGAATGTCTAAGGTTTATTCCCTATATATGGGATAATCCACATATTTTGGAGGTAGTAGTGCCATATAGACATATATATTCCTATTCATGATTAAAAACGTTCAGGTTTCCACTCCGTCAACTAAAAATGTCGCCAGCCGTCACTGCTATGTACATGTAAACACTTACAGGGTTAGTCAGAGAAAGGTGAAAACCAGGAGAACTGGCAGTAGAAGAGAACAATCTAGACCAAATAGCCGATTTGGAAAGTGAGATAAATGGGAGAATTTTTCTGGTTTGGCTATTTTGACCTAGAATTTTCACTTCTCCAGTCATTCTCCGGAGTTTCACCTTTCTCTGAATAGACCTGATAGTAGTTTTATCTGGTGAAACGGTGGATTAATACGATTATTAAACTTCTGTATGTGATCATGAGCCTCCTGTGATCAGGCGATAATAGATCTTATTCTTTTTATTTAGGAGCTGACCTACCTAACGAAACAAGAAATCCTCCTGTAAGTATTGTGTCCTGTTCCACGTCATTACGTCCAAAGATCTTGGCTTCAGTGACTAGTGTTGTTAAGGTTTACGTCACAAACCAATAGAAATTACACTTTAAGTCCAGCCAGGCAATTTCAAGGAAAAATTAAGTGAAAAGTAAGTGGGCAATTGGTGACACACTCACCTGTTCCACCCGGAGAATAAAGACTTCTCACCTACTATTGGCATGAAAAAAGTTGTCATCTGCACTTTTTTCTATAAGAATCCATGGATTCATAGAAACACGCGCAGATGACCACTTTCTTTTCTTGCTATATTTTATACATGAGCTGGGTTGTTACTCCTGGCTGTTGCAGCGGCTCTGAGTATGGGCGCAATGCCATTTCTTTCTGTATGTATTTGCTTGCCATGATTGATTCATTCAGAAAGCACAGAAATTTTTGCGTTTTCTTGTTTGATGCACTTCAGTGCGATTTCCAGTTTGCTGACCCTGCAATGAATTCGCTATACACCGTAGGGTCCCCGAACTGCACCGTACACTGAGTTTGCTCCATTCAGTGCAATTCGGTGGCAAATTCGTCGCTTACTGAATAACCCTTCTAGAGTGTGGAAAATCTGTGCCCTGTCAACTGTGTAAACAGTAGTGCGTGCCACTACACAATACAAATTGATGGGGAAAACCTTTTTAATTATTTAAAAATTACCATCTAATTGAAGATAAAGTAAGTGTGTGTGTGTTCGTTACGGTTAAAGCCCGAAGTGCGGTTAATCTTCGGATTACCCGGGTAATCCTGACATTACCCAGGCGTCATTAGCAAAAGTCCGAAGTGAAATGAAAAAGGACTTTATCTGGGTAATCTGTGAAGTATCCACAGGCCTCTGGGTACTCCAGTTTTCTGCTGTGTTTTAACCGTTTAAAACACACATTACCCTAGTTTTACTGGATAAAGTGTGATGTGCAACGAAACTTTAACCTTTTTTAATGTTTGAGCCAGTGGCGGAAGTACCACGGTCGCAGTTGCGACCGGGCCCTGGCATTCCGCCACTGGAGGGGGGCCCAGCGCCGCCGCCAGATTCCGGCAAAAAGCGTCGGAATCTGGGAGCAGCGCCACCGGCTGTTCCCATCCCTGCGAGCCGCCCGCTGGCTTGCAGCTTGGCCGCTCGCGTGGGATGGGAACTAGTTGACCAGCGCACGAGATCTCGCGAGAACTCGGCTGCGCTGGTCAGGTGGTTTCCGGTGAGCGGCCAGGCTGCATGCTTTCAACGGCCGCTCACCTCGGAGAGGAACGGCGGCAGCAGAGGAGCCTGAGGTGAGCTGGGGGCAAATCTATCCATAAGCTGGGGCAATATATCCATGTGCTGGGGCAGTATATCCATGTGCTGGGGCAGTATATTCATGTGCTGGGGCAGTATATTCATGTGCTGGGGCAGTATATTCATGTGCTGGGGGCAGTATATTCATGAGCTGGGGCAGTATATTCATGTGCTGGGGCAGTATATTCATGTGCTGGGGGCAGTATATTCATGTGCTGGGGGCAAATATATTCATGTGCTGGGGGCAAATATATTCATGTGCTGGGGGCAAATATATTCATGTGCTGGGGGCAAATATATTCATGTGCTGGGGGCAAATATATTCATGTGCTGGGGGCAAATATATTCATGAGCTGGGGGCAAATATATCCATGTGTGGCCTGGGGGCAATATATGTCCATGTGAGGTGGGGGCAATATACAGTATATATCCGTGTCAGCTGGGGGCAATACTATCTTTTTTATATTGCAGGAAAAAAAAAGTAAAAATATAGATCTTTTTTTTTTTTCAGGGGGTTGGGGGGGCCATTCATGGATTCTTGCACCAGGACCCTCAGGTTTCTAGTTACGCCACTGGTTTGAGCCCACAGAGCATTTGCACAACGTCTTAGATGAAATAAACAGCTTTATTTCTCCAGTCGGGGCAGCCAAACTGGTAAACATTAAAATACACGTTTATCCTCAGCAAAAATATAGTACAGGTTTTCAGCAGCACAAGGAACTGACAATAAGTGTGGCTTACCTACTTGTAAAAGAAAAGTCCCAAAACTGGGGGAATCCTTTTCCAGAAAATATAAATCCTTCCAGAAAGGCACAGCAGGTCTCCTTTTTACACACATGCACAGCTACAGCTGAACACCTCCTCCTCAACTCCCACATCCTCTCTGTGAGTTGCTGACCTTTAGGCTGGGGTCAGACGAGCGTAGTGTTCACGTCCGTGATTGCGCCTAAAAGTACGTCCGTTTTAGCATGACAGCCCATCGGAGCCCGTTACACGAAGTACGTCCGCACTGAACTGCGGACGCACAACGGCCGCGGCCCACGGACGCAAGGCAGGCAAAAACGTACAACCCCTAGAACGGCCGCACAAAGTGCACTGCGTCCGCAACGTCTGCATAGCTTTGTGTGTGAGTGATGGAACGTGGTCAGACGGACTGCATTTATACGTCCAGCATTTTTCACGGACAAAATGGTTTTGCTTTTTAATTTATTTTTCCTCCTACATCCGTCAAAAAATAAACGTCAGTGAAAAAAACGGACTGTGTGACCACTACTGTGTCTTCCGTACTGACGTACGTCCGTGTGCACGGACGTACAGTCTGTAGAAATCACGCTCGTCTGACCCTAGCCTAAAACCTCTACAGGGACAGGAAGGTTAACCCTACGGCTGTCCTTAAAGGGACCACAACCCAAATAGGGGTCAAACATAGCACCCATCCAAGACCCAGCCTTGCCATATATATATATATATATATAATATAAATTAGTACAAGCAACCCCGCACTCACTGTAATAGAGTCATAATGAAGTCCTTGCTTCGGTGCAAATCCGGCTGCTTCTTGAGAAAAGTCCTTTCGGACTGAAACGTCGATCTAAATAAAAGACCTATTTTTGCAAGTCTTCGTGTGCATCTGGATAATATATATATATATTTGGAAATTCTCGCATTACCAAATTGCAGGTTTCCTTTTCTCTTAACCACGCTGTCAGATTATTTATATTTTTTTGTTACAGAACACATCAGAATTGGTTTACAACCTTCATTCCGTTTATCTGCTCGTCGGTTGCGTGGCCTAGTTTTAGAATTCAGTATGTTCGCTATGACAGAAAACACAAACTTACATTTAATGAGGAAGAGGACAAACTCCTCGGGCAAGCAGACAGTATGTATCCACACACTCATCTTGTCATCCTAGTGGTTGAATGTCAGCAGGAGGAGGCTCAGAGAAGTAAACTCTGTCCTCAGAGACGCATCTGGAGTTTAATGGTGAGACCTGGTGAAATGATCAGCCAAGCGACCACTGTGTAAAATGGGTGTCCTATTAGAACTATGGGAATTGCGTCACATTGTGGATAAAAGTGCTCTGGGAATAAAGACCTCTCTTCAATGTGTGTGTGGTTACAAAAATTGGCACACCACGCCATTGCAGGTAAACCTAATTTTTCTGACACAAACATGGTGGCGCAAAAAAGAATGCTAGATTTAGGGTTAGTATTTGTGGTTGGTATTTAGACTTTGGTTTGGGTTCGTATTTGTTGCTTGTTTTATAAGGTTTGGGTTAACCCTGTTCCCTAACCCCAAGTAACATGTTCTTATCAATGTAGTGAAGATTGCACAGGAAACCTGCACAGACTCTCTTGGTGAGGGTTAGAGGTTAGTTTTGTGAGGGTAGAGAGCTGCTAGGTCTTCTAGATGGGTCGTCATACACACTAATGTGTGGCAAAACTCCCCTGCAGTATGTACAATTCATAATAATCAGGATGGAAAACATTGTTTGAAATTGTGAACGGATGCCCTCCTGTGAGAGTGATAGTTGTGTGTGAGACAAGGTTTGTGTCAGTGAATAGGTTTGACTGTATTCGTTAAATGGACAATCTAGGTTTAAAATAGAGGGTTAAACCTGAATCCCTCCTGACCCCATCTGTATTCAGTAACGATGGATGTGACCTGCTGCCATATTCCTGCTAGCTGGATCCAGTGGCTGGGAGAGATGGACGCAAATTGGTTCCTACTTGCTGAGGTCAGCTCTTGTTGACCTGGCTTCTGAGAGTTGCAAAGCCCGGCACATAGAGGTCTGGATCAACCCACAGCCTCACTGGATGGGCAAGAGTGGTAAGGAGGCTCAAAGCACTGTGACTGCTCAAGTTACTTAGACTAGTCAGTGATCACAATGCCTACATACAGGGTTATTCAGAGAGCGTGAAAAGCAGGAGAATGACTGGAGAATGAAAAATTCTAGGTCAAAATAGCCGATTTGGAAAGTGAGATGAAAGGGAGAATTTTTCTGGTTTGGCTATTTTGACCTAGAATTTTTCATTATCCAGTCATTCTCCTGCTTTTCACCGCTCTCTGAATAACCCTGTTAGAGTGTCCCTTTTAATTTATTCTATGGAAAATCTAGCAGGCTGGACCATATGAAGTGTGTGTGTGTACTGTCTTGTACATACATTTTGTAAAAAGGATTTTAAAAAATGTCTAGTATCTGTATAGCACGCTGAGGCTGGTTAGGAGGTGAGGCTTGTTTAAGAATGGGAATAAGATATGGATGTACGCCCTGGGTATGGGCTGAGCACCTCTGACACTGTAAAATGGTTATTTTCCACCGGCTGGTATTTAATGCTTGCTCTTCAGGTGTTTCCCAGAGCTTGGCACATTCATCATTATGGTCCAGGTTCACAGAAGGTTATTTGCATCTTTGTTCAGTGTTGAGGAGTGGCGGCAGTAGAGATCACCTTACAGAGAGAGCGAGCTGCAGGAAGTGACATGAAGCTGCTCTATGTTCAACTTTAAATGTAAAAATGTTATTATATTTTGGGCATTTCCAGCTTTAAAGAGCATCGTGTTACATTTGCAGTGGATAAAACCTACTTAAATGACATACTACTAGAATATCTCTTTAAATCAATAACACGTACCACTACAAGAGGAAGTAGCTGACAGAAATGTCAGATTTTATTTTGCCTTTTACTCCCTGCTGTGATCACTTTCTAAATTTGCATAAGAAAATGTAAACTGTAAATTCTATGCGAGTGATCCCTTCCTTGTGTTAGAGATTACGAATGCTTTCCGTGCAGCCCGATGCAGTTAACGATATGTTCATTAATCAATGTACTGCTGCATGTGTGTCTGTGCAAGTCAGTGTAAATCTTGATATTGTGCGCAGGCGTTAGCATTGTTTATAAGATGTGTTGATCTCTGTGGCCGCACCGGTAAAACCATTGGCTTCCTGTGACTTGCCTCCTGTATGTGAAGTTCATGGTTTTCTTATACCTTTGTGCTTCGTAATCGTTTATAGCGGCTATTTTTGTATCTTGTTGCAATCAATGTCATAAACAAACCCCCAGGTTATCCATTCCTTGGGATTAACTTGAAACTGGATTTGGACCTCACTCCGTTTCAGTTTATATTGGGCATAAAATTACTGTTCTGTGCTTGTGATACGGTCATGCATGTCATCAAGCGCCATGTCTACCCTTTTTTATTATATATTCCCATATTCTTGTCATTCTCCCTGCTGTCCACCACTTATCTAATGTGGTTCCCACATGTTACTAAACGGTAAAAGAGGTAAGTTGGTAGAGCATCTGCCTGGGCCCTTTTTATCCTGAGCCGTGTCCGCCTGCTTGCTTTGCTAGTGTGCTTTTAAAATTGTGCACTGCCTTTTTAGAATGAGTCAGTAGCAGGCCCGGACTGGGACAAAAATAGGCCTGGGCATTTTGGACTGAGCAGCCCACCTCTGATTTGTCAACCACCGCACACCATCAAATAAAGCCAATCAGCCGCCGAACGGGGTAAATAAATTTTAATTTTAAAAACTGCTATTCTTTAAAAGGCATTTAAAACCATAAAAATGTATGAAAAATAATAAAAGGTCCTATTACAAAAAAACACTGTCTGTTACAGAATAAGAAGAAAAGCCATAACAATTAAAGGGAATCAAAACTTTTGCCTAAAAAAAAAAAAGGCTTTATGCTAGAACTGAAAAGAATTAACGGTTGCATGAAAAAATTCTACAAATGCTAATATTTTTTTTGCTTTGAATCCGATGGGATTCACCTATTTAAACCTGTCGCACTGAAGCACCGAAAAAAATGGGAGTTTTACCAACATTTCAGTGCAGTTCAGTGTCTCTGAATAGATTAACCATTATTTCTCTATGGGACAATTTCACTGCTACCAAAGGTCGCCGAATTGCGGTGGTCTGAGGCACCGTATTTCGCTGTCAATTTGCCAGTATTTGGAGAATTTACAGCTCTCCGAATGGCCGCGAGATTGCACCGTACAATGGAATTCACCATTCCGTGCGCTCTAGGTTATTCGAAAAGCCCCGAATTGGCCACAAAATTACAGTGGATTTCCCTGTACGGTGCAATTTCGTGGCCATTCGGCTATTCAAAAATATGGCAATTCGTCAAATGTTGGCGAATTGCCAGCGAAATACTGTGCTGTTCGGCGGCAGTGAAATCCACAAAGAGAAGCAATGGTTAATGTCAGTG
Source organism: Leptobrachium leishanense (assembly GCA_009667805.1). NCBI lineage: Eukaryota > Metazoa > Chordata > Amphibia > Anura > Megophryidae > Leptobrachium > Leptobrachium leishanense. The sequence continues at coordinate 105,733,916 of CM019065.1, forward strand.
AAAGCCCTGATGTTCGGTGTTTTCGTTCGGCAGATTTAATGTAAAAAATATTCCAGTTTTTCTTAAATATTCATCTGTTTATTCAATTTTTTTTTTTCAACATTTTCTTTTTTCTTCATTAATTTCCCTGTTCGGTGGCTGGCCGCCTGTTTCCAGCGGTATGATGCGGTCCATTTGAGCGTGTCGTCGGCGGGTTGCGGCTGCATTCGTGAATAACAGGGGGCAAACTTTTTTGGGGGGGGCAAATTATCCCCAGCTGAGGGGCGTCACCGGAGAAGATGAAATGACAGCGTTAAAGGCTAGTGTCAGACGAATGCAGTCATCACGTCCGTGTCACCGCACAGTTTAGGCTAGGGTCAAACGAAAGCATTTTTACACGCGAACGTAAAAAAGTGCGTCCGAACGCATTGACGTATTTTTTCACGGAATTCGCGAAAACGGTCATACGATGCGCATTTTCGTGCGTGATTTTTTTTACGGATCCAAACCAGGATACTTTGGGTGTCTGGACGTTATGTTGGCCGGACACGAGCAGGGTCTGACGTCTCCAAATCACACACACACACCGCTAGCGGACGCAGCGCACTCTGTACGTCCGTACTAGAGGTTCTGCGTTCTCGAAAAAATGCGTTCATTTTCCACTTGCGTTGCGCAGCCGGACATTCGTGCGACCGTACTTCGTATATTGGCCGTCATTGCCTGTCATTTGCTGCTAGTGCGGCCGTAATTAAGTGCGCCAGAACGCACATTAAAAGTGCGCTGGTCTGACCCCAGCCTTAACGTCCGTCGTAGCATTGACTTGTGATCAATAGGAACCAACAAACGACGTATGCACGCACCACGCAGATGGCAGCGGACACCATTTAGGCCTCGATGTGAAAGCGCTACGACAGACGCCCAGAGTGCACCGTGTCCGCGTTGTGGCCTGTGTGCGTGATGACGTGACGTCAGACGCAGCGCATTTGCGACGTCCATCAGGTTGACGCTCAGACGTTTTTTATGGTCTGACTGACTGTACCTGTCATTTAATTTTGATTCCCATATTTACCTTTTCTTCTACATCCGTTAAAAAAAAAACGGACCGTGTGGTGTCTAATAGTATCTTCCGTCAGTACGTACGTCCGTTATGCATGTACGAAGAGTGCGCTCAGATTGCGTTCGTCTGACATTAGTCTAAAGCAGGAAAACCTATTTTTACACATTTTTAAATCTCCTCATTGATTTTATTCTAGTTAGTCTTTTGGTATAAAAGTGTTTAAATGTCAATTAAAAAAAAATTCTAGACATGCATATCCCTTTGAGATCTGGGGACAAAACTACAGCTGTTTATACACCCTCGTGTGCTTTGTGGGCTAGCACTTTCTGAGGCTACAGTGGTGCTATAGTGTACCTGTGGTTTTAGATCATTTCGGATGACACGCACTGAAAGCTGTGGCACAGACAGGCCTGCTCTTACCTTGGACTTATCTGTCTGCCTTTCTCCTGCAGGGCGTATAGGCGTTTCAGTGAACTTGCGCAAAAAGAAAGCCGGAGCAACATTGAGTCCATCAGGATCCCCAAGGAAAGATTTTTGACCCTCCCTGAATTGAAGGTAAGTAATATTTTGTGTTCGGCAGCAGCAGAATTCCCATAACAGCACAGTCTCTGCAGCTTTGTGTTGGATTGTGCTCGTTGCTGAGGGCATTCACACGAACAAAAGGCGACTAACCCAATACAGTGCTGATAAATGCAACTCCGGTATGACCTCTAAGGAGCATTAACCTGGAGTCAGTATTATTGTTGATGAATAGATCCATTGTGCTTTTTATATAGAATGATTCTGTACTGCTAAGAATATATAACCACCTTTTTGTGGTGCACTGTATGTGGGCGATCCATGAAGTATATAAAGTGTGTGTGTGCTTTTTCCACTTTCATCTGCTGCACTCTTAGTTTGCTGGATGTTCAGTAGTGTCTTCCTGGGATTAATAAACAGAGTGTCAGTTTCTCTGTAGGGGACTCCTTAAAACCAGATTGACTGAAACATGATTTCTTATTCTTCCCAGGCAAACCCATTCAAGCACCGGATCTGCCACGTTTTCTCCACATCCGACCAGGAAGATGGCGGCATGACTTTTGAAGATTTCCTAGACCTGCTCAGTGCTTTCAGTGAATCCGCTACTCTGGAGATAAAATCTCATTATGCCTTCCGAATCTTTGGTAATAATGTGTCAATTTGATGATTGTGGTAAACTTAAAACAGCGAATGGAACAGATTAAAAGGAGATCTCCGTGTGTGTGTGTGTGTGTGTTTGTGTTTGTTTGTTAAAGGGATACTCTATTTTTAATAGCGTCCCTTTTTTTTGCCCGTAAATAATTGTGCAGATGCTGCGGAGTCTCTGCCCAGTTATTTATTTAAAGTAAATATACAGTGTGCAACACCGGTACAAATCCCCCAAAAATACCATTTTATTAAAGCATATCAGCTGACAAAAAAAATGCGACATATTGGCCTTAATCCTGCACATCAGTTTATTTTAGCTTGATTTCACTCCTTTAGTCCCTCAGCGCGCTGCTTCCCCTCAGCACTAGGGCTTCTTTACCCCTGAAGCTATCGAACGCAATTTGTGTGTCTAGGCATATTGCATAGTGTAGTAACCTTCAAATTGCGAACTGCTATGGACTTGCACACTTTACATACGCAGATGACGTAGAGCCTGTGCAGATAGATGGATCAGAACCATGTGCTCATACACAGATCTGATCCATCGCTATTGCGGGCGGTCTCATAAGGTAACGTCAGCATGCTGAATTCACTAGTGGCTGATCTTCTGACTGGCAGCTTGGAAATTTAAAAGCCCAGCTGCTTCTGGTGGCACTGGGAGGAAGGTCCTCCACTTCACCCAGCGTTTCTGCTAGATCGGGGGAGGGGGACACTCCACATCTTGATCACTTTAAAAAGATAAAGTGGTCAGGATTTATAGAGTATCCCTTTAATTGGCAAGTGGATTTGTTTTGAGGCTGACCTATGAAATAACAAAGAGCAGTGAAGCTCTTTATGCTCTACCCTGAACACACAGATGGATTTACACTCCCAACACCTCCAGAATGTGAGGACTGTGTATAACTCTCAAGCTGCCGAGACGCACTGACCTTGCTAAGATGTTCCTCTCGGATATGAAGTACACAGATTGCTAATACTGGAGGGTCTCATTGATGGTCTCAGAAGACCTAATGGATCTGTGTGTGGCTTTGATATTACTGGTTGCTTGGTGAAACGTAGAGACCGGTTCCTCTCAAAGCGTTGCTTGCAATGTGTTCAGAAGGACTCTGCTCTACTTTGCTGCTTGAGCGATACCTTTACTTTTATATGTTGGACATCTATCTTAATAATGTGATCCAATTTAATTTTCTTCTTCTTGAGTTACAAAACCAGAGCATAATGCAGCGTTACCTCCTGATTTTGTGTTTGTTCTTGTTCCTGCAGATTTTGATGGTGACGGCGTTTTGAATGAATCCGACTTGGAAAAACTTGTAAACCATTTGACTGGGGAAGAGGAGAACACAAAACTGAGCAGCAATGAAATGAAGCAACTTATTGCTAACGTGAGTTCTAACCACTACAGGAAGTCTGTAATTTGCTCAGGGTTAATGGATATGAGCTGGCCTGGCTTAATGTACCAACAGTGGATTTAATGCTTGGTGGCTTTGTTGGGAATCTGAAGTCTGGGTTTCCAAATTGATCTGTAACTTGAAATGGAAGAGTAGTTTTGTAATAGTTTACCAAAAAATGAGAAAATAAAGGGCTTCAGATTCTTTCTTATGGAACCCAGTCTATAAACCACTGCATTGTTTCCATAATGAACTGTATTTAACCCTTTCACTCCTAAAATCGAGAACTTTATCTTGCATTGTAATACGTTGAAAAGCAATCATTAGCATATCAAAACCCTTTTTGAAGCATTATTTTGGTGTACCTCCTGTGGAGAGATGAAACCCTTTCTCTCATTTTCACACCCTATCTTACTGTAAACACGCTACAAAGAGCAGCCCTCACACCGTTTATCAAAATGTTCAAATACTCTGCTGTTGCCTTGCAACGGCCAGGGAGAGGGTGGACTACAGGGGGAGCTCGGGGGGTCACTCACTGCTGCACAGGGAAAGGATTCAGAGTGATCACTGAAAATCCTTGTACAATACAGATACAAGGTGTTACTGTAATTTCCATACAGACATTATTTTTCTATTCTATTGGTATTTGTGGAAGCTGCATTGCTAATAATCATTATGATCACTACAAATTCTCATAAGGAGGAGATCTGACCACTTTATCTATTTTGCATCACATTTATTGGATCTGACTCGAAGGCCACTTCTGCCTGTATGCTAATAATGCAGACCCTGTGTGACATTGTGAAGCTGAGGAACACTGTAAGGTGGGGTTCTGTACCCAGGATGGAATTCCACATGCAGAAAGGATCCCCTCACTGTCAGTCTCCTGAAGTTGTACTGATTTTGGCCCAAACCCACAAAGTCAATAGCCATACCTCCTCGTAGAGTGAATACAAAACTTAGAATGACTTTATTTAGAGATTAAAAACACAAAGATGAAACACACCCTAGTGCAGTGATAGATAACCTTTGGAGCCGGAGTGCCCAAACTGGATCACTAAACAAATTTCTGTGTCTCAAAGTGCCAACTATGCAATTAGACCTGCATACTGTTTTATTTTAGAAGAAAAAAACAACACTTCACATGGCTCCTACGCACCCCTAATATTTTGCTTTTTTTTCTAACATATTTATTTTCTGTTAATCTGTATATTTGTGTTGTTTTTTTAAATATCTTGCATTGCATTACTTTGTATTTCTGTAACACTTCAATGTTCTTGAACCCAGGACATACTTGAAAACGAGAGAAATCTCAATGTATCCGTCCTGGTAAAAGCCTTTATAAATAAATTCAATAAAATTAAATAAATAAGTGGTCCTTTTTTTATAGCGCACAGAAGTATGACATGTTAATTCTCTGAATATTTTGTGTTCCAGCATCACTTCGTTTAGTTACAATGTTTGGTACTTGGGATGTTCTAGCCAGCTGTTCTAAATTTCCCCCATTTCTGTATTTTACCAGATCTTGGAAGAATCTGATATTGACAAGGACGGAACCATCAACCACTCAGAATTCCAGCATGTCATCTCCAGATCACCTGACTTTGTCAGGTATTACAGTGAACCTATCGTAAAAGAAAATGCCATCACTTGTTGATTAATCCTACAGATCAGTGATATCTCATTGCATGGAAAGATATTAGCTATACAGTCAGGTCCAGAAATATTGGGACATCGACACAATTCTAACATCTTTGGCTCTATACACCACCACAATGGAGTTGGAATGAAACAAACACAATGTGCTTTAACTGCAGACTGTCAGCTTTAATTTGAGGGTATGTACATCCAACTCAGGTGAACGGTGTAGGACTTACAGTGGTTTGCAGATGTGCCTCCCACTTGTTAAGGGACCAAAGGTAATGGGACAGAATAATAATCATAAATCAAACTTTCCCTTCTTAATACTTGGTTGCAAATTCTTTGCAGTCAATCACAGCCTGAAGTCTGGAACGCATAGACATCAGCAGACGCTGGGTTTCATCCCTGGTGATGCTCTGCCAGGCCTCTACTGCAACTGTCTTCAGTTCCTGCTTGTTCTTGGGGCATTTTCCCTTCAGTTTTGTCTTCAGCAAGTGAAATGCATGCTCAATGGGATTCAGGTCAGGTGATTGACTTGGCCATTGCATAACATTCCACTTCTGTCCCTTCAAAAACTCTTTGGTTGCTTTTGCAGTATGCTTTGGGTCATTGTCCATCTGCACTGTGAAGCGCAGTCTAATGAGTTCTGCAGCATTTGGCTGAATGTGAGCAGATAATATTGCCCGAAACACTTCAGAATTCATCCTGCTGCTCTTGTCAGCAGTCACATCATCAATAAATACAAGAGAACCAGTTCCATTGGCAGCCATACATGCCCACGCCATGACACTACCACCACCATGCTTCACTGATGAGGTGGTATGCTTCGGATCATGAGCAGTTCCTTTCCTTCTCCATACTCTTCTCATCCCATCACTCTGGTACAAGTTGATCTTGGTCTCATCTGTCCAAAGGATCTTGTTCCATAACCGTGAAGGCTTTGCTAGGTGTTGTTTGGCAAACTCTAATCTGGCTTTCCTGTTTTTGAGGCTCACCAATGGTTTACATCTTCTGAAACATACTCCTGATAGAATTCCGAGAGATGAATCTCTTACGGGTCAATTTAATGAACTCACTAAATTTTTACATCTACAGATGAGATCAACTTGGGAAATCTCGTCTTTAGAAAATTACTGTAAAAAAGAGATGGTCCCTAGGGGCCTGCGGGTAACTAATATCCCAGCGTCTCATATCACACATGAGGGTTTTGTTCAGGAATGGGAATCTGCAGCTGTTGAATGTTCCAATAAATTTTTGGCGATTATTCAGAAATATGAAAAACTATCTCTTGTCGATACCAATAAAAAGATTGAAGGGTTGGTAGATAAAGTTCAGATTAGCAAAAAAGACCCTATGTGTTTGCAACTTGAGGCGAAACTGAAGTTGAGGTTAGAGAGAAATGAATCTGAGATTAAAATTGGGAAACATAAGAAATTTCTTAGAGATCTTAAGGATTACAAGGAGGGTACCATATTTAGGAGATCGAAGAAACAAACTTGGACTAATGGAACAAATGGTTCAACGAGTGAATAGGAGTCCTCTGAAACGGAAAATGACACTCTAGAAGAGACCCCTTCTCTCCCCCGAAGTATCCTCAAAAAGGGAATATCTTTTGCGTCCCCTTTTTTTAGAGGAGGAGGAATCCCCAAGAAGACAGAGGTCGAGGGAGGAGAGGGAGAAGGAGGAGCGAATATTAAACTCGAATCTACAAATAATTAATATGACTAACAAATCCCTCACTAAAGATCAAGAGGGTATTCTCCTAAAAGGACTCTTTTGTACCCAGGCCAAAGTTTAATGTTTTCAATTGGGCCAAAGACATTAACCTATTCACTCGTAAGCTTGCATTAAAGAAATTTCATACAATAAAAAGGGAAAGAGAAGCAAAACTACAGGGTTGGGAAGTGAAAGAATTAGAATGCCTAGAAACTTTGGTACAACTTCTGAGTGAAAGTGAAAGCCCAAGAAAGGGTCCTCCACTGACAACATGCAAATCGAAAACGAGTTTTACCCCCCTCAATTAAAGAATATGAGAACCTGGAACTCTTTAGAAAATTGGTTTGTCAGGATATAGAGGACATTGTAGTCGAGCCCAATAGAGACCAGGATAATTTATCAGTTGGTGAAAGGAAAGCCATAAGTGAATTGATAGAAATGGAAGACCTAGTTATCAAACCTTCAGATAAAGGTGGGAATGTGGTGATTATGACACGGGAACAGTATGAAATTATGATTTATGATCTACTGAATGACACCAATATTTATATCCGGTTACAACAGGACCCCACGAACAAATTTATTGAGCATCTGCTGGTAATCTTAAATCGGGGCTACTCAGAGGGTGTGATTACAGAAGATGAATATAAGTTCCTAAAAACCACAAAACCTATGATCTCGACTTTCTATGTGCTTCCAAAAGTGCATAAAAATCTCATATCTCCACCTGGCCGGCCAATTGTTTCTGGCATTGGGAACCTGACACAAAATTGCAGTAAATATTTGGACCAGATCCTGCAGGGACTGGTCAAGGAACAACCAACGTATCTTCGTGATACGAAACAACTGCTACAATTGATGAATAATTTTGCCTTTCCTGCACAAGCATGGCTATGCAGTTTTGATGTGGAGGCACTGTATAGTTCCATTCCTCATACACAGGGTTGTAAGCACGTAGAGATGTCTTTACGGGACTCTGGGGAACTAACAGGTGCAACAGTAGCTTTCATTTTGGATATGCTCACATTTATCCTTAAACACAATTACTTTACCTTTGATCAAAAGTTGTATCACCAGATACAGGGGACTACGATGGGCACTACTTGTGCCCCAGCATATGCTAACATTTACCTGGGTATCTGGGAAAAACAACTGGTCTTCTCCGAACTAAACCCCTATTGTTCCAAAATTTTATTTTGGAAGAGCTTTATAGATGATATATTTCTGGTTTGGGGAGGAACACAAGAATTCCTAGAACTAGCTGACTATCTAAATCAAAATGAATTAAATTTGAGGTTTACCCATGAAATCCACAATAGTCACCTGAATTTCCTAGATGTGACCATCACAAATAGCCATGGACAAGCTATTACCACCCTCTATAGGAAAAAGACTGCAACGAACAACCTACTTTAATTGGACAAGCTTTCATCCAACTCCCCTGAAAAGGGGTATACCTTATGGACAATATCTTAGGTTGAAGCGAATCTGCTCATCTGATGAAGAGTGTGAGAATAAAGCTAGGTTGTTGAGGGCCAATTTTAAGGAAAAAGGCTATCCAAATAGGGTGATTAAAAAAGCGTATCAAAAAGCAGCACTGAGTACTAGGGAAATATTATTACAAGATATATCAAGGAATAATCCCTCAACAATACGGTGCATTGGCAATTTTGATGTGGGAAGTTCAATGGTGAAAAATATTATGGAGAGGTATTGGCCCCTCCTGACCCTTGATCCGCACTTAAAGGAGTCAGTAGGAGCCCATGCAACGATAACATATAGACGTTGCAGAAATTTAAAAGATGTTTTGGTTTCGAGCCACTATAAACCTATACACAGAACAAAAGGTTGGTTTACCAATAATCTCAAAGGTACCTATATTGTGGTTTTTAGAAAGATATATCTCACTAGATGGGATGTATACCCATGATCCCGGTTAATTGAGCATATTGCTGCCCTTAAGCATCTAAACGAAAGCCAAACTAGTGAGGAACGCTGGTTAATACATGTATCTAAGAAACGGCAACAGAGTAGTATTATTAGCCCATGTGTTACTCTGAACCGTTATCTGATTGGTTCAGTGGAGTCACGTGGTTATTCTGTTGGCTTCTAGATGCGGAAGTGCTGGTATGCTACGGGCAATCGAGCTCCAGCAGACACAGGTGGGGTGCGCGCCCAACTGATGGGTATAAATATGGGTACAGGACGAGATTCTGGTCACGCTCTGGACGAAGCCGCTCTTGTTTAGTGGCGAAACGCGCGTTAGCGTTTGTTACTGATCATGCCACATTATTTTTAGCAGTTGGCTGATGTATACTGTTGTCACTGGTGTTATGGTTACAAACAATTTATTGCCATTGGGGCTATTTCACTGCAGCAACCAACTTGAATAATCCATTGTGCAGTATTGTGTGTTTTTGTATATTGGGTCAGCACAAGATTCTCCATTTTATTCAGGGCAGCACCTTCTGGACACGAGTTACTTACCAATTAAATGGTGTATTTGTCCATGGTATGTGTCGGCGATACCAATCTATTCAATACAGTTCATTGATCCCTTTTTTTTTTTAATTTATTCAACTATTCAACTTTGATACAATATTTATAAACAATTTATTGCCATTTGGGGCTATTTTACTGCAGCAACCAACTCTGCAGCAACCAACTTGAATAATTCATTGTGTAGTACTGTGTGTTTTTGTAGATTGATTCTTCTTTATTCAGGGCAGCACCTTCTGGACACGAGTTACTTACCAATTAAATGGTGTAATTGTCCATGGTATGTGTCGGCGATACCTATCTTTATTCAACACAGTTTATTGACCCCTTTCTTGTTATATCAAAGTTGAGTAGTTAAATACATACATGTTTTCCAAATGAACGTTCGTATTTAGGGCTGTACCTTCTGGACATCAGATATTGACCAATTGAATGGTTTAATTGTCCATGGTATAGGTTGGTGATATTTAATCATTACCTAACTTAGCTCATTGGTGCTTGGTGTATCCCTTTTAGGACTGAGACAAAGTTTATTATAGAAGTTAGTTAATTGTTCAATCTAGGATCCTTATACTGCAGTACATTAGCTCATCCAGTTGTCTACTCTACACCCTCTATCTACTGTTAAGTGATATTCTAACCATACACTAATGTCTTAAGGAGACCAGCTATCCTGCTAACTAAATCAACCAATTAAGTTGTATTTGCTGAATTGAGGATAGGGATAATTCATACTATTTTGGTCTCTCATTATACACATTTTCTCACTGTTTTTCAGTATACGGAGTATTTTTTCTATATAGAATTGTATGCCTATTTTTAGAATCAATCTAATAAAAATTTATGTTTAATTTATGTCTTCTATTTGATACCAGCGCAAGTGGTTTTAACCAGCTTATTATAGCTGTGTTGTATTTGCCACAATCTCTCTTGTTGTTGTTTTGCTACAAGTCCTACACCGTTCACCTGAGTTGGGTGTACATACCCTCAAATTAAAGCTGACAGTCTGCAGTTAAAGCACATTGTGTTTGTTTCATTCCAACTCCATTGTGGTGGTGTATAGAGCCAAAGATGTTAGAATTGTGTCGATGTCCCAATATTTCTGGACCTGACTGTAATATTTGTCTTGGCTCCTGCTATGATGGTGCTGTTATGTTGCCACGTCCCTTTCTGAATGTTCATGCTTTGGAAACAACAAAGCCAAAGTAGGGCATATACTGCTTGCAGAGTTACATGGCAGCTTATAGTGGGGTTGTCCTAGTCTCTCCTGCCACAAAGACCTCTACATACTAAATCTATGCCTGACTGGCGCACTCCTAAAATTCCCTTATTTTATATTGATTTCTGCAGCCAGCAATCATAGCTTAAGCCTATCATAACTTTCTATGGTACTCTTATCATGTAAGCGCAGGAATAGAGATGGTTTGATATAAAATGTGTTGGGGGGGGGGGGACATTCTGAGAAATTTTTGTTTCACACAATGGACCCTATTCCAATCTTGCTGATAAATTAATGCCTTAAGCAGCCATTCCGGAATTATTTGCTCCTTTTTTATTGTACGTTAATGGCTCTTATATGCAAAGTATAACGGCTTGGCGAGAGAACATCAAGCTGTTCCAATGAAGCTCATGGTCTTCGCCTTGAGCTGGTATTAAGTGATTTTGTTTTTCAAACACTTAACACGATAAAAGAAAAAAAAAAACACAAAAACAATTCCCAAACTTACCTCTGATTTTTGCATTCCGGTGAGTGGTGCATATCGCCACTTCATCTGGCTGTGAGCAGTGGAGCACTGTAAACAAATAGTTCCCAGTGTCCCTCCGCAGCCTCAGCACGACCCGGCACAGCATTGCACTTGGTCCCATGCAGCCCTCTTGACTCCATGAGCAGATCCCAGTGGTGGTGCTGCTGATATCTATTTGTGACTTCCAAATATTACGACTTGAGTTGCTAAAGCAGAAGCTCTGTTGGAAAAGTCTGTAACGGGGAGCTGCTAAGGCTTATTGGTTCATGCCAATATATTTAACCCTTGGCATCTCCCTGTCAATGACAAAATTGGAATAGGGGGCCAAGGGTTTTATTCTGCTGTAGCTTAAAAACAGTCAACCTGTCCATACTGCAGACTGTCCTCTACATACAGGGAAGCAACACAACTTGCAAAGGCTGGGATCATCATTTCATCATTTTATTTCCTTTTTATTGCAGTTCATTCAAGATTGTGCTATGATCTGTGTGAACTAGACGGTCACCTTTTGCCAATGGAATAAATCTGTCAACTGTGAAAACTCCATATTTTCAACCTATGCAAGAGACCAAGGAGTGCAGCTATGTGAATACTACTGATCTAAACCCAATCCTCACCTTGGACGACCCTCACACACACCACAGTGTAGTAAAACTGTTGTATGTTAATGTCTGTTTTATAATCTGTATGTCTAGAGAGGGAATGGGAGAAAAAAAGCACAAGGTAACCTGGCAGATCGCATCTCTGAGGTGACCACTAAATGCAAAGGGTATTTTTATTCCGTAGACCTCGATCTAAGGTCTAAACATTTCTAAATAATCATTTCACATGAATAATTCTCCCACGACAGCACGGCCGTTCCAATCCTTTCCCACGCAGCCAAAAAGCCCTTCACCAAGACCGTTTGAGTCATTGGATACTTTGCTTTCTACAAATGTGCTAAAACTAATTAAATCTCGAGCAAATGGTCAGCAGAGCTATGTGTTGATGCTCAATATTCAATGTTCAGACGGTTTGATGGCTGGCACTTGGCTAACTGAGAGTCATGGGAAAATGCAAACCTAGTTGTCCAGACCATATAGTCTCTGGGTGTCAATTCTTCTGTCCTGTTGATGGATGTGGAATGCCTTCACTGGGAATCCCAGCTTTTATGTAGAATACAGTACATCTAGGGCAATGTTTTCCAACCCTGGTCCTTGGGTACCGCTAACAGGCCAGGTTTTAAGGATTAGTTTGGGGAAATACAGACTGAATCCTGCAATCACTGAGCAGCAAATCATATCTCCTGTGCTGTGCTTCAGATATCTGGAAAACCTGACCTGTTGGGGGAACTTGAGGACCGCAGTTGGGAATCACTGCTCTATGGGATGGATTCCAGTGTGCCTTCTATAGAACATGAAGTCGCATATAAACAAATCCTCCCTTTTCCTTCCTCATTCTTGGAATGGATACATTAAACAGGTTATGCGGACTTCCACGGGGGCTAAATTGTTGATGATTCTTTATATGTTTGTGAATTTTCAATATGTAGAACACAGTGTAGTTAAATACGCCTTCTATTTTTATAAACTCTATTCAGATTGTGTTTTGTTTTTTTTCCTTGACAAAAAACTTGTAAATTGATATATTTTCTCTAGAACAGAAATAAGATGCAATAAAACATTCTCTCAACTTTATAATGATTTTGTCTTGTCCGTATTTTTTACGCCTATCCCGGATATATCATAAACCTAATATTCCCCTCCCCTGCCTCTCTGTGCAGGGCACAGTGACTAATGACTGAGGACGAGCCTCGCTTTGCTTGAAGTGGCCTAGTAGGACACCTTTACTTTAGTTGGGATGGACAGGGCTGTTCCAGAATATCATGTGACCACATCCAAACGATCTTTGAATAAAGTTTTATTATTTTCCTGGCATGTGTACTGTAGACATAAATCTCATTCTTGTGGAGGTTGGTGATACTCGACCTTAATGTGCTATTTTTAAGGGCAAAGCTACATTTGACCATGGGATGGGTATATCTCCCTTTTAAATAAATTAGTGTTTTTCTCTGACGTATACAATGCGGGCATTTTGTTTCAAAGCTTCCCTTCTCCCACTAGCCTTCGCCATGTTAATTTGGAGTGGATGCTGCGAACACAGAACCATTCTACATGTTGGTCCCCTGCTCATTTAGGGCCATATTACAAGCATCACACTAAAACTTGGATGCTAAGGAGGAAAATCAGGGCCTGCGCCATGGCGCGTTGCTAAGCGCCGCTGTGAGCATCCTCTTCACGGAGTCCATAGGACTCCATTGAGACTTATGCTGCTGGTCACATGACTTGCAGTATCTCCCCTCTCGTGAGATCCAGCAGGTCAGCGGAGGGAGACTGGGGGACACTTTCCCCCAATCTCTCTCTGCTCCTAGCGGCCAGAAGAAGCAGAATGGCCTGCCGTTACCGCTGCGCAATGAGAGGGGAGTATCTGATTTTTTTTTTTCTCCTTTTCCCAGCTGGTGCTGACTGATTCAGCAGAAGTGGTATTCGTTAACCACAGCTTGAAGCTGATGCTAATGAGATTTAGGATTACTCTTTGCGTTCCCCATGTTAAGCATAGGTAACGCAAAGTACAGTTAGCTCGCACTGAAAAGTGCAAGATCCGAATCGCTAACAGGTTTCTTAACCCGTTAGTGTTCAGATTGTAATATGATGCGCCGACGCTAGGGCAACCATTGCTAACATTAACGCTCACACAGCTGAGCGCCAACGTTAGCATTAATTATGTAATATGGCCCTCAGTGTTCTGCGCTGCCTGTTAATCCGATCATGATTGACAGCCTGAGCAGCACATTGAGCAAGTATTCATCCTCTAGGATGAATCTCAGGAGTCCCTCCCCCCGTGCCATGCTGCTGGCTTCATTGGGGGAGAATACTTTAAAACAGAATATCAGATTTCCCCCCCCCCCCTTTAGGATTGTGAATAAATGCTGATCTATATAAAGGGAGAGATGCCCTGTCAAACAGGCAAAAGTAGATTTGCCCGTGACAGGCATTTTAAACAGTCTGTCTCACTACTAAAGGCTAATCATTCTGATGAGGATCTGTCCCTTTTACAAATGGCTTTATTTGGAAGGCATGTGGACTTCTGCGCCACACACCTGTGAGATCTTTGTTCTTGACAATCTTTGGTGCAAATGAAAGCAGAACGCTCACTTGTACAAGCGTAATGTCAAGCAGAGATTGATCCTGAGAATTCGTGTCTCCGTTGTGCACTTTGTAAAAGAATTTAATTTTTCCGCATATGATTTGAATTACTTGATTTAATGGTTACCTGTAATATGTGTAGTGAAAATCCTGTTTTTATGTTTAATGTCTGGGGTTCAGATTTGATTATATAAATGTGTATTTTCTCAATGAAAAGTAGTTTATTTTGTATGTGGAGAATAAAATATATTAAAGAGACCTGACCTGTTCCTTGTGTCACTCCTTTAATTTCGGCATTTTAAGATCCATCTAAAAGTAAATTGTGTAATTCACTTAAATGTCTGTATATTTACTAAAGATATTTTCTTTTGCAAGACCATTATTTATCTCCCTCAATTTATGCTGTGGATATAGCACTTAAAGGGACACTCTAACAAAAAAATCACCCCCCCCGTTTTTTAATCCTAACCTATCCCTATTTCCTTAATAAATAGTTATTTTTTGTTTTTGTGTCTTTAAGGCTAGGGTCAGACTAACGCATTTTTCGCGTTGTCTGAAAAAGTGCGTTCGAACGAATGGACGCATTTTTTCACGGAATACGCGATAGCGGTCGTACGATGCGCCTTTTCGTCCGTGATTTTGTACGGATCATCAATAAAACCCTTTTTGTGTCTGGACGTTATGTTGGCCGGACATTAGCAGCGTCTGACGTCTCCCAATCACGCACACACGCCTCTAGCGGACGCAGCGCACTCTGTACGTCCGTACTAGCGGTTTGACGTTCTAGAAAAAATGCGTTTGTTTGCCACTTGCGTTGCGCAGACGAACTTTCGTGCGGCCGTACTTCGTGTGTTCCCCGGCATTGGACGTCATTTGCTGCTAGCACGGCCGTGATTTCGTGCGTCTAAACGCACGTTAAAACTGCTTTCGTCTGACCCTAGCCTAAATGTAATACTTACCCTAAAATCCTCTTGTTTCCAGCGCTGTTTTTTTTTTATTTATATACTCCCCTCCCTCCTCTTCCGCTCCCGTCCTTGTTTCTTCTTCTTGCCTTCTGGTTTACGTGAGAAGCGCGCATGCGCGCCTCTCACGTAGGCCAGCCAATCGGCAGGCTTCCTCCTGGCTCCCTCTGAGGATTAGTGTTGCGCGCAAGAGGATGCGCGCAACACTAACCCTCAGAGGGAGCTGCCAGCTTCTGCGGTGAGTTGGAGACGTCATCGCACTGAAATGCGCGATGACGTCTCCTACTCGGCAAAAGTCGGCAGAAGCGGGAAATATGATTCCCGCTCTGCTGACTGACAGCTGGGAGGGAGGAGTAAAGTCCTCCGCCTCTCTCAGCTGTTTTCAGCATTTACAGCTGAACTGCTGAGCGGAGGGAGGGGGGACAGAGGGCAGCATACTCCGGGCATCATGACCACCTAAAATAGCTTAGGTGGTCATGTTGCCTAGAGTGTCCCTTTTAAGGCATGTGTGATTATCAAGAATAAGGACCTCAACCTTTTTTATATTAAATGGCATAGATATCCTAGTATATATAATTTGGCTTGTGGCTTTTTTTTTTAAATTTTTATTTATATCCTAAAACTACCACATCCATATTTTAATACTGACAAATTTAATATACAGGGTCATTCAGAGAGCACCGACATTTCGGTGCTCTCCAGTTCCTCTCACTTCCATGAGTTCAATTTGCAGACGCTGCGGTGAATTCAGCATTCCCTGCAGGCTCCTCTGAAGTGCTGGGAACAAGTTGCCGAATCCAAAAACACTGAATCGATCTGAAAAAAGCCAAACCGGTAAGACTGGGATCAGATGAGCACACTTCAGCTGGGTTCACACCTAAGCGTTTTTGACGCGCGTATTCGTGAACGCACATTGCAGCACGTTCATGCTGCAGTCTATGGCTGCTAATGTGCTGCAATACGCCCCATAGAAGCTCCTGTACTTCTTTGGGCGTAGGACGTTTTACAGCACGTTCCTATGTGTTTAAAATGCCCAGGTGTGAACGGACCCCATAGGAAAGCATGGGATTTCAGTGTTTAGGCGTTTTACAGCACACAGGAACACGCTGTAAAACACCCAGGTGTGAACGGGGCCTTAACGTCTGTCTGACCGCACTGTTTACTGTCCGTTGTAGCTTTTCAAAGGAATCAAGAGAAAAACACACGAAGCACGTGCGCACTTTTTCACACACGGTCAACACATGTTGAAACGGACGCTAAAATGGCAGCGACGTGAAGAAGCTTCATGGACGTAGAGAACCCCTGCATACAGCTTTTTTCTCGGCTTCAGTCAAAACTGATACAATGTAACCACAATCTCATCCGTTATAAAGTGCATCCGTTACTGTGCGCAATCATGCACTTGTCTGACTCCAGCCTTAGGTCCGTGTCAGACGAACGCAGTGATCACGTCTGTGTTGCTGCACAGTTTAACATCTGTTGTAGCATAGAATCATGAGCAATAGAGACCCACACACAAAGTATGTGCGCACCGAACTGCGCACGCACAACGCATGTGGCAAACAGACGCAAGTTAGGCAAGAATGTAAAACCGCTACCACAGACATGCAGAGTGCGCCACGTCCGCATAACAGCCTGTGCGAGTGGGGAGATGTCAGTCGCAGCGCATTTGCGAAGTCGTACCGGCTGTGTGGAGTAGAGGTAACCTCACTGCTCTGCATGGAGAGAGCCTCTAGAGACATGGGTTCGATCCCAGCAAGAGCACCTCTCCAGTAAGTGTCCTTGGGCAAGACACCTAACGGTACATACTCGCCACCCAGGACATACTTGAAAACGAGAGAAATCTCAATGTATCCTTCCTGGTAAAAATACTTTGCAAATAAATAAATAAATAACCTCCCCCCCCTTCAAAATAACGCAACTTTTAAAACAAAGTTTGCAAAAAAACAAAGAAACTGTTGAATAAATATTTAATAAAACCTTTTTCTTACATTGAAACCTATCCGATTCACCTGATTAAACTTGTCGAATGAAACCACTGAAAATCAGGGCATTTCTCTGCTGTTCGATTTTGTTCCCTGAATAGATTAACCATTACTTCTCTATGGGAAGTTCACTGCTGACAAAGGTCACCATATTTTGCTGGCAATTTGGCAGCTTTTTGAATAGCCGAATGCTCATGAAATTGCACCTTATGGGGAAATTCGCTGTTCAGTGCAATTTAGGGGCCATTACGGCTCTTTAAAAAACCCAGATAGCACATTTACACTCTCCAGAAAAAGTCACGGTCAACCACCAGATGGTGCCAGAGGTCTGCCAGTGTAAGGTTATCGCATATCATTTACCTGAATTCAGATGAACTGAACAACCGTTTAATTATTCTTCTATACACGGTTATTTTTTAAATTTACTATTTAAAGCCCAAACCTGACCCATCATGCATTTGGCCCACTGTAGACCGGTCTTAAAGGGACGCTATCACCAAAAAATTAAATGTTCTTATTTTGTTTGTTGCTGATATCCTAATTTTTTTTTCTCTTGTTTGGTTAACCCTTCGCCGCAGGGCCGGCCCGACCATGTAGCGGTTCGGAGCAACCGCTCCAGGCGGCAGATTTTGGGGGAGTGAAATATTTTGCAGCTGAGCCCCTACAACACCCCCTAGCAGCCGCCAAGGCCAGCAAAGTACTGGCATGCATTAAAAGGGGAGTTCACTCACGGGATGAAAACATAATTTTGCCTCTGTATAAATCAATGGTCAGGCCGCACCTTGAATATGCCGTGCAATTTTGGGCACCCGTCTTAAAAAAAGATATTATATCGCTAGAAAAAGTGCAGAGACGGGCAACTAAATTAATAAGGGGGATGGAAGGGTTAAGTTATGAGGAAAGACAAACAAGCTTAAACCTGTTTAGTTTAGAGAAAAGGCGCCTTAGAGGGGATCTGATAACCTTATATAAATATATACGGGGCCATTATCAACCATTGTCTGATAACCTATTCATTAACAGGACTATACATAGGACAAGGGGTCATCCATTTAGACTGGAAGAAAGAAAATTTCGCTTAAAGCATAGGAAGGGTTATTTTACGGTGAGAACAATAAAGCTGTGGAATTCTCTGCCTGTTGAGGTGGTTGGGTCAGAGTCTGTACAGACTTTTAAAAAACGACTGGATGACTTCCTGCAGACACAGAATATTAAGGGTTATAATATTTAATATGTGGGTAAAAGCTTCTTGATCCAAGGAGAAATCTGACTGCCATTCTGGGGTCAAGAAGGAATTTTTTCCCAGTATGTTGCATATTGGCAAGCATTCAGACTGGGTTTTTTGCCTTCTTTTGGATCAACAGCAGTAGGTTATGTGGGAGAGGCTGAACCCGATGGACGCATGTCTTTTTTCAGCCTATATAACTATGTAACTATGTAACACTTTTTAAACAGTGCCGCTGCGCCGGCATCTCATGGAGGCCGGCGCAGTAGCTGTTCTGCGCCGAGTTTCCAGACTAACTCCCAGTCTGGGCGCCACCTGCTGGCATCACCGGACCATTGCATGCTGGGAGATGTAGTTCTAGCCTGGTTTACTGCATATTGCAAAGAATGAGTTTAGAACTACATGTCCCGGCATGCATTGCTCCAGTGATGCCGCCAGGAGGCGCCCAGACAGGGAGTTAACCAGGAAGTTCGGCGCTGAATTTCACAGATGGGGGGAATGGTGCCTGGAAACGGAGAGAAGCAGGTGCTGGGCAGCATATGGAGGCAGGCGTCAGACTGCAGACAGGCTGCTGGTACGTTTCCCTCTCCTTCCTACACTCCCATCTCTCTCCCCATCCTGTGTTTTACTGTGTGTGTGCATAGTTGGATGTGTGGAGCTCTGTGATACACTCACACACCGCACATTACCGTGAGTTTTATTGCTGTGGAGCTATGTGATACAGTAATGTGCGGTGTGTATATCACATAGCTCCACAGCAATAAAACTCACAGTAATGTGTGGTGTGGGAGTGTATCACAGAGCTCCACAGCAATAAAACTCACAGTAATGTGCGGTGTGTGAGTGTATCACAGAGCTCCACAGCAATAAAACTCACAGTAATGTGTGTGTGTGTGAGTGTATCACAGAGCTCCACAGCAATAAAACTCACAGTAATGTGTGGTGTGTGAGTGTATCACAGAGCTCCACAGCAATAAAACTCACAGTAATGTGCAGTGTATGAGCGTGAGTTTTATTGCCATGGAGCTCTGTGATATGCTCATACACACAACACATTACTGTGAGTTATAATGAGGTGGAGCTCTGTGATACAGTAACGTGTGGTGTGTATGAGCGTATCACAGAGCTCCACCTCATAACTCACAGTAACGTGTGGGGTGTAGGAGCATATCACAGAGCTCCACAGCAATAATACTCACACACCACACATTACTGTGAGTTGTAATGCTGTGGAGCTCTGGATACGCTTTTACATGCCACATGCTTTTATTTTTATATTGGGGGGCAGCATTTTATCCGTCGCTCTAGGCAGCACAGTGGCTTGGGCCGGCCCTGCTTTGCCGCCAGGCGGGTTGTGCAGGGCTTTAAAGCCAGCACACCCAGTCTGCTGGTTACTGCGGCAGGTCCCTCCTCCGGCCCTATATCAAAAAGGAACAATATAAGGAAGTAACAGTCTACAGAATCCACACTATCAATCACTCTGATCACATTCCTGAGGACGCTGGCACCTTATGGCGAAACGCATAGTGTTAAGATTTTAGAACTCCCACTTTGGTTATCTAGGACAATTTTTTTCCAAATAAGTTCGACTGGTTTTGAGCGGTCCCTCTCCCCCCCTATATGCTTGGTAGACACAGTTCTGAGTTTTGTCTGCCAATTCATTATTTTTTTTGTCGCCCCCCACCCCAGTGAGTTTAGACATTGTTCTCCTCCTGACCTATCACTGTGGAACCACAATGGTTAATTTCTCCTCTTTTACATCTAGGGACATTACTTGTTTCTCGCATAGGATAGCTTTGCACATTGCCAGCTAGATACCCCACTTTTTTTTTTTTTCTCCCATTTGCTTTGTTACCCCTTTCGGATTTTGAGCTTTTGCATGGTTTGTTGGGATATGTACTTATGGTAACATTATGTTTTAGTCCTCTTCTGATACAGTATAAGGTACGCAGGGGCATACCCAGAACATTTTGCACTCAGGACGGATCATATATTTCGCACCCCCCCCCCCCCCAAACTTTAAAATGTAAAAATAAAGTGCGGGTGTTTTAAGGTTTTAAAAAATATTTATTTGCACAAATTGCATATTACTGTGAGTTGACATACAAAGTGTATGAGCGTATCCCAGAGCTCCATATCAATATAACTCGCAGTAATGTGCAGTGTGTATGACCATCTCACAGAGCACCACAGCAGTGTAACTCTCGTGGTAAAAGCAGTGAATATGAGCGCACACATGATCCACAGCACTAAAACGCTCATGAAGGCAGTGAATATGAACGTGCACAGTAATTTTTATTATATTTATTGTCCTCCGTCTGTGAGGGTTATGGCCTGGGCAGTGTGAGGACATCTCTTGGTGCTGCGTGCACTCCCTGGGCCTCCTGTTGACTCTCTGTCTTGGCCACACTCACATCATAAGGTGTGGCCGAGATGGAGAGTCGTGCAGGCACATTGCAAGTGACGCATCCGGCATGAGAAGCTGCCTGGCAGCTCAGACATGGTCGCGCAACGCACAGAAGCGGATCAGTAGGATCCACTTCCGACCCGCCAAGCGACTTCATCCAAATTCATCAACTGGACCGCCTGCAATGCGAACGGAATTGGATTGCAAAGTAAGACCGTGGCAATGGGCCCTCAGGTAGCACCCCCTAATAAGTGGTACCTAGGGCAGACCGCCCCCTTAGTACACCACTGAAGGTACATATTCCCAAGATTGGAGCTTGTTAGCTCTTGATCTTTACTTACCCACAATGCGCTTCAGTGACGTGCGGTGAGTTCAGTGGCTGGTGAGGCAGATTAGGGTTAGAGACTATATGGGGGAACAGATTAGGGGCACAGATTAGGGTTAGAAGGTATTAGGGGAACAGATTTGGGTTAGATGCTATTAGGGGGGTACAGATTAGGGTTAGAAGGTATTAGGGGGTACAGACTAGGGTTAGAAAGTAGAGAGTGAAAGTGACAAAGTGCTAAAGAAGAAATGATAAGAGGAGAAGGGGAAAGAGAGAAAAATAAAGTGAGAAGGAGAACATTAATGAGGGGAAAGAGAGAGATAGATTAATTATAAGGACAGATACCAGAACAGACAGATGAACAAACCCAGAAAGACAGACACATAAACAGGGAGAAAGACAGATACAGGGACACACAGAAGGACAGATACAGGGACACACAGAAGGACAGACAGATACAGGGACACACAGAAGGACAGACAGATACAGGGACACACAGAAGGACAGACCTCTCCCCTCCCTCCATACTCACCTGCCTCTTGCTTATAGCTGCTCCTCTTCCTGTCTGTCCCGGTATCAGCAGGGTCCTCTGGTCATGTGACAGGCAGGGGTTTCTGCACCCCTTTGCTGCCACACAGCATAAATCCCTGTTAGTGCAGGCAGCCATGCTGCCTGTCACATGGATATGCAGGGTCCTGCTTTGGCTTTCAGGCAGCCTGCAACGTGCGAGCAAGCACTCGAGCAGGCTGCCTGGTTGTATCTGCGGCTGCTCAGACACCCGTCCATACAACCCCTCCCTCGGCTTGTCAGTGAGGCTGACGCTCGCCCCCCCCCCCCTCAGCTCTGACAGGCTGTTAGAAAAAAATACGTTTAAGCCTTTTTTTTTCTATTATAAAACGCCCCCCCCCCCCCCATCGGCCCAAAAGTTAATCAGCCTACCGGGATTCCTCCCGGTAGGCCAGTCCAGCCCTGAAGTCACACAAGTCATGCTGCCTGCCCGCCCCCCCACGATTGAGAGGACAGTCCCATGACTGTCCTGCGTCAATCAAACCTTGGGGAGCACTGCCTCCCATGGTGGGCTTTTTTTTTTTTTTTTAAATAGCTTGAGACAATGGAGCTTTCCCATTGGCTCAAGTTTTCATTTGCTGTCGTTGCCTGCCACCAGTTTGAGCTCCGCAATTAGCGTAGCGTTGAGCTGCGTAAATTGCGTAGCCTAGGCTGGCTCAGTGCTGCCCCTGCTGTCTGTGTAGTGAATCTCACACACACACACAGCAGCCGACAAACTGAAGTGAAAGCGCAGGAGAAAAAAAAAGCAGACAGAGAGAAGAAGCAAGCACAGCGAGGGAGCGAGGAGCAGGTGAGTAGGAGAACTTTTTTCAATAAATAACATTTATTTACAGTTTAAATATACACACACATCACATGTCATTACAACACCATGAGCACATTAATTTACTGGAATGGCAGGGCAGGCTCTGCCTCCCCTGACTGCACGTCCCTGATGCGCTTTATTTTTATATACCCTCCTCTGGCCCTACTATGCAGCGGATGTGTGGCACACATCATTGGTTGCAGGGGGTCGACCTGAGTTCAGGCTGTCCAGCAGCAGCCAACGGCGCAGTGCGTGCTGACTTATGGGTGGGGCGAAGGAGGCCCAAGCATCTTTACAGCACTTGCTCTCCACTGTGTGGCAATGCCATAGAATGGAGTCAATTGGGTCAATCACTGACTCAAATCTCATTGTATTTTGTGGGATGTATTCAAAAGGACATTACCGGGGTAGATTTCCCATGAAGCTCACTCAATAGGAGTACCTGAGCATCATGTGAGATGTCGTTCCAGAACATCTGGAGGTTCACGATCGTGGATCCGTGCAATAAGTCTGGCTGTATTGAACACTGGTAAACCTGTTCGTAGGTGAAGTTGTCTGGTAACAATCCACACTTACCTGCACAACATACAGTCAGGTCCAGAAATATTCGCCAGGATTTGGCGTATTGCCTGCTCTCTGGATAGCCAAATGGCCAAGAAAGGTAACCGAACGCTGATTTTCAGCAATCGGTTACCTTTCTCCAGCCATTCGGATCTCTTTGAATAACCCTGTTTGTTTGGTGTTGTTTGGCAAACTCTAATCTGGCCTTCCTGTTTTTGAGGCTCACCAATGGTTTACATCTTGTGGTGAACCCTCTGTATTTACTCTGGTGAAGTCTTCTCTTGATTGTTGACTTTGATACACATACACCTACGTCCTGGAGAGTGTTCTTGATCTGGCCAACTGTTGTGAAGGTGTTTTCTTCACCAGGGAAAGAATTCTTCATTCATCCACCACCACAGTTGTTTTCCGTGGTCTCCCGGGTCTTTTGGTGTTGCTGAGCTCACCGGTGCATTCACTCTTTTTGAGAATGTTCCAAACAGTTCTTTTGGCCACAGCTAATGTTCTTGCTATCTCTCTGATGGGTTTGTTTTGTTTCTTCAGCCTAATGAAGGCTTGCTTCACGGATAGTGACAGCTCTTTGAATCTCATCTTGAGAGTTGACAGCAACAGATTCCAAATGCAAATAGCACACTTGAAATGAACTCTGGGCCTTTTATCTGCACATTGTAATTGGGGTAATGAGGGAATATCACACACTTGGCCATGGAACAGCTGAGAAGCCAACAACTGTCCCATTACTTTTGGTCCCTTAACAAGTGGGAGGCACATCTGCAAACTGCTGTAAGTCCTACACCGTTCACCTGAGTTGGATGTACATACCCTCAAATTAAAGCTGACAGTCTGCAGTTAAAGCACATTGTGTTTGTTTCATTCCAACTCCATTGTGGTGGTGTATAGAGCCAAAGATGTTAGAATTGTGTCAATGTCCCAATATTTCTGGACCTGACTGTATTTGTCTCACTAGTAGGGGAACTTCATTCATAAGAGATCTTTGTCCGTGTGACCAGGTGAATGATTTATTTGGCTGCAAAGTACATTTGAATTTAAAAAAAAATTGTATTTCTTGTACAAAATAAGAATAAAAAGGGTTTTTTTGAACATTTTATTAAAAATTATAAAGTGCTGACATTAAAAAAAAACAGAAAAACCAGGAACATTTGACGAGGGTTTCAACATGGGGGACATTATCAATAACTGACAGTTTGGCACAGAAAGCTGAAAGTTGATAATTACATTAAATCGGGTATTATTCTAAGCATGCATCATGGTGTGGTGCAGATGAATGTACCGATTGAGGTCCCAGAGTGAAAAGCCCTGAACATCTCATTTTCTGATTGTTCGGTGAAAGGAATAGTCAATACACTAAGCCAGTCTACACACCGTCACGGAGAAGAGAAGGAACTGGCACACTGTACCCAGTGCCCATGGAATGTGTGGCCGTATAGCGGTTTGGTACCATTTACATTGTGCTCCTACAGTAAGAATGCAGGGTCTGCCTGTACCGCTTCCTTTACAGGATGAGTGGGCTCTAGTTGGAAATACTGTACCTTTAGGGGGTATATCTACTTCTCAGGAAATCTACAGAGAGCTTAGTAGTTGAAGACAATCGGGTGCTTTGGATTTATATGGCAACCATAACCTATAGAAAGATCTGGTTTAGATAGTCCCATACCGTTAAGTAGGGTAATTCCTTTGTTCTTCTCTCTTCATCATATTGCATTGAATACTTCCAAAATATCTATAGGAACATGCAAATCCGAGTAGGGTCCAACAATAAAAGGATACGACTCAACGTAGCTCTCTTATCACTTAAGAACAGTTGCCATTAAACCTAAGGAACACCTTTGGAGCATTCCTTCAGCTGGGTCACTAGATGTGCTTCTCTGTCTGGCAGTAGCAACGTGCGAGGTTGCAAGCGCCCTCAATCCTTTATCTAGAAGCAGTCACCATCCTGAGATACTGAACTGCTATCATCACTGCAATCCGGGAGACCATTATCACTTAAGACCCTTCAAGTTAAAGCTCCGCAACAACAGAGCGGATCTGAACAAGCTAATCAAGAGATCGCAAGACGGGTTTGTCGTCATTGGGACTACATAGTAGTCAGGCAGGCAAACCTCGCTGAAATCTTAACATATACAGTTTTGCGCAAGTAGAGGATAAACATCACAACATGTTACATCTTAACCTACCACAATATAACATACTACATCTATTATACCCTCCGGGACTGGATTCCTGGAATTATTTTGAAATAAGTGTAATTTTTCTGGAAGTCTTCATTCTGTGGTTATTAAAGCCAGTAATTCAACCCCATCCCAGCCCCCCCCCCCAAAAAAATTAAAAAAAAATCTGACATTACTCAGATTTCTGCATCAAATATCAAAGACCAGAGTTGATTTGTCAGTCGTTAATTACATTTACGTAATGTTCAGCGCTCTGCTTGCCGAGCTCCGACAGTAACTGTCAAAATGCTTCAATGTTAACCAATGTGTTTATCTTCTGGATCTTTGCCATGCTCAAAATAAACAAGGTGCTGCTTCTGCAATGGGACCCCCATACGTGGAAGCACTGAACGCTATTGCCATGGGCTGGACCATTTCTACATCTAGAAATCACATCACTGGCCAGATTGAGCGCAAGGAAGCAGGCTGACACTATCAGTAAAGTAAGAATGCCGTGTGGGGTACGTGCCGCGAACTTCACGGCTGCTATGGCTAAAAAGCTCACACAGCAAAACACTGTATCCAGTTCCATATTAGTGGGATGCATCCGATGGGCAACAGAACCATTTAAAAAAATAAAATAAAAAATAGTCCTTACAGAGGAGCATCAGGAATGAAAGCCAGCGAGCCCTGTGCGTTTCTTATATAGGAGCCAGCTATGGTGACAGTGGCAGGAAATCTTTTTTTCTGCCATGGACTAAAAGTGCTGAATAAAGACCATTTTCCTTTTTTCAAGACAACTCCTACTGGTGATGCAAGGTCTGTGTTTTTCCCATTCTGAAACATTATTTTTCACGTAAACGCACTAATTTAATGGCATTTTATAAAAAGAGCCCTCACGCCTTTTACCAGATCTTCCGTGCCTCCAGAAGTCAAGCCTAGGGGGTGGCTTTACTCTTGACTACATGTGATGGGAGTTCATGAAAGAACCTATAGGTGTTAAATGGTGAGGTCATCTGACCAAGCCACTCTGTTCCTGGCATGCTGAATTTTACACGGATACATGGCTGGCATTTCAGCAGTGCTCAGTGCCTTTTTCAGATACAGGGATCAAGGGGGGATGGGGAGATATATTTATTATAGTGACCACAGTGGAAACTATTACCCTGGGTGTAAGAGAGGTCTTGAGAAACATATCAAGTTGTACCAAAAATATGCCTACATGTGGCAAATGAATGTAATAGACATTATGAAAATCAAAACAAATTAAAATAAAAAATAAAAATTGTGCTTTAATTTACAGTGGGTGTATAATTTAAAATAGAAAGTCTAGTCCCTCGTTGTGCTACAGGCAGATAAATAGCTGGTTGTCGGGGTCCCAAGGACACCGATTGCTGCTTTCACATTCTTTTTTTTCTCCACAGATAACAAAATGTATCCCACAACAGAAACATAAAACAATAACAGTCCATCAAGAAGTAAAGATAAATCAATGGTGATAAAACATTATAAAAAAACAAAACAAAAAACAACAATGTCCACTCTCCTTTCCCACTGTTTGGAGTACTCGGTCCTTTTCAACAAATCCCTCAAGATCTGTTGGTCTCTCCACTTTGAGCAATGTAGCGTCTGCTCTTCACGTTCCATGTGAAGGTTGTGCTGGAGACGTACGATCCTGGACGTACGATCCTGGGGAGGTCTCACACATTGGCAGTCACCAGCCTTGAGATAGAGATACGTTTAAAGTTTATCTGATGGAAGGAAAATGGTTGTCGAGATTTCCAAAACACAATGGTCGTCGATGACGCAGCGATCTTGTTTTTCTTTTGTTTTTACTGGAGTTGATGAACAAAATAGGAAGAAACTATTTTATCATTCCACAATGGACATTTGCGGGGCCAGCACAAAGAAGCATTTTCCATGGATAACTGACGACCATGTTAGATGTCACTGCTGTCGTCCAACTAGCATGCACAAATTAAAGAGAATAACGTTATCCCAGCTTACTCGGCAGAGCACAAAGCCACCATGTCTAGTCTCGTTGTGGCTTTCAAACATGGAATCAGTCTGTTCTATCGATGGTCGTCTCATACTACTGAATCTCTGATTTCTGATCCCAGCCGCACTCTGGGCCTTTGGCATGAGGGAGAAATCTCTACATGGGTATCCTTGACATTCAAGGGCCTTTTCTCGGAGGCAAGTACAGCATTCATGTTCACTGGGTCATGGACAGGAGTGCTAATTATGTAGTTGTCATTTAGAGTCTGGTAACCTTTGTGATCAGATGCTGGGATTGGAGCACTGGTCCCATTCAATGGCAGACTTTCCGCAGGCTTGCCATTTTTACGGAGTGACTTGTTCTGCTTGTCGGCATGGTCTGCGGTCTTCAGTATAGATTTCATTTGGTTACGCTTTTTATACAGCACAATAAGTGTGGCCGTGACCACCACCACGATAAACAGGGCGGTCATGATTAAAAATTCATACCAATATGACTTTGAAGAATGGCTCTTCGAAGAAACGAACGAGGAGGAGTTTACAACCTTATCAATCACGCTAACCGACTGGATAACAACTTCTGTTTTAGGACTTCGAGTAGTCGTCGTCTTCTTCATCACACCTTCTGGCTCCACACAATACTTAACCATTAGCTTCCTGAAATCATCTTCTAACGACCAGCACTCATAGGTCCCCAACCTTTCTGGGCTGCTCAGAAGGATAAGATCTCCATTTTGTAAAACCAAGTAAGAAGAGTTAATCTCTTTCCCGTTGTGGATCCACAGACGATTCGCCAAGTTGGATAAGAGTTTACAGCTCAAAGAATTTTGTGCTTTGGAGTCTAGCACAACCTTTTCACACGGTACAAGTGGATCCTCTGTGAAACAATAATAAACTGGTATGAGTTCTTGGTTAACATGTAAAGTTCTTCACGATTTAGTAACTACACTAAGGAACAGCTCGACTGTATACAATAAATACATATGACATTTTATTTAATACTGGTGATAATTTTAATCCCTCTATATAGCACTGCCTCTCTATTGCCCACTGTTGTCGATCACCACCTATCCGCTTTTCCTAACTTTTCCCTCCCTCTTCTCATCATACCCAAATGGGTACAGGGCAGCTATCAGGGGTGACAGCCCATGACTTATTCAGGGGCCAAGAGACTCCAGTGGGCCCCGGCTGTTAATATCTGTGCAGCTCATTTAAGTGCCACAGATGTAAGGGTCTCTCCATGCCACCCAAGACTGGCCCACCAAGAGATTTCCCGGTGGGCCACAGCATCTGGGGCAGGTAAGAGAAATCTGACTCTCACAGAGGGAGCAATTTAGTTTGGTCTGCACAAGGTAGGGGTGTAGACCGAACGCTCTCCCACCAGGGACCACTTCATCCCATTACAGGACCACCAGGAACTTAGCCTACACTATAATATTAGGTAAACAGAAAAGGAGGCAATAGGATTTATTTTAAATTAGTTTACTGAAATGGGCAGCTGAGTGAATGGGGCCCCGTCCAGTGGGTCAGTAAAGGGTCCCGAGATTTCTGAAGGCAGCCCTGAATGGGTAGATCACGTTGTTCATTTGTTGTGTAAATTTTGCCAACCTTGATCATGTGCATTATAGTTTTGATATCAAGCTTTGTTTTCCAGCAATTTGACCATGCAAGCCTTACCCGTAACTGGGCCAAATCGACCAGCAGATATGGTGTTGTTGAAGTTCTTGCAGTGTTTCTCAGTGTCTGCATTTTCTACATCTTGGACCCAATGTCTGAAACGCAGGAATAAATTGGCAGATCAGAATCAGTCACATCACAGTCTTAATCTATGACAGATCAAAGGCAGATTGACAGGGCATTACTTACTTTAAGTGTGCTTCATGCATGTGCGTGTGGTGGGGCACAGTGTGACAGCCTTTTTTACTCCATGCACAGTAAGGATCCCGAGCCAGTATGCACTCCCCGCATGTCCTGTACATGCTGCAGTTTGAGACTGGAATCTGAAGCACCATGGAGCGTGAAGACACATAGACCAAGCCCTACATATAAAAATAAGAAATAGGGATTAAAACAAATGGTTTTGACGCAACAATCCATTTAAGGGATACTCTACAGTTAAAAAGAGGGGGGGTCCAGAGGGGCGAGACAATCTGATGCCTCCCAACGCACATGCATTGAGAGGCTCGGGCTGATCCACTCTGCACATCCAGTGCATCACGGGTTGGAACCCTACAAGACGGTCTCTTCCTAAACCAATCCAGGATTATTCAATAAGTGCCGAACTTGCCACTGAATTGCACCAAACAGTGAATGCAAAAAGATGGCAATTCGCCAAATACTGGCGAATTGACAGCAAAATACAGTGCAGCTCGGCTATCTTCGGCGGCAGTGAAATTGTACCATAAGGAAATAATGGTTAACCTAGTCACAGAACGCCGAACTGTACCGAAAGGTCAGTGAAATGCCCTGATTTACGGTGGTCCAGTTAGACAAGTTTAAACAGGTGAATCCCATAGGATTCAATGTAAAAAAATATTATTCCATTTATTCTTTTCAGTTTCTGCAAAAATCTTTTTTATTTATGTACTTTTTAGAATTTATTTGGCAACATTTTGATTCCTATTTTTTCATTCTGTAACAGACCTTTTTTATTCTTTTTATAGGACTGGTTTTATTATTGCCACACATTTTCCTGCACTTTTAGGGCAGTATTACAATGTTGGTGCTAACTTAACCAGAGCTGTTGTAAACTGAAAACCTCCATAGGCTATAATGGCTCTGGGAAGTTTACAGCAGCTTTGGTTAAGTTAGCACCAACTAGGTTTATATGGCCCTTATTCTTTAAAAGGTGTTTAAAACAATAAACACAAGTTTTGTTTTATTTCTGTGGTGTAGGTTAGCAGCACCCAACTCTGTTGTTAGGTGCTCTTCGGTGGCTCCACGTTCGGCGCACTTTGGGGACCCTGCAGTGAATAGTGAATTCACCGCAGATTCTGCGAACTGGAGTCACCAAAGTGAACCGAAGTGCACAAACAATTGACATTTCAGTGCTTTTTGAATATCCCTTTTAGTGATGCGAGGGGATGTGGATTCCTTCTTGCAGCTTATAAATTCCTGTTCTGCTCCCTCACTTAGCCCACTCACTTACTAGACGACAACTTGCAGATAACTGATAAAGAAAACACAAATATGTAAAAATAGCTACATATTTAAATTTTTTTAAAAAAAAAACCTGTTATCATACAATTCTCTTTTTGAGTTTTCCACCTTTTCTGCCTGGTTTAGCGAAAAAGTCCCCTTTGAGTTTTCCAGCAGAAGCAGGCAAGTGTAATTATCTTTATGCTCTTCAAATTCTGAGGATTCAGATATAGATAGATCTATCGATCTTCTAGAAACAGAGTAGGGGGAAGGGTTCAAACGTAATATAAATTATTGTTACCTTATTGTGATCAATAAGCAGTTCTTCAACCGGCTGCGAGTTCTTGAACAGTTTGATTTCCTCAATAATATGCTCTTTGCCAGCGACACTCACCGCCTTGTGCAATCTGCCATCATCTGCAAATCAGGAGAAGACACGAGATCTGGTTAGCACCGTCTGTGACAGACTAACACCCCTTATTTAAATGAGCAGAGAAAATTACAGACAAAGAAAATAACAGATTTGTCAGATTTGCAAAATGTAAACTTTTAACAATAGGTTAACATTAAGGATCGAATATGATCAAACATCAAAGCTTAAGGGAGCTATTACAAAGTTGGTGCAAACTTAACCAGAGCGGTTGTAAACTTAACAACTCCACAGACCTAAGGGCTACATTACATATTTTGCGGTAAAATGGGGACACTAGGGAGAATATACCGCAGTTTTCTCCCTAGCGCCCCTGTTTTACCGCAAAATTACAATGCAGGCGCTTAGAAAGCTGCCTGCATTGTTAGCGAGGGCTAAGCTCCGGGATGCGCGCGGCAGTGCTAAGCGCTGCCGCGCGCATCCTCTCAATGGAGTCCATAGGACTCCATTGCAACAGACTGCGGTGGTCACATGACCTGCTGGATGTCACCTCGCGAGATCTGGCAGGTCGGCGTAGTGATCTGCAGGGAGAGACTGGGGGACTTTTTCCCCCGGCCTTTCCCTGGATCCGCCGGACAAAGGAGACAGACGGAGCCGCGGTCCTCGCCGCGGGATAGGAGGCGAGTAGCTGGATTTGGGGGGGGGGGGGGTTTGGCTGGTGCTAACGGATTCTGCAGTAGCAGAATCCGTTAACCACAGCCTGGACTTGGTGCTAACTTTTTGTTAACCGCAGCCAGATGTTAATCAGCGTTAGGGCTTTTTAATCCTAACGCTGATTAACACTTTCCGCTCCCCATGTTAAGTATAGAGAGCGCAAAGTACAGTAACCTCGCGCTGAAAAGCGCAAGTTACCAGACGCTAACAGGTTTCTTAACCCATTAGCATTTGGATTGTAATATGCGGTGGCTACCTGGGCTAACGTTAATGCTCACTCAGGTTAGCACCCAGAGTGTAATGTAGCCCTATAATGGCTCTGGTAGGTTTACAACAGCTCTGGTTAAGTTAGCACCAACTATGGAATAGGGCCCTGAGGCTTTTGTCACAAGTGTAAAAACATTTTTCTCGCCTTGCATGCTCAGGGCATTTCTGAAGACTAACGCAACTGGGGAAAAATGGCAGCAGAAAAAGTGATAAACGGAGGATACCAGAAAGAGAAACGATGAATGAATGAAAAAGACATCCTTGGGGGTTATAACCTTTTCAGCATTTACTAGGTCAATTGAGGATTCTGGTAAGCTGTTCAGTAACAGAAGTGTACAAATTGAACAACCGTGTCCATTTTCACCTACAGCAAAGTGGGATCTTTCCGGTAAGAAGCTGCAGTATTTCCCACCTAGAGAAGCGGTGTATCAATAGAATTTTTTTAAAGAAGAGAATATGCCAAATTATTATAAAGCTCATTATTTTGCTGTATTTGCACTGCAGGCCAGTTCAGAAATCAAATTATTAATCGCAGACTCACTCTGAATAGCCCCACCACCTTTTGGTAAAATTTTGAAATCACTTTATGCTGAGCTTTTTCTTCTTGTGGATCATGAACAGGAAAACGGATATGGGATAGATTGATCTTCATTAAATCAAAGTGTTATTAATT
This sequence comes from Leptobrachium leishanense, assembly GCA_009667805.1. Classification (NCBI taxonomy): domain Eukaryota; kingdom Metazoa; phylum Chordata; class Amphibia; order Anura; family Megophryidae; genus Leptobrachium; species Leptobrachium leishanense. The sequence continues at coordinate 105,766,458 of CM019065.1, forward strand.
GAACCAATATTACTCGGCTTTATTAGATGGGCTTACATCTACATTTCACTCCTTACAATATACATCATTACAATAGGTGTAAAAAAAATAATAAATGGAAACCGCAGGCCTGGAGGAGCAGAGCTTGAAATAGAAAAATAATAAAAGAAGCAAAAACAAAAAAACCAGGAGCCGCCCGTCTGCTCTTTTATAAACACTTCTCTCACCTGTTCCGAGGAACATGACATCAAAGGTTTGGGTCAGTCCCCTGACCCTCTGCACGCTGATCTGCTGATAGCGCATTTGTGGCTGCAGCAGTAATGGATTGCTCCTTATGGCGCTGTCCATCAGGAAATGATCCTTGATGAAGTTCAGCACACGGTCAGGCATCTGGAGCGAGGAATTGATTTTCATGTTTCGGACTTTGTTGGTTATACACTATTAAGAAGAAGGAAAAGAAAGTTCGATTTTATTTGGGGCTCTTTCACAGCATTTGCTGAATAATTAAACACAATAATACTCCGACTTCTCACTAGAGGGCAACATGAATGCATAAAGATTAAAGGTGGAGACAAAAATACTTTAGCTAGGTTTCGGAGTAATAATGTTCTCCTGTACTACCAATAATCCCATGCCCAGAGCACACTCCATACATGGCTGTATAGTGCCTGCACCGAAAGTGTCACTGTCACCCCGGGACACCGATACATTATCCAGATGCAGAAACGCAATTCCCAGTAGTCATGTAAAATATAAAAACCATACGTAGAATTACTGACTATTCTGCTTAAATCAACTCAATATACCCTAGGTCACACTTATCCCACCCAGGCCCGCGGATCACCAAGATTAGAAGCAAAATGTACCGCTTGAGGGACGAGCTTTGATTGTATAACTTACAGCTCCCGGCCGCGGCTCCGGTACAGAGTGTGTGTACGTGTACCACTGCCGGGTTTCACGGTTTACTTCTTTGTAAAGACCATCGAATGCTTTCTGTACATCATGCATGTTAAATGCGCACACTGCAGATCCACCGGCGCCGCCTCTGTTCCTGAAGAAAAAAAAAATACAAATCTTTTACAAACACACAGACAAAATGTTGTTAAATACTTTCACCTCTTCACACATCTCCAAATTATTATTAACAATGTATGACCTGCATTCAATTATTAAGGGGATTATTCAGAGCACACTGAAATGCCGCCGTCATTACGGTGCTCTCTCGTTCCCCGCACTTCTCGGAACTTCGGGAAGTCAAAGTTCCCCACCCTGCAGGGAATTCGGCATTCACCTCAGGGTCCCCAGAGTGCAGGGAAAAAATGCCGCAAACCCACCAAAAACCCATCATAACACGTCGGAAAACGCCAATGAGCCGCCGATCACCGTGCAGACCAGCCCCCGGAAAAAGCCGACAAGCTGACGAATTTGGTAAAAAAAAACAGTACGCATGAAAGTGTCAAAATTGAAACACTGTTTGCAAAAAAGTTACTGAATGAAAATGTCTATTGTAAATTCCTATGAATGATAATAAAAAGGTCTGTTACAGAAAAAAGAAAAAAAACACTAAAAAAATAAATAAAAAAAATAAATAAAATTTGGTGAAAACAAAATCCCCAAAAAATGCCTAAAGGATACTAAAAAAATAAAAAAAATAGACTTTTTACAGCAGAATAAAATAAACGGTTTATTAGATATTGTATAAAAACGGGAATATTTCTAACATTGAAACCTATGGGATTCTCTTGAATAAACCTGCCGAATGAAAACACCGAACAACAGGGCATTTCAACAACCTTTCTCTGCTGTTTGGTGTCCTTGGAATAGATTAGCCATTGCTTCTCTATGGGGGATTTCACTGCCACCGAACAGGCACCGTACTTGCTGGCAGTTCACCAAAACTTGGCAAACTGCCTGCTCTCTGAATAGCCGAATGGCCCCGAAATGTCACCGTACTGGGAAATTCACTGTTCGGTGACATTTCGGGGCCAGATCGGCTCTCTGAATAACCCTGTAAATCTAAACAATGCATCCTCAAGGTCTGCATGCAAAGTAATGACGTGCACATTTCCCTGTCATCCAAAGGGCTTTAATTGTAGGAATACAGGGCGACCATCCTTTATCCAAATTGAATGGAACCAGAAGTGTTTTGGATCTCTTTTTTCTTTCTCCCGGAATCTGAAATATTTGCATATAATTATCAGACACCTTGGCGAAGGGATCCAGGTAAGTTTATGGCATTTTTTTAGTAATCTGCTTCATGCCAAATGAGGCCAGGTGTAAAATTTTCCACTTTTGGTGTAAATTCACACCCACTATAAAAATTTAGGTTTTCAGAGTATTTCAGATTTTGGAATTTCAGAAAAGGGATACTCAACCTGTACAGATATCCAAATGAAATTTAAATCTCACGGCCTTATACATAATAGCAAAGGTTTAAAAGGGAGTTAAAAGGCAACACTAGGAAAACAAGGCCGTATCAGCTTGCACATTTAGCCATTTTCAAATTGTTTATTTCCACAACACACTCATAATTACAAAAAGCTCTCCCCCCCACATACCACTGTGATGTGAAGACCCCATAAAAGATAGTGCTGTTCCAGTGTTTCTCCCCTGGCGTGAGTACAAACATGTCTTGGAGGACATTGAAAGGAAAACCATCTTCTTGACGGATGCACAGAAGCTGAGCTTTGAGGAATGAAGTCCACCGCCTCTGGAGAACACGGTCACCACCCAGGTCCCCCTGTGTGAAGACCACAGATATAATGTCAAAAGGTTGGTCAGAAAACAGAATTATAGGTTTAGAACAAAGTCTTATAAACCAAAACTGAGATACCTAGACATCACCAGTACAAGGTCTCAAAAATGCGACTATACTGGAAATAAAACTAATACTGCTAGAAATGGAAACGGGTTAATCAAGACGGTAGAGTGGAAGCTCTTTATTCTCTTTGACAGCAAGCCATGACCACCATTCAGATCCTTATGGATTTGGTTTTCAGCGACCCAGGCAATTTAAAAAGGAACGGTGTTGAAAGCAGCACTATCAAACAGGGCAGGGTTGTGTCACATTTACCAACTACCATGAAGATGTAGGTCAAGTCTAAACATCTCACAAGTCGCCCAAAACAACCAAGCATGCATTCAAACTGTATCGTCTGATACCTATGGCTAATATAGCGAATGCTACACAGATGACAAATGGTTTCACGTTCTTATAAATTGCTATTTGATATATGGATGATACAGTGATTAGACATTCCTCCGTCTACCTTTACATACCATTGGATGACTGTGGGACTAGGGATGACTACTTATGTATACAATTAGATGACTCTAGCAATGAATAACATACACAGGCACTTGTCTATAAAGTCTAACCTTTCATAGACTTGTGTCTTTTTCCTCATCTATATTTCCATATAGTCATGCATGTGAGGTGTTCGGTGGAAGGTAGCTTTATCTTGTATTTACCTTGCACACACGAGCAATCCTTGAAACGATAGTGTTCTCAAAGAAATCAAACTCCGTCCCACTTTCACTGAAGAAAAAATAGACCTTATCGTCGTCACCCACTGGATTTCCTTGGGGAAGACTCTCTGGGATATGAGCCGAGCCAACAAAAACCGGGTCTGCAGAGACAGAAGCAAGAAATGAGTTCTCTGGCAATAGCAACAAACGCAACCGCAAACAGAAAGCTAATGATAAACTCGCCATCAACCAATGTATACACACGGCAATGTACCTCAGCCTTCAAGTCTATTTTATTAATAGGAAATCTATAAACTTAGCAAATCAGATCAGAGTGTAAGGGTTACGGAGAGTTTTGCCAAATTAAACTACTTCCTAACATTGTGGCACATTAGGCTAGATAGCCAGCAGAAACGCGAGAGACAAGTTAAATGTTAATGATGTGGAGATGCTAGGATAACTCACAGCCACCTCTACCAGAACAAACAGAATATTTACATTAGGAGTAAATAACAAAAACTCAATGTAAATTTAAAGAAAATTCAAGCAACAAGTAAAGCATGATATTTTGATCTTAAATAAGCTGCACACGGACCTACTGTGGTGTTCATCCAACAATGGTCTGAGAGCTGTCACACAGTATACAAACAAATATTTTTTGCAGATGGTAGAAACGTGTAAACTGGGATATAAGGTGGGTAAATAGTTACCGGGTTTACACTGCCTTTAATAAATTGCATATGGGGGGGGGGTGTTTAAAGGCCATGGCTGTTCCTCTCGGAGTGTAATTAGAAATGCAAAAAGGTCTGATGTGGTCATAAAGTTGTCATAACAAAGAAATATTGCTTTGTGTTGTGGACTAGAGACCTTTAATCCCACGATCTGATTTAAATCAAGTCATATTAACAGTGTTATCACGAATGTACATAGCAGGATGAGCATTTCTACAATCCCAGCTATGGTAATATTGCAAATCGACACAGCTTCCTTTAACCACACAGAGCCACAGAAGGCGGACTTTGACTTTTATAATCGCAGTAATGTTTACAGAATATAGAGGGTAATTGTATTTTCCTTTTACCTGCGATTAGTCACCTTTACGCAATGTCTGGGTTATTATATAGACGCAGGAGAACAATTTAGGACACATGACCTGGGATAGGTAGATCAGGCGATACGGATAGATACTGTAAATATAAAGGCATATACATATATCCAAACACCAAGCGCTCTTCATTAGAATTTTGTCTGTGACAACCCAAAATGTGTATATTTTACATGAGATTTATTTCTCATCTAAAACCAGGTTTGCTTCTCTGTTTTGTTCATGCTTTGGGTTTTAACTCCGAGCTGGAGAAGCCTGGTCATCTATATACTAATCAGGACATTTATCTTTGGTTAAGCTAGATCTAAAATGTTCTTGAACCCAGGACATACTTGAAAAGGAGAGAAATCTCAATGTATCCTTCCTGGTAAAATCATTTATAAATAAATAAAAATAAATAATCTATTTGATGAAGTGGTGGTGGATATGTGCACATTGCAAGTCAACATACATGATCTTACACCAGCAAGCTGCTTTATCTTATTAGGTGTGGTGAGCAGATAAGGTCCTTGAGCAAGCAGAACAGGAATAAAAGGCCGTAAAGTATCCACTCAAATCAGAGAAGTACAGTAACTAACATCTATATCCACTATGTAAAGCAGGACCTGAAGAAGCCTTGCCTCCCGCTGCTCTTGAACTACACAATCCCCCGTACTGCTTTGCCAGCCTCTGAACCCCTGAGCAACTCTGAACCCCCAGTAGTGTCAAAAAGGAATGTTAAGCAGACCTTGGAGCCAGTTTAAAGCGTTCTCGGTCTTCAGCGATATCCTGCTGTCGTGGCTCTTGTAAATGATGGGATCGTTTCCTTGGAAATTACTGATCGTGCCGGCATACATTTCTCCATCTGAAGGGCAAAGGTAAAAGTGTTGGCTGAGACACGGACTGACAGCATTGAACATCTCTTCGCATTACTTTGTGTATCGATTTATGCAGTCGATCTCTTATTTAGGATATTGACACTCACCAACCATTATTGCTGTGGTCTTGTATTTTGGATCAAAAGGACACCGTCCCTTGCAATCCTCCACTAAAACATTTCCAGAGGAGCTTGTTTCCAGGGAAAAGTCAGCAATTCTCTACAACAAAAAAGAAAATCCTTGGTGCTTTTTTCCACAAAAGAATCTTCCTGGCAACTAAATGGTTATTAGTATCACCATACTAGATCTACAGAGCGCCAGCTCATTATGCCATGCTGTACAAGGAGGACTTTTAACACGGACGCTAAACATATTGAAGGGGAAACTACCATTTACACCTGATTCTCTGCATTATACACGGCTTACAGCTGGAATTTAAATGTGAAGCGTCTGCGAATCCAAATCAGAGATGTTCATTTGCATCATATTATCAGACACTGTATGACCTAGATTCATCGGAGGGGAAGGGCCCTTCCATGGAAACCTTAACCGAATATCTAAAAGAGAAGATACATTCCACTCTCACTCAAGAGGCCAAAGCGACTTTGGCTGGTCCTATTACAGAGGCGGAATTGGCCTCAATATTGAAAATGATGAAGAACGGGAAGAGTCCAGGACCGGATGGGCTCCCCTCAGAATATTACAAACATTTCTCGAGTGTCTTGATTCCACACTTGCTGCGCACATTCTCGGCACGTCGATCTGGGGGCAGTTTCCATCCGGCTACTTTAGCAGCTACCATAACAGTGATCCCTAAACCGGAATGAGACCGAGCGGATTGTCGGAACTATAGACCGATCTCACTACTGAATGTTGACTCTAAGATTTTAGTGAAACTGCTTGCAGAACGCCTGAAAAGCTTCTTGCCTGCTCTGGTGGGCCCTGACCAGGTGGGTTTTGTGCCTGGCAGGGAAGCCAAGGATGCCACGACTAGGGTCCTGAATGCCCTTACGCTGGCCAACACGTCCAAATTGGAACTGCTGCTTTTTTCGGCTGATGCCGAAAAGGCATTTGACAGAGTCAGATGGGATTATTTGTTCTCAGTGCTGCATCAGATGGGAATCCCAGAGGAGTTCCTGGTCTTGATACACGCTTTATACACCTCGCCGACGACGAGAGTTTGTATTAATGGGGCCCTGTCTTGGCCCATACCCATTCGCAATGGGACGAGACAGGGCTGCCCGCTCTCGCCCTTGTTGTTTGCATTTTATCTGGAACCACTGCTTGATACTATTCGTAAGAATCGGGTCATAAAAGGAGTGAGAGGCCATATACTCACACATGTTGTCTCGGCGTATGCGGATGATCTAATGTTTATGTTAACCGATGTCGACACATCGCTACCGGAGATTCTTCATTTGCTCGAGGAGAATGGTCAGTTTTCCGGTTTTCGGGTGAACTCAGAAAAATCGGAGCTGCTTCCCATTAACATCTCTACGCCTCTGTTAAAACGCTTGAGAATGTCCCATCCCTTTACCTGGTGTACGGATAAGCTGAAATATCTAGGTATTTGGTTATCAACCTCACGCCATAAATTGTACGTTTTCAATTATAAACCCTTACTGACGTCTTTTGAGAAAGATCTGGCGGGCTGGACGAGTAAGTTTATTTCCTGGCTTGGTCGTGTGAATGTGATAAAAATGAATATTATGCTCCGCCTACTTTATGTTCTGCAGACTGTCCCAATACAGCTACCTACACGATTCCTCTCCCGCTCTCGTACTTTAATATTGAAATTCGTCTGGCCTAAAGGACGACCTCGAGTTAGTTTTGAGACACTATGCCGCCCTAAACAGCTTGGCGGCTTGGCACTGCCCAATCCCAAACTTTACGCTTATGCGATCCATTTGACCCGCCTGATAAACTGTGGCTGGACTTGGAAGAAGAGCAGCTGGGCCTTCCATTGTGGTCGGCCCCGTGGGTCCGACCTCGGGATTTCCCGGGTCATATACCTTGGAGTCTCCCGATGGAGACCCTATCGATCTGGAGAAGAGTACGCTTTTCCCACTCCCTGACATCAGCCATATCACCTCTTCTGCCACTTCGACATAACCCAAGCTTTGTCCCGGGTGTGTGCCCCGCCTTAATGACCAGGTTAGACCTGCCCGCACGACTTACGGTCTTTGACTATCTGAAAGAGGGACAGCCCCCTCTCGCCACAATAACGGAAACTAATCCACCACTTACTTTTTCTGAACGATTTAATTACGCACAGATTAACGCTTTTCTCACATCTTTGAAGGCGGGCTTCAGCCTCACGCGTCCCCTTACACCGTTTGAGAAGTTTTTCAGATTAGGCCTGCCATTATCTCGGAGTATCTCAACTTTCTATAATTTACTGTTGACCTCTACCGTAGAGCCTCCTCCTTTCCAGGATAAATGGCAGAGGCTCCTGGAAATGCCAAACGGAGACCAAGGTTGGACCATGACCTATTCCCTGACACACAAAAGTTCGCCAGCTCTGCGATGTGCTGAGAATGCCTATAAAATCATTTCCTTCTGGTACTGGACTCCCGACCGGTTGCATCGAGTGCTGCCTCAGAAAGATCCCAATTGCTGGAGGTGCACTTCGGCAGCGGGTACTTATCTCCATATGTGATGGGAGTGTACGATGCTTTTTCCCTTCTGGAGACTGGTACACGATGCTGTCGTCCAGGTCTCTGGGTTGGAGGTTCAATTTACCCCAACCACATATCTCCTTCTGCAGTTCCAGGCTCCACTATCGGCTATGCGCAGATCTGTGGCAATGAGACTTATAATGGCAGCTAAGCTTCTGATCCCGTTGTTTTGGGGCTCTACTACGATCCCGTCCCGGCGCGCCTGGATTGCGAAAGTTGAATCGCTACGCGCCGTAGACCGTTTGGTGGCATTAAAAAAAGATCAAATTGCTGAATTTACGCGCCTATGGTTCTACTGGGACGACTTGGTCTCCGGCGGAATGAGACCTCCACCATCACCCCCTACGGAGTAGGCCTTTATCATATCATATCACGGTTCACCTATAAAGTGGGAGGCTGTGACGTCGGGCGTGGAGCCGATGCCCTCTGTACCCTGTGGGCGGCCAAGGCCCGGAAGGTTCTGACCCCCCCCTCCCTTTTACTATTATAATTTTTTTTAAAAAAAATTCTTCCCCCTCTCCCCCTTTCACTCACCCTCCTCTTCTTCTCCTATCTCTTCTGTCCTTCTTTCTATATGCTATACTCTAATTCTAAGTTTCTGTCTCCTTCTTTGTTCTATGGCATTATTAATTGAGACTGATGTGGCCTTAGTTGACGGGCTCGATCACATCCCCTCAGACTCTGTAATGGCGACAGGTGGAACCGGATTATTATGAAACACTGTTTCGACTTCAATTTTTGTTCCACCAAACAACATGCTCCTCTCTAGAGAAATGTGGTTTGCTTTACACCTTTTGTACCACTTCTGAACTTTTTCTACACACGTTGAACTTTTGTACTCGATATTTGCCTATTCTTTTTCACGAATGTATCTGTTATTTTCTGCCTAATAAAAAATTTTATACTGCAAATCAGAGATGTTCTCCCTCGCCTGTTTGTACAGTTCTGCACACAAGCACACTACCACTCTGCAGTTCAGGACATGTTAATTGTTTTTTGCGCCGCAGGAGTCGTCGAAACAAGCCGAATGTGTTTGCGTCTGCTTGACAAGATTACACATTTGTATGGGCCACCCTTGGGTATCAGTGCATGTGCGTCTACAAACTCATTTATCTTGTCAGTAGGGAGAGCAGTCGGAGCGAGTATAAATATTTAGATGCAGAGACTTTCATAACGTTTTCGCTTGCACACAGCGTGGCTGACGCTTTCATGGCTAACGGCTCACCATGAAAGACAGTTTGATAGGCGCCTTTTTTAAGTGTTGATAAATCAGGGATAAACCTGTATTAAAATGCATGCAAAGGGTTCACATTTGGGTATAAAATAAACAATAATACTGTAAAAAGAGACAAATGGCCATATTCCATGGGGGTTTCCACCGATAACAATTTCAAGATTCTTAAAAGATAAATGCAAAAAGCCTATAGGAAATTAATGAGATTGCTTACTATGTAAGTGCAGTTGGGGCTGAAGGCGTATGTTCCACAGGTATATAGGTGCGTGCTGTTCACCGGGAGGAGGATCTTGATGTAGTTCTGACAGTCTCTCTGAAACAATAAGGTAGGTTTTTAGTTACTGGATCAACTGACAGCCTGTATTTTGCATTCTAGGTTGTCCGCTCACTTTACAATTCCTGTTACTACATACGCATGTGAACCCTTTCCCTGTAATAATAATAATAAAAACAAATTAACATAAGAACATGGGTATTATAAATAAGAATCCCGTTCACCTGCTCCCAAAGCTATTTTATGACAGACTACAATGGGAACATATTACCCAGCCCCAAATAGAGTGGCTAGACAGGTCTAATGAGAACCTTAACCCAAACAAACACTTGTTCAATTAGTAACTAAGTGTAACATGTAATGTATAGGTGAGGAGGCTGCATTCCGCCAGTCCTCAGCAACTCCCATATGAAAGCACAGGCCATCTACCCATCACTCTGAAACACACCAATAGATTGTAAGCTCCTCTGAGTAGGAAAAATTGTGTCTAAATTCAAAATCCTCTCCCTGACCTACAAAACCCTCACTAACTCAACTCCCCACTACCTGTCCTCACTAATCACCAAATACACCCCAGCCCACTCTCTAAGCTCAAACAGCGACCTGCGCTTAGCTTCTCCCCACATCATCTCTTCCCATGATACACTGTAGGATTTCTCACGCACAGCCCCTATCCTCTGGAATGCTCTCCCTCGTACGGACAGACTTTCCCCTAATTTCCATTCCTTCAAACGCTCCCTTAAGACATTCCTATTTAGGAAAGCCTACCACCCGACTCACTGCCCCAACCAGTCCATCACTCTCACCATGCAGTCCATCACTATCACCTTGCAGTCCATCACTCTCACCTTCTAGATTGTAAGTTCCAGGAGAAATAGGGCCTTAGTTTTCTCCTGTAATGGTTTGTCAAAATGTTGTTCAATGTATTGTAACCCTGTCTATACAATGCCCATTGTACAGCGTTGCGGAATATGTTGGCGCTTTATCAATAAAGAATAATAACAATTTAGCACAGGTATTTATGAAGGACGTGGCTTTTACTAGTTAGAGCAGGGCTGTCAAACTCACAGCCCCAAGATTTTGATGCCTACAATTCCCAGCATCCCTTCAATGCAAAAGATGGCCAATGAATCATGGGAGTTGTAGTTCCAAAACATCTGGGAGTCTGGAGTTTAACAGCCCTAAGCTAGAGCTTTTTTTTAATACAGGTCGTGACGTGGAGCACAGGTTTTAAAGTGTGTTTGAAGTTCAGTAGAATGGGAGTGCAACCATGTGGCATTCAAAGCAATGAGGAAGACGAGAAACATCATCCTGGTTAACAATCAGTAATAGTTCTTCATAAATAAAGAGCATCACGTTTAGCTTCTAAAGCTGAATTCACACAACATGCTAGTAAATAAAGCGATAATAGTTCACATATATAGATGTATGGCTGCAGATCTCTCCTGTGGGCAGTGCATATATTAGTGTAGCCTTGTGTCATGCATTTTTCTGATATAGCAGCGTGCAGGCCGTAGTACACAAGCAATGGAAGAGTAGTATAGATTCCCGCACACTGATGTGCTTGGGTTCATAGTGCTCAGAGTCGCTCAGTCGCATGATAGTTGAAACAAAATTGTAGACACACTACATCAAGATTCATTTGGAGAAAATCTTTACTCCACTGTAGTGAAACTCAGCAACGTTTCAACCCAAGAAATGAATGTTCGGCAAGTTTTGACAAAGATCCACTTGCTGGATCCTAACATTAGCCAGGTCCACTTCAGTGGAATAAAGACTATCTCGTCTGAATCCTGGTGTTGCTTCGCGCGTCTACTACAAATTTGCACTTGCTGTATCTGTCACCTTTGTAAGTTTTTGCACAATGCTACATACATACATACATACATACCTCTGAATATTATTTTTTTTATTAAGTATTTTTTACCAGGAATGATACAGTGAGATTTCTCTCGTTTTCAAGTATGTCTGGTCTAATAAAGGGCTAGGCATCCATGGCCCTCCAGACATCTTGGAACTATATCTCCCATGATGTCCAGCCCCTCCTCAGGCTAGCTGAGCTTTGTGGGAAATGTAGTTCCCAAACATTTGGAGGGCCAAGTTTACAGACCCCTGCTCTAACATGTGTCTTCTGTAAAAGTACAGCATTATTAACACAGCTATGCGGTATAGCTCATACCTCGGAGTCCTTCCCCTTGGAAAAACATTCTTTCTTATTCCGATCGTCGGCTTTCCATTCCAGCTGGAAGAGAAGGAACATCGGTCAGTGTGACTACTAGGATGCCTACCATTGTCTGAAGGTGAAGCGAGAGGGATGAATCCTACCTGTAGCTGGTCCTCTGGAGACATGAAGTTTGAGCTGTTGAGGGAAAAGAGGGATTCTCTTCCGCCAATGTACAACGTGCTTCCATCTTTACTGAGGAGCAGTGTGGTAAAATAATTGAGTCCATCTGCCTCAAACCTACTTACAGTTCTTTCTGGTGAACCTTAAATGAAAAAAGAAAAAGCGTCAGATATTCACAATATGAAAACCACATTCACAGATAGGATGACATGCTAATATAAAGATTTTACACTATATACACTAACCCACACACTATATATTTTAAATATCACTAAATTGTAGGCCGTTTGGGTGATCTTACCCCATAACCTTCTCATACACCATATCCTCCGTGTCGTGCAGACCAGGAAGCCATTGCTTAACATTTGGAACTAGTTCATTAATTGGCCTCACAATGCATTTCTTCAGAAATTTATGAAGAACTATTCTATTCCAAGGAAGAGACAATGTACCCTCTTCCACACAAACAGGTGTGACATGTTACTTTGAGATGCAAACCCTTGCAGACTTGGACACAGGTACGTATTATAGGTGCTCACCAGGCTTTGGTTACGTAGGGGAAAACACAGTGCTAGTTGCAAGACAACAGTTTTCCGGAAACATAGCGAGCCTAGAGAATCCTTCCGCTTGTGCAGTCTGCAGCCGAGAACAATGGGGTCTCTATGTGTATCCAGAAACACACAATGGTGTTGTATGATACAGCTAGAGGCGCATGGTAAATGGCCAACCAAAATACCATTATTTTATTTCTCTATGGACCTGTATATCCATAGAAATCCATTATAACCACAGTCATGGTCAGGGTGGAACAAAAGGACAGGGCGATGGAAATATGTGAAGAATGGCAAAATATTCCTGTGATCACCATTGTGACTGTTCAATAAATCGAGTAATTAATCCCCTGTTATAAGGTAATTTATAAATGTAAACAACGGCTGAATATGCATTATGTCTACTTTACTACTGGTTGGAATTGGACAACCTTTCCTGATGCAAACAATCAAACCTAAACCTTCAGCTGAGCAAGTCCGACTCGACTGCAGTACAGCTTGATTATCCCAAAGCGGAATCAAATCGGAAAATGTTTTGAGTGCCGACATGACACCACAAGTGGAAACTTCCTCACTTTAACTCATGTGACGGAAGGACAAAATTATTAAAAATATTGTATACAATTCCTCCAGGCTATGCGTATATAAACCGTACATGAATATTTCATTTATAGTTATATCTTGGGGCTGGGACCTCTCATTACATTATTATATGAAAATATTGCAAAATCTGAAGAACAAAGACCCCAAAAGAAAATCCAAAACACGTCCAGTACCAAAATGGATAAGGGATAAATGCAGGTCTATTCAAAGAATGGTGAACCTCAGGAGAGTGACTGGAGAAGTGAAAATTCCAGGTCAAAATAGCCAAACCAGAAACATTCTCCCATATCTCACTTTCCAAATCAGCTATTTGGTCTAGATTGTTCTCTTCTCCTGTCAGTTCTCCTGGTTTTCACCTTTCTCTGATTAACCCTGTTAATCTGCACTTCTGCTTTGGTTTGCCCTTTAGTAAATAGTCCCCCGTAATGTGTCCACTTGCCATGGAAAATCCGTAACCATCACTAGACCCGGCACAATATAACACCCACCCCCCCCCCCCATACAGGGGAATTCAGCTTAAATCACTCAAAGGGAAATATATGTAAATGATGGATCATTGGGCCTAATGGCAGCTTATAAATAACAGTGTCTAGGGTTGCTTATTTCAGTTTTATAGTCCTGCAATAAATGACAAAGGTGGAAGAGATGTTCTCCAAGGTTCAGACAAATTGTATGGTTGAAAGAGAACTCATTATTATTTCAAAATTCATAGGATGAGTAATCAACTATGAACAGGGAACACAAACATTACTTTTGTACGCAAAGATGAATTCCAATGTTTTGTAAAGTAGGCCTCGATAAATCCTGTCTGATAAAAGCAACATTTTAGCAACCGCGTAGATTTACTTAATTTTAGCTACATTCAGCAGCCTTACTTCTTTCAGTACAGAAGAGGGCGCTATCATACTGGGACCATCTAAACATCAGCAGCCTCAACTCATACCACCATAAAGCCCTACTGGCCAACAAGGACCATCCCAAACCATGTGGGCTGCAACAACTCATATCCACCCTGATCATCCAAAGCCCCCATGAAGGCAACCTGACAAAATATCAAATAAAAGCCCTAATTAACGATTCCAGGGAAAACTATATCAGGGAATGGAGACATGATATAGCAAACTCCCAGAAACTCACCATTTACCAATCCTTACAGAGGGAATACAAACTGGCCCCATACCTGGAGCTACTACAAGACCCCAAGGACAGACAGATCCTGAGCCACTACAGACTGAGTGCCCACAGCCTGGAAATCGAATCAGGGTGGCATAGACAGACCTACAAGCCCAGGGAGAATAGACTGTGCCAGCATTGTGACCAGGGGGCCCTGGAAGATGAGGTCCACTTCCTCCTACAGTGCCCCAAGTACTCAGCACTGAGGGAAATTCACTTCCAGAGACTCTCCGCTCTCATCCCAGACTTCACCTCTATAGAAGAGACGAGGAAACTCCACATCATACTGGGAGAAGAGGAGCCGGCGGTGAAAATATCTGCCCAATAGGTCACAGAATGTCACAGACTGAGAGGAACATGAGAGATCCCGGACTTATAAATCCCCAACACGGACTCGCCCCCATCCGACCTCACATTATCCCTTACCCCTGATAATGTCCATGAACTTGCCCATTTCCCCCCCCGCCCCTCCACCCCATATAACCTCCCCATATGCTTTGGCAATGCTAAAATGTATTTGGTCCTGCCAATAAAGCTTGTTTTGATTTGATTTGATGTGACCTCTTCCTCGCCACAACAGCTCTGTTAGCTTTATCTTCTTGCTTCACAGCATGTGGTGAGAGTTTACACCCTTGCATTCAGTGCTGAAGAGAACAGGGGACAGGAGGACCGAGATGATACAGAGACGATGCTACAGACGGGTAGTGGAAGAGAAACGGAAGCACAAAAAGAAGCTGCTGCTGCAGTACTCAAAAACGAAAAAACATCAAAAGAGATAAACAAAATTTAAAAAATAATTATCTGCCAAGCACTATGAAAGATTAATAGAAAAATATGATGTAATTTGAATGTATAGGTTATGATTTACGCTCACTTTCCCACTATTGTGCTTAATCTTATTTCCCATTACAGTATCCATTTTTATATATCCTCATGTATATCATAATATTCAATATATTGTATGAGTGCTCCTTGCCAGTGGCCTTCTAGGTCTGTTCAGTAGGCATTCTGAGGGCTCCCTCACCTCCTTAAAGCTAGCACTCACATGAATGAGCGTTAGGTGACGGGGGGGGGGGGGTGCAGCCTACTAGTTTTGGCTAAGAGCTGGTATTTGGTTCACAGTGACCGGCAGTGTCGAGCCCAGTCACACTCACTCTCTCCAGTGCACTGCATGAGGTCTGCCCTCATGCGACTCAGGTGGCACAGGATAGACACGGCACAGCAATGCTCTGCCTGTTACTGAGAATCAAGCACCGCCAGCAGAAACACGCCGCGGGGACACACATACACACTTTAGGGAAGCCGCTAAAGCCAGGCTCAGTAACTAGACTATTGGCAGACTTTATAGGCAGCATCACAAAGGTTTGCGCCATTTATGTCAATAAAAATGTTAACCAACATCAAATCAAAATATCTTATTAATTATAGTTTACAGACTCATTGCTGGTAGTTTTATTGCTATGCAGCTCTGTTATACACATGCACTCCCTGAATATATTGGGGAATTCCTAAAAAGGAGGAACATTAGTAAAAAAGAGGAATTTGGGTCCAAAATAGGGACTCTCCCCTCAAAACCGGGGACATTTGGGAGATATGCACCTAGGTACACACTTATACACTGTTATATACAGACACACTCTCAAAAGACACATACAGGAAACATGGCTATAAATACATATACACAGGCAGGCTTGGACATACAGTATAAACACTACTGTATAGGTGGTTTATATATTTTGAGTGTATCCAGGAAATAGGCTTGTCAACGGAACTCCAGAGGTTTGATACATAGAAGTTAACCATGATGTATTGTGGTATTATCCATGATAATAATGACTCAGGTTGCGCTATGATTTTATACAGTGGTTTCCCAATTTTGTTTATAACACAGTGTGCTCGTCTGACTCCAGCCTTACATAAACTGGAACTAAATTACTTGTGCATTACAATCAAAAATCACATTATAAAACGCATGCTGCGGTTTGTTTTTCTTTGTTTGAAGTACCGTAATTGCATGTAAAAAGGAAAAACTAATTTTTTTTATCTCCTTGTTCCATTTTACGGATTTTCCCAATGATGCAACATTTACCAAAATCTGTGCAAAAGCTTTACTTTTCAGCTGTGGTTAATAAAAAAAAAAAAAATAGACATTATTTAACAGTTAATGGGGGGAGAAGGGAAGGTTTAGATAAGCCGGCAAGAAGCTATTGTTCTCCAGGCTACCCGAGATAAGAGATGGCAGCTGAACGAGCTATAACAGGGAGCTTAAAAGACTTCTAACCCAAAGGTGATGCCCTTTGAATCCATCCCACACAATACAATGATTTGAGTAACTGATCAACTCAGACTCCATTCTATGGCCATTGCCACACAGTGAGGAGCAAGCGATGTAAAGTTACTCTGGGGGAGTAACAAAAGATCACACAACAACACAACACAACACAAAAGATCACACAATGGATGCGCCCAGTGACACAGAGTAAAATATTTTCTTAACTAAACATACAAGAGAAAAACCAAAAGCACATGTAAGATATCAGCAACATAAAACAAACACAATAAAAACATTAATTTTTTTTGGTGGTAGTGGCCCTTTAATGCCAATGGCAAACTGCTGAGTAGATTGGCTGGTTCTAAAAACCATAATGAGAGCCTTTATGACTTAAAGTCATCCCATCCTTTCACCACCAGCCCGTCAGCAAAGGGGAAAAAAAACAAAAACAAAAACAAAAACAACTGATCTGAAACTTTAGCGAAAAAGCACCCGACCCAATAATCTGATGAAGACGAGAAGACAGACAAAAAGCATGAGACGAAAGTGAAAGGAAGCCAATTAATACGTAGATACAAGATCCATTTTTAGTGTGTCACCCCTCTCCTCTTAGATTGTAAGCTCTCGAACAGGGTCCGCTCTCCTACTGTTCTGTGTGTAATTTATTTATTTATAAAGGATTTTACCAGGAAGGATACATTGAGATTTCTCTCGTTTTCAAGTATGTCCTGGGTTCAATAACATTGAAGTGTTACAGTTACAGAAATACATGTGTATGTATATTTGTTATTCCGTCTCTCCCATTGTACAGCGCTACGGAACTTGTTGGCGCTTTATAAATGCTTGTAACTGTAACTGATGATAGAGCAGAGGGAAATTAATTGTTGCATATCTGAAGAAATGGTAATAAAGTGAAACAGGCGGCACCCTGGGAGAGGGCCAGCCAAAACCACTTCCTGAATCGTATTCCAGAGATGGAAGAAATCAGGAAAAGGAAGAAAGAACAAGTGGAAGAGGGATATAAATAAAATAAATGAAAGAAGAGCGCGCAGCATGGGAGAAATAATTCTGCATGTTGCAAGTAAATATCAGTTCCATTACCACAGGCAGCCAGCGCACCTATCTATTGATCCCCAGTGAGATGGTAGACACGACCGACAGCAGAGGACAAGCTGTGTCCTTTGAATGGCTTCACACTTCATTAATAACCATGAAGTGATCACAATTCCCTTGTGTGAGCTTTAATGAAGTCCTCGTATCCTGTGACCAGCGTCACCGCACATAGGCTGGTGTTCTGCCATATTTTTTTCCGGCAGAGAAACATAATATCATTATGTTCACCAGCACCACCGCTGTGCGCCTTTAAATATTTCAAGAGAAAGAAAGCGTGCGATGGAGGGATTCTCTACGCTATTTTGTGTTTATGGGAATATCCACAGGTCAAGCCGAGTGGGATGTCTGGGAACACAGTTCACCCACTAATTGAGGAGGAGGAACTTGGTTCACACGTGGCTGGTTTAATGCAAGACTTTAATCAGTTTCCTTCACACATAAAAAAATATTTGTATATTTAAAAGTCGTTTCCAGGAGTTCAGTTCATTGGGAATCACAATACAGTGGCAAAAAAAAGTATGTGAACCCTTTGGGATTACGTGGAGTTTTGCATGAATTGGTCATAAAATGTGCTCTGATCTTCATAGAAGTCACAACAATTTGAAAAACACAGTCTGCTTAAAATAATACAACACAAACATTATATGTTTTCATGTTTTTATTGAACATAACATGTAAACATTCACAGTGCAGGGTGGAAAAGTATGTGAACCTTTGGACTTAATAACTGGTTGACCCTCCTTTGGCAGCAATATCCTCAACCAAACGTTTCCTGTAGTTGCAGATCAGACCTGCACAACGATCGGGAGTAATTTTGGACCACTCCTCTTCACAAAACTGTTTCAGTGTAGCAATATTCAAGGGAATAGGGATGTCTGGTGTGAATCGCTCTCTTAAGGTCATGCCACAGCATTTCAAATCGGGTTGAGGTCAGGACTCTGACTGGGCCACTCCAGAAGGCGTATTTTGTTTTGTTGAAGCCATTCTTTTGTTGAATTACATGTATGCTTTGGGTCATTGTCCTGTTGCATCACCCATCCTCTGCGGAGCTTCAGTTGGCGGACAGATGGTCTTACGTTTTCCTGCAAAATGTCTTGATAAACTCTGGAATTCATTTTTCCATCAATGACAACAATCTGTCCAGGCCCTGAGACAGCAAAGCAGCCCCAAACCATGATGCTCCCTCTGCCATGTTTTACAGTGGGGATGAGGATTTGATGTTGGTGTGCTGTGCCTTTTTTTCTCCACACATAGTGTTGTGTGTTTTTTCTAAAACAACTCAAATTTGGTTTCATCTGTCCACAGAATATTTTGCCAGTAGTGCTGTGGAACATCCAGGTGCTCTTTTGCAAACTTCAAACGTGCTGCAATATTCTTTTTGGACAGCAATGGCTTCCTCCGTGGTGTCCTCCCATGTACTCCATTCTTATTTAATGTTTTCCTTATTGTAGAGGTGTCAACAAAAATGTTAGCATGTGCCAGAGGTTTCTGTAAGTCTTTAGCTGAGACTCTAGGATTCTTCTTTACCTCATTAAGCATTCTGGGCTGTGCTCTTGCAGTCATCTTTACAGGACGACCACGCCTAGGGAGAGTAGCAACAGTGCTGAACTTTCTCCATTTGTAGACAATCTGTCTTACCGTGGACACATGAACATCAAGGCTTTTGGAGATACTTTTGTAACCCTTTCCTGCAAGTCACCAATTCTTGATCGTAGGTCTTCTGAGAGCTCTTTTCTGCGAGGCATGGTTCACATCAGGCAGTGCTTCTTGAAACCAGTAAACCCAAAACTGGTGTGTGTTTTTAAAGGGCAGGACAGCTTTCAGCAACACATCCAATAAAAATCACACTGATTGGACTCAAGGTTGGCTCACTCCTGGCTCCAATTAGCTCTTGGAGAAGTCATTAGGCTACGGGTTCACATACCTTTTCCACCCTGCACTGTGAATGTTTACATGTTCTGTTCAATAAAAACATGAACACATATAAAGTTTGTGTTGTATTATTTTAAGCAGACTGTGTTTTTCAAATTGTTGTGACTTATATGAAGATCAGAGCACATTTTATGACCAATTCATGCAAAACTCCACGTAACCCCAAAGGGTTCACACACTTTTTCTTGCCACTGTACCTCGATACGAGTGGAATGGCATGCTCCGACATAAAGAAAAGCTGCCATACTCACAGATTCCGCTAATCTTTTCATGTTTTAATGATAAAAAATCTGGGTAAGTGCCCACATTTTTTTTTTTGGAGTTGAATATTGATACAAGTTCTAAAAGATTTTGGGAAGAACAACACAGAACATGTGTGATTTATTGGCAATTGTGCTGAAAAGAACACCGCTTCTGCAAAATACATATAAAAGAGATCAGCGCACACAGAAAATATACAGCAGAAAAGGCTATTTAAACCAAATATCTGAAAAGTGAGATTTTCAGGGATGTAGTTGCACCTTACAGCCATGACATGTGGCGCTCAGCTATGTATCCCAAAGCCGTCGCGAGTTTCACCTCCTGGAGTCCATAGGACTCCTTAGAGGCTTGTGCGGCCGAGCCGCGAGCCCTGCACGATCTCACAAGATCCTGCAGGGCAGCAGAATGATTAGTGGTGGGAGAATGGGAACTACTTGTTCTCAGTTTCACTCTGCTCCCGGCGCCCAGAGGCAGCAGATCGGGCCGCCGTTCATGCCGCGGGATGAGAGTTGAGTATCTGATTTTTTGGGGGGTTTGCAATCCATATGCTTAACATTGAAGCACAAAGTACAGTAAGCTCACGCAAGCACTGATGCGAGGCGCTAATGGATTTTTTAACCCATTAGCATTTGAAATGTAAAATGGGGAGGGGCATGCGTTAGTCACTTAACCTAGTACTGCCGCTTACATAGCAGAGCGCTAACGCTAGCGTTAAGAATGTAATAGTGCCCAATATCTCAGCGAGAAACCCACTTATACCCAATTGCCCATTACACTGGCTAGTTAGGTGTCCATCCATAGGTTACTCGGCTTCACTGGCTAGACCAGGGGCCAAAATTATTGCAGGATTTAAAAAAAAAAAAAAAATGTATATAGCAAATCTTGCCCGATTCCTTTGTATATTTACTAGCTTGATATTTGTTTAGGTCTTCTCGAAATCATTAAAGTGTTAAGGGATGAGGAATGCCTCTGCTCGCAGATCTGCAGATAGACCTGTTCCAGCGGCTACATAAGATCTAATATTGGATTTTTTTTTTTTTTTACCTGCTTGACAAGTTGTAACTGGAAATCACAAGACTGTTGAAACAAGCAAAAGGCGCATTAATGACGGAGTAACAGAGCTTGTCCTGTGTTATGAAACCTGTAAGGGTCACTAAATACATTTCTGCAATACGTTTTGGCAGGAGAAGGAAAAGGCAGGCATGGAAGGATAAAACATTCTTTTAAGGACATTTTACACCTTTCAGCTGTGGGGCTGCAGTTTTAATCCATCTTTTAAGGAAATCTAGCGCTCCCTCTTTTTTTTTTTATTGGCGAGGCTGCTAAATTTCACGATAATCCTGGTTTTTGTCTCCTACCCATTAATAATCTGCAGCCAATGCATTTTTGTTGCTTGTAGCCCATTAAATGAAAGCTTCAAAGTGCTGAGAAGCTTAGAAGATATTTTTTATTCTTCCGATGTTCTTTCGTGTTGATCTATTGCTGTTTGGCTTCTTTTTTTTTTTCTATAAATGTAAAATTTTCTTTGAAGAGTTTTAGTGTCCAAATATACGCAGAGTTCACATCAAGATGCAAAGTTACAAAAGAAAAAAGAAATTAAATTAAAAAGAAATTCAAATAAAAGAGAATAAAAAGGAGGTGGGGACAACCCATGTTACATCTACAGGACTTTCACTACAATTACTTTTCAATCAATGTAACATAGAATTAATTAGGTTGAAGAGCTAATGTTTTTTTTTGTTTTGTTTTTCTAACACAGAAAAGATTACCATAGTTCCCACGGTACTACTAGTGTTGGTCGCTGAGCCGTGTATCGTGAGCCATTCTTTCTTCTCATAGAAGGATTGACATATATTGTTTGGAATGAGGGTAGTAAAAAGTTTAGACATATTGGAGGAAGGCCCAATTAGTAGGTATGAAAATTCCATAGATGAAGGCACTTCATAATCATTCTGAAGTTGGGGGAAGGATATTCTGTTGCGTGCAAGATAGGTCAAAGTAACCAAATTTATTAAATCCATGGACTTGGATTAAATTGAGGAAATTTATGTTGAAGGGCTTCTAAAGCGATCTAGGGGAATTATTCCATAATTTTATCCCAAATGTGTACAGACATATTTAATCTATCTCAACCTAGAAGCCAGCTCAACACTAGCGTCAGCTTAAAAGGAGGTCATAGCGCTGCGACCAGATCGCCTTCGAATCGCTCACAGGTTAAAAAACCCGTTAGCGCGTGTTTACTTTACTTTCCGCTCCCTATACCTAACATGGGGAGCACAAAGTGAAAGCAGAGTAACTAGCGTTAGTAACTAATGTTAGGACCAAGTGATCCTAAGTGCTGGCACCAATGAAAAGGTTAACACCAGCTCAGAGGTGTAGGTAATGGACTGCGCTGCTGCAGAATCCGTTACCTGCAGTTAAAACCCCAATAAAAAAAATAAGATACTCACCTCTCTTCCCACGGCGAGAACGGTGGCCCAATCTGCTGCTTCTGGCCACAGGGAGCAGAGGGAGACTGGGGGAAGAAAGTCCCCTGTCTCCCGCTGCGATCACTCCGCCGACCAGCGGGATCTCACGAGAGGTGAGATCCTGCTTGTCATGTGACCCAGCAGTGCAATCCTCCGTGGAGTCCTATGGAGGGGGTGATGGGGACGGCGCTGTAGCACTGCCCCAACATCTGCAAGCTTTGCGATCGCTAAGGGGCAGGCTGCCGGACTCGGCGCCTGCCCCGCAATCTGCTGGGGAAACCAGGATGCAAAGGGGAAGTTAACGGACACCAAGTTTTCCCCTTTGCATCCAGCTTTTAGCTCAAAGCCTTAGATATTTTCAAGTAGGTAAATAACTTTTTATAGAGATGTGTGTATAAAGAAAAAGTCAAGAATTGTATGAGCCAGAGGCAATATTCTAGAGCCCGTGGCAACCCGGAAACCTACAGCCAACACAGATACATAAGCTGTACTTCTGCCAAATTAAATTTACTCTAATATTCAATGAGTAGCTCCCCTATCCGAGCTATATTAGTCCTTACAAAAAAGACCCACAGCTTTTTTCCTCCCAGTCTGCGTCCGCACGTGGTTTCTTTCAACTGCAGGTCTCTTTAATATTTCTCATTAACTCATACAGTAGAATCGTCCAAATGGGCCGTAATCTGCTCCAAGCATTCGCAAATTCCCCGGGATTCGTGGCGCACAATGGCTTTTTATTTTAGTGGCAATCTATAAAATGTAATAACATGCAGGCTGGAGTGTTTATGGAAGGAGCGGAGTTATTCCTTGATGCTCTGGAGAGCTGAACAAAATCTAATTTACAGAGCGTGAAAGCCCTTCACTTCTTAGGCCTGGCAGTGTGGGACAAAGCCTGGCCGCTGCTGCCGCTGCTCGTATCTGCGAGTCACTTGTAGCAATTGCTTTGTAAAAAACGTTCTTTGGTTACAAAAACTCAATGCGGCTTTTGAACTTAAATCCAACAAAAACTCACGGAATAATAATGAACCTGTCAGCCAAAAATCAACTTTAGGTGGTTTTACAGAGCAGCAAAAAAGAGGTTTCTATGTTGCGTAAACCTGAATTGCAATCAAATGTAAAGCTTGCGGATCTAGGGATATTTTTGTTTTTACTTTCCTCCCCATCCTCATGATACAAGCTCTCTGTAAATGTAGTATACAAACTAGATATTACACCTTAAGGAAATGTCATTAGGTCATCTGTCACCATATCGACTGTAATTTTGTACAATTTGTTAGTCATCTCCAAATAAATGTAATGGCAGCGAACATGAATTCTTGTAGCCTCCATTACACTTTATTCATGACTAAAGAAAGATATGTTCTGGATCCTGCCTGAAAAGGCTAAGTGAAACTTTTTTTTTTTTACCAATTACTAGATCATTTTAGATCTTTTTTTTCCTTTTTCAAAATAATTTCACCCTGTTCCAACAAGCACTACCCAAATTTATTTCAATTATTTCCTACCTATAGCGAAGTATTTTTATCGAACAAAAGAGTCCACACACATAGGTCTCCCTTCTGATCTATATGCACGCCATTTACTTTGATTCTTCAACGTGGGTCACATAGTAGTGCATTGTAGAATCAGGGACATATCTGCTAAGTAGTGCGCATGCATTTATGTCAGGATGAGGAAGTCTGCGGACTCCACTTACAAGTAGGATTAACGAACTAAAATAGGAAAGATGTAAATTAGGCAAATGCTTGTTTTAATAATATGATGAATTTGTATAATTATAGGTCCAAAACAAATAGAATGCCCAGTGAAATTCTTCCTATATAAATTTTGCTAGGTCTCAAACACAAGGCAGTTAATAACAGCTCAGAGTGAGTGTAGCTGCTATTAGCAGCTCCTGTACAAAGTAAATGAGTACTTAATATACATTACTTCTGGGCCGCAAGCAAAGTTTAACATAGGCCGGGGTCAGACAAGCATTTTGCAGATCAGAACATCCGTGATAGTGGACGTTCCTTCCACTCGGACGCTCAGCTTTGCAAGACTTGAGCCTCCTATGGAGGATCGCGCTTTGCAGTCCCGTCAAATGCGCGGCACAGCGCTTCGTAGGGGAGGCTTTCAGAACATCCACAATGCGCAAGCTACAGCGTGTGGCCAGCACTGGCGAAGCATCACAACGCTGTGAAGGACACAGGGTGTCACGTCAGCACAGGAGCACATAGTGTGCTCATCTGACCCCGGCCTTAACGGTTTGGTAGAATCAGGCCCAGCGTGGGAACCACAGCTTTCCCCTCCGACATTCAGAAGCAAGGGCATGTGTAGTACTATTGGGCTAGAACTGAGAACACCACATTTTTTTAAATGGTTTTATTTATTCAATAAAACAGTTGTAATAGAACGACAAAATCTAATTAATACACGAGAGTTGGATTAACTAAAATCATCAGTCTTAACTCTACATTTTGTGAATAACACCCACTGTTTGTGCAGTCCCATATTTCTTCTTTTGAGGAATGAGCTACCGAGACAAATGCTGATATCACACCCACCTCGTATGCTACGGATTGCTAGGTCAGCATTAGCCGTACAGTGCTAGCGCTGATCTATTCAATCAGCGAGGCAAAGACGAACAAAATGTTCCATTTACAAAATAGAATTCCATTTATAATCTGAGGATAAGATAACAAACAGCTGAATGTAGTTATGGTTTGGTAGTACCCATACGCATCCATAATCTCGCACTGCTGCAGGCACGCTGGGGCACCTGGGAGACAAGAAGCACCAACTTCAAGTCACTTGGCATTGAATAAACAATGTGTAAAAGACGGATTCACAGATCTGAAACAATGAAGCGTTAAAAAGTAATTAATTCAAATACACTACAGCTTGGAAGCCAGAGGCACAATCACGATTCCATTGCAATATTCCATTCTTGGAAAAACAAATATACTGTATGTTAAATTATATACACACTGACATTTTCAGCCATGAATTTAAAACACTAAATACCCTAAACGGGGACAGCACTTAACATGTTAAGTGCTTCCTGCAAAGGTTTAGTCTGATGGAGCTAATATCTTAATATGTTTACTCAAATTTTTCCTGTCCTTTGTGAAATGCCCTAACGTTATATATAGCGTTGGGGTTTGCATAAATCCCTGCAAAGTCGTTGGGTACGTTAGAGCTTTTTTAACAATATCCATATTGTGCCCAGGGTCTACTTTGTGAGAAGATCTGCCTTAGATGGATCTGCACAATTAATGAACTGGTGGCAGAAAGAGGATTTAGAAAACAAAAAGGTAGTAAGTTAGGTAAATAGCAATGCAGAACGAGCACAGCAAGAGACATGGCGATAGCTAAACTGGCATTGTCATAGGTCATCTCAACATCTCCAAATAATTACAAAGTTTACAAAACATTAAAAAAACAGCATAGATTATTCTAAAAGAAAAACAATGAAGCAGAAACGCCACCCAGGACATACTTGAAAAGAGGAGAAATCACAATGTATCCTTCCTGGTAAAATACTTTCTCAAAACAAAACAAAAAACCCTGTCAGTGATAGTCTGGAAAGGATAGACATCTCACTGTCCCAGGGTAGGAAAGAGATGCTCCAGGTGGTCAGAACTGACCTATTACTCTACGGATACATTGTAAAGCATTTGAAAACATGCCCCAAAATATATATATATAAATAAATAAAATAAATCAGAGGATTGTGAAGGGATTAAAATAAAAGATGGCTACTTTTGAAGTTCCTGCATTTGCTGTAGTTGCCAGGGAAGTGAAACCTGTCAAGACCCGGCAGTCCCATATACAGTTGTGTTCAAAATTATTCAACCCCCACTGAAAATGAGTGTTTTGGCCAGTTTGACATGGATTTTGATCATTCAGTCATCTTGCTTACAATTAAATCAAAGAGGCACGTGTAGGTCAGACAAATATAACATAACATTTATAATGAAATAACCACAGATGTCTTTTCTGTGCTCACATCATTATCAGTTTTATTCAACCCCCAAGTGACATTCAATCTTAGTACTTATAACTGTAAAAGGATGTTGTACTAACAGCTTTTAAACGTGAAGCATAGCTTGACACAAGTGTCTTGCAGCGATCTACGGGTATCTTCGCCCATTCGTCATGGGCAAAAGCCTCCAGTTCAGTCACATTCTTAGGCTTGCGCACTGCAACTGCTTTCTTTAAGTCCCACCAGAGGTTCTCAATCGGATTTAAGTCAGGTGACTGCGATGGCCACTCCAAAATGTTCCAGCCTTTAATCTGCAACCATGCTCTAGTGGACTTGGAGGTATGCTTGGGATCATTGTCCTGTTGAAAGGTCCAACGTCTCCCAAGCCTCAGGTTTGTGACGGACTGCATCACATTGTCATCCAATATCTCCTGGTACTGAAGAGAATTCATGGTACCTTGCACACGCTGAAGCTTCCCTGTACCTGCAGAAGCAAAACAGCCCCAAAGCATGATTGCCCCCCCCCGCCATGCTTCACAGTAGGCAAGGTGTGCTTTTCTTCATAGGCCTTGTTCTTCCTCCTCCAAACACAGCGTTGATCCATGGGCTCAAACAGTTCTAATTTTGTTTCATCAGTCCACAGAACACTATCCCAAAACGTCTGTGGTTTGTCCACATGACTTTTGGCATACTGCAGTCGACTCTTCTTATTCTTTGGAGACAGCAAGGGTGTGCACCTGGGAGTTCTGGCATGGAGGCCTTCATTACGCAGTGTGCGCCGTATTGTCTGAGCTGAAACTTCAGTACCCACATCTGACAAATCTTTTCTCAGTTCCTCAGCAGTCACACGGGGACTTTTCTCCACTCTACGCTTCAGGTAGCGCACAGCAGTCGAAGTCAGCATCTTCTTTCTGCCACGACCAGGTAGCGTTTCAACAGTGCCCTTTGCCTTGAATTTGCGAATGATGCTTCCTATGGTCTCTCTTGGTATGTTTAACATCTTTGCAATCTTCTTATAGCCATTGCCCTTCCTGTGAAGAGTAATCACCTCTTCTCTTGTCTTCCTGGACCATTCTCTTGACTTTGCCATGTTTGTAACCACACCAGTAAATGTCTAGAAGGAGCTGAGTATCACAGTCATTTTAAAGCTGCCTAATTGGTGCTTATTATGCTTTATTGCTGCTCCGTGACATCCACAGGTGTTTTCAATACCTGATTGAAAACACTTGAATGAACCTCTGTTCTTCAGAGTGGTAGTCTTTCAGGGGTTGAATAATTGTGTCAATGAAGAATTCACAAAAGAAACATTTACTACTGTATTACAAAACCAATTGATGTCATTTTAGTTGCATATGGTTCTTTAAAAAGTCCTTGTAGGATTTCATTCTGAATACAATTACAAATGTACACTAAATTCCCTAAAACCCTTTACAGCATTGGGGGTTGAATAATTTTGAACACAACTGTATGCCTGGAGTTCATGGCAGTTGAAGTTCAGGTTTTCTGCTGTACAAAAAGTGAACAATAACTCCCAAAATGGGCATGAAGTAGTAAGGAAATATACTTCTCCCAATGATACGTATGAGTGAGGACTTACAGATGTAGTTATGTGTACAGGAGACAATGACAGGATCACTTATGCACTATATCCCAAGTCATAGTTCCACAAATCCAATTACCAGGAAGCCACTGGTTCCAAAAAAAAAAAAAAAACACATGTTTTATACAAAATACATGAACCATTACTTGGCATTGGCTCCCAAAAATGTTTTGTGGGCACCTAGGTTTCCTTTATCGGCAATTGATGTAAATTTGTCAAGGCCTGACCTAAGCAAGTGACAGACAGGTTGATGGTATTCGGAGAGTCACTAATCTCATACGTACATATATCTAAATATCTCGTAAGAATAATAAGAAAGAATCAATTAGTTTTTATAGAAAGACGTTTTATTTAAAAATTCTAACTATCTCTTCAAGATGTGAGCCACTTATTAAATCATGCGAACGTTAAAGCTTTTAACGAGTCCGATTGCTGCTTTGTTCTTGTTATGTTGCGTGTAAATGTGTTCTTGAAACAACATCAAAAGCAGACCACTAGTAAAAAACCAAAACAAAAAGTACTCTTTCTATACTATGCAGGTTATCCATAAAGGAACTGGTGTTTCTCTCAGCCAGAGCACTTGACAACATTAAACTGTCCATGATGAATTCCCGCTAAGCCTCCTTGTCATATTGTGCGGAGTCTGGCGTACACATGCTGGCTAATTTTAAAATTCCGCATTGAAGTAGCAATTGCTTTCGTGATAAATACCTCTCCCCTGATACAAAACACCTGGGAGTGGAAACCCATTACCATCTGTTCGGGTTCCCGCCACATCTAATGCGACAAATAATTCTGTCAACTCAGTCTAAAATTAAATGGATTCTCGCACACGCCATCAAAAAATAAATAAAAAAAAATCACTAAGTTACAGTCTGATTACATCCTGCATCGTCAGCTGGAGGGACATGTGGGTATGTTCTTTTTATACAGGGTTAAATAAATCCGGGGACAAATATCTACGAGCCACAAGAATTTCTCTCCTAGAATGGTCTGTAATTTTGTGTCTATGTACGTACAACTTTTTTCTGCCTCCTAAAATATGTTATTGGCTTCTAGGCTAATTTAGTGGCTCCTAAGCCCCTTCCCTGCTGAACCATTTTGACCAGTTTTGCTCACTAAGTTTAAACACCAGTTGAAGACCGGTTTAATTACTTTGCCCAGACTAATTAAATATAATTTTTTTCTTCCCAGATTGTCGTACAGATTTATTGAGACCCTGGTTGTCTTAGTAGTATTATAAGTGATGGGAAACTATCCAGTCATAATAAAGAAGGTAATGGCTGGATGGAGTAGAGGTAACATCACTGCTCTATAAACGTGGAGACCAGGGGCGGACTGACAAGTAATGGGGCACCCAGGCAATAGTAGTTAGTGGGGGGGCCTTCTGTCACGCCTACACAATAGGCCACACCCATAAACCCCTCCCATACAACGTACAACCCACATGCACATTGTTGCGTTAAAGAATTTGTTCGCACAATTTTCAACTATTAATTTTAACGAGTTAAAAAAATCCACTCGGGCCCCCAGCGAGTTGGATAATCCATTGTGCCCCCTCCAGACTTACAAACTGCCACTGCTCTGATGCGGTAGCCATCACACAGTCGAGGCAGCTACGGCCGCGGCACAGAACAATAAAACTCACACATACCTACCGCACATGGATATACACCGCCCCCAGCAGCTCGCACATGGATATACACCGCCCCCAGCAGCTCGCACATGGATATACACCGCCCCCAGCAGCTCGCACATGGATGGATATACTCCACCCCCAGCAGCTCGCACATGGATATATATTGCCCCCAGCAGCTCGCACATGGATATATATTGCCCCCAGTAGCTCGCACATGGATATATATTGCCCCCAGCAGCTCGCACATGGATATATATTGCCCCCAGCAGCTCGCACATGGATATATATTGCCCCCAGCAGCTCGCACATGGATATATATTGCCCCCAGCAGCTCGCACATGGATATATATTGCCCCCAGCAGCTCGCACATGGATATATATTGCCCCCAGCAGCTCGCACATGGATATATATTGCCCCCAGCAGCTCGCACATGGATATATATTGCCCCCAGCAGCTCGCACATGGATATATATTGCCCCCAGCAGCTCGCACATGGATATATATTGCCCCCAGTAGCTCGCACATGGATATATATTGCCCCCAGTAGCTCACACATGGATATATATTGCCCCCAGTAGCTCGCACATGGATATATATTGCCCCCAGTAGCTCAGGGGCCCAGTTTTGTAAGGCAAGTTCCGACCACAGCGGCGCACTACCAAACCACCTCATTGGCGGCACTGCAGCATGCCTACCTGGGCCCACATTCTCAAACAAGAGGAGTGCACCCTGCATTGATGCCGCCGCCACCCCCCCCCCCACGTGATGCACACGCGTATCAGGTGAGGGAGCAGGATCAATGCAGCGTGCACTCCTGTTTTAGAATGTGGGGCCCAGGTAGGCACGCTGCAGCGCCGCCGATGAGGCAGTTTGATAGTGCGCCTCCGTGGTCGGAACATACCTTACAAAACCGGGCCCCTACTGACCCACAAGCCCTCGGGCAGCGCCCGAGCGGTCAGCCACCCCTGGTGGAGACACAGATTCAATCCCGGCAAGAGCACCTCTCCAGTAAGTGTCGTTTGGGCAAGACACCTAACCGTACATACCTCGGCACCCAGGACATATTGAAAACGAGAGAAATCTCAAATGTATCTGTAACGGTTGGCCCCCTCTTGGGCCATCGTGGTGGCTTGGAACATGGAGTGTAGCCCTAAAGGCAGCTGAGCTACTGACTGGACACTGGACAAAATCAATAAAACAAACTTGTTTCTCCAAAAGCAAGGAGCACAGAAGTAGGACTGAATTGCAACGAAGCTCCAAAGGTTTCAAGACAGACAGATAACCCAGGACACGCTCAGAAACACAACCAATGAATGACAGTAGATGAATTATGCAGGCTGCAGAGCAGTCAACAAACTGACAGACTTGGCGAAACAGGACCTGAACTGAACACTACTTCAGGATGATACAGGAACCAGACAGTGACACATGGACCAGGAGGGCCAGGAGAAAACTAAAGGAATCCCTATGCTGGGAATACTTCTAAGAAAAACTTTCACAAAGAATTAACAGATAAATATAAATAAGAAGGGCAAGGGATAAACAAGACAGACAAAACAACCTGCACTGAGAAGGTCCTTATAATGGCCTCGGAGACTATACTAAACTAGGACAAACAAAACACATGAAACATGAAACATAAGAATGGTCATTCAGGCAAGGTTGGCAACAGATCAGCATACAGAGTACCAGGAGTCAGCAGAAAAGGATAGTCAGGAAACACAGCCGAGGTCAAAACCATAATGCACTAGAACAAGAATGCTTTGCAGCAACACAGGGAACTAACAGGACATAACCACCATCCAACTCCACAAACCGTCAATGAGGCTCTGTGCTGCTGGGATATTTATAGGGAGTGGGTCTGTGTGATTGGGCCATGTGACCCCAGACCAGGAGATCACCCCAGAACAGTCCCAAACAGCATGGCCAAACACACCACAGGGGGAAAACAGACGTCAAGACCCTTCACCACCAGGGGGCGCAGCCAAAACCAGGGAAAATGTAACAGTATCCTTCCTGGTAAAATACTTTGTAAAAAAAAAAAAAAAAAATTACATTAACCATGACGATTAAGAAAGAAAGTTCGGAGGAAATAAAATTCTTGTCTTGGTACAGTGTAAGAAAATCAAAACAAAATGAAACGAATATATAAAAATCTCACAAAACGCACTGAGCACAAGCTGTCCTGAGAAGAGGTAAAATCCAAACGTGGACTTCCCTCCACCATGCAGTTATTTTTTTTACCTATCCATGTGATGACGGGCACTTGTAGTTCCGCCATGTCCAGTTTCATCACTGTGCAGTGGAGCTCTAGGTCACAGTCTTTGAGATGAGGTGACAATTAAGGGGCCCAAGGACAAAACAATGAAAGTATCAAGATATGAAGTTTAGAATAAGTGTCAAGACATAACTTGCGTCGCTTACTGGAAAACTACACACAGCATCTGCAACCATCTCCACTGGAGCGTTCAAGAGAGAGACCGTTCTGCCATTTATTTTTATACAAAAAGCACAGCTGAAACAGCTCGCATCAGCAATGGCCATTATTTTAGGCTTTATACAAAACCAACCATGTGGTACAAAGTATAAATTGCAAACAATCCAAATAATGATAAAACAGATCCACTGCTTGCCAATTTACATCAACATCTGCCAACTACATAATTTTTGGAGCCAGGGAATTATATATATATATATATATATATATATAATATCGTTGTGTTAAGAAAGTCACAAATTTAGGAGCATGTTGCTACCAGGTCACGGAATGTATCAAGTGCTTGTGTTCTGCTTTTCCTATGAATGATATATAATCCCTTAAGCAAATCAGATCAAGACATGGTTATCTACGGAATCTGTTAAATATTTCAGCACTGTTTGACCATGCTTAGCCATATGTTCCTAAAACATTACCTTGGGCTTCCAACATGTCTGGATTATTTCACAATAAACCTGTATACAAAGCTGGCTCTCGGAAATGTATAGTTGGATTCAAAAGTTGGATACAAATCTGCTAAACCTTGGTCTTAGGTACAACAGTAAAATTTTAAATTAACCAGTAGCCACCAATGAATTAAAGGGGTTCGTCTGGTGCAGATATTTAGGAACCAACTAGGAGCCTGTGGCCACATGGCATCTGGATTAGTCAAGCCCAAAGACATATTATAGTTTTGAGGCAGTAGTGAAAAGAAGAGATGCAAGGTAGAGAATAATAGAAAAAGGAAGATGGTAACCAAATGGTAGGCTCACCATGTTTAACGACAGAAAAAAGTCTTGAAGCTGTGCCATTGGGATTGTAAGGATTAGATTTTGAAAAACTGTCATCACACGTGCCATGGTGCACATCCGTGCCATATGAATGTCAAAGAACCTGTCGTGGCTCGGTATTTTAATGGAGCAATGAAAAGTCGAAAATCTTTTTTGTTGGAATTTCAGGTAATAAAGCTGGGTCCACGGATGAGTATGAGCAAGGTTATGATAAAAATCTTCTCCGGTACATACCTGCTGTCTTACAGCTTAAAGTTCCTCCCCTTAAAAATTGGGTAGATGTTGTTCACCGCTTGTATGCACAAGTGTAGCACCAATCCTTGGCTGAACGATTGCTACGGAGAGCGTTCAAAGACAGGATGATGTCAGCTTGCAAAGTTGGTTCTTGGCTGTGGCGTTATTCAAATCCTGTCTGCCGAGTGTCAGCTGCATGGGCAGAGGAATCTCCTCTGATTCACATCGCAATATTGGGTAAAAAGGGCAGGAGGGAGAGGGAACACTCCACAGAGTCTGACCACTTTAATTAGCTAAAGTGGTCAGGGTGCATAGATTGCCCATTTAAACCAGAGTGACCTGAGACCAGGGTCACATGAGCACACTCAGTGAGTCCTTAGTGACCCCTCCTCACAGTATTCGTCGCAGCAGGATGATGGCTCGACTGGGAGGGTCACACTGTGTAATGTACGTAATAGTATCTCACGTTACACTGGACGTGTTGAAACCCTCCCCGTCAAAATGCTATGACTGATGTTCGACAGGCCTACAAAGCATGATCTTTCATAGGAGGTGCACTCAGCGAGGTGGTCACATGGGCGTCTGAGTGGAGAGAACGCTCGTTCTTATGGACGTTCCCGTCACACTTGTGTGACCCCTGTGCCAGGGGCCTCCCATCACCCTAGACCAGTCATTGCAGTACTAAGGGTGAGTTGACAAAGCAGAGGTTTTGTTGTCAACTTGGTGGGATCTTAAAAGTCTAATGTAAGTTTTCTTTACTTTTTTGACTACTGAAGTTACCCATTATTCAATCTGATTTATGCATTGAAAAAACCCTATTTCAAACAAAAAAAGGTTCACACACATAGAAGAAATAGGTAAAGTGCACGCAGTTGGAATAAAGGTAAATTTTTACATACACGCTTAGCTCAATTGATCCTCCTTAGGTCGCCATATAACATGCAAAGAAAATAATATAGAAGATTAACGTGCAGTATATCCCTTATATTTATATACTTCTATTATCCTTCTAATTGCACACTCATAGAAACATAGAAAAATGTCGGCAGATAATGAACCTTTCGGCCCATCTAGTCTGCCCAATTACATGGATACTTTACCTGGATTTATCTTTTGTTTAGGATAGCCTTATGCCTATCCCATGCCTGCTTAAATTCAATTACTGTTTTGGCCTCTACCACTTCAACTGGAAGACTGTTCCATGTATCCACCACCCTCTCAGTAAAAGAATGCTTTCTGATGTTACTTTTAAACCTTTGCCCCTCTAATCTAAGACTATGTCCTCTTGTTTTGCTACTTTGTTTCCTTTTAAATATACTCCCTTCCTCTACCTTGTGGATTCCCTCTACGTATTTAAATGTTTCTATCATATCTCCTCTGTCTCGTCTTTTTTCCAAGCTGTACATGTTAAGATCATTAAGCCTTTCCTGGTAACTTTTCTCCTTCAAGCCGTACACCATTTTAGTAGCCCTTCTCTGAACTCTCTCTAAGATGTCTATATCCTTCTGGAGATCCGGTCTCCAGTACTGCACACAGTACTCCAAGTGAGGTCTCACCAGTGCTCTGTACAGTGGCATGAGCACTTCCCTTTTCCTACTGCTAATACCTCTCCCTATGAAGAGCCCAGACTGGCTCTAGAGAATATCGCCTTATGGGCATTTTTCTTCTTTTTCTCAGCTCCCCATCCACCTTTCACTTTCTTCCTTTAAAATTTTTCCCATATGCAAAGTAATAAAAAAAATAATCTGAAAATCCCCTAGCGTAATTCCCAGGCTGTCGTTTATATGTCCCCATGATCATTTCATCATATAAACCCAGGGAGGGAATAAAGTTTGTATAAATTATTTTTACCAGCTGATGAAGCCGATTCGCTGGTGAAACACGTTCTGGAGTATTTTTTGTTTTATTAAAAAGTGCTTACCTTTTACCCTGCTGTCCCAGGATTCTTTTTGGAGCGGTTCGGTGGATCCCCCCCCCCCCAGTTAAAAAACTCCACAGACGATTATCCCACAGCCTAGGAAGGCTCACCCCAAGAGTAAGTTTTCAATTGGCTCTCTCTTTATATAAAGACTGTAAATTACAGAATTACGCTATGGGATTTTCTGATTTGTTTTTACTTCACATATGGAAAAATTTAAAAGGAAGAAAGTGAAAGGTGGATGGGGACCTGGGAAAAAGGAATAAAAATACCCATAAAAGGCGATATTCTCTAAAGCCAGTCTGGGCTCTTCATATGTGAGTGTGCAATTATAAGGAAAATATAAATATAATGGGTACATAAGAGAAAAAAAAAAAAGGGTAATCTGCGCTTATACCTATAACACCGTGTGAAACAAAAAAAAACACAATTATAGGTTTTAGTTTACTTGAATGGCCATTCAAGTGTAAGCTCAACTGCCGCGTCAAGGCACCTCTAACAAAGGGGAGTCCTACCTAATGAAACCAAAGGCTGCTTTCTAGCAAGCCACATGAGGAAGACTGGTGTTCTAGGGATAAGCGCAGATGACACTTTTTTGCTTGTTATATTTTATACATGTTACATCTGGTAGTTGCAGCTGTCCCAGTGGGGATCAGGCGCGACAAAGTTTTTTCTGTATTATAAATATAAAAGGGATATACTGCTCAATAATCTTCTATATTATTTTTCTGCATATTATATGGAGATCCAAGGAGGATCAATTGAGCTACTAAGCATGTATGCGCTTTACCGATTTCTTCAATGTATTTACATTTTTTGGTTTGAATGTGTTTTTTTGGGGGGGGACCACTGTCCAGGTATATATATAGCGACAAAAGGATTGGTGTGTTGGGTGTGGAGCTCCACTTATATTGTATACATAAAAAAAAAAAAAAATAGAATAAAAAACAAATACGGGTAAGGCGCAAAGTGTATTTGTGGTCAGAATATCCCAATAGTCACGATCGCCTATACACACACATATGTACGTACCTGTTATGACCTCAGCCCCTGCGGCGCGGCCTGGGGGGTCTGGGCAAGATTCTGTGCCAGGAGCTGGCTGGCTGCCAGCCCTGGGGAATGGCTAACCGGCGTCCGAGGGGGCGGGGCCTAGCATGGTCACGAGGAGCCGCCTGGTTTAAAACAGGGCGCGAGGAGTTGCCTCATTGCCCTGTCGTGGAGTCTGATCTTGCCTCTCTGTTGCCAACCCAATTTTTGTATACGATCCCTGCTCCTGTTATTTGACCTGATTTTTGACTATTCTCTGCTGATTGATTACGATCGCCTGTGTGGGTTTATGGTGGTTTAACCCCATGCTTGCCGCTGGGGTGTTTACACGCTACTGGGGAAGTGTTCCTTCTCATCGGTGGGTCTTGTCAGTGGCCTCTCTAAGTGCCTATACCCAACCAAGGATTCACGTTCTCCAGCCACATATATTGTTTATATCCGCGATCGCAAAGTCCTGCTTATTTAACCCCTTCACTGCTGAGCCATTTCACGTCTTAAAAAAAGAAAAAGAAAACCAAAGCACATGATGCTACACAGCCTACACGCTCATCACGGATATGACAAATATGTGAAGAAACTGCATTATGGAAGAGAACTTTATGAAGATAAAAGGGCTGGGATATGGCACGGAGTATAGCTTAATCCCCAAAATTAATGGTGCCATTAGGTGAAAGAGGAACGGCTTACATCTAGTGGGAAGAAAGAAAAAAAAAATCCCAAAACATAGATTATCTCCTGAAAAACCTACACACAGGAGAAAAACACAGACGCACCTGCACTTAGTGTAGAAATCTTTCTTTGCAAAATATCTTTGTGGTTTCCAAGAGGCACCAGTACTGTAATTTAGCAAGAAATGGAAAATGGACTTTGTTTTTCAGAAATGTGCTAACCGCTGGATTAAAATCTAAGCACAAAATAGGAAATGGAAGCCTTAAAATCCACATATTTATTAGAAAGTCTTGGTTTGGCCATTTAACATGTCTATAGGATGACACATTGCTTGAATAGGATCAGCGTGAGAAAAAAAAGAAATATTACACACACATTAGCACAATGTCACACTTAACTTCTTTCCACACAAGAAGAAGTTTAATTTGGCTGAACACCAGGTCAACTGGGCCTCATAAGACAAAAACATTGATAGGCCTTTCTCTGGAAATCCAGGGCATCTGGCAGGTACAACAGTCATTGATTCAGTGAAGAGGTTAAAAATCAAACCTTATGTAAGCTTGAGAACCACAGCCAATGCTGACAGACTAAAAAGAAATGATGGTCAGAATTACGTTTTTTTTCCCCTCCTTTAGTTGCCTTGGAAGTGACTTGCGACTTGCAAAAATGCGAAATAAAGCAAGAAAGTAGAAAGCAGATCTGTACGACCCTTTCCCACTCTGCCCATCAGAATGTGGAGCGCGACACAAACAAATCAAATGCACCCCTTAATGTTGTCTTGTCAAATATACAGTTGTGTTCAAAATTATTCAACTCCCAATGCTGTAAAGGGTTTTAGGGAATTTAGTGTACATTTGTAATTGTATTCAGAATGAAATCCTACAAGGACTTTTTAAAGAACCATATGCAACTAAAATGACATCAATTGGTTTTGTAATACAGTAGTAAATGTTTCTTTTGTGAATTCTTCATTGACACAATTATTCAACCCCTTAAAGACTACCACTCTGAAGAACAGAGGTTCATTCAAGTGTTTTCAATCAGGTATTGAAAACACCTGTGGATGTCACGGAGCAGCAATAAAGCATAATAAGCACCAATTAGGCAGCTTTAAAATGACTGTGATACTCAGCTCCTTCTAGACATTTACTGGTGTGGTTACAAACATGGTGAAGTCAAGAGAATGGTCCAGGAAGACAAGAGAAGAGGTGATTACTCTTCACAAGAAGGGCAATGGCTATAAGAAGATTGCAAAGATGTTAAACATACCAAGAGAGACCATAGGAAGCATCATTCGCAAATTCAAGGCAAAGGGCACTGTTGAAACAATACCTGGTCGTGGCAGAAAGAAGATGCTGACTTCGACTGCTGTGCGCTACCTGAAGCGTAGAGTGGAGAAAAGTCCCCGCGTGACTGCTGGGGAACTGAGAAAAGATTTGTCAGATGTGGGTACTGAAGTTTCAGCTCAGACAATACGGCGCACACTGCGTAATGAAGGCCTCCATGCCAGAACTCCCAGGCGCACCCCCTTGCTGTCTCCAAAGAATAAGAAGAGTCGACTGCAGTATGCCAAAAGTCATGTGGACAAACCACAGAAGTTTTGGGATAGTGTTCTGTGGACTGATGAAACAAAATTAGAACTGTTTGGGCCCATGGATAACGCTATGTTTGGAGGAGGAAGAACAAGGCCTATGAAGAAAAGAACACCTTGCCTACTGTGAAGCATGGCGGGGGGTAAATCATGCTTTGGGGCTGTTTTTCTTCTGCAGGTACAGGGAAGCTTCAGCATGTGCAAGGTACCATGAATTCTCTTCAGTACCAGGAGATATTGGATGACAATGTGATGCAGTCAGTCACAAACCTGAGGCTTGGGAGACGTTGGACCTTTCAACAGGACAATGATCCCAAGCATACCTCCAAGTCCACTAGAGCATGGTTGCAGATTAAAGGCTGGAACATTTTGGAGTGGCCATCGCAGTCACCTGACTTAAATCCGATTGAGAACCTCCTCTGGTGGGACTTAAAGAAAGCAGTTGCAGTGCGAAAGCCTAAGAATGTGACTGAACTGGGAGGCTTTTGCCCATGACGAATGGGCGAAGATACCCGTAGATCGCTGCAAGACACTTGTGTCAAGCTATGCTTCACGTTTAAAAGCTGTTATAACTGTAAAAGGATGTTGTACTAAGTACTAAGATTGAATGTCACTTGGGGGTTGAATAAAACTGATAATGATGTGAGCACAGAAAAGACATTTGTGGTTATTTCATTAGAAATGTTATGTTATATTTGTCTGACCTACACGTGCCTCTTTGATTTAATTGTAAGCAAGATGACTGAATGATCAAAATCAATGTCAAACTGGCCAAAACACTCAATTTCAGTGGGGGTTGAATAATTTTGAA
The DNA here is from genome assembly GCA_009667805.1 of Leptobrachium leishanense. Lineage (NCBI taxonomy): Eukaryota > Metazoa > Chordata > Amphibia > Anura > Megophryidae > Leptobrachium > Leptobrachium leishanense. Next base: position 105,805,511 of record CM019065.1, read on the forward strand.
CACAACTGTACAATGTAAAGTAGTGAGTGTACAATACAGCTGGTATAACAGTGTCAATTTGCTGTCCCCGCAAAATAACTCACACAGCCATTAATATCTAAACCGTTGCCAACAATAGTGAAACACCCCCAAGTGAAAATGTCCAAATTGGGCCCAAAGTGTCAATATTTTGTGTGGCCACCATTATTTTCCAGAGCTTCACAGGTTGCCACTGGAGTCCTCTTCCACTCCTCCATGATGACATCACAGAGCTGGTGGATGTTTAGAGACCTTGCGCTCCTGCACCTTCCTTTTGAGGATGCCCCACAGATGCTCAATAGGGTTTAGATCTGGAGACATGCTTGGCCAGTCCATCACCTTTACCCTCAGCTACTACAGCAAAGCAGTGGTCGTCTTGGGGTGTTTGGGGTCATTATGTTGGAATACTGCCCTGCAGCCCAGTCTCCGAAGGGAGGGGATCATGCTCTGCTCCAGTATATCGCAGCACATGTTGGCATTCATGGTTCCCTCAATGAACTGTAGCTCCCCAGTGCCAGCGGCACTCATGCAGCCACAGAACATCACACTCCCACCACCATGCTTGAACTTCCAGTGACCAGTATGAGAGAGTGAGAGCGATAACACACCTGCTCCCCATTAACACCGGAGACCTTGAAACTAGGGATGCACCGATAGCACTTTAAGACCGAGTACGATATTTTATATGTCATGTGAACGCTTTCCAATAAGAACAGACCACATATAAAAATGACCCCAGCTCTCATGGATTTGCCCCCCAGCTCACCTGGAGCTCTCCGTGATCATACTTATCTTCCTGAGCGATGCTGGGAAAGTCTTCGCTCGTGCGCTCGTTGGAAGGCTCCCAGCCATGATCGCGGCTGGGGGCCTTCCAACGAGCGCACGTGCAAAGACTTTCCCGGCGTCACTCAGGAAGATAAGTATGATCGCAGAGAGCTCCAGGTGCCTGTCCAAAAGCTCTATCGGCATTCGGACAGGCCCTGCAGCTGCTCTCCGCGATCATACTTACCTTCCTGAGCGACGCCTGGAAAGTTTCCGCGCGTGCGCTCATTGGAAGGCCCCCAGCCGCAATCACGTGATCGCGGCTGGGGGGGCCTTCCAACAAGCGCACGCGCGTAGACTTTCCCGGCGTCGCTCACGAAGGTAAGTATGAAAGAACGCGGAGAGCAGCTGCAGGGCCTGTCAGAGCAATCGAACAGCCGCCCCAGCCCCTCGGATGCCGGCAAGCCGACTCAATGCCGGCTTCCGGTATCAGGGGAAATATCGGGGGTACTGCACGAGTACCAAGTACTCCTGCAGGACCCGGTATCGGTGCAACCCTACTTGAAACACTAAAGGAGTCACATGACATAGGGAGGGAAAATGGCCAACTGTGCCCAATTTGGACATTTTTACTTTGGGGTAACTCACTTTTGTAGCCAACGATTTAGATATTAATGGCTGTGTGTTGAGTTATTTTTAGGGGACAGCAAATTTATACTGTTACACAAGCTGTACACTCACTACTTTACATTGTAGCAAAGTGTCATTTCTTCAGTGTAGTGACACGAAAAGATATAATAAAATATTTACAAAAATGTGAGGGGTGTACTCACTTCTGTGAGATGGAGTATAATATATATACACGCACACACTCAAAATTTAAAGTTGTAGGAGCTAGTTAGATTTCTAGGAGCCTCTGGATACCCGAGCACCTGATATGTCAAGAACTGGGAATGAATACAAAAAAGTATGAATCTAAATTAGGCATCTAAACTGATATTTTACTAAAGCACTTGCCGACATGTGAATTTCAGCGAGAGAAACCATCTTCCCAAACTCCTTACCAGATTTACATTTTCTGGATCTTTCATGCTGACACATACCAAGTTTGCATGAATCCACAGCGACATCACTTTTCTTGTAGATGGAGAGAAGGAACAAAACCAGACTGCACTGTCATTTTTTGTTAAAAAACGTCAACATTTAGGGCCCACAGAGTGAATCAGTATGAACTGTGGGATCTGTACTACACTCTTAATACATTCATGAAAAATTACACTAGTTATTACAGCATAAAAAAAAAAAAAAAAAAACATGCAGTGAGGGCTTTTTTTTCCCATATATTGAGAAGTAAAGGTCAAGTCTGAGTGAATTATCACTCTATATATTATGCTTTGAAGCAGCCAATGGCTGTAAAAACATGAATAGTAGATCATTAACATGGCAGTCTGAGCAAGCACAAATGTTCACATAATGAACAGCGCATCAATACACCCAGTGCATATATCAACCGGAGTGGAAATGTACAACGAATGGAGAGAAGAGTTTAATTTCATTGTATCCTGAAAGCATCAAACCCAATCCTGTACGGCTGTTTTGTACTATGATCAAGAACATACCTGTGGCTAAATCACCTCCCTACCCCGAACAGCAGTGTATGTAGGCCCCATCTTCTATTCACATGCTACAACCCACTGCTAACCATGGCCCGCTGCCTTCACCTGCCATCCATCATGGAGGTAATTTCTGAGTCTTCCGCGACAGATGCTCTTCATTTCACCTTTGTGTACTGAAAAAAATCATTCCAGGAACAACACGAAAGAGGAAGAAGAAAAAAAAAAAAAAAAGGAAGAAAAAACCCCCCATAAAAACTATAACAAACAGTGAACCAAAATGCACAAATGAGGCAGGCAGGTGGAACCAGTTTTGCAACTTGGTACCAAATGCACGAGTGTTCGCTCTCCACTATTTATATTCCTAAATATCTAATGCCCACCCCCCCCAAAAAAGGGTCACACATATTGAAATACATCTCCCATTATCCACTGTTTCATAAAGAAGTAGTACACCAGTCATGTACCCTAACCCCTAGCTGATATGGGGCCTTTAGGACATTGTAAGGTACATTGATAAACAGAAGAAGAAGAATTTGGCAATAAGCAATTTGTTGTACCACAGAATCAAAAAAACTACTTTTTAAAAAAACAAAAACGGAAACATATACACCAAGGTGGTGGGATTCACCTAGAGTTGCCATAATGTCCGCATATGCTGGGACACATAAAACTCCTGCATGCTAATTGGCGGCACATGAAAGTGCTGCCCTGTGTTTGTAAAATTCATAAGTTACTGGCTTGAAATCACAAACCGAATTCCCTCCAGCATTTTATGAATTGTACATGGAGCGTGAGAGTACTTTCATATGCCGCCAATTAGTATGGAATTATACAAGTCCTGGAAAAAAAATGGCTGATCTAGCAGCCCTAGATTCAGCCCTCATGGATGAAAACACACTAGGCCCTAACTTTTCAGACAGCGTAGGAAAACAAGTACTAGGCAGGACAATACAGGCGGACTTGTACAGCAGGGAGGACATTCCCATCTTATTCTTTGTCTTTTCTTTAATTAATAGCTGAAGAGCTGCCAGAGATATATATATTTTTTTATATTTCATGTACTTATTTTTTGGCAGCCAAATAAACGTGTTGGAACAAGACTGACCACTCCCTGATCAACCGTTCATCGCATCGAGCCTATAATCTTCAAAAAAGAAAAGAAACAAAAAACACATGTACCTAACGCATATATCCCACACCTTGTCAACAACACAGGTACCTCTTCCAAAGTCCATACCCATGTAGCTGGTAGCGATAATCGTAAACAAAATAAATGTATCACAACTCAGATATATGAAACACACCCGCCTACTGCACACAACGAGCTCCATTCCTGAGGAGATTTATTCTCAAAAATTTAAAAAAAGTCAAGAAATATACAATTATAAAAGTTGCTACAACCATTCATTGCAAACAAAACAAAAGAATGTAAGAAGTTCACCTGTGGGAGCCCCCATTTTCCCATTACAGGATACAGCACAGACCACCATTTCCCAAATCTGCCCGCAGAAGGCACTAACAGGCAAGATGGCAGATATTAGAGATCGCCTTGGGGAAATGCAGACTGAATCCTGCAATCACTGAGCAGCAAATCATATCACCTGTGCTGTGCTTCAGATATCCTGCAAACTTGGCCTGTTTGTGGGTCCTGAGGAACAGGTTTGGGAAATACTGGCATAGATGGTATTCGTGACCGTCTCTCTCTAGACAAACATTCACAAGTTACCGGTACTCATTTTTTATTTTGGAAGAAATTTAAAATGAAATTCTTAAATACAGAATTACGCATCTCATTATTTCCAGTTTGCAGGTAATGCAAAATGATACCCTTCCAACAAAGCAAGATGGCTACTCCTTGATTTTGACACACCAGACTTCAATAAATAAACTAAGCCAAATGCTGAATTAGTTAACTCGCTAGAATAGCCTTTGGCTCAATTCTGCCTCACAAGACCCCAACTAAGTAATTTTTAAGATGCAGGAGATGACTGAAAAAGACTTAATTTATTTTGTCTTAATTTAACATATATATATATATATATAGTAAAGTAGAATAGGAAAGGCAACAGGGAACGCTGCATGGGTGTATATCCATATTGTGGCTAATTGTTTAACCTGTCAAATAAAAGAAGTTATATTGTACAATATATCAAGACTTTCAGTGACAGGAACCTCTCCATTGGTACGTGTACCTCTCAATATATAAAAACTTTTTACACCATGTGCATGTGATCTGTAGAAAGTCACAGCAACTGGCGACTGTTTTGCCTCAACTGCATCAGGCCTCCTACTTTTTACCCAATGGTATACGAGATATGGGTTAATGGTGACCGATCCCCTTCGGGAAACATGTCGCCTATGGTGCTCTTGCACGAAAACTAACAAAATAACAACAGAAACAAGTATGCCTAACCCAAGACCTTTGACCTTTTCTGGGGATCGTCTGTAAAGTTCTCTCCCCTGCAATAGCAATGAATGGGAAGATATATATATATATATATAACCCACACACACATAAACTGTCACTAAAACACACATAAAAAAAAAAAAATTAAAAAGAAAAATGCAAGCTGCAAAGAGGGGAACAAAAAAAAATAAAAAAATGGAAGCCTAATTTTTCAGCTATGGGTGACAGTAGAATAGACGTTGAACTCCTGCAGCCATTTTGGACTATAACTCCCCAGTCTGTGTTTGCAACAGCCAGAGAGTTGCGAACATGTAGAATCAGAGCTTGTTTCCCTAGAGCGCCTTGTGTGAATGCATGGGAGCCGGCGACATAGACAGAAGTTCATTGTACATGTGGTCAAGACTCGAGATCATGGGAACCACAACCATACAAAGTTATTCACTAACTACTGTTGTTGCAATGACAATAAACTTTGGCAATCCCCAAAAAGGGAAATGCAGACAGAAGCTTCATCAATGACTCTACCAATGTTTGAATTTCACTCCAGGGATCACTGTAGTTTATCGTTGTTGCACCAATGGTGATATTTATAACGGTTTGCAACAATGGTGGCTAATGAATATCCCCATAGTATGTAAAGTAGGGGGCTGTAAAATTATGTCAATCCAAGGAGCCAGGCAACGTTTTGTAAACAGATTGATGAAGAGAAAACAAGAGCAGCTGGAGCCAGAAAGTGACATTCTATGAGCATGTGGCTACCTGGCTCCTGAATTTGTCAAAATCTGATTACCCCCCCCCCCCCAAAAACAAACAAACAATAGAACAGCAGGAAAGAGCAGCACTTGCTTGAAAGGACTAAACATACTGCCTTTAAAAGGGTCGCTACCACCAAAATATGAAATGCTTTTAATTAGGTTTAATTTTGTTGCGGATATCCTACAGGTTTCATTTTTCTCTTGCATGTTACGAGAATAATTTACTCTATATGTGTCACTGGGTGCATCCATTGTTTGATCTTTTGTGTTGGAAACTGCCCCCCACAACATCTTTCCATCACTTGCTCCTCACTGCGTGGTTTTGGCCATAGAATGCAGTCTATGGGCCGATCACTGACTAAAATCATTGTATTGTGTGTGATGTACTCAAAGGACATCACGGGGGGGGGGGTAAATTAGAAGTCTTTTAAGATCCCTGTCTTATCTCATTCTGCTGTCATGTTTGTAGCCCTGACAACACAATACACCCCCTGCTGCCTTATCTAAACATTATCTCCTCCACCTCATTAACGGTTAAATACTGTATATCAGTGGTTCCCAACTGCAGTCCTCAAGTCCCCCTAACAGGCCAGTGTAGCCCTGTGGTTATTCCAGTTTCTTTGAGACTGCAGCTGTTACCACCACAAGAGGGAGCCAGAGAGCACAGTTTGTGGGACATGTGTGTGCAGCATAAGGATGATGCATGGACCAATAAACTACACCTCCCAGAATGCTGCAGGAGGGAGAGGAAGGGAAGGTCTGGCGCCAGGAAGCAGCGTGAGAGGGAATCCAGGAGGCGAGGACAGAGAAGGCAGCCTGTCAGGGAGTCTCCTGCATGCTGGGAGTGCTGGGAGACTGTGCTGCAGTGGTCAAGGAGGCAGCCCAGGAAGGCTAGCTCTCACGCTGAGTGAATCGCTGGGTTTGTTCCGGTCTGGACGTTGAGCTGACAGGACCGCAAGCGAGGCAACTGCCGGCAGAGTGGGGGAATCACTGGCGCTGATCGATGCAGAAGGACGGAAGCAGGATTTGGGGACCCAAACCCCTGGTGATATCGGGCTCCGGTCTGGTGGCGGACAGTGTATCTCCGAAAGGGAATTTTAATCGACGCACCATCGGCTACAGACAAGCTTCCTTCTTTGGCGTATGGGTGAGAGGGCTCAGGCCTATGATTATTTATTGATTTTTTTACACAACGGTTGTGTTTCCGTATACATTTTTGGCCCCAACATTGGCTAGCCGAAGAAACTCCCACTGGCCAGTGGTCTAGGTACCCGGGTACATTTGAACTAAAGTAAAGAAATATTAGTTTACGGTGCAGCAAATTCAGGGGATTAGAATAATCTTTAAGTCGCCATTAATTATTGTTAGGTTTCCTGCTTTTCTGATATCGCACTGTGCAGAGTTGAAAGTTCCATTTACATGTGTGATTATCTATATTGCTTGCACTCAGTAAAAGATCACTTTTAAAATCTATCAAGGTGTGCTGTGGATTTTCAGGTTGCGGCCTATTACAGCGGTAAGACAGAAATTCCGGGGATATACAGCTGCTCCTTCTGGGGTGAGCGCTACACCAGGATTTAAGGATTCCCTTTAGGAAATGCAGACTGAATCCTGCAATCACTGAGCAGCAAATCATATCACCTGTGCTGTGCTTCACATATCTGACAAACCTGGCCTGTTAGGGGGAGTTGAGGACAGCGGTTGGGAACCACTGCTGCATAAGATAAAGCACAGGCACAAAGTAAAATGTTTGCACAGATTTTGGTAAATGTAGCATTATGGGAAATATCTACAAAATGGAAACCGGAGATACAAAAACGAAAATTATATATCATTTTTACATGCAATTACTTCAAACAGAAGGAAAAATAAAGTCAGCATGTATTTTATAAGGTAGTTCTATTTGTAATACACACGTATTCTATTTACAGCTCATGTAAGTCGTAGTATCCCTTTAAGTTTCACCAAAAAGAAAAACCAAAAGGGAAAAAAAAAAAAAGACACAATGAACCACCTGGAGACTTTTGTCCAGTCAAGAATAGGCGTCGATTTAAGTAAAAGGCCACGAGATTCTGTATAAAAGGCAGAAATCTAAATATATATATATATGTTTGCATACACCTTTATATTAGCCACTTTTTTAAATCTTTTTATCGTTACCTATTCAATGCAAAGCAAGGTCACTGTTGACCTATCTTTGTTTCAGGGGAAAAAAAAGCTGTTTCTTCTCTGGAGACAATAGCAGTTCCCTGTCAATGTACCTGTGCAGGAGATCAAACAATCTTTGGGTCAATAATGGCCTTTGGGCGGATGAACATCCAGGGGGCCGAATTTGCATCTCAGGAGACTGTAGGTACAGAAATGTGGAGCACCAGTAACCCCCCCCCCCCAACAAAAAAGGAAACCTGTCGAAATGACTTTTTACATTTTTGTTTTGAGGCAAACAGACAAAAAAAACCCCTGAAAAACTGTTTCTCTCTGCACTCAAAATCAAAAGAAGGGATAGAATATGTTGTCTAAGGCCGGGGTCAGACGAGTGCACTTCAGAGTGGAAGGAACGTCCGTGAGAGTGGACGTTCCTTCCACTCGACACCAGTCTAGTCACCTTGCTGAGTGCACGTCGGTGTGCTAAGGCTAGGGTCAGACGAACGCATTTTCGCGTTGTCTGTGAAAAAGTGCGTTCGAACGAATGGACGCATTTTTTCACGGAGTACGCGATAGCGGTCATACGATGCGCATTTGCATCCGTGATTTTGTACGGATCATCAATAAAACACTTTGTGCATCTGGACGTTATGTTGGCCGGACATTAGCAGCGTCTGACGTCTCCAAATCACACACACACGCCGCTATGCGGACGCAGCGCACTCTGTACGTCAGTACTAGCAGTTTAACGTTCTCGAAAAAATGCGTTAGTTTTCCACTTGCGTTGTGCAGCCGGACTTTTGTGCGACCGTACTTCGTATATTGGCAGTCATTGCCTGGCACTTGCTGCTAGTGCGGCCGTGATTAAGTGCGCCTGCACGCGCGTTCGCACTGCGCTCGTCTGACCCTAGCCTTAGGGCTGCAAAGCGTGAGCCTCCTATGTAGGATTGCAGGCCCATCAACACGCACCTTTCATGCGAGCGCACAAGCGTGTGACCGGCCCCGTTGCAACGTCACCACACTGCGATGGACGCCGATAAGCACGTCAGTATGGCCGCACCTAGTGCGCTCGTCTGACACCGGCCTTAGTTGAGTTAGCGTGGTGGCATGGTTTGTTTCATATGTAAAAGCATAAATTGCCTCTACCATAGAACACAGAAAAAAAAATTCCAATTTACTTTTTTTTACATTTTAAAGTTTTTATTTTTACATGGTCATATTTAGCAGCATCATTGGAAAGCCCAGACTCTGACATTTCCAATGACACCGAACTTAACCTTGTGCGGGGTACAATTCAGAGATGCGGGTTATAGAGTCCCCCTGTCTCTCCTCACTGCAGTGCCACGGTCTAGAGCAGGGATGGCGAACCTTTTTGAGCCCGAGTGCCCAAACTGGATCGCTGAACCAACTTATATGTCTCAAAGTGTCAACCCCGCAATTAGACCTGAATACTAATCAGGGTTATTCAAAGAAAAATCGAAAAGTCACCGCACTTTCGGTGGCTTTTCGTTCTCTTTAATGCGGTACGATTTGGCGATCCCATTTCAGCGACCCTGCGGTGTATTCAGCAAGCACCACAGGACCGTCGTAGTGCAGGGAAAAGCTGCCGAAAACTCACCGCAAAACCCGGCGAAAGCACACCGAAAACCCGCAAAAACATCTGGATTAACCCTGCCGAGCACGCCGGAGAAACCCGAATAGGAGCCGATCAGAGCGCAGAGCAGTGCCAGAAAAACCCGACACCGCAGACGAATGGAGAGAAAAAAAAAAAACTGTTTGCTTGAATGTTTGAAAATTGAAACGCTGTTTGCAGAGAAACTACTGAGCGAAAATGTCTGAAATTTACATAGAAGATCCAATGAATGATAATAAAAAGGGCTGTTACAGAAAAAAGTAAAGTTTAAAAAAAAAAAAAAATTCCGAAAAAAAGTTTGACAAAACATCCCGAAAAATGCTTAAAAAGATCCTAAGAAAAAAAATCTATAAATAAAGAGCCTTTTTACTGCACAATATTATAATCAACGGTTTAGATATTGAATTAAAACAGGAATATTTTTAACATTGAAGCCTATGGGATTCGCCTGAATAAACCTGCCGAATGAAACCACCGAATGGCAGGGCAATTCGGCAACTTTTCACTGCTGGGTTTTGCTCTCTGAATAGCCGAAACATTGCTTCTCTATGGGGATTTCACTGCCCTCAAACAGGCACCGTATGTGCAAGCAATTTGCCAGGATTTGGCTAATTACCTGCTCTCTGGATAGCCGGATGGCCAGGAAAGGAACCGTAAGCTGAATTTCAGCGTTCAGTTCCATTTCGGCAGCCATTCGGATCTCTTTGAATAACCCTGTATGTATTTCTAAGCAATAACATATCAAACACTAGAAACTTTTGGAGAACCATAAGTAACATACAAGCACCCCCAGTCCACTCCCAGCCGGCTGCTGTCAAAGTAAACAACCAAACCCTGCAACACCCCCTAGATGTAGCAAATGCCTTTTAATGGTTATTTTGTTGGATGCGCCACCACTTTGATTGCCAAGCTAGGAAATTACATGCAATCAGAAAGGCCTCATGCAGGTCAGGCCCCTCCAACAGTGCAAAGTCCCTGTATCAGACAGGAATTCAGTTTTAGACCAGTGCCTGTCAGTGTTGTTACTAAACTTCTCTGTAAGCAAAAAATGAAATACCAGTCTGGACCTGATCAAATACCAGCAATGCTGCTGAAAATCAGCGCACCGCCAATTGCAAATCCTGTCGCAACCCTAATCAATGAATCACTGGCGACTGGATACATACCCAAACTCTGGAAGACTGCAAGAGTGGTACCAATCCATAAAAGTGGTGACAGTACTTTGGTATCCAACTACCGTCCGATATCGTTGCTCCCTGTAATGTCAAAAATTTTGGAAAAATGCGTCTACACACAATTACGTGATTATTATCAGTATTGGAACTACTTAACCCCGGATCAATCCGACTTTCGTCAAAAATCACTCAACTACAACCGCCCTTTTAAAAGTCTGCAATGATATCCAAGCTGGGATGGAACAAGGAAACCTAACTGGAGCCATCTTCCTTGATTTTGCCAAGGCCTTTGACACAGTAGACCATGGCATCTTGTTTGGAATTGGTGATCGCACTTTAACCTGGTTTCAATCATATGTATCCGACCAATCACAATATGTGTCAATTTCTGGCAGCTCCTCCCTCCCCCTCCCTGTCACTTGCGGTGTACCCCAAGGCTCAATACTCGGGCAGATCATTTATGAATATTGTGAATAGCAGGGGGCCAACGTCTGCAAAGCCTCAACTGTACACATGTACGCAGATGACACCGTAATCTATACCAGCAAACCAAATCTCCAGCAGCTGGAAGCCGTGCTGCAAGAACAATTCACAGAGGTATAAAAGTGGATCAAACACAACAAACTTTTTTTAAATAATGACAAAACTGTAACGATGCTCTTTGGAACAAAACCTAAACTAGACAAATTGCAAAATCCCCACTTATGTGTTGGGACAAAATCAAATGGCACGCTGACCACAGTCACTTCTCTCAAATATCTAGGTATGTGGTTGGACCCTAATCTATCCTTTGGCCCTCACATCGAAAAACTCATCTAAACTTTACCCCAAACTAGGCACCCTGTACAGAAACAAATCCTGCCTGAGCCCTGCGGTAAGAAAGCAGATTGTACAACAAATGCTTATGCCGGCTATTGATTACGGAGATGTGGTGTACACAGCCGCCCCGCAAACACATCTTCAGAAACTTACTACATTATAGAACTCATTCTGCCGCTTTGCATTACAATGTAACTACATGACCCACCATTGTGACATGTTAAAAGAGCTAAACTGCCTATCGCTGGAATCTAGACGCACCCTTCACCTTTCCAGCCTGGTGTTTAAGAGCTTTTCTGGGAAGCTACCACCCTATCTGAATAGATTGCTCCCTCATCCTATAACCTCCGATCCAGGACCAGCACCTTACTTGCAATACCACAATACAAAAAGACAGTGGCTCGATCCTCATTTTCCTACAGAGCACCACAATTATGGAATAACCTCCCAGACGCCATCAAATCTTCCAGTCTTATGTCACTCAAGAGCTCCTTACTAACATACCTCAATACAGAATGCACCTATAAACATGTAACATAATGACTATTTTTCTACATATTTATTTTCTGTTAATCTGTATATTTGTGTTGTTTTTTAATATCTTGCATTGTATTACTTTATATTTCTGTAACTGTAACACTTCAATGTTCTTGAACCCAGGACATACTTGAAAACGAGAGAAATCTCAATGTATCCTTCCTGGTAAAATACTTTATAAATAAATAAATTTTAGAAAAACCACTTCATACGACTGAACTAATTATGTTCTTAAGGCTTAGAAGAAAAATACAATATAAGAAGTTTTAATCCTACAAAACAGCTTTTTATTAAGAACTTGACCATCAACGGTGATAAAAGAATAAGGGGTCTATTTACTAAAATGGTAATTGTGTTGAATTCTAAAAGAGAATTGCAAAATATGGTAGCCGAAGTTGCAATTGAAGGAGTATCTTCACTTTCCCCAATCTTACATTACTCCTCCTATTAACACTTCAACTAGTGCACTATGCACTCGTTAGGGATGCACCGATACCACTTTAAGACCAAGTGAAAGTACCAATACTTTTTTCAGGTACACACGATACAGAGTAGAGTATCGATACTTTTGTTAAATGTCATGTAACCGCTTTTCAATAGGAACAGATCGCATGGATATAAGGCCCCCAGCTCACATGGATATATTGCCCCCAGCTCACATTTAATATATTGCCCCCAAACTCATGTGGTCCCAATCAGTCTCCTCTGCCAGGCTCCTCCGAGTGCTCGTCCTTCTTCAAGCGGCCATCGGCAAAAGATGTAGCTCGGCTGCACGCCTGGGAACCACGCATAAGCCGCCGTCTCACAAGATCCCAGAGTTCACGAGATCTCGTGAACTCCGCGAACTCGCAAGATTGTGGCTGGTGGATCTCAGGCGAGCGGCCGAGCTACATCCTTTGCCGACAGCCACTCGAAGAAAGACGAGCACTCGGAGGGGCCTGGATACTGAGGCAAGCCTAGGGCTTGCGTGTCGACACAGACGGCCCCGCATGCCAGCTGTGGCACGCGTGCCATTAGATTTGCCATCACTGCTCTAGAGGTTGTCGATGAAACAATGCATTGCATCATCAGCCCCACACTTCCTGGCAGTGTAGGAAATGAGAAGACGAGTTAGCACTGCATCAATGTTCACTTTATAATTGTAAACTGAATAATAAATCTAACCTGGTTATTTGGTATCATTGGAAAGGCCATAAGGTGTCCTCTTGTGTGGCAGGCGCCTGTAGGCACATGCCTACTCTGCCGAGTTATAAATCTGGTGCTACGAACATCCCTGTGTTTCTGATCCCAAAACATCTTGAAGAGGAAGGACCCCCGGTGAGGGAAAAACGAACATATTTTTGCTCTAGGCCTGGGAACATGGACCATGTATACGTAGCTTATCCAAGAATAATGAGAGGCATGGTCCACAGCAGTTGGAGCAAAGGATGTTGTGGTTGACAGCAGCTGTGGCAGCAGTGAAGTATCTGGGACCACCGTGAGAGAAAAACCATTAAACATCCACCACGCCTTATAAAACTCATTTATCTGTTTTGCCTAAATATGAGCAGCGTACGAGCCCCGTCACTAATTTTCTGGGTACTTTATTGGTTTGGTAAAAAGGTGTCACAAATAAATATTAAGAACAAAGCACAGAACACCAACAATACTACAAACAGTGCACATCTCTGGAGTAGGGAAATAATGAAATCAATGGCAGACTGAATACAAAATAATAACAAAACAAAGAAAAGGAAGTGTTGAGAGGTGTAATGAAGAGCATGGTATATAACTGGATCATTTGTTCTATTAATACAACCAAATCCACTTTCCTCAGTGATTTTTTTTTTTTTTTTTTTGGCTGCCTACCAAAATCAGAGGTTCATTAAAAAATGTAATAAATAAATGTCTGGTAGTATCACAGCAACATTGCGACGCCAAGAGACAAACAGGTGCCTGTGTAAAGGGACGCGCTAAGCAAAAAACATAAACAAAAGGGGTTAATTATTATCTCCCTTGACCCTCTACACCAATTTTGTTTTTTGCCTGCCCACAAGTTTTAGAACTCATTGTTAGTCCAGTATTGCAGTCTGCTTTTCTGTATTCAAGAAGTGTCTTTTAAAAAAGGGACATGCAAGCTTTGCTAGTGTGCTTTTAAAAACATGCTATGCCTTTTGAATGAGTCAGTAGGCATAAAAAGCTAGTAAATATGATATTTTTTCAGATTTACCTGCTTTTCTTTCTAGAAGTTTTCCATGCCCACTTTGGTTTGCTCAAAGTGCCTCCTAATCAGTGTGCATAGCTAGGTATACAGTTGCAAGAAAAAGTATGTGAACCCTTTGGGATTACGTGGAGTTTTGCATGAATTGGTCATAAAATGTGCTCTGATCTTCATGTAAGTCACAACAATTTGAAAAACACAGTCCGCTTAAAATAATACAACACAAACATATGTTTCATGTTTTTATTGAACAGAACATGTAAACATTCACAGTGCAGGGTGGAAAAGTATGTGAACCTTTGGATTTAATAACTGGTTGACACTCCTTTGGCAGCAATAACCTCAACCAAACGTTTCTTATAGTTGCAGATCAGACCTGCACAACGATCTGGAGTAATTTTGGATCACTCCTCTTCACAAAACTGTTTCAGTGTAACAATATTCTTGGGATGTCTGGTGTGAATCGCTCTCTTAAGGTCATGCCTTTGCATTTCAATCGGGATGAGGTCAGGACTCTGACTGGGCCACTCCAGAAGGCGTATTTTATTTTGCTGAAGCCATTCTTTTGTTGAATTACTTGTATGCTTTGGGTCATTGTCCTGTTGCATCACCCATCCTCTGTGGAGCTTCAGTTGGCGGACAGACTGTCTTACGTTTTCCTGCAAAATGTCTTGATAAACTCTGGAATTCATTTTTCCATCAATGACAACAATCCGTCCAGGCCCTGAGGCAGCCCCAAACCATGATGCTCCCTCCATGTTTTACAGTGGGGATGAGGTTTTGATGTTGGTGTGCCTTTTTTTCTCCACACATGGTGTTGTGTGTTTTTTCCAAACAACTCAATTTTGGTTTCATCTGTCCACAGAATATTTTGCCAGTAGTGCTGTGGAACATCCAGGTGCTCTTTTGCAAACTTCAAACGTGCTGCAATATTCTTTTTGGACAGCAATGGCTTCCTCCGTGGTGTCCTCCCATGTCCTCCATTCTTGTTTAATGTTTTCCTTATTGTAGAGGTGTCAACAAAAATGTTAGCATGTGCCAGAGATTTCTGTAAGTCTTTAGCTGACACTCTAGGATTCTTGTTTACCTCATTAAGCATTCTGTGCTGTGCTCTTGCAGTCATCTTTACAGGACGACCATGCCTAGGGAGAGTAGCAACAGTGCTGAACTTTCTCCATTTGTAGACCGTCTGTTTTACCGTGGACACATGAACATCAAGGCTTTTAGAGATACTTTTGTAAACCTTTCCAGCTTCATGCAAGTCAACAATTCTTGATCGTAGGTCTTCTGAGAGCTCTTTTCTGCGAGGCATGGTTCACATCAGGCAGTGCTTCTTGAAACCAGTAAACCCAAAACTGGTGTGTGTTTTTAAAGGGCAGGACAGCTTTCAGCAACACATCCAATAATATCACACTGATTGGACTCAAGGTTGGCTCACTCCTGGCACCAATTAGCTCTTGGAGAAGTCATTAGGCTAGGGGTTCACATACTTTTTCCACCCTGCACTGTGAATGTTTACATGTTATGTTCAATAAACACATGAAAACATATGGTTTGTGTTGTATTATTTTAGGCAGACTGAAGATCAGAGCACATTTTATGACCAATTCATGCAAAACTCCACGTAATCCCAAAGGGTTCACATACTTTTTCTTGCAACTGTAAATACTATAGTCCCTGAATCCAGACTTTCTTCCCTCTACTGCATTTTGGAGGCATGTTTTTTTTATGGTTAATATTTATTCCAGCGCATTCTTGTACAGTCAAGATAAAGGGAGGTACCATATTGGGAGTGAAGTATTTACATATGCTGGTGACGGTCTCGGATCACTTGTAATTAATTACAAGACAACCAACAACCAACAATGTAATGTAAAGTAATGTGCTGCGTTTAGGATAGCAGAGAGGTCTGCAGACGCCGCTTTTAAATAGGAATAAATTGCTAAAAAAAGGAAATTAATGCATTCAAATTAGGAAAATTTGGCATTAACAATCCGAATTGATTTTGGGAAACTTCAGAAGTCTTTAGTCCCATTTTGCTTTCTAGTACATATATAAAAAGACAATGCAGAACGTGTAAACCATTCAGAAAATGATTACATCTGATATGTGACAGTACTGCCTCAATATAAATTATATATATATATATATATAAATTTATTATCTAATTTTAGTCATAGAAGCATATCACTACCAATATACTGAATTTCTAAGCTCGCCCGTCAACACAGATGTAATATGAGAAAAGGGCTGAGAGTAACCAGAGATGAGCCAAGCTCTGCAAAGAAAAGACACCAGACATTTCAATTTAAAGGGCACCTACTAGTCTGCTGCAACGTGCAGAAATTTAGTTTAAAGCAATAAAATGAGTGATATGAGCAAAAATGTGACGTTCTCCATCCATATAAAACAAGCTTGGAGACCTAAAGCTTAGAAACCATGAACAGAAGGAATATATAAATGATCTACAGTAACACCAGTAAAAATACTGTCCCATCCTTGTAGTTGAAGGTCATAGAAGTTACAGAGTTGACCTTAGTATTTCACCACATTTAGTAGGTCCCTACGTTTTCAGTTAGAATTACTTATTTATTCATCACCCATGTTTCGCGGTTTATTCATATAAATGTCTAATGTTTTTTTAAACTTATACTTTATTTATAAAGAGTCTAGGTTATTCTGTAGCGCTATACAGAGGCAGGAGATGCAGTAACACACACACACACACACACGCACACGCACGCAATAACAGTAAATATATTTGAACAAAACACAACTGGACAGGTTGATACAGTAGGGATATGGACATCAGAGCAGGGTCGGCTGTTGTGGTGGGATGGGCGAGGTTTCCCGGGGATGGGGAGGATTAATTAAATGAAATTACCCCTCCTCGAAACCCATTCTTGGTGTGTAAAGCGCTCTGCCGCTCAGTGCTGTGATCTGCAGACAGTGTGTGTTACAGTGCATACGATGACTGTGAAGGGAATTCAGGAGAACCTTTCACTGGTGGAAGCAGGCCAACCCAACTGGGACCTGTTATCTGTTTGGAGGACCTGGAGTGAAAAATAGTCTAGCCTCATCCATGACCTCCCTGGAGGATGTTCCAGTGCAGGAACTCGTATGGGGGAGGTGGGACATTCGGCTTTCCATGTGCAAACATGTGTTTTTGTCAGCAGTGGTGCAACAGCCCCATCCAACCGCTCAGCATCAGACAGAAACAGCAAAGACCTCAAGGGGCTTGTGGTGGGGGTCAGACATGCATGCAAAGTGACAGATATGTTGAAGAGACGTTGTGGGAAAGTGACTGGGACAGACGTGATGGAAAGACAAAGCGGGGGGAGTGACAGGGAGCAGCCTTCGTGGAGAGACATACAGGTTAAGTGAGCAGACAGACATGAAAGGAAAGTGATGGGGACAGACATGACAAAGAGCTATAAGGGAAAAGTGACAGGGATAGACATTAAGGAGAGACATACAAGGGGGAGTGATGGGGACAATTATTATGGAAAGACATAAATCTGAAAAATGTATGCTGTACACACTCAAACAGGCTGCTGGATGAGATTTGTGTGCGAGTTACTCCACAGCTGTTGAAGTGGCAATCCATTTTCAAAACATAACTCTCTGTAATATATGTATATGGATGAGGAAAAAAACAAATGGGTGTTTCTGCAGGGGAGTGTTGGGCTGACAACTCCTTGTACATTTCAAACAAGTTCTCCTCCCTTGGAACAATGTGGAGAGCCAAGCCATTTGGCCAGGCCTGGTATCATTACCTAACAGGAAATCTGACTGCGCAAACATCTCCATCCATACAGGTCAGAAGGTAAAAGGTGTGCCTTGTTTCAACACGCACGGCTGATATTCTGTGTAAATAAAGGAACAGAGAATTCAATCGAGGCGACTTATTGAGAGGCTGTGGTGTGATGATCAACATTACTTGGAACGGCCTGCAGAGAACGTCTCACAGAGATGCATTGTCCAGCAACCTCGAGAATATAGATATGTATCTACTCATCAGCAGAAAAACTCTAACTATGACGCGTAAACCTGTACGCAAAGTGTGCCTGGGTCCTAAGAAATGTGTAGTTGGTTCTCACATTTTCTTACCAAGAGCTCGATTTAACGCAATCCCTGATATTTACCGTATTTTTGTCCGGAATTCAGACATTTTTCTGCTCAGCAGATTTAATTGAGGATTTACTGGAATTTTGATTCGCTTTAAAATATTGGCTCAGTTATCGGCACTTGAACCTATACTCGCTAACGGAAATACACAGAATTTATAAACTA
Source organism: Leptobrachium leishanense (assembly GCA_009667805.1). Lineage (NCBI taxonomy): Eukaryota > Metazoa > Chordata > Amphibia > Anura > Megophryidae > Leptobrachium > Leptobrachium leishanense. Next base: position 105,823,871 of record CM019065.1, read on the forward strand.
TATCAAGTGCTGAAAGAGATTAATAAATGGCTATTCAGGTCAAGAAACTCACATCGCAATCCTCATTTAAAATCATTGGATTTTGGAATAAGCATGCTATAAATCAATATGATGCTGACCGAAACGATGCTTTTCAGCAGCCTGATTTTTTTCAAAACCGGATAATTTTTAGTTTTTGTCTATGGCCGAATCTGTTCTAATGAATCACCCAATAGATTTAAAAAAATGGTCAAGCCCTGACACATATGTAAACGTTAGAACAGATATGGAAAGGCAGCTCCCATACATTTTGCTTGGCAATCATGAAGCTACACTGTAAAACTACTATGCTAACAAGCTCCAATTGGTCATCCAATGAGATCACTTCCATGAACATGATCTGTAAATATTTACTTGGGTGATTTGGGAAAATGCGAATAAATAATTCTGTGCCATTACACAAAGGATGAGCCTTTCTGTAAATTATTACCATAGCTCTGGGCTCAATGTAAACTACACCTAAAATAAAACGTCCCACTCTCAGCTCTGTGCATTTCTCTCAACTTGTCCCAGGCATCATGAGCGAAGCACAACTGCAAAATATGCAAGAATGAACACAATACTTGTTCATATTTTTATGGGGACACACAAAATGTAATACTTGAAATTCTAATGGAATATTTATTAAACAGTGATGTATGGTGCCTGGACAGCCTAAATTGCAAGATGAAGCAGCCCATTCACTACAAAAGCCATGTATACATGTTAAAAGATTTAAATAAAAAAAATTGCATCCTATGAAACATCACTTATGCAGAGTGACAAGAGTGGTTAATCGAGCTTTAAAAAGATGTATGACTCCAAGGAACTGAACCAGGAACCCCTACCATCACTATGTTATGCTACCAACCTTGAAACCCAGAAAACCCTGTATATCAGCTGATCCAGGTCGGCGCTTCTTCAGGCCTTACCCAGTATCCCCATCTGGTCCAGGACTTCCTGGTTATCCACAGAGTACTGAACCACTTACTATTTAAGGGCGGTTCACCTTCTCATCAGCGCGTTGTCCTTTTGTCCCCTGTCTGGATGTGATTCCTTTGCTACAAGTAACCGTGCCGTGTACCTCTGTTGCAATACAACCTAGCTGTGCCCTGAGCAGTCTTGCTGTACAAAAGGACTCGTGCCCAGCAGTGCGGTGTTCACCATCATTTACCCCTGCTGCCTCCATCAGCTGTTGCACTAGTCAGCTTTATTGACGCGAACGCCTTGTTCCTGCAATGTAAACAAACATCTGTCTGCAACCAATTCTGTGTATCCTTGCCTGAGGGTTTTCCACAAACAGCGAGGAGAGGGCAGAATTCTGGGGTCACTCACTACTGTACAATGAGAAGATTCAGGGGGTTATAATTGTATAACTGCTGTAAATCCCAGTACAGTACAGATACAAGGTGTTGCATAATGCCTGTGTATGGAAATTACAGTAACATACAGATTCTTATTCTATAGCAATGCAACATCTGAAAATACCTAATCTCATTATGATCACTACAAATCCCAATAAGCAGGAGATCTGACCATATTTATTATGGGCCCATTGCTCGTGAGATTCAACTGCTTGATAGTTTGATTTGACACCTTTTAACTCAATTCACATACCTAGAATTTTGACGAAATGAATTTAAAATTATATAATAAATATCACACACACCCATCATTTGCATGTCCTACCCAGAATTCCTTGCTGCATATGGGGAATGTAGCACAGGAGCTCTGGGATGCAGTTCTTTGAATTGCTGTGATGCGCAAATGGCTTCTGCAAGAATAGGAGAAATATATATCTCCTAAATACTATTCTGCTCCACCAAATAAATCAGTTCATTGCAGCAACTGGGACAAGGCATGAGAACGTGTAATGAAACATTACCTTCTGAACATGGCTTTCCATATTCAGAATTCTTAGATTCAAAGCGGAGTCTGCACAATCTAGCACAGAGATATGTTAGATGATGCTCTTTGGATTCCCATCCAGGACATCTTTGGTTTTCTTCATCGCTTGAATCTGCAATGGGGCATTCAGCAATCCATAGATCACAAACCTGCTGTCGAGGGTCACTATATATAAAACCATTCATTCCTTACTTCACTTCAGCTGCGTAATAAAAAAATTAATAAAAAAGGCCCAATGAGCTCGGTCTTGCCCAGGAATGATGAGTGAAACATGCAGGGAGGATGGGTGTATGCCAGGCAGCGGTAGGGTCAAGTCAGACTCGTGTGGGGTGAATCAGGGACAGCAAACTATTTGGCAGAGGTTTTGAAAGTCTACTATAAATAAATTTTAGGCTCCACTGGAGGTGAATTGGTTTATCTTTGAGAAGTTAGGGTGGTTACAGACCCACTAGTCTGTGGTCCATAATAAGCGCTTAAAAAGCAGAAGATCCTCAGCCAAGTTCACATTGATAACAGTATTCAAACTCCCATCTCCCTTGAGCAATGTAAGCAGTAATCCGACAATACAAAGTGTCCCTGGTCTTACAGTGTCTGGAGTTGTGTTACATGGCAATCAAAAGGCTACTTTTTAGCCAAAATCAAGACAGCTTTCATTCCCCAACGCACACAATAAATTCTTGTAATTTGTTGAGATTAAGCACACAACACTTTGATGTAAGCAGAGCCTGCACCGCCGCGGCGTTCTTCAGGTCAATGCTCCGGTTGTGTTTATTGTAAAACGTTCACATGATGAAACAAGTCTTGGCTGGAACAGACGTGATCATACACACAAAACAGAATGAAGGAGGAGAAAAAAGTATTTTTGTGCGTTTGAAGCTTATTTTCTGATTTAGCAAAATTAAACAAGTCGCTGCTGGAAGGCGGCAGCAAAGGTTTGAGATTCAGCAATCCCAGTGACAGCTCAGCACCAGCAATGACTGACAAAAATCATCACGTCAATAATGCGATGCATTCCGCTCCTTTTCAGTGATGGAAAAAAACTGAAATGGTCACACACATCAGATCTTTCTCCTTTTTTCTCTGTCAAACCATGATGGCGACCCATGTTCCTGCTACGTATTAACAAATTAATTAAAACAATCTGCAGTTAAGCAATTGGAGAGGGGGTGGGGGGGGGGATCTGTACAAAATACTTCCAGATGTGATCATATTGTTTTTTGTACACACATATGTAACAGTGAATGGAAACCAGATAAATGGTTCATCTGCAAAGTCGCTGATGTTTTATAGGTGTATTTTTTCCAATATGATGGCACGTTGGCAATCCATGGATCTAAGCCTCTGTGGACCAATACAATCAGGGGCATTTAAAAAAAAGGACCAGGAAAGCCTGTTCGAACATATATAAATTTACAGAAATAAAAATTGTATCAAGCCGAAGGGCAAGTAAGAAACCTAAGGGGTTATTCAGAGAGCACAGAAATTTCACCAAAATGTCGGTGCGTTTCAGTCGGCGCACTTCAGCGAGTTCAATTCGCCAACCCTGTAGTGAATTCAGCATTGAAGTATGCCAAAAGGGATCTGCTGAACGCAGCTGACAACCGCCGAACAGACTGTTGAATGGAGCCGATGATCCTTCAAAACAGATCCGATTAAGGCTAGGGTCAGACGAAAGCATTTTTCCCCGCGAACGTGAAAAAGTGAGTCCGAACGCATTGATGTATTTTTTCACAGAATGCGCAAAAACGGTCAGACGACGCGCATTTTCGGACGTGATTTTGTACGGATCGTCAATAAAACTCTTTTTGCGTCTGGACGTTATGTAGGCTGGACATTAGCAGCGTCTGACATCTCCTAATGACGCAAACACGCCACTATGCCGCAGCTGCACACTCTGTACGTCAGTACTAAGGCTGGGGTCAGACAAGCGCACTTTTAACGTGCGTTCTGGCGCACATAATTACGGCCGCACTAGCAGCAGATGACGGCCGATGTACGGCCGCACAAAAGTCCGGCCGTGCAACGCAAGTGGAATTTGAACGCATTTTTCTGAGAACGCTGAACCGCTAGTACTGAGTGCGCAGCGTGTTTGCGTGATTAGGAGATGTCAGACGCTGCTAATGTCCAGCCTACATAACGTCCAGATGCAAAAAGAGTTTTATTGATGATCCGTACAAAATCACGCCCGAAAATGCGCGTCGTCTGACCGTTTTTGCGCATTCCATGAAAAAAATACGTCAATGCGTTCGGACGCACTTTTTCACGTTCGCGGGGAAAAATGCTTTCGTCTGACCCTAGCCTTAATGGTTGAAATAAAAAAAACAGGATTTTTTTAAAAGAAATTCACATTAAAACCCATGGGATTCACCAGTTTAAACCTGATTCACCAGTTTAAACCTGTCGAACTCAAGCACTGAAAGTCTGGGCATTTCGGTGCTGTTCAGCTTTCTCTGAATAGATTAATCATTACTTCTCTATGGGGAATTTCACAGCCGCCGAAGGTCACGAAATTGCAGCACTCTGAGGCGAATTGCACCATATTTCGCTGGTAATTCACCTATATTCAGCGAATTGCCAGCTTTCTGAATAACCCAATTGCCACGAAATTGCACTGTATGGTGAAATTCACCGTCTGGTGCAATTCAGTGGCAAGTTTGGCTGTTATTGAATAACCTCCCTAGTCGTCAACCACAAATTTCAGGAGACAATTTTAACCCAATTTTGCATATAAAAATCCAGTAATTTAGGAGCCAGCGATAATGAATTCTTGTTATCCTGAGGAAAACCTGGACACTGCCTAGAAGGACTTGGGAAACCCCATAATTGACAAGATGTACACATAACCAAGAGCCATTTTTAAAGGCTCTACAACATGTGAGTGTGTATTACAGAGGTCATTGCATGCAATTTGTCACCCCAACAATATTACACTATAGATTTTTTCTGTTGTTTCCTCTTTGAGCTCCTCAGAATATTCTATCAAGGAAAGTACTTCAGAAGGACTTTGTTCTGTTGTATAAATACTGATCCGAATACAAGTATTCCATTTACGTTTTATTTGCACCTGCATGTGCACTATACACGACAGCGATCACATTGTGTTTTTTAATTAGTTTCTGTTGCGCCATCTGACACGTTTTTAAGACCCATTCTGATAATCAATGTGCATTTAACTGAAGGTTTTGAACTTGTTGGTGTCTTGTAGGTTGCAGGATTCATTTTCACATTTTTATTTGTGCACAACTATAATATATCATATATTGTTTAGAGCCTGGATACGCACCTTTTCTATTTTATAAAACTCAAGGAGCCCATGGCTTCCCGGCCCCCTAGACTTCTCAAACCCTAATAATATGTATCCTCTTCTTTGCAGAGAGAAATAAATTTAAAATATATATATATAAAATTTTACACACCATTTTTTTTTATTTGAAAGCTGGACAGACATGTATTGACTTGAGGCCTTTTTACTCTGAAAGGGACATTCATATTGCCACTAAATATGTCATTTAATTTCATTTCAGCAAAGCAGTAGCCACATACCATTACGCGACCCAAACATGAACCAAAGGCCAAGCTCTTAAATGAACCCACCTGTCACCTCCTTTTAAATGTCTTTTCTAAAAAATACCCTAAACATGTCGAGCCTTCCTGTCAACATCACTGCAATGCTCTAATAAATATTGTTGCCACACTTCCTATGGCATAAAGAGGCAGCATTTCTGGACCTCACATGTGCCAGTTTGTGATCGCACGTCTCACCACGTGCTCACAGACCTGCCGCACTGAGACCCACAGTTGCCCCAAGGTTGTGGTGCCAACTCTTGCACTTCTGTCATAAATCGGAGTGAAACCCACACACAGCGAGATGGATTGACAGACAGGAATAGGTAGCGGGCATTGCGATGTCATAGCAGCAAACTCCATCAACATCAAGAGACTGAAATTGTAATATCTCTCCAACTCCGGTATTCCTTCAGCTTGACTATTGTAGCCACAATTGTGCAATTCACCACCAACCTCACAGCTCAGCAAATCTTTATTTAAACCCCAAATCTTTACCTGGTCTCATTAGCATATATGATCATATCAGGGCAGCTTGAAATAGTTAAGCCTTGGCAATAATTAACAGTCAGGAGGAGGAGATGGGGCTATTTGCTCTCCTAATCAGCTGCCAATGCTGGGGAGTCTGCTCCAGGAAAGTAGCAAAGGTCACTCACACTCCCAGCAGGAACTCCAGGAGCAGGTCTCAGTCAGACAGCTGGGGGAGGAGGGGGGGGGAAATAAAGGGAGGGTCCAATAGGGGCTTCTTAACAAAAAACACTGATCAGAACAGAAAATACAAAACCACTAGGAATAGGAATGTATCCAACCTGTCTGCAAAGCCAAACAGGATCTGTTGTGCCAAGGGAAGCATGATTCTCCAGGTGACTGTTTAGTGAATACATCCCTAGCTGTGTACAAAGTACACTGCCAGCAGTTTTATTAACCCTGCTATGAGCACACAACAGGATATGAGGAAAAGCAATACGAATGGCCAGGTGCTATGAATGAGTAGTATATATTAATAATGGGTTTTTTCATGGGGGGGGGGGTCACATTACTAATCACTGCAGTCACCATTCTAGTATGGCAATAGAGAACCTGGACTGCTATTGCAAGGTCATCCAGAATTTGCCCTTTACCACATCTAATTAGGAGAAACACAAACAGTGGGCACAATATTTTGAAAGTAACACCAATAATAATGACTTCGAACAATGAGCAAAATAATACAAAACAACAACAAAGACCAGATACATTGTAAACACTGCACATTGAGATAATTTAAAATGGCAAAAAAACAAACACAAAAGGAATTAATCCATAAACCACTCTCCTTTGATGACTTTAGATTGCAAGCTCTTGTGGGCAGTGCACTGCAGGGCACCCTCAGGCAGATCAGTTGGAGGAAGAACTTACCATACTGGATAGTGACCCTGGGGATGATCTCCTCAGAGGCTTGAAGAAGCAGTAGGGTGCTAAGTGCCTGTCCTATGACAAAGAGCCAAGTCCATGTTCCCATGGCTGGAGTAGACAGCGATCAGAGTATTGATTTGCCCTGTAAGATCCACGGGAAGGTGGGGGGCTGGTGTCCTCTTTGTGTGAGCCTTCCTCCTGATGAGGCTGGGGGGGTTAATCCAAAGGGGGCCAAGCTGAGTTGATCTGATGACCGTCTGTGCAGGTTTCTTCCTCCTGTTGAGAAAAGTTCACAGTGAGTTGTAGAGCTGCCTCTCTCAGTGTGGGCTGTGTGATCCCTCCTCCTCCTCCTCCAGCCCTGACACAATAGGACCTTTACAATAAACACTCCAAGAGATTGGCCAACAGAAACACCTCTCTGCCGTGACAACGAGGGACTGGTGGGGGACTCGAGGAAAACCAGATATTCATATAGAAATCAGAATGAAAAATAGTAAATAGTTATGTTAAAAGAGAAGGAATCAGCTTTCCTATTCCTCTGTTTGTGTAGAGGACTTCTGAATCCTGAAGTTTTTAAGGTGGAGCAGTTGCCTCAGAGACTGTTGGATCGCTCCCCCCAAATCATTCACCTTTAGGTGACTCTGACATTTAACCCCCCCACCACCACCTTTGTGTATCAAGAGGAGCTTCCAGATACTTTGGAGCAAACACCATTTAAACAGCTGATATATTGCATATCTGTAATGTCATTTAGGAAGGGCTCCACTCATTTTTCTGTCTCTATTCCCTCCATATGTATGGCTTGGTTTAACACTAATGAGGCACCATTCCCCCCAAGCCATGTTTAAAGAACAAATATCGACTCTCACTAACCTACGAATTGACCCTGAAATTGCACCAAACCGTGAACCATTTATTCTTTTTACTTTTTGCAAAAAGATTTCTTTTTTTTTTAATTTTAAAAGAGCTTTTCGTAAATTTTTAAACGATTTTTTACAGATTTAAAAGGACTTTTTTGTTTTTTAACAGACCTTTTTATTATTTTTTAAAAGATCTTTCCTATTATTTAGACAGGAGTTTTTTTTTCAGTTCGGCAGAATTCGCCGAGGCTATTTTGGTGGAATTCAGCGGTTATTGTCACAATTCGGCGCTTTTCACAGATGTCCGATAACTGCTTTGTTTACTCCAATTTTGGCAAAATACAGTGAACATTCGCTAAACAGTGAATTGACCATATTTATGGTGAAACCGAATCGCTGAAGTGTGCCGAATTGCGGCAAAAGGCAGAGCAAGGTGTTAAGTGATTTTGCTATCCATACTCACCTCTGGTCCCGGGGTTGTGAGGGTTTCGATGCCTCCTCCTGTGCAAGCAGAGGGAATCTAGGAACAAGTAGTTCCCAGTGTCCTTCCTCCTGTGATTGTGCAAACAAGGCAGGGGCCAGTAACTTTGGCTTTCCAGATGTTTTGGAAATACATCTCCCACAAGGCTTAACTCACACAATGAATGGCTGAGCATCATGGTAGATATAGTTCCGTAACATTTGTGGGGCCAAAGTTGCTGACCCCTGGCATACATATGTGATCTGAAGGTGCTCTCTCTTTGGTCTCCATGGAATCCTGTTGATTACAGAAGATGCTACCAAAGATAGCGCTGCCCATAACTGTCAGCGAATGACATATATTACAAGCCAAGCCGCTAATACAATATCAGAATAGGGACAGTAATAGAAAGTCGCTAATGGATATCGACTCTCGTCAAATTTGCCATTGGCAGCTCCCTTTTACCAGTTCAGCCAGAACAGGGCCAATACTATGGTTTGATATGTGTGTATAATAGAGCTGCAAAGCGATAAAACTCAGTGAAGAGGCTCTAAACTACAGGTAATAAATTCAATGTAAATAAGATACTTTGGTCTTGTTGCAAATTATATCTTTATTTACATATATTCTTACCCAATGGGTTATCATGAAGTCTAGAAAGAGTCAGGATAGCTACGTCTAGTGCAACACTTTCCAAAAAATGTAGGTGTCCCTTAGGATTTGAAATGTTACAATGGTATCCATGGCGATTGTTCCATATTCACCTCCCCATCCCATTTTTCTATGGACCACAGGCTTATAAATATCCTCAGCATGTGCGTTGTGAAAAGCATCTGTGCTCACTACAAAGAATATACAAAGATGCTGGGATTTCTAATTCAAGGTTATAACCGAACTACTGACACAAAGGTTCAAGAAAATGTATATTGTCAAATTACAACATTTGCCATTGCCAAAATAACTTACAGGGTTATTCAGAGAAAGGTGAATATCAGGAGAATTGGCAGGAGAAGAGAACAATCTAGACCAAATGGGAGAATTTTTCTGGTTTGGCTATTTTGACCTAGAATTTTCAATTCTCTAGTCATTCTCCAGAGTTTCTCCCTTTTCTTTGAATAGACCTGATAGTGATCCCAATAGCATCCATGTGGATCCTTCGCTCATGGCACAATTTATGCTCGAGCCACAATAGTTTTGAGGATTATTCACCAAGCTGAGAATTGGTGGAAGATCTATTGGAAATTGCAAAATTTAGGCCAATATAGTAAAGATGAAAGAATGCTGGAAATGGAAAATGATCTAATTTCAGCTATTTTGGCCTAACATTTGTAATCCCTTTTACAACTCAATCAATTCACTCCTTAGGCTTATGTCAGACGAACGCATTCTGAGCACACTGTGCGTCCTTGCACAACTGACGCACTTTCTGACTGATGATACTGTAGACACCACGCGGTCCGTTTGACTGTTTTTTTGGACTGACGTAGATGGGAAATAAAATATGTAAAAATCAAAAAAATTGATACATGATATGAAAAACCATTTTGAAAAAAATATGAAAAACCATTCTGTCAAAAATGCTGGACGTCAAAAATGCAGTCCGTCTGACTATGTTCCATCACTCACACACAAAGCTATGCGGACGTGGCACACGCTGTGCGTCCGTCCAAGCGGTTAGACGTTCTTGCCTAAATTGCGTCCGTTTGCCACATGCATTGTGCGTGCGCACTTCTGTGCGGACGTACTTCATGTGTGGGTCTCTATTGATCATGATTTTATGCTACGACGGACGTTAAGGCTAGGGTCAGACTAACGCATCTTTCACGTTGTCCGTGAAAAAGTGCGTTCAAATGAATGGACGCATTTTTTCACGGAATACGCGATAGCGGTCATACGATGCGCATTTTCGTCCGTGATTTTGTACGGATCATCAATAAAACACTTTTTGTGTCTGGACGTTATGTTAGCCGTACACTAGCAGCGCCTGACGTCTCCCAATCACGCAAACACGCCGCTATGCGGACGCAGCGCACTCTGTACGTCAGTACTAGCGGTTTGACGTTCTCGAAAAAATGCGTTCGTTTGCCACTTGCGTTGCGCGACCGCACTTGTGTGGCCGTTCTTCATATGCAGCACGGCATTGGACATCATTTGCTGCTAGCACGGCCGTGATTTAGTGCGGTTAAACGCACGTTAAAACTGCTTTCGTCTGACCTTAGCCTAAAATGTGCGGCAACACAGACGTTATCACTGTGTTCGTCTGACACGGGCCTTAGCCAGTAACCTTTTTAACTTGTGGTTCCATTCAGTATCGTGGCAAAAACCACAAAACACTCAGTCACTGTGACAATTTCTTATCATAAAAATGTTGAAATATGACCCAACATTGTCAATTGATACTTAAAAGGTAAGATTCAGGAAAATGTTCCCAGCACTTGTACATAACTATGAGAAATTCAGTCTGTGCTAAAATATTAGTTGATAAATGCCCAAATTTTATGAAAGTACATAGGCACCTGAGTATGCTTCAAATAACTCCCAGCATTCCACTGAACAGGAAACAGGAAGTGGGTCTTTAAACACTTTGCAGATATCATGTGCCCAGAATTCTCGTAGTTTGACCTTTCCCATTTGTGTCTATAATGAAAATAAGAACGTTTGAGCTGATCAAAACAAGATATACCCCACATTTTAGTATCCTAGCAGGGTTATTCAAAGAGATCCGAATTGCTTGAGAAAGGTAACCGGACGCTGAAAATCAGCGTTCAGTTACCTTTCTTGGCCATTCGGCCATCCAGAGAGCAGGCAATTCGCCAAATCTAGGCGAATTGCCTGAACATACGGTGCCTGTTCGAGGGCAGTGAAAACCCCATGAAAAAAGCACTGCTTCGCTATTCAGAGAACACAAACCAGCAGTGAAAGGTTCCTGAAATGCCCTGTCATTCGGCAAATTTATTCAGGCGAATCCCATAGGCTTCAATGTTAAAAATATTCCTATTTTAATTCAATATCTAATAAACTGTTCATTATAAAATTATGCAGTAAAGAGTCTCTTTATTTATAGATTTTTTTAGAATATTAAGCATTTTTCTGAATTTTTTTTTTTTTAAGTTTACTTCTTTTTTCTGTAACAGCCCTCTTTATTATCATTCCCTGGACCGCATATGTAAATTTCAGACATTTTCGCTCCGCAGTTTCTTTGCAAACAGCATTTCACTTTTCAATCATTCATGCAAACGGTTTTCCTAATTTATTCACTTCACTCTGTCTGCAGTCTCGGCTTTCTCCGGCTCCTGCTCGGGTTTTTCTGTGGTTTTCGGCAGGTTAATCCAGATGTTTGAGTGTTTTCGGCGTGCATTCGCTGGATTTTGCGGTTCGTTTTCGTCGAGTTTGCGGCAGCTTTTCCCTGCAATTCGGGGATCCTGTGGTGCTTGCTGAATACACCGCAGGGTCACCGAAATGGGATCGGCAAAAGGAACCGAATTGAAGAGAGCGAAAAGTCACCGAACATGCGGTGACTTTTCAAATCTCTTTAAATAACGCTGTAGGTGTTTTGGCACTACGTTTCCCTTTGATGCTCAGTCATTTGGCTGGGTGAAAAATCACGCAAAAATGTTGTTTCAATACACTAACAATAGGGTTTCCAGTTCAGCCACATTTTCCCGGACACATTACTATTTTATGCAGAGGGGGAGCACAGGGAAAAGTGCTGCCCTGAAACATGTATAATTCATATGCTGCAGGAGGGAAATCACCTGGGAATCCTTTCTGATTTCTTACCTGCAGCATATGGATTCTACATGCTGCGGGGTTGTGTCAGGATACAGGTTCTGGGGCAGCAAGATTCGAGCCACTATGCAATAAAGCAGAGGGTTTGCAAAGCAGATATAGATTTCAGAAGGATTTATTATAAAAAGGACACAGGAGAAATAACAATATAAAAAAGGGGGTTATGCAAGAAAAGGGGAATGATGAATAAACCGGAGGCATACAGATGGAGGCAAGAATAAAAAGGGGTGATATATGAACGATGAAGATCCAGAACAAAAGGAATATATACATAAAATGAGAGTTATGAAGTAAGAAGGAAACAGATATAACATATACAGATTACAGGTAAATGGTACTTAAAGCAGAGAAAAAGATATATTAGGGTATACAGAGAAAGACACTTAGGCTAGGGTCAGACGAGCGTGATTTCTACGGACTGTACGTCCGTGCACACAGACGTACGTCAGTACGGAAGACACAGTAGTGGCCACACAGTCCGTTTTTTTTCACTGACAAATATTTTGACGGATGTAGGAGGGAAAATAAATTAAAAAGCAAAACCATTTTGTCCGTGAAAAATGCTGGACGTATAAATGCAGTCCGTCTGACCACGTTCCATCACTCACACACAAAGCTATGCAGACGTTGCGGACGCAGCGCACTTTGTGCAGCCGTTCTAGGGGTTGTACGTTCTTGCCTGCCTTGCGTCCGTGGGCCGCGGCCGTTGTGCGTCCGCAGTTCAGTGCGGACGTACTTCGTGTAACGGGCTCCGATGGGCTGTCATGCTATCACGGACATACTTTTAGGCGCAATCACAGACGTGAACACTACGCTCGTCTGACAGCAGCCTTAGAAGAGTTTAAGGAAAACAAGAATACACTGAATAAATATATGCAAGACAGAAGATAACAAAGAGGAAGAAGTCTTTAAATAATAAAGTAGTAACTTAGTCCTCAGAGTGCACTCTGCATAGGTATCCAGGTAGTAAATGAAATAAATCCTTGTAATCCAGGGGAGGTGATGGGAGAAATCCAGGGAGAAACAATAAGTCCAGTAAGTAGGAAGAGGAGATCCAGCAGGTAGAAATGGGATCCAGAACTCAGGTATGTAGGGGGTTGCACAAGTTCAGCTCCTAACAGCTTGGAGGTTCCAAGTCAATGAAAAAGCATTGGGCTTCAGGTGTGGCTTGGTTTTATGCAGGGTGATCAGTGGGATTAAACAACACCTGAGCACTGCATGGTAGGAGGTGAATCTCAGTACTACTGCTGCAAGTCCTACTACTATAAGGCAGCGCTATGTTTTTATTACGCCGTTGGCGATTTTCCTTACAGGTTGCATTTCTCATGCAGTGCACATCAGCATGAATTAATTATGTGTCCAGAAAAACATGGCCAATCTGGCAACCCTAAATAAGGATGCTGTGGTTCCTCTTCCCAGATATTGATAATATTTATGGGGAATATGGTAGTGCAACGAGTATTTCTAGTAAAGGAAGCATTTGGAAATTAGAACTTTGTATAATTTAGGAGTAACAAATCGGTAATTTACATAGTAGTTACATAGGCTGAAAAAAGACATGCGTCCATCGAGTTCAGCCTTTCACACAGCACCTACTGCTGTTGATCCAAAAGAAGGCAAAACCTTGTCTGAAGCGCTCGCCAATATGCAACACACTGGGAAAAAATTCCTTCTTGACCCCAGAATGGCGTCAGATTTCTCCTTGGATCAAGAAGCTTTTACCCACATATTCAATATTATAACCCTTAATATTCTGTGTCTGCAGGAATTTGTGGTATTACACTTTAAAAGGAATGGTAATAGCCGTTCTAAATGCCCTCTTTCCTTTGCATACCTACAGGTTTACTATTATTCTTTTTCCAATGTCAGCATAAGATGCACAAATCGCAAATTACATTTGAAATTGACATTATAATGGCAAACCACAGCTAAAATTAGCTTCCTGTAAAAAAAAAAAAAAATATCAAAAAATATCAGTTGTTGCATAAAAGTCACTAACCACGTAAATCTATCTATAACTGAACATTACCTTATGCTGAGTGGGCTGTACGCAATGTATTCAGCAGCATTGGCATGCTGCCCACACAGCTTACATATATAGGTATACGGTTGTAAATTAAATGTGCAGTACCAGGCAAGTGCTTGATTTCACTTCTTGGAAACTATGTCAGTTTCACAACTGATAATATTTAGCATCGTATAACTTTCATGAAAATGTAAACCACGTGTTACAATGCAAACCATATGGAGCATCCAAAGTATATGAAATATCAAACAAAGAAGGAAAGAGAAGAACAACAAATCTAGCAACCTGGTCTGGCAGATCGCCAGATTCCGTCACACAGGTCTTTCACGAGATGAAAAATGCGAAAATTTACAGCAGCTGCTGGTGTATGTAAGCACAGACCAATTGGTTCTGGGTTTAGAATGGTAGTATGGGGGTGGGGAAAGGGGTTCAGGATATTCTGAGTGAGAGAAAGGACTGGTAGAGGGTGAAATGTAAAAATTATACAATATGTATGTACATAAAGCAGAGAGGCATCCACAAACACACCAACACATCCTTCTTTACAATCATGTAGCCCTCAATTTAATAACACAGACTCACTTCATGCAATCATCCCCATTCAACCCATCACACATGGAATCTGCTCACTTTTGTCCTATAACTCCCATAATTCACACACTGTCAGAAACAAAATATCCCTATGACACTGTATCCTTATCTTTGACAAAAATATGGAATTCCCTAATTTTCTCATTTCTCATTCCACCCATGTTCTTTATTGGAGAGGTCTGATATTTTTGAGGTGTGTGAGTGTGCGACAGAGTTTCAAAGCAATAATGTGTCAACTGAGGCCACATAACTCAAATCATGTTCCTTGCCTAACTGTGTAATAAAGCTTTTCATCCTTGGGCTGTACCTGTGTTGTCCGCTGTGTGAATTTGTGCATTGGATGTAGGGTAAGCAGACACCTGTACAGGAACACCAGTTCTTCCATTTGGCTGACTAAGATTCTTCCATAATGACAGTGGCCTCTTTTAGCAGGATACTGCACTCTACCACACAGAAATGGCTTGAGGAACATGACAAAGATTTCAAGGTGGTGCCATGGCCTCCAAATTCCCCAGATCTCAGATTGACCATCTGAGGGATGTGCTGGAACAACTAATCAGATCCATGCAGGTCCCACCTCACAAGCTGCAAGACTTAAAGGTTCTGCTACGAATGCCTTGATACCAGATAACACTGAACATGTTCAGAAGTCTTATGGAATCCATGCCTCGACGCATCAGCACAAGGAGGACAGCACAATTTTGACAGCACAAGGAGGACCTACCGTAGATACTCGTGTATAGTGCGATTCGAGTAGAACGCAATGGATAGATTTATTATTGACATGTGAGAAACTCGAGACTCGCTTGTAATGTGAGGAGCAAAAGTGGATGAGCTTTGTAGCGCTGAGCACACTAATTGCGCTCAGCAAGGTGGCCACACAGGCGTCAGAGTGGAAGGAACGTCCACTCTCATGTACGTTCCTTCCGCTCACAAGTGGACTCGTGTGACTCCGGGGTGACACGAGCGCACTTGAGAGCGGACGGAACGTCCATGAGAGTGGACGCAGATGTAGAGACACCCCCGCATACAGTTTTTTTTTATTTTTCGCAACGTTAGTCATAACTAACTGATCCTATAAGGCTTTTCTTTCCTCAACATCAGTCATAACTAACTGATAGTATGTTAACCACAATCCCATCCGTTATAAAGTGCATCCGTTTCAACAGACGCACTGTGCGCTCGTCTGATCGCAGCCTGTGGAAGTCAAGTACATGCAGATGTCTTGAATATACATGAACCCTCCAATCTTCAGGTAAAAAATTTTTGCAGAAAAATCTCGTGGTATACTCGAGTATCTACGGTACACAATTTTAGGCAGGTGGCCTTTATGTTGTGGCTGATCAGAGTGTTATAGATCCTTACTTTTTCAAAGAATGGGCTGTGTGCTAGGTGTTGTGGTACAGCATAAAGGAATACTGAAGTATCTTCCACAGTTTCCAGTTGGAGTTCTTGCAGAAGGTTATCCCTCCACCATTTTATTTTCTTTGGCCAAATTTTGTAAAAGTCCCAACCTAAATCATCAGGAAGTTGCATAGGATTTGCAAATTTTATTGTAATCTTTAACTAGTTGCACTTAATACTTGCACACAGCTTTCTCCATCACTAATGGGAACACTGTTCAAGTCTAGCGATAGAATATGTGGTTTAAAAAAAAACATACAAAAAGTGTATAAAAATGCATGACTCTTAGTAATGTGCCATATTTTTCACTTACTGCTGAACAAATGTTTGGGTATCAGCTATCCCGGGGCAGGAATCAGATTTCCATATTACAATTACAGGATTCTTTTATTTATTGCTGTTTTATTGTTTAGGAAAGCAACGGAGTCTAGACTCGCTGACAGTTGGCCAATAAAATCGTACAAGTTGCTGTATTCTCAGAATTCCAGATTTAAGTCTTTTAAATATACTGAAAAAGTCGCTCTTTTAAAAAAACAAAAAAGAAAGAAAATACAGCGTAAGGAATTACTTGCACCTGTTTGATGCGGAAAGATTATTGAAAATGTTCTAAGAAAAAGCATTAGAGACCATGTAATCTTTTTTACTCAGCCAGTCTTTGTCAAATAAATCACATTTCCCATAAAAAATAATTGGAAGTGTAAGCCCACAAATAAAAAAGTAGCAGCAATTTCAGAGACAAAATTAAAAAGCACCGGTATTTGGCGGAAACTAGTTCCACCCAAATCAGCCATCAACACACTTATATCCTAAACACAATTAAGTCTGTAGTGAGAGTTTTATTCATGGAAAATACAAAGAATATAAATATATAGGTGACCTAGAGAGTCACAAGAAAAGCGATCAAAATATATTTTTGTTTATTCTGTTATATTTTACATAATATAAATTATAAGTAGCATTAATAGAAAAAAATGTTTTAGGACTGTTTAATAACCAAAGATTTTGCTTTTAACTTCAAAATTTAAAATTGATTTTAAATAATGCAATCAATCCGAGAAGGAAGCCCAACTTTCTGTCACGGGGTGACAAGACCGAGCTTGGGATGCGGTGACAGAGCGGAGCAGAGGCAGCAATGTGGTGTAAACAGATAAGGTTTTATTATGAGGAACACAAGGAAACACAACAGTAGGAATAAACCAAAAGGGGGGGGACACTGGATAAGGTAAACCAAAGGGGGGGGGGGAGACACTGGATAAGGTAAACCAAAGGGGGACTCTGGGTAAGGTAAACCAAAGGGGGACACTGGGTAAGGTAAACCAAAGGGGGACACTGGGTAAGGTATAACAACTGGTAACTGAACAATACAGGACTAGGCCAGATCTATACATACAACAGGACAGACCAAGCAGACAGGACAGATAGGTGAGCAGAACACTGTATACTTTAAGCAGACACAGAGGAGCAGGACATGAAGTAGGCTGACTACAAGTATAAACAGAAATCAGGAACCACAACACAAGGAGACTTACTGGGAAACCAACAGAACACTGGGAAAGCACTGAGGACCAGGAAGCATGGTGGGCAAGGTCCAGGAATGCCAGGGGTGATGATGGGCAAAGTCCAGGCAAATAGGAGAAGGGGAATCCAGCACAGCAGCAAAAGGGTAATCCAGGTGGCGTAGTCAAGTTCATGCAAAGGGTCAAGTGGGCAACAGGCAACAACGTGGTCTAAGTCCAAAGCAGAGTCTGTAACCGTGAAATCCAGCAACAGAGGGTGAGGCAAGGGGGGAGCTTCTGGGAGTAGAGTGGAGCACAATGGTCAGCAGGGAGCTGGAGACTTCAATAATGCAGGAACAGCTAGTAAAGGGCTTTCCACCCTTAAATAGGGAGCAAGAGTCAGGTGATCATTTGCAGTAGGAAAAGTCATTTGCATATGTTAGCACTTTACAAGCACTGCCCAGGTGATTTTGAGACATGGCAGCGTCAGATTTGCCTGTGTGCCACCGCCGCCGGGGCCGTGACACTTTCCTAACCTGCAGTACATATTTCAAAAAAATAGGTCTATGAAAACACTGAGAACAAGCTATCGCACTAGTGGCCTACCCTACGGTGTGTTCCCATGCAGGTCTCATAGCAACTTTTAGCTCAATTGTGCAATTACAATGAAGAAGATACCATAAGCGAAAACCATCTGCTATAGCCCAAAAGGACTTCTCCACAGGGGCGGATCCAGGGGGGGCAACGAGGCAATTGCCCCCCCCGAGATTTGAGCCGGGGACCCGATGCCGGGCAGCGCCGGAGAGCCTGCCCGGTCCTGAAGAGTAAAGCGGCTGCGCGTGCAGACGCCGGCGGTCACGTGGTCCGGCTAATCAGGTGGTACTGAGTCTCTGTACCACCTGACTGGCCGGACCGCGTGACCTGCGCACGCACGCCACGCAGCCGCATCACTCAACAGGACGGACTCTTCAGGACCGGGCAGGCACTCCCGCGCTGCCCGGCATCTGGGTCCCTCAACCCCTGCCGCCCGGAGCTGGAGGCCTGGAGCAATATCCAGGTGAGAGCTGGCTGGGCAAATCCATGTGTAAGCTGGGGGCAAATCCATGAGCTGGGGGCAAATCCATGAGCTGGGCAAATCCATGAGCTGGGGGCAAATCCATGAGCTGGGCAAATCCATGAGCTGGGCAAATCCATGAGCTGGGGGCAAATCCATGAGCTGGGCAAATCCATGAGCTGGGCAAATACATGAGCTGGGCAAATCCATGAGCTGGGCAAATCCATGAGCTGGGGGCAAATCCATGAGCTGGGCAAATCCATGAGCTGGGCAAATCCATGAGCTGGGGGCAAATCCATGAGCTGGGCAAATCCATGAGCTGGGGGCAAATCCATGAGCTGGGGGCAAATCCATGAGCTGGGCAAATCCATGAGCTGGGGGCAAATCCATGAGCTGGGCAAATCCATGAGCTGGGCAAATCCATGAGCTGGGGGCAAATCCATGAGCTGGGCAAATCCATGAGCTGGGGGCAAATCCATGAGCTGGGCAAATCCATAAGCTGGGGGCAAATCCATGAGCTGGGCAAATCCATGAGCTGGGCAAATACATGAGCTGGGCAAATCCATGAGCTGGGCAAATACATGAGCTGGGGGCAAATCCATGAGCTGGGCAAATCCATGAGCTGGGCAAATCCATGAGCTGGGGGCAAATCCATGAGCTGGGCAAATCCATGAGCTGGGCAAATCCATGAGCTGGGGGCAAATCCATGAGCTGGGCAAATCCATGAGCTGGGGGCAAATCCATGAGCTGGGGGCAAATCCATGAGCTGGGCAAATCCATGAGCTGGGGGCAAATCCATGAGCTGGGCAAATCCATGAGCTGGGGGCAAATCCATGAGCTGGGCAAATCCATGAGCTGGGGGCAAATCCATGAGCTGGGCAAATCCATGACCTGGGGGCAAATCCATGACCTGGGGGCAAATCCATGAGCTGGGCAAATCCATGAGCTGGGGGCAAATCCATGAGCTGGGCAAATCCATGACCTGGGGGCAAATCCATGAGCTGGGCAAATACATGAGCTGGGCAAATCCATGACCTGTGAGCTGGGCAAATCCATGACCTGGGGGCAAATCCATGAGCTGGGCAAATCCATGAGCTGGGCAAATACATGAGCTGGGCAAATCCATGAGCTGGGCAAATACATGAGCTGGGCAAATACATGAGCTGGGCAAATCCATGACCTGTGAGCTGGGCAAATCCATGACCTGGGGGCAAATCCATGAGCTGGGCAAATACATGAGCTGGGCAACTACATGAGCTGGGCAAATACATGAGCTGGGCAAATCCATGACCTGGGGGCAAATCCATGACCTGGGGGCAAATCCATGAGCTGGGCAAATCCATGACCTGGGGGCAAATCCATGAGCTGGGGGCAAATCCATGAGCTGGGGGCAAATCCATGAGCTGGGGGCAAATCCATGTGTGAGCTGGGGGCTCTCTGCTCCTCTAGATTGTAAAATCCGGGGTGCCCTCTGCTCCTCTAGATTGTAAGCTCCTGGGTGTCCTCTGCTCCTCTAGATTGTAAGCTCCTGGGTGCCCTCTGCTCTTCTAGATTGTAAGCTCCTGTGAGCCGGGCCCTCTGCTCCTCTAGATTGTAAGCTCCTGTGAGCCGGGCCCTCTGCTCCTCTAGATTGTAAGCTCCTGTGAGCCGGGCCCTCTGTAAATTCTCGTGAGTCGGGCTCTCTGCTAAAACACCTTATTTTCTGTAAGTGCCCCTCCCGAGACTAGTCTCTGGATCCGCCCCTGCTTCTCCACTGCACGAGAGATATAGCAACCACCTGATGATCATTTTGACCTTGTTGAGCTGGTCATGATGGTAGAGCTGACATCTCTGTAGGCAAGGGATCCACATCTGGATTACCACATCCATTTACAGTGAGCAAAAACAAGGCTTATGTGAGTGAAGAGAAGGGGCAACAGCACTAGTGGCTTGCACTACAGTGGGTCTCACAAGGTTATGGATGTAGTCTACCGTGTCAGGTGTGCATCAACATAACAGCATACATTTTATTTGAATAATTTGAAAATAATAATAAGAAAAAAGTTAATTATTTTATTTGAGTCCATTTTAGTTGTTAATTATCCTCTTCATTTTTTTATTTGACTACATATCCAAGTGAACAAATGGTTTTAGTCAGGCTTAAAAATGAGGCTTGGTATATGGGCTCATGTAGAGTGGAAATGTTGCCATTATTTTCCTATAAACCTGACCTTTTTGGAAGACTGAATGTCTCGTCCGTCTTTATTCTAGGACTGTGTTGTGGAAGTTGCCTTGGTTCACCTGCTGTCCATGTTCCTTTAAAGGTGATGTGCTAGTCCTGTTCTGCAGCTAGTACTGTCTCTGCCAGTGTCTTTGTGTCTTTTAGAGTGTATGTCAATGTCTGTGTGTCTAACTGTGTAACTGTGTGTGTCTATTTTGTCTACTAATGAGCAAAACAGTAGCCATATTATAGGACAGAGTCCCACACAGTAAGACCCTCACCCACAGCCCAATTCATTTCACACGCCTACAGCACCCCACTCATAAAGCCCATCTCATACAGCCCCACAAAATGTAGGTGTGACGTGCGTCACTTTGAACTTGGGGCACATGGGCCTAGAGATGTATTTGGGAAGTGCAGGCCTGATGTTCTATAATATTTCCCTGTCCTATCCTATGTCAAAGTCACGCTGTGCCTGTAGG
The DNA here is from genome assembly GCA_009667805.1 of Leptobrachium leishanense. Lineage (NCBI taxonomy): Eukaryota > Metazoa > Chordata > Amphibia > Anura > Megophryidae > Leptobrachium > Leptobrachium leishanense. Next base: position 105,845,118 of record CM019065.1, read on the forward strand.
ATGCAGAGTGTTTGTGTAATCTGTGTTATGTATGAACAATGTTATTGTCTGTCTATATGGTCTATGTGTATCTGTTGCTATCTGCTGATGGGGTTACTGGGTGTGCTATCTTAGCCTCTTCCAGCATCCCCTCTCAGGAATGTGTTTACTCTGTGACATATTTTGGTATCAGGCGATTGTCTACTTATGTAACTTCTCCTCTGTTATCTAATGTATTCAGGCAGTCCGATACTCAGGCTCTGATTACATGACCCCATATCGTTTCATGCTGGCATGTACTGGCCATAGGGACTACAGGGAGATTCTCAGTGGGCCGATGGCTCAGTGGCCGGTGTGAATGCTGGTTCACCGCGCGACTCGCACTGCCCTTATAGGTGAGAACTACCTCACCATCTGTAAACCAGAACCATGTCGCAGTCTCATATTTGGGTCACTGTGCTGGTGAGACCTGCTGCACATCAACCTCATTTTAAGACCTGGTGCGCACTCAACCTCAATGCCACTGTGTTTCTTTACCTAATCGCTCTCCAGCAGCAACTCCGGTATCTGTTGAGTGATTGGTTGAGCGATCCGGTTGGTTTATATACAATTTTTGTGCGTGCTTGCATAATTAAAGTGGGCCGGTCTGGATGAAGTCCAGTGCTGATTTTTTTTCTCCGATTCCAGACCTAGTTTCATGTCTTGACATGTTTGGTTCACGTGAAGCTGGGGGGGGGGGCAGGGTGTAATTTTCCATTGGTCTCTAGGTCCACCTGGGATTGTATATATTTACCTCAACAAAGGTGTTCAGTGGTGATGTTCAAAACTCCCAGATCTACGTGTCGTCTCATTTCTGGAGGATGCTAGCAAGGTTCTTTATGTGTAACCATCCTTAAGCTTTGTCTAAGGGCTGGATATAGGCAGGAAAGCCTGCTGGAAGAACGGGGTCTGACAAGGAAGCGGCATCACCAGATATGACCTAGACGGGGTACGGAGATCTGTTACTGTAGCATCACTCTTGACTCTTGAGTTTATATATTATTATGTCAACTTTGATTCCCCAACCCACCATAAAAGGGTAATCTCATTAAGTCATGACTGGCCAAAAGGTAGATTCCACGGCTGCTGTGGAACAATCACCATTATAATTTACCTATCTTAAACCTGACATATATCTTGGCACTTGTGTAACACCTGCTGGGGAATCGGGATCTACTGTTTGATGAACTCTGCAGAAACAAACCCTCTTACCGTGCCTTAAAATACGCATTTGTGCATTGCTTAACATACGCACGGCATGCAGAGTTACTACTGGGATTGTTCTTGCAGTCTTTAAAGCATTCCTTCCAAGCACTGAGCAGCACATGTCTCACAGATTTTCCTGATCTTTGCTGTTATTAATTGTGCCTGTCTTCTTAAACTATCAGAATTTTGCTCAATTTGTTTGGAGAGCGATGTAAGTTTTCACAGTCTATGACTAATAGCAGATTTTTATAATATAATCCATAAAATGAGGACAAAGTGTGACACACATGATGATGTTACGTGCTTCGGCTTGGTGTTTTAACTTTAACTAGGAAGTATGATAATAATAATATTACTAGCACGAACACCAGGGAAGAAAAAAGGATTTAGGAATTGTTTTCCTATTGAACTGTTATGAAATCAGTGGGGGAGCTTGTCTTGTGCAAGTGACCTACATGTATATATATATAATAGTAGTCACACTCTGACACTATATATTTAAATAGTGCTATACATAGAACAGAAACCTATAATCTATCCCGAGTACAAATAATGACTCATGGGAATATTGACATGTACCTGTCATGCAGATATCATTGGGTATGTCATTGACTATAATATTGTCACTGTACACCGGCCAGACAAATTGCTTGCAAACAAATTAAGAAAAATGTTATGACAGAAAATGCTTGGTGTATTCTATTGATAGTGATAATAAAAAAACAATATCACTTCCACAGGGAGTGCACATACACTATATTGCCAAAAGTATTCGATCACCCATCCAAATAATCAGAATCAGGTGTTCCAATCACTTCCATGGCCACAGGTGTATAAAATCAAGCACCTAGGCATGCAGACTGGTTTTACAAACATTTGTGAAAGAATGGGTCGCTCTCAGGAGCTCAGTGAATTCCAGCGTGGAACTGTGATAGGATGCCACCTGTGCAACAAATCCAGTCGTGAAATTTCCTCGCTCCTAAATATTCCACAGTCAACTGTCAGCTGTATTATAAGAACGTGGAAGTGTTTGGGAACGACAGAAACACAGCCACGAAGTGGTAGGCCACATAAACTGACGGAGCGGGGTCAGCGAATGCTCAGGCGCATAGTGCGAAGAGGTCACCAACTTTCTGCAGAGTCAATCGCTACAGAACTCCAAACTTCATGTGGCCTTCAGATTAGCTCAAGAACAGTGCGCAGTGAGCTTCATGGAATGCGTTTCCATGGCCGAGCAGCTCCATCCAAGACATACATCACCAAGTGCAATGCAAAGCGTCGGATGCAGTGGTTTAACGGTACTTGTCTGACTGCATTGTGCCAAGTGTAAAGTTTGGTGGAGGGGGGATTATGGTGTGGGGTTGTTTTTCAGGAGCTGGGCTTGGCCCCTTAGTTCCAGTGCAAGGAACTCTGAATGCTTCAGCACACCAAGACATTTTGGACAATTCCATGCTCCCAACTTTGTGGGAACAGTTTGGAGCTGGCCCCTTCCTCTTCCAACATGACTGTGCACCAGTGCAGAAAGCAAGGTCCATAAAGACATGGATGACAGAGTCTGGTTTGTATGAAATTGACTGGCCTGCACAGAGTCCTGACCTCAACCCGATAGAACACCTTTTGGGTGAATTAGAGCGGAGACTGAGAGCCAGGCCTTCTCGTCCAACATCAGTGTGTGACCTCACAAATGTGCTTCTGGAAGAATGGTCAAAACTTCCCATAAACACACTCCTAAAGCTTGTGGACAGCCTTCCCAGAAGAGTTGAAGCTGTTATAGCTGCAAAGGGTGGACCGACGTCATATTGAACCCTATGGATTAGGAATGGGATGTCACTTAAAAATTCATATTCGAGTCAAGGCAGGTGAGCGAATACTTTTGGCAATATAGTGTATATCCATACAGTAGGGGATATCCATGCATAGGCCAACTCGGCCTGGACCTAGGGCAGCAGTTTTTACCTAACATTCCTTCCTGTAGAGATCTAATATAATTGAAGTGTGCGAGTGTGTAACAGAGCTGCACATCAAGAAAACCCTGATTAATGAGCAGGTAAACTGCAGGATATGATTTTAGAAATCACTGTGTAGATTATTTTGCTTTTATTTCAAATAGCCCCTACATCTCATGAATATGTCGTAATAAGATGCTTTTGTACAGGTTCATATATATGTCATATCAGGGTGGCAGCACAATTTAAAGTGCCGGGAGCAGCGCCAAGCCTAATAACGCCCATGTATAGACTTCTAAATGCTTTCACACAGAATCCAAAAATGTCAAAGGTGTTTGTCCTGTGAATTAGTGGTAAATTGTGCAGTCTGAATACATCTCAAATGGTATAGGATATAACTATGTCATACACAACTCACAAACAAAAAGGTGTAGAGTTGTTGAGGACAGAATAATAGTAGTGACATTATGATTTGAATGTAGAAGGAAAAGGTCCAGACATAGACAGGACAAGAGCAAAACATGACAGGTAAATACTTATGCCACTGTCTGTCTCCCCAAACACTTTTTTTAATGGCACTCATTGCTTAATCCGGCTCACAGGTAACGGGGCCCTGTACCTGATTGGTATTACATACATTTTACTGTATTACTGTCAGGGTCTGGCCCCCCACATCCCCCGTGCCGAGCTCACCTCCCCCGGAGCGTCTCCGACAACCTTGCTCTCTGCCCAGCGAGTGGCAGGCTCCATCGTCCGCTCGGTGGACAGCGCTCTGCTGGCGTTGGGCGGCGGCCGCGCGTCACGTAGGAGGGGAGGAGCCTCGGCATTCGCGTCATCATGGAGATGACGCTGGGACCTCTATTCTCTGCCATTGGTGGAGTTAGTGGGGAGGAGGGACTTGACAGCTGGGGAGGGGATGGACTGTCCTGGGCGCCCTATTTAAACCCCTCACTCCCATGGATAGATGCTCAGACGTTCTGTGCTTCCTACTCTATACTTCCAGTTATCTGGTACCTTCCTATACCTCCTCGTCTACCTCCCTACCCCTATCTGGATTTCATGGTATTGACCTCGGCTGACCCCCTCACTCTGAACGAACTCTGCCTGCCCCTGATATTGGACTGTGTACCTCGACCTGCCTATGTTCTGCTGACCACGCTCCCTGCAATATTCCTTAAATCCATCTTCAATTCACGCTGTCCGGGAATTGGAAGATACGGTACTGCATCCTGGGTTCCAAATCTAGATCTACACGTGACAATTACAAAGCCAACTAGCTTTGTTACGGAGAATTATATATTTATGTTATGTAATGTGTTCTGTAAACACATGTAAACACACATGTAAACACACGTGAAATGCTGAAATGAAAAAAGATTGTAAAGATATAGGGCTCTATTAAATTCTTTGCGCAAAAACGCTCGTGCAGCGCGTTGATTTGTGCCCGAAGCGTTAAACGTTAACGTGCGTAAATTAACGCTGGTATTAAAATCCGAGCGCATTTTGTCATCCGTACAAAAGACGCGCAAAAACGCGCGCGCATTAACGCTGCACGCAGAAATTGGTGTGCGGACTGTTTTTTCAAGCGATTCAGCCAATCAGAACTAAGAACCACAGTTGTCTCCCGTTCAGTTTTTGCGCTTGTCAAAATCAATCTGAGTATATATGCTGCAGCAATAATAAATGCACGCACATCTTCTCAATTTTATTGTTTGGGTATGTGTAGAATGTGTAACTATACTTTGCTGTATTTTTTTTCTGGCTGGTGTATTTGGTTTCGGACAGGACGTTCAGATTTGACGTTAACATCTGTTAAAATTTGCGCATAGATTGTAATACCATCCGCGTACCAGCGCACAAACGCTTTTGCGCTCACAATGTTAAGTATAGGACGCGCAACGTACATTACGCTTGCGCAGGGTTCGCGCAGGTTCACCCGCGGTAGACGTTAACGTGCATTTTTTGCGCGGACATTGTAATACGACGTTCTGCGCAAAGAGTTTTTCCCCTCGCGTTAATGCGTTTTTGCGCATGCGTTAACGTTTGCGCAAAGAATTTAATAGAGGCCATACAGTACATTTGGTTTAATTTAATTCATAATGGTAAAATCAGAACAGTAGAGTGGCAATCCCTCTCCTAAAAAAATGGGATATAGTGTAAACCAAGATGTATTGACGATTAGGGTATCCATTAATTGCCTTTGTTGACATGATAAATTTCAGTGATCCCGAGAGGGAATTTCAGAGAGTGACAAAGTTTCATTAATTAAAACTCAATCAGTGATTAACCCAGTAAGTGCTTATTTGTGAAGAAAAATATAACTTTAATATTGATGAAATCAAAGAATTGGGGTAATTTCGCTATAACCAACTATCAATCATCTGTTAAAAATGGTTAATGGTTCATCAGCTATAAATGTTCATGATGGTGGGGTTACGGCTAAAATGCTCTTCTGCACTTTGTACAATACATATGGCAACAATTACATTTTGGTCATGTCGCTGTATTCTTTCTGCAGTTACCGAGCACTTTACGTCCTGGTTGGCTGTTGATCGTCTTCTAAGGCTGCGGTCACACGAGCAAACTTTTCGCGTCCGTCTGACCGCACTGTTTGCTGTCCGTTGTAGCTTTTCAAAGGAGTCAATAGAGAAAAACACATGAAACACGTGCTCAGTTTCCTGCACGGGCAACGCATATAGCACAAACGCCAAAATGGCATGAATGTGAAAAAGCTACATGGACGTAGAGAAACCCCTGCGTACAGCTTTTTTTTTTTTCTCAACGTCCGTCAAAACGAACTGATACAATGAAACCACAATCTCATCCGTTATAAAGTGCACCTGTTTCAACGGACGCACTGTGCGCACTCAGTGCGCATGTGTCACCGCAGCCTACATGCCAAAATTCAGTGCGCCCAGTGTATTCAATGAGGTCACTACAGGGGAATGGGGCAGAGCAGTCTAAATTCTTAAATCAGAAAAAAAATCATGGGGGCCAGAGGTGGGAAAACAAGCCCGACATTTCATAGAAATGTAGCATTTTATGTATAAGGCTACTACTGGGCAACCTCCTTATGCCATAATTTACTGAATCTGCTCCAAATCGCTTTTCACTAGGGATGTGTGTTTCGGGTTTCGGAATTTTGGAATTTTCACTAAATTTCCCGATTCGTGCATTCAGATTCGGCCGATTTTCCGAAGATTTTCAGATCCGAAAACGGCAGATCCGAACAGATTTCCGAGCCGAAACAAAAACTTTTCGGAATTTTCGAATGGACTAGAAATGTGTAAAATCGAATCCGGATTTCGGTTCCATTTCAGTAATTTCGGACAATGTTTTTTTTTCGGTTATATCGCTGATTCTGTAATTTTCTTTGTATCATTCCCATCTCAATGAATCCTTCCTGGAAAACCAGAGAAATCTCAATGTATCCTTCTTGTAAAACGTGAGAAATCTCAATGTATCCTTCTTGTAAAACGTGAGAAATCTCAATGTATCCTTCTTGTAAAACATGAGAAATCTCAATGGCAGAATAATCGTATCGACAGAATAATCGTATCGACAGAAATATCGGATCCGAAAAACCATTAGTTTACGTCAAAATGAATAGACACTTTGAAACGAGGAGAACAGACGTTCCGAAAAAAATACGAAAATTTCCGAAATCACGAAAAAAAAGTCGATCCGAAAAACGAACCGAAACAAACCGAACCGAAACGGAAATCGTCCGAAACGAGCCGACACGAAAATTTACAAAATCCGAACGAACCGAAACCGAGAAAAAAAATTGGTGCACAAGTCTACTTTTCAGTTACTAGATTTTCTTAATGCAGTTTGTAAATTCTAGATAATATGTGCAAAGCCTATATGTAAAAAAGTGTCCAAGAATCTGAAAACTCTAGTTGGGAACTTGTAGTCTGAGGTGTTGGTCACCATTGTGATAGATAGCTGGTATGAGTCACGCAACACAATGTTGAGCCTCCTCCTCCTCTATAATTCTCCTCTAATAGCTCATCTATAAGGTTTAAGGTTTAAATAACATGGAACATTAAAAAAGGCAAAGCAATTCACATATCAGAAACCATGAGCCTTAGTAAATTGCCAAGCTAAGCTTCAGAACTAGAAGCAATGCAAGAAACAGGTTTTCTTCTCCTGAAAACATGTTTATAAATAATAAAAAATATTCAGACTTTAATGACACTTGGAATTGAGTTCCATAGTATTTCCAAGGACAGCAAATAAGAAAAGCTCTATTTAACCAGATCTGATAACATTTGGTTATTCAAATAGATAGGGCCCTATTACAATCTTCACGCATACATTTGCGCCTGCGCCTATTTAAGCAGCATATATACGCAGATTGACTTTGACAGGCGCAAAAACTTAACGTGAGACAATTGTAGTTCTTAATTGTGATTGACTGAATCGTGTGAAAAAAACAGTCCACACACTGATTTCTTTGTGCAACGTTGCTGCGCGCGTTTTTGTGCATCTGTTTTATGCGCGTTATTTTTTGACGGATGAAAAAATGCACGAGGATTGTAATACCAGCGTTAATTTACGCGCGTTAACATTTAAGGCTTTGTGCAAAAATTCACGCGTTTACCGTGCGTTTTTGCGTGAAGATTGTAATAGAGCCCATAATCTACCTGGTCATATTATAAATATTGTTTAAGAGTGATGGCAGAGCACATTACATAGGAGACTTGTAATTGAACTAGGCCCTGATTTTCGGCAGCACACCTGGCTCTAGTCATAACCCTGTTAAGTGATCCTTACACAAACACCACGTCTGGGTCATGTTTTAACACTTTGATCTGTCGGTCTTGGAGATGACTATGCTGATTATTCATCAACCAGAGGGTCTCGTCTCTGTCTCGTCTTTTCTGTAGTATAAAATCACAGATAATGTTCATATATGCCACTTGAGATATTGCAACTTTAGAACATAAATAAGGTGTTTACCTGTTTGTTTGCTTTTTGTTGTTTCCATTATATGTAACAGAATTGCAGTGACCATGAAAAGACAAACATTGAGTTTACAGTAATAAGAATTAGGGCAGTAGCAAGAAATGGATATTGTAAAAGCACTGCTGTAACCGAGAGGAGAACATGCAGAATGTAAACAATCAAATGTAAGATTCCGAAAAGTGCAAGATACAGCCTCAATGCAACATTGGTACATAAGTAGTGAATCATAACAGTGTAGATTACAGAGGGGTACCCCATCCTTCCCACTTTATCCCTAGTATCATAGTAGGGTACCCCTATATCCTGGAGACAATGCCCTAATTTTAAGAATGGAACAATATACAGGGTTATTCAAAGAGATTCGAATTGGGGCCGAAAGGTAACGTACGGTTACCTTTCCTGGCCATTCGGCTATCCAGAGAGCAGGCAGTTTGCCAAATGTTGGCGAATTGCCTGCACATACGGTGCCTGTTCGGTGCCTGTTCGAGGGCAGTGAAATCCCCATAGCTTTGTCTATTCTGAGAACAAAAAACAGCAGTGAAAGGTTGCCGAAATGCCCTGCCATTCGGTGGTTTCATTCGACAGCTTTATTCAGGCGATTCCCATAGGCTTCGATGTTAAAAATATTCCCGTTTTAATTCAATATCTAATAAACCGTTCATTATAATATTCTGCAGTAAAAAGTCTCTTTATTTAGGCTAGGGTCAGACGAGCGTGATTTCTACGGACTGTACGTCCGTGCACACGGACGTACGTTAGTACGGAAGACACAGTAGTGGCCAGACAGTCCGTTTTTTTCACTGACGTATATTTTGACGGATGTAGGAGGGAAAATAAATTAAAAAGCAAAACCATTTTGTCCGTGAAAAATGCTGGACGTATAAATGCATTCCGTCTGACCACGTTCCATCACTCACACACAAAGCTATGCGGACGTTGCGGACGCAGCGCACTTTGTGCGGCCGTTCTAGGGGTTGTACGTTCTTGCCTGCCTTGCGTCTGTTTGCCGCGGCCGTTGTGCGTCCGCAGTTCAGTGCGGACGTACTTCATGTGTCAGGCTCCAATGGACTTTCTTTCATGCTATCACGGACGTACTTTTAGGCGCAATCACGGACGTGAACACTACGCTCGTCTGACCCCAGCCTTATAGATTTTTTTTAGGATCTATTAGGCATTTTTCCTTTTTTTTTGCAAAAACAATTTTCCTTTTTTTTTTCTTTTTATTTATTTTTTTATGTTTTTTCTTTTTTCTGTAACAGCCCTTTTTATTTTCATTCATTGGATCTTATATGTAAATTTCAGACATTTTCGTTCTATAGTTTTGTAGCGCTCACTCCCGGAGGAGCCGCTGAAAATGAACCACGGGTCAGTCTCCCCGCACTAGGGAATAAATATACTCCAACACAGTTGTGAGTTTTTATCATTTAAATAGTTTACTAAAATCTTGAGCAGATGTTGAAGCACGGTATTCACAAGTATTATTACAGTATTTTCGTATTACGGTAACCGCGCAGCGGAAAAGAAACGAAACACGAGGCTTCGTATTTCGGAAAATAAAATATTCGCGACCGAACATAAAAGAATGCAATTTCCCGATAGTTCAGAAAAAAGGGACACGTAGCGAAACCCAAAACATACAATCCCTTCGTATTGCGGTAAACGCGCAGTGGAAAAGAGAAAAATATAGTTCGGAACGTAACTTTATCTTTAACCCCCTTGTTCCGATTCGTAACAGAATGAGTCCTGTACAGGTTAAGTCCCACAATGTAAAGAAGGTGTATATGTATGTGTGTGGTACCCGGGTACTGTTCAACTGGCCAGTGAATTTACATGAAGGAAAATCTTCGACTAGTCAGTTGGGGCCCTGTGGACTTTAAAGAGAAAACAGCAGCTTGACCTTTAATCACAAACAGCCTTGGAGGCCTCTCACCCATCCGACGCAGGCTTTAGGCTCCGCTGACCCAGGACGTCTCTCCTCCGGATTTTGACTGGGGATACTAGCGGCCGGATCCGTTGTCTGACTTCATGCAGCTTGTCCAGCTCACCGCCTGCTCTCCGTTCGATTCCGCCGGTCTGCAGCAATGTCTGGGCTCTGGCAAGTCTCCTTCTCCTCAGGTTGAGTGACCCAAACAGGAATAACAGGTCTCCCTCGGGCTTTGGCCTAGGTTCTCCCGCGATCTCCTCAGTGCGTCCGCTTTCTCTTGTTCCCTGGCGCGCTCTGGCCCGTTCTCCACGAGGTGGAGGATGTAAGTGTCCCGTCCCCACCCACTTCCTGTCTCCTTGCAAAGCATGCCGGGAAATGTAGTTCCAATGTCCAGTATCTCTAATCGCGACTGTCTCCATCTTGTGGCCAAAAATAGGTAATGCCACAGCAAGATCTTTAACACAGCGCTACACTTTCTTTGCAAACAGCGTTTTACTTTTCAAACATTCAAGCATACTGTTTTTGTTTTTTTCCACTTCATTCGTCTGCGGTGTCGGCTTTTTCCGGCGGCTGCTTTGCGCTCTGCTCAGGTTTCTCCGGCGTGTCTGGCGTGGTTAATCCAGATGTTTTTGCGGGTTTCGGTGTGCCTTCGTCGGGTTTTGTGGTGAGTTTTCGGCAACTTTTCCCTGCACTACGATGGCCCTGTGGTACTTGCTCAATACACCGCAGGGTCGCCGAAATGTGACCGCCAAATCGCACTGAATTGAAGAGAATGAAAAGTCACCGAACATGCGGTGACTTTGATTCTCTTTGAATAACCCTGATAGTAGATACTGGAGACTGCTCGAGGGGGTTATTATTCAACAAGCATGCAGAAACACTTGTTATGTAGGTGGACAGCCAATATGATCTAAAAATGAGTACTGGAAATTGTATTGACAGCCTCCTAGCTAAAATATATAGATACTGGTAATTCCAATCCTATTTTTGGATGAACCCTAAACGCTAACTCTAACCATGACCAACATGGTGCAGTCTTGTATATGGTTATGTTGTTTGATTATGATCTAACCCAGTGTTTCCCAAACCTGTCGCCAGGACCCTCCGCCTCGCCAGGTTTGCCAGATATCTGAAGCACAGCACAGGTGATATGATTTGCTGCTCAGTGATTGCAGGATTCAGTCTGCTTTTCCCCAAGGTGATCTGCAAAATCTGGCCTGGTAGAGGGTCCCGAGGACAGGTTTGGGAAACGCTGATCTAACCCACTTTCTAAACGTGAAGATGCTGTGGACTAGAACTCCCAAAACCTTGCCGTCCCGAGATGGAGAGTTGCAATGCACAATACCTTCACTATAAGATATGCAAACAGTGCATTAACCTGTGGGCGAGCCTGCCTTAAATTGTGCTAAATTATGATGAAAGAAACTGATCCTTAAACCCTAAATCAAACTATTGGAATTTGGAAGTACAGTAGAGTACCCACACCCTCTTCTCCTCACTCCCCTCCCCATCTCTGACATGAGGTGTCAACTTTTGCCAAATCATACAGATGGTGTTGCACAAGTTCATTGTATTCAGCAACTACTAATGACATCAATTCAAAGTTTGAATTGTAGCAGCCGATATATGCAGTTGTTATAAAGTACTTACAGTAAATAGTGAGCGTTGTTTTAGGCCGGGTGCACATGAGACGTTTTTTAGTGCGCACTAACGCGCGTTTCTAACGCGCGTCGCAGTAAATAATTACGCATAACACGAAGACCACACACATAATGCGCTGAAGACGTCCGTCTTGAAAACACAAAGGCTGTTGCGCTAGGATTGAAGCGACGTCGGGCGTCAAATGCAGCGCACATGAGCACTTGAGCGCAGGAGGATCGCGCAGCCCCGTCGACGCGAATCCTAGGTGATGATGCGCTAGGATGCACGTTGACAGGGCTGCGCGATCGTGCTTTGCAGCGCTGAGAGGGGGCAGACAGGCGTTGAGTGGATGCCGGTGCGTTAGCATTTTCTTTAACACACGTATTGTACGTTAAGAAAACGTCTCGTGTGCCCCCGGCCTTATAGGGACTGTCATTTTATCAAGCTTGAAGTGTTTATGCCTTTTTGTTTAAAATATTAGAAGTATCCAATACGCACTGGATTTGATTTTAGTGTCAATTCTGATGTAGTCAGCGGAGTTAAATCGTACTATGACTTCTATGTAACAAGAAGAAGAGTTCTGCACGTCTGCAAAGAGCTTAGAGATGGCTCACAAAGACAAATAGGACACAGAGTGAGGGCATGAAGCAGGAGTCAGCAACCTTGACCCTCCAGATATTTTGGAACTACATCTCCCATGATGCTCAGCTACTCAGAGGGTGTTTGCCATAGATGCAAATAATGGTGAAAACGTGCTCCCACACATCATATAAATTGCTTTTTAAATCCGTAAAACTTTATATATAATGTGTATAAATAACATCACCTTGAAGTGATGCTGACATCTGGAATTGTATTTTTATAAATCGCTATACACCAATAAATAAACGTCCCCACGGTATGCAGATATTGCTGATGTATTTATAGTGTGGATAAATGGCAAAATAATATATTCTTCTACATTCTCTGAACACAGTAATAGAATTTCAAGTTCCAGTTTTGACAGATTAATTTACTGAGTAGCTGGGCAAGATTCATTATAGCAATCCAAGAAGAGAGGAGTGGGAGGAAGTGATATTCATTAAAAGGACTCACTATGCACCCCATTCTATAGATATTGCTGTGTGAAGTGGAGGAGTTTCCTCTGCCCACACAGCTATTACTACGCAGACAGGATTTGACTAGCCCACCTGCCTAGTACCAACACCAGGACCAATGATGTCAGCAGGCTCTGTGTGCTGACATTGGCCTGTCTCTGAACCTTCAAAACAGTGAGCATTCTGGGAGGCGCAAGATGATGACGACATGTGCAGCACATGCTGTAATGAGGAACGGTTGGGGAGTTTCTGTTTGTCTGAGAAAGAATCTCGCAGAATCCGGTGAGATTCAGTAAAACTCTCCCGTGCCAGTGAAATGCTTCTGGTTTTCCAGAGGGCCACTCCAATTCAAAAGTTCGCATTTTGCTGGGTTTTTAACCGTTTTTTGTTATTTTCTTCAAATATTTGCACATTTATATGTTGTAACAATTATTCCAAGGTTGCATATTTGGTTCTGCAAAAGGATTTTAGTTTCAATCGCAAATTACATTTACTATTGAACTGTGGCTTATGCTTCCAATTTACACCCATAGCCTTAAACTCGTATAAATGATCTACCCTCTATACTTATATTAGAGGAAACGTCTTTTGGCCAATGCAGAAACTCTTGCTTTTCTGTTTGAGAAGTCCTTACGAGAAGTCAACGCATCCAATAAACCGAACGCAGCCGATGATTTTCCGAACAGAACGCCAATCAGCTGCAAAAAAAAAACACCCAACCACCAATCGGGTACAGAAAAAAAACCTAATTTTTAAAAGGCGTTTTAAGCAAGAATGATGCATGAAAATTCCTGGAAATAATATATAGGGTCCTATGAATAACAATAAAAAGGTCTGTTGCAGAGTATAAAAAAAAAATAGAATTTAAAATTTTTTCTAAATCGGAATCAAAAATATCTCTGAAAAATCCAGAAAAATGCCTAAAAACTTCTAAGCAATAAATTAATAAAATTTCTTTTTGCTGCGAATGAAAAGACGAAACGGCTGAATATTTTTTTTATAAAAACGGGGATTTTTTTTACATAGAAACCTATCGGATTTGCCTGTTTAAACCTGTCAAACGAAACCACTGAAATTCTGGGCAATTTGCTAACTTTTCAGGGCTGTTCACTGTTCTCTGAATAGATTGACCACTACTTCTATATGGGGAATTTCACTGCTGCCGAATTGTGCTGTATTTTGCTGGCAAATCGCCAATATTTGAAATTCACCATTTGGTGCAATTCGGTGGCCAATTCAGCTCTCTTTGAATAACACCTTATGTGTATCTTTGGTTATGAAGACTTTGTAGGGTCAATTTAGGCTAGGGTCAGACTAACGCATTTTTCGCGTTGTCCGTGAAAAAGTGCGTTCGAACGAATGGACGTATTTTTTCACGGAATACGCGATAGCGGTCATACGATGCGCCTTTTCGTCCGTGATTTTGTACGGATCATCAATAAAACCCTTTTTGCGTCAGGACGTTATGTTGGCTGGACGTGTGCAGCGTCTGCCGTCTCCCAATCACGCAAACACGCCGCTATGCGGACGCAGCGCACTCTGTACGTCAGTAGTAGCGGTTTGACATTCTAGAAAAAATGCGTTCGTTTGCCACTTGCGTTGCGCAGACGAACTTTCGTGCGGCCGTTCTTCGATTGTTACCCGGCATTGGACGTCATTTGCTGCTAGCACGGCCGTGATTTGGTGCGGTTAAACACACGTTAAAAATGCTTTCGTCTGACCTTAGCCTAAGCGCACGTTAAAAATGCTTTCGTCTGACCTTAGCCTTATAGATCTGTCTGATTGTCAAATATTCTAATTGAGACACTATAACAGCTTAATTGCAGATACCCCAATGCTGCATACTGTCTAGAAAGGCAGACATGAATATCACACACTTTTAGCTGCTGAGGGAAAATTCTCCAGGTCCCTGCACCCCTTTCCTTTTGTGCATATTGTGTTAAAGTTAAAAAAAGTACTTAGGAGCCGATCTGCCTGTTTTTTATCTTTATTGCTGCTGTACCTCTTTGAGGGATTATGCAGAGTGTGCTGTTTTTTTCATGACTTCGCCGCCGGATTCATCCTATACATCCATAAACCTTTTTATTATCTTTCTACACCCCCTTCCCATCTACAGGCTGAACCTTTGACATTGACACAATGTTATTTATAATACCATATTAATCTAAAAAAATTCCAGCACAACAAAAAGTACATTAACATTTACAGGGTTATTCAAAGAGCACCGAATTGTGGCCGATAGGTAACCGAACGCTGAAATTCAGCGTACGGTTACCTTTCCTGCCCATTCGGCTATTCAGAGAGCAGGCAGTTCGCCAAATCTTGGCGAATTGCCTGCACATACGGTGCCTGTTCGTTGCCTGTTCGAGGGCAGTGAAATCCCCATAAAAAAGCACTGCTTCGTTTATTCAGAGAACACAAAACAGCTGAGAAAGGTTCCCAAATTGCCCTGCCATTCGGTGGTTTCATTCGTCAGATTTATTCAGGAGAATCCCATAGGCTTCAATGTTAAAAATATTCTTGTTTTAATTCAAGATTTAATAAACCGTTCATTATAAAATTCTGCAGTAAAAAGTCTTTTTATCTTCTTAGATTTTTTTAGGATCTTTTAGCCATTTTTCGGGATTTTTTTTGCGAAATTTTTTTCCGTTTTTTTTTTTTAAATAGTTTTCTTTTTTCTGGAACAGACCTTTTTTTATCATTCATTGGATCTTATATGTAAATTTCAGACATTTTCGTTCAGTAGTTTCTTTGCAAACAGCGTTTCACTTTACAAACATTCAAAGCGTACCGTTTGTTTTTTTTTTCACTCTGTTCGTCTGCGGTTTTGGGTTTTTCCGGCGGCTGCTCTGCACTCTGATCGGCTCCTGGTTGGGTTTCTCCAGCGTGTTCGGCGAGGTTAAGCCAGATGTTTTTGCGGGTTTCGGTGTGCCTTCGCCAGGTTTTGCTGTGTGTGTTCGTCGGGTTTGCGGCGGCTTTTCCCTGTACTACGATGGCCCTGTGGTGTTTGCTGAATACACCGCAGGGTCGCCGAAATGGGATCGCCAAATCACACCGAATTGAAGAGAACGAAAAGTCACCGAACATGCGGTGACTTTTCTATTCTCTTTGAATAACCCTGATAGAAACCATATACAGTATTACAAAAAATCTATAGAATTGTGGGAGACCAAAACAGAAAACAACATTGAAATGATGTGGCGTTAAAATGTGAATACCATGCAAAATGTCTGTAACCAAATTACAGGACGGCATAAGGAAGCTACTTAGGTCACTAACAACACGGCGAGTGAAATAAATACATCTTTAAATGATCTGGGATCTGGGACTCGATTCCTCTTTGATTTTCCCTGGACAAATAACATGCCAGCTTGTTGTAATAACAGAAATTAAAGTGCTTGGAATTTATATATTATAAGTGGTTCTAAGTTTGAATAGTTAATAACAACTTGACTCCTACCAATTAAACGCAGGCACCTGTCTGACAACATCTGAAATACGCAGCCCTTTAAACTGCGTGTCTGCGGATTGCTGTTACTAATGTCTGTCTTTAGTCAATGAGAACAAATTACAGGAAATCCTATAGGAAGTTTTCGGCTTTTGGGAAAAAACAAGTCAATTTAGCACATTTACACCTCTTTAAAAAAGGAAAAATGGAGATTCTACAAATATATTACCTTATTATCTGTCATAACGGTCTGTACATACAGTCCAGTTTACAAGACAAACCTAATCAGGTCTATTCAAAGAAAGGTGAAACTCAGGAGAATGACAGGAGACGTGAAAAATCCAGGTCAAAATTCTCCCATTTATCTCACTTTCCAAATCTGCTATTTGGTCTAGATTGTTCTCTTCTCCTGCCAATTCTGCTGGTTTTCGCCTTTCTTTGAATAGACCTGTGTGAATCTGAATTAAAATATATATATATTTTTCCTTTTTTGGCCATTGATTCCATTAGCTATGGGCCTTCTCTAAGCCAGAATGTGAGTTACAAGCAAATTGGTCAGTTTTGGCTTCCCTGCTCCCCAGTGTTGCTACTGATGGGGCGTATATACGGTATATATTGTATGACACATACACTGATCAGGCATTGTCAGTCTTTATTAAAGTTCACTTTTCAAATGTGTCTGATGAATGTGGGAGTCTGATGTCACTTTCTCTCATTTCTCATTTAGCATGGCATTCTTGAATTGCTTTTCACCAAAGACCAGCACTTCATTGAACATTCTCTATCCTATTCATGGCTAGGAATCAGTGAAAGACCTGTGCATTCAGCTTACGCGGTTGGTGAAAGCTGTAAATTTCTTGCATGAGGATGTCTATGGTGACAATGTATACCTACTGGATTGTCGAGAAGGTTCTCATTCACCTCACCATTGCTTCAAGGACTTTAGATTTGGTATTTATCTACGTATTCATCTATGCCGCTTTTATGGGTTATTTGAAAGTCTTATTTCTTTAGATAAATATATTGATGTATGTGAACATTGAAGGCGCTATTCCTTCTCTAATGCTAAAATGGGGATGCTAACGGGGAAAACCTGCGCCTGTACGTTTTCCCCATATGTCCCCATTTTAGCGTTAGATTCCGGGGCAGGTGCTACTTCAGCACCTTACCCCAGAATGAAGCGCTACCCTCGGTGATTCTCGTGGTAGCGCTTCCGTGCCACCGTGAGTATCACCTTCTGGAGTCCATAGACCTCCATGGAGGGTTGCGCAGCGCCACGGAGTGGTAACGGAGGGAGTTTGGGGACTATCTGCTCCCAGTGTCCCCCTAGAGGACAAGAAGCGGGGGATCTTGCCACCGTTCTCGTTGCGGAATGAGACGAGAGTATGGGATTTATTGGGGAGGGGTTTATAAGGTGCTAAATGATTGTGCAAAAGTGGAATCATTTTGCACCAGCTTTTAGGTGTAGCTAAATATTTGTTTAGCCCATCAGTGCAGTAATTAGCGCTAGGACTTTGTAATAACCTTACTTATCCTAACACTAATTACGGATTGCGCTCCCCATGTTAAGTAGAGGATACACAAAATACAGTAAGCTTGCGCAATCACCAATAAGGTAACGGATTTTTCAGGGGTTTAGTGTTAGGGTGCAGTACGGGTGGAATGCATTAAAGTCACTTATCTTGGCTTAACACTTACTCACCTGAACACTGCAGTCAGCGTTCACTAGGGAATAGTGCCCTCAAAGGTTTATACATATAATTAGTATAATATCTATATTTTACATTTTTTCCTAATAAATCCTTCTAATATATTTATAATAGCATCCCATATACAAAAATGTATTTAGTAGATATTGTTTTATAGTACATCAGCTAGTAATCACCATAGGAAACCTAATTATTGAGTCCAGGAACCCATTCAGTTCCTATTTGGAAACACAACCCACTGTCCCTCTTTTTTCTCTTAATGTCCCTCTTTTCAGTGTGTGGGTATGGGGGCGTACAACAGAGCTGATAAAGAAAGAAAACACCCAGCAATGAACCGCTACCTATAATAAATGTTGTTAGACATCACTTAGTGAATATAACATACTTTGCTCTTGTTCTAAATCACATTTTTATGGTATTAAATAGAAAAGCAAGATTAAGATGTCATCAAGAGGCCACTCAACTGCCGCCTGGGAGATCCGCCAGCACCGATGGTGAACCCCCCAGCCTCGGATATCCCCCGCAGCCTCCTCTGCGCACCCAGCAGCCGCTTCGTCCCCGGGGCTTCCCGGCTGCGCTGCCATGGAGAACCCCGCCATCCAACAAATATGGCATCCGAGCGAGACACCAGAGACCAAGCCAATCCACTCGGTAGGCGTGGCTGGCACACTCTAGTCTCCCCAGGCAACCACACCGCATCATTCCCTGATTGGTGGAATTTACACAGGCTCCCTATTTAAATCCCAGCCCTATACTCATTGCTCGGTTGTCCTGTGCCTTCCAAGCGGTTTCCTTCCTGTTCTCCTGTATATTGTTGTGGATCTCCAGTGTACCAGACCTCTGCTTCATACCCTGATCTTGCATATCAGCCGCCTGCCCTCGACCTCTGCTTCATTCTCCGACCTTGCATACCAGCTACCTGCCCTTGACGTCCGCTACGTCTCCTGATCCTATATGCAAATCTCCTAATGCCCCATGTCTACACCCGTCGCCCTGTTTGTGGTGCTCCTCTCAAAGTTTAAGGTATCTCCTACTGGCTTATTCTGCATCTTGAACTCCAGTAAACCCAACCTGACAGACATTCCCTAATCCGGTTTCTCTCTATGGCCATGTGAAATGTTGGCAGGTATGCCTGTCACATACTAAGTTCCCACCAGACCAGCAACACTCATAATCTCTTCACATTGGCCAGTTTATTGTCCCGGGTTATACCTCTGATCTCTCTACAGTAAATAATTTACTAAGAGTGGTAAAATTAATCTCGGCCCCTCTCACTTTCTGCTGTAACTCGCATTATTAATTACTTGCTTTTGTACCTTTTATCCCTATATGTGTAGCCGCTTAGATTACTATAAATTCCACATGGAGATTAGTTAATTTTATGTAATTCAGTGTTACTTGTTTTGTGTTTACTGTAAAGAAGAGAACTTTCCTGAGTATTTGAGGTGCTTTTATTCGACACTTCTTTAAAGGGATTTAAAGAAACGTGTCGCTAGAAGGACAGAAACCATCATTCTTCAAGTTTGATCCACCCAGAACAAATTTATTATGGTCCACAAGCAAGCTAGGAGAGGGAAGCTCTTGTGTTGCTTGTTTGAACCTGTCCACAGCGTACAGCCCGCACAAACAGGTTTGTGATAGACAAGACATTTCAGCCTGTACAGGAGATTTTCTGCCTGCACCTCAGTGAAGAAACACCCATCTTACCTCTCTTTACAGTGATTAGTCATTTATAAAGAGATCATGGGATTTAAAACATTTTTAAATCTGTTTAATGACAGAAGGCTTTCATTTTTTGAAAAACACTTCTCAATCAAGGTAACTGGCAAACCTTAGCATTACAGCTGTCAAAGAAGACTGGGGTGGCAATAAAAGAATAAACACAGGGGCTGTCACAGGCTGTTCAACCTTGTCCTGACAGATCCATCCAATAAAAGGAGTGCTTGTCTATTTATAGTGATCGAATCAATAGCAGCACATCATCTAATGAAAACACATACAAAACTTAATGGGCTAAATTACAATCTTCGCGCAAAAACGCTCGCGAAACGCGTGAATTTGTGCGCCAAGCGTTAAACGTTTACGCGCGCAAATCACCGCTGGAATTACAATCCTCGCGCATTTTTTCATCCGTCGAGCAATAACCGGATGCACACAAATACTCACGCAGTTCTGTTGCGCGCAGAAATCAGTGACAGCACAGTTTTATTCTCGCGATTCAGCCAATCAGAATCAAGAACCACAATTATCTCACATTAACAGGGTTATCCAAAGAGATTTGAAAAGTCACCGCACGTTCGGTGACTTTTCGTTCTCTTCAATTCGGTTGCTTTTGCCGATCCCATTTCGGTGACCCTGCGGTGTATTCAGCAAGCACCACAGGGTTCCCGAATTGCAGGGAAAGGCTGCCGCAAACCTGACGAAAACGAACCGCAAAACCCAGCGAATGCACACCGAAAACTCCCAAAAACATCTGGATTAACCTGCCGAAAACCACGGAAAAAGCCCAAGCAGGAGCCGATCACACACAGCCGAAGCAGCTGAGACCGCAAAGGAGGCAGTGAATAAATTGGTAAAATAGTTTGTGTGAATGTGTGAAAGTGAAACGCTGTTTGCAAAGAAACTACTGAGCGGAAATGTCTGAAATTTGCATATGAGGTCCAGGGAATGATAAGAAAAAGGGCTGTTACAGAAAAAAGAAATAAAAATGTAAATAAAAATCAGACTTTTAAATAAAAAAAAATAATTCTGAAAAATGCTTAAAATATCCTAAAAAATCTATAAATAAAGAGACTTTTTACTGCAGAATTTTATAATGAACGGTTTATTAGATATTGAATTAAAACCGGAATATTTTTAACATTTGAAGTCTATGGGATTCTCCTGAATAAACTTGCCGAATTAAAACACCGAATGGCAGGGCATTAGGGGAACCTTTCACTGCTGGTTTGTGTTCTCTGAATAGCCGAAGCATTGCTGCTCTGTGGGGATTTCACTGCCCTCGAACAGGCACCGAATGTGCAGGCAATTCGCCAGGATTTGGCGAATTGCCTGCTCTCTGGATAGCCGAATGGCCAGGAAAGGTAAACGAACGCTGATTTTCAGTGTTCGGTTACCTTTCTCAAGCAATTCGGATCTCTTTGGATAACCCTGTATGTTTTTGCGCCTGTCAGAGTCAATCTGAGCACATATGCTGCAGCAATAATGTCAGACCTCGGAGGCTGGCGCGGCTCCGGCGTCCCTCCCTGCGGCCTTGGGGTCTGCGTCTCCCCCGCAGCCCTTCCTCGCGCCCTATGTGCGCGTGCCGCCGGCCTCAACGGCTTTAAGCTGCTGCCGGCGGCACGCCGCGTGTGACGTCATCACGCCTCCACCGTGGGTCTCCCTGCACCATGTGACCTTGATGGCCAATCAGATTGCAGGGCACAATATTTAAACTTGCTTTTTGCCTTTTCTCATTGCCCTTTCGTGGTTTTGCTTGTCTAACCCTAAGTGCTTGTTTCTATAACTTCTGATTGATTTTCTGTGTATGACCTGGCTTTTGGATATTGACCAGTGTAGCTCTATACTCCTTTGACTCGGCTTTTGGATTTTGACTTTGCATACTGCTGTATTCCTACGACCTAGGATTGTGTTTGACCCCTCTTGTACCCAGTACTGTCTCCGTTTACCGCTTCCTGTTTTTTTCCGCAACTTTCCTGTCTCCCTACCAGCCACACTAAGGACTGGTTTCTGTCCTCTTTGCTTACTGTCCCTGCCTTATTGGCTCATCTCTCGCTATTGCGAAATCCAGCCACCTCAAGGACCGGTATCACACCTGGGTTAAGGGTTACCTACTGTTACGTATAGGGCTGACCCGAAGCACGCCCCAGGGTAAACGTGTGCCAGTTCTCACAAATAATAAATGCACACACAACTTCTCCATTTTATTGGTTTGGTATGAGTAGAATGTGTAACTATACTTTGCTGCTTTTTTTGTTTTGGGCTGGTGTATTTGGGTTCGGCCAGGTTGTTCAGATTTGCCATTAACACCAGCTTTTAGGAGTTGGAAAAATTATGCGCACAAAGGATATGCGTTAAATCCTGCGCATAGATTGTAATACCATCCGCGTACCAGCGCACAAATGCATTTGCGCTCAGAATGTTAAGTATAGGACGCGCGACAGACAGTAAGCTCGCGCAGGTTCACCTGTGGTAGACGAGTACGCGCATTTGTTGTACTGACTATGTAATATGGCATTCGGCGCAAAGGGTTTTACCCATCGCGTTAATGTTTTTTTGCGCAAAGATGGTAATTTAGCCCAATATGTTTAGCATAAATTGCATATTACACAGGGCATTTGAAATACATAACTGTATATCTAATACAAAAACACACACAAAAATGATGCTGTTCTTTATTCTCCATGACATTTCTGAGATAAGCAATGCTTGTATAACATGGACTTATGCTATCTATGACATTAAAACTCTGGTAGTTTCCTATTTTTATAATATATTTATTTTTCTAGATACCTGCTGAATTCTGGTGGATGTCATTCAAAAGTAACATCTGGTTGTATAATGATTCTAAGCACAGAATAAATGTGGTTTAGGAGAACATGCAAATAAAAAAATGGGACATGGAAAATTCTCTGTAGGACCCATAGACACAAGAGCCAAAGGAACGCAAATGAGCAAGTGATACTATTAATAATCATGTTGCAACTCTTTATATAGCAGGTAATGCAGACACAGGTCCTTTTGTATCACAACGAGATGTAAAATGTGTTTTATTTTTGGGCCTATTAACATACATCTTTTGTGACAACATGCCTTAAAGTGAACTTGTCATCAACAGGTTCACTTTCTCTGCAATGTCTCTGCAGGTGATGGATAGTGCATCGATCTTAGAGATCAATGTAACATTGTATCCCTTGTTAAGATACCGTGTTTCACAATTACCTAGTTCTGGGCCATATTTCTTCTCCTTGGGTGTCGCTGGAAGAGGGTCCTCACCCAGCTCTCGTGATTGGGCCTCGGTGTTGATGTTGGTGCCCTCGCTCAGGAGTCGGCGTGTTGACACTTAATGAGCTGTGAGGAATGGGTGGCGGGTTGCCGCCCTTGGCATACCACCCAAAGGGAGCGAAAATTAATTATTCAAAATTTAGAAATATACTGTGGGAGTAAAAAATGATAGCATATCTATAGGGGTTTAATGTCAAATCAATGAGCCCAGCTCATGTTGGGCATGACAGGTGCACTTTAGTTTGATCACTACTCATTGCTAAGTCTATAGTGTGTGTGTGTGTGTGTGTGTTTTTTAGTTATTGTGCACAGCAGCCCATTAATACATATTTTGCTTGTCACTATTGAACGCTGCATCTCCTAGATGTGAAAAGTAGAGATGTGCATTCGTTTCGGAAAAATTCGGAATTTGTAACGAAATTTGATAATTCGTATTTCGGAAGTTCTGAATAACGAATTGATACGATACAAATTCGAAACTAAACAAAATTATTTCGTTTTACACTGTCTTCATCATAAAAGAAAAATTTGAATAATTGATATCAACTATCGATTTTGAAATGAACTATCAAATTGATATATTTTAAGTTAAGATCAATTCGATAGTTGATAAGTAATAGTCAGCAAAGGACTTTATGAAACAAATTAAATTTGTTTCACTGTATAAATTGATTGTATAAAATCTGTGACAGCTTAAAATTTAACCCTAGCTTTTCTTTTAACAGCAAAATTTCATTAATTGGGGTTTTATTTAGTGATCCAAAATTCGAATTGATATCAACTCGAATTGATATATGAAATTCGAATCGATTCGAAATTTATAAATCGATATGAAATTTAAAATTGATCCGAAACGAAATACGTTACGAAATTCCAAAAACGAAATTATTTTAAAAACGTAACGGAACAAGACTAAACAAAACAAATTTTTCAGCCATGCACATCCCTAGTGAAAACATACAATACAATTCATGAAAAATGCTATTGAAAAGTTTTTAAAAATACATCTAAGGCCGGGGGCACACTAGACGTTTGCCGTCAGATTGCCGTCAGCACTAACGCGCGTTAAAAAAAAACAGCGTCGCACTCGACGCTCGTCCACCCCCCTTGCGTGATCTTCCATAGGAGGATAGCGGAGCCCCGTCGACGTGAATCCAAACGCATCATCACTGGCGATCCGCTAGGATTCCCGTCGACGGGGCTCCGCTATCCTCCTATGGAAGATCACGCAAGGGAGGGGTGGACGAGCGTCGAGTGCGACGCTGGTTTTTTTAACGCGCGTTAGTGCTGACGGCAATCTGACGGCAAACGTCTAGTGTGCCCCCGGCCTAAGACATCAATTCATGATTCACGGTAGCTAATGAGACCCCGATGCCATATCTGCCTGGTTCCTGGAATACAGGTGCTGAAAACCTTTGCAGAATCTGAGTATTTCTGATATGGTATACATTATTCACTAGACACATGTTCTCCACGGTCTCTCTTCCCTTTAATCATACAGTTAGTTCAAGACCCATAATACAACCTAAAAGCCTACATCGAAAATGACTGTGATTTAGTGCTTGGCCCTGCGAACCCAGGATGCTTCATGTTAATCAGAAACAAGTATGGTGTAGGGTTTTTCATAGCTTTGAAGGCGTACATGTGGCTTTATCATAGGTTTACCACACTGCTGCAAAATAGAACAGAGAAACATATTCCTGGCTGTTTGTTCAGCTGTGACTGCCCTCAGACCTCAGCACAATTTCCAGCTAAAAATATAGATTGGGATGGCAAAGACACATCAGAAACATTCTAGTCTAGATCTGCTAAAATGCACCCAAGTGATCGTTTTTATAATAGTGGACCAAGGATCAACATTCAGCCAGGTGATGATTTTTATGTAGAGCTTTGAGGTTCCAGGCAGGATTACATAAAGAATACGAATACGCTTTACTTCTCATTAATTAACAGATGGGATTCTCGGATAACTTCCTAGAATGGGACCATTCTAAAATATCTATAGTGTTGGTCAGTGAAACACAAAAGAGCAACTTTATGAACCACAAACAGAATGGTATCATCGTCCTCCATGTGTTTGTCCAAATGTCCTGCTTCCTTTGCCTATCAGGGTTATTCAAAAAGATCCGAATTGTGGCCGAAAGGTAACCCAACAGTGAAAGTCAGCGTACGGTTACCTTTCCTGGCCATTCGGCTATTCAGAGAGCAGGCAGTTCGCCAAATGTTGGCGAATTGCCTGCACATACAGTGCCTGTTCGTTGCCTGTTCGAGGGCAGTGAAATCCCCATAGAGAAGCAATGCTTCGTCTATTCAGAGAACACAAAACAGCCGTGAAAAGTTGCCGAATTGCCCTGCTGTTCAGTGGTTTCATACGACAGGTTTATTCAGGCGAATCCCATAGGCTTCAATGTTAAAAATATTCCCGTTTTAATTAAATATCTAATAAACCGTTAATTATAATATTCTGCAGTAAAGAGTCTCTTTATTTACCAAACAACAAAGGAAGAAAACAGCGACACACATTTGTCAAGTATACGCAGTAATTTTTAGTCTTGTGTCCTGCCAGACTGAGTGGATCATATGTTCATTATCATATGTTTTTATGTATGTCTTTTAGTGGTGCATTATACAATAAAGATTTTTGTCTGAACACCCTGTGTGTGGTAACTTCTGTTACCAATCTGTTCATTTTCTATAAAAGTCTCTTAATGTATACATTGTTTTGGATCTTTTAGGCATTTCTCGGGATTTTTTTGCGACAATCTTTTTCCGGTTTATTTTTTTAAATCGTTTTTCCTGTAACAGCCCTTTTTATTATCATTCATTGGATCTTATATGTAAATTTTGGACATTTTCGTTCCGTAGTTTCTTTGCAAACAGCGTTTCACTTTTTACTTTTCAAACATTCAAGCGTACTGTTTTTTTTTCATCTCCTTCGTCTGCGGTGTCTGCTTTCTCCGGCGGCTGCTCTGCGCTGTTATCGACGGCTGCTGGGGTTTCTCCGGCGTGTTCAGCGGGGTTAATCCAGATGTTTGTGCAGGTTTCGGTGTGCATTTATCGGGTTTTGCAGCGAATGTTCGGCAGGTTTGCGGCGGCTTTTCCCTGCACTACGAAGGCCCTGTGGTGCTTGCTGAATACACCACAGGGTCGCCGAAATGGGATAGCCAAATCGCACCGAATTGAAGAGAACGAAAAGTCACTGAACGTGCGGTGACTTTTCGATTCTCTTTGAATAACCCTGTATATTTCCAAAGATCACTGAAGAAGAGCATGCAGTACTATATTTTGTTACATTTTATGTTCTCTTGATTGGCCTTGAGTGTTTCTATTATGTACAGAAAGCGTTAAAGACAGTAAAGCTTCTGCTTTTGCACTAGAGATTTTAGTCTTGTGAAATGCTGGCATTTGCTGGTGATGCAGTAGAATTTTGCCAATATTTGCAAACCATCAAACACTGGTGCTTTGTGAAAAAGTCCTATAGAAGCATAGGCATGAACTGTGTAGGAGGTCCTAATTTATACACAAATGTGCAGAGAAAAGGATTATTTAATAAATCATCATTTGGTCCGACATGACGACTAATAAAACCTCAAAAGGACAATTTCATTAGTTAAAGTGTCACAAACTCACAGTTCGGTGCAATTCGGCGGCCAATTCGGCTCGCTTTGAATATCCCCTTTAGACTTTGCAGTTACAGCACCTTCCACTCTTCTGGGAAGGCTTTCCACTAGATTTCTGAGTGGTTCTGTGGGAGTTCTTGCCCATTCGTCTAGTAGAGAATTTGTGAGGTCACACACTGATGTCAGAAAAGAAGACCTGGCTCACAATCTCCATTCCAGTTCATCCCAAAGGTGATCAATGGGGTTGTGGTTAGGGCTCTGTGTGGGCCAGTCAAGCTCTTCCACACCAAGCTCATCCCACCAAGTCTTTATGGACCTTGCTTTGTTCACTGGGGTACAGTCATGGTGGAATAGAAAAGGGCCTTCCTCAAACTCGTCTCACAAAGTTAGAAGCAATATTCAAAATGTATTGGTATGCCAAGGCATTAAGATTTCCATTCACTGCTGGTAAGGGGCCTAGCCCAGCCCCCACGACAAAACGTTATAGAGACAAAGATGCACTCTTGGACATCATAAATACGTTTTGACAAACAATATGCATTTCGTTTGTATTCTGAATTGTATTTTATCAAAGAAATGAGAAAACATAAGAAGACAAAACAAGGGGCACGGTCAGCGTTTGCTAACTTCCCCTTAGCGTCCCGGTTTCCCCAGCAGATCGTGGGGCAAGCACCGAGTCCGGCAGCCGGATCCTTATCCTTAAGAGGATAAACCATTATTAATTATAAAAAAGAGGTTTTGACTAAATTTAAAGAATTTTTTTTTTTTTAGTTGAAACGTTGTAATGCAATTCTTAACATTTTATTACATTTTTCAAAGCCTATTTATGCGTCCTTGTCCCTTTTACAAATCGAACTATCAGGGTTATTCAGAGAGCGGTGAAAAACAGGAGAATGGCTGGAGAATGGAAAATTGTAGGTCAAAATAGCTGATTTGGAAAGTGAGATAAATGGGAGAATTTTTCTGGTTTGGCTATTTTGACCTCGAATTTTCCATTCTCCAGTCATTCTCCTGCTTTTCACCACTCTCTGAATAACCCTGAATCTCTATCTATCCCTTTATTCATCCATCTATCCATTTATCTATAATACACATATACATAAAAGGGTCTTTTTTTGTAGATGTTTGTACAAAGTGTACATTGTAATCAGATACAGATACTAGAGTTGAAGGTTACTTTTTCACTGTTTTCTGCCAATTCTGAAATATTGTAACTCCTTTGGGCTTTTTCTGCACATATGCAATTTTTCATTTATTGATTAGAGTAGCAGCAAGATTTCATTTCAGGGAAGGTCACGTGTAACCTATTTCCATTAACAGTGTTTTTATTGAAAAATTAATAATAAATAACATTTTGAATATGGTTTTTCTGTGTCTGCATGACAAACCATCTATATTCACACTGGCTACCCTAAAGCAAATGCTTCTTTATAATTGTTTTTTTTCCCTCTGCTTAAAAACATGCTTTTTCATTGAATAAAAAGAGAACGGATATTGATTACTGCAGTAATGGAGACAAATGGCATTGTGCTTTTGGGCTATGTGCCATGGGTGTTTTAGGTGGCACTGCAGTATTAGGAGATTGATTGTCACATCAGCAGGTTGCTTCTCTTGCTATATACTAGCAGGGTTTTGAGAGGTGAAACTCGGGAGAATGACTGGAGAAGTGAAAATTTTAGGTCGAAATAGCCGATTTGGAAAGTGAGATAAATGGGAGATTTTTTCTGGTTTGGCCATTTTTGACCTGGAATGTTCACTTCTCCAGTCATTCTCCTGGTTTTCCCCTCTCTCTGAATAACCTTGTAGGTGTCCATGTAGGCAGGACAGCCATCAACCCTTACTGAACCTCATAATGCCCCCCCCCATAAACTTCATCAACCTTTAACAGCTATATACTGTAAGTACTTGTGACTGTAACTACTACTCTTCCATTTTTCCCCAAACCAGTCCTCATGCCGTCCTAACAGGCCAGGTTTATTTTCGATATCTGAAGCACAGCACAGTTACAGTAATACCATTTGCTGCTCAGTGTTTGTAGTGTTCAATCTGCATTTTAGAGTTGTGTATGACTTTTTTTAGGGCCGTTTGTTTCCCGTTTTGGGTCATTTCAGACAGTTTTTGTGTAGTTTCATTCCATTTCAGAATTTTGGATCGATTTGGAATTTCGGATCGATTCATTTTCTGTTTTTATGGTATATTTTGTTTTTCGGATCACTTACAGGGTAATTCAAAGAGATCAGAATTGCTTGAGAGAGGTAACCGAACACTGATTTTCAGCGTTCGGTTATCTTTATTGGCCATTCGGCTATCCAGAGAGCAGGCAATTCGCCAAATCCTGGCGAATTGCCTGCACATACGGTGCCTGTTCGAGGGCAGTGAAAACCCCATGAAAAGCACTGCTTCGTCTATTCAGAGAGCACAAACCAGCAGTGAAAGGTTCCCGGAATGCCCTGCCATTTGGTGGTTTCATTCGACAGGTTTATTGAGACGAATCCCATAGGCTTCAATGTTAAAAATATTCCCGTTTTAATACAATATCTAATAAACCGTTCATTATAAAATGCTGCAGTAAAGAGTCTCTTTATAGATTTTTTTGGGATATTTTAGGCATTTTTCTGTATTTTTTTTTTTTTATGTTTAACTTATTTTTTCTGTAACAGCCCTTTTTATTATCATTCCCTGGACCTCATATGTAAATTTCAGGCATTTTCGCTCAGTAGTTTCTTTGCAAACAGCGTTTCAGTTTTCAAACATTCAAGCAAACTGTTTTCCTAATTTATTCGCTTCACTCATCTACGGTGTCGGCTTTTTCCAGCGGCTGCAGCGTGTGATCGGCTCCTGCTCGGGTTTTTCCGGCGTCTATGTTTGGTTAATCCAGATGTTTTTGCGGGTTTTCGGCGTGCATTCGCTGGGTTTTTGCGGTGACTTTTCGTCGGGTTTGCGGCAGCTTTTCCCTGCGCTTCGAAGGCCCTGTGGTGCTTGCTAAATACACCGCAGGGTCGCCGAAATGGGATCGCCAAAATGAACCGAATTGAAGAGAACGAAAAGTCACCGTACGTGCGGTGACTTTTCGATTCTCTTTGAATAACCCTGTTAGTTTTTTTGAGTTATTTTGTATTGATTTGTATTTCATTTTTATGAGTTATTTCATTTTTTATTGGTTATTTCAGAATGGGAAACAGATTACTACCAATAAAATGAAAGTCACAAATTTTACGGATTTTTTTAGGCATTTTTTGTCTGAAAGTTTAGGTTTCCTAATCTATTTTAAAGAAACCTGTTTTGTTTTGCATTTCCCCAAGGTAATCCTTAAAATCTGACCGAATCCTGATGACAGGCTTGGGTCCAGGATGCACTGTTTTAAAAATTTTGATCTGTTTGAGATCTTGCTGGTAGAAGGCCGCTATACTGCTACCAGTATAATGTTACATTATTCAATGAATAAAGGAGTAAGCCATTAAATTCACGACAAGTTGTATAATTGCATGGTGACAAATCAAACCCACATCTCTAATTAACTAGCGCTGAATAATAATTTAATTGGCTTTGTGAAGGATTGTTCAAATATAATAGAATCATTAGAAATTTCCCAACAAGTAAATAGTGTATTGGGATAATAAAAGAAATGCTTCGGATTCTTTGAAATACTTTTAGGATCGTGTAATACGTTGGGGTATATTCAGGGGGGTGAGAAGTTTGAAGAATTTTTTTTTGAGAAAGTATTTACCAGGAAGGATACATTGAGATTTCGCTTGTTTTCAAGTATGTCCTGGGTGGCGAGTATGTACCGTTGGGTGTCTTGCCCAAGGACACTTACTGGAGAGGAGCTCTTGCCGGGATTGAACCCATGTCTCCCAGGCTCTCTCCACGCAGAGCAATGATCTCACCTCTACTCCACGCAGCCGGTGACAATACTTACCACATATACACAAATAGTTATGTTATGTATTTCATTTAAAATTGTTATATAAGATCACTCAAGTCTCGTGTATTTGTTCTTACACCCAGGAAGATGGGACTGTTTCCCACTAGTTTGGCGTTTTTTTTTTCTTTTTAAATTAGAATTGACATTTTGGGGAAGGAAAGACTAGACTAGCTAGACTTTGGAAACTGGGGAACCTTTATAGAGAGTGTTTCTACCCCGGTTGATGCTACTGTATCAGTCCCTCTGGATTTGGTTCATAATTGCCTGCATAATGGTTCTTCTATTAGAAAAAGAAAAGTATAAAATGTATTGTCCCAGACTGTTTGATAGTAGGTAAGAAAAATTGAAAATGATGGATTTGGCTGGATCCTTGCAATTTAAATAAGTCAATTAACCCCTTCACTGCTGAGGCATTTCACCGCTGTGTGCTGAGTGCTGAGCTCATTTTTACCGCTTTTGCTCATCATGTTTAAACGCGATTTGAAGTCATAATTTATTATATGACCCAGACATATTATATATCATTCATATTATATATCGATTTCCTTGGGAAATACCCGGGCAGCTAGGGTTTCCCCGGCTATCTGACGTCATCACGCTATGTGCAATGACATCTGCCAGCGAGGGTGGAGCCGCCAAGATGGCGGCCCCCACCGGAGCTAGGCCGCAATTCACGCTGAATCGCGACCCGGGATTAAAAGGCAGGCACTGAGGGATTAAAGCCAGGCACTGCTTAAAAGGGGAGACTCTCCCCATTTAAGCGGTGCCTGACTTGTGGCGCTGCTCCTTCCCGATCGGGAGGGAGAGGGATCCCCCTCCCTTTGAGGCGATCTCCCGGGGGGTCGTCTGGAAATGACGTCATTGCCCATGACGTCAGGAGGCGCTTAACTTAAGCGTCTGAGGACGCTCAAGCCAGAATGCTGTGGGACCCCTGACAGAGAAGTGAATATCTCCGCCAGGGCTCCCGCTTGTGGATGACGTGTGGGGAACGTCCTCCGCATATAGCGGGAGTCAATGAGGACGTTCCCCACACGTCATCCGCAGCGAAGGGGTTAAAAGAGAACATTTCAAGTCACCTTTTTAAGGTAAGATCATGTCACAGGATGAAAATGCAAAATACTTCAGTAAATTAGGTGCTTCCTCAGGATTTTGGGGAGCCAGTTCAAAATTGTAAGTTCATCTCACCATATGCCAGATATTTAGGAGGAAGAGCTGTGCGTGGCGAGGGACAAAGGGTGAGTAAAATACCTTAGAAAAAAATAAAATTAATAATAATAGGGCTGAGGCTGTTAGCAGCCTCTGCCCAATTATTTAAGGGCTGAAAAGGGAACGCTATGCTTTAATAGAGTATGCCTTTAAGATATCACCTGATGCATCAGAAACTGGATTAGGAGTGGTTTTACTACGATAACATGATAGCAACTGGTGGCAACCTGTAGCTGATACGTGACACGTGACACGTGCATAACATTCAGGATAGGCAGATGCGCAATAGGGAATTTAATTTGTGGCTTCGGGAATGGTGTCGGGAGCAAGGATTTGGCTTTGTGTCCCATGACAGCTCTAATTGGAGCAGAAAGGAACTGTATAAAAAAAGATGGTTTGCATCTTACTCATAGGGGAACATATGTTCTCAGTGAGAAGTTCAAAGGTTTCACAAAGGAATATTTAAACTAGGAGGGGGGGGACAAAAGAGTAAAAAACAATCTGCCTGATTGTCCCCCAAAACTAAATCGGAGGGTGCAAGCAACATGCAGGGGAAAAAATGACAAGCTCAGTCGTGTCTATAAATGCTCGCAGTTTAGTCAATAAAATCAATGAACTGGAGGCAATGATGGCAGCTGAAAAAGTAGATTTAGTGGCGGTTACTGAGACATGGTTCAGTGAGAAAAATAACTGGGACATAACAATATCGGGGTACTCTTTATATAGAAAAGACAGAAGGTAGGAAAGGAGAAGAAGTGGCCCTGTATGTGAAAAACAACATAAAAACTAACCAAATAAATGTGAGCGAGGTGAACATAGAGTCAGTTTGGGTTACACTAACATTTGGCAATCATACAGTAGCTCATGTAGGTGTGATCTATAGACCCCCTGGACAAGTAGAAGAGCTAGATAATCTGCTGTTTGAGGAAATAGCCAAAATGGCAATGAAGGGGGAAGTTATTATCATGGGGGACTTTAATCTTCCTGATGTGAACTGGAAAACCAAAATAGCTGGGTGCACCAGGAGTACAAATATTCTAAACTCCCTACTGGGATTATCTCTAACACAAGTAGTTGAGGAGCCGACCCGTAAAGAGGCCATATTGGATTTAATACTCACAAATAGAGGTTTGGTATCGTACGTTGTTGTAGGTGAAAATTTGGGATCTAGTGATCACCAGTCAGTATGGTTTAATATAAGAACAGGGATGGAGCCGCACCACACAAAAACAAAAGTTTTAGACTTTAAAAAACCTGATTTTTCTAAAATGAGATTTTGTGTGAAGGAGTCATTATCAGACTGGAGGAGTTTAAAGGGAGTCCAGGAGAAATGGGATTATTTAAAGGAAGCATTATTGAAGGCCACAGGCAATTGCATTCGGCTTGTTAGCAAAAACAAAAAAGGGAAGAAACCACTGCGGTACTCTACAGAAGTGGCCAAAATAATGAAGAACAAAAAGACAGCATTCAATAATTATAAAAAAACTCAGTGAAGAAGATAGGCAAACCTATAAGATTAGGCAGAAAGAGGCAAAGCAATTTATAAGAGCTTCCAAAGCACACGCAGAAGAGAAAATAGCTCAGTCAGTAAAAAAGGGGGACAAAACATTTTTTAGATACATAAACGAGAAAAGAAAAGTAAAACAAGGATTAGTTAGATTAAAAACAAAGGAAGGAAGGTATGTAGAAGAGGATAAAAGTCTCGCTGACTGCCTCAATGAATATTATTGTTCAGTCTTTGCAGAAGAAAAGGAAGGAAAGGGACCTCAGTTAGGAGGAAACACTAACGAGACATTTACATATCAGTTTACAGAGGAGGAGGTTCTACAGCAGCTGTCTAAAGTAAAGACAAATAAGTCAATGGGGCCTGATGGGATCCACCCTAAATTATTAAAAGAGCTCAGTGATGTAATAGCAAAACCGTTAACAGATTTATTTAACCAATCCTTGCTAACGGGAGTCGTCCCAGAAGACTGGAAATTAGCAAATGTTGTGCTCATTTACAAGAAGGGTAGTAAGGAGGAATCGGGGAACTATAGGCCAGTTAGTCTTACGTCAGTAGTGGGGAAATTAATGGGGACCATGTTAAAGGAAAGGATTGTTGAACATCTAAAAACACATAGATTACAGGATCAGAAACAACATGGGTTTACCTCCGGGAGATCATGCCAAACTAATCTTATTGATTTTTTTTGATTGGATAACAAAAATAATAGACACAGGTGGTGCAGTAGACATTGCTTATTTAGATTTCAGTAAGGCTTTTGATACTGTTCCGCATAGAAGGCTTATCAATAAATTGCAATCTTTGAGCTTGGATTCCAATATTGTTGAATGGATTAGGCAGTGGCTGAGTGACAGGCAACAGAGGGTTGTGGTAAATGGAGTTTATTCGGCGCAAGGTCTTGTTACCAGTGGGGTACCTCAGGGGTCAGTACTTGGACCCATTCTCTTTAATATTTTTATTAGTGATCTTGCAGAAGGTATTAATGGAAAAGTATGTCTTTTTGCTGATGACACAAAGATTTGCAACAGGGTTGACGTTCCTGGAGGGATCAGCCAAATGACAAATGATTTAGGTAAA
This sequence comes from Leptobrachium leishanense, assembly GCA_009667805.1. Taxonomy (NCBI): domain Eukaryota; kingdom Metazoa; phylum Chordata; class Amphibia; order Anura; family Megophryidae; genus Leptobrachium; species Leptobrachium leishanense. The sequence continues at coordinate 105,879,417 of CM019065.1, forward strand.
CTAAAAAAATGGTCGGAGCTGTGGCAATTGAGTTTTAACGTGGATAAGTGCAAGATAATGCACCTGGGACATAAAAACCCAAGGGCTGAATATAGAATATTTGATACAGTCCTAACCTCAACATCTGAGGAAAGGGATTTAGGGGTTATTATTTCAGAGGATCTAAGGGTAAGTAGTCAATGTAATAGAGCAGCAGGAAATGCTAGCAGAATGCTTGGTTGTGTAGGGAGAGGTATTAGCAGTAGGAAAAGGGAAGTGCTCATGCCACTGTACAGAGCACTGGTGAGACCTCACTTGGAGTACTGTGTGCAGTACTGGAGACCGTATCTCCAGAAGGATATAGACATCTTAGAGAGAGTTCAGAGAAGGGCTACTAAAATGGTGTACGGCTTGAAGGAGAAAAGTTACCAGGAAAGGCTTAATGATCTTAACATGTACAGCTTGGAAAAAAGACGAGACAGAGGAGATATGATAGAAACATTTAAATACGTAAAGGGAATCCACAAGGTAGAGGAAGGGAGTATATTTAAACGGAAACAAAGTAGCAAAACAAGAGGACATAGTCTAAGGCTAGGGTCAGACTGAGGCAGTGCGAACGCGCGTGCAGCCGCACTTAATCACGGCCGCACTAGCAGCAGATGCCGGGCAATGACGGCCAATATACGAAGTACGGTCGCACAAAAGTCCGGCTGCGCAACGCAAGTGGAAAATGAACGCATTTTTTCGAGAACGTGAAACCGCAGGTACTGACGTACAGAGTGCGCTGCGTCCGCTAGCGGCGTGTGTGTGTGATTTGGAGACGTCAGACGCTGCTAATGTCCGGCCAACATAACGTCCAGACACAAAAAGTGTTTTATTGATGATCCGTACAAAATCACGGACGAAAATGCGCATAGTATGACCACTATCACGTATTCTGTGAAAAAATGCGTCCATTCGTTCGAACGCACTTTTTCACAGACAACATAAAAATGCGTTCGTCTGACCCTAGCCTTAGATTAGAGGGGCAAAGGTTTAAAAGTAACATCAGGAAGCATTATTTTACTGAGAGGGTGGTGGATACATGGAACAGCCTTCCAGTTGAAGTGGTAGAGGCCAAAACAGTAATTGAATTTAAGCAAGCATAGGATAGGCATAAGGCTATCCTAAACAAAAGATAAATCCAGGTAAAGTATCCATGTAATTGGGCAGACTAGATGGGCCGAAAGGTTCTTATCTGCCGACATTTTTTCTATGTTTCTATGACACTCCATGTCTGATGCTGAAACTAGATTTGCTCAGAAAAACTCAGCCGTATCACGTTTACATATGGAAGATTCCATCAATTTATTTCAGGAACTGATAAATGTTGAAACTGTTTATAAACCATTGTTAGCATTATTCATAAGATCTCAATGATTTTCTTCCGAGAATTCAGAGAATTATGAAATATTTGCTATGCTATACCATAAACCTGACATACTCTCCAGGAAAACCGTTGTATGAGGGTGATACATTGATAAATGCGGGTGATAAAACAGTGGAACAAACAGTTGGACAACTTGACAAGATAGCTGAAGGAATGCAAGCTTATATAGATATACAGGGTTATTCAGAGAGAGACGAAATGGCACCGAACAGTGAATTTCCCCATACAGTGACATTTCTTGGCCATTCTGTATTCAGAGAGCAGGCAGTTCGTCAAATTTTGGCAAATTGCCAGCAAGTACGGTGCCTGTTCGACGGCGGTAAAAGTCCCCATAGAGAAGCAATGGTTAATCTATTCAGAGAACACCGAGCAGCAGTGAAATGTCAGAGAAATGCCCTGCTGTTCGGTGGGTTTAATCAGGCAAATACCATAGGTTTCAATGTTAAAAATATTCCCTTTTGGACCAGATCAAATCCGATATTTTATGAGTGGTTTAAAAAAAAAAAAAAAGAGCTGCTAAACCGCCAAAATGATCAAATCCGATACTTTCAGCCAGTTCTCTGTGTTTTATTGAATCAAATCGGAGTTAATAATACGCCTGATCCGCCGAAATTATCAAATCTATCAGGGTTATTCAGAGAGCGGTGAAAAGCAGGAGAATGGAAAATTCAAGGTCAAAATAGCCAAACCAGAAAAATTCTCCCATTTATCTCACTTTCCAAATCGGCTATTTTGACCTAGAATTTTCCATTCTTCAGCCATTCTCCTGCTTTTCACCTCTCTTTGAATAACCCTGTATAATTTCGGCAGTTCTGAGTTTCTTTTTCTTTCGGCGGCTTTGCAGCGGCTTTTCCCCACACAAATCAAATCAAATCAAAATAAGCTTTATTGGCAGGACCAAATACATTTTAGCATTGCCAAAGCATATGGGGAGGAGGGGGGGTAGTGGGACATATATATGGGGGGGAATGGACAAGTCCATGGACATTATCAGGGGTAAGGGATAATGTGAAGGGGGATGGGGGCGAGTCCGTGTTGGGGATTTACAAGTCCGGGATCTCTCATGTTCCTCTCAGTCTGTGACATTCTGTGACGTATTGGGCAGATATTTTCACCGCCAGCTCTTCTTCTCCCAGTATGATGTGGAGTTTCCTCATCTCTTCTATAGAGGTGAAGTCCGGGATGAGAGCGGAGAGTCTCTGGAAGTGAGTTTCCCTCAGTGCTGAGTACTTGGGGCACTGTAGGAGGAAGTGGACCTCATCTTCCAGGGCCTCCTGGTCACAATGCTGGCACAGTCTATTCTCCCTGGGCTTGTAGGTCTGTCTATGCCGCCCTGATTCAATTTCCAGGCTGTGGGCGCTCAGTCTGTACCGGCTCAGGATCTGTCTGTCCTTGGGGTCTTGTAGTACCTCCAGGTATTGGGCCAGTTTGTATTCCCTCTGTAAGGATTGGTAAATGGTGAGTTTCTTGGAGTTTGCTATATCATGTCTCCATTCTCTGATATAGTTTTCCCTGGAATCGTTAATTAGGGCCTTTATTTGATATTTTGTCAGGTTGCCTTCATGGGGGCTTTGGATGATCAGGGTGGATATGAGTTGTTGCAGCCCACATGGTTTTGGATGGTCCTTGTTGGCCAGTAGGGCTTTATGGTGGTATGAGTTGAGGCTGCTGATGTTTAGATGGTCCCAGTATGATAGCGCCCTCTTCTGTACTGCAAGAAGTAAGGGGAGTCTGCCCAGCTCGGCCCGGCAAGCATTGTTAGAGGTGCTCAGATGGACTTGGAGGAGGTGCTTGCAGAATTCCAGATGGAATATTTCTGTTGGGCTGGTGTCCCATTTTGGGCCCCATACTTCACTGCCATAAAGGAGGATTGGAGTGATGACGCTATCAAAGATTTTAAGCCAGACTCTTACAGGCGGTTTTAGTTTGTAGAGGTTTCGCCTGATGGCATAGAAGGTTCTACGCGCCTTGTCTCTTAGGGCCTCTATGGCTGGTTTGAAACTTCCCGATCGGTTTGTTTCTAGGCCGAGGTATGTGTAGCTGTTGGCTTCATCAAGAGTGCAGTCATTAAGTGTGAAAGAGGACCTCTTGGTTTTTGCGTTCTTCCTTTGGAAAACCATGACCTTTGTTTTCTTTTGGTTGATGGGTAGTGCCCATGCCGCACTGTATTTTTCCAGCACTTCCAGGCTGTCTTGTAGACGTCTCTCTGTTGGTGACAGTAATAGGAGGTCATCTGCATACAACAGGAACTTCACCTCGGTGTCATGTAGAGTTAGTCCTGGTGCTGAGGAGGATTCTAGAGCTTCAGCCAGTCCATTGATGTAGATGTTAAAGAGGGTTGGACTTAGGCTGCAGCCTTGTCTGACTCCACGAGCCTGCTGGAAATACTCTGTTCTCTTCCCATTCACCTTTATGCTGCAGAAGTTCTCATTATATGAGCTCTTGATGACGTCATATGTTTTCCCTCCTATTCCACTCTCCAGTAGTTTGAGGAACAGGCCTGGGTGCCACTCTGAGGACCCTGCGGTGAATGCACAATTCACCACAGGGTAGGGAAATTTGATTCCTCGAAGTGCAGGGATTGACAGAGCACAGAAATGTCGGTGACATTACGGTGCTCTGTGAATAACCGCTTTAGTCATTTCATCTATGCCTATCACAGATGCACAGATGCAGATTATCCGTCAAAAAGCATGTCACAATGGAAAAAGTTAAATGGACAACCTTGGCACTGTGACCACTCAGTGAAATTCAAGTGGTCTGAGTACCTGAGTACCTTCACCTGAGGAAGGTGGTCTGAGCAGAGGTTCAAAAGGTTTTGCGCCCAGCTCCCACCAATGACTTCCAAACTGTAGAAGTGTATCCACCGAAGTTGACATGAAACACTTTTACAACAACCTTAGATATTGTCTCTTCTGAAAATAGTGGAAGTTCATTTCGTTGTTTACTGTTGGTTGCATCCATGTTGGAGCCTACAGAAGGGGATTTTAGGCTGGTGTCAGACGAGTTCACGTCCGTGATACCATGACAGCCCATCGGAGCCCGACACACAAAGTACGTCCGCAACTGAACTGCGGACGCACAACGGCCGCAGCCCACGGATGCAAGGCAGGCAAGAACATACAACCCCAAGAACGGCCACACAATGTGCGCTGCGTCCGCAACGTCTGCATAGCTGTGTGAGTGATGGAACGTGGTCATACGGACTGCATTTATACGTCCAGCATTTTTCACGGACAAAATGGTTTTGCCTTTTCATTTATTTTCCCTACTACATCCGTCAAAATATACGTCAGTGAAAAAAACAGACTGTGTGGCCACTACTGCGTCTTCCGTACTGACGTACGTCCGTACTGCACGAGCGCACAGTCTGTAGAAATCATGTTCGTCTGACCCTATCCTCAGCTATGGTTTTCAACTACAGGTAACTTCGGTGAAAAATAGTGCCTTGTGGATTAACCCCTTGGTATCAGCATTCATTATTATTATTTAAGGACACAAAAGCTATAAGGATGGCTATTTAAATGATTTTAATGGTAGCTTGGGACTCCTGTCTTGGCCCACCCATTCTACAGCATTGACATGCCTTGGTTGAAGTAGAAGAGATTTACTATCGCCTCCTAATAGTTTACTGTAAAAAATAAATAAAAAAAATAATAATAATACTCCTGCATAAAGAATATGTTCTAAACCTAATCCTTTACAAAAGTGTTCATGATCAGCATTTTCTTTTTATCATTTAACAGAGACACTCGTTATTGAAGTACACATGCACAGTATATGTAGTCTCTAGGGAGCGTCATGTCCTTATTAAACCAAAGGAGAATTACTAAAGCTGGTACTCCCCAAAGGCCAGTCATGGCACGGATGCCTTGCTATGTTAGATGCTTACATGTCATTATAAGTTGTAAATAGCATTTTCTTCTGGATATTCTAAGGAGGATGACACAACAGTCTTTGAGATCACAACACACATTCAAAACACTGCACAGGTAAACGTCAAAGTGGTGCCTGTTTAGAGCAGCTAATACATGATAAAATATGATAAACATGGTAGCATGGATCATTTCAAACCAGTAGGACATCCCTACTTTAAAATGGCATTTTCTTCTCTTAATTAATCATTTTATTCTTTCGGGAACTTCAAGATAAAATCTTTTGCAATTCAAATGTTTTACCTGTTTGGACTTCACCCTCGCTTATGATTCAAGACGCTGCAATCAGTAGGCTGGAGCTTTCTCTGACTCCGAAATGTAGCGTCGAGATTCTGCTATATTCATATGACAGAGAGCGGAGACCACAGCTACAACTGGAAGAAGCCAAACAAAGAGAGACATTAATGGAGAGGTCAGTCTGCCCATCTCAAAATACTAGATAACAATTTGGTTTTATATCCGTTATTAAATGTTTCACACACTGTAGAATAATTTGGTTCTATATATTTGAGGGGTTGGGTAGTAATACAGGGTGAGCCAGTCAAACCTGCATTTTTGAAAAGGGCGGGAGAGCCGTGAAAGTGGGCGGAGCGAGTTAGCAAGGTTACCATTGTGTCCCCCACAACTAAGCATTTCAGTCGTCATGGAGCAGTGGTCTAAACAACAACGTTCATTCGCTGTGAAAGCGTTTTAACAAAGTGGTAGTTATGCAGCCGCTCAGCGTCGTTTCCGGAACAATTTTCAAATTAATCGAAATAAGCCAGTGCCGTCTGTTAATTCAATCAAATTGTGGGTGACAAACTTCGAAGCAATTGGTGAAACGAGAAGCAGAAGGGGTGGCAGTGCAAGATCAGTGCGAACTCCCGCGAATATTGACCGCGTGAGAGTTGCTGTGGAAAGAAGCCCTCGGAGATCGGCGCGTCGACAGAGTGCTGCGCTTGGCATGGCAAACACGAGCGTCCGAAGAATCTTGAGGTTAGATTTACACCATCACCCATACAAAATTCAGGTTCAGGCTATGAATGAAAACGATTTTGCAGCTCGACGGCGTTTTTGTCAAACGTTGTTGGACATGTTTGATGAAAACGAGGACCTTGTTCACAACCTGTGGATGAGCGATGAGGCACATTTCCATCTCTCCGGTTTTGTGAATAAACAAAATTTCCGATATTGGAGTGATGAAAACTCTCAACAACTCCATCAAAAACCACTCCATTCAAGCAAGGTAACAGTTTGGTGCGCAATGTCCTCATTGGGAATCATAGGCCCGTATTTTTTTGAAAATGACAGGGAGCAAGCAGTTACTGTGAATGCACAACGCTATTCGGAAATGTTGCATTCGTTCTTCATTCCTCAGCTTCGTCAACATGGAATGAACAATGAAACCTTATTCCAGCAAGACGGTGCCACAAGTCATACAGCCCGTGTGAGCATGAATGTTCTCAACAATGTTTTTCCAAATCGGGTGATATCCCGAAATGGAACAATTTCTTGGCCTCCCCAATCGCCCGACCTCACAGTGTGCGATTTTTTTCTTGTGGGGGGTACCTGAAGAGTAAAGTCTTTGAACAACGACCTCCAACGCTTGGGGAACTCAAGAGGAGAATCCGGTTGGAAATCGAGAGAATTCCTCAGCGTATGCTCCGTGATGCGATGGGCTGTTTCAGAAATCGCCTACAAGAACGTCTCAATCGGGAAGGACACCATCTTACTGGAGTTATTTTTAAACAGTGAATGTTGTTTCTTAAATGCTTTTTAATGTACATTAAGATAGTAACAAAGTTTTGAAATATCATCCGTTTATTTTTTACAGTCATTTCAAAAATGCAGGTTTGACTGGCTCACCCTGTATTAACCTCCTTCGCCGCTGAGCCATTCCTTCCCCATGTGCCAAGCTCGTTTTGACCATTTATTGTATTGAATTTATCATATACCTTTTTTTCCAGCAGATTCAAAACATACCATTCCTTTATGCATATTTCATGTCAGAACACTAACAAGTCAATAAGGTGTATAATTCTATTCAAATTTCAATCATTTACAGCGTGTAATTGTATTTTTTCACATTCTATTATCCAAAAATTTGGATAAAGTACATGGTTACATATTCTAAAGAGTACAGAATATTTTACTGCAGTTTGCCAAGGAAATAAGGAATTTCGACAAAAATTGGAAAAAAAACCCACAAAAATTCTCTCATGTATTTTGGAGCATTGTGTTTCATGGATAATATGGCTATGTATAACACTGTAGCTTACTCCCAGACATGAAAAGGTAGGTAATGGCAGTGGCATGGTTTCCTTTATAAGTGAAGGCCTCTGGCTTTTCCATTGATACATCAGTAGTTCTTGTGGGGTATATAGAAGTGAAAACGCAGGGGTCCAAAGCACCCCTACCTCCACTGCTATTTTTTGCCAGTTCTGCTCGAGCTAGTAAGGGGACTGTCCGTGTCATGATGTTGATGAACAAGGAGGAGCCACGCCTGCTTGGCTTGACTCAATGCAGGCCATTGGCCGCTGGGAGAAGGACCTGTTCATGGAAGAAGCAATGTAACCGTGAGCACCCATGACGACCTGAATTCCAATGACGTATGAGTCACATTGCCTGCAGCAATAGGTAAATATATAGTGCCTGCGACAAGTATCACCAAAGCAGTTTAGTTTCTTTAAACCAGTGTTTCCCAAACCTGTCCTCGGGACCCTCAACCAGGCCAGATTTTGCAGATCACCTTAAGGAAACGCAGACTGAATCCTGCAATCACTGAGCAGCAAATCATATCACCTGTGCTGCGCTTCACATATCCTGCAAACCTGGTGAGGCGGAGGGTCCTGAGGACAGGTTTGGGAAACACTGCTTTAAACTATAACAGACCTAGGTTGCAAAAATTGAGACAACCGTCATTTGCATGTTTTACCCAGAGTTCCTTGCTGCATATGGGGAATGTGGCACAGGAGCTCTGTGATGCAGTTCTTAGAATTGCTTTGATGTGCAAGTGGCTTTTGCAATAATAAACCTTATTGGTTATTGCGGGAGACTTTCTATCTCATTTTTTTCCCTCCACCACAACCCCAATAAGTACTGATTTGCCCTATGGGTCCAAGCATCCAACTGCGACTGATCATGCCTGGCTCCTGGTTTCTGCTGATAAGGGTTCAATAAACCCAAAACAGAGCTGTCCAGGAGTGGCTTTGACCAGTTCCATAAACCATATCTATGCTAAAAAAAAGCCATCTAGTATGGCGTGACATTGATTTAACCCCTTAGTGACGGGCGGTTTTACACAAATCCGTCCGTTCGTGACCGCAGCTGTTTTTATGTTTCTGCGCTCTTAGTGTTTACGTCAAATTTTCCTCTTACTCGTTATGTAACCCACACATATTTTACACTGTTTTTCTCGTCACTAAATGGACTTTAATAAAGATACCATTTTTTTCATCATTTCATATAATTTACTATAAAAAATATTGTGAAATATGACACAAAAATTGAAAAAAAACACCACTTTTTCGAACTTTGACCCCCAAAATTTCTTATGTATCAACACAACCGTCAAAAAAATTTATTCCTTAGTAGTTTCTAAATTTAGTACTACTGAGTTTAGCAATTACCCAATGTTTACATATCCTCGCTTTTTCCTTATTTTATGCAACAATAAGTGCAAGTAGCACTTTGCCATTTCCAAAAGAGTTTATTTTCAAAACTAGTGATAGTGACATTGTAACACTGAGATCTGTCACTAATTCCTGAATAACCCTCCACATATACATATTTTTTAAAGTACAAAATCAAGGTATTAAACTTGGGGTATTTTGACTCTTTCCATGCAAACCATTTTACCACAAATCTATGCCAAAGTTTGAGAAAAAAAAAAAATTTGGTGATTTTTTTTTTTTGAACGCAATTTAAGAATACATGTACTGTGAACTTTAAGTTTACTGCCAAAAAGCACCCCAAAATATGTTCAGCAACATCTTCTGAGTAAATTGATACCACCCAATGTATAGGTATGTCGGGTCATTTGGGGGCTAAAAGGCCTTAATTTGGGGGGTGCGCATTTCAGTTTTCCAACTTGGAATTTTCACATTTCGTCATCATGCACCCATGTCCTATTTGGGACATTTTTGAAGCCGGCCAAAGTAATTTACCCCCATCAAACATATATTTTTAGAAAGGGCACACCCTAGGGTGCTTCAAAGAGTTGTATTTTTAACACTTCCCATGCACTAGCTCTTTGTCAATCTTTCAGGTAGTCACTTTTTGTGTTATTTTTTCAACACACATTGTACTTTAGGCATGAATTGTCAAATCCAGTTATGGGTTACTGCCAAAAACACCCCAAAATATGTTCAGCAACATCTTCTGAGTAAATTGATACCACCCATGTATAGGTATGTCGGCTCATTTGGGGGCTAAAAGGCCTTATTTGGGGGGTGCGCATTTCAGTTTTCCAACTTGGAATTTTCACATTTCGTCATCATGCACCCATGTCCTATTTGGACATTTTTGAAGCCGGCCAAAGTAATTTACCCCCATCAAACCATATATTTTTAGAGAAGGGCACACCCTAGGGTGCTTCAAAGAGTTGTATTTTAACACTTTCCATGCACTAGCTCTTTGTCAATCTTTCAGGTAGTCACTTTTTGTGTATATTTTTTCACACACATTGTACTTTAGGCATGAATTGTCAAATCCAGTTATGGGTTACTGCCAAAAAACACCCCAAAATATGTTCAGCAACATCTTCTGAGTAAATTGATACCACCCATGTATAGGTATGTCGGGTCATTTGGGGGCTAAAAGGCCTTATTTGGGGGGTGCGCATTTCAGTTTTCCAACTTGGAATTTTCACATTTCGTCATCATGCACCCATGTCCTATTTGGACATTTTTGAAGCCGGCCAAAGTAATTTACCCCATCAAACCATATATTTTTAGAAAGGGCACACCCTAGGGTGCTTCAAAGAGTTGTATTTTAACACTTTCCATGCACTAGCTCTTTGTCAATCTTTCAGGTAGTCACTTTTTGTGTTATTTTTTCACACACTTGTACTTTAGGCATGAATTGTCAAATCCAGTTATGGGTTACTGCCAAAAACACCCCAAAATATGTTCAGGCAACATCTTCTGAGTAAATTGATACCACCCATGTATAGTATGTCGGGTCATTTGGGGGCTAAAAGGCTTATTTGGGGGTGCGCATTTCAGTTTTCCAACTTGGAATTTTCACATTTCGTCATCATGCACCCATGTCCTATTTGGGACATTTTTGAAGCCGGCCAAAGTAATTTACCCCATCAAACCATATATTTTTAGAAAGGGCACACCCTAGGGTGCTTCAAAGAGTTGTATTTTAACACTTTCCATGCACTAGCTCTTTGTCAAACTTTCAGGTAGGTCACTTTTTGTGTTATTTTTCACACACATTGTACTTTAGGCATGAATTGTCAAATCCAGTTATGGGTTACTGCCAAAAACACCCCAAAATATGTTCAGCAACATCTTCTGAGTAAATTGATACCACCCATGTATAGGTATGTCGGTCATTTGGGGGCTAAAAGGCCTTATTTGGGGGGTGCGCATTTCAGTTTTCCAACTTGGAATTTTCACATTTCGTCATCATGCACCATGTCCTATTTGGGACATTTTTGAAGCCGGCCAAAGTAATTTACCCCATCAAACCATATATTTTTAGAAAGGGCACACCCTAGGTGCTTCAAAGAGTTGTATTTTAACACTTTCCATGCACTAGCTCTTTGTCAATCTTTCAGTAGTCACTTTTTGTGTTATTTTTTCACACACATTGTACTTTAGGCATGAATTGTCAAATCCAGTTATGGGTTACTGCCAAAAAACACCCCAAAATATGTTCAGCAACATCTTCTGAGTAAATTGATACCACCCATGTATAGGTATTCGGGTCATTTGGGGGCTAAAAGGCCTTATTTGGGGGTGCGCATTTCAGTTTTCCAACTTGGATTTTCACATTTCGTCATCATGCACCCATGTCCTATTTGGGACATTTTTGAAGCCGGCCAAAGTAATTTACCCCCATCAAACCATATATTTTTAGAAAGGGCACACCCTAGGGTGCTTCAAAGAGTTGTATTTTAACACTTTCCATGCACTAGCTCTTTGTCAAACTTTCAGGTAGTCACTTTTTGTGTTATTTTTCACACACATTGTACTTTAGGCATGAATTGTCAAATCCAGTTATGGGTTACTGCCAAAAAACACCCCAAAATATGTTCAGCAACATCTTCTGAGTAAATTGATACCACCCATGTATAGGTATGTCGGGTCATTTGGGGGCTAAAAGGCCTTATTTGGGGGGTGCGCATTTCAGTTTTCCAACTTGGAATTTTCACATTTCGTCATCATGCACCATGTCCTATTTGGGACATTTTTGAAGCCGGCCAAAGTAATTTACCCCCATCAAACCATATATTTTTAGAAAGGGCACACCCTAGGGTGCTTCAAAGAGTTGTATTTTAACACTTTCCATGCACTAGCTCTTGTCAATCTTTCAGGTAGTCACTTTTTGTGTTATTTTTTCACACACATTGTACTTTAGGCATGAATTGTCAAATCCAGTTATGGGTTACTGCCAAAAAACACCCCAAAATATGTTCAGCAACATCTTCTGAGTAAATTGATACCACCCATATATAGATTTGTTCTGTTGTTTTTGGGTGCTACGCCAATCTTTGACATGTGCTTGTCAATTTTCTAATTTGACATACAGTATCTTCTTTGCTTATCTTCTTTTTAGGGCCTTTTTACATACCCCAGTTTTATGAACGTGCATATATTTGGTAAGCTAACACCCCAAAGTATTGTAAATGGAGTGTTTTTATGCTATGGATGCATCCGTTTGCTCCAAACAAATTAGATACTGTTTGGTGGTCATTTTTCATTTTCACACCCACATCAGTTTTGGACTGTGATTTAGGAGACACTGTTATTTTTACTGCATGAAAACTCTCCAGGTTGTTTTCTGCAAGGTCTCCTGAGTACACCATGCCCCCCATGCCTAGGTTTGCCAGGATTTTGGGAAGGTTCAAATACAATTTTTATGACTTTGTCATTAGAGTTGAAATTGAGATTATTTCTTCAGCTAGGCCTATCTTTGGTTTTGGGTCTACCGCATACCCCAGTTTGAATATATGCCAGAAAATTGTTTATATTTGTTATGTTGACACCCCAAGGTATTGCATATGGAGTGCTTTGATGCCATGGATGCAACGGTTTTAGCCCAAAACATTTGGCAACAAGGTGTGTGGCGGTAATTTTTCAATTTTCAGATTTTTACGCCCACAGTAGTTTTGGACTGTGATTTAGCAGACACTGTTGTTTGTTACTGCATGAAAACTCTCCAGGTTGTTTTCTGCAAGATCTCCTGAGTACACCCATGCCCCCCATGCCTAGGTTTGCCAGGATTTTGGAAGGTTCAAATACAATTTTTATGACTTTGTCATTAGAGTTGAAATTGAGATTATTTCTTCAGCTAGGCCTATCTTTGGTTTTGGGTCTACCGCATACCCCAGTTTGAATTATTGCCAGAAAATTGTTTATATTTGTTATGTTGACACCCCAGGTATTGCATATGGAGTGCTTTGATGCCATGGATGCAACGGTTTTAGCCAAAACATTTGGCAACAAGGTGTGTGGCGGTAATTTTTCAATTTTCAGATTTTTACGCCCACAGTAGTTTTGGACTGTGATTTAGCAGACACTGTTGTTTGTTACTGCATGAAAACTCTCCAGGTTGTTTTCTGCAAGATCTCCTGAGAACACCCATGCCCCCCATGCCTAGGTTTGCCAGGATTTTGGGAAGGTTCAAATACAATTTTTATGACTTTGTCATTAGAGTTGAAATTGAGATTATTTCTTCAGCTAGGCCTATCTTTGTTTTGGGTCTACCGCATACCCCAGTTTGAATTATTGCCAGAAAATTGTTTATATTTGTTATGTTGACACCCAAGGTATTGCATATGGAGTGCTTTGATGCCATGGATGCAACGGTTTTAGCCCAAAACATTTGGCAACAAGGTGTGTGGCGGTAATTTTTCAAATTTCAGATTTTTACGCCCACAGTAGTTTTGGACTGTGATTTAGGCTAGGGTCAGACGAGCGTAGTGTTCACGTCCGTGATCGCGCCTAAAAGTACGTCCGTGATAGCATGACATAAAGTCCAATGGAGCCCGACACACGAAGTACGTCCGCACTGAACTGCGGACGCACAACGGCCGCGGCCCACGGACGCAAGGCAGGCAAGAACGTAGAACCGCTAGAACGGCCGCACAAAGTGCGCTGCGTCCGCAACGTCTGCATAGCTTTGTGTGTGAGTGATGGACGTGGTCAGACGGACTGCATTTATACGTCCTGCATTTTTTCACGGACAAAATGGTTTTGCAATTGAATTTATTGTCCCTCCTACATCTGTCAAAAATAAATGTCAGTGAAAAAACGGACTGTGTGACCACTACTGCGTCTTCCGTACTGACGATGTCCGTACTGCACGGACGTACAGTCCGTAGAAATCACGCTCGTCTGACCCTAGCCTTAGCAGACACTGTTGTTTGTTACTGCATGAAAACTCTCCAGGTGTTTTCTGCAAGATCTCCTGAGTACACCCATGCCCCCCATGCATAGGTGTGCAAAGATTTTGGCAAAATACAGCACCAATTGTAGAACATAAAAATGTACGAATAAAATGTAAAAGTCTGGTGCCTGTCAAACTGGGGATGCTCTCTAGGGGAGCACAGGCTGTTGTCACTGAAGTGCATGAAACGCAAAATGTTTTCATACCTTCTACGTGACATTGATTGGAGGTAAATGGGGGTAGAGCAGATGGGGCTACTGCTCCAGCAGGAGCGAATTGAGGGCTTCTTTATGATGCCCTCAGCATAGTAAGTGCCCAGAATTTCAGAAATTCTGGCACATCTAGCGGGGTCCATTGCTGCCTTGCCAAGTAGGAGTCTGGCTTCGCAGCACAATGCTGATGGGCATACAGATTTGATTGGGCCACGATGTGCCCAACAAATCATCCCCCATAAACACCTGCAAAAACTGTGTGGCGGTAAATCTGCAACATCAATATTGATGCCAGGATTTGCCGTGAAAGGAGGGATATCTGGCCTCTGGCGATGAGGCACTACCCACTCCTCAGCTGGAGCTGTGCGTCTCCTGCTGGCAGGTGGTGACCCAGGATCTGCATCAGAAACATCACTAGAATACATCAGCCAGCATAGATAATGTATCTAGCGACGCCTCTGAGCAGTTAGCGGGGTCGAAATGAGGGTCTGAGTCTGACGCAGATGCCTCAGATTCTGACGCCAGGATGGCATATGCCTCCTCGGCGCTGTACACCCTCTCAGACATTATATATAATAGATTATAAAATTTTATAATTATTTATATTATATAAGCGGATTGTTGGTTCTTAGAAGAACCGTTGGGTTTCACAAGAAAATACAAATAAACACCTAAATCTCTCTAAATCCCTCTAAACCTGCCTCAATTCTTCTAAAATCTCCCTAAAATCTCTCTAAATCTGCCTCAAATTTTTCTAATCTCACTAAATCTCACTAAAATCTCTAACCTGTCAAATCTGATCTCTCTCTCTCGCTCACCAAAACACAAGTGAGGAGAGGAGGGAGAATCACAGAGGTCAGAGCCAATATTTACAAAATATTGGCCTGACCTGACAAATTAGAAATTTTATTTTGATTTTTTCTAACTTCTGATTGGATGTTGCTAGCCTGCCTCTCTGATGAGGCAGGCTAGGAACATCCCACTCAGCCCCAAGATGACCCTGCCCTTAGAACCCTAACCCTACCCCTGACCCTGCCCTTAGAACCCTACCCCTAACCCTACCCCTAACCCTAACCCTAACCCTAACCCTAACCCTACCCCTAACCCTAACCCTAACCTAACCCTACCCCTACCCCTACCCCTACCCCTAACCCTACCCCTAACCCTAACCCTAACCCTACCCCTAACCCTACCCCTAACCCTACCCCTAACCCTAACCCTACCCCTAACCCTACCTAACCCTACCCCTACCCCTAACCCTAACCCTAACCCTAAACCTACCCTAACCCTACCCCTACCCCTAACCCTAACCCCCCCCCTCCCTACCCCTAACCCTAACCTAACCCTAACCCTACCCTTACCCTAACCCTAACCCTAACCCTACCCCTAACTGTCAGTTTATTTTATTTATTTTTCTTTTTTTACACTTTTTTACACACTTTTATTTTACTTTTTTTACACACTTTTTTTTAACTTTTTTTTCCACTTTTTTTTACTCTGCTGGGTGCCTTGATCCCTCGAGGCACCCAGCAGAGCACCTGATCACTGATGTGATCGTTTTTGTACTGAGTGCCACGATACCTCGTGGCACTCAGTACTTCCTGCCGCTACCGGAAGTGATCGCTCGGGGGAGCGATCACGGACGGACCAGCGGCAGGTAAGTATATTACAAGGATGCTCGATGTCGAGGCATCCTTGTAATATGCTCAGGAGCTGGAAGCGATCCGATCGCTTCCAGCGCTCTGTAGAAGTGCCGGGCACCTCTCCGGTGCAACGGATGTAGATCGCTCCCGGGGAGCGATCACATGGTGCCCCGGCACTTCTAACGGCCATTGCACGGATGCCTGGACTCCCAGGCATCCTGCAATGGCGTTTGAGCTGCTGGAAGCGATCCGATCGCTTCCAGCAGCTCAAAAACGGCAGGACGTACCATGTACGTCAGCGGGTCTAAGAGAGACCCGCTGCAATGACGTACATGGTACGTCCTCGGTCCTTAAGGGGTTAAGGGTTCTGTGTGAAAACAGACCCAGGATGCAAAAAAGTGAGACAGCTGTCATTTGCATGTCTTACCCAGAGTTCCTTGCTGCATATGGGGAGTGTAGCACAGGAGCTCTGTGATGCAATTCATCGAATTGCTGTGATGTGCAAATGGCTTCTGCAATAATAAATATATATATATATGCATGTAAGCATGAAGATGGCTTTAAGGGTTTAATGTGCACCTGTCATACCTACCTGGCTGCAGGATGCCCCCCTTGTCTGGCTGATTCTGTGATTGCACGCGACAGAAAAACATTGACAGTTCTGATTGCACCGCGGGTTGCTCTGCCAATGCTATTAGTAAAATGGACAGTAGGAATTTATGACAGGTGTGATTTAACTAGCTATTGTGGATTTTATTAAAATATATATTCGGTTTAACAGTCTCTGGCTCCCAGGGCTCTAGTCCTGATCGTATGAAAATGAAACGGTACAAGTTTTTTCCGATTTCTGAGTCATAACCCCCTCCTGGCTATATCAGACACACTTCAATACTTCAAAGCCATTTTTATTTTAAAATGTGTCTGCTATATCAACCGGATTAAAAATCTTGACATTCATTTACTTGCGGACTAATTATCAATTTTGGTGCTGTAACTGTACAAGTTATATATGAATCACAGGATCTGTTCTTAGAAGGGCCTCTGTCAGATTGTATAATTCATTTAGTAGGAAAAGCATCACCCTCCCATTAGATCTCCATTATAATAAAAAAAATCCATGTGTGTTGAACAAAACAACCTTTAGAAGTTGAACTAATTTCTAATATTTAAAAAATATTGTTAGAGCACACAATGACAGCTAGTGCATCATATTTAGGTTACTACAGAATATGGACCCAAATACCCAAGTCACACTGCACTCCTACATTGGTTCAGTGGCAGCTCTAGGGTTAGTTAGGCCTTAGGCAAAGCACAATTGTGGGACCTTCCTTTCTGTGCATACAATTATGAAAATGGGTGGAGTAGAGGTAGCATCACTGCTCTATAACCGTGGAGAGAGACTGTGGAGACACAGGTTCGATTCTGGCCAGAGCACCTCTCCAGTAAGTGTCCTTGGGCAAGACACCTAACGGTACATACTCGCCACCCAGGACATACTTGAAAACGAGAGAACTCTCAATGTATCCTTTCTGGTAAAATCCTTTCTCCAAAAAAAAACAAAAATCCAATCGATTTAAATTAGGAAGGATAATAGAGCTGTCTTAGTAGACAAGTGTATGTAGAGGTGTGAGCGTGTTTGTGCAGAAAATCAAGTGTATTGGCGTTTTACATGAATTCCATAATCCGGCACCTCTTACACTCCTTAGGACTTTCATTTACCCTGAACTCTATGGGACCGGACCCTCGTGAGCTCCCTCTTGCTGACACTGACCCTGGCTAGATTATCGCCCCCCCCCCCAATTGTCCCAATTTCCCATCCCTTCCACCCCATCCCTTTTTTGTTGTTCTCTCCAGGGATCCCAAGTCTAACCGAATTTATTTATTTTTTTTACATTTTTTGGCAGGACATAACGTATACATTTAATATTGATATATTTTGTATCTGCCGAGTCTGCTGAAAATGAGGATATATAATGACTTCAAATCACGTTTAAACATGATGAGCACAAAACGGTAACAATGAGCTCAGCAGCACACAGAGGTGAAATGGCTCAGCAGTGAAGGGGTTAAGTAAGCGATGAATAATAAGTCGTTACTGTTGAATGATACTCATTTGATGTTATTCCTCTTTAGTGGAATACAGTTATATTAAATTGTGTGTGTGTGTGTATATAGATTAGGTCGGCCGTGTTAGTCCAGATGCCAAAATCACGAGTATAGCAGTCTGTAGTGATACCTTTTTTATTGGACTAACGTTACATTTAAAGTACAAGCTTTCGAGAGGATTCCTCCCTTCGTCAGGTATAGAAGCTAACTGATCAGAATAATAGAATTAAACATTGGGACAGTCATAGGGCTCACAGTTGGGGGTGTTAGATGTTGTATATCGCCAAATGACATGGTCAGAGGGGGAAAAAAAAAAGGAAACATTTAATTGTCTCAGGCAAGATGCAATCATGTCCACTTCAAAGAGAATGTGAAAGGACAGAACGAAAAAAAGAAAGAAAAAAAAACACAGTGAGTATGGGGAAGACACAGAAAAATAGGAATTATGAATATTATGTGACGTTATTATAGTGGGTTAGAAAACCCACTATTGCAGAAGTCAGTTACACAGCTCAGCAATTCAGAGAACTGCTTCATAGAACTCACATGCTATATTCACCATATGCATACATTTGCAATTTCTCATCTTTTTGCATCCTAAGTCAGTTTTATCACAGAACCCTCTATTCAATGCCATGCTGAGCCGTGCAATACCATACTTGATGGCATCTTTTTTTTTTTCTCAAAGATCAGGTATATGCAAAGGGTTGCAGTCATCAGCAGGAGATAGGCAGTAACCAGTTATAGTTTGATGCTTTACCCCCAGGGCAAATCAACACTCATTGAAGTTGTGGTAGAGGGCAAAAAATGAGATTAAAAGCCTCTACACAGCAAAAAATAAAAGTTTATTATTGCAGAAGTCAATTACACATCTCAGCAATTCAGAGAACTGCTTCACAGAGCTCATGTGCTACATTCCCCATAAGCAGCAAGGAACTCTGGGTAAGACATGCAAATGACGTTTGCAATTTCTCATATTTTTGCATCTTGAGTCTGTTTTAACGCAGAACCCTCTAATCAAAGCCATGCCATACTAGATGCAAATAAATTCTACCCCAGGGTTCATGTCAAAAGGTGCAATTCTATATTTATAATACTATATTGTTCACTGAATTGAATATCCATTATTAATATCCTGAAATTGGAAGCATTATTCCAGAAGAGGTTACTAAGCTTTTACACCCTTGGACGTAAGAAATAAATGTTGGCATTAATCCCGCCACCGTATAATGAAATATCTATTCTGAGCAGATGAGGCTGAGAGGTATTAAGAGAGACAAGAAAATTATAAAGGCTATTAGTTATCCGCAGGGAAATGTGTTGTGAATGGCAGCTGCGCTTTCAAGCCATTCACCGTTATTATATCAGCATCTTTTGACACCTGTTCCACCCAGCCATGCAATCAGTCAGTTTTACAGAAAAGTTAAATAAAGGGGGAATATCTGCAATATAAATAAACAAACATTGGGTAAAACCCCTTTACACCCGAGTGCTATAGCAACGCTAATTTTGCACTCACAAACGATAGGTCAATCAGGCATGTAAGTGATCAGTGAGGATCCAATTTCTCCTTCAGATCATTCCCACTTTCATTTTCTCATATACCATTTCATCATAATGAGAAGGGAGAAGAAGATATATGCAATAGTGAAGGACCACAGCAACAATTTAAAACAATCCTTATTTATTGCGCGGCGTACTTCATTACGAATTTAAAATCACATATAAAAGTCACCCGGTTCCAGAGGTACATAACGAGTGGCAGACCCTGGAACCGTGGGACTTGAGTGCAAAACTAGCGTTGCTATAGCATTCAGGTGTAAAGGGGTTTTACCCTAAATTTGTTTATTTATATTGCAGTTTTACAGAAAAGGCCTAAGAAACTGTCTGTATGCCATTTTAGAACTAAAAACATCATACATGTTGAGCTGAACATTTTTTTACAATCTCTTCAGTGAAAAAGGGATTTCTCATAAAACTTAATTTCCCCTTTACGAAAGGAAATTCATAGGATTACGTGTTTCATGCACAGAGGAAATCTGGGAGATTATCATCAAACAGCAGATTAGGATTGGCTGCCGACATCATGTGATCTCTGCATGAGAAACTCTAAGGGCTCTATTACAATCTGTGCGTTAAAACAAGGGCCCAAGGGCGGAAAAGTTTTTCCCCCTTGCGCCCGCGTTTAACGCCAGATTACAATGCCTGCCTGCATTGTTTTCGCCCGTTAAAATTTAGGATGCTCGCGGCAGCGCTGAGCGCAGCCGCAAGCATCCTCCCGCTGTAGTCCATAGGACTCCACTGAGTTTCTCTCTGCCGATCACGTGACCGGCCAGATCTCGCATCGCGAGATCCGGCCGGTTGGCGTAGTGATACGCAGGGAGAGACAGGGGGGACTTTTCCCCCCCGTCTTTCCTTGCTCCCGCGGGCCGGGGGAGGCGACCAGAGCCGCGGTCCTCGCCGCGGGACAGAGAGTGAGTATCTGTTTTGTCTTTTTAATTTTTAAAGCTGGTGTTAACTGATTCTGCAGAAGCAGAATCCGTTAACACCAGGTCCTGGCTCTGGTTAACTTTTCGTTGACCAGAGCGAGGCGTTAATCAGCGCTGGGACATTGTAATCCAGCGCTGATTAACGCTTTGCGCTCCCCATGGTAAGTATAGGGAGCGCAAAGTGCAGTGACCTCGCGTTGAGAAGCGCAAGGTACCAAACGCAAATGGGTTTTTTAACCCGTTTGCGTTAGAATCATAATAGCCTGCTAATACCGCAGCTAACGGTAGTGCTCACGCAGGTGAGCGCTACCGTTAGCGTTAGGTATGTAATAGGCGCCTAACTAGGGAATTGAGAATTAGCAATTCAAAGATGGCCGTTTTCATACAGAAAAAAGACTGTATTTGAATACAAGTTGTAACTTAACCCTGTAACGCAGGGCTCAAAATTTCAAGTACCACGCTATTAACCAGGCCATAACAGTTACACGCCACCAGTTGCTCCACCTAACCCCTACCCAGCCCTAGACTGATAATTAGACAGTGGAACTTTTGCTTTCCCTAAGAATTATGAACAGGCTACGGTTATCTATGTATTAATCACCCATGATTCTATTGGATGGTTATTTTTATTAACTTTGTGCTATATGAATGTTTTTTTAACTAATTGCAATAAAAGTTAGTATTTATTTATTTATTTTTATCCCATGAAGGTGTCTTGGGGACATTATTCTCTTTGTTAAGAGAAATCTTTTTCTTTTTGAATATTGGGTGTTTAGTAGGGATGAGCTGTTCGGTTCGATCAGTTCGGAGTTCGATTTGAACTTTGGCCGTTCGCAAGTTCGCAAACTTCGAACCTTTTGGGTGTGTTCGTTCGAGTTCGCAAAAAAAAAGAAATTTTGAAAAAGTATAAATATGCTTAAAAAATACAAAAAAATCTAGAAATAAAGAGACTCTTTACTGCAGAATATTATAAGCAACGGTTTATTAGGTATTGAATTAAAAACTAATGTGTACGTGCAAAGATTCTCACCACTAAATGACCTGTGTTTTTCAAACGGCATAACACAGGTGTTTTTAGTCTGGTGTCTGGTGAATTTGATACATTGTATGTATGTATGTATGTATGTATGTAGACTATACTGAGGGGGTGGGGTGGTGTCTGCTTCTGAGTGAGAAGTGTTAATTTCCCTCCCAAAACTTCTTCTAATATGCTGCATTTCACCGCTGTGTGCTCATGCTCAGCTCATTTTTACCGCTTTCGCTCATCATGTATGTTTAAACGCGATTTTGAAGCCACATCTTATTAAATGACTGACATGTTAGATATCATTCTTTCCGGCAGACTCCGCAGATTCCTAATATATCATTTTTATATGTATATGTCCTGTCCTGGCTGTATTATTATGAAAAATGCAATAAAAATTGAATTTTTAATCATCTGCAGTGTGTAAAGTTTTTTTTTCACATTTTAGCACATGAGCATCTGCGGTTTATGTTTTCTATAGGGTGCGCTTGTACAAAAATTAGAATGGGGACTTGTTACATTTTGTGGGGGGAATTACGTAATTTATAGCAAACGCACCCCATAGAAAAAAATCATTAGTGCATCATCGTTCACATTATAATTGAAATGTGAACAATATTGCTGCATTAATAAAAATAACACACAAAAAAAATACATGTTTTATTTTTTTTTTACTTTATACCTGGTCATGTTGGGTATCATTCGAAAGGCCATGCTCAGGCCTTTCGATTGACACCCTCCATGACCCACTAGATGCCTGGAGATATCGGGGTTCAAATGAGCCCCCTATCTCCACCAGGGGATTGGCCTGGGCAATATATATACGCATGATGTGAGCTGGTCTGGGCAATATATATACGCATGATGGCGCATCTGTGACTGTCTGTGAGCATGATGTGAGCTGGCCTGGGCAATATATATATATATGCATGATGTGAGCTGGCCTGGACCTGGGCAATATATATACGCATGATGTGAGCTGGCCTGGGCCTGGGCAATATATATACAAATGATGTGAGCTGGCCTGGGCAATATATATACGCATGATGTGAGCTGGCCTGGGCAATATATATATATATATATATACATATACACATGATGAAAATTTGCAAAGGATAAGGCACGCAAAGTGTAATTTTGATGTGTCTGAAATTTAAACTTACGTGACAACTCTTTTTTTCGTTAATTTATATTTGTTCAATACAGTTAATTTTAATTTGTTTAATAGAGTTAATTTAAAATGGTTTAATACAGTTTATTTATATTTATTTTACCTTTACTATTGGTGCTTTTCAAACTTTATTCTTAAGTAAAAAGAAATTTTAGCAGTTTCATGTTGTGTCGTTTTTGTTTTTTTTGGGGGGGGGTGCAAGTAGCTGGTCTTGCCTAGGGAGCAAAATAGTCTAGCACCGGCCCTGACCGCATGGTCCACCCCTGCACTCTTCCACAATACCACAGAGGGGTTACTGTATGATGGCACTTGCTGGCCTGGCACCAAAGGCACAATATTTGGCTGCACTGCCACTGACGCCTGTATCAGATTCATATCCTCAGAGGGGTTACTGTGTGACGGCACTGTTGCCGACGCTAAAGGCCCAATTTTAAAGCACCTTTTGTTACTTTCATCCAAAGCCTGCATAAGTTTCACAATAATTTAGGCAAAAAAATCAGTAAACTTTTTCTGCGTGTCCGAAAATGTCTCCTCTTTTCATACAGGCTGCTGCCCCAAGCAGCTGTTTATGAATAGATTAAAGAAAAGCATTTATCGTCATTTGAAATGTCATTTTTTGTTTTTACATATTTCTATACATCTAGAAATCCGCCACTTCGGGCAGGTTATGGGGACCTCCTAGGCCCGATATTTGAAGGAATTGTTCGTTTTTATTTTTAACCCTTATTTCATGGAAAACTCACTTTCCCTTTAAAAACGTTTTTTTTTTAACTTTTTGTCCTTGTTTCCTGTCCCCCAGGGCACTACCCGGACCCCCATACACCTTTTATGGCAAATATCTAGCATATATGCCCTCTTGGAGGGCACTCTAAAAATCTAATTTTCAGCCCCATTGACTTGTATTGAGTTCGAGTTCGAATTCAAACATTTGGAAAGTTCGAGTTCGAATGTGAAACGAACTCGGGGGTGTTCGGCTCATCCCTAGTGTTTAGTCACCGGGTCTTCCCTATTTACTACATTGTTCTCCTTTTGTAGGTTCCAACCTCGAGTAGAGGTTTGGATCCTACACTATCTTCACGTTTATTTTAGGGAACATACAGGGTTATCCAAAGAGATTCGAATTGCTTGAGAAAGGTAACCGAACGCTGAAAATCAGCGTTCGGTTACCTTTCCTGGCCATTCGGCTATCCAGAGAGCAGGCAATTCTCCAAATCCTGGCGAATTGCCTGCACATACGGTGCGGTCCCTGTTCGAGGGCAGTGAAATCCCCATCAAAAAGCACTGCTTCGGCTATTCAGAGAACACAAACCAGCAGTGAAAGGTTCCCCTAATGCTCTGCCATTCGGTGGTTTAATTCGGCAAATTTATTCAGGAGAATCCCATAGACTTCAATGTTAAAAATATTCCCGTTTTAATTCAATATCTAATAAACCGTTCATTATAAAATTCTGCAGCAAAAAGTCTCTTTATTTATAGATTTTTTAGGATACTTTAAGCATTTTTCTGAATTTTTAAAAAAAAATTAAAAGTCCGATTTTTTTTTTAATTTTTTTTCAGTTTGCTTATTTTTTTTGTAACAGCCCTCTTTATGATCATTCCCTGGACCTCCTGTGAAAATTCAGACATTTTCGCTCAGTAGTTTCTTTGCAAACAGCGTTTCTTTTCCCAGATTCATACAAATGGTTTTTCTAATTTATTCACTGCCTCCTCTACGTCACAGCTGCTTCGGCTCTGTGTGATTCGGCTCCTTTTCGGCTCCTGTTCGGCTCCTCTTCGAAGGTTAATCCAGATGTTTTTGCTTGTTTTCAGCGTGCATTCGGTTAGTTTTCGGTGAGTTTACGGCAGCTTTTCCCTGCAATTCGGGGACCCTGTGCTGTTTGCTGAATACACCGCAGGGTCACCGAAATGCAATCGGCAAAAGGAACCGAATTGAAGAGAACGAAAAGTCACCGAACGTGCGGTGACTTTTCGAATCTCTTTGGATAACCCTGATAGTCCACAATTTGCAATATTTGTGGTGCCAAAATGTTGCTAACTAGAAAGAAGCTTCCAGTGCAAGGCTCTGTAAAGACGTTTCTGCCTTTGCTTATTCGGCCCAGATTGATTACTACACAACTAAACAAGTAGAGGAAGGTGCACACAAATCGCTTCAGGGCGTAGCTGCCAGCGACCTTTGTAAATCACATCTTCCTAAAGCAGCAGTAAAAAAAAAGAAAAATAATAAGTTACCAGCTTTATGCAAACACATGTGTGACGTTTATCTCATCATCAAAAACCTGCCGTGACTGACTGCTGGTGTTGCCTTCATTCTCACATTGGTGTGTGTTTGTAATCACATTGATCTTATTCCTACCATCTCCTCTATTTATCCAGGCTCTTTCAATAGGTTTAAGACTTCCCCTATAACTAGTCATGCGTAATGTTTCCATGAGGTAATATGGACATGGTCCTCCATAACTACCTCCACAATACCCTGAGAGCATGTGCTAGACAGTCCAGGAGCTGCTGACTTATGGAAATTTTGGAGTACATTAAAAGCTTTGGTAAATTTGCTCCTGGAATATAGTTCCTGGTCTGTCTGAGTTCTTATCTTCGCTACCTCCAATATTTGCTTATCTGAAATCAATTAACATTTTGTGGTGGAAACAATAGGAGGACATTTTATCACTGATGTGCGGAAAGTGCTGATATCGCTTTAAGGTTTTGATCTATAATATGCACACGACCCACAGACTCTCTACCTCCTGAAGGCTTTTTCAGCAGAACAAAGATAGGGGATTTTGCAAGAGCAGGAAGTGAACTGTAGTGAAAAATGAAGTAATACCTACATCCAGGGCCGTTGCTCCCACTAGGCAAGCTAGGCAACCGCCCCAACCCGGGTTCCATTATTGTACCCATTCCTCATTGTGCGGCTCGTGTAGCTGGCAGTGGCGGCTCGCAAAGCATACATTATTGACTCGCGGTCCCACGCTAGTGGCGCAGAAGGTGGTCATCTTATGGTGACAAGCAGGTGCCACCAGATGACGTGCGTCACCACCAGAGGCAGATCAAAGAAAAAAAGAGGCCGAAGGAAGGCACAGAAGAAAGAGAGCAAGGCACAGAAGAGAGAAAGGAAGGCACAAAAGAAAGGCGAGAAAGAAAGAAAGAAAGACACCGGCTGGGTGGAGTAGAGGTAATGTCACTGCTCTGCATGGAGAGAGCCTGTGGAGTCATGGGTTCGATCCCAGCAAGCAACCTCTCCAGTAAGTGTCCTTGGCAAGACACCCAACGGTACATACTCGCCACCCAGGACATACTTGAAAACAAGAGAAATCTTAATGTATCCTTCCTGGTAAAATCCTTTCTCAAAAAAACCCCAAAAAAAAAAATAGAAAAAGAAAGGAAGGAAAAAAAGAAACAGATGAAAGAAAGAAAGTGGCAGATGAAAGAAAGAGGCAGATGAACGAAAAAGCGACAGAAAGCTGCACAGAAGAAGGAAAGCGGCGCAGAGGAAAGAAAGAAACACAGACCGATCCCGGGCCCGACCAGTGGAGAGGTAAGGTGGGCACCGAACGACCGTGTGTGGCCCCTGTGCACAGTGTGTCCCCTGGCAATGTGTGTGTCTCCCCCCCAAGTGGACAATGTGTGTGTGCAGTGGGGGCGGGGGGTGCAGCCCGCACCAGGTGACACCCGCCTTTAGGATGACACCGTCACCCTAAGGGCGGGTGTCTCACCCTCCGCCACGTATTCGCTCCCTGCGAGCGTCCGAAGCATGCAGCTTCGGCGCTCGCCTGGAGGAAACACGTCACCAGCCAATCGCAGCTGGTCACGTGGCTCCCCCAGGCGAGCGCCCAAGCTGAGCGCCGCCGGACGCTCAGAGGGAGCGAACACGAGGCGGCTGTGAGCTGGGGCCATTATCCATGAGGTGCTGGGGCAAATCCATGAGGTGCTGGGGCATATCCATGAGGTGCTGGGGCATATCCATGAGGTGCTGTGGCATATCCATGAGGAGCTGGGGCATATCCATGTGTTAGCTGGGCCATATCCATGTGCTGGGGCATATCCATGAGGAGCTGGGGCATATCCATGTGTTAGCTGGGCCATATCCATGTGCTGGGGCATATCCATGA
Organism: Leptobrachium leishanense; assembly: GCA_009667805.1. Lineage (NCBI taxonomy): Eukaryota > Metazoa > Chordata > Amphibia > Anura > Megophryidae > Leptobrachium > Leptobrachium leishanense. The sequence goes on from CM019065.1 coordinate 105,906,115, forward strand.
GGAGCTGGGGCATATCCATGAGGTGCTGGGGCATATCCATGGGCTGCTGGGGCATTCCATGTGCTGGGGCAGTATATCCATGAGCTGGGGCAGTATATCCATGAGCTGGGGCATTATCCATGAGCTGGGGCTGTATCCATGAGCTGGGGCAGTATATCCATGTGCTGGGGCAGTATATCCATGAGCTGGGGCAGTATATCCATGAGCTGGGGCAGTATCCATGAGCTGGGGCAAAATCCATGAGAGGAGCTGGGGCAAAATCCATGAGAGGAGCTGGGGCAAAATCCATGAGAGGTGCTGGGGCATATCCATGAGGTGCTGGGGCATATCCATGAGCTGCTGGGGCATTCCATGCGCTGGGCAGTATCCATGAGCTGGGGCAATATATCCATGAGCTGCTGGGGCAGTATAATCCATGAGCTGGGGCAGTATCCATGAGCTGGGGCAGTATCCAGGAGCTGGGGCAAAATCCATGAGAGGAGCTGGGGCAAAATCCATGAGAGGTGCTGGGGCATATCCATGAGGTGCTAGGGCATATCCATGAGCTGCTGGGGCATTCCATGCGCTGGGCAGTATCCATGAGCTGCTGGGGCAGATGAAAGAAAGAAAGTGGCAGATGAAAGAAAGAGGCAGATGAACGAAAAAGCGACAGAAAGCTGCACAGAAGAAGGAAAGCGGCGCAGAGGAAAGAAAGAAACACAGACCAATCCCGGGCCCGACCAGTGGAGAGGTAAGGTGGGCACCGAACGACCGTGTGCGGCCCCTGTGCACAGTGTGTCCCCCGGCAATGTGTGTGTCTCCCCCCCAAGTGGACAATGTGTGTGTGCAGTGGCGTCGTAAAGTGGGGGCGGGGGGTGCGGCCCGCACCAGGTGACACCCGCCTTTAGGATGACACCGTCACCCTAAGGGCGGGTGTCTCACCCTCCGCCGCGTATTCGCTCCCTGCGAGTGTCCGAAGCATGCAGCTTCGGCGCTCGCCTGGAGGAAACACGTCACCAGCCAATCGCGGCTGGTCACGTGGCTCCCCCAGGCGAGCGCCCAAGCTGAGCGCCGCCGGACGCTCAGAGGGAGCGAACACGAGGCGGCTGTGAGCTGGGGCCATTATCCATGAGGTGCTGGGGCATTCCATGAGCTGGGGCATTCCATGAGCTGGGGCATATCCATGAGGTGCTGGGGCATATCCATGAGGTGCTGGGGCATATCCATGAGCTGCTGGGGCATATCCATGAGGTGCTGTGGCATATCCATGAGGAGCTGGGGCATATCCATGTGTGAGCTGGGCCATATCCATGTGCTGGGGCATATCCATGAGGAGCTGGGGCATATCCATGTGCTGGGGCATATCCATGTGTGAGCTGGGGCATATCCATGTGCTGGGGCATATCCATGAGGAGCTGGGGCATATTCATGAGGAGCTGGGGCATATCCATGAGGTGCTGGGGCATATCCATGAGGAGCTGGGGCATATCCATGAGTTGCTGGGGCATATCCATGAGGTGCTGGGGCATATCCATGAGGAGCTGGGGCATATCCATGAGCTGCTGGGGCATATCCATGAGCTGCTGGGGCATATCCATGAGCTGCTGGGGCATATCCATGAGGAGCTGGGGCAAATCCATGAGGTGCTGGGGCAAATCCATGAGGTGCTGGGGCAGTATATCCATGAGCTGGGGCATTATCCATGAGGAGCTGGGGCATATCCATGTGTGAGCTGGGGCATATCCATGTGTGAGCTGGGGCATATCCACGTGCTGGGGCATATCCATGAGGAGCTGGGGCATATCCATGTGCTGGGGCATATCCATGAGGAGCTGGGGCATATCCATGAGGTGTTGGGGCATATCCATGAGGAGCTGGGGCATATCCATGAGGTGCTGGGGCATATCCATGAGGAGCTGGGGCATATCCATGTGTGAGGTGGGGCATATCCATGTGCTGGGGCATATCCATGAGCTGGGGCATATCCATGAGGAGCTGGGGCATATCCATGAGCTGCTGGGGCATATCCATGAGGAGCTGGGGCATATCCATGAGGAGCTGGGGCATATCCATGAGGTGCTGGGGCATATCCATGAGGTGCTGGGGCAAATCCATGAGGTGCTGGGGCAAATCCATGAGGTGCTGGGGCATATCCATGAGGTGCTGGGGCATATCCATGGGCTGCTGGGGCATTCCATGTGCTGGGGCAGTATATCCATGAGCTGGGGCAGTATATCCATGAGCTGGGGCATTATCCATGAGCTGGGGCCGTATCCATGAGCTGGGGCAGTATATCCATGTGCTGGGGCAGTATATCCATGAGCTGCTGGGGCAGTATATCCATGAGCTGGGGCAGTATCCATGAGCTGGGGCAAAATCCATGAGAGGAGCTGGGGCAAAATCCATGAGAGGAGCTGGGGCAAAATCCATGAGAGGAGCTGGGGCAAAATCCATGAGAGGTGCTGGGGCATATCCATGAGGTGCTGGGGCATATCCATGAGCTGCTGGGGCATTCCATGCGCTGGGCAGTATCCATGAGCTGGGGCAATATCCATGAGCTGCTGGGGCAGTATATTCATGAGCTGCTGGGGCAGTATATTCATGAGCTGCTGGGGCAGTATATCCATGAGCTGGGGCAGTATATCCATGAGCTGGGGCAGTATCTCCATGTGCTGGGGCAGTATATCCATGTGCTGGGGCAGTATATCCATGAGCTGGGTCAGTATATCCATGAGCTGGGGCATATCCATGTGCTGGGGCAATATCCATGAGCTGGGGCATATCCATGAGCTGGGGCAAAATCCATGAGAGGAGCTTGGGCAAAATCCATGAGAGCAGCTGGGGCATTATCAATGAGAGCAGCTGGGGCAGTATATCCATGAGAGGAGCTGGGGCAGTATCCATGAGAGGAGCTGGGGCAGTATATCCATGAGAGGAGCTGGGGCAGTATATCCATGAGAGGAGCTGGGGCAGTATATCCATGAGAGGAGCTGGGGCAGTATCCATGAGAGGAGCTGGGGCAATATCCATGAGAGGAGCTGGGGCAATATCCATGAGAGGAGCTGGGGCATATCCATGTGTGCTGGGGGCAGTATCCATGAGAGCTGGGGCAATATCCATGTGTGAGCTGGTCTGGGGCAATATATCCATGTGTGAGCTGGTCTGGGGCAATATATTCATGTGTGAGCTGAGGCGCAATATATCCATATGTGAGCTGGGGCAATATATATCCATGGGTGAGCTGCTGGGTGCAATATATAACTGTGAACTGGGGCAATATATCCATATGTGAGTTTGGGGGCAATATATATCCATGGGTGAGCTGCTGGGGGCAATATATATCCAGAGCTGCTGGGGGCAATATATCCAGAGCTGCTGGGGGCAATATATATCCATGTGTGCTTTCACTGCCTTCGAACAGGCAACGTACTTGCTGGCAGTTGGCAAAAAGTTGTGTGAGCATATGAGAGAGCTCCACAGCAATAAACCTCACAGTAATGTGCGCTGTGTGTATGAGCAATCAGTGTTATATGGGAGTACTGATTTAGGAGTAAGAGTAGTTAAACAAAAATCTGTAAAACCCGGGGGGGGGTGACACCATAAGTTACCGCACCGGGTGACACCAACCCTAGTGACGCCACTGTGTGTGTGTGTGTTTGTTTCCCCCACACTTCAACAGTTAACAAATTTTTTTCTGGGGAGTAAGGCGCAATAGCTGGTCTTAACTAGGGATGAGCCGAACACCCCCGAGTTTGGTTCGCATTCGAACGCGAACTTTTCAAAAGCTCGAACTCGAACACAAACTCAATACAAGTCAATGGGACTCAAAGTTCGGTTTTTAGAGTGCCCTCCAAGAGGGCATATATGCTAGATATTTGCCATAAAAGGTGTATGGGGGTCCGGGTAGTGCCCTGGGGGACAGGAAACAAGGACAAGAAGTAAAAAAAAAAAGATTTTTAAAGGGAGAGTGAGTTTTCCATGAAATAAGGGTTAAAAATAAAAACGAAAAATTCCTTCAAATATCGTGCCTAGGAGGTCCCCATAACCTGCCCGTGAAGTGGCGGATTTCTAGGATGTATAGAAACATTTAAAAACAATGTCCGGGTCCGGGTAGTGCCCTGGGGAACAGGAAACAAGGACAAAAAGTTTTAAAAAAAAGACGTTTTTAACCCCTTCACTGCTGAGGACGTGTGGGACACGTCCTCAGTTACCCCCGCTGTATGCTGAGGAGGACGTGTCCTCCTGGCGGAGATACTCACCTCTCTGTCCGGGGTCCCGCGGCGTTTTGACTTCAGCGTCCTCAGACGCTGAAGTCAAGCTCCTCCCGACGTAAATGACGTCACCGCGCCATGCGCGATGACGTCATTTCCAGACGACCCCTGGCCAGGGCCGGTGCAAGCATTTTTATCTAGTCAGGCGAAGGTGCATTTTGGTGCCCCCCCATCCGTGTCATGTTAAGCCAATCAGGATAGAGTTGCCATGATAATCTCTATATACTGTATACACATATATATACACACACTAGGGTTGCTCATATAAGTATATTTGCCCCCAGCTCATATGGGTATATTTGCCCCCAGATTACATGGGTATATATTGCCCCAGCTGATATGGAGATATTTGCCCCCAGCTCACATATGGATAGATCTGCCCCTAGCTTTCACCTGCTGCCAGGCCCCCCAGGCTCCGCCGGCGTTCCTCATGGTGGCGAGCGGCCGCTGACATGACGTAGCTTTGCCGCTCGCGGGGCGGGAACCACATGACAAGCGCAGCCGCCATCTCACGAGATTGCGCGGCGCTGGTCAGGTGGTTCGGCCCCTAGCGCTGCGCCGGGTCTCCCCGGCCGACCAAGATGGCGGCACTCGGGGCCAGGGAATTCCGCCCCCACAAACTGGCAGGAAGCCAGATAGTAAGGCGGCCGCCTGTGCCGCCTTACGCTAGCGCCGGCCCTGCCCCCGGCAATGCCGGGAGATCGCCTGGAAGGGAGGGGGGGATCCGTTCGGGTCCCTCTCCCTCCCGATCGGGAGGTCCCGCAAGAAAAAGCCAGGCACCGCTTAAAAGGGGAGAGTCTCCCCTTTTAAGCGGTGCCTGGCTTTAACCCTTAGGCACCGGGTCGCACTTCAGCGCCTTGCGGCTCCGAAGTGCGGCCTAGCTCCGGTGGGGGCCGCCATCTTGGATGGCGGCTCCACCCCAGGGTCCCCTTTCACTGCCTGACGTCCTCACGCATAGCATGATGACGTTAGATAGCCGGGGAACCCCTAGCTGCCCGGAATCCCCTGGTGGAGATAGGGGGTTGATTTGAACCCCGATATCTCCAGAACCATGGCAGCTAGGGGGTCATGGAGGGTGTCAATCGAATGGCCTGAGCATGATACCCAACATGGCCAGGTATATAGTAGAAAAATAAAAATAAAAAAAAACATGTATTTTTTTTGTGTGTTATTTTTATTAATGCAGCAATATTGTTCACATTTCAATTATAATGTGAACAATGATGCTGCACTAATGATTTTTTTCTATGGTGTGCGTTTGCTAAAAATCACATAATTCCCCCCAAAAAATTTAATAAGTCCCCATTTCTAATTTTTATACAAGCGCACCCCATAGAAAATATAACCGCAAATGTTCATGTGATAAAAGGTAAAAAAAAAACACTTTACACGCTGCAGATGATTAAAAATTCAAGTTTTATTGCATTTTTTGTTATAATATACAGGCAGAACATGACGTATACATATAAAAATTATATATTATGAATCTGCCGGAAAGAACGATATATAATATGTCTGGGTCGTATAATAAAATGTGGCTTCAAATCGCGATTTGTAACCCTTGAGAAAGGCATATCGCCGAAATGTTGGGGGTACCTGGTTTCGGATTCTGCGTCTGTCCATAGTGACTCCATGTATGTTCATTTTGTTATACTCTTAGGAGTGTGAGGTATTTTTTATTTATTTTTTTGTCTTAGGTTGCTGGTTGTGCCTTTTTAAGCTTATGGTTATTAATTGCCAGGTGGTGCTATTCTGTGTTAACAGTGACTTATTCTCTATACTCTGCGTTCAACCTTTGAATATTCATCTTTAATCTTTTGATTATACTTGTGGCAATATATATGTATCTGTGGCTGCATACCAGTTTCTCTTCCCTTTTTTTGTGTTTCTGAGCTGTTCCTTAAATAAAATTAATTATTTTTTTAGTGGTGTGCACTTCATTTCTTTTGTTACTATATGTTGTTTGGCTATTAGGGGTGGCTGTTTTTTTCAGGTAGCACCCTTGGTACATTGTTGATCATCTGACTGAGTGCAACACAGTTGTTCTTTTTTGCTTCAAATTGCGTTTAAACATGATGAGCAAAAGCGGTAAAAATTAGCTCAGCACACAGCGGTGAAATGCCTCAGCAGTGAAAGGGTTAAAGGAACCGTGAGTTTTCCATAAAATGAGGGTTAAAATAAAAACGAAAAATTCCTTCAAATATCGTGCCTAGAAGGTCCTCATAACCTGCCCGTGAAGTGGCGGATTTGTAGGATGTATGGAAACATCGCCATCACAGCACAGACCCACACATGACACCTGGCACCTCCAGTCTGCATACAATGTATCAAATTCATGAGACGGACTAATTAGAAGCACATGTTATTTCCAAACACTAACAGGGTTATCCAAAGAGATTCGAAAAGTCACCGCACGTTCGGTGACTTTTCGTTCTCTTCAATTCGGTTCCTTTTGCCGATTGCTGAATACACCGCAGGGTCACCGAAATGCAAACAGCACAGGGTCCCCGAATTGCAGGGAAAAGCTGCCGAAACCCTGACGAAAACTAACCGAATGCACGCTGAAAACAAGCAAAAACATCTGGATTAACCTTCGAAGAAGCCGAACAGGAGCCGAATCACACAGAGCCGACGCAGCTGTGACGTAGAGGAGGCAGTGAATAAATTAGCAAAACCATTTGTATGAATCTGGGAAAATGAAACGCTGTTTGCAAAGAAACTACTGAGTGAAAATGTCAGAAATTTTCACAGGAGGTCCAGGGAATGATAATAAAAAGGGCTGTTACAAAAAAAATAAGTAAACTGAAAAAAATTTTTAAAAAAAATCGGACTTTTAAAAAAAAGAAAAAAAAAAAGAAAAATGCTTAAAGTATCCTAAAAAAATCGATAAATAAAGAGACTTTTTGCTGCAGAATTTTATAATGAACGGTTTATTAGATATTGAATTAAAACGGGAATATTTTTAACATTGAAGCCTATGGGATTCTCCTGAATAAACTTGCCGAATTAAACCACCGAATGGCAAGGCATTAGGGGAACCTTTCACTGCTGGTTTGTGTTCTCTGAATAGCCGAAGCAGTGCATTTTCATGGGGATTCACTGCCCTCGAACAGGGACCGAACAGGCACCGTATGTTCAGGCAATTCGCCAGGATTTGGCGAATTGCCTGCTCTCTGGATAGCCGAATGGTCAGGAAAGGTAACCGAACGCTGATTTTCAGCGTTCGGTTACCTCTCTCAAGCAATTCGGATCTCTTTGGATAACCCTGTAAATAAACACCTGTTGTTTACGCCGTTTGAGAGCACAGGTCATTTAGAGGTGAGAATCTTTGCACGTAGACATTATTTTTTAATTCAATATCTAATAAACCATTGCTTATAATATTCTGCAGTAAAGAGTCTCTTTATTGATTTTTTGGTATTTTTTAAGAATTTTTTTATACTTTTTTCACAATTTTTTTTTCGAACTCGAACCGAACACGCCAAAAAGTTTGAAGTTCGCGAACTTGCGAACGGCCAAAGTTCGAATCGAACTCCGAACTGATCGAACCGAACAGCTCATCCCTAGTCTTAACTAGGGCACAAAATAGTCTAGCACCGGCCCTGTATACACCATGTAAAATACACATGGACCAATAGGTTAGTTGGGACGCACAGAACTTGTGCATTATAGGGAACCATTTTAATTAAAATACGTAATCAGCCCATACATATTAATCAAATAAATTAATGACACAGGCTCTGTAACACTAGAGAAGTTTCAATGCACTATATAAAAAAAAGAAAGGTACTGATGTTCACTTATGGTTGCTCGAAACACATGAAATTTTGCCCCAGTAAACATACTGCAAAACAAGCACAAACCAGATTCCTGTCTGCCTCAGAAGATCATTATTAATAATCCACATTACATTTTCCAGGCCTGATTTTAATTTGACAAAACACCTAAGGCTAGGGTCAGATGAGCGCATTTTGTACGGACTGTGCGTCTGTGCAGTACGGACGTACTTTCTGACTGACGACAAGGTAGTGGCCACACAGTCGGTTTTTTTCACTGACGTATTTTTTGACTGATGTAGCATGGAAAATAAATTACAATGAAAAAACATTCTGTCCGTCAAAAATGCTGGACGTATAAATGCAGTCCATCTGACCTTGTTGCATCACTCACACACAAAGCTATGCGGACGTTGTGGACGTGGCGCACTCCGCACGTCCATTCTAGCAGTATTACGTTCTTGCCTAACCTGCGTCCGTTTGCAGCGTCCGTCAGCCCCCGCACTTTTGTGCGGCCGTACTTCGTGTGTGGGGCTTCATTTAACACAATTGTATGCTATCACGGACGTACTTATGTGCGGGCAACACGGACGATAACACTGCGCTCGTCTGACCCCAGCCTAAAATACACAGTAGCGCCCTGGTTACCTGTTCATCAACAGGATTGTAAAATGGGAGCACAGAGCGCTGTTTGGATTAGCTAATCATGTATTTGTATAATGATCTTACATCAAGTCAAGGACAACAATGGTAAATGTCTTCAACGTTTCAGCCCCATGTACATAAAAGTGCTAATTAATTTTCCTTATTGTAATCATAGCTCACATCAGCACTTTCCCCAGGTCGGTAATGTTGTTTTGTGTGGATCCAGTACGTGTTTGCTCACAGACAAGAGGAAATCCTGGCATTGTTTCATAAAAAGCTAATTTATGTCATTTTCATTAATTATTCATTTTAAACACGTCAATGCCTCAATTGGTGCTTTATAGAAACACACAATTATAAATACAGAGTTTTTAATGAAGGAGGGAAAAATGTAATATATATATTATATAATAATAAAAAATACTGTGTCAGGACAATCAGATATTGCCGATACAATCCCTGAGTCAGCTTCGGGAAATCAGGATGACTGAGCAAGGGCAAGATGATGAAACACTGGAGGGAAGGAAGGGAAACCATTAATCTCGCTCTATTTCGCCTTCGGTCTTACCACTGTCAGCTAAACACAGCCACCTTACTTACTCATTCAGAAAACTGAGGTTACTCATTGAGCTCCTACTGAGGGAAAGGTTACAGCGAGCGTATATCAGATTAGCATCGTCAGATGCAGAAATGCAGAGCAAGCAAACAAACTAAATATCAGTGCATTTTTAGAACATGTATGGAACAAGAACAACGTCCTCAATTCACATACTGCAAGGGATAAAGATACAGATAGATTGATCAATCGATAGATACAGACATAGATATACAGATAGAGAGACTTAGATACACATACATAGAAACACAAAAGTAGGCACTCAAAATACTAATCGTTCTCTAAGCACTCACAGTCTGTTTTCCCCTCCTTATGACTGCATGCACACGAGCAACTTTCAGAGCAGAAGGAACGTCCGTGAGAGTGGACGTTCCTTCCACTTTGACGCCCATGTGGCCACCTCACTGAGAGCAGTGCACTCAGCATTACAAAGCCGATCCTCCCATGGAGGATCGTGCTTTGTAGCCCTGGCTGTGTCCATCGCAGCTTTTTTGACGGGGAGGGCTTTTAACGTCTGGTGGAGGTGTGCGCAATTACTCATGCGCCCCTCTCCGTTGATCTGTTGTGTGGCTCTCCCCGTCGATCTGTTGCAAAGCTGCGATGGACGCCGGAAAGTGCGGTCACACGGACGCACTGAATGTGCTCGAGTGCCCGCAGCCTTAGGGGGGGGAATAAATATCAGTCATTGCGCTGGGGCAGTCAAACGTCTATGAGGAAGCCAGAGAGGTTAGATACCTAAGGTGAAATGCGTTTGACTAGACATTTTGTTTAAATTGTATTTATTTCTTTTTATTGTTTGCTTTTAATTGATATATTCAGTCCAAGTTGAGTGAATTATTATTATTCTTTTTCTTGTAACAAGTTTTTTATTTTATGAACAGTTTATGGTACAGAGAAGTAAAGGGCGACAGCCGTGAGGCGTAACTCACTGTTGCCTCAACAATTGCCTCAACAATGCATACATATTAAAAAATAAATAAAAGCAATATGGACAGAGTGCATATTAATCGTGACATATATAAACCAGAACAATAACCAGTTAAAATTAATTATATTTTATATATAGATTATACAGATTATCTGAGGGCTTTTTCAGAAGTTGTGCCAATTGAAACAATCCATGGGTGCATTGGAGAGAGCCAGAATAGGCTCGAGTAAAAGTTAGTGTGCCGTTTTTCTCCACATACTGCATTTACCATCTATATGCACGGATTCAAACTAAGACAGTTTTGTCTTCGATTCTCTGAGGCAAATCGAGGAAATGTTTTGCAAGGTTGAAGAGGGCTGATGGGTGGCCATTCTAATGACCACCGGCGGACAAAGTGAGAACCCCACTGGCGGCTCTGCTATATGTGATTGAGCTGTGTTTTTCTGTTTCTTTTGATTTCATATATAGGATTACACTATGCTTTGTTTCTCTCTCTTTTGAGGAATCAATATTAGTGACGTACTAACGAAATCATTCGTATAAAGCTACACTTTTTGAATTTGGGTTCCCTTTTGTTAATCACTGTATAGCACTGCACTTTTTTACTGTTTTCTTTTAGCTACACATATGGAGAAATAGATAAATATATAGACTACAGAGACATAAAAAGTCAGATTACGAATCACAGATGGAGATATAGATAATCATATTCACAAACAGAGAAATAGACAAATAGATACACAGAGAAACAGATACAGATGGAGAGACAGAGAAATTAATAGCTAGACTGAGTTTAAACTGCACGTCGTGACCGGCTATTTTTCCTACATGATATTCATAATATATTACCACAGATATCCAAAAATCAAAACTTAAAATAGTAAAAAATACTTATGCAATCCAGCGGCCCCCATAGACTGTTCAAGAGATTCCAATTTTGGCAAGAGGTTACAAATGAAAAACCACAAGTCAGGTTACGCACATTATGCTCTCTCACTGCCAAGTTCAAAGGGGTTGCTACTGAGTTTATTCTAGCAAATAAAAAGGCATTATTACACAGTAAACATAGGGCACTATTCCGTGCCCTGAGCTAAAATGGGGACGCAAACAGGGATAATGTGCGCCTGCAGGCTTCCCCTAAGCATCCCCGTTTTAGCATCAGATTACTGGGCAGGCGCTGATTCAGTCCCATAACGCAGCGCTACCCTCCTCGATACTCACTGCAGCACTAATTCACCGCCACGAGCATCACCACCTGGAGTCCATAGAACTCCATGAAAGGTTATACTGCCAGGCTGAGAGCCCTGCATGATCTTGCTCTCATGAAATCAAGCTGGGCCGCGGAGTGATGCGCAGAGGGACACTGGGGACTATTTGTCCCCAGTCTCACTATGCTCAAAGCGGCTAGAAGTGGTGGATCGGGCCACCATTCCTGTCGCGGGATTAGAGGCGAGCATCAGATTTTTTTGTGGGGGTGTCAGCTTGTGTTAACCGATTCTGCAGAAGCGGTATCAGTTAGCACCAACGTCAAGCTGTGGTCAACTTTTCAGTTGCCCAGCGCTGCAGTAATTAGCGGTAGGACTTTGTAATCCCTTACTTATCTTAACCCCTTAAGGACCAAGGTTCTTGAAAGTCAATGCATTTATGACGGAACAGTTCCGTCATTGGTCCTTAAGGGGTAATGCTAATTACTGATTGCTCTCCCCATGTTAGGTATAGGTAGTGGAAAGTACAGTAAGCTCGCACAAACGAGTGCAATCACCGATGTGCTAACGGACTTTTTAACCCATTAGCATTCAGAATGTATAATGGGGGGCATACGTTACGGTCATTTAACCTAGCGTTAACGCTTACATAGCTGAGCACTAATGCTAGGGTTAAGAATGTAATAGGGCCCATAGTCTGGTCATTCAAAAACAACATAGCTGTGAAACAAAGAAAAAAAACAGCAAGTTATGAGTCTCACTAGATTTTATTCTTCGATTTTTTATTTTTTTTGGTGTTTTCCTCAAGGTCCATTTCTTTAAGACTCGAGCTGCCCTTTCATATAATCTGATCACATGTACTGGAATATATTTATATATATGTATACATTTGCATGTTGATATCTATAGTCACATTGTTGTTAGCCTCCTGTAAATTGAGCTTGCTAATTAATGAAGAAAGGTCTGGACCAGTTTTGTCGCGTAAATTGATAACATTCCGATTTCTATTTTCCCCATTCAAGAGTCCTTTAAAGGCTTTGCGGAAGAACACATTAATGTCACTTCCTTGTCTCTGCGATGGCGGTGTGTTTGATATCGCAGATGGAGCCTGCATTTTCATTTTCTAGAAGTAATATAATTAAACGGACGCTTTGCACAATTCTAATTCTTGAAGGGAATGTGTGAAGGACAAGTAATTAGACGGAGCAGGATATATTTTCAGTTTCGCAGCCCAGTGCCTCCCTTCCCAGCGCTTCCAATTTAAATGTGAAATGTCTGTCTCCTTAGTTTAAAATTATATACACAGAGTAATAGACTTGCAGAAAGCTTTTTCATTCAACGAACATGCAACCGTAGAGGGGTAAAGCCTACAGTGGCAGTGACGACTCGAGAAGAAAAATGCTGGGTTGTGGTTAGGAAGGGCATAAAGGCAAGACTTAGGCTAGGGTCAGACGAGCGTGATTTCTACGGACTGTACGTCCGTGCAGTACGGACATCGTCAGTACGGATGACGCAGTAGTGGTCACACAGTCTGTTTTTTCACTGAAGTTATTTTTTGACGGATGTAGGAGGGGAAAATAAATTACAATGAAAAAACATTCTGTCCGTCAAAAATGCTGGACGTATAAATGCAGTCCGTCTGACCTCGCTCCATCACTCACACACAAAGCTATGCAGACGTTGTGGACGTGGCGCACTCCGCACGTCCGTTCTAGCAGTATTACGTTCTTGCCTAACCTGCGTCCGTTTGCCGCGGCCGTTGTGTGTCCGCAGTTCAGTGCGGACGTACTTCATGTGTCAGGCTCCAATGGACTTACTTTCATGCTATCACGGACGTACTTTTAGGCGCAATCACGGACGTGAACACTACGCTCGTCTGACCCCAGCCTTATAGAAAGCGCCAGGGAGGGCAGATGGAAACTGTCAAGAAGGGGTAAAAGGTGAATAGTTGCTTTTAAAAATCATGATCTTTAGGTTGCATATGTTGCTCACTGATTTCTTTATATGTATTTTGCAGAAGCCGTTGACACCTTGTCCCGGATCGCAGCGCTAACTGCTGGGATACTCAAAGTTGCGCTTCCGCGCTGCCGTGAGTATCACCTCATGGAGTCCATAGGACTCCATGGACAGTTGCAATTCTGGGCCGTGAGATCGCACTTCACCATGGAGTGATCGTGGAGGGAGACTGGGAACCATTTGTTCCCAGTCTCGCTCTGCTCCCGGGGACAAGAAGCGGATGATCAGGCCACTGTTGTCGCTGCAGGTTGAGAGACGAGTTTTGGATTTATGGGGGGGGGTTAGGGGGTGCTAAATGATTTTGCAAAAGCAGAATCAGTTAGCACAAGCTGTTAGGTGTACCAAAAATTTTGGCTTGCGTGTCCCTGCGTTAATTAGCGCTAGGACTTTGTAATACCTTACAGGCCCTATTACAATCTTCACGCAAACGTTAACGCTCACTTGTGTGAGCATTAACGTTTGCTGCGGTTTTTACCGCATATTACAATCCAATAGCAAACGGGTTAAAAAAAACATTTGCGTTTTCTACCTTGTGCTTTTCAGCGCGAGGTTACTGTGCTTTGTGCTCCTTATGCTTAACATGGGGAGCGCAAAGTGTTAATCAGCCCTGGATTACAAAGTCCCAGCGCTGATAACGCCTGACTCTGGTCAGCGCAAAGTCAACCAGAGCCAGGACTTGGTGTTAACGGATTCCGCTTCTGCAGAATCCGTTAACACCAGCCTAAAAAAATATAAAAAAGCATCCTATACTCACCCTCTGTCCCACGGCGAGGACCGTGGCTCTGTTCGCCTCCTCCAGCCGGCGGGAGCAGGGAAAGACTGGGGGAAAAAGTCCCCCCAGTCTCTCCCTGCGTATCACTACGCCGACCAGCCGGATCTCGCGAGGCAAGTTAAGTATATGATGCGCAAAGTAAAGTAAGCTTGCACAATCACTGATGCGCTAAGTGATTTTTGACAGGTTTAGAGTTAGGAATGTAATATGGAGGCTGCGGTAAAGTCACTTATCCTAGCGATAACACTTACTCATCCAAACGCTACCATTAGCGTTTACTAGGGAATAGTGCCCATACAGTATAATGCATTGGCTTCTTTCACTTTTCTCTTTCCAAAGTAGTTATCCACAAAGCGCCAGTGTTTCCTGGCATTGCAAATACAATTGAAAATATAAAAATCCAAAGAGGAGCAAGAGACACTTTGAAGCTTCGACGGTAACTGTTTTGTGTCATTTCATCATTTGTCGGTGCTGCGATACGGGCGATTTTCACCCCTGTTTGCAACACCGACAAACACCGCTACTTTGTAAATAACCCTTTAAATTTTCTCTCTTACTAGGGATGTTCTACCTTTTATGTACCTTTTCACTCATGTACACATATGTTCTAGACTCTACAAAGAAAACACAACCATTTTGATTAGAAAGAAAAAAAAATCCCGAAGTGCAAACAAAGCTTGCTAGTTGCTACATCTCCCTATTGCATCAGTTGGGGAACTTGGCACAGGAACTTTGTGTAGCCCTTCAATCAATAGTATGATACATTACTCAATTAGCAAGGAAGAGTGACTTGGAAACACCCATAGAATTTATTATGACTTGATTAATATCCTGTTTTTGTTATCCAAGTTCATTCAATTCATTATGTTTTTTTCTAAGTGAAATGTAGCTTGTGCTCAGCATCTGGAATAGCTGTTAGTGATATTCTACACACTCCAGATCTATATCCTACATTTTAATTCATTTTACAATTTGTATGATTTAATCTTGCCCTGTGCTAGATAGTCTACTTAGGTTTGATGCTGTTTCTGACACGATGGATCGGGAAGTAACTCAGTTATCCCTTTCCCTTATTCACAATGGATTACCACTTACTTCCAAACCTTCCCCTACATTCTCATAGGAATAGTACAGGAGGGATGGGGTCGCGCCTATTCCCCGATGGGGCGGCTGCAACCACCAAATGCATCCAGCCCAACATGTGTGAAACATAACAAAGAAAAAAATGTCCTCTGCGCTTATTCCCATTATACCGTGTGACACTAAACACAATTAGAGGTTTGGTTTCTTATTAATGGCCATTATAAGACTAACTCGCCCGTCAGCATCAAGGCACCTCTATGAGGGCGAGTCCTATCCAAAAATGAAACCACAGGCTGCTGTATAGCAAACCATACCTGCTCATGCTGCTTGTCAGACATGAGGTAGACTGGTGGGCCTTTATTTATGCTCCCCCAGAAACAAAATCCACTTTGGGATCGAAAACAAAGACACGGAGCAGGATCTTGCTGCAGGGATGACCTGGCTGGAAGTACATTGAAACATACCTAGTACAGGAGGGATGGGGTCGCGCCTATTCCCCGATGGGGCGGCTGCAACCATCAAATGCACCAAATGCATTCTCATAGGAATGTTATGCACCACCGTTTTGGACGCCATCACTCAGGTTTTATATCAGCCTACATGGATTGGGTGAAGGAGAACAGTCCATCTAACTGTAGTTGATTTCTTCTTATGGTCATAATAAAATAGGAGCTGTTGGAGTTGAAACACCATTCTCATTTCTTAAAACTGGTGCAACAAAAAACTCTTTATTTCGGCACCAAATGTCCCCATCGTGGAGAACAATAGGAAACTAGAACCATGGAGAATGAGAAGAGATAGGACCGTGTGAGGGTTGAGGCACAGGTACACAAATGTTTCTGCTCTTGGCTCTTTAAGGTGAACCTGTAGTATCATCAATGGGATTTCTCAAATGTTATTTACGTGGTGCCAGTGCTGATGGTGCAGTGCCACCAATACCTTGCTTCATGTACAGTCCACAGCAAGGGTCATTACGCGAAAGGCCCTCAGCAGTGATGTTGGATGCAAGGAATGAGTGAAGGACTACCCTATAGGGCAGCTCTTCCGCTGTCTCGAACTCTGACAGCATGCCCCCAGAAATGAGTGACAGTAAACAACTCAAACTTTCCAAAATATGTGTTGGTTCATATATAGGGAGTGATTTATTGCCAAATGAGCCCAACATTTGTTGAGTATGTCAGATGCAATTGAGGCTTGTTACTCTGGAGGTGCTATAGCTCTCTCCTGTCACTCGGTTCTCGGCATTGAGGATCTGTCATATGAAATGTCCTCAATGCCTAAAAAACAAAGTGACTGGATTGGCTTTTGATTTTTTGATAACAAGATAGCAGTTTTGCTTGTACATGAAAATTACACAACCTAAACCCACACACAACTGCCCAAGGTATGATACATGACTGTCTGATGTTTCCAGGTTTTGTAAAAGGGAATTTGTGAGTCATGGTTATTTGACAACCTACTTGCAAAATAATTTGAGCTGAAAAGATAAATAAAGATAGATACATTCAAACAGGGTTATTCAGAGTGAGCCGATCTGTAACCGGACACTGAATTTCAGTGAACGGGGACATTTCGGGGCCATTCAGCTATTCTGAGAGCAGGCAATTCGCCAAATCTTGGCGAAATGCCTGCACGTACGGTGCCCGTTCGATGGCAGTGAAATCCCCCATAGAGAAGCAATGGTTTGTCTATTCAGAGAACACCGGACAGCTGAGGAATGTCAGTGAAGTGCCCTGCCGTTCGGTGGTTTCATTCGTCAGGTTCATTCAGGCGAATCCCATAGGCTTCAATGTCAAACTATTCCAGTTTTAATTCAATATCGAATAAACCATTCTTTATTTTATTCTGCAGTACAAAGTCTGTTTATTTTTTGATTTTTTAGGATCTTTTAATCATTTTTGGGGATTTTTTTGTCAATTTTGTTTCCTTTTTTTTCAAATGTTTTTTTCATTTTTCTGTAACAGACCTTTTTATTATCATTCACTGGATCTTATATGTAAATTCCAGACATTTTCATTCAGTAGTGTTTTTGCAAACAGCGTTTCAATTTTCCAACTTTCAAGCAAACTGTTTTTTTTTCACCCCGTTCGTCTGCAAGTCGGCTTTTTCCAGTGCCTGCTCTGTGCTGTGATCGCCGACTGCTCGGATTTTTCCAGCGTGTTCGGCTTGGTTTTTGTGGTGGTTTCTGCGGCTTTTTGGTGAGTGTTTGGTGAGTGTTCGGCGAGTTTTCCCTGCACTATGGGGGCCCTGCGGTGCTTGCTGAATACACCGCAGGGTCGGCGTACTAGGAATCGCCGAATCGCCCGAAGTGCGTGGGACGACAAGTCGAACGTGCGGTGACTTTTCGAATCTCTTTGAATAACCCTGAAAGTCTTTATTTTCCTATTTTGGTCTAGATTGTGTGTCAAACTCTGTCTTATTAGAGCTACAGTAATGTTTTTTTACATAAATCCCTCTGTAAATAAAATGCTCTCTGTCATTGAGATCCACTAAAATGAGCTTTTTCCATTTTTAGCTGCTAAAAACAATAATAAACGATTTTCTCAGTTAATGAAAAATGAAACTTGATTCCTCGTTATTTTTAGAAGCAGTTTATTTATAGGAAAGGCGATTTCAGCTGAATAAACGGTCATTTACGTGGCAGATCACTTCAGTAGATATCTAGACAAAAGGATATAGGTTACACTTTATATTTCCAGACACTGAGCACATACAGGTTTTTAGATACTCTAAAATTAAAATTGATTTCCAGTTATAAAGTTTCCTTAAAGCAAATATGTGGATATTTGAAATATTGATGGCTTTATGGTAAAACTGTAATGACTACATTTGTGAGTTTAAGGTGTCATAGAAGGGGTTATTCAGAGAGCAGCGAAATTTCAGTGCTATGTCTTTTGGCTCGATCCACTGTTCTGTGCAAGTGGTAGGGAAATTGCGTACATAGAATGCGCAAGCCCCGTAGCGGTGAACAATTTGCAGATCCTATGCTACACAAGTCGCATAAGAGCAAAAATTGTGCAGAAAAGCTTCAGGGACTTCCGGGTTCGGGAGTGTCTGAGCCAAAGAGGAGGAGCTACGCACGACTGAGTTAGCAGCCTCTGCCCAAATAATTAAGGAGCAAAAAACAGAGAACTCTATTTTATAGTAGAGTATCCCTATAAGTTAATGGCAAGATCAGAAGAGAGCACATGGATGTGGGCCAGGCATGTACTGGCCATTGGGACTACCGGGAGGTTCCCAGTTGGCCGATGGCTCAGTGGGTCACCGCCTGTTTCTTAATCAGCAGCTCCGGTATCAGACTCTAGGAGTCTGAATCCGGAGCTTGTCTGAATGTGATCCGCGGACCAAGGGCTGCAGCGTGCCTCCCATATGTTTAGCATGCGGCTGGGAACATGTTGCGTTGGCCATGCCCCCTCCTCACGTCACATATGTGGACACTGACCCCGTCGCAGGCAGACTGTAGAGGAGGCCAACGAGGGACCCAGTCAAACAGACAGTAGCTGAGTGCTGAGGTAATGGTGAATATAATCAGTTATATTGTGCTTTTGCTGCAGGATGGATCATCGCCAGACTCAAAGATAAAGACTGTGGACATGCCTGTGGGAGAGACCGGGAGAGGGGGGATGAGAGTGACTTGGGGGGATAAATATTGATTGGGGGGACATGAGAGTGACCTGGGCGGGTCAGAGCGACCTAGGGGAGGGAAATATGAGCGACCTGGGGGGGGGTGATAAATATTGATTGGGGGGAAATGAAAGCGACCGGGAGGTGAAAGTGACCTGGGGGAGGATTGAGGAATAAAGATAGATGGGGGTGAGAGCAACCAAGGGGGGATAAAGATTGATCGGAGGGGGGTGAGAGCAGCCTGGGGGGGGAATAAGAGCAACCTAGGGGGGAATAAAGATTGATTGGGGGGGATGAGAGTGACCAGGGGGAAATAAAGATTGATTGGAGGGGGGTGAGAGCAACCGGGGGGGGGGAGACAATGACGAATAGGTGCGACCTGAAGGGGATAAAGATTGATGTGCAATATCTATGGTTTATATCCTATTTATCTGTTTGCATAATTAAAGTGGGTCGGTCTGGATAAAGTCCAGGGCTGATTTTTCTGTCCCAGTCCAGCCCTGATGTGGTCACACATTTTTACCTAACATCTGTTCCAGTTGCAGAACTTGAATTTTGTTTTACAAAATAACAGCTCTACCTTGATGGATTTAATATCATATCATACATCTAGTGTATATTAGCCCATGTGCAACACCCTGGACTTTTATGTATACTTTGGATGCTCAGATACCATAGGTCCTGCTAGCTGAACCAAGCTCAGATACTATATAATACATTATAATTGTAAACTAGATTGGGAGCAGAGTCCTCTTACCTTTCTTCCTCTGTCCATCTATGCCCTAATCCATGTACCATGCTGTGGAATGCGTTGGCACAAGAAAAAAAATCATAATAATCATCATTTAGACAAATTACGTTGCTCTAAATGCTTTATTTACACCTTTGCATTTTACTAAATATCTGAAAACAAATTGAAGTTGGTTTCAACAACTAACTTTCCTCTCATAATGAAGTGATAAGCTGAAGTTTATTAAGAAGGCACACAGGAAAAAGATGATACAGACAGGGACAGCCTGCCACTGACATTCCAGCTGCCACGGCTATGGGCAGATGATTCCCGGCCATCATTATGGGATTTATAACGCAAAGCAGAGCATGTGTTGCCAGGACATAGTAATCCCTGCGTACCACTCTACCGTGTGATATGAATGAGATTGTTAGTCTTTCTCTGCCAGTCGCCTTTCTTTTGGCATCTTTTAAAAGGAATAATCATGCTCTGATCCCAGAAAAATAGACCCAGACAAGATCCGCTTGGAGATAATTAAACTTAACTTAATTCTTAGTAGAATATTTCCTCTAGAGCGCTTGTGGGTTTCAAATGTGGTAACACACACAGAAGTATAAATTAATCGAGCTTGGTATATTCTTGGCTACAAGTGCCTAGAAATTGTAACCAAAGGCAGCTAACTGTGCGATTGCATTTTTTTAAAAATTATTTCTATAGTATTCCTTAGTGTCATTACTGCTAAAAATATTAATGCCGCCCTCATCTTCTTTGCACATCATCATCATTTAGCTGTTTGCCCTTTTTATAGAAAAGCTTCCAGTTAAAGAAACACAGCTTCTGTGACATCGGGTATTTTACCTCGTGCAGTCTAGTCAGTGAAACAATAGAAATTATACACCAGAAACATGTAACAACCACAACACTAGAGGGGTTATTCATAGAGCACCGAATTACACCGAACAGTGAATTTCCCCGTATGGTGCAATTTCGTGGCCATTTGACTACTTAAAAAGCTGGCGATTCGCCAAATATTTGCGAATTACCAGCAAAAGACCTTTGGCGGCAGTGAAATCCCCATAGAGAAGTAATGGTTAATTTATTCAGAGAACACCGAACAGCAGAGAAAAGTTGTCAAAATGCCCAGATGTCTGTGATTTAATTCGACAGGTTTAAGCAGACGCATGCCATAGGTTTCAATGAAAAAAAAAATCCCCAATTTTATTAAATATTTATTCAACCATTTATTCTTTTCATTTCCAGCAAAAAGTCTATATATAATTTAGAATTTTAGTAAGCGTTTGCCTTTTTTTTTGGTGGTTGAGATCGATTCGGCGGTTTATCAGATGCGTACAGCGGGCCGATTCGGTGCACTTCGGGGACCCTGCGGTGAATGCTGAATTCACTGCAGGGTTGGCGAATTGAACTCACTGAAGTAATGGTCAAATAAAACATAAAAAGGACAAATAATTTATTATCAGGTCCAAGTGCCTCTAACATAAGGGTGGTAGAGAGCCAACACTCTGAAATAACCAGGCAGAGGGAGCAGCTCTACCGGGGTCCTACCGGGGTGGGGGAGGTCAACCTATAAAATGTTCAGAGGCCCAGTGGCTCCAGGGGGCCCTAGCCCTTGACAAACTGAGCAGCTTGTCTAAGTGCCATAGATCAGGGGCGTCGCTACGTGGGGGCGGGGGGGGCGGCCTGCACCAGGTGACACCCGCCCTAAGGGCGGGTGTCTCACCATGCGCCGTGAGTTCGCTCCCTGCGAGCGTCCGAAGCTATGCAGCTTCGGCGCTCGCCTGGGGGAAACACGTCACCAGCCGAGTTCTCGCGAGATCGCGGCTGGTCACGTGGCTCCCCCAGACGAGCGCCCAAGCTCCATGCCGCCAGACGCTCAGAGAGAGCAGAACACGCAGCGCAGGAGGTGAGTTGGGGGCATTATCCATGAGCTGGGGCATATCCATGAGCTGGGGAAAATATCCATGAGCTGGGGCATATCCATGAGCTGGGGGCATATCCATGAGCTGGGGCAGTATATCCATGAGCTGGGGCAGTATATCCATGAGCTGGGGCATTATCCATGAGCTGGGGCAGTATATCCATGTGCTGGGGCATTATCCATGTGCTGGGGCAGTATCCATGTGCTGGGGCATTATCCATGTGCTGGGGCATTATCCATGAGCTGGGGCATATCCATGAGCTAGGGCATATCCATGAGCTAGGGCATATCCATGAGAGGAGCTGGGGCAGTATATCCATGAGAGGAGCTGGGGCAAAATCCATGAGAGGAGCTGGGGCAGTATATCCATGAGAGGAGCTGGGGCATATCCATAAGAGGAGCTGGGGTGCATATCCATAAGAGGAGCTGGGGGCAGTATATCCATGAGAGGAGCTGGGGCAGTATATCCATGAGAGGAGCTGGGGCAGTATATCCATGAGAGGAGCTGGGGCATATCCATGAGAGGAGCTGGGGCATATCCATGAGAGCTCCTGGGGCATATCCATGAGAGCTGGGGCAGTATCCATGTGTGTGGGGTGCAGTAGCCATGTGTGCTGGGGGTATATCCATGAGAGCTGGGGCAATATCCATGTGTGAGGTGGTCTGGGGGCAATATATCCATGTGTGAGCTGGTCTGGGGCAATATATCCATGTGTGAGCTGGTCTGGGGCAATATATATCCATATTTGAGCTGAGGCGCAATATATCCGTATGTGAGCTGAGGCAATATATATCCATGGGAGAGCTGCTGGGGGCAATATATATCCATGTGTGCTTCCACTGCCTTCGAACAGGCATCGTACTTGCTGGCAGTTGGCAAAAATTTGTGTGAGCATATGAGAGAGCTCCACAGCAATAAACCTCACAGTAATGTGCGCTGTGTGTATGAGCATTCGAGCATTCAGTGTTATATGGGAGTACTGATTTAGGAGTAAGAGTAGTTAAAAAAAAATCTGTAAAACTCGGGGGGGGGGGGTTGACACCATAAGTTACCGCACCGGGTGACACCAACCCTAGTGACGCCACTGCCATAGATGTAGGGGTCCCTCCAAGCCACCAGGACAAATTTCAGACCATGGGGCAGGTAAGAGCACTCTGACTCATCACTGATGGACGATTCGTATGATCTGCACGAGATAGGCTAGGGTCAAACGGACGCATTATTCGCAGCGACCGTCAAAAAGTACGTCCGAACGCATTGACGTATTTTTTCACGGAATGCACGAAAACGGTCAGACAACGTGCATTTTCGGGCGTGATTTACGGATCGTCAATAAAACACTTTTTGCGTCTGGACATAATGTAGGCTGGACATTAGCAGCGTCTGACATCTCCTAATCACGCACACTCGCCTCTATGCCGCCGCAGCGCACTCTGTACGTCAGTACTAGCGGTTCTGCGTTCGATAAAATGCGTTCATTTTCCACTTGCGTTGCGCGGCCGGACTTTCGTGCAGCCGTACTTCGTATATTGAAAACAATAACCTGGATCGGCGCAAATGCTGCTCTCTGGGATCCTGGATCCTCGCATATACATATATAAAGGAGAAAAACAACAATAGTGCAACACTGTTTTGTAAGATATACTGTGAATGTAAGTAATGAACACCCCCACTTACAAGTGTAGAGCCGTGCAGAGCCGTGCAGTAGACATGTGCACAGCACAAAATTTCGTTTTGAACTAATGCATTAGTACTAAAATGCAATTTATTTAGTTGCTAAAGAAATTCGTTTTCAGTTCTTTAGTATGAAAACTAATTTCATTCATCCGAAAACCAGTGGATACAATTACAATTGTACTGGCTCCTCAGAGGGCTGAGATTGCTGCTTGTTACAGTATCTCTCACTCTCAGCACAATGTGGGCCATATTATATAGCTGGTGCTAACTTAACCAGAGCTGTTGTAAACTTCCGAGAGCTATTATAGCCTATGGAGGTTTTCAGTTACAACAGCTCTGGTTAAGTTAGCTCCAACATTGTAATACTGCCCCGTGTCAGGCAAAGCTGTTACAGTAACTGACTGCTGCTCATAACAGCGCTCAGAGTTTCAGTAAAACTAGTAAATAATATTTTTATATATAAAGACGTTAGAACAATACTATTTCCTTGTTTTACTGAAACTCTGAGCGCTGTGATGAGCAGCAGTCAGTTACTGTAACAGCTGAGCCTGATACATTGTTCTGAGAGATAATGTAACAAGCAGCCGATCTCAGCGCTCACAGCCACTGGATTTAAAGGGCTAAAAAAAAAGGCTCCTCTCTGTATAATGTTTAGAACATCCTCCTGCATTAATTAATACCCCTCTCTGTATAATGTATACAACATCCACCTGCATTAATTAATACCCCTCTCTGTATAATATATAGAACATCCTCCTGAATTAATGTCCCTCTCTGTATAGAACATCCTCCTGCATTGGCATGTGGAGGGTGCAGAACTTCGGATGTTGCGATGTTGCGCTCTTCATTGCTGGTCTCCTTCACTCATCAATATAATATCACCAATAGGACTGAAACTAAAATTTAATGCATTTTATTTTAGTTTCTTTCGTTTTTTGTACTGAGCAGTTTCGTTTCTCTTGAGTCATACTAAAACTAAATTATCCCAAAATTCGGACTAAATCGTTTTAGTACTAAAACGAATGCACATGTCTACCGTGCAGAGCCGTGTAGAGCCGTGCACTGGCTCTAAGTGGGTCCAGACATGTCTGGACCCACTTAGAGCCAGTGCACGGCTCTACACTTGTAAGTGGGGGTGTTCATTACTTACATTCACAGTATATCTTACAAAACAGTGTTGCACTATTGTTGTTTTTCTCCTTTATATATGTATATGCGAGGATCCAGGATCCCAGAGAGCAGCATTTGCGCCGATCCAGGTTATTGTTTTCATTATTGTGTGTAATGGTATAGGGGAAACCACTATATCCTGAGATTAGCTATCTGGGCACCCTGGTGGTGGATGCATGTTGTGTGGCGCTGCACCATTTGCTGTCTGTACTTCGTATATTGTCCGTCATTGCCCGTCATTTGCTGCTAGTGCGTCCGTGATTAAGTGTGCCTAAACGCACGTTAAAAATGCGTTAGTCTGACCCCAGCCATAGAGGTGCAGACCCAATGCTCTCAGACCAAGGAACACAATTTTTACCCTTGCTGGGCCAGCAGGAATTTAGCCCACTCCCTGTAAAATAAGGTAAGTAGAAGAGGAGGCAGTTTTACTTTTAATTAGTTTACTGACATGGGCAGCTTTGGAGAGAGGGTCCCTGGCCAGTGATTCAGTAAGAGCAGGCATGGGATAGGCATAAGGCTATCCTAAACAAAAGATAAATCCAGGTAAAGTATCTATGTAGAAAGGAAACGGGGTATCCTAGTGGCGCAACAATTGTTACATACAACAGATTACAGTGTTGTACTAATGGACCGTCAGATATGCATAAATCCTTACGGTTCGTCTAAATGCACGACTTAAGTTGCATTTAGACGAACCGTAAGGATTTATGTATATCTGACGGTCCATTAGTACAACACTGTAATCTGTTATATGTAACAACTGTTGCGCCACTAGGATACCCCCGTTTCCTTTCTATTGATATCGGCACACCCTTTCGAGAGTCTGTGCTACCCCCTAGACGGCAGCAAACAAAACAAATACTCCTACCTAGACAAGAGCGCCCATATCGACCCCTCTTCTACAAGTATCCATGTAATTGGGCAGACTAGATGGGCCGAAAGGTTCTTATCTGCCGACATTTTTCTATGGCCTCCCACTACCTAAAGATCAACATGTCAAAGACTGAGCTCCTACTTATTCCTCCCTCAAATGCCTCCCCACCTGCTGATTTCTCTATCACGGTGGAGGGTATCACCATCTCCCCATCAAACCAAGTTTGCTGTCTTGGAGTTACACTTGACTCTGCTCTTTCCTTCATCCCCCACATCCAGTCTCTTTCCTCCTCCTGCCGATACCAACTGTGTAATATTTCCAGAATTTGGCCATTTCTTACCGCTGTCACCACAAAACAACTCATACACGCCCTGGTAATCTCCCGATTTGACTATTGCAATAATCTCTTATCTGGCCTCCCTCTGTCCTGCCTCTCCCCCCTACAATCCATCCTGAACGCCTCTGCCAGGCTAATCCACCTCATCCGCTGCTCTGTCTCTGCCGCTCCCCTCTGCGAGTCCCTTCACTGGCTCCCCATCCACTGCAGAATTAAGTTCAAAATCCTTATCCTTTCCTACAAAACCCTCACTAACTCAGCTCCCCACTACCTGTCCTCACTAATCACCAAATACACCCCAGCCCGCTCCCTAAGGTCAAACAGTGACCTGCGCCTAGCTTCTCCTCGCATCACCTCTTCCCATGATAGACTGCAGGATTTCTCACGCGCAGCCCCCACTCTCTGGAACGCTGTCCCTCGTACTGTCAGACTTTCCCCTAACTTCTCTTCCTTCAAACGCTCCCTGAAAACATTCCTATTTAGGGAAGCCTACCACCCAACTCACTGACACAACCATCCAGGGCCGGTGCAAGCATTTTTGTCTACTCAGGCGAAGGTGCGTTTTGGTGCCCCCCCCCCATCCCTACCATGCCATGTCAATCAGCATTGAGATGCATAATAATCTCTAAAACATACCAAGAAAATAAGTTGGCATTTGCGCTCACCCCCAGGCATGTACTGGCCATAGGGACTACAGGGAGATTCCCGGTGGGCCGATGGCTCTGTGGGCCAGTGTGAATGCTGGTTCACCGCGTGGCTCGCGCTGCCCTTAATGGGTGAGGTGAGAACTTCCACACTGCAAAACAGACGCAGTCTCATATTGCGGCCACCGTGCCGGTGAGACCCTCTGCGCATCCGCCTCACCTTAAGGCATGGTGCACACTTGACCTCAGTGCCACTGCGGTGCTTTACCCAATCGCTCTGCAGCAACTCCAGTATCTGTAGAGCGATTGGTTGAGCGATCCAGTTGGATTATATACTATTTTTCTGCGTATTTGCATAATTAAATTGGGCCGGTCTGGATGACATCCAGGGCTGATTTTCTGTCCCAGTCCAGCCCTGCTCACCCCTGTAGCTCCATGTTAAACAAAACACAGAGGTTTTGGTTTATTTGAATGGTCATTAAAGTGTAAGCTCTTCTGCCGCATCACGACACCTCTGGGTCAGGCTAGTCCTTCCTAATGAAACCAAAAGCTGCTTTCTAAGCAACCACATGTCCTCATGCGGCTTCTCAGCCATGAGAGAAACTGGTGGGTTTTATTTATACCCTCACCAGGAGCAATTCATGTTTATAAGATACGTCTACCTTATTGATGTACTTATACACACTGCAAATTACAGAGCTCACTTCAATAAACCTTCCAGTAATGTGCAGTGTGTAAAAGCGTATCACAGAGCTCCACAGCAATAAAACTCACAGTAATGTGCGGTGTGTATGAGCGTATCACAGAATCCACAACAATAACACTCATAGTAATGTGCAGAGTGTATGAGCGTATTACAGAGCTCCACAGTAATAAAACTCACAGTAATGTGCGGTGTGTATGAGCGTATCACAGAATCCACAACAATAACACTCATAGTAATGTGCAGAGTGTATGAGCGTATTACAGAGCTCCACAGTAATAAAACTCACAGTAATGTGCGGTGTGTATGAGCGTATCACAGAATCCACAGCAATAAAACTCACAGTAAGGTGCAGTGTGAATGAGTGTATAACAGAGCTCCACAGCAATAAAAAAAGGTAATGTACCAATATCAGTTTATTCAAACCCCCTGCATATCATTTTACACCCCCAGTACATGATTTTACACCCACCAGCATAGCAATTTACACCCCCAGTAAATCAGTTTACAGCCCCAGACCCCAGTATATCAATTTACAGCCCCCCCAGTATATCTATTTACGGCCCCCCAGTATAGCAATTTACACCCCCAGTAAATAAGTTTACTGCCCCAGACCCCAGTATATTAATTTACAGCCCCCCCAGTATATCTATTTACGGCCCCCAGACCCAGTATATCCATTTACAGCCCCCCAGTATAGCAATTTACAGCCCCCCCAGTATATCTATTTACGGCCCCCAGACCCAGTATATCTATTTACAGCCCCCAGACCCAGTATATCTATTTACAGCCCCCCCAGTAAATCTATTTACAGCCCCCAGACCCAGTATATCAATTTACAGCCCTCAGACCCAGTATATCCATTTACAGCCCCCCAGTATAGCAATTTACAGCCCCCCAGTATATCTATTTACAGCCCCCAGACCCAGTATATCTATTTACAGCCCCCAGACCCAGTATATCCATTTACAGCCCCCAGACCCAGTATAGCAATTTACAGCCCTCAGACCCAGTATATCCATTTACAGCCCCCCAGTATAGCAATTTACAGCCCCCCCAGTATATCTATTTACGGCCCCCAGACCCAGTATATCAATTTACAGCCCCCAGACCCAGTATTTCAATTTACAGCCCCCCAGTATATCTATTTACAGCCCCCCAGTAAATCTATTTACAGCCCCCAGACCCAGTATATCTATTTACAGCCCCCAGACCCAGTATTTCAATTTACAGCCCCCCAGTATATCTATTTACAGCCCCCCAGTATATCTATTTACAGCCCCCAGACCCAGTATATCTATTTACAGCCCCCAGACCCAGTATATCCATTTACAGCCCCCAGACCCAGTATAGCAATTTACAGCCCTCAGACCCAGTATATCCATTTACAGCCCCCCAGTATAGCAATTTACAGCCCCCCAGTATATCTATTACGGCCCCCAGACCCAGTATATCAATTTACAGCCCCCAGACCCAGTATTTCAATTTACAACCCCCCAGTATATCTATTTACAGCCCCCCAGTAAATCTATTTACAGCCCCCAGACCCAGTATATCTATTTACAGCCCCCAGACCCAGTATTTCAATTTACAGCCCCCCAGTATATCTATTTACAGCCCCCAGACCCAGTATATCCATTTACAGCCCCCCCAGTATATCTATTTACAGCCCCCAGACCCAGTATATCCATTTACAGCCCCCCAGTATATCTATTTACAGCCCCAGACCCAGTATATCCATTTACAGCCCCCCAGTATATCTATTTACAGCCCCCAGACCCAGTATATCCATTTACAGCCCCCCCCAGTATATCTATTTACAGCCCCCAGACCCAGTATATCCATTTACAGCCCCCAGACCCAGTATATCTATTTACAGCCCCCAGACCCAGTATTTCAATTTACAGCCCCCCAGTATATCTATTTACAGCCCCCAGACCCAGTATATCCATTTACAGCCCCCAGACCCAGTATAGCAATTTACAGCCCCCCCAGTATATCTATTTACAGCCCCCAGACCCAGTATATCCATTTACAGCCCCCCCAGTATATCTATTTACAGCCCCAGACCCAGTATATCCATTTACAGCCCCCAGTATATCTATTTACAGCCCCCAGACCCAGTATATCCATTTACAGCCCCCAGACCCAGTATAGCAATTTACAGCCCCCAGTATATCTATTTACAGCCCCCAGACCAGTATATCCATTTACAGCCCTCAGACCATATATATTTACAGCCCCCATTACAGCCCCTACATGACCCAGTCCAATATACACCTACCAGCTATAACCTCCCATATCACCCTATTCAATTTACAGCCCCCAGTATATCTATTTACACCCCAGACCGTATATCCATTTACAGCCCCCCAGTATATCTATTTACAGCCCCCAGACCCAGTATATCATTTACAGCCCTCAGACCCAGTATATCCATTTACAGCCCCAGACCCAGTATTTCAATTTACAGCCCCCCAGTATATCTATTTACAGCCCCCAGACCCAGTATATCCATTTACAGCCCCCAGACCCAGTATAGCAATTTACAGCCCCCCAGTATAGGCAATTTACAGCCCCCCAGTATATCTATTTACAGCCCCCAGACCCAGTATTTCAATTTACAGCCCCCCCAGTATATCTATTTACAGCCCCCAGACCCAGTATATCATTTACAGCCCCCCAGTATATCTATTTACAGCCCCCCAGTATATCTATTTACAGCCCCCAGACCCAGTATATCCATTTACAGCCCCCATACCCAGTATATCCATTTACAGCCCCCCCAGTATATCTATTTACAGCCCCCAGACCCAGTATTTCAATTTACAGCCCCCCAGTATATCTATTTACAGCCCCCAGACCCAGTATATCCATTTACAGCCCCCCAGTATATCTATTTACAGCCCCAGACCCAGTATATCCATTTACAGCCCCCAGACCCAGTATATAGCAATTTACAGCCCCCCCAGTATAGCAATTTACAGCCCCCCCAGTATATCTATTTACAGCCCCCAGACCCAGTATTTCAATTACAGCCCCCGTATATCTATTTACAGCCCCCAGACCCAGTATATCCATTTACAGCCCCCAGTATATCTATTTACAGCCCCAGACCCAGTATATCCATTTACAGCCCCAGACCCAGTATAGCAATTTACAGCCCCCCCAGTAAGCAATTTACAGCCCCCAGTATATCTATTTACAGCCCCCAGACCCAGTATTTCAATTTACAGCCCCCCCAGTATATCCATTTACAGCCCCCAGACCCAGTATATCCATTTACAGCCCCAGACCCAGTATAGCAATTTACAGCCCCCCAGTATATCTATTTACAGCCCCCAGACCCAGTATATCCATTTACAGCCCCAGACCCAGTATATCTATTTACAGCCCCCCCAGTATATCTATTTACAGCCCCCAGACCCAGTATATCCATTTACAGCCCCCCCAGTATATCTATTTACAGCCCCAGACCCAGTGCAGCAATTTAAAGCCCCCCCAGTATAGCAATTTACAGCCCCCCCAGTATATCAATTTAAAGCCCCCCCCCCCCAGTATATTAATCTACACCCCCCTCCCATTAGTTTATTCACACCTGGTAATAATCTCCTCTCCGCCTCGGTCCTCCATCGCAGCAGAGTGAAAGCACGCGGGCTGGTGGCTCCTCCTGCAGTTCCTGTTTTCCTGGGCTATGTGGATCACGTGTGGGGGCGGCGCCAAATTACACAGTGTGCCTGCTCGTGTTAAGAGCGTGGGATGGGACTGAGACAGGCACACACACTGCAGCGCGCCGCCGCAATCTGATTTTTCCGCCCCTCAAACTGGCAGCAGGCCAGGACAGTAAGGCGGCCGCCTGTGCCGCCTTACATTAGCGCCGGCCCTGCAACCATCAATCACTCTCACCTTACAGTCCTCTCCTCCTGTTTCCAACCCCAACCCTCCCAGATTGTGAGTTCCTACGGGAATAGGGCCCTCATCTCCTCCTGTACTGTTTGTCAAATGTTGTTCAATGTATTGTAACCCTATCTATACTGTGCCTATTGTACAGCGCTGCGGAATATGCTGGCGCTTTATAAATAAATAATAATAATATGTTTCTATGTTTCTAAGGGGCCCCAGGATTTCTGAAAACTCAGAATTTCTGAGCTCTACAGTCACCAAAGTTTAAAACTCCGGTATGTTGCAGGTCAAGTCTTACATTGTTTTAATTTTTTTTAAATGTCTCAAAATAACAAACCTGATGCAAAAAAAACTATTTTACCCTATATCTAAATGTTATCTGCAAATCCCGTGTTTCAAATAAAAGTTAAGGTAGTATGTTTTTTTAACAGAAAGAGTTTGATTATGAAAGGTTAATTGATGATGATACACTCACATTAGACTTTGTTTCTAGACATCAGGGGGATAGACACCGAAAAAATGCTGCAGGGGATCAATATTAGCAGCGCCCAACAGATTAATCGGTGAGATAAGCAATTTCCATGGATAAACAATCAATGGCCCAGACTGCAGAACATGGCGACTTTAAACTTAGTGATATCTGTTCACTTTTGTTTAGACTGGTATAGAAAAATGATAGCACACAGTTATCATAAACCCAAACAAAGTCACAGGAGCGACCTGTGGTCTAGTACTAATCCAAATAATGGTGCTCATCCCTTTTACAGAACAGTTTGTGCAGATGTAAACACCACAGTGCCACGCCAGAATCTCAGGGACGTTTGTAGTTTTGGCTGGTTTCTCAGGGTCATTTACCACCGCTATGATGTTCTGACATTTGTATTCAGGTTTAACCCTGTAGAAGAAGTCTCAACGACCTGTCATTATGTTCCCTCTGAACGAAACTTTTATTTTTTGTGAGTGTATTAAGTAATCATTTCGGTGGTGAAGTCCATTGGCTCCCCATTAATCTAGTAGATGGTTATCACAATAGCAATACCTTTCAACATTGGGAGATGACAGGGCTCAGGACAGGGGTAAGAGGGTCTTAGGGGCAGCAGGAATGGCGCTTAGCAGCCCCCTTCTTGAATGAAACGGATTGGTTCACCTGGAAAAGGGACGGACGGGCTCGAAAAATGGCAGATGATTAAAAAAAAAAAAGCGCAGATCAGTCCATAAAAGGAGCAGAGTATCCAAAAAAGGAATGAGAATAGGTAATGCGACCAGAAAGGGGGCATCACTCGCTGCTTCAAAATTGTCATAATTCTCAACCATTTCTCCATCTAGTGAATTCCTTTCATGACTTTAGAGATCTCTTATCTAAAATGGTTTTAAATGTCCATTGATTCCACTCTGTAATTTTGAACAAACATGACATACAGGGTTATTCAGAGAGAGGTGAAACTCAGAAGAATGGCTGGTGAAGTGAAAACTCTAGGTCAAAATAGCCAAACCAGGAAAATTCTCCCATTTATCTCACTTTCCAAATCAGCTATTTGGTCTAGATTGTTCTCTTCTGCTGCCAATTCTCCTGATTTTCACCTTTCTCTGAATAACCCTGATGGTTACATACAGGGTTATTCAGAGAGAGGTGAAAACCAGGAGAATGACTGGAGAACTGAAAAATCTAGGTCAAAATAGCCGATTTGGAAAGTGAGATAAATGGGAAAATTCTTCTCGTTTGGCTATTTTGACCTAGATTTTTCACTTCTCCTGGTTTTCACCTCTCTCTGAATAACCCTGTTAGTTACCAATCATGCTTTAGCTACTCCTAAACTACAGCATAATAATCATTACTCAAACGATTAAGTACACGACCAAATATTAATCGATAAATCCATTTTCATCCCATACCCAGTGGAATACGACCTAGAAATGGGTTTAAATGGATTTGCTTGAGGCCGCCCTGCCTCTTAAAAAACATATATTTTTATTGCAGTTTGAATGGTACCCAGTTCTTTGAGCTTGCACATCATCAATCATAGCTTGACAATTTTACAGTGAAAACCACATCAGTTACTGCTTTCATACTCCCAGACGAGTTAGGTAGGCAAGCATTTATCACAGAGACCGGTGGAAGTCTGAGAATTGGAGGAGTCTTGCTGACAAAGCTGAAATGTACTGAAGCCATCGTTCTTTCTGTGCAGCCAAGCGGGACATCAGGGATTGGGTGAGAGATCTTTACTTTTATCCCCGCCACTCTGTATGCTGCAGGACATGCAAAACAGGGACAGTATTAACATAAACACAGGGAACTGTATGGATTTGTAGAGTCATTCTCCAGCTAAATCGATGTTTGCACCATCCTTTATGTACTGACTGGAATTCTGCAAACCAGCTTTGGCCCTCCAGATGTTTCGTAACTACATTGTCCATGATACTCGGCCACTCAATAGGTCGACAGAGCTTTGCAGTAGCTGCAAAACATCTGGAGGGTCAAGGTCGAGCAACCTGCTGTAGACCATGTGGTCTATCATCAGCAAAGATAAAGTAAGCAGATTTATTTTAGACAAAGTCCTAATTTCAGTGCAATCGCATTCAAACAAACAAGGCAAACAAGGGGCCAAATCGCAACCTGGACTCAAAGCACAGTGCTCTAGCCTGGCCGTTATAAATCGTCCTATTCCATCTGAGACGCAAGC
Source organism: Leptobrachium leishanense (assembly GCA_009667805.1). NCBI lineage: Eukaryota > Metazoa > Chordata > Amphibia > Anura > Megophryidae > Leptobrachium > Leptobrachium leishanense. The sequence continues at coordinate 105,939,686 of CM019065.1, forward strand.
TCAGTGTTTTTTAAAGTTTTACTTTACTGCTGTGGTTTAGCTTATACAGTATTTAACAGTAAGTGGAATGGAAGAGAATGTTTAGATAAGGGGGCAGGAGGCTACTGTGATAAACAGGGAGCTTAAAAGACTTCTATTCTACCCCTGGTGATGTCCATTGAATACATCCCACACAATACAATGGTAAGAGTCACAGATGCCAGTCTATGGCCATTGCTACAGAGTAAGGAGCAAGGAGCAAGCGATGTAAAGATACTCTTTGGGGGACAGTTTACAACACAAAAGATCACAAAATGGATACACACGAAGAAACATATAGAGTAAAATATTTTATTAACTAAACATGCAATAGAAAACCAAAGTATATAAGCAATATCAGCAACACTAAATAAACAAAATAAGGACATTTCATCTTTTGGTGGTAGTGTTCCTTTAGGTACGGGTCAGACGAGCGCAGTGATCACGTCCGTGTTGCCGCATATTTTAACATCCGTGGTATCATCCAATTACGATCAATAGAGACCCACACATGAAGTACGTCCGCACAGAAGTGCGGACGCACAACGGATGCAGCAAACGGGCGCAAGTTAGGCAAGAAAGTAAAACCGCTAGAACAGACGTGGGGAGTGCGCCACGTCCGCAACATCCGCATAGCTTTGTGTGTGAGTGATAGAACGTAGTCAGACTGCATTTTTGACGTCCAGCATTTTTGACGGACAAAATGGTTTTCATATAAATTTTATTTCCCATCTACATCAGTCAAAAAAAACATCAGTCACAAAAACGGACTGTGTGGCCACTACCTTGTCGTCCGTCAGAAAGTACATCCGTTGTGCCGGACGCACAGTCCGCACAGAATGCGCTCGTCTGACCCTAGCCTTAAGCTATTGGTTGCAGCTGAGATGTATAGTGTCTTGAGCCGTTAGCTTAACAGCTCAGTTGGAATTGTGGCTTAAATATATACAGTACAAAAGTTGTATGTACTTGAAGATGTTAAAAAAAAAGTTGTATGTACAATCAATGTAGGGGAAATGTGTTACAAAATATCCTGATTTCAGTGAAATAGAGAACATACGAGCATATGATTTTCCAAGGCATTCATGATCCTGAACCTAATGTTTAATGCTGCCTGGAGATGTGAAACACATGCTATAATAGCACTCCATGGGAAGTAGCAGCCCTGCCTGCTGTATGGTGTTTACACATACCATGTACAGACTGAAGCGTCTTTGGTATATATCAAACTAACAATCACGTTTCAATGGGGTTGCCTGTTCCTTTATTGATTCCCCCCCCCAAATATTATTCATGTACACTAGTGTATAATTACTTCTGGAGAAAAAGAAACCCTGTGTTATTCCAACAAACCATCCGCAGTAGATTGCCGGTGCATGGTTAATTTGGCTAATTAAGGGAAAACAGACTTCACCGAAGTTAACGTGAAAAAACAACATATTAAATTAGTGCCCAAAGGAGAACAATGATGGAAGGTCACAGACCTTGGCAGTATTCCTCTCTGTTGGGATACAGGGGTAGAAGAGGTTCGGAGCAAAACTGGACTGAAGCCAACGTCAAAGGCATTCCCATATCCCAATGAGACAAGTCTTCTGGGAGTCTGAGACTGTGGGATCAACAAGCAAAAGTAAATATTGTTATCAAGTTTTTTCCCCATGACCCTTGATCTCTTGGGCTTATTCCCAAGCTACACAGTATGCATCCTTCCTAACGAACGTATATACAAGTTATGCATGGAGTGCTCAAGTGCTTGACGTCATCATGGTCACACAAGTATAATTATTCAAACTCATGGTTCTGGATTTGACTTCCAAAGAATTTAGTTAATTCTGTAATGTCACCCTGTACTGTACACACAATTGATTCCTCGGAAAAAGTGTTGATAGAATGTTACGCTGCTAATGCTGTTACGAATTCTACTTTTTTGATAACAGCTTAACAGTCTCATTCAGGAATGGAAAATCAACGAGTTTTCTGTCCATCCCAGATGCCCAATATTTGTATAAATGGCAAATTTCTAAAAAGAAAAAAAAAATTCTAACTCGCCTCAATATGTTTTTGTACTTGAGGAAATACAATAATAATGATTATTTTGCATACACAGTTGCCAGGCGGTGAATTTGGCTTCAGGTGGTGTAAGTTGCTGTATGAATCATTCCGACACCCAACCCCCTGGGTAAAGAAACTCCTATTGAATGCTACGCTCAGTCAAAATAAGATGGTTTTGCGTAACTTCTAAGGAAGAAAAGTCATTATTTGCTCATATTTTAGGATCTACATAGTTTTTAATTACTTCCTTTAGTGCACGTATAGAAAATTAACTGCTCCTTCTAAAAAGGCACGTCTTGGCAGTGGTCCAAGGCTCAGTTTATCATTTTGAGAATTCTATATGAAAAAAAAGGGGTGCTTACTTGGGTTCAGGTTTGTAACACCAATCACCGGCTGATATTGCTGGTAGAAGGCACGTCACAATGTCAAGGAGCCAGTGGCACACCAAATACCTGGGGTGCTATCGCTAAAACCGGGATGCAAAGGGGAAAAATTAACTTGCCCTTTGCGTCACGGTTTCCCCAGCAGATTACGGGGCAGGAGCTGAGTCCGGCAGCCTGCCCCTTAGCGATCGTTAGGCTCGTGGATGCTGGGGGCAGCGCTTCCGCGCTGTCCCCAGCATCCCCTCCATGGTGTCCATAAGACTCCAAGAAGGATCGTGCTGCCGGGTCACATGACCGACAGGATCTCGCCTCTCGTGAGATCCTGCTTGTCAGCGAAGTGATCGCGGAGAGAGACAGGGAACTTTCTTCCCCCAGTCTCACTCTGCTCTCGACAGCCAGAAGCAGCGGATCGAGCCGTTGTTCTCATCGCTGGAAGACAGGTGAGTATTTAACGGATTCTGCAGCAGAGCAATCCATTACCTACACCTCTGAGCTGGTGTTAACTTTTTCATTAGCTCCAGCTCTTAGGATCACTTGGTCCTAATGCTAATTAGTAACGCTAGTTAATCTGTGCTTGCACTTTGCGATCCCCATGTTAGGTATAGGGAACGCAAAGTACAGTAAACTCGCGCTACCAATCGCTAATTAACAAGCGCGAACGGGTTTTTAACCCGTTAGCGATTCGAAGGCGATGTAGGCGCAGCGCTATGACCTCCATTAAGCTAATGTTGACGCTAGTGTTAGCTTGAAGAAGGTGATAGAGCCCCTGCTGTGGTGACACAAGAGCTCAAAATTGTGACAATCCTGAAAAATCCGAGACCAATGGAGAGTATACACAGTGCTCATGCTTATTGGCACCACTTCATATAAGGTGTGGTATATATATATTATATATTTATAATTAACCCTTTCACTGCTGAGGACGTGTGGGGAACGTCCTCATTGACTAGTAAGGAAAGATAGGGGTTACTTTGAACCCCGATGCTTTCCACTAGCAGGGTCATGCTTGGTATCATTAGAAAGGCTACAGCATGGCCTTTCCAATGATACCAAATATGACCATGTTTAAAGTAAAGAAGAATAATAATAACAATAATAACAAAAAAAGGAAAAATGAGTTTTTGTTAACACGTGAAATGGCTCAGCAGTGAAGGGGTTAAATAGGATTATTTCACACAGCGAAAGGATGGCTAAGCACCAGCATTGCAGTTTCTGCATCTACATTTCCCTGTATGCACAAGCTCAAGCAGCAGCGTCATATTGGATCTATAGAAGGAAATGTAAGACTTTCTCGATAATGTTGTTACACAGTGCATTGTGTATTACATAACCACCTTCCAGCCATGAGAACCGTTTTCAAATCTGCTAGTGCATACGTGATAGAAGGTAATAATCACCACAAAAATAAGCCAGCGAGCGGTTAGTTTTTCAGTGCCTGGGAGGCGAGGTAGAGAGAAATGCGAGACAGCGTGCCAAGAGAAAGGGTTAAGTGAAAACACAAAGGAGTTTGGCCTTGAGGGAGTGATGTGCGAGTCAAATAAGATCAGGCAAGTTACCGCAAGTGGGACGGCAAAGGAATGCATTTCTAGAGAAAAAATAAAGACTCCAACAGCAAAATACCTTTAGTGCTGAGCAAAGCAACTGTACTGGGCCAAGCAAAGTCTGGCAGTGAGATAGCAAGTAGGCCAAAGGTGAGTCCCTAAAATACGATAAGCAACAAACCTACGGAAGAATGTAACGAAAGGCTTCTTTTAAACATTATTTCGGCATGGCATTAGATGTAGCATGAAAAGTGCTATTTAGTAGTAAGTGTATTGAAACAATAAGGGCTCTATGCTTCTGCGTACACATTTTCATAAAACACCCATTTAAGTGGTTAAAGGGACACTACCCTTTTACATAAGCTATAACTAGATTACTTGTACATTACAAATAAAACCACCTTATTAAACACCTACTGCTGTTTTTTTCTTTGTGTGTAAAAGGAAAAATAAAGTTAGTTTTTTTTTATTTCCTGTTTCCAATTTGTGGATTTTTCCCATGATGCAACATTTACCAAAATCTGTGCAAACGTTTTACTTTACTGCTGTGGTTTAGCTTCCACATTATTTAACAGTCAATGAGGTGGAGGAGGGAATGTTTGGCTAAGGCTGCAGCTGAATGTTTTAAGACAGGGAGTTTAAAAGACTTCTAATCTATCCCATGGTAATGTCCATTGTATAAATACTACACAATAAAATGATTTGAGTCAGTTATCGACCCACTGACACAATTCTATGGCCAAAGCCACAGAGTTAGGAGCAAGTGAAGTAATATGTAAAGATACTGTGGGGGGGCAGTTTTCAACACAAAATATCACAAAATGTATGCACCCAGTGACACATATAGAGTAAAATATTTTCTTAACTACACATACAAGAAAGAAACAAAGCACGTGTAAGATATCAGTGACATAAAATAAGAACATTTTATTTTTTGGTGGTAGTGTCCCTTTAAGAGCAGCTCAATAATGAGTTGGCAGCTGTAGTACCAGTATGCCGTATAATTGTTCAAATGAACATAAACAGCAGCGTAGTTCATAGGATTCTATGGAGAGTTGCTGGAGTCCTGTGGAATGTCCCATGAACACAATCATGGAATTGCGCTTTATGGCTCATTTGGGTGGAAGGATCCCAGAGAACTATTTGCTCTCTGTGTTCTGTCATTCACGATAAAAGGGTTCACCCTCCTCTTTACCAAGAGACCAGAGGTAAATTTTACTTTTGTTTGGGAAGGACGGTTTTATTTGGGAGGGGTAAAAACACCCAACACCAGTTCTTGGGAGACCGTAATTTTCTTTTTCTTCTATGTACAAACATTGTTATTATTATTATTGTCATCATTTATATAGCACCAACAGTTTCTGCAGTGCTTTACAATAACCAAAGGGAACGAGATAAACGGACATATGATGGAAACAAGAGGTGTAGAGGGCCCTGCTCATAGGAGCTTACAGTCTAGAGGGATTGGGGTTGAGGAAGACAAGGGGAATTTTACTGGATGGCAGGATCATGAGTGCCAGTGGTTTGGGAATGGTGGGGTCATAGCAGCAGCTTGAATCATGTGTGAGTCTATGAGCAGGGGGAGGCGTTGCGTCAGTGATGTGGTATGCTAATCTGAAGAGATGGGTTTTGAGGGATTTCTTGAAGGCCTGAAGATTAGGGGAGAGTTTAATAGGGCGAGGCAAGTCATTCCACAGGACTGGCGCTGCCCATGAGAAGTCTTGGAGGCGAGAGTTGGCCGGGCGCGTGTAGACAGATAACAGGAGGAGCTCGCCTGCCGACCGGAGTTCTCTAGATGGGACGTGCTTGCGGAGTAATGAAGACATGTAGGGAGGGGTTGAGTTATTGAGCGATTTGAATGTGAACATCAGTATTTTAAACTGTATCCTGAAATGTACAGGGAGCCAATGGAGGGACCAGCAGAGGGGGGGGGGAGGTACGCGAGGTGCGTCTGGTGAGAAAAATAAGCCTGGCACCTGCATTCATTACAGATTGCAAAGGGGCAATATGGGAGTTGGGGAGGCCAATAAGGAGCGAGTTGCAGTAGTCAAGTCGTGAAATGACAAGAGCATGAACCAGCACCTTTACGGTATCTTGTGTCAGAAAGTGGCGGACACGGGCAATGTTTGTGAGTTGAAAGTAACAGGATTTGGTCACTGTCTGGACGTGGGAAGAGAACGTTAGGCCAGAAACTAAAATGACACCAAGGCAGCGAGCTTGAGGCGTTGGGCTAATGGGTGTTCCATTTACTCATAGAGAGATAGGTGGTATTGGGTTCTTCTTGGAGGGAGGACTGACGATAATTTCAGTTTTGGCAAGATTTAGTATATGAATAATCAGCTGTGGGCATTGCTTGTTATTCATCATCTGCTACTAATTTTGTAATTCAGAATAATTTAGAAGAAGTGTGAATGTACCATAAGCTGCCATGTATCAGCAGGCGGGTTGCTGATATTTAAAAATGGAGTCATAAGCATTAACAGCTCACTTTTAAATGATTGACTTGGTGTGCACTTCTTACATCCCATACGGTCATACGGTGCCCAAAGCACCTCAATGGAGTTGATATCTGGTGCCTTCATTGTAGACAGAATACCAGCAGACTGCTTCTTCTGTAAAGATCTGGCATAGTTTGTTGCTGTGCTTTGAGTCATTGTCCGGTTGTAAGAAGAAATTGACTACAGTCTAGTGAGGTCCACAAGGTATGGCATGGCATTATAAAATGTAGTTTTCCAGGCTCCTATTACACTGTATAAATCTGCTCCTTTACCACCAAAAAGCACCCCAGACCACCACATTGCCCCCACTATGCCTGACTGCAACTTCAATCACTCCTGTAGTAGCTTTTCATTAGGTCTGCCTCTCATGAATGTTCTTCTTTGTCATCCAAACAGCTCAAAACTTAGATTTGTGTGTCCATAACACTTTTTGACCACATTCCTCTGTCCAATGTCTAAGTTCTTTTGCCCATCATAATCTTTCCTTTTTATTTGCCAGTCTGAGATATGGCTTTTTCTGTGTAACTCTGCCATTGGAACAAAGCGTCATGCAAACACAGGATAGATAGTTGCTGATAATGAACCTCTGCACAGCAATGTAAATATTCCATTAACAATCAGCCTTTTCAGCTACAATAGTCATTTAGGACAAAAATGTCTACATTGTATTTCTCATCGATTTGAGGTTATTTTGATGAAAAAAAAATATTTTTCTTTTGAAAACAAGAAATCTTTGTGATCGCAAACGTTTGAATATTGATGACAAAAGAATTTATGACAAAAGAACCAACTTGAAAAATGTATTTATTTCTTATGAACTGCTTATGTATTCTTCATACTTCAGAGAAGCCACTATAGAGCATTGTTCTTCATCATCAAGGCAAGCTAAGTCTACAGTTAAACATTAACGCCAGTCGGGATAAACACCAAAAGTGCAGGCATTTAAGAGTTGCAAAATGTCCCTTTCCAATCCCAAGTTGCTTTGCAAAGTGAGAGACACACCGTTAATGATTTTGCTGGGAGCCCTAAACTCAACTGCTCATAAAATCATCAACCATAGCATAAAGGAACAAGGTTTTCCTGTCTTCAAAGATATTCTAAGGCATGGGGATTTCTATCATCCCTTGGCGACCCACTGTCCTCACTCCTCCATGCTCCCATAGATATTATAACTGTCAAGACGAATTCCCCCCAAAATGATCGCTTTGAGGATCAGCAAACATATTGGTCTTTGCATCTTTAAAGTCAATGCAACCAGAGTATTATTCCATAAAGACAAAAGACAATTTGCACGTTGATTACTGTTGACTGCCTTCATAAAAGGTGATGTTACAAAAACAGGTCCACAAAGACACTTCTTGTGAAGCAGGAAATACTGCAGTAAACGTCTAGACATGAAAAACCATTGTTTACAAGGCATGCTGTGTTTAAATTTTCGAATTTATTACATTTGGCCTCAAAATGTAAAGCATGACTAAGTGTAACCCCATAAAAGGTGCAGGGCACAGTGCGCATCACTGTGTAGTCAGCTTGTTACTTTCTTCATACATTGTAGATGCATATGAATCAAAACACACAATGTTGCTGTAGCGATGGGGAGCACTAAAATCATGTAACAATCTAAAGTCACCATGATCATGAGAATGACGTGTCTATAGGAACTTTATGACCAGCATGATTAGACTATCTATACTATAAGTGAGTAAAGCTTGGCGTGTCTGTCGCCAAGCCTTACTCTGCGCATGCGCGCGCAACCAGCGGCGGTTGGTTGAGCGCACATGCAACCGCCGCGGCACGAGCCGGCTGCCGGCTCGCTGCGGCGGTTACAAGATGCACACAGCAGCCGGGTAGAGGCTGCGCTCGCAGCCTCTACCCGGCTGCCGCGCGCATCCAACCCCCGAGCGGCGAAGGGAAAGGTCCCTCCGCCGCTCAGGGGTTGGATGCGCGCGGTAGCCGGGTAGAGGCTGCGCTCGCAGCCTCTACCCGGCTGCCGAGCGCATCCAACCTCCGAGCGGCGCCGGGGAAGTGAAAGTTTCCCCACTTCCGCTCTTTGAAGGACCCAAGCCCGGTCACGTGACCGCGGCTTGGGTCCTTCAACGAGCGGAAGCGGGAAACTTTCACTTCCCCGGCGCCGCTCGGAAAGGTAAGTATGGGGCGGCTGGGGGGGCAGTATCCATGAGCTGGGGGGCAGTATCCAGGAGCTGGGGGGCAGTATCCATGAGCTGGAGGGCAGTATCCAGGAGCTGGGGGGCAGTATCCAGGAGCTGGGGGGCAGTATCCACGTGCTGGGGCAGTATATCCACGAACTGGGGCAATATCCACGAGCTGGGGCAATATCCACGAGCTGGGGCAGTATCCACGATCTGGGGCAGTATCCACGAGCTGGGCCATATATCCATGAGCTGGGGCAGTATATCCACAATAGACTGCCCTCTGGGCAGGCTTTCCACCTTGTGGTATAATAAACACATAGCAGAGTTTTCTGATCCACTTGTATCACTTATATATTTATATATATACACTATACATGGCGGATTAAGCGCTGCTCAGTGTGCAGCGTTCATATACATTCACATTCCACGTGGTAGCATGTACGTGCGCTGCCCATCATCATGTAGAACTCATACCTGAAAATCATGGTGGATGATCTGCTCTGGCTACTCTAAAGGGGTTATTCAGAGAGCACCGAAATGTCACCGACATTTCGGTGCTCTCTCGGTCCCTACTCTTCCCTTCACTTCAGGGAATCAAAGTTCCCCACTGAATGCTGAATTCACCGCAGAGTCCCTGAAGCGCAGGGAAAACCCGCCGAAAACTCACCGAAAACCCGCCGGAGCCACCACAAAAAAAACACCTAACATGTCCATGTAATTGGGCAGACTAGATGGGCCGAAAGGTTCTTATCTGCCGACATTTTTCTATGTTTCTATGTTTCTATGTCTGAAAAAGCTGCCGAGCCGCTGTGCACAGCGCAGACCAGCCACCAGAAAAAGCCGTTAAGCTAACGAACAGAGTAAATTTTTTTTAAAAACAATACGATTGAAAGTGGCAAATTTGAAACGCTGTTTGCAAAGAAAAAACTACTCAACGAAAATGTCTGGAATTTACATATAAGGTCCTATGAATGATAATAAAAAGGGATGTTACAGAAAAAATAAAGAACGGTTTTATAAAAGAAAAAAAGAAGAAAAATGACTAAAAGATCCTAAAAAAAAAAATCAATAAATAGACTTTTTACTGCAGATTAAAATAATAAATGGTTTATTAGATATTGGATTAAAATGGGAATATTTTTAACATTGAAGCCTATGGGATTCGCCTGAATAAACCTGCCAAATGAAACCACCGAACAGCAGGGCAGTTGGACAACTTTTCTCTGCTGTTCGGTGTTCTTTGAACAGATTAAAAAATTACTTCTCTATGGGGATTTCACTGCCTTCGAACAGGCACCGTACATGCAGGCAATTTGCCAAAATTTGGCGAACTGCCTGCTCTCTGAATAGCAGTTCGGTGACATTTCGGGGTCAGATCGTCTCTCTCTGAATAACCCCTTATGCCTTAGCTAGGTTTGAACACTTTAAAATGCATCTGTGTTGTGTTACTTAGCTACAGGGTGCCGTAAAATAGCATTGGCACAGTCATCCGAGGTCCTATCAGAGCTGCCAATTTTTCTGTCTTGAAGAGCTGGCCTATAGGAGACAGGCAAGGGTGGAGTCCAGCAGAGAGCATGGCGGATGTACTTTATCACGTCAGTCAAACGTTTGTTTTCTATAATTACACAGCTTCAAAATATATATACAGGGTTATTCAAAGAGATTTGAAAAGTCACCGCATGTTCGGTGACTTTTCGCTCTCTTCAATTCGGTTTGTTTTGCCGATCCCATTTCTGTGACCCTGCGGTGTATTCAGCAAACACCACAGGGTCCCCGAATTGCAGGGAAAAGCTGCCGCAAACCCGACGAAAACTAACCGCAAAACCCAGCGAATGCACACCGAAAACCCCCAAAAACATCTAGATTAACCTGCCGAAAACCACAGAAAAACCCGAACAGGAGCCGATCGCAGCCTTCGACACAGCAGAAGAGGCAGTGAATAAATTAGCGAAACAGTTTGTATGAATGTGTGAAAGTGAAACGCTGTTTGCAAAGAAACTACTGAGCGAAAATGTCTGAAATTTGCATATGAGGTCCAGGGAATGAAAATAAAGAGGGCTGTTACAGAAAAAAGAAGAAAACTTTAAAAAAAAAAATCGGACTTTTAAAAAAATCCAGAAAAATGCTTAAAATATCCTAAAAAATCTATAAATAAAGAGACTCTTTACTGCAGAATTTTATAATGAACGGTTTATTAGATATTGAATTAAATAAATAAATAAATAAAACGGGAATATTTTTAACATTGAAGCCTATGGGATTCTCCTGAATAAATTTGCCGCATGAAACCACCGAATGGCAGGGCATTAGGGGAACCTTTCACTGCTGGTTTGTGTTCTCTGAATAGCGAAGCAGTGCTTTTTTATGGGGATTTCTCTGCCCTCGAACAGGCACCGAATGTTCAGGCAATTCGCTAGGATTTGGCGAATTGCCTGCTCTCTGGATAGCCGAATGGCCAGGAAAGGTAACCGAACGCTGATTTTCAGCGTTCGGATACCTTTCTCAAGCAATTCGGATCTCTTTGAATTACCCTGATAGTTTCTCTCTTCCATTTACATTTACGAGTCACAATGTCAATTTCCATTCAATATTTTTCTTCCTCATTTTCTAGATTTACATCTGCAGTAAACAAACAACTGAGGTTGTTTTTAACTCTTATGACTTTTAGCTTTCATACTTTAAATTTGTTGTACAGTTAGTTTCTTTTTTGTCTTCACTTTTCTAGGGATCTGCTGTATTTTTAACCCCTTTACAACCATAATCAAGTATTCTCAATCTTCAAAAGCTCCTGTAGGTGCCTAACATTGGGTAAACTCTGTTTTTTTTCTGGATTGATGCAATGGAATTTTGTTCATTGCAAACAAATTGCGTCTCCAGAACGTGTACCCGAAGTTGCAGCATATTTATTTATTTATTTATAAAGGATTTTACCAGGAAGGATACATTGAGATTTCTCTCGTTTTCAAGTATGTTCTGGGTTCATCAAACATTGCAGCCGAGTTCCTGCAGCTCAAGGAACTGTTCTATGGGTCCCTAAAGGACACAGACAGGGTTATTCAAAGAGATCCGAATGTCTGCCGAAAGGGAACCGAATGCTGAAATTCAGGGTACGGTTAACTTTCCTGGCCATTCGACTATTCAGAGAGCAGGCAATTCGCCAAATGTTGGCGAATTGCCTGCACATACGGTGCCTGTTCGAGGGCAGTGAATCCCCATAGAGAAGCAATGCTTCGGCTATTCAGAGAGCAAAATCCAGCAGTGAAAAGTTGCCGAATTGCCCTGCCATTTGGTGGTTAATTCGGCAGGTATATTCAGGCGAATCCCATAGGCTTCAATGTTAAAAATATTCCAGTTTTAATTCAATATCTAATAAACCATTCATTATAATATTCTGCAGTAAAAAGACTATTTATAGATATTTTGGGATATTTTAAGCATTTTTCGGGATTTTTTTGCCAAAACTTCTTTTCCGATAATAATCAATTTTTTTTATATTTTTTGAAACGTTTTTTCTTTTTTCTGTAACAGCCCTTTTTATTATCATTCCTTGGACCTCATATGTAAATTCCAGACATTTTCACTCAGTAGTTTCTTTGCAAACAGCGTTTCACTTTTCAAACATTCAAGCAAACTGTTTTTTATTTTTTCAATGAAATCGAACCGAATTGGGGAGAACAAAAAGTCACCGAATGTGCGGTGACTTTTCGATTCTCTTTGAATTACCCTGAGAGTCTGCCTGTGTCTCACAGACAAATGCTGCCTGTGCACTTGAAAAAAAGGTAAAAAAAAATAAAAGTGCATCTCCGGCATCCTGTCATTTTGTAATAATAAATAATTTATTCATCACGGGTAAGGCCAGTGTCAGACGAGCGCACTAGGTGAGCCCGAACTGACCAGGGGTGGATCCAGACACAGGTTCCGGGGGGGGGCACTCTACCAGTTTTGGCTAAGAGCTGGTGTTGGGTTAGCAGTGACAGGCAGAGACGTGCCTAATGGAAAGCTGTGCTCATTACACTCTCTCTCCCCAGAACATTGCACAGGGTCTGTCATCATGTGGGCTCATGAGTCCTTTTCATAACCCTTTTAATAAGATGGGCCCAGGGTACCCCCTTGTATGGGGCCCATCAAGGGGTCCATCACCCACTCATGGCAGCTGAGGCTGCTCCGCAGCACAGAATGTCCCTTTGGCAAACGTGGGAAACTGCTGATCACTTTAAAAGATACTGTACATTACTGACACACTGCATATTACAGAGCTCCACAGCAATAAAACTCACAGTAATGTGCAGTGTGTATGAGTGTATCAGAGCTCCAGAGCAATAAAACTCACGCTCATAAACACTGCACACTCCAGTAAGTTTTACTGCTCTGGAGCTCTGTGATACACTCATACACATCGCACATTCCAGTATCACAGAGCTCCACAGCAATAAAACTCACAGTAAGGTGCGGTGTGTATGAGCGTATCACAGAATCCACAGCAATAAAACTCACTAGTATGTGCGGTGTGAATTAGCGTATCACAGAGTGCCACAGCAATAAAACTCACTGTAACGTACTGATGGTTTATTCATTCTCCCAGCATATCGTTATTTTATTAACCCCCAGCATATCAATTGTAGGTCCCCCAACTCCCCCCCTGCATATCAATTGCAGGCCCCCCCAACTCACCCCCAGCATATCAATTGCAGACCCCCGAACCCCCAGGATATCAACTGCAGGCCCCCAACCCCCCCAGCATATCAACTGCAGGCCCCCAACCCCCCAGCATATCAACTGCAGACCTCCAACCCCCCCAGCATATCAATTGCAGACCCCCCCAACCTATCAATTGCAGACCCCCAACCCCCAGCATATAAATTGCAGGCCCCCCAGCATATTAATTGCAGACCCCCAACCCCCCCAGTATATCAACTGCAGACCCCCAACCCCCAGCATATAAATTACAGACCCACAACTCCCCCCCCAGAATATCAATTGCAGACCCCCCCAACCTCCCCAACATATCAATTACAGACCCCCAACCCCCAGCATATAAATTGCAGGCCCCCCCAACATATCAATTGCAGACCCCCAACTCATCCCCCAGCATATCAATTGCAGACCCCCCAATCCCCAAGCATATCAATTGCAGGCCCCCCCAATCCCCCCAGCATATCAAATGGAAGGCCCTCAACCCCCCCCCCCCACCCAGCATATCAATTGCAGACCCACGCACACACACTATCTGCCTGTTATTTACTTACAGGTTGGAATCCCTGTCTGTCTCCCGGCTGCTCTCCGTCCACTCCCCCTCCCTGCACGTGCAGGACACTTCCAGCACACAGGGGAGGCTCTGCATCATGCAGCTTTGGAGGAGGAAGGGGCGGAGCCATCATGTCCCCATGTGAGCTGCTGGGCTGGCAGCCTCTTCCTCTCCCCCGTGCAGACTTCATATCCAGCGCAGTCTGTGATCCCACACGCTGCCAGGTAAATGGGAGACCCAGTGCCCGAACCCTGCCTGGGCTGCAAGGCCAATCCGGGCCCCCCAGTTGCCCCCCCCCCTGGATCCGCCCTTGGAACTGACGTGACGTCCGGCGTCCGTCGCAGCTTTGCAACGCTGCGACGGGGCCAGCCACACGTTGTTGTGCGCGCACGAATTGTGCACGCAACAGCGGCTGTGCTGAGTCCGTGCAGCAGGCCTCTCCGTCAAAGCGCTAGGCCGCGCATTGATGGAGCTGGATCCTCCATAGGAAGATTGAGCCTTGCAGCGCTGAGCGCACTAACTGCGCTCAGCGAGGTGGCCAGACGGGCGTCGAGTGGAAAGAACATCCACTCTCATGTACCTTCCGCTCTCCAATGACGCTCGTCTCTGACCCCAGCCTAAAAATTGGGCTGTAATTTAAAGTTTCCTTCAAGATTTATACAGTTCTCCAACTGCTGTATTGTTTTAAACGACAGCTAAAAAAATGTGCCAAACAAAAGGCGATTTACGTTGTACCTCACCCATCTCTTATGTGATTTCATATTTTTTTTGTAATATATTAAGCTAGTGAAGCAATTATTAACATCTACGGGAAAGGGTTAATCTGACAAAATAATCTCCTTCAAAGAAGAAGTTCAAAACAAAACAGTGTATGCTCTAGCAGTTACTAAATAACTCATGACATCCCACAGCATTGGCAGAAAGCTTGTGTCTATATTTTTTTGACATTTTGTCATTTTGCTCTTTACCTCTTCCTCTAAAACACGGTTTCCATCTTCAAATCATAACTTTAATTTCATTTAGCCATTTTATTCCTCTCGGCGTGATAAGCACTAATTTGGCTACGTCTTAAAGATAAACAGTAAATTCCTCTTAAATCAAACCCTGTTTGTTTAACATTCTTTGCAGACAGAGCATGCAGAAGAGTTTCATGAGAGATAAAAAATATGGGGTAGAGAGGAAGGATACCTTGTATTGCGTGATGTTTACAGAGATAACATTTTTGGAATAGGGCTTATATGTTATCGCTTCACATAGTACATGTTAGGGAAATTCCTTCCTGCCTATCAAATCTATGTAACGCAGGCTGCGATCTGACAGAAAGCAGGGATACGAATGGGAGGTGAAGAAAAATTAAAATGGAGATAGATGGATTTCCCCAAACTAGGCCCCTCGTCTTCCAGGATTCAATACAAGCTGGATTCGCTGCGAAACATAAGTTTCCCTGTCTTCCATTATGTAACACAACAAGTACCTCATTCAATCACTAGTGTCCTCTTCTACCATTAAAACAGATTCCGAGGTTTACTTCTTTCCATCAAAACAGAGATGTGTCTTGCATGAGTAGGACGTACGGGTTTATTCGCTAAACAGGGTAATAGGGGGTGCATTATTGACGTGGGAATTCCAAGCCAGAGGTACAAATAATAGCCGAGCTGGAAAAAATAGTTTAAAGGTTATTTCGTAATTGATCCGGAAATTTCAAATGTCAAAGGGAAATAGAATTTGAATAAAAACAATGTTTGACACGGCTTAAATTTAGCAAATCGCTTTTTTTCTGGGAAATAAAATATTGATATAATTATATGGGCCCTATTGCAAGGGAGACAATAAGGTCAATGAATGAGTGGTTAAGTATAAAGCCCCCATTTGTTAATCATAATGGATCTTCTACTACTCCAGCTGTGCGGCAAACCTCGTTTGCAGTTTGGTTGTTGTGGCAAGTCGCTGTAAATTAATGCTTCCTATACTTTGAATAGGAAGTGATAATTTGCAGGCAGCTGGAAAATAACAAGCGATTTCAAGGTTTTGCATTTGCAAATTCACTAAATACAAAATAAAACCGCTGTAGTCAACTCTGGTCCTACAGTGCAGAGGATGGCCTGGTCTGCTGCCTCTTGCAGGAGAAAACCGCTAGTTCCCAGTGTCTTCTGCTGACCCAGCACAACGTCTCTTGTTCTCAGTGTACTTCTGCTTGTGGTGAATGCGGTGCGCCATTCTGTACCAGGGACCCAGATGTCGAGTTTTCAAAAACCTTTTTTGTGTGCTAAGTGATTTTACTAAAGCAAAATCACTTAAAGGGATACTATATGGTTAAAAGGAGTGCGGGGAACAGAGAGATTACAAATTAACCCAACGTGACCCCACCACATCTCATTCCCATTTTAACCCTTTAGTTTAATTTTAAACTTACTTTAATCCAGCTGTAGGCTGCCTCAGAAGAGGTCCACCTGTGACATGCAGCTGGTACCTGCAAGCTGCAATATATCTCATGACCGTGGAGGGCTGGCCATCAACCCAGCATCCAAGCCAGTGACTCTCAATGTCACAGCCCAAAGGTCCTGAAGCCTCAGAAACTGAGGCCACCATTCAGGTTCTGGACACAAGTAAGCTCCTGCTCTTGGATGGGAATATTACCCCTCCAAGAGCCCACCCCAGAGTGGAAGAAGGATGAGGGAAGTTAGAGGATGCAGTGTCCCTTAAACACTGTTTTCTTGCAGCTAGTATTTTTTTCTTTACAGAATTGGATGGGTGCCATTTATTCTTAAGAGGTGTGGCCACTATACCTCACGGCTCATTCGGTAACCATACTGGCTCGCTTGGAATAAGGCCCATAGTGTCAACACCAGCCCATCTATCATCTAGTTCAGGGCTAAAAATTTCAGGTACTGAGCTACTAGCCAGGCCTCATAAGTTACTCGCCATCAATTAACCTTCCTAACCCAGTCCCATACTGGCCATTTTCCTTGCGGTGATAGAGCAGTGACCCTATCTAAAGTATATATGGCATTGAAGAGGTGTTTGTTTCAGTAAATCCTGTCATACGCTGAATCCATTCAATGGATGATGGGTATTATACAGAGGGGGTCTGGAATTAGAGACCCCCTCTGATTCCGATTAACCCCTCACCATCCAGGACAGATGGTGAGGGTTTAATCATTACATGTAGCCCTGCAGGCTTCTTGTATGTGAAGCTTGCAGGGTTTTCCACATGGTTCAAGGCTGAGTGATGCTCTCTGCATCACTCAGCCCTGAACTTACCGCAGCGTGAGGGTGGTGAGACCATTCTAGGCCATGTAAGCCCCTGTGCTGCCCATGAGATACAGGCATCTAAGCATTATCTCCAAATGTTACTGTCACTGACAGTTGTCAGTGTTAAATAAAGTTGTGCGGTGATGTCACCACGAGGCATTTGAAGCCCTGGACCTGGCAGAATCGCCAAGAAAAAGCTAGATGGCACCCGCGACGTGGCAGGTGAGCTTACACTTTAATGGCCATTCAAGTAAACTAAATCCTCTGTGTTTTGTTTCCCATGGAATTACAGGGGTAAGCGCAGATGACAATATTTTTTCTTGTTATGTTTTACATATGAAGCAGGCTGGATACTTCTGGTTCACGCAGCCGTCCTGTTAAGGAATGGGTGCAAAACCGTTTTTTTCTGCAAGCATATTTATTTTGTTGTATCCCCAGCCAGGTCATCATTGCAGCTGCCCTTTTTCATGTTTTTCTTTTTAATCCCAAAGTGGAATTGTTTCTGGAGGGTATAAATGGAGACCCACCAGTCTCTCTCATGAATGAAATGCAGCATGAGCATATGTGGTTGCTTAGTAAGCAGCACATGGTTTCATTAGGTAGGACTCGCCTGACCAGAGGTGCCATTACATCAGTGACGTGCGGTGAGGTCAGTGGCTGGTGAGGCACTGGCTATTATCAGAGCCAGATATACACAGGTTACTTAGGTTCAGGTTCAGTGCTCCCCAGGATCTGGCTGCTCTCAGCTCCCCAGGATCTGGCTGCTCTCATTGCTCCCCAGGATCTGGCTGCTCTCATTGCTCCCCAGGATCTGCGTCATCCTCCAGGCAGCCGAGTGTCATGCTGAGGCCACACCCCAAGCACAGCCCTGCGCCCACTGCAGGGGCGGATCCAGAGACTAGTCTCAGGAGGGGCACTGACAGAAAATAAGGTGTTTTAGCAGAGAGCCCGACTCACGAGAATTTACAGAGGGCCTGGCTCACAGGAGCTTACACTCTAGAGGAGCAGAGGGCCTGGCTCACAGGAGCTTACAATCTAGAGGAACATAGGGCCTGGCTCACAGGAGTTTACAATCTAGAGGAGCAGAGGGCCGGGCACCCAGGAGCTTACAATCTAGAGGAGCAGAGGGCACCCAGGAGCGTATAATCTAGAGGAGCAGAGGGCACCCAGGAGTTTACAATCTAGAGGAGCAGAGGGCACCCAGGAGCGTATAATCTAGAGGAGCAGAGGGCACCCAGGATCGTATAATCTAGAGGAGCAGAGGGCACCCAGGAGTTTACAATCTAGAGGAGCAGAGGGCACCCAGGAGCTTACAATCTAGAGGAGCAGAGGGCACCCAGGAGTTTACAATCTAGAGGAGCAGAGGGCACCCAGGAGTTTACAATCTAGAGGAGCAGAGGGCACCCAGGAGCTTACAATCTAGAGGAGCAGAGGGCACCCAGGAGTTTACAATCTAGAGGAGCAGAGGGCACCCAGGAGCTTACAATCTAGAGGAGCAGAGGGCACCCAGGAGCTTACAATCTAGAGGACCAGAAGGCACCCAGGAGCTTACAATCTGGAGGAGCAGAGGACACCCAGGAGCTTACAATCTGGAGGAGCAGAGGACACCCAGGAGATTACAATCTGGAGGAGCAGAGGACACCCAGGAGTTTACAATCTGGAGGAGCAGAGTGCACCCAGGAGTTTACAATCTAGAGGAGCAGAGAGCACCCAGGAGTTTACAATCTAGAGGACCAGAAGGCACCCAGGAGTTTACAATCTGGAGGAGTAGAGGACACCCAGGAGCTTACAATCTGGAGGAGCAGAGGACACCCAGGAGTTTACAATCTGGAGGAGCAGAGAGCACCCAGGAGTTTACAATCTAGAGGACCAGAAGGCACCCAGGAGTTTACAATCTGGAGGAGCAGAGGACACCCAGGAGCTTACAATCTGGAGGAGCAGAGGACACCCAGGAGTTTACAATCTGGAGGAGCAGAGAGCACCCAGGAGTTTACAATCCAGAGGACACCCAGGAGCTTACAATCTAGAGGACCAGAAGGCACCCAGGAGCTTACAATCTAAAGGACCAGAAGGCACACAGGAGCTTACAATCTAGAGGACCAGAAGGCACCCAGGAGTTTACAATCTGGATGAGCAGAGAGCACCCAGGAGCTTACAATCTGGAGGAGCAGAGGACACCCAGGAGTTTACAATCTGGAGGAGCAGAGGACACCCAGGAGTTTACAATCTAGAGGAGCAGAGAGCACCCAGGAGTTTACAATCTAGAGGAGCAGAGGACACCCAGGAGCTTACAATCTAGAAGAGCAGAGAGCACCCAGGAGTTTACAATCTAGAGGACACCCAGGAGCTTACAATCTGGAGGAGCAGAGGACACGCAGGATTTTACAATCTGGAGGAGCAGAGGACACCCAGGAGCTTACAATCTAGAGGAGCAGTTTACAGACTCATATCTGAGAGGTTTATTACTGTGCAGCTCTAGCTTTCTTATACACCCTGGAGGAAGGATCAAACTCTCAGGGACCCATTACTTACCTCCCTGGTGTCCCTGCATGGAGGCTCCAGCACCTCTCTCCTCTGACCCTGTTGCTCAGTGCAGCCTCAGATCCAGCCCTTTCCTTCCATGCCTGCCTGACAGCCACAGGAGACAGGCTCAGCCACATGGTCACCGGGAAAATGATCACCACGTGACATGCCTCTGACACATGACTGGGAGGGGCAATCCTCAGTGCTTCTGCGCAGTGTGTGCCTCTGCAAATCACCATGTCTGCATTCACTGCACACATCGTGATTTCAGTTCTGGAGGTCAGCCTGGCATCTGCACTGCTGGGGGGGGGGCAATTGCCCTGTTGCCCCCCCTGGATCCGCCCCTGGCCCACTGACTGTGAGAGACAGCACCGTCACATGACTGTCCTGCGCCAATCAGTGCATGGGAGGCCTGCCTCCCATGCACCATGCAGGCGTGTTTTGAATGGCTTGAACCAATGGCGGTTTCCCGTTGGTCTAAGTTATTCCATTGCTCTCCCAGTGCCTCTGAGGCACTGGGAGAGCAATGTTCAGGAACTGGGCAGTGCTCGGACGTCTGTTCATTAAACAGACGCGCCGTGCTTCACACTTCTTGACAGCCTATGCAATTTGCGATGGCGGGGGAACGAAGAGTGGGTGAGTTTTTTTTATTTTATCAATTCAGCAGCACTTAATGGCAGGTGAGGCTCTGACTCACCTGCCGCCCCTGACCGCACGTCCCTGCATTACATGGCAGGTGAGCTAACACTTTAATGGTCGTTCAAGTAAACCAAAACCTCTGATTGTGTTTTGCTTCGCATGGAATTACAGGGGTGAACGCAAATGACAATCTATTTTCTTGTTATGTTTTATACATGGAGCCGGCTGGATACTTCTGTCCCATGTAGCCGTCCTGTTGGGGAATAGGCGCAAAACCGTTTTTTCTGCATGCACCTAAGAACTATGCCCAAATGTTACTATCACTGACAATTTTCAGTGTTAAATAAAGTTGTGTGGTGATGTCACCACGAGGTGTCTGAAGCCCTGGACCTGGCAGAATCGCAAGGAAAAAGCTAGATGGAGCGTGCATGTAATAAGAAGGTTCTACCTTCCATGCCGCTAGCAGGGGTCCTAAAGCAGACACTGTTGGCTCCGTGGCCCGTGAGCCGCCACTGTCGGCTATGCGAGCCACCTGAGGCTCGCAAGCCGTGTAATGAGGAAAACGGAGCTAGCTGGAGGTCACAGAGCTACGCTGCAATAAAACTCACATATTGTAAGGTGTGTATGAGCGTATCACAGTGCTCCACAGCAATAAAACTCAGTAATATGCAGTGTGTATGAGCATATCACAGAGCTACACAGCAATAAAACTCACAGAAATGTATGGTGTGTATGAGCGTATCACAGAGCTCCACAGTGCAGCATCATTGTTCACTTTATAATTGAAAAGTGAACAATAGTGCTGTATTAGGAAAATACAATGAAATTAGAAAAAAAAGGATATTATATATATCCCCTGTATCTCCTCCATAGGGACAAATAGGGCATTCTCTGCCTGGCAGGAGGGGAACTCCCACATCTGGCATCATCAAGCCCACGCGCGATGATGCCAGTGGATGGGGGATAGGCCCCGCAGGTGTTGGCTCCCTGCATGAAAAGTTTGCGATCGGTGCCAGGTTGGCACCAATTAGCGGAACTTCCGCCATGGACTGCAGACGTCCTCCGCATCCTAGCAGAGGAGCGTCTGCCCTGCCAGTAGGTGCCAGTACTGAGTAACTGCAGGAAAAAAGCCCTGGTTAGTGCTAGTGTCAGCATGAAGCCGACACTATCACCTGAAAGGGAATGCCAGTGATGGCTCCATGCTGACACTGGCATTCTAATTGCAGCTCAATTTTCGTCCTCTTCCAGTTTCTACACGCAAATTGCAAGAGGGCGAGTGGAAATTTTGACCCCTGATCTACATATTTCCCTGCATCAATTTATTTTATTGTTTGTTTTTCTTCAAAAATGGAACACTGATTTCCTGAGATTTAGGGAGAGGGGAAGACTATTCACTGTGTTTTATCAGTATTACATTCAGCCATTTATACGTGTTCTTCTCCAATCCAGCAATTTGTGCACACTGATGAAATTCTGCCGTTCAATGGGTTTACATGAATTTATTCCATTTCGCTGCCACTTTAATTTGGACTCATTTAAAAATGGATTTCAGAGCAGATCCTGTCAAGGGAAGGCTGGCCTTTCTGTCGTGACAGCAGCTTCGAAGAAGGCAATTACTTCCATCATCTGAAGAAAAACAAGCATATACCTTCTTTGTATTGAAAAAAGGAATTCTCTACAGTGTGAATAATTGCAAAAACACAATGATCATGCATATTAAAAAAACAAGATTATTCAATTGCAAAACATTTCTGGGCATTGTACATGACTTATAGCAGAATTGTGTTTTCTGCTTCGTATATACACTATATTGCCAAAAGTATTCGCTCACCTATGCATGGGTGAGCGGGTGAGTCTTACGTGTCATAAACATTAGGATTATTAATTGTCGGGAAATAAAAGGAACCTTCAAATAGCTTCTATTTGCTTTTTGTAGTGGTGCTTGAGTCTATAAATATGTCTCCTCAGTTTCTTAATTCCCTTGACTACCAAGTTGTTTTTCATAAAACCACTGCCAGGACCCATTCGTATTTATGGAAAACAAAGTTGCATTATCCATACAATCAAAATGTGCACAATCACAAAAGCACGTTTTAAATTTCTATTTGACAGGCAAATGTCACTATCTGATGTCCAAAAAGTGCTGCTACATCTGCATGACACAACTTGGGCTCTTGTTTTTTGTTTTTTAAATGAAGAAAATAAAATGAACCAGCTGTTAACTGTTTTGCAATTATGGCTGTCATGCCCAAGGTGCTAAAACCCTTTGGGCCCATTCATGAATTACATTTGCAAAAAACTAAATTCCGTTGCTCCAAAATGACACCACATTGACCATACTCGATTTTGGGGCGCCAGCAGGTGCCTTGCAGAACAAGTATACTCTATCTTCGACATGAAGGGGTTAAAGGTACAGTCTATCTAGTATAAGGCTGCTGTCAGACGAGCGTAGTGTTCACGTCCGTGATTGCGCCTAAAAGTACGTCCGTGATAGCATGACAGGAAGCCCATCGGAGCCCGTTACACGAAGTACGTCCGCACTGAACTGCGGACGCACAACGGCCGCGGCCCACGGACGCAAGGCAGGCAAGAAAGTACAACCCCTAGAACAGCCGCACAAAGTGCGCTGCGTCCGCAACGTCCGCATAGCTTTGTGTGTGAGTGATGGAACGTGGTCAGACGGACGGCATTTATACGTCCAGCATTTTTCACGGACAAAATGGTTTTGCATTTTAATTTATTTTTCCCTCCTATATCCGTCAAAAATAACTTCAGTGAAAAAACGGACTGTGTGGCCACTACTGCGTCATCCGTACTGACGATGTCCGTACTGCACGGACGTACAGTCCGTAGAAATCACGCTCGTCTGACCCTAGCCTAAAACTGCATCATAAGTCTTGCCAAATAATGACATTCTTTAACCTTTTCAGTGGAATAAAAGTGAAGCCTACCCTTCCTTTGTGCTATACAGCTGAGCTGTAACTATACAGCTGAGCTTCTAACTTCCTCTATCACTCTGTAACCTGATCTGAACTACTCCATGCACACAACTCAAAATCCTACATTCACCTGCTGAGCAAATAAATTAACTCAGTACAGGCAGAATATAAGCAAATAGAATCAATTACAAATTTACTCTTGTGCCTTTAACCCAATAAGGACCAATGACGTACAGGGTACATCCTGAGACAAATGTCCCTTAACCCTTTCGCTGCTGAGGCATTTCACGCCTCTGTGCTGTGCTCATTTTTACCTGTTTCGCTCATCATGTTTAAACACGTTTTGAAGGCTTATTTTAGTATATGACCCAGACATATTATATATCGTTCTTTCCGGCAGACTCGGCAGATTCATAACATGTCATTATTATATGTATACGTCATGCCCTGTCTGTATAATATAACAAAAAATGCAATAAAATTAGAATTTTCAATAATTCACAACGTGTAAAGTGTTTTTTTTCACATTTTAACATGCGAGCAATTGCGGTTATATTTTGTATGGGGTGCGCTTGTTAAAAAAATTAGAAATGGGGTCTCGTTGCATTTTTTTGGGGGGAAAATTATGTGATTTTTAACGAACGCACCCCAAACAAAAATCGTTAGTACAGCATCATTGTTCACATTATAATTGAAATGGGAACAATATTGCTGCATTAACAAAACAAAAAAACACAAAAAAACTTGTTTATTTTTTTTTAAATAATTTTTTTAAAATATTTTTTTAATTTTTAATTTATTTTGTTTTAAAAAACATTCTACATGGTCATGTTTGGTATCATTGGAAAGGCCATGCTCTGGCCGATCCAAGAATATCAAACATTAACACCTAGGTGCCACGGATCGGGAGATAGGGGGTTCATTGGAACCCCCTATCTCCACCATTGCTGGCAGCTAGGGGTTAACTCCAGGACTGGCGTCATCGTGCTATGCACGATGACGCCAGTCATCAGGGGGAGTTCCCAGAGCCTTGGCCGACATCCAAGGTGTCGGCCAGCTCCGGGAGAGGATCCGGCGCTTTTCGGCGCCGAATCGTGAACTGGCTCCCTAGGGGTTAATGTCAGCCACCGTTTGGAAGGGCAGGCTGTGCCCTTCCAAACGGTGCCTGCCTTAACCCTGTGGCCCCCAGCGATCGGGAGGGAGAGAGGTCCGAAGGACCTCCCCCCCTCCCTTACAGGCGTCTCCTCCGCACTCGTGGGGGGGCGCCTGAATTAGATGTCATCGTGCCACAGCGATGACATCTAATGGCCCCGCCGGGGTCCTGGAGTGCCGGGCTGACATCCAAGATGTCAGCCCACACCGGGGGGGCCAGCAATCGGCCGGAATCCCGGTCGATTGCCGCCTCCTGTGCATGGACGCGCTCAGCGCGCCTCCATAGCACAGGAGAACCACTTGGCAGGACGCGCTGAGCGTGTCCTTAGCAGCCAAGTGGTTAAGGACCAAGGACAGGCCCTGACTGGGACAATAAATAGGCCCGGGCATTTTGGACTGAGCAGCCCAATTTTGTTTTCTACACAGACACCGCACATTACTGTGGAGCTCTGTGATATCCTCATACACAACGCACATTACTGTGGAGCTCTGTGATACCTCATGCACATTACTGTGGAGCTCTTTGATACCCTCATGTA
The DNA here is from genome assembly GCA_009667805.1 of Leptobrachium leishanense. NCBI lineage: Eukaryota > Metazoa > Chordata > Amphibia > Anura > Megophryidae > Leptobrachium > Leptobrachium leishanense. The sequence continues at coordinate 105,964,614 of CM019065.1, forward strand.
CACCGCACATTACTGTGGAGCTCTGTGATACCTCATGCACATTACTGTGGAGCTCTGTGATACCCTCATGCACACCGCACATTACTGTGGAGCTCTGTGATATCTTCATTACACATTACTGTGGAGCTCTGTGATATCTTCATTACACATTACTGTGGAGCTCTGTGATACCCTCATGCACACCGCACATTACTGTGGAGCTCTGTGATATCCTCATTACACATTACTGTGGAGCTCTGTGATACCCTCATGCACACCGCACATTACTGTGGAGCTCTGTGATACCTAACCACAGAATCTGAAACAGTACAGGGACGCAATGTGATCTCCCTGACATTACAAGAGGGACAAATGCAGCATGTGGGTTTAAGTCATCTCCTAACCTCCATGCAGGCTTATTTGGAAAAACAACAGGATAGATACGTTTGGTCAAACAACTGCAGACATTGCTAGCTTGTTGCATTCCTCTTGCAGCTAACTGAACTCCTATGTATTCTCTGTCAGTGGTTTCTGCTATCATTACCTCTGCTGATAATATTTGCAGAGCTCCCTTCCTAAAATCAATCTAATCCTTTAACATTTAGAAAAATAATTAGGTTTAAATGTTTTTCCAATCACTAGCATGTTGTAATGACGTTATTCAGAATTCCACCATTCTCAACACTTACAGGGTTATCCAAAGAGATTCGAAAAGTCACCGCACGTTCGGTGACTTTTCGTTCTCTTCAATTCGGTTCCTTTTCGGACTTTTAAAAAAATTAAAAAAAAACAGAAAAATGCTTAAAGTATCCTAAAAAATCTATAAATAAAGAGACTTTTTGCTGCAGAATTTTATAATGAACGGTTTATTAGATATTGAATTAAAACGGGAATATTTTTAACATTGAAGCCTATGGGATTCTCCTGAATAAATTTGCCGAATTAAACCCCCGAATGGCAGGGCATTAGGGGAACCTTTCACTGCTGGTTTGTGTTCTCTGAATAACCGAAGCAGTGCTTTTTCATGGGGATTTCACTGCCCTCGAACAGGCACCGAACAGGCACCGTATGTTCAGGCAATTCGCCAGGATTTGGCGAATTGCCTGCTCTCTGGATAGCCGAATGGTCAGGAAAGGTAACCGAACGCTGATTTTCAGCGTTCGGTTACCTTTCTCAAGCAATTCGGATCTCTTTGGATAACCCTGTTACTGGGCACGTCAGCTGGCATCTGCAATGACGTAGGCTGTACTTGGCCAGCTGGGTGGATCCTAGGTTCTGGTGCCAGATTGTTTCAAGTCTCCTGGCTGGCTGTTGGAATCCCTCACAGAGGTGATGTCCAGTGTGTGACCTTTCCAGCGATACCACTCTTTAACCCCTTACATGCCGGGCCGCGAAACGGGATCGCGGATTTGTCCTGGAGGTGGATGACATCTTGGATGCCCACTGATGTCGTCCCGTATGCGCAATGATGTCAGTTTGGCAGTTAACCCCCTAGCTGCCAAGTGGAGCTAGGAGGGTCATTTGGACCCCTGTATCTTCCAATCAGTGAAAGCTAGAGGGTCGTGCTTGGTATCATTAAAAAGGCCAGAGCATGACCTTTCCAATGATAGCAAACTTGACTAGATGCGGTGTAAAAAGAATTGTTTTTAAAAAGTGTTTTTTTTAAAAAAAATCTTGTCTGTGTTGTATAATGAAACAGAACTTCAAATTGCGTTTAAACATGCTGAGCATAAAACGGTCAAAATTAACTCAGCAAACAAAGGTGAAATGGCTCAGCAGTGAAGGGATTAAAAAGCAAAAACATCAAAAATATTGGGTATTTTTAAAATCAGAACCAAATTTATAAACTATTTAGCAGTTTTTTTTTAGATGGTTGTAGATTTTGGGGGTCAAAGTTCGAGAAAGTATCACGGTTATTCAAAGAGATCCGAATGGCTGCCGAAAGGGAACCGAACGCTGAAAATCAGCGTTCGGTTACCTTTCTTGGCCAGTCGGCTATTCAGAGAGCAGGCAATTCGACAAATCCTGGCGAATTGCGTGCACATACGGTGCCTGTTTGAGGGCAGTGAAATCCCCATGAAAAAGCACTGCTTCGGCTATTCAGAGAACACAAACCAGCAGTGAAAGGATCCCGAAATGCCCTGCCATTCGGTGGTTTAATTCGGCAGGTTTATTCAGGAGAATCCCATAGGCTTCAATGTTAAAAATATTCCCGTTTTAATTCAATATCTAATAAACCGTTGATTATAAAATTCTGCAGTAAAGAGTCTCTTTATTTATAGATTTATTAGGATATTTTAAGCATTTATCGGGATTTTGTTTAAAAAAAAATTCCGACTTTCTTTTTAACTTTACTTATTTTTTCTGTAACAGCCCTTTTTATTATCATTCATTAGACCTCATATGTAAATTTCAGACATTTTCGCTTAGTAGTTTCTTTGCAAAAAGCGTTTCACTTTTTACACATTCAAGCAAACAGTTTTTCTAATTTATTCACTGCATTCATCTGCGGTATCGGCTTTTTCCGACGGCTGCGCTGTGTGTGATCGGCTCCTGCTCGGGTTTATCCGGCGTTTTTGGCGGGTTAATCCAGATGTTTTTGCGGGTTTCGGTGTGCGTTTGCCCTCGTTTCACGTTGAGTTTCTGGCGGGTTTGCGGCAACTTTTCCCTGCAATTCGGGGACCCTGTGGTGCTTGCTGAATACACCGCAGGGTTGCCGAAATCGGATTGCCAAATCAAACTGAATTGAAGAGAACGAAAAGTCGCCGAACGTGCGGTGGCTTTTCGATTGTCTTTGAATAACCCTATATGTTTTTCTTCCATTTTTTTCATCATATTTCATAAAATGTTTATAGTAAATTATACGATATGATGAAAATCATGGAATCTTTAGAAAGTCCATTTAATGGGGAAAAAAAACTGTATATAATATGTGTGGGTTCCATAAATGAATAAAAGAAAATTAGAGCTAAACACAAACAGCGCAGAAATTTTAAAACAACAGTGGGTATTTTCGAACAGACAATGATAAAGCTTCCTTATTCTCTAGGGGGATAAAGTATTTTTGCCAATGGTAAACTCCAAAAACCTGCTTCTGCTTATGAGTCAAATAGCAGTGCACAGCAGAAGCAGGAGAAAGTTCTGATATGGTAAGGCAAATGTTTTTTGATCAGGAGGGAGTAGTGTGGACTCTCAAAAGGTAGGAAATAAATAATGGTTGTAAATCACGAAAAATACTTAATTAAAGTAAAGTTCAAAAATGACTAGACTGATCCTTTCATAGAATCATGACCTGTGATCAATTAGGTTGTGCAGTAGGTTTTTTTGCAGACTTTAATCATGACTGTACAGACAGGGCTGGGAAGACAAAGACAGAAAATGAGAAGGAAATGAGAAATCGATAGAAAAATCAAACAAGACAGATGATACTGGATTATTTCAAAACCATATAAAATCACATATTCTGTGAAATATTATTTTTCTGTACTTCCAAGCATCCCTGCCTAGGTTAATGCAATGCCAGACTTCATGGAAAAGACCCTGGGCTAAATTACAATCCTCACATTAAAACGGGGGCGCTAGGGATAAAAACTGCGCCGGCAGATTTCTCCCTAGTGCCCCTGTTTTAACAGGAGATTACAATGCAAGCGCTTAAAAAGCTGCCTGCATAGTTACCGGGCGCTAGCCCTGGGATCAGATGCCCGCGGCAGCGCTGAGCTCCGCCGCTCACATCCTCTCAAAGGAGTCGGAAGGACTCCATTGAGTTTCCCCCTGCCGGCCACATGACCTGCTGGATCCGGCAGGTCGGCGTAGTGATCAGCAGGGAGAGACTGGGGGACTTTTTCCCCCAGTCTCTCCCTCTTTTCCCAGCGACAGAGGAGGCGGATGGAGCCGCGGTCCTCATCGTGGGATACTAGGTGAGTATCTGATTTTTTGGGGGGATTTCTGTTGGTGCTAACGGATTTTGCACCAGTGGAATCCGTTAGCACCAGGTCCAGGCTGTGGTTAAGATTTTGTTAACCGCAGCCGGACGTTAATTAGTGCTAGGACTTTGTAATCCTAACGCTGATTAACACTTTTGCGCTCCCCATGTTACGTATAGGGAGCGTAAAGTACAGTAACCTCGCGCTGAAAAGCGCAAGCTACCAAACGCAAATGGGTTACTTAACCCGTTAGCGTTTGGATTTTAATTTGCGGTGGCCACGAGGGCTATCGTTAGCACCCAGTGTGTAATGTGGCCCCCTGATCTGCTGGAAACTGCATTCTCTGCTGGTGTTAGTCACAAATAATCCTTTATTATGAAGATGTGACATTGTTTAAATAAATACCAAACATTTCTCACCAGGTGATGCTGGGTTCTTAGGCAAGGCTACCAGACATTTTTGGATAAAGGGCTTGTGCATGAATGGGTTAACTGTTAAAAAATACTGAGTTAGAATCAGTGTCTACATTGTGGGAATGTAACATGTAGAGTCAAGTGGCTCAGCTTCACTACTGACACAGCAGCCGGAGCTCTTCTTTACAAACACAATAGATTAAAGCAATCATCCTTTTAAAAATATATATATATTGATGTCGTGTCCCTTGAAAGTCATTACAGATAAGTGCCGTGCCTGAGAGGGTTTAGCAGATTGATAACCCGAGGGATATAAATAAATAAATACTAAGAATATAACACATTTAAAAATATAACAAACATAATCACAAAATTTAAAGCAAACTGGCACCAACATGAGACAAAATGTAATTCTCCGACGCCTAAGGCTGTGATTATGCCTCAATATAATTATATAAAGTGTCAGTGATAAAGTCGATTTAGCGGGATTATGCCTTTGGAATCACACATTTACCACTCCTTTAATGTGTTTATCCCAAAACATTGGAATTTCTTTTCCAGTATACCTCTTTGATATCTCACAAAAAACAGTACGCAAACATCAAATAAAAAACTGGTAAATTTTGTGATTCATTTTGCAAACACCAAGATGTCACTGTGTGCTTATGACCTGGGTGTTTTTGATTACTGAAGGTAGGCACAGGGAAGGGACGCAAAAAAACAAAAACCTAAGTACAATTTTTAAATTATTTTTTTTGACTGGGTAGCATAAAACATATTACATAAAGAATAAGATCTGGATTCTCTCACCAGCTATGATGTTATTATTGGCAACTGAATAGTATGTTTACTCAGGACTTCAATGGGAGAATGACTATCCATTTCTGACAACAGAATCCAGTTGTAGAATGCAATGATATAATCATTAAAAGGATCCTTTGAAGGTTTAGTTTAAATAAAAATACATTTTAGCTTCTATCAATCACGAGTCTCTTTAAATCTGTCAAAAGCTCAACAACTAATCACAATTTTTATCTTTTAATTTGAAAGCCATGCAGGTTCTGATTGTTTTCTGCTTCCTTATTTCTCTCGCTACACTCGCATCCAAAGAGGAGCAAAATCTGTTGCCTAAACATGAAATGAGCACGAAAAAATTGTTGTGAAGATTGCAAAGAAAAATGGAATAGAAGCTGTTGGTCAGGTTAAGGTTTAGGATTAATCTCTAATACTAACCCTAACCCTAAAATATGGCACAAATAATAACGCTACTTCTAGCCCTCACATCCGAAAAACGATGCGAGCATGAAGATAAACTGCATTGAAAAATTGATGTGACTGTGCTGATTTTTTGGACCGAAAATTAATTTAAATCGTCTGAGTTTAAGCTACAATTTTAAAACTGCAACTGTTTTACTATGTGGCCACAAGGAGCATAGCTAACGACAGGTAAGAGGCGCAGTGGCAGTAAAGAACAGGGATTAAATGGAAAGCGGTTTATAAAGAAAATGGAAAAGAGAAGACAACTGTTACTAATAATTTTGTCCACATTCATTGGTGGAATGACTAAAAATGTCTGGATCATCCTGAGTAGGGCCGGTTTAACGTAGGGGTGGATGGAGCGGCCGCTCCAGGCCCCTTCCTGTAAATAGGCCCACTGTCAGAGATATGTTTTTTCTTGTACGCACCTCTCAAGCCGTCCCTGCACTTAAGCCTGCCTCTCTGTTCTGGCTCTGCCCACCACAAAGCCCCCTCTCCATTGGCGTGCACATGGGGGTGTGCTGCATGCATCCAGGCACTCCCTAATGCCGCCCCTTATGTAAAATAAACCCTTAATGAGCTTGGAACGGCTGACTCACTTCCTTCCTGGTTGGTGAGTCACATGCTGCAGGACGCCGGAAGAGGCAACAGCTCTTCTGACCCCAGAATCATGTGCTGCCTTGTGCTGCCTGCTCCTCCTGCGTGCTGTGAGGAGGATGTGTAACCAGCCCCAGCTCAGCAGGATGGAGACCCCCATCCCACCAGGTCAGAAGGTGAGATACTGCCTGCCCTCTGTTCCTCTCCCCTGCACTACATGCCCCCCTTCTCTGTCAAGCTGAGCTAGTGACCCCTCCCCCCTCCTATGTATACCCCAGGGTCTGTCCAGCACAAGAAGCTGTGCTATGTGAGGGGTCTTCCTGTCCAGGATTAAACCCTGCTGTGAAGGAGAAGCTAGTTTTTAACCCTTGCAGCCAGGACCTGTATGCTTTACACTACGCTGATAGATCATGAAAGATCTTTGGACCAGCAGGACCATGGCATAAAAGCACAGCTGAGGTACACTGTAATGTGCTGCTCAGATGCCTGGTCCTGCAGGGGTTAAAAAACTAGCTTCTTCCCAGCAAGGTTTATTCCTTGACAGGAAGACCCCCTCACATAGTACATCTTGTGCTGGACAGATCCTCGGTATATAGATTAGATATAAATATAGATTTGTTTTTATATATTTAAATAAATTTAAATATTATGTAATCAATTGAATAATATTTAAATAGAAAACGAGAGAAATCTCAATGAATCTTTCCTGGTAAAATACTTTCTCAAAAAAAATAATATAGTATAGATTTGAAATTAAATTTAAATGCTTTTATATAGAACTTAAATAATAATAATATTTTTGTGTTTTATTGCAGTAGATTCTGTGATACGCTCATACACACCATACATTTCTGAGTTTTATTGCTGTGGAGCTCTGTGATACACTCATATACAACAAACATTACCGGGAGTTTTAGTGCAGTAGATTCTGTAATACACTCATACACACAGCTCTTTACGAAGAGTTTTATTGCTGTGGAGCTGTGGGATACGCTCATACACACAGCACATTACTGTGAGTTTTATTGCTGTGGAGCTGTGGGATACACATCGCTCATTACCGTGAGTTTTATTTCAGTAGATTCTGTGATGCACTCATACACACCGCACATTACTGAGTTTTACTACTGTGGAGCTCTGTGATGTGCACATACACAGCACACCTTACCGTGAGTTTTATTGCTGTGGAGCTTTGGGATACACTCCTAAACACTGCACATTACTGAGTTTTAATCCTGTGGAGCTCTGATTTGCTCATACACAGCACACATTACTGTGAGTTTTATTGCTGTGGGATACACTCCTACACGCCGCTCATTACAGCAATTCATTTTGTTTTTACTGTATATAAAGGCCCACCAAAATACTCGGCACCAGGCCTGTGATACTCTTAATCCGGCCCTGATCCTGAGAAAATAATCCGTGGAATATCTGAATATCTTGGCTATTGGTCATGGATTTCACAGTTTTACTAGCACTGGCTTTGTTTGTCATTGAGGTGGAATGTGAGAGACAAAGAGAGGATATATAACAGTATCACAGATAATATGATTTGAATGAATTCTTTAAAGAGACTAGATGGACAGACAGAGACTACTACGCAGACCCATCAGGTACATGTATAGATAGACGGACAGATAGACTTCTAGAGATATAAAGAGAGGCAGAAAGATTACATACATCGCTAGACAGACAGATTAGGTAAATGGATAGACAGACAGATAATGCACTTGGCTAGAGAGACAGATTAAGTATATGGATAGACAGATCGAGTACATGGATAGACAGACAGATTAAGTACATGGATAGACAGACAGATTGAGTACATGGATAGATAGACAGATTAGGTACACGGCTAGAGAGACAAATTAAGTACATGGATAAACAGACAGATTGAGTACATGGATAGACAGATAATGCACATGGCTAGACAAAGAGATTAAGTATATGGATAGACAGACAGATTGGAGTACAGATTGTAAATGGATAGCTAAATACAATAAACAGAGTACTCTATAAAATAGCAGTTTCCGTGGTCAGCTCAATGCAGTATTCTCCAGGGATGGTAATTTTAAAATGTCACAACCTTTATAATTCAGGTTAATACTTAACCTACATAAGTGGCTCGACACACTAGTAGCTAAAGTATGTAAACACATACTCAGCAACCCATCCAAATTTGTAGAAAGCAACAGTGTCAGATACCGGTGTACCTAATCATTTCCTGATTTTCGATCATCTGATTTCACCCACTTGTTACGTTTACATTGTGGAATAGCCGAAGCCAAGCTGAGTCACATTACGTGTGTGGGGAAATTGTAGGTGTGTAAAGGATACTGGGTCTGGTCTCTCTTCCTGTTCACTCACTCTGACGTGGGATGGTGACTCAAATTTCATCACTTTTACTATCCACGAATGTTTTTACATGTACACCAAACATATGATATCTACCGGGAATACAAGGGCTGTGCTCCACCCCCACACAAGATATTTTATTTCTCCACGTGTGCGTGATAACCGATTTAAACACGAACATATTAGATGTTAATGTTTAAAAAAACCTAAGTACACAAAGACACCAGTAAACCTAACTCTATATAGGTAATGTGTGACAGTACCTGGAACGGAAGATTAAATATTTATGGTATAAGTCACTGTTTACAGATACTAGCAAATATATATATATAGCATAGTGCTTTTACAGCATGAGATATGAAATCAGATTTTACTGTGGGTGAGGCACATGAGAGTGGATATATGACAACAGCATAGTGTGATACTCAAAATGTTGAATAATACTCAATTTTTTAGTGTAGCATATATAGAATATATACACTCACCAGCCACTTTATTAGGTACACCTTGCTAGTGCCGTGTTGGACCCCTTTTTGCCTTCAGAACTACCTTTATTCTTCATGGCATAGATTCAACAAGGTGTTGGTAACATTCCTCAGATTTTTGGTCCATTTTAACATGATAGCATCACACAGTTGCTGCAGATTTGTCGGCTGCACATCCATGATGCAAATCTCCTGGTCCACCACATCCCAAAGCTGCTCTATTGGATTGAGAGCTGGTGACTGTGGAAGCCATTGGAGTACAGTGAACTCCTTGTCATGTTCAAGAATCCAGTTTGAGATGATTTGAGCCTTGTGACATTGTGCATTATCCTGCTGGAAGTAGCCATCTGAAGATAGGTACACTGTGGTCATAAAGGGATGGACATGGTCAGCAACAATACTCAGGTAGGCTGTGCTGTTTAAACGATGTTCGATTGGTACTAAGGGGCCCAAAGTGTGGCAAGAAAATATCCCCCCCACCATTACATCACCACCGCCAGCCTGAACCATTGCTACAAGGCAGGATGGATCCATGCTTTCAGGTTGTTTATGCCAAATTTTGACCCTACCATCTGAATGTTGCAGCTGATAGCAAGACTCACCAGATTCACATTTTTTCCACTCTTCTATTGTCCAATTTTGGTGAGCCTGTGCCAATTGGAGTTTCCTGTTCTTAGATGACAAAAGTGGCCCCCGGTGTGGTCTTCTGCTGCTTTAGCCCATCTGCTTCAAGGTTCGACATGATGATCATTCAGAGATGGTATTCTGAGTACCTTCGTTGTAACGAGTGGTTATTTGAGTTACTGTTGCCTTTCTAACATCTCAAACCAGTCTGCCCATTCTTCTCTGACCTCTGACATCAACAAGGCATTTTCGTCCACATAACTATCGCTCACTGGATATTTTCTCTTTTTCAGACCAATTTCTGTAAACCATAGAGATGGAAAACATTCCTGTGGGAACTGAAACATTGGTCTATCATTAAATAACTTTTTTCTTTCATTAACCCTTTGTTGGTGGTGCATGTCACATATGGGGGTAAAATATTAATAAATTGTACCGCACTACAGAATCTGTTGAATATATATATATATATAAATACACACGTATATACTTCATTTATTCACAAGAGGTGATTGGGATCTAAACCGTCTTTTTGTCATCCAGAAAGCATCAAACTCCCTTTGAACTGAGGGCTCTGTGATCCACGTTCACACATCTGTACTGGGAAGACCATGGAGGAAGGCCTGTTGACACCTTCAGTGGAGTCAGGATGCAAATCAAAGAAGCAGCTTTTTTCTCCCAGAGTTAATCATAAACATGATTACTGCATATAGGTATCTGGAGACGACTTTTTTTTCTAGTCAGAGAGTAAACTGTGTTCTGGGAGGTCAAGGGGGTGGCCTGGACACTCCTGTGTCCATGAAATCTGAAGATTCAGGAGACTTGGTATAAATGTAAGCTATCTGGGCTGCCATGTGCTTATTTTTCGGGGGTCAATCTAATTGAAAATAACTACCATATTTTCCAATCTGAGTCCCCCTGGGTAGAGATTGTAGTTGTAAGTATAAGGTTTCTGTTGTTTTATCCGGTTTATTTTTTATTTTTTTAAATAATATGTTTTTATTAATTTTCACATAAGTTTATACACCACAGTATAAAATAACATTCCAAAACAATAACAATGAAAAATAATAGAATAGGTGCATGTATTAAACGTGATAATACTGAAAAGGTTGTCATACTGAGTAACATCATACATAAACCAAAAACATAAATTGTAAGCGTTAAGGTTTGCGTCTCATAGTACTGTAAACAAATGTGTTAGAAATACAGTAAAAGTGTCCCAAATAGTATGTATTTATCAAGGGTACTAGGTCAGGTCAATAAGCAAAGACAGAGATAAAAAAAAAAGGGTATGGTATTTCGTAAGTGACATTAAGGTCGGATCCCTATTAGTACTAAAAAGTTGCTAATGCGGTCGCTTGGACATATAATCATTCCACCAATATCACGTAGTGAAATATTTTTCATAATTATTGTCCATGGAAAAGAACATCTCTTCCATGTCTCGGATAGTGTCTACTGCCGTTATCCATTCTGTGAGGGTCAGAATCTTTGTGGAACGCCAGTGTCTAGGAATCAGGGATTTAGCTACGTTAAAAAGTTGAATGGCCAGGGATTCTTTATTTTTTTGAGAAAGGATTTTACCAGGAAGGATACATTGAGATTTCTCTCGTTTTCAAGTATGTCCTGTGTGGCGAGTATGTACCGTTAGGTGTCTTGCCCAAGGACACTTACTGCAGAGGTTGCTCGTTGGTATCGAACCCATGACTCCACAGGCTCTCTCCATGCAGAGCGATGATGTTACCTCTACTCCACCTATAGGTAAGGGGGGAAAATGATACCAAATGGAATAAAGCTACTTGGGGAGATGGGTGGAGCTCCATATCGGTGATTTTGTTAATTTCCTCAAATATAGTGGTATCCTGTTTATTTCTGTTTGTGGGTGTAAATAATCTTGTCATATCTTTTTATACTATATATGCACTATGACCAATTTTCCTTGTCATAATAAATATCCCTTTATTAAGCTCTGCCATTGTCTGATATAAGAATTGCCTTACCTGAAGAGATATTTGTCATAGTAGTCTTGAGGCCTTGAGTTTCAGGATGATCCACTAAATTGGGTGTGGTGGGGTCAGTCTACTAAACTGTGTTTTGTGGGTTTAATTGAACGGGGCATTTCAGGTCACCTCTGTTTCATATTAGGCAAAGACCTGTGGTCGGCAGTAGGGATGAGCTGTTCGGTTCGATCTGTTCGGAGTCTGCATCGAACATCGGCCATTCGGCTGTTCGCAAACTCCAAACATTTCTGCGTGTTTGGTTCGAGTTCGCCCACAATGCACCACAATGGACCAAAATGCACTTTTCCACTGGCCTGAAGCTTGTAATTGGCTACAGCCTTTCACCTGACCACAGGTCAGGTGCAAGACAGGTGCAAGACCATGCCAATCACGGCTCAGAGTCCTGATTGGGCAAATATTGCCCAATCATGGGCTCACAGAGCTTAGTCCTGCAGCACACTATATAAGGCTTCACACAGCCCCCAGCACGTGTTTTATGAGAGGAGATTGTTCTGTTAGTGTGTCTTCTCAGTGCCAGCAGCTATTGGGGGGTCTCACTTCTACAAGATATCTTGGAATTGTTGTAATCTGTGTGTTCTCACTGCCAGCAGCTATTAGGGGGTCTCACTTCTACACAATATCTGGGAATTGTTGTAATCTGTGTGTTCTCACTGCCAGCAGCTATTGGGGGGGTCTCACTTCTACAAAATATCTGGGAATTGTCATAATCTGTAAATTCTCACTGCCAGCAGCTATTGGGGGGTCTCACTTCTACAAGATATCTGGGAATTGTAATCTGTGTCTTCTCACTGCCACCCATCAGCGGGTTTCGCTGATTTATAGGTGGTTTCTGGGAATTGTAATCTGTGTTTTCTCACTGCCAGCTATCAGGGAGTCCCACATACTTCTAGCTGATTTCTGTGAATTTTAATCTGTGTCTTGTCACTGGCTTCCAGCTACCAGGGTGTCTCACTGAGTTATACCAGAGTTCTGGAAACCTTTAATCTAGATAACACAGTTGAATCAGAGTTCTGCATATCTCTGATTTTTATAACAGAGTTGAATCAGAGTTCTGTATATCTTTAATCTATATATCACTCACCATGTCTGAAAGACCAAAAAGGACAGGCAGACACTCCCAGACGCAGATAAGAGGGCAAGCAGCCTCTGTGTCGGGAGGCTGTGCCTCTGGTCGTCGTGGACGTGGTGCATCCTCTGCAGGGGCACGCTTGTCCTTATTTCTAACTGTTGCTGGCCGTCTTAAGCAGCAGCAACAAACAGAGGATTTGGTGGATTGGCTAACCAGGCCATCCTCATCCTCCGAGTCCTCTACCAGCCAGGCTTGTAGTGGTTTACAGTCCACCTCAGATGCCAAAACATCTAATTCAGCCTCTATGTCCACAGCTACTCCTGCCGTAGCCTCACTATCACACACGGAGGAGTCAGCTGAATTGTTTGACTACAATGACAGTGACATGCTGCTTGAGGATGTGCAGTAACTACAGTGCTCTGATTCAAACTCTGAGATTGAGGAAGGGAGTATAATCAACCTAGAGGAAGGGGGTGCCAGTGACAGACAAATAACTGGCACTCATGTTGCCCCAGCAGCTGCAGCATACTGCCAAGTTGGCTCCAGTGACGAGGAGATAGGGGGTGATGACGATGATGAGGTCACTGAATCCAGGGTGCCTGATCGAACAGAGGAGTCGAGGGAGGAGGAGGAGGAGGCACAACAAAAACGAGGCAGAACGTCCTCTATGACCAACCGTAGCCAGTCCAAGGCATTAGAAGTCACAGCTGCTCAGGTGCAGAGCGCTGTCATCTCAAAGCACATGTACAGGAAGTCTGCTGTCTGGGAGTTTTTTAAGAAATGTGCAGCAGACCGCACCGTTGCTATTTGCAATCTATGCCAGATGAGGATCAAGCGTGGGAAAGACATCCCACGCTTGGGTACCACGTGTTTGAGGCGACATATGACCACCTGCCACGCATCCCGTTGGCACAACACTTTGCATAGGTCCTCCTCCTCCTCCTCTGTCTCTACCCCCACTATATGTCCTGCCATGTCATTGCCTACAACCTCAACTGACAGGGATGATGCTACAGTAATAGGTGTACCAGGTCCTTCCTCAGAATGTGACAGCATCCCATCAGCTGAAGATTTACGCAGTCAGATTACGTTGCCCCAGCTGCTGCAGCGTAAGAAAAAATATAGTCCCAACCATCCCCGAGCACAGCGTCTAAATGCCAGTTTAGCAAAATAACTCGCATTACAGCTGCTGCCTTTCCAGCTGGTGGACTCTGCTTCCTTCCGTGAATTTGCTGAATGTGCTGTACCACAGTGGCAGGTTCCAAAACGCCATTTCTTTTCACGCAAGGCCATTCCAGCACTATACCAGCACGTGGAAGACAATGTTATAGAGTCATTGGGAAAGGCAGTCAGCAGCAAGGTGCACATGACTTTAGACACGTGGTCCAGCAAGCATGGACAGGGCAGTTACATTTCCTTCACGGCACACTGGTAACTCTGCTTGCAGCAGGGAGGGATCCAGGATGGGGTTCTGTGCTGGTGCTTGTTCATCCACCATGCCTCCAGAAAGCTGCTTGTATGAGGTCTGTCTGCTCCACCACCTCTTCCTCCTTCTCCTCCTCCTTCTCTGTCTCTGGCGAAGTGGCAGTTAAACCGATGAGTGGCAGGGGCTACGCAATGGCTCAAGCAAAATAATGCCATACTGCATACTGTGCTTGAGCTGGTTTGTTTAGGGGACAGGAGCCACACCGGGCCAGAAATTCTGTCAGCTCTGCAGGGGCAGGTGCAGAGATGGTTAAAGGGACACTCTAGGCAACATGACCACCTAAGCTATTTTAGGTGGTCATGATGCCCGGAGTATGCCGCCCTCTGTCCCCCCTCCCTCCGCTCGGCAGTTCAGCTGAAAAAGCTGAAAACAGCTGAGAGAGGCGGAGGAATTTACTCCGCCCTCCCAGCTGTCAGTCGAGCGGGAATCATATTTCCCGCTTCTGCCGACTTTTGCCGAGTAGGAGACGTCATCGCGCTTTCAGCGTGATGACGTCTCCAACTCACCGCAGAAGCTGGCGGCTCCCTCTGAGGGTTAGTGTTGCACGCATCCTCTTGCGCGCAACACTAATCCTCAGAGGGAGCCGGGAGGAAGCCTGCCGATTGGCTGGCTTATGTGAGAGGCGTGCATGCGCGCTTCTCACGTAAACCAGAAGCCAAGAAGCATGAAGAAGGACGGGAGCGGAAGAGGAGGGAGGGGAGTATAAAAAAAAAAAGACGCCGCTGGAAAGAAGTGGATTTTAGGGTAAGTATTACAGTTACAAAAAAAAAAAAAAAAAAGATTTATTAAGGGAATAGGGATAGGTTAGGATAAAAAAACGGGGGGGGTGATTTTTTTGAGTAGAGTGTTCCTTTAACACCACGCCAGCTTCAACTGGGAATGGTCGTCTGTGATAATGGCAGCAACCATCTCTCCGCCCTACGCCTGGGTAAATTGATGCATGTACCATGCCTAGCACACGTCCTAAATCTGGTGGTACAGCGTTTCCTAACCAGGTACCCAGGGCTGGCAGAGCTTCTCAGCCAGGCCAGAAAAGTCTGCAGCCACTTCAGACGGTCATTCACAGCAAGTGTTCACTTGGCAGAAATTCAAAGAGAATTCCACCTTCCCACAAACCGTCTGATCTGTGACATGCCCACCAGGTGGAACTCTACATTGGCAATGCTGCAGCATCTGCACAAGCATCAAAGGGCCATCAATGATTACCTGTGTGAGTATGGCACAAGGACAGTTTCAGGTCAACTTGTTTTTTTCCCCCCACGCAGTGGCTGATGATCAAGGATGCATGCACTGTACTGTCACCATTTGAGGAGGCAGCGAGGATGGTGAGCAGGGACAGTGCATGCATCAGTGACACAATTCCTTTAGTGTTCCTGCTGGAGCACACTCTGCAGGGAATTATAGATGTGGCACTAGAGGCAGAGCAGTGGGAGGAAGAGGAGGCTTTCCCTAGCTCTCAAGGCCCTAGTCTTTACACAGACAGCATTCCTGCGGGTCCTCAGATCAGACAGGAGGAGGATGAGGAGGAATATTTAAGTAGTGGTGGCATTGAAGGTAGGGATTCCTCAAGGGAGGGTTTTGTGTGCCCAGAAACCCAAGGACTAGTAAGTGGCTGGGAGGAGGAAGTGCACGATGGGGTCATCCTCATTGACCAGGACGACTCGGAAGCTAAGGCCACCTCCAACCTACGCTGCATGGGCTCCCTTATCCTGCAAAGCCTGTTAAAGGACCCCAGGATTCGTGCTATCAAGGAGAGGGATCATTACTGGTTGGCAAGCCTTCTTGATCCACGATACAAGGGTAAAGTTGCAGAGCTCATCCTGCCCACACAGAGGGAGGACCGGATGAAACAACTTGAGTACGCTCCAAAGCGACACTTGTGTAACACCTTTCCAGGCACTGGTAGGTTACCAAGTGATGACACAGGTGCTTCTGAGGCTGCGGATGATCAGAGGAAGAGCGGTGAAGGCAGGGGCAGCTTGACTGATGCCTTTTTAATTTTTTTTAGTCCACGACGCCCAGGGACGTCAAATATAGGCACCCATTGCCAGCGTCTTCACCGTATGGTGCAGGGCGACCTAGGGGCAAGGGCAGACCTGGATACCTTTACAGCAGATGATCCACTGGCTTACTGGGTGTTGAGATTGGATCACTGGCCAGAACTTAGCCAATATGCTATGCAGCTACTAGGTTGCCCTTCATCCAGCGTGCTTTCTGAAAGGACGTTCAGTGCCACTGGAGGTTTTGTCACAGACAAAAGAGTGCGTCTGTCCACCGACTCTGTAGACCGGCTGACATTTATAAAAATTAATCAGTCCTGGATCAGCAGCTATCAATCCCCTGATGCTGACGTAACTGAATAGATCTGGGATCTCTTCTGTATTACTCAAACCTCCACCCCTGCACTCTTCCACAATACCTGAGAGGGGTTACGTTGTGAAGGCACTAGCTGGCACCAAAGGCCTAATATTTGGGTGCACTGCCACTGACGCCTATACCAGATTCATATCATTTTAATATTGGACCGCAGGGTCCAATCCTGCTCAATTCCACAGTACCACAGAGGGGTTACTTACGGTGTGAAGGCACTTGCTGCCACCAAAGGCACAATATTTGGGTGCACTGCCACTGACGCCTATACCAGAGTCATATAATTTTAATATTTGACCGCAGGGTCCAACCCTGCACTCTTCCACAATACCACAGATGGGTTACGGTGTGACAGCACTGTTGCCGACACTAAAAGTCCAATTTTAAAGCACCTATTGTTACTTTCATCCAAAGCCTGCATACGTTTCACCATAATTTAGCCAAAAAAATCACTAAACTTGTTCTGCGTATTCTAAAATGTCTCCTCTTTTCATACAGACTGCCGCCCCAAGCAGTTGTTTATGAATAGATTAAAGGAAAACCGTTTACCGTTACTTGAAACGTCATTTTTTTGTTTTTAAATGTTTCTATACATCCTACAAATCCGCCACTTCACGGGCAGGTTATGGGGACCACCTAGGCACGATATTTGAAGGAATTTTTCATTTTTATTCTTATCCTTTATTTCATGGAAAACTCACTGTTCCTTTAAAAACGTTTTGTTTTTTAAAACTTTTTGTCCTTGTTTCCTGTCCCCCAGGGCACTACCCGGACCCCCATACACCTTTTATGGCAAATATCTTGCATATATGCCCTCTTAGAGGGCACTCTAAAAATCGAACATTCGAGTCCCGTTGACTTGCATTGAGTTCGGTTCGAGTTCAAACTCGAACTTTTGAAATTGTTCGATTGCGAACCAAACCCGGGGGTGTTCGGCTCATCACTAGTCGGCAGCATTAAAACCCATTAACGCGCTGCACATACTATGCTGTCCTGGCAGCGGAAGGCCTTTGAAGACGCAGGGTGAGAGATATAAATGTGTATATATTTCTATCGTAGTTTATTAAACAGCAAGTACAGTTGCCCCATAGTGCCAAGCACCTGAAGGCATGTGTCTACCTACTCTGCCTAATAGGAAATCTGGCTCTAAACGTGGATTGATCACATATCTAATGACATCCCAGTATACACCTCTAAATGTTCACATATTTCCAGGTAACATATAGTAGCAATATCCTTTAGGAAAGGAAAGCTATCATCAATACTGGTCAGACGGGAAACATGGCAAATGAATGGTACACAGTTAATATAGATGTAGATCCGTCAACCTTAACACTCTGCTGTTTCTCCTATTATCAAGTTGAGCATCCAACCTCGCAAAATTACTATATCATCAAATTGCTTTAATTATCTTGCTCAACGGAATGTTATATTTTTACTAATTGTGTGCAATCTGTTTGATTCGTAAATCGTTCCCACTCCCTTTTTTCTGTACCATTGAACATTTTTAATTATTCCATAGCTTTTTGAACTTTCTTTTCTTACCCGTGAAGCCTGGCTACTTTGTGCATCGCCACCGGCGAGCGATCTTTAATAACTTCATGTACAGCTATTTGCTCTACCGGTGGACAAGTGTAGCAGATCAGCAATCAGGACTCACAACATACCCTCCCTCTCTTTCTGTTTTCATGGATGAATGGAGACCTTAAGTGACTGTGACTTCAAATCTCTATTACCCAGAGGCCCTAATTCAGTTGTTGTATGCTCACCATGAAATCTCTGGTTCCAGGCCTGAGTCCCAGCCAGCACAAACACTCTGTTATTCTTTTATCTCTGAGCCGAAGAGTTGGCAGCGTCCCAAACATTACTTTCCCGGCCCTTTCACTGCTTCAACTGTTCACATTGCTTTGTGCCTACTCAGAGAAAGTGGGAACAGGAAAGAGAAAGCTACCACTAAAAACTATAATTTTAGGTACAAGTGGTGCTGAGTCTTTTGTTTTTTATTTTTTTTTAAACAAACAAAAAACATTCCCTACATGTCTAAGTAAATGTGAAAAAATCCCTGCTTGGACTGAAAGTTTGTCAAGCTGTTTCTGCCCAAAGTATTATTTTTTTCTTGCAAGGAAGTGTATATATATAAATAATTACAAAAACTTCTACACGTCCAAGCAAACCAGAGAATTTGTTTGCCTACAGAACTCATTTGCTACACTCCTCATATGCACCAATTAACTCTGGGTAGGACATGCAAACGAAGTCCACAATTTCTCAAATTTTTGCATCAAACGTCTGCTTTAGCGAGATGCCTTCAAAAATAGGTCAGAGTATGCAACAAAGCAAAACAATGGGGATCAAATATTCATATATTATTACTATCAGGGTTATTCGGAGAGAGGTGAAAACCTGGAGAACTGGCAGGAGAAGAAAACAATCTAGACCAAGTAGCCGATTTAGAAAGTGAAATAAATGGGAGAATTTTTCTGGTTTGGCTATTTTGATCTAGAATTTTCACTTCTCCAGTCATTCTCCTGGTTTTCACCTCTCTCTGAATAACCCCATATGTGTATGTCATGTCACATCAGAATGTTATAATAAAAAATGTCAAAGTGTAAAACTATTCAAATTTCAATCATTTACAGCATGTAAAATTATTGTTCCACTTTTTATCATTCAAAATTCATATAATTCATATAAATTTTATAATTCTAAATCTTTTTAATGAATAAAATCAGAAATGTAGATCCTGTTACTGCATTTTTTAAAGAAAATACATAATTTTAACCACAATTAAGAAAGCTACATTTTTCTCTTGTATTTTGTCGGTTTGCATTTCATGAATAATATATACTGTATTTTATAAAAGACTGTTCTTGTTCCCTGCATGGGAAATGAGGAGAGTAATGACACTGTTTGCTTTATATGTGAAAAGTGCACAAAGCCATTGCCTTAGAATTTTTTTATAAAAAACTCCCCCTTTTATTTTATTTTTACATTTTACATAGTCTTGTTTAATTCTTTGAAAAAATCAGACTCTGGCCTTTCCAAAGTCATCTCATTTGACCTTGTATGTTTGGAATGGAGATACAGGGGTCCAAAGGACCTGCATCTGTGTGGCAGTATACATTTTAGATGAAACAGTGAGTAATAACGTACTGCATCATCACCTCCACACCTGGTAGTGATGTGGAAAATTAGAATGAGTTATTGTAGCAGCACTGTTCACTTTATAATTGAAAAGTGGACAGTGCTGCTGGTTTAGAACAAATAAGGAACATTTTATTTGTGGTTTTTTTACACGCAACATGGTCATGTCAGTGCCTGATATCAAACCTTTCCTGTGTCACCTGACCATGTGGGGTGTATAGAAGTGGAGATACAGTGGTCCAAAAGACCCTGGACTCCCCTGATAGTTTTTCTCCATCTCTACTGGAGCCAATGGGGCTTTTCGATGCCATGCCATCTGTGTACTAGGGGGAACCCCCAATATTTGGATATAAAAGCATGCAAGCTTATATATACATAGTGCAGGAGGGGTGGGGTCGCGCCTATTCCCCGAAGGGTTGGCTGCAACCACCAAATGCATCCAGCCCAACAACATGTGTAGAACATAACAAAGAAAAAATGTCATCTGCGCTTACTCCAATTATACCGTGTGAAACTAAACACAACACGCTCCGTGTCTTTGTTTTGATCCCAAAGTGGATTTTGTTTCTGGGGGAGCATAAATAAAGGCCCACCAGTCTACCTCATGTTTGACAAGCAGCATGAGCAGGTATGGTTTGCTATGTAGCAGCCTGTGGTTTCATTTTGGTTAGGACTCGCCCTTTTAGGCTAGGGTCAGAGTGGGGCAGTCGGAACGCGCGTGCAGGCGCACTAAATCACGGCGGCAGTAGCAGCACATAACGGCCAATGACGGCCAATATACGCAGTACGTGCGTACAAAAGTGCGCCGACACCACGCAACCAGCAAATGAACGCATTTTTATCAGAACGTGAAACCGCTGCTACTGACGTACAAAGTGCGCTGCGGCCGCATAGCAGCGTGTGTGCGTGATTAGGAGACGTCAGACGCTGCTAGTGTGCGGCCTACATAACGTTCAAACAGCCGGATTCCCTAGACTTCTTTTTACCCCACCGTCATGAAATACGTCCAGAATTGCGCATCGTCTGACCACTTAAGCGTATTCCGTGAAAAAATGCGTGCGCACGCATCGACGTACATTTTGACGGTGGCTGCAGAAAATGCGCTCATCTGTCCCTAGCCTTAGAGGTGCCGTGACGTTGGCAGGCGAGCTAGTCTTATAATGGCCATTGAGAAGAAACCAAACCTCTAATTGTGTTTAGTTTCACACAGTATAATTGGAGTAAGCGCAGATGACATTTTTTCTTTGTTAAGCGTATATATACAGCCTAAAATTACTTCCATTGATCGATTTTGCCATTCTTTAAAATCATGTTAAATCTAAGTTTCAAAAAGTATGGTGTCAAGCTGTGTGAAGTGTAATTACAAGAACAAGTGGCTGAATCACAAAGACAAAATAAATAAATGATAAAAGAAGGATTAGGAAACCGGACATGTGTTATATTACAGTTTGGGAACTGAGTACCATATGTTGAATGGGGCGTGCTCCTCGAGGGCTGGGTACTGTAGTATAATCAGTACTCTGTACACTCTCGTTCTGATGAAAATATCAAGCACAATCAGTGGCTGCCAAGAAACTTTAAAATCTACTATCTAGTCTTTCAAAGGTTAATATTAGAAGCTAAATATAGTATGAGGGAAATTCTTGTAAAAAGGATTTTTTAATAGTGTTCAGTTTGCCATAAACCTATTCTGTTTACTAACAAACTATATAACGATTCTGTTTAGATTAATAAGAAGGCTTGCCAAATAATACATTTTTACCTTGTAGCTGTAAGACATAGCACAGGACGACTCTTTTGTGTTTTGCAGCTGAGCTTTCGGTCTTCCTGTCTGTAACTCTGTAATCTGATATCATCGCTCACTCTCATGCACATAAAATATGAAAGGCTCTATCACCTCCTTCAAGCTAACACTAGTGTCAGCGTTTGCGCTAGCTTGAAGAAGGTCATAGCACTGCAGCCACATCGCCTTCGAATTGCTGATGGGTTAAAACACCTGTTAGCGCTCGTTAATTTGCGATTCATAGCGCGAGTTTACTGTACTTTGCGCTCCCCATGTTAGGTATAGGGAGCGCAAAGTGAAAGCAGAGAGTAACTAACGTTAGAATCACATGGTCCTAACACAAGTTAACCCTTTCGCTGCTGAGGCTTTTCCCGCCTCTGTGCTGAGGTCATTTTTACCGGTTTTGCTCATCATGTTTTGAAGGCTTATTTTAGTACATGACCCAGACATATTATATATCGTTCTTTCCGTCAGACTCGGCAGATTAATAATATGTCATTATTATATGTATACGTCATGACCTGTCTGTAGATTATAACAAAAAATGCAATAAAATATGAATTTTCAATAATTTACAGCGTGTAAAGTGTTTTTTTTCCACATTTTAACATGCGAGCAATTGCGGTTATATTTTGTATGGGGTGCGCTTGTTAAAAAAATTAGAGATGGGGTCTCGTTACATTTTTTTTTGGGGAAAATTACACGATTTTTAACAAACGCACCGCATACAAAAATCGTTAGTGCAGCATCATTGTTCACATTATAATTGAAATGGGAACAATATTGCTGCATTAACAAACCAAAAAAAAGAAAAAAAAATTGTTTATTTTTTTTATAATTTTTTTTAAAATATATATATTTTTTTTACAAACTTTTTTCACTTTCGAGTTTGGTATCGTTGGAACGGCCATGCTCTGGTCGATCCAACAATACCAAACGTTAACCCCTAGCTGCCACGGATCGGGAGATAGGGAGTTCCAATGAACTCCCTATCTCCACCGTTGGTGGCAGTTAGGGGTTAACTCTAGGACTGGCGTCATCGTGCTATGCACGATGATGCCAGTCCTCAGGGGGAGTTCCCGGAGGCTTGGCCGACATCCAAGATGTCGGCCAGCTCCGGGAAAGGATCACGAACCGGCGCTTTTCAGCGCCGATTCGTGATCCGTCTCCCCAGGGGTTAATGCCAGGTAACATTTGGAAGGGCAGGCTGTGCCCTTCCAAATGGTGCCTGGGTTAACCCCCGCAACGCCGCCGATCGGGAGAGAGGTCCGAAGGACCTCCCCCCCTCCCTTTCAGGCGCCTCCTCCGCACATGCGGGGGGGGCGCCTGAATTAGGTGTCATCGCGCTGCCCGATGACACCTAATTTCATCGGCGGCGGTTCCGGATGCTGGGCTGACATCGAGGATGTCAGCCCGCACCGGGGGGGCCAGCGATCGGCCGGAACCCGGCCGAACGCTGACCCCAAAGTAAGGACGCGCTCAGCGCGTCCTCAGCACACCAGGAGCCATGCGGAGGACGCGCTGGGCGCGTCCTCCGCATCGAAGTGGTTAATAAGAGCTGGCGCTCATGCAAAAGTTACCACCAGCTCAGGGTGTAGGTAATGGATTCCGAAGAAAGTCCCCTGTCTCCCTCCGCGATCACTCCGCCGACCAGCAGGAACTTGTGAGAGGCAAGATCCTCCTGGTCATGTGACCTAGCAGCACGATGCTCCATGGCATCCTATGGACGCCATGGAGGGGATGCTGGGGACGGCGCTGTAGCCCTGCCCCAATCATCCGTGAGCCTAGCGATCGCTAAGGGGCAGGCTGCCAGACTTGACGCCTGCCCCTCAATCTGCTGGGGAAGCCGGGATGCAAAGGGAAAATTAGCCATTCAGCACAACCCGCCTAAACAACTGTGGAGAAGCAAGTCTCGACTTTATGAGAAGTAGGTTCAACCTAACCACCAGTTGCCTGCTTTACAAACATGGAAACTCGATCCCACTCAGAAGACGCCACCAGCGAGTGTCCTTGGGCAAGAACCTAACGATATGGATGCTCCTACCTCACAAAATACTTGTACATCTCATAGATTGTAAGTTCCTTTGGGAACAGGGTCCCCCTGAATCAGGCCGTATCATCCATGTGTGGTATTCTAATGCATTAACATCTTGTACACCGATCTTGTAAAGCGCTGTGGAATATGTGGCGCTATATAAATAAAGGATAATAATTAAAATAATGAGATCAAATTTATTTTAAAATTATTTTAAAGTATTTGTATTTCCAAAACTAATCATTTTAGACACTGACATTTTGAATAGAATTTAAAAATTATATCGGAGAAGAAAAAATAACAAAACAAATCTATAATATTCTACTTTCAAGCTTTCTTGATAGACAGTCTAGGTATTGCAAGCCGGATTATGACAAAAAGTGTAAAACTCATGAACAACAATTATATCCTGGAGGATAATGAACAAAAGTCCTCATCTTTCAACATCATAAACACAATTTTATTGCATGTTTTTGCATATGTCGGTAAGAACCTCTGAATAGCGTCCGCAATTTGAACAAACAAAGCCCTTGAAAACCGTGTGGAGAACATCGTGCCATCTCGTTACTTCTTAAGTAGGCGTTTTGTGAGCCGTATGGTCTTAAAACATTGAAAAAAATAAAAGTGGCTCCACTGTCAGCACAAAAAAGTAAAGCATCCCACATCACGTATTTTGCACTTTCAGTGCTTCGAGTTGATTATTATTTCTCAAAGTTGAGCTGTCCTTACAGGAACTACTTATTTGGGACTCTGCCAATTCTTCCTTACATCTGTAAATGTAGGAATTTTTTTCAAGAAAAAAAAAAAAACAGAACCAAAAAAGTTTTAAATTTAAAAAAAAGACTATAAATAAATAAAAAAAAAAGTAAAATTTACAAATTTACTTTAAAACAATGGGGATGGTAAAATAACTAAGTTGGAGAAATCTACCGTCTTACTATTTCTTCCCAGATTGTGTTATTCCTCAGTAAATGAGCCGCAATTCCTTGTTTAGTGAATGAGGCCCTAAGGAATAGCTTGATCATAGCCAGAACATGGAAAAACCAGATTCCAAATTTATCTCAAGTTGTAAAATTTTGGTACATCCTCCGAGTGGAAAAATTAACTGCTCAGTTACATGACACAGTATTGCTATAAGGTCTGGCAGCCATGGACTAACGCTTATGGAGATATTCCATTAACAGATTAACTCATGTAAACATTATATACCTTCTCTTTTTTATTTTTTTTGCTTTATCTTTCCGTCTCTCTTCTTTTTGGGACATAAAATTTTATATTTTTTCACTGTGATGTATTAACTATAAAAAGTAATAACACTTTAAAAAAATCATATTTGTTATGCTTGCTATATAATATTGTTCGGGTTATTTTAGAGAAAGCTTAGAGGTGATACAATGGAGGATGGAGACGGACAGAACATGAAGAGACAGACAACTACAAGATAGATTAGAGAACAGTATACATGTGTTGCTTTCTGGTCTTCTGCATGATGGGCAGCATGTCTATTCCTGACAACTCCCCACTATAGGGGTTATTCAAAGAGAGCCGAATTGGCTCCAAAATTTCTCCAAACGTGAATTTCCACGTTCAGTGCAATTTCGGAGCCATTCGACTATCTAAAAAGCTGTCAGTTTGCCAAATATTGGCAAAATGCCAGTGAAATACGGTGATCTTCGGCGGCAGTTAACTCCCCATAGTGAAGTATTGGTTAATCTAATCAGAGAACACCGAACAGCACCGAAACGTCAGTGAAATGTGCAGATTTTCAGTGCTTTCATTAGGCAGGTTTAATCAGGTGAATCCCATAGGTTTTAATGTAAAATATATTCCCATTTTTATTAAATATTTATTATCCCTTTCGCTGCTGAGCCTTTTCACACCTCTGTGCTGAGCTCATTTTTACCATTTTCGCTCATCATGTTTAAATGCGATTTGAAGTCACATTTTATTATATGACCCAGACATATTATATATCGTTCTTTCCGGGAGACTCGGCAGATTCATAATATGTCATTATTATATGTATACGTTATGTCCTGTCTGTATATTATAACATAAAATGCAATAAAATTAGAATTTTCAATAATTTACAACGTGTAAAGTGTTGTTTTTCACATTTTAACATGCGAGCGTTTGCGGTTATATTTTCTATGGGTTGCGCTTGTTAAAAAAATTAGAAACGGGGAATCGTTACTTTTTTTGGGGGAAAATTACGTGGTTTTTAGCAAACGCCCCCATAGAAAAAATAGTTAGTGCAGCATCATTGTTCACATAATTGAAATGGGAACAATATTGCTGCATTAATAAAACAAAACAAAAAAAAGTTTTTAATTTTTTTAAATTTTTTAATTTTTTTAATTTTATTTTTAATTATTTTTTTTTACACTGTACATGGTCATGTTCTGGCCGTTCCAATGATATCAAACATTAACCCCTAGCTGTCACGGATCGGGAGATAGGGGTTCCAATGAACCCCCTATCTCCACCATAGGTGGCAGCAAGGGGTTAATTGCGGAACTGACGCCATTGCGCTATGCACGATGACGCCAGTCGTTAGGGGGATATCCCGGAAGCTTGGACGACATCCAAGGTGTTGGCCAGCTCCGGGAGGGAGCCGCGATACAGCGCATGCTAGCGCCATATCGCGATCCAGCCCCCTAGGGGTTAAAGACAGCCGCCGCTTGGAAGGGCAGGCTGTGCTCTTCCAAGCGTTGCCTGCCTTTCCTCGCTGGCCCGCACGGATGGCAGGGGGGTGCCTGAAATAGACGTCATCGCGCCTGCCCGCCGGGGTCCCGGAGGCTGGGCTGACATCGAGGATGTCAGCCCGCACTGGGGGGCCGCCGCGATCGGCCGGAATCCCAGCCGATCGCCGCTGTAAAGGGAGGATGCGCTCAGCGCATCCTCCGCAGCGAAGTGGCCATGCGACAGGACGCGCTCAGCGCGTCCACTGCATGGAAAGGGTTAAGAGATCTCTATTAATATACCTAGATACAGAATGCACCTGCAAACGTGTGTATGTTTCCTACATATTTATTTTCTGTGTAACTCTGTATACTTGTGTTTTCTTTTTGCTTTTAATACTTTGTATTTATATACCCGACTGTAAAAACTCAATGTTCTTGAACACAGGACATACTTGAAAACGCGTTGAAAACGCGAGAAATCTCAATGTACCCTTCCTGATAAAATACTTTATAAATAAATAAAACCATTTATTCTTATGATTTTCAGCAAAAAGTCTCTTTATTTATTTTTTTGAATTTTTTAAACATTTTTCGGGATTTTTTTTGTCAAAATAATTTTTTTAAATAGCTTTTTTTTCCCGTAACAGACCTTTTTATTATTATTCATAGGACCTTAAGGCTGGGGTCAGACCAGCGCACTTTTAACGTGCGTTCTGGCGCACATAATTACGGCTGCACTAGCAGCAGATGACGGGCAATGACGGCCAATATACGATGTACGGCCGCACAAAAGTCCGGTCATGCAACACAAGTGGAATTTGAACGCATTTTTTTGAGAACGCTGAACCGCTAGTACTGACGTACTGAGTGCGCAGCTGCGGCATAGCGGCGTGTGTGCGTGATTAGGAGATGTCAGACGCTGCTAATGTCCAGCCTACATAACGTCCAGACGCAAAAAGAGTTTTATTGACGATCCGTACAAAATCACGCCCGAAAATGCGCGTCGTCTGACCGTTATTGCGCATTCCGTGAAAAAATACGTCAATGCGTTCGGACGCACTTTTTCACGTTCGCGGGGAAAAATGCTTTCGTCTGACCCTAGCCTTAAACGTTAATTCCAGGCATTTTCATGCAGTAATTATTTTGCTAACAGCTTTTAAAAGTTGCACTGGGTTATTCAAAGAGATCCAACGGCTGCCGAAAGGGAACCGAACGCTGAAATCCAGCGTTCAGTTACCTTTCTTGGCCATTCTGCTATCCAGAGAGCAGGCAGTTCGCCAAATCTTGGCGAATTTCCTGCACATACGGTGCCTGTTCGAGGGCAGGGAAATCCCCATAGAGAAGCAATGCTTCGGCTATTCAGAGAACACAAACCAGCAGTGAAAGGTTCCCTAAATGCCCTTCCATTTGGTGGTTTAATTCGGCAGGTTTATTCAAGCGAATCCCATAGGCTTAAATGTTAAAAATATTCCCGTTTTAATTCAATATCTAATAAACCGTTGATTATAATATTCTGCAGTAAAGAGTCTCTTTATTTATAGATTTTTTTAGGATATTTTAAGCATTTTTTTTTAAAATTTCCGATTTTTAATTATTTTTAAAAAATTTACTTATTTTTTCTGTAACAGCCCTTTTTATTATCATTCATTGGACCTCATATGTAAATTTAAGACATTTTCGCTTAGTAGTTTGTTTGCAAACAGCGTTTCACTTTTCAAACATTCAAGCAAACTGTTTTTCTAATTTATTCACTGCATTCGTCTGCGGTGTCGGCTTTTTCCGGCGGCTGCGCTGCGGGTGATCGGCTCCTGCTCGGGTTTTTCCAGCGGGTTAATCCAGATGTTTTTGCGAGTTTCGGTGTGCGTTCGCCCTCGTTTTGCGGTGAGTTTTCGGCGGGTTTGCGGCGTCCTTTCCCTGCAATTCGGGGACCCTGAGGTGCTTGCTGAATACACAATCTTGGCGAATTTCCTGCACATACGGTGTCTGTTCGAGGACAGTGAAATCCCCATAGAGAAGCACTGCTTCGGCTATTCAAAGAACAAAAACCAGCAGTGAAAGGTTCCCATTCGGCTATTCAGAGAGCAGGCAGTTCGCCAAATGTTGGCGAATTGCCTGCACATACAGTGCTGCACATACGGTGCCTGTTCGGTGCCTGTTTGAGGGCAGTGAAATCCCCATTGCTTCGTCCATTCAGAGAACAAAAACCAGCAGTGAAAAGTTGCTGAATTGCCCTGCCATTCGGTGGCTTCATGCGGCAGATTTATGCAGGCGAATCCCATAGGCTTCAATGTTAAAAATATTCCCATTTTAATTCAATATCGAATAAACCGTTGATTATAATATTCTGCAGTTAAAAGTCTCTTTATTTATAGATTTTTTGGGATATTTTAAGCATTTTTCGGGATTTTTTTGCCCAAAAATTTGTCCGTTTTTTTTTTTTAAATAATTTTTTAGCGTCTTTTCTTTTTTCTGTAACAGCCCTTTTTATTATCATTCCTTGGACCTCATATGTAAATTTCAGACATTTTCGCTCAGTAGTTTCTTTACAAACGGCGTTTCACTTATCAAACATTCAAGCAAACTGTTTTTTTATCACTCCATTCGTCTGCGGTGTCGGGTGACTCCAGCGGCTGCGCTGCATGTGATCGGCTCTTGCTCGGGCTTTTCCGGCGTTTTCGGCGGGCTTAATCCAGATGTTTTTGCGGGTTTTCGGTGTGCCTTCGCCAGGTTTTCCGGCGAGTTTTCGGCGGGTTTGCGGCGACTTTTACCTATATTACGACAGCCCTGTGGTGCTTGCTGAATACACCGCAATGGGATCGCCAAATTGCATCTAATTGAAGAGAACGAAAAGTCACCGAACGTGCGGTGACTTTTCAATTCTCTTTGAATAACCCTGTAGGTTTGGTGTAAAATAAAATTTATAAAAATAAATTAATTAATTAAAAAAAATTAATTAAAAAAAATTAAAAAAATTGTCTGGGAGATTTAAGAAAATAGGAATTAAGTTGGCTTTTAAACATGATGAGCATAAAATGTTCAGAATGCGCTCAGCACACAGAGATGAAATGGCAAAAATATGTAAAAATTGGGTATTTCTAATCTCAGGACAAAATTTTTAAACTATTTAGCCAGGGTCTTTTTTGACGGCTGTAGATTTTGGGGATTACTTTTTGAAAAAGTTTGTTTATTCAATTTTTTCACCATATTTCAGATTTCTTTTATAGTAAATTATATGATATGATGGAAATAATGGTAGCTTTAAAAAGTCAATTTAATGTCAGGAAAAACCAGTGTATAACAAGTGTGGGTTGCATAAACGAGTAAGAGGGAAAATTTGACCTAAACACAAACAGCGCAGAAATGTAAAAACAGCAGCGGGCACGTTTGGACAGACTTTCGTAAAACAGCCCGGTCACTAAGGGGTGAATTTTATTTACTCCTGCACTGTGCACAGACACTGCACACTGCAAGGCAATGTTGCTGATCAGATGGCACGACCACAAAAAGCATCTCTTCTGCACATATATGCTCAGGGTCGCCATCAGGGGGGTGACGGATCATGATATCTTCAGGGGCCCAGTTGCCCAAGGGGGCCCTGAGCCTTGCAAAGCCCTGTGTAGCTTGTCTACGTGGCATAGATGTATGAGTCCCTCCATGGCCCGTGGACTGGCCCCAGAACTGGTGGGCCGCAGCATCTGGGGCCGGTAAATCATCTGACCCATCATTGAGGGAGCGAGCAGTATGGTCTGCAGTAGGTAGAAGTACAGACCAAATGCTCTCGGTACACTTTATATTCCCTTGCCGGACCACCAGAGGTTTAGCCCCCTCCCTGTAACATCAGGTAAGCAGAAGAGGGAGCGATTTTTAAAAAAAAATTACTTTACTGAAACAAGCATCTGAGAATGGGAGGGCCTGACCATTGGGTCATTAAGGGGCCCCAACATTTCTGATGGCAGCCGTATATATTTATTTATAAAACATTTTACCAGGAAGGATACATTATGCCCATTCCTGCAGTTTAATTTTGAGAGAGACTAGAGAGGTTTAGTGAGAGGAGGATCAGAGAATAGAGCAATTTGTTTTGTGATTTGCCGTGTGTTAGAAAGAGAATGCCTGGAGTCTGGAGTAAGAAAGATTGCAGGTGTTTTGGTAGGGAGTGAGAATGGAGGTGTGAGTGAGAATGCTGGTGAGTGTGTTAGTCAATGTGTTGGTAGGTGTCAGCTTGGGAGCTTGTGGAGGTCAGTGGATGAGTGGAGGAGTGGAGGTAAGAGAAGGAATGGAGGGGGCAGATGATTGGAGGGCGGCAGAGGAGTGGAGACGAGGAGAGGTGTGGAGGGGAGTGGAGACATGGAGCAGAGGCGGGTAGTATAGCATGAAGGTTTTCGTGATATTCCTCCAGTCCCAACACAAAAGAATCTTATTATAGTTATTGTGATGTGCCTCCGTTTGATATGTATTGAATGATATAATGTAAAGAATATGTTCCAATGCTAAAAGAATCATCTGGTTGTCAAAAGAACCACAGATACTATCGCACCGCTCCGTTCCGAATTAAACAAATGATTCCGAATGAATTTGTATTTTCGTACTAAATTCATTTGTAATCTTTACGTTATTATGTTTTATTGATTCTGAGATTCGGAACACTCCAAACCTCTGAATTAATGATTTTTTTTGGTGAAAATCAATTCGTAACGAACTAAATTGCACATGTCTACCTGTAACACACTGTGGGCCCTATTCCAATCTTCGTGCAAAAATGTGCGCAAAAACGCATTAACGCGAGGGGAAAACCCTTTGCGCTGACTGTCAAATTACGGCGTTTGCGCAAACGATGCGCGTTAACGTCTAACGCGAGTGACCCTGCGCGAGCGAAAGTTCGTGCGCACATCCCATACGTAACATTGTGAGCGCAAATGCATTCGTGCGCTGGTACGCGGCTGGTATTACAATCTATGCGCAACTTTTTACGAACGACGTTTGCGTGCATAATTTTAACGTCTTTTAAAAGCTGGTGGTAACTGCAAATCTGAACGTTCTGGCCGATGAAATACACCAGCATGGGAAAAAAAAAATACAGCACAGTATAGTTACACATTCTACACATACCCAAACAATAAAATGGAGAGGTTGTGCGTGTTTTTTTAATTGCTGCAGCATATATACTCAGATTAATTTTGGCAGGTGCAAAAACTGGACGGGAGACAATTGTGGTTCTTAATTCTGATTGCCTGAATCGCGTGAAAAAGCATTCTGCCCACCGATTTCTGCGCGCAACGTTAATGCGTGTGCGTTTTTACGCGTCTTTTTTACACGCAATATTTTTTGACGGATGAAAAAATGCGCTCGGATCGTAATACCTGCATTTAATTTACGTGTGTTAACGTTAATTTTACCTGGTCAATCCGGCCTACCTGGTCTGATAACATTTGCAAAATATACTGAACTCAAGATGTCTAAGATAAGCATTTCATTCAATTTTTTACCTTTTTTGAAGTAGGTCATCTCAAATGTTTTGGCAAAACACTTCACTATAACAATATTATTTAATATAACAGTGACTGTAACTCTGTCTCACATATATATATCAATATAATTTATAATGATGGTAGATAAAATTAGACATTTTCCTTTGGAAACAACTGCGTGTTGTCCTTTGAGGATTTCGTGCTCTTACAGAACACACATTATGTCCTTGGAGATGTCTGCGAATCAATAGATTGAGTGCAGCCGGGTGGAATTTAAAAGGTTATAACACAATGCCTTTTCTTTGTAATGACACATCACCCCTTTAGCCCGTGCATTCAGTCCTCCTAGAAGGCGTTGGGAAACTGAATTTTTAGCTAAAGTGTATAAAATATATATGCAAACAGATATTGAAGGCAGAAAAGTGCCTACTGGAACCTGCAGTCTGTTTTCTACATAAAAGTGAATGGTTTAATAGGCTTTGATTTATTTTTCCTGCTCAGGTCAGCATTGTGTATACATACATTATCTTGAAACTTTCCACCGTAACTCTGCTAGAAGTCCAGTCCACTGCTCGACAAGCTTAAGTCTTCTTCAGTCCCATGTCTTGCTATGGGCAGTAAAATGGCAGTGAAATATCTCTGGTGTTCGGCACCTCTTGATATAATGTATCAGGGACACACATGGGCATTTATCAACTATGATCTTTGAGTGGAGAAGAGATGATGGGCAGATCTGCCAATTTTGAAAATAATTTCATACAGGGTTATTCAAAGAGATCCGAATTGTGGCCGAAAGGTAACGGAACGCTGAAATTCAGTGTACGGTTACCTTTCCTGGCCATTCGCCTATTCAGAGAGCAGGCAGTTTGCCAAATGTTGGCGAATTGCCTGCACATACGGTGCCTGTCCGGTGCCTGTTCGAGGCCAGTGAAATCCCCATAGCTTCGTCTATTCAGAGAACAAAAACCAGCAGTGAAATGTTGCTGAAATGCCCTGCCATTTGGTTGCTTCATTCGACAGGTTTATTCAGGCGAATCCCATCGGCTTCAATGTTAAAAGTATTCCCGTTTTAATCCAAAATCTAATAAACCGTTCATTATAATATTCTGCAGTATAAAGTCTCTTTATTTATAGATTTTTTAGGATCTTTTAAGCATTTTTCCGGATTTCTTTGCAAAAAAATTAACGATTTTTTTTATTTTTTATTATTATTTTTTTTTAAACGTTTTTTCTTTTTTCTGTAACAGCCCTTTATATTATCATCCATTGCACCTCATATGTAAATTTCAGACATTTTCACTCAGTAGTTTGTTTTCAAACAGCGTTTCACTTTTCAAACATTCAAGCGTACGTTTTTTGTTTTTTTCTCACTCCATTCATCTGCGGTGTCAGGTTTTTTTGGCAGCTGCTCTGCGCTCTGATCGGCTCCTGCTCTGGTTTCTCCGGCGTGTTCGCGGGGTGATTCCAGATGTTTTTGCCGGTTTCGGTGTGCATTCGCCTGGATTTTGCGGTGAGTGTTCGGCAGGTTTTCGGCGGCTTTTCCCTGCACTACGACAGCCCTGTGGTGCTTGATGAATACACCGCAGAGTCGCCGAAATGGGATCACTAAATCGCACCCTAATTGAAGAGAACGAAAAGTCACCGAACGTAGGTGACTTTTCGATTCACCTTGAATAACCCTGATAGTATGTTGCACTAGTGTATACAGTATATACTAGTGTATACATAGTGATGTCACAGGAAGTGGCCTCACAAAAAAACACGACAACTAATCTATGAGTTGAGATAGCGAAGGGTTTTATAAATTTCTGATGATTAAATTTTAGTGTATATGTATTTTTTTAGACGTGGGTACTGTGCGACTTGGAACTACTTTAAGCTTCATCTTTGACTCTAAGACCTGAACAGCAGCTTCAAGTCTGTGAACCCAGTAGAATGCCGTGACACTATAGTGACTTTTTTTGTTACGTGTCAAAAGGATTAGGCAAGTATGAAGTGCAAACAATCAAATGTTCAGTGGCGCTACGTTGTGTATATAAAATAGTACTGATCGCTAATGCACTAAATTGGTTATTCCCAGAACCACTATACTCCGAAAGATTAACAAAACAATAATAGTGCAGTGCTCCCGTACACCAGAAACACGTGCTCGTAAATAGACAACTTACATCAAAGGGAACAATTCCACAAATGTATCACGATAACACTTTGACAGAAAGTTGCTGGATTGTCGGCATCATATAGAAAATATAACAGAAAAAAACCATAGTGTAAATCAGTATATACCTGTACTGTAATGTCTGTCACAAGCATGTCCTGAGGAAAGCCCTGGGAGGGGCTGAAACGTTGACACTGTATGGATTAATAAAGAATATCTCAATAGTCCTGGAGTGCCGCCATCATTTTATCGAATCTAATATATATATATATATATATATTTTTTATTATTGCAGAAGCCACTTGCACATCACAGTAATTCAATGAATTGCATCCCAGAGCTCCTGTGCCACATTCCCCATATGCAGCAAGGAACTCTGGAAAGGATATGTAAATGACATCTGTCTCACTTTTATGCATCCTGGGTCTGTTATTACACAGAACCCTAAAATCAATGCTATGCCACATCCTGGCTTTCTGGCAGAGATAAGGTTTAAGCAACTGGTCAAAGCCACTCCTAGGACAGCGCTGTTTATTGGACCCTCATCAGCTAGCAGGTAGGCATGATGGCCAGTTGCAGTGGTATATATACACAAGGACCACCCCGTGAAGACATGAAGGTATTACAGAATGCTGATCTCTGCATGACCAACATATATTCATGAATCAAAATACACTATTAATATATTTGTATAGTAAATGAACACTAACCATCATTTTGTGTCCTGGAGGATATAGCAGTTTGTACATTAAAGCATGGTACTTACAGTATACGTCTGAGTTGTAAATGTTTTGCATGATGCCTTGGGATAATAGAAATTAGTAATTCCTGGGGGTCTATTTGAGGCTTATTTTTGAATACGGATATTATTTTGTATATAACAAAGGTCGTAAAATAGACAATCCAAAATCAAGCAAAGCAGAAAAATGGAATAAAAACCCAGGCAATATCGAAACTTTAGACAAATGACGGAATGTTTTTTCATGCAGAAATATAATATTTTGCAATTCGAATTTCATTTATTATCACAAATCACTAAAAGTACAGGGTGAGCCAGTCAAACCTGCATTTTTGAAAAGGGCGGGAGAGCCGTGAAAGTGGGCGGAGCGAGTTAGCAAGGTTACCATTGTGTCCCCCACAACTAAGCATTTCAGTCGTCATGGAGCAGTGGTCTAAACAACAACGTTCATTCGCTGTGAAAGCGTTTTACCAAAGTGGTAGTTATGCAGCCGCTCAGCGTCGTTTCCGGAAGAATTTTCAAATTAATCGAAATAAGCCAGTGCCGTCTGTTAATTCAATCAAATTGTGGGTGACAAACTTTGAAGCAATTGGTGAAACGAGAAGCAGAAGGGGTGGCAGTGCAAGATCAGTGCGAACTCCCGCGAATATTGACCGCGTGAGAGTTGCTGTGGAAAGAAGCCCTCGGAGATCGGCGCGTCGACAGAGTGCTGCGCTTGGCATGGCAAACACGAGCGTCCGAAGAATCTTGAGGTTTTTTTATGAAAATGACAGGGAGCAAGCAGTTACTGTGAATGCACAACGCTATTCGGAAATGTTGCATTCGTTCTTCATTCCTCAGCTTCGTCAACATGGAATGAACAATGAAACCTTATTCCAGCAAGACGGTGCCACAAGTCATACAGCCCGTGTGAGCATGAATGTTCTCAACAATGTTTTTCCAAATCGGGTGATATCCCGAAATGGAGCAATATCTTGGCCTCCCCGATCGCCCGACCTCACAGTGTGCGATTTTTTTTCTTGTGGGGGGTACCTGAAGAGTAAAGTCTTTGAACAACGACCTCCAACGCTTGGGGAACTCAAGAGGAGAATCCGGTTGGAAATCGAGAGAATTCCTCAGCGTATGCTCCGTGATGCGATGGGCTGTTTCAGAAATCGCCTACAAGAATGTCTCAATCGGGAAGGACACCATCTTACTGGAGTTATTTTTAAACAGTGAATGTTGTTTCTTAAATGCTTTTTAATGTACATTAAGATAGTAACAATAAAATTTTGAAATATCCATCCGTTTATTTTTTACAGTCATTTCAAAAATGCAGGTTTGACTGGCTCACCCTGTAGTTAACCTCAGCATCAAGAAAGAAAGATGAAAAATAACAACCTATTACTTAAATAAACCCCATAAACAGCATCATCTCCAATCCTAGTTACATCGTGTCTGCATCAGACATGACCATTGTATATGAATCCCACGAGATATTTCCGCATTCATGTCTCCCTATGGTCTCTCTACAGATATATAGATTTACATTTTCCCGTTTCCTTGGCTACTGTTAAGAGGAGAGGTGTGCGCTGTGAAAAAGTCTGACAGTTTCTTACAAGTGTATATTTTGGCATTCTTTAGCCTGCTTTATATTTTGAATATTTATTTTTCAATAAAGATTTTATACATCAAAATATAGCTATGCAAATGAAGTCGTTTTAATCAAGAATTTCTTGTTATCCTAAATGGCATGGAGGGACCAAGAGAAAACAGACCCTGAAATGGCTCAATATAGATTATAATACAGTGTATATTATAAAATTATCAGTCTAGAATGTCTCTTAGCATTTGGCAGACAACACAAATCAATGTACGTGCCTGAGCATGTGTTGATCTAGACTTGCTTTGTAGCAGAACTGCATAGGTTTTTTCTAAGAAAAGTTGAATTTTTGTTGCTGTAGATGTGCCTTGCAAGATGCTGTGTTGGCTCCGTACAACGCAATACCATAGAAACCACAGTGATATGCTGAAACGGGTCTGCCAAGTGGCACAGCGCCTCTATAAATTATTTTTAACAGTTGCCAATTATTTGACTTTATTTGATAACGTAGTGTGGCAGTTGGGAAGCAAAAGATTCCCGATGATCAGACACCAGGGGCCATATTCCCTCAGAGTCAATAATAGGGAGCCGCTAATGGAAGAATTCGGCACAACGTTAACCATGGTACTGGCTTCAGTCCTGAGGACCTTTCTCACTCTTCAGCAAGGTCTTCGGGACTGAACTGTTGTGTGTTTCCTGTTCATCATGATCACAATACTATTCTTTGGAGTGTGTGGCACTGTTTTTTGGAATTTTTGTCTGAGTTTTGGCCGCTCAGGTTCCAAGAGCACCCTGATCTTTTTAAGAACATTTTAAAGTGATACGTAAGAGCAATTCCCAATGTTCTTTTATCTGTCAACCGTGTAGGTGGCTCAGTGTGTAATTGTGAGCCAATAATGGATGCAGGCTGGATTCCTCTTTTAGAGTCCATAGGACCACTGGTGGATGCAGAGAGGAGGCACACGGGGCTTTTGCCCCACTGAGCTGCAAACCCATTGTAGGAGATACAGGGGACATTTAA
Source organism: Leptobrachium leishanense (assembly GCA_009667805.1). Taxonomy (NCBI): domain Eukaryota; kingdom Metazoa; phylum Chordata; class Amphibia; order Anura; family Megophryidae; genus Leptobrachium; species Leptobrachium leishanense. The sequence goes on from CM019065.1 coordinate 106,001,810, forward strand.
ACCCCTGCATCTCAGGTTCCATACACAATACATGGTCAAGTGAGGGATCATTGGAAAATGACTATGTAAAATGCACAAATAAAAAAACAGATCTATCAGGGTTATTCAAAGAGCTCCGAATTGCTGGCGAAAGGTAACCGAACGCTGAAATGATAGGTGAAATGATAGGTGTGCATGTGTATATAGCTATGTATGTCTTTCTACCTCTGAGATTTATAGTTGTGTATGGGTATGAGTGGGTGTCTGGGCCTGTGATGTGTTATTACTGGTGATGCTCTATTCTCAGTGACAGGCAGAGCATACAGTTGTGTTCAAAATTATTCAACCCCCAATGCTGTAAAGGGTTTTAGGGAATTTAGTGTTCATTTGTAATTGTATTCAGAATGAAATCCTACAAGGACTTTTTAAAGAACCATATGCAACTCAAATGACATCAATTGGTTTTGTAATACAGTAGTAAGTGTTTCTTTTGTGAATTCTTCATTGACACAATTATTCAACCCCTTAAAGACTACCACTCTGAAGAACAGAGGTTCATTCAAGTGTTTTCAATCAGGTATTGAAAACACCTGTGGATGTCACGGAGCAGCAATAAAGCATAATAAGCACCAATTAGGCAGCTTTAAAATGACTGTGATACTCAGCTCCTTCTAGACATTTACTGGTGTGGTTACAAACATGGTGAAGTCAAGAGAATGGTCCAGGAAGACAAGAGAAGAGGTGATTACTCTTCACAGGAAGGGCAATGGCTATAAGAAGATTGCAAAGATGTTAAACATACCAAGAGAGACCATAAGAAGCATCATTCGCAAATTCAAGGCAAATGGCACTGTTGAAACACTACCTGGTCGTGGCAGAAAGAAGATGCTGACTTCGACTGCTGTGTGCTACCTGAAGTGTAGAGTGGAGAAAAGTCCCCGTGTGACTGCTGAGGAACTGAGAAAAGATTTGTCAGATGTGGGTACTGAAGTTTCAGCTCAGACAATACGGCGTACACTGCGTAATGAAGGCCTCCATGCCAGAACTCCCAGGCGCACCCCCTTGCTGTCTCCAAAGAATAAGAAGAGTCGACTGCAGTATGCCAAAAGTCATGTGGACAAACCACAGAAGTTTTGGGATAGTGTTCTGTGGACTGATGAAAACAAATTAGAACTGTTTGGGCCCATGGATCAACGCTATGTTTGGAGGAGAAGAACAAGGCCTATGAAGAAAAGAACACCTTGCCTACTGTGAAGCATGGCGGGGGTCAATCATTCTTTGGGGCTGTTTTGCTTCTGCAGGTACAGGGAAGCTTCAGCGTGTGCAAGGTACCATGAATTCTCTTCAGTAACAGGAGATATTGGATGACAATGTGATGCAGTCCGTCACAAACCTGAGGCTTGGGAGACGTTGGACCTTTCAACAGGACAATGATCCCAAGCATACCTCCAAGTCCACTAGAGCATGGTTGCAGATTAAAGGCTGGAACATTTTGAGTGGCCATCGCAGTCACCTGACTTAAATCCGATTGAGAACCTCTGGTGGACTTAAAGAAAGCAGTTGCAGTGCGCAAGCCTAAGAATGTGACTGAACTGGAGGCTTTTGCCCATGACGAATGGGCAAAGATACCCGTAGATCGCTGCAAGACACTTGTGTCAAGCTATGCTTCACGTTTAAAAGCTGTTATAACTGTAAAAGGATGTTGTACTAAGTACTAAGATTGAATGTCACTTGGGGGTTGAATAAAACTGATAATGATGTGAGCACAGAAAAGACATTTGTGTTATTTCATTATAAATGTTATGTTATATTTGTCTGACCTACACGTGCCTCTTTGATTTAATTGTAAGCAAGATGACTGAATGATCAAAATCAATGTCAAACTGGCCAAAACACTCAATTTCAGTGGGGGTTGAATAATTTTGAACACAACTGTATGTCAGAATGCAGAGCTTTGCTGAGTGGGGTCTGTAAGGTGTCACCAAAGCAGCAGGACAGACCGTGTGCGCCAATGTTCTGGGGAGAGTGAGTATGATGAGCAAAGCCTGCCTGTCACTACTACTGCCAACCAAACACAAGCTCTTAGGGAAAATTGTTAGTGACCGTCCCGAAACGTGTGTCTGGATCCGTTACTGCATAGGACTCCATGGAGACAAGTGACACCTCTGCCCGAGATTTCGTAAACACATACAGGGTTATTCAGAGAGCATGAAAAGCAGGAGAATGACTGGAGAATGAAAAATTCTAGGTCAAAATAGCCGATTTGGAAAGTGAGATGAAAGGGAGAATTTTTTTGGTTTGGCTATTTTGACCTAGAATTTTTCATTCTCCAGTCATTCTCCTGCTTTTCACGCTCTCTGAATAACCCTGATAGGGTCAGCGAAAGTACACTGGCAACTATTTGATCTCAGTGTCGTTCAGTTTGCGGAAAGCATAGGCAGCGAATTGCACCGTGGGACGAGAGGAAAGCAAGGAATGTTTTAATCGAATAATTTTTTGTGTTAAGTGTCACTGTGTATTTGTAAACACAAAATCAATTGACAGCAATGTTTGAAATCCTGTAACTGTTTTTTTAAGTACTGTCCGCTTTCTTAATTTACAGTAGGAAGCCACAACAGCCGAGTTGCAAGAGGACTATGTCTGGAAAAAGGACGGGAGCCATTCCTGATTAATTATGTATTTGTAAATGATAACATCTCATATTCTCATTTGGAAAAGGGCCAGCAATATATAATCAGTAAATCAGGGATGGCTGCACTGTTTTCTCCCGGTCAATAGGGGGCGATTTTCCTTGTGCCCTTCTTATGCCCTTCTTGCCATATTCCAAACAATTGATTATGGGCTAGATTCCAAGCCTGGTGTAAATTGCATTAGAACTCTGGTAAACGTAGCAATTACATGGAACTTTATGGCTCTGGGAAGTTTACTCCAGGCTTTAAATTTAGCCCAAGGTGTTAGACCAAGACTTGTTTCATTCTTCTCATTGCAGGATGGGGTGGGGAATAGGGGAAAGTCAGTATGTGCTATAGTATGAATGGACCTGGAGCCAATGAAAACACACTCTGATAGATATCACAAATTGTCATGTCCACAACTAAGAACTATTTGAGAATTCACCTCCCTGGCGGTGTTCCCGAGTGTGTCTCGGGGGTTAAATTTCACCGCTGAAAGCGGTAACCCCCGAGACACACTCGGGCTGTATACATCACCTCTCCCTGCGCTCCCTCGCTGTTCTCTGCAGTCTCCTCAGGCGATCGCGACGTTTTACTTCCTGGATTCCTTCTCGTGAGGATGGAACCCGGAAGGATAAGGTCGCGGTCGCTGGAGGAGGCAGCTGGGGACATCGAGGTAACGCAGGAAGAGGGGATGTATCCAGCAGCATCCCGAGAGTTGCTCGGGGTTACCGCTTCCAAAATAGGAATTTAACCCCGAGCTACAATCGGGAATACCGCTAGGGGGGGGGGAAAACGCTTTTAAATGCGTTTTTCCCCATAAATTAGACCGCCAGGGAGGTTAGAGTGTACATTAAAAAAAACCTTTTAGTAAAACAAACTAAAAGAGATACTAATGCTTCACTATTTATGCCAAACATGCTCTGATTTTCTTGCCACATCATTAATTGCAAAGACCTCATCTAAACCTTGCATAATATTTTATGAAGTGTCCATTGTGGCTGGCGGGATGGTGAAGCATCCTGCTGCACTTCTCAAGGCTGGTAATTGTGCCATTACTCATTGCGAGGTCGTGCCATATGACACAACTTTAAACGAGCACCAGCGTGCAATTTGCTATATACAGGAAAGGTCACCAATCTTTATTTGTAGTGTTTGATGAAAAGCGTTAAGCCACAGGATGTCCTAAATGTGCACTGCAGAATGCAGCATCTGCTTCATCACATTGACAAATGTTTATAAAAGGTAATATTTTTTGATATCTCAAGTTTTGATTATTTTGCAATCAGACGTTTGGGGAGAGGTGGGGGGGCTGATTTTAATTCACTTACCCCCAACACTGTACTGGCTATGAGCAAAATGACGTGGTAATTTTTTTTATTTTTTAGAAGAGAAGTATACTAATGCCAAATTAGTAAATCTACAAGTTAAACTTAATTGAATTTTGAAAAAACTATATTTTAAGTAGTATAGAATACAATGAAACATAGCACAAGCAACAAAACCAACAACATTAGAAACATTAAACAGGCACTCCTAGATTATTTTCCCTTAGTCCCCCTGAAAACCGGGTGAAAACCTAGAGCTGTCAGATGATCATAAGGACAATTGGAAAACCACATTTTATGCGGCTAAACCATGCGTTTTCCCAGCTTCTGAAATATTATCATATTTTGTGTGAAACATCACTAAATATGCAAATAACTACACACTGACAGGGTTATTCAAAGAGATTCGAAAAGTCACCGCACGTTCGCTGACTTTTCGTTCTCTTCAATTCGGTTCCTTTTGCCGATCCCATTTCGGTGACCCTGCGGTGTATTCAGCAAACACCACAGGGTCCCCGAATTGCAGGGAAAAGCTGCCGCAAATCCGATGAAAACGAACCGCAAAACCCAGCGAATGCACGCCGAAAACCCTCAGAAACATCTGGATTAACCTGCCGAACATCACGGAAAAACCCAAGCAGGAGCCGATCACCTGCAGCGAAGCCGCCGGAAAAAGCCGAGACCGCAGACAGAGTGAAGTGAATAAATTAGGAAAACAGTTTTATGACGGAATGGGATGTTGTCCGCCTGCGGGTGTGTTCTATCTGCGTGCCCCCGGCGCTTACCGCTGGCCCGACTACCGAGTGACGCGGCACTCGGCGTCTCGTGCGGCCTGGCGTGACCCTGGGGAAGGGTTAGCGGGCGGTGGAGGGGACCCCTGCGTAGAACCAGCCCGACCACTGAGCAACACGGTACTCAGCGTCTCGAGCAGCTGGTTCACTGACCTTGTGGGTGTGGGACGTCTGTGGAGCGGCCGGCCGAATACGGAGATCGGATCTGCCGCGGAGGAATATTCGGATCTTAAGTGGAGGAATATTCGTATCTTTAAACGGAGGAATATTCGTATCTTTAAACGGAGGACTTTTCGGATCTTACGGGCCGGGTGAATCTTCGGATCTGATCTCCACTCACTTGGTATACCGAAGCGCGGTACGCGGTCCGCGCCTTCGGTTCGGATCTCACCTCGGTCGATTATTCTTAAGTCCGTCGGCCATACGCTTCACCTCTGTCCTGATGCGGGATGCAGGCACAGGGGCGTTCGGTTCGGATCTTAAGTCTGTTCTGATCTTATGCTAGACACCACATTCTGAGACCGCGGGGGATACTCAGACAATCTAATGCGGCGGGGAATAAAAGTCATCAGGCGAGGCTGGATGCACTGGTAAATCTGAGTTTATTATTCACATCACATACATTTATCAACTTTACACAATTATGAATACAATGGGAATCCCTGCCCGCCCACACAAGTCCCATTGGCCCTCGCTGGCAGGAGGCACCCGGGCCCCGATTCGTATTGGCCATTACGAATCGGGGAGTTGCCGATTCGGCCATTTTACGATCCGAGTATTCTGATCAGAACCACGAGGCGATCAGAAAATGGCGGCGGGCGAGGCAGACAAAGGGAATTACATTTCACAATACCAACGGGGGACACTTTATTACACCACACACAAATCCACATCTAAAATAAAAAGTACTTAAAACTCCGTGGGTCCCACAGCACCTAAGTGTCCATGGGTATGAGTGCCACTATGCACCGCCCCTGGCTGAGGGTGCTGGGCCATTCCGTGAAAAGTTTGTATGAATGATTGAAAAGTGAAACGCTGTTTGCAAAGAGACTACTGAGCGAAAATGTCTGAAATTTGCATATGAGGTCCAGGGAATGATAATAAAGAGGGCTGTTACAGAAAAAATAAGTAAAGTTAAAAAACAAAAAGAATCGGACTTTTAAAAAAAAAATCTGAAAAATGCTTAAAATATCCTAAAAAATCTATAAATAAAGAGACTCTTTACTGCATAATTTTATAATGAACGGTTTATTAGATATTGAATTAAAACGGGAATATTTTTAACATTGAAGCCTATGGGATTCTCCTGAATTAACTTGCCGCATGAAACCACTGAATGGCAGGGCATTAGGGGAACCTTTCACTGCTGGTTTGTGTTCTCTGAATAGCCGAAGCAGTGCTTTTTCATGGGGATTTCACTGCCCTCGAACAGGCACCGAATGTGCAGGCAATTCGCCAGGATTTGGCGAATTGCCTGCTCTCTGGATAGACGAATGGCCAGGAAAGGTAATCGAACGCTGATTTTCAGCGTTCGGTTACCTTTCTCAAGCAATTCGGATCTCTTTGAATTACCCTTTAAGACATACACTCTCGGACTTCCAAAATAAAAATAAAAAATTTTTTATTAATAAATTCACATATTCCGACGTTTCGGCTCCGACTGAGCCTTTATCAAGGTGACTCACCTTGATAAAGGCTCAGTCGTAGCTGAAACGTTGGAATCTATGTGAATTTATGAATAAAGATTTTTTTGTTTTTATTTTGGAAGTCCGAGAGTGTATGTCTTAGTGTTTATAATATATATATATATATATATATATATATATATATATAGCAACATACAAGCACACATTGTTTAGTGACTAGATTCTAATAATATTAATATTGTTTTGGAATCTAGCTTTGATCCACACAGGATTTGCTTCAGTCGTTCCAACAAAGATTCCGATTCCAGGTACATTAATTTATTTATAAAGTATTTTATCAGGAAAGATACATCCATATAATTTACACTTTTGCAGCTCACTATTGTATATGAAATCAGTTTTGCTCCTTACCGGATAGTGATCGGATGGTCTAGGCTTTTGATAGATTTCTGCAAAGGATCTTGCTTTCTAAAAATAAAATAGAATAGAAAAATAATGTAACTGCCTTTTTTCTCTTTTGAAATTCACTATATTTTAAATATAATATAACCATGCTATAGTGCAGGATACAGAGATATACTGTACTGTATCCCGTCTCCCTTAGGAAAGCTAAAATCTACTCAGCTGAAATTGAAGGTATATGTTACAGATTCACGAGATGATGTAGGCCAGTGCTTCCCAACTGCGGTCCTCAAGTACCCCCAACAGGCCAGGTTTGCAGGATATGTGAAGCACAGCACAGGTGATATGATTTGCTGCTCAGTGATTGCAGGATTCAGTCTGCTTTTCCCCCAAGGTGATCCTTAAGGCTGGGGTCAGACCAGCGCACTTTTAACGTGCGTTCTGGCGCACATAATTACGGCCGCACTAGCAGCAGATGACGGGCAATGACGGCCAATATACGAAGTACGGCCGCACAAAAGTACGACCGTGCAACGCAAGTGGAATTTGAACGCATTTTTCTGAGAACGCTGAACCGCTAGTACTGACGTACTGAGTGCGCAGCTGCGGCATAGCGGCGTGTGTGCGTGATTAGGAGATGTCAGACGCTGCTAATGTCCAGCCTACATAACGTCCAGACACAAAAAGTTTTATTGACGATCCGTACAAAATCACGCGTCGTCTGACCGTTTTTGCGCATTCCGTGAAAAAATACGTCAATGCGTTCGGACGCACTTTTTCACGTTCGCGGGGAAAAATGCTTTCGTCTGACCCTAGCCTAAAACCTGGCCTGTTAGGGGTACTTGAGGACCACGGTTGGGAACCACTGATGTAAGCAATGACTCCCATAGCATTGAATCTGCTAGGCAAAATCCTAGGTGTTACAGTTCACAACATCAGGAGGACGCTTTGTGGGTAAAGCAACATTTTAGAGTTTATTTTTAACTTTACCTCAGTTTATTTATTGGGCTAAAAAACAACATTTCACCTTTATATTTTACATCCAATATTTATTTCCTAACTTTAGTGAGTTATTCCTATTTCTAAGAAGAGTTTGCCGACATCTCCCTCCTGACCTAATTGCACGTGCTTTACTTGCCAGTCCCCGTGCTGTCGATTCAGCAGTGCACATGCGTATGAGCATCCCTGTATAATCTGCAGATAGCACAGGGTCTTGGCTCATCAGTAAAGTCAATACAGTTACATCATGAGGGTCTCCGGGCTGCTTTAAAAATTGGAATTACTCGGTAAAGGTAGGAAATAACCAAAAGATGTAAATTTAGAAAAATATGCTTGTTACATGCTAAACTGATTTAAATAAAGTTTTTTAAAAAAAAAAGGAATTCAAATAATCCTTGCATGGACACGGCGATAACGCCAGCTCAGGCATTTGCTTGCTATGCCTATTTACACATCTGGGTCTGCCTATGTAGATTTCATAACCTTAAGTGTACACACATACAGGTTTATTCAGAGAGAGGTGAAAATCAGGAGAATGACTGGAGAAGTGAAAATTCTAGGTCAAAAAAGCCAAACCAGAAAAATTCTCCAATTTATCTCACTTTCCAAATCGGCTATTTGGTCTAGATTGTTCTCCTGCCAGTTCGTCTGGTTTTCACCTCTCTCTGAATAACCCGGATACACTATTTTATTATGCAGTAATGAATAGTGATGTAAAGGGGTAGGCCTCCTGAAAAATTACCATCTTCACATTGTGCTGCATCTCAAGCATATCTTATTGATAATGCGCTACATTTCAAGTATGTCATAAACAGAGCACATTTTTATTACAGCACTGTCGTCTAGTGCGAAGTTGCAAAATATACAAATAAATAGAATTTAATGCAGCTTTAAAATATATAAATATTTTCATTCTATTTTTATTCATTTCCAGAATATGAGGAATATAAAACAAGGATTTTGTTCATGATGTTCTCATAAAGACACACATTCACACATATTTTATGCATTAATAAAACTGTCAGAATCTTAGAATGTCAAACTGGTAGTTTAGAGATTGGGACAAACAAAATAAATAATAAACGTATGCAATTTCCACCATATAGGAAAACGTATCGACTCGGTGTGACACAAATCTGTTAATTTTCTGCTTGGGCGGGTAGGAGCCTCCATCAAACTACCCCAATTTAAAAGAACCCTCCAATGTATTGTAAATCACCATGCAGCAGAATACAGCCTGATGTCTGCACGGAGAAGTGTTGATGTAATGAGGATTGCATGCATTGGATAGAATTCTGTGAAAAATGTATCAATACGTATGAAGTGGTTACCTTTTGACTAACCTGCCTGAACTGAATAATACTCCCCCTTATCTTTCTAAACGGAATAAACCCCCTTAAACCCCCAAGCCTTCCTCACTGAATAAAACATATCACATGCGTTCAGAAGGAAACATGGTCTAGAACTGGCCACAGCTTTAATATTTGTATAAATCTATAGGTTTATAAGGATAAAATTGTAATAATTCAAAACGTAAATTACATTTACAACATACGTTTTGTAATGTGCTTAAAGAACTGGTTGGGAAAAAGGAGTTTATGAATAAAGTACACCTAGTTTATCCAGTAGTAACCTTCTAACAGCTAGTTTAGCTCCAGTCCCTTTGAAGCCCTGCAGCCCCACCCAAAACATAGAGCCGAATTATTTTCCTTGACCTAACCCACTAAGGCTGAGCGTCCACTGGCACCGTAGTCGGACGACCGATGCGTTCATCCGACTATGTACGACGTCGGACGTTCGACGAGGGTCTTCCACTGCAAGCGATCTGTCAGAACAACTATGGACGATCAGATAGATTTCAGAGGTGGAGTGCAGAGGCTGCCAAAACCAGGATGAACTGGTTTTACATATAAAACACAGTTCATTCTGCTTTTTTAAACACTGCAGTCCTTTGTGGGACAATGGGTGAGACAGAATACAAATATACATACAAGTACACACAGAACAGTAGCAGAGAGGACCCAAGAGCGGACCCAATCAACCAGAGAGGACCCAATCAACCAAGGAGCCTTCCCTGCCCTACCCCTCACCCCTACACAAACAGGGCTAGTCCCACACATCTCACATACATATAAATCAGGGATCTCAAACTCTCGCCCCAAAGATGTATATTGCCTACAAATCCCAGAATTCTTTGAATGCAATAAATGGCCAGAGATTAATGGGAGGTGTAGTTCAGAAACATCTGGGGTGCCAGAGTTTGAGATCCCTGATATAAATAGTTTATTTAAATGCTTTTATAAAACTCCCCTGATCAGTTTCTCCACATCCATCTTCTTTGATCTGCTGAAATACATGCGATGCAAACGAGTGATTTGGTTCTGATCGCACATCTGATGCCGTCTTTACCCGTCGCTGGAAGACAGACGTCGGACGCAATGAACGATGGTCCATTCACCTGCATGTTGTTGGATCGGACGGACGACGATGGACGATATCTGATGATCGCACCATCGCACAAATACGGTGCCAGTGGACTCCCAGCCTTATACAACAGGAATATTACCCAGTTAGTGGACCATCCCTCCCCAAACCCTAACCTCCATCCCACTGCTTAACCCCAAAACACAGGCCCCACTGTGCCTAACAATATCCAAAACTAATAAAAAAGGTACTCTGGGTGGGCACTGGTTAAAATAATCAAATGGCACAGAGCGTCATTAACAGACCGCCTAGACAGAAAAGGTCTGCCATCTCCCCTTGCTATTGATCGCTACTGGATCAGTCATATCAGTCATAGCAAAGGGACAGATTCTAGGCCTCCTAAAACTTTATTAAAACAAATGTCTCAGACAAAGGGAACGGTAATTCTGGATTGGCCAAACATTATTTATTATCCTTTATTTATGTAGCACCACATATTCCCAAAGGAACTTACAATCTATATGAGATATACAAGATTTTTTGTGAAGTAGGCACATCCATATTGTTAGGTGTCTTGCCTATAAGGACACTCGCTGGTGGCCTCTTCTGAGTGCGATTGGATTCTGCTTTCCATGATTGTAGATCAGCAACCTGGTGGTTAGGTTGAACCCGCTTCTCGTAAAGTCGAGACTTGCTTCTCCACAGTTGTAGTGGAGGGATATGCTGAACGGGATTTGACTTGCTTACTCCTGGTCAAAGAGCAGAGATGTTACCACTGGACTCCACAGCCGATATTGTGTGGTAGGCGAAAATGTCCCGTTAGGTGTCTTGCCCAAGGACACTTACTGGAGAGTTGCTCTTGCCAGGATCTAACCTGTGTCTCAATGGTTATAGAGCAGTGATGTTATCTCTACTCCATCCAGCCTGTACGACATCCACCAGACTAGCTCCTTCAGACAATACACCAGGCATTTGCATTAGTTTGTTACTCCCCAGAGAAGATGTGAAGTGATTGTGCTACATGGTTACTATTTCTGTAATCCTGCGGGACTCACATAAAAGGAAACATTTATTTTCCAGCATTGAACCTATATTTATCAGAGACGCAAAGTGACAGTACTCATTATCTGTAATGTTTAGTGCTTGTCAATTAAAATGAGCTTTCTTGTGCTGTATATATCGGAAAAAGATCACTCCCTTTATGTTTAAGCTTCATCCGCCCAGCTTTTCTAAAAAAAAAAAAGGTGTTTTTTTTAATAAAGATTTGTGGGGGTTTTGTCTTCCTTTGTATGTAGAGGGAAAGTGAAGGTTGATACTAAGACATATAAAAATAAATCCTAACAAGGAGAAAAATGTCAGCTGCGCTTATTCCCATTATACCGATGGAATAAGCGCAGATGACATTTTTCTCCTTGTTATGTTTTATACATGTTGCTGGGCTGGATACATTTGGTGGTTGCAGCCGCCCCATCGGGGAATAGGCGCGACCCTACCCCTCCTGTATTATATAAAAATAAATATACTAGAATAGTGATTCCAAACCCTCTGTTGAAGGTTTGGGAACTACTGTACTAATTTTGGGATTACAGATTCCTGCAGTTCGTCATCTAGGTTATGCTCCTGGGCTAAAATAAAATAGAAGTAGAAGTAAAAAATACACTTGTGATGTCGGCACGACCAGTACAAGGATTTGCAGGCGACAAAGATGCTTTTTGCTTAATCTGTTTTCTTCATCGGGCCTTTAGGCACTAATCTACCTCTTATCTTCCATGTTCACACCAGAACGCAGAACTTTCTGCCACTTTTCTAAGTGTGTCGAACTGGAGAGAGATGGGAGGGAGATTGAAATTGTGATAGAGAGAGAGCAACAGAAAGTAACCACAAGCTGCCGTCTCAATCAACTCAAAAAGATGAAAGATGTCTTGATTTGGAAAGCCTTTTGAAAGATTTCAAGAAAGAGACTCATAATGCAGTTTGGTGAAAGAAGTAATTTATTTAGGGATCTATTCCACACAAATTCTTTATAAATAAATAAAATTCCACACTATTACATTAAGAAAAAAAAATGATGTTCTCCCGTATTTGCGTTTTTGATTGTGACGTATTTATGTAGTATGCATATGTTTGGAAATAGAATTTTTGTCTCACAGTTCAGAAAAACTAAGCCTCTATTCTCACTGTCATATGGCATAATTCCATGACATCAGTCAAAATTTCCTGTCTGCTTTAGGCCCTAGGAAATGACCGTGGTACGGCAGAGTCCCAAGTGTTTATTTACAAGAGGCTAATGATGACCGCGTAATGGAAAACTGATTGGTAGAAATACCCGTGCCACCTCCTGTCCTCAAAGGCAAAAATAACTAATAATGTATTTAAAGCATCACCGGGTTGTCATGGATCTATAGCGCTGTGGTCCTTGGGGGTATTAAGTCCTTACTGAGTAAATAAGCCAATTTAACGCTTTGCAAATTGGTGTCCAAATTGGGCAAATAGCTATCATCTGTGCTAATATCACCGCTGATTAATTTAAGTATGTCTGGAACGGATGTACTTGACATGGGTTGGCACACTCAACACGACTAAAATAAAATCTTTCTGGGTTGGAAATTTGCAATTTAATTTACATGACATAGAGACAAATTATGTAGGATATAACTGCCTGTAGTTGTATAGAATTTGCATTGGAAAGATTAGATCTACAATTCTGAATATTCCCTAAAGATATACTATGGTTGTAACAGATCTCAGTACCCTGACGGGGTCACATCTGTTAATGCCACTTCCTTGCCCATCCTCTGTGTTCTCCCCAGCAGGCTTTCGTGCCTTTCTCCAGTCCTTAGACAAAGCTTAACAATGGGTGCACTTAAAGTCTTGCTAGCATCCCCCAGAAATAAGATGCCACAGTAGTTCTGGGACTTGAACAGCTACCAACTGAACACCTTTATTTGGTTAAATATATAAAGTCCCAGGTTAGGCTAGAGACCAATGGAAAATATGGCCTCCCACTGCCCCTCATCATAATCCCTCCCCTATCATGATGTGGTAAGGTTCTGATTTTGTGAAGTTTCTTCAGTATGCTTCTTAGAGTGTGAGACATAATCAGACCTGGTACAGACAGTCAGATAAACATTTCTAGACAGGATAGAACAATGACAGTTGTTGCTGGTAAACAGAATTACAGTCTAAGATAGAAAAATAATGGGACAGTGTTTGCCTGACAAGGCAAATGAACAAAGACCACTCAAATGTACACAGATAATTAACACATTCCTGAGAAGGGAATGCAGGAAAAGGCTAAAATAACCCAGCCAGCAACCTATCAGCAGGGGTTTGGGTCAAAATCCCTACAACCAGGTTCCCTAATGCCACCATCCCGACGGCCAACTTCCAGACAGAACAAGTGCCGGACACACCAAGTTCCCTACACCGACAACTCCCTGACGGCCAACTTCCAGACATCCAAAATCCCAGCGGGTAACCCTAACCCTAACACCCTAACCCTCTAAACCTAGCCCTAATCCCCCAAACCCTAACTCCCTAAACCTGAACCTAACCCTCTAACTCCCTAACTCACTAAAACTATCCCTAACCCTAACTCCCTAACCCTAGCCCTAACCATAACTTCCTACACCTAACCATGACCCCTAAGCATAACACCCTAAGGGTTAGGGTGTTCGGATTAGGGTTGGCCACTGGGATTTTGGATGTCTGGAAGTTGGCCGTTAGGGAGTTGTCTGTGTAAGGAACTTGGTATGTCTGGAAGTTGGTCTTTGGGATGTTGGCATTAGGGAACCTGGTTGTAGGGGCTTTGTCCGGCACCCTATAAACAAATAGCAACAGATACACATAGACCATAAAGATAGGCAGGTAGACAATAACATTATTCATACATAACACAGATTACACAAACATCCTGCACCCTCACAGGCACAGGATGATTTCAACATAAATAAAGCAGGAAAATAATAACTTGAGACCTGCACCTCCCAAATACATTTCTAGGCCCATGTACCCCAAGTTCAAAATGACACATGTCACAATGGTATTATACAATCCTACATGCTATATTCTTATGCTGCACATTAATTGGCCCTTACCCCTCTCTCTCCTCTGTTAGTCTCAGAGGGTTTATTCAGTCCTCTGAATGCAGGCGACTACTCCACCCAGAAGCTGAGATCAATGTGCACTGATCTCAGCTTCCTGAGAATCAGGATGCTCCTGTATCCACTGGTTCACAGTGGACTCGGCAGTGAGAGCCACTGGGTTGGCAGGGCTCTCACTTGAGAGTCCATCCTGCTGCCTGTGAACTGACACCTGTGACTTGATAGGATTCACAGTATGTCATGTCGGCCAGCTCTGAGGGAGCCCAGAGTTGCATTCAAGTCGAGTTCTAAAAAAAAAGAAGTAAAAGATGAAATTGTGCGTGGGGGAATGGGACGGAGGAGGTCAGGAGGGGTTAAAGTTTAGTCACCCTGGACCGGTCCCCCCCTCCCGTTTTAGCACCAGAGCAACTCTTTAAGTTTCTCAAGGAGAGAGAAGGGCCTCTACAGTACAGAGAAGACAAGGAGAAAGTGAGGTTCGTTACACCTCTCATCTCCACTCGATAAATATGAACGACATGAAAGTGGGGATTTGTTGCAATTTTACCAAAGCTCCAAACAAACAGACAGACAGCGGTACAGAATGGCCTAGAGCCATTTAGTACCCAATGGGGAAGACCAGGGATATTAGACCAATAGTGGAAAACACGCTGCAGAGGAGGCCAAATTAATACATTGACGTGCTGGGCCAGTGCTTATGTCAGGAAAGCTGTAGAATATTAGTGAGAATATTGAAGTGCAAATCATTGGATATGTATCTCAGGCTTAAATGTCAATTATAAATCCTGGCTTCAATTCACAACGTATACATATATTAGAAGACAAAACCTGACACTGAATAGGCATGAACATGCCAAACCAGGGGGTCTAGGACCATAGTGGGATATCACTGATCGTGCACCTACAGAGGACTAGTTTATGTTGTGAGTTGAAGCCAGGATTTATTATTGGCATTTAAGCCTGAGATACATATCCAATGATTTGCACTTCAATATTCTCACTAAGACCATTCTGTACCTCTCTCTGTTTGTTAGGTAATTTATTATAGGTTCAATCCTTTCCATGGGGGAAGTACTACCCTTTTTGGGTTACAGGTGATCACCCACACCTTTTTCCATCATTGGTGTTGTTTTGTTTTCGTGTAATTTTACCAAAGCTGCCTACAGTTAGTGAGTGTCAGGGACCCAGCTCTCCTGTCCATCTCATCCTGACGGTGTCCTAGTGTCTGTAGTTAATAAAATTAGGGATGAGCGGTTCAGGTTCGGACAGTTCGGAGTTCGGCCCGAACTTAGCCTGTTCGGGTAGATCGCGAACTCCGAACATTTCTCGGGTGTTCGGCGCATGTTCGAGTCCACAATGCATCACAATGGCCCACAATGCATTTTCCCACTGGCCTGAAGCTCGTAATTGGCTACAGCCTTGCACCTGACCACAGGTCTGGTGCAAGACAGGTTCAACAGTATGCCAATCACCGCTCAGTGTCCTGATTGGGCAAATCTTGCGTCCCGCAGCACACTATATAACGTTTCCACGCGCCGATTCTGCACGCATTTCAGAGGAAATTTCAGAGGAGATTGTTGTGTGTTGTTACTGCCGGTCTGCCACGCTACTGGGGGGGTCTGGGGGGTCTCATTTCTACAAAATATCAGGGAATTGATATGTGTGTCTTGTCACTGTGCCAGCAAGTTTTTTTGGGGTCACTAATTTCTTTAAAACATTTGTGAATTGAGGTGATCTTCTGTGTCTTGTCACTGTGCCAGCAAGTTTTTTGGGATTCACTAATTTCTTTAAAACATTTGTGAAATGAGGTGATGTGTGTCTTGTCACACAGCCAGTACCACGCAGTATTTTGGGGCTCACTAATTTCTTTAAAACATTTGTGAATTGAGGTGATCTGTGTTTTTGTCACACAGCCAGTACCACGCAGTATTTTGTGGCTCCCTAATTTCTACAAAACATTTGTGAATTGAGGTGATCTGTGTCTTGTCACACAGCCAGTACCACGCAGTATTTTTGGGGTCACTAATTTCTACAAAATATTTGGGAATTGTTATAATCCGTGTGTTCTCACTGGCTGCCACCCATCAAGGGGTCTCACTGATTTATAGGAGGTTTCACTGCCACCCATCAAAGGGTCTCACTGATTTATAGGAGGTTTCACTGCCACCCATCAAAGGGTCTCACTGATTTCTAGGAGGTTTCACTGCCACCCATCAAAGGGTCTCACTGATTTATAAGAGGTTTCACTGCCACCCATCAAAGGGTCTCACTGATTTATAAGAGGTTTCACTGCCACCCATCAAAGGGTCTCACTGATTTATAGGAGGTTTCACTGCCACCCATCAAGGGGTCTCACTGATTTATACCAGAGTTCTGTAAATCTTTAATCTTTATACCAGAGTTGAATCAGAGTTCTGTATATATTTAATCTATATATCACTCACCATGTCTGAAATAACAAAAAGGACAGGCAGACGCTCCCAGACACAGATAAGAGGGCAAGCAGCCCCTGTGTCGGGAGGCTGTGCCTCTGGTCGTGGTGGACGTGGTGCATCCTCTGCAGGGGCACGCTTGTCCTTTATAACTGGTGCTGGCCGTCTTCTTAACCTGCAGCAACATACAGAGGATTTGGTGGATTGGCTAGCCAGGCCATCCTCATCCTCCGAGTCCTCTGCCAACCAGGCTTCTAGTGCTTTACAGTCCACCTCAGCTGCCAAAGCATCTAATGCAGCCTCCATGTCCACAGCTACTCCTGCCGTAGCCTCGCTATCACACACGGAGGAGTCAGCTGAATTGTTTGACTACAATGAGAGTGACATGCTGCTTGAGGATGCGCAGCAACTACAGTGTTCTGATTCAATCTCTGAGGTTGAGCAAGGGAGTATAATCAACCTAGAGGAAGGGGGTGCCAGTGATGACACACAAATAACTGGCACTCATGTTGCCCCAGCAGCTGCAGCATACTGCCAAGTTGGCTCCAGTGACGAGGAGATGGGGGTGAAGATGACATTGATGATGAGGTCAGTGACTCCACCTGGGTGCCAGATCGAACTGAGGAATCAAGTGAGGAGGAGGGGGAGGGGGAGGAGGCACAGCAAACACGAGGCACAACATCCTCTGTGACCAACCGTAGCACTAGCCAGTCCAAGGCATCAGATGTCAGAGCTGCTCTGGTGCAGAGCGCTGTTGTCTCAAAGAACACATGCAGGAACTCTGCTGTCTGGGAGTTCTTTAAGAAATGTGCAGCAGACCCCACCGTTGCTATTTGTAATCTATGTCAGATGAGGCTGAAGCGTGGGATAAACACCGGACACTTGGGTACCACGTGCTTGAGGCGACATATGAACAAGTGCCACACATCCCGTTGGCGCAAAACTTTGCATAGGTCCTCCTCCTCCTCATCTGTCTCTACCCACACTGTATGTCCTGCCATGTCATTGCCTACAACCTCCACCGACAGGGATGATGCTACAGTAATGGATGTACCAGCAGGTCCTTCCTCACAATGTGATATCATCCCAGTAGCTGAAGATTTACGCAGTCAGATTACGTTGCCACAGCTGCTGCAGTGAAAGAAAAAATATAGTCCCAACCATCCCCAAGCACAGCGTCTAAATGCCAGCTTAGCAAAATTACTCGCATTGCAGCTGCTGCCTTTCCAGCTGGTGGACTCTGTTCCCTTCCGTGAATTTGCTGAATGTGCTGTACCACAGTGGCAGGTTCCAAAACGCCATTACTTTTCACACAAGGCCATTCCAGCACTATACCAGCACGTGGAAGACAATGTTATCCAGTCATTGGGAAAGGCAGTCAGCAGCAAGGTGCATGTCACTTTAGACACGTGGTCCAGCAAACATGGACAGGGTCGTTACATTTCCTTCACGGCACACTGGGTAACTCTGATTGCAGCTGGGAGGGATCCAAGACGGGGCTCTGTGCTGGAGCTTGTTCATCCACCACGCCTCCAGAAAGCTGCTTGTATGAGGTCTGTTTGCTCCACCACCACCACCTCTTCCTCCTCCTCCTCCTCCTTCTCTGTCTCTGGCGAAGTGGCAGTTAAACCGACGCCTGACAGGGTCTACGCAATGGCTCAAGCAAAAAGATGCCATACTGTGCTTGAGCTGGTTTGTTTAGGGGACAGGAGCCACACCGGGTCAGAAATTTTGTCAGCTCTGCAGGGACAGGTGCAGAGATGGTTAACACCACGCCAGCTTGAGCTGGGAATGATCGTCTGCGATAAAGGCAGCAACCTTCTCTCCGCCCTATGCAAGGGTAAATTGACGCATGTACCATGCCTAGCACACGTCCTAAATCTGGTGGTACAGCATTTCCTAACCAAGTACCCAGGGCTGCCAGAGCTTCTCATCCAGGCCAGAAAAGTCTACAGCCACTTCAGACAGTCATTCCAAGCAAGCGTTCGTCTGGCAGAAATTCAAAGAGAATTCCACCTTCCCACAAACTGTCTGATCTGTGACATGCCCACCAGGTGGAACTCAACATTAGCAATGCTGCAGCGTCTGCACAAGCAGCAGAGGGCCATCAACGAGTACCTTTGTGAGTATGGCACATAGACAGGTTCAGGTCAACTTGTTTTTTTTCCCCCCCGCAGTGGCTGATGATCAAGGATGCATGCACTGTACTGTCACCATTTGAGGAGGCAAATGTATGCATGCATGCATCAGTGACACAATTCCTTTAGTGTTCCTGCTGGAGCACACTCTGCGGGGAATTATAGATGTGGCTCTAGAGGCAGAGCAGCTTGAGGAAGAGGAGGCCTTCCCTAGCTCTCAAGGCCCCAGTCTTTCCGCAGACAGCATTCCAGCGGGTCCTACTCAAATCAGACAGGAGGAGGAGGAGGACGACTATTTAAGTAGTGGGGGCATTGAAGGTGGGGATTCCTCAAGGGAGGGTTTTGTATGCCCAGAAACAGAAGGGCTTGTGCGTGGCTGGGAGGAGGAAGTGCACGATACGGTCATCCTCATTGACCAGGAAGACTCAGCAGCTAATGCTACCTCCAACCTACGCTGCATGGGCTCCCTAATGATGCAAAGCCTGCTAAAGGACCCCAGGATTCGTGCTATCAAGGAGAGGGATCATTACTGGTTGGCAACCCTTCTTGATCCACGATACAAGGGGAAAGTTGCAGAGCTCATCCTGCCCGCACAGAGGGAGCACAGGATGAAAAAACTTGAGGACGCTCTAAAGCGACACTTGTGTAACACCTTTCCAGGCACTGGTAGATTACCAAGTGCTGACACACGTGCTTCTGAGGCTGCAGGTGATCAGAGGAATAGCGGTGAAGGCCAGGGCCGCTTGACTGATGCTTTTTTAAATTTTTTTAGTCCACGACGCCCAAGGACGTCAAATGTAGGCACCCATTGCCAGCGTCTTCACCATATGATGCAGGACTACCTAGGGGCAAGGGCAGACCTGGATACCTTTCCAGCAGATGATCCACTGGCTTAATGGGTGTTGAGATTGGATCACTGGCCAGAACCTAGCCAATATGCTATGCAGCTACTAGGTTGCCCTTCATCTAGCGTGCTTTCCGAAAGGACGTTCAGTGCCGCTGGAGGTTTTGTCACAGACAAAAGAGTGCGTCTGTCCACCGACTCTGTAGACCGGCTGACATTTATAAAAATGAATCAGTCCTGGATCAGCAGCTATCAATCCCCTGATGCTGAAGTAATGGAATAGATAGGGGATGTCCTCTTCTGCATTCACAAAACCTCCAGCACTGAACTCTTCCACAATACCACAAAAGGGTTACGGTGTGAAGTCACTTGCTGCCATGAAAGGCACAATATTTGGCTGCACTGACGCCTGTGCCAGATTTATATCATTTTATTTTTTATTCACTCTTCCACAATACCACAGAGGGGTTACTGTATGATGATACTTGCTGGCCTGGCATTAAAGGCACTATCTGGGTGCACTGACGCCCATTACCAGATAAAAAACCTTTCAATATAGGACCACATGGTCCACCCCTGCATTCTTCCACAATACTACAGAGGGGTTACTGTATGATGATACTTGCTGGCCTGGCATTAAAGGCACAATATCTGGGTGCACTGACGCCCATTACCAGATCAAAAACCTTTCAATATAGGACCACATGGTCCACCCCTGCACTCTTCCACAATACCACAGAGGGGTTAGGCTAGGGTCAGATGAGCGCATTTTCTACGGACTGTGCGTCCGTGCAGTACGGACGTACTTACTGACTGACGACAAGGTAGTGGCCACACAGTCCATTTTTTTCACTGACGTATTTTTTGACTGATGTAGCATGGAAAATAAATTACAATGAAAGAACATTCTGTCCGTCAAAAATGCTGGACGTATAAATGCAGTCCGTCTGACCTTGTTGCATCACTCACACACAAAGCTATGCGGACGTTGTGGACGTGGCGCACTCTGCACGTCCGTTCTAGCAGTATTACGTTCTTGCCTAACCTGCGTCCGTTTGCAGCGTCCGTCAGCCCCCGCACTTCTGTGTGTGGCACTCTGTGTATTAAATCGGTATTAAACTCATTGCACCCCAAAAGAGTACTGTAAATAGGACTAAGTGGAAAGCATTTTGTTTTGTTATTATTGAAATTTACCAGAACATAGTTCTGTTGCTGCTGTTCTGACCTCCTACCAGCGGGTGTCACTGCTGTGTCCTCAGCCACAGAAACTGTACTTAATACCATGTGGTTGTCTCAGTGATTCAGTAATCCTGAAGTTACCACTGGATGCAGTTAAGAGAGAGTGTGCACAGTGCATCCAGAGTAAAAACAGAATCTTTTATCTGTTTCAGGTAGGCAGAAAAGTATCTAAAGTCTAACAGTTAATGAGAAAGGTTATTAGAGATTTTATGTAAATAGGAGTTTGGTCAGACAGACCCCTGCAGACTGATTGCTGTGACAGGCCTGGTGTAATATGCATTGTAAACTGCAGTAGCTGTATTAATGTCTGTATAGTTGTTCTCTCCTTTAATATGGAGAATGTCATTTAACAGAATGAAGGAAGCATCAGTGTTTTATGCTGTTAAATCGGTCTGGTTACACAGGTTGCTAAATGGATTCACTGCAGCCACGTGTTGTAATCAACATGGCTGAATTAGGAAAGCATGCTAGTATAGTAACAGAAGCCTTATGTACGAGGAACTCCAGTTCCCAGAATCAGTTTTAAGTAGGTTTTATTTCTGAGAAAATGTGCAGAATGTTATTACTTGTGTATGATATTTGTTCTGTGCAATCTCCAACAGAGATTGAAAGTGAAACCAGATTATATTTTGTTGCTAGGTAGATTTGTTTAATTCTAGATATGTTTGTACCAATTGTTATTTAAGATAGACTGTATAATAGATTAGGATTTTATGTTATATAGATTGAGTAATCCTGAAGTTACCACTGGATGCAGTTAAGAGAGAGTGTGCACAGTGCATCCAGAGTAAAAACAGAATCTTTTATCTGTTTCAGGTGAACTCATAAAATAAATGTGTTGTACCAGAACAAGCTCCGTCTCTTATTCTAAAGAGTGCAACATGTGCGGACGTACTTCATGTGTGGGGCTCCATTTAACACAATTGTATGCTATCACGGACTGTAATGCAGGGTTTGGATCCCCTGTGAAGTGTGTGTATGGAACCCAATGGCAAGCTATGGATAAGGAAATCAGGAGGCGATGGAGAGTAAAGTAATCTTTTAGTGAACCATAAATAGTAGTTGAAGTCCAGAAAATAATACAGTCAATAAGGTTGGAGTGGAATTCGTAACAAAGTCCCAGGAAGAACAACGGATAATAACGAGGATGGTGGCGTGGTCGATGGTACAATCCGGGTCGAAGAGTGTAGAAGGCGGCGTAGTAGGTGGCACAATCCGGGTCGAAGGGTTGAAGAAGGTGGCGTAGTCGTTGGCACAATTCGGGTCGAAGGGTTGAAGAAGGCAGCGTAGTCGGTGGCACAATCTGGGTCGAAGGTTGAAGAAGGTAGCGTAGTCGGTGGCACAATCCGGGTCGAAGGGTTAAAGAAGGCAGCGTAGTCGGTGGCACAATCCGGGTCGAAGGGTTGAAGAAGGCAGCGTAGTCGGTGGCACAATCCGGGTCGAAGGGTTGAAGAAGATGGCGTAGTCGTTGGCACAATCCGGGTCGAAGGGTTGAAGAAGGTGGCGTAGTCGTTGGCACAATCCGGGTCGAAGGGTTGAAGAAGGTGGCGTAGTCGTTGGCACAATCCGGGTCAAAGGGTCAGAAGATACGTGATCAAGGAATACGAGGACTCTAGGAAAACTGAGGCGGAAGGCACAGTAGAACCTGGATAATGTGCTGGGAAGGAAGGCGGATTTAAATAGGGTTCATGGGATCATGAGAATATCTCTCACCTGGTTCTCGTAGGTGGAGTTGAGGTACCTGGATCTTTGATAGGTCAATGGGAGGCATTCGAGGATCTTCAGAGCAGGTGTCCCGCAGTACCCTTAATCGGCCAGCCGAGGGCGCCAGAGTACCTGATTTTACAGTACATAGGAGGGTCTGTTCTCGCGCGTGCGCGCATTCCTTTACAGGGCTTGGATCCAGCCGGCGGCGTGGGGCGTCTCCTGGCTCTTCCTCTCCATCCTGCGGACCCGGAACTCGGAGCAACGCGCCACGAGGGACCTCGGGTGAGTAGGGAACCTCTCCCAGCATGGCGGTGTGGGCCGGGGGAAGGCCGCGGAGCGGGGCATGACAGGACCCCCCACCAAGGCGCGACCCCCGGGTGCGCCTCACTGACGGCTTGGAGGGGTAACGAAGATGAAAGGCACGAACCTTAGCTGGAGCATGAATATTGGTGCCAGGTTCCCAGGAGCGATCTTCCGGACCGTAACCTTTCCAGTGGACCAGGTATTCCAACTTGCCATAACGTAGTCGGGAATCCAGGATCTTTGAGACCTCGTATTCCTCTTCTCCGGACACCGACACGGGAGTGATCGGGTCGGCGTGTCGTCCCGGAAAAGGATTGTCACGCCAAGGCTTTAGGAGGGAGACATGGAAACAGGGTGAATCCTGTAGGAGGAAGGAAGGGTTAAATGGGCTGCCACCGGATTGACCATTTTGAGGACCTGGAACGGGCCGATGAAGCGAGGCCCCAGTTTCTTAGACGGGCAGTCTAGTCGGAGATGAGCAGTGGACAGCAACACCTTGTCTCCGGGTGCGTATCGCGGAGCGGGTCTTCGGTTACGGTCTGCATACCTTTTTTGGGTGTCTTGAGCCTGTTGTAGTTGATGGCGTAATGTTCGTAGTTGGAGGCGTAAGGGTCTTAGACGGTTTGCCACTTCAGGAACCGGAGTGTTCAGAGGGATGTCGGGTAGAATATCGGGGTGGTATCCGTAGTTGGCATAGAAAGGAGAAAGACGTGTTGACGAATGTACCTGGTTGTTGTAGGCGAACTCAGCGAGTGGCAAGATGTCCAGCCAGTCGTCTTGGAGATGTGTGGTATAACAGCGGAGGTACTGTTCCAACGTCTGGTTCGTCCGTTCGGTTTGTCCGTTGCTCTGAGGATGAAATGCAGAGGAGAGATATCTAGAAATTTTTAGACTACGGCACATTTGAGACCAGAAGCGAGAAGTGAACTGGGATCCTCTGTCTGAAACGATGGAATGAGGGATGCCATGCAGTCGGAATATTTCTCTGATGAAGAGTGTAGCTGTCTGGGCAGCGGTAGGAAGGCCTATCGCTGGAATGAAGTGGGCCATTTTGGTGCAACGGTCCACCACTACAAAGATCGTTGTGTGTTGGCGTGAGGGGGGTAAGTCAACGATGAAATCCATCGAGAGGTCTTTCCATGGATGTTGTGGAAGCGCCAAGGGTTGTAGAAGACCGGCAGGGCGAGCTCTTGGTTGTTTGTTACGTGCACAGATAGGACAGGAAAGAACAAAGGCAGCAACATCCTTCTTGACTGATGGCCACCAGAAATATCGTTGTACGGTGTTTATGGTCTTCTTGATACCCCGTGGCCGGCAGCTGGAATATCGTGCGCAGTTTGTAGTACTTGTAGACGGGTCTCCGGAGGCGCATATATCTGCTTTTCATGATACAGGTATCCTTTGATGGGGACGAGTCCTTGGATGTTTGTAGGTGGATGTCGACTGTACCTTCGTATGTGCTCCATTAGGGTGTATTTTGTAGCACAGAAGAATCCACTAGGCAGGATCGTGTCGTTTGGTGTCGTGGTAGAGGGCGTACCAGAATCATACTGACGAGAGAGGGCATCCGCCTTTCCGTTTCTCTTTCCAGGTCGATACGTGATGAGTAGTGAGAAACGAGAGAAGAGCGCCCACCTGGCTTGTCGGGGTTGGAGTCGTTTGGCAGTACGGAGATATTCAAGGTTGCGATGGTCAGTAAACACGGTTACAGGGTGTGTCGCTCCTTCGAGAAGGTGTCTCCACTCCTCGAGAGCGTTTTTTATCGCAAGCAGTTCTTTCTCACCTATGTTATAGTTTCGTTCGGCAGGATTGAGGCGTCTGGAGTAAAAGGCTACCGGATGCAGGAGTTTTCTTGTCCCCGGATCTCTGAGATAGGATTGCGCCAGGGCAATGTCGGAGGCGTCTGTCTCTAAATAGTATGGGAGGAGGGCCTCAGGCTGTTTTAGGACGGGTGCTTGGGTGAAGCTCTTCTTAAGTCTCTCGAAGGCCTGTTGAGCCTCTGCGGACCATTGAAATCGCACGTCCTTTTTGGTTAGCGATGTAATAGGTGCGCTGAGGTGTGAAAAGGATCGGATGAAACGTCGATAGAAGTTGGCAAACCCATGAATTGTTGGACCGCCTTTTTGTCTTTAGGTGTTGGCCAATCGAGGATGGCCTTGACCTTGGCTTCATCCATCTCGACATGCCCTGGTGACAGAATGTATCCCAAAAATTCGATGGATGGGGTTTCGAAGGTGCTTTTTTCAATTTTACCATATAATTTGTGCTGACGGAGGCGAGACAGGACGAGTCGGACGTGCTGTTCGTGCTCTTGGAGAGAGCGGGAGAATATCAGTAGATCATCCAAATAAATCACCAGGAAGGTATCCAGGATGTCACGAAAGATGTCATTGAGAAAGTGTTGAAAGGCAGCTGGGGCATTGCACAAGCCGAACGGCATGACGCGATACTCAAAGTGACCGTATCGAGAACGGAAGGCGGTCTTCCACTCGTCCCCTCGTCTCATTCGCACCAAATTATAAGCTCCGCGGAGATCAATCTTTGTGAAGATACAAGCATCCTTCACTCTATCCAGTAACTCGGGAATCAGTGGTAGCGGATAACGGTTACGTACCGTGATTGCGTTCAATGCTCTGTAGTCGACGCATGGTCGGAGCCCACCATCTCGTTTCCCAACAAAGAAGATACCGGCCCCGGCAGGCGAAGTGGAGTGACGTATGAATCCTTTTGGAGCCCGTCCTCAATATACTCCTTCAAGGATTGGGATTCAGGAACGGATAGGTTATAAATGCGCCCATGGGGTATGGGTGCTCCTGGAAGAAGGTCGATGGGGCAATCGTATTCTCTGTGTGGAGGTAGCGTGTCGGCCCCTTTCTTCTCAAACACATCTTGGAAGTCAGAATATTTGACCGGTAGTTCAGAAGCTGGGTAGGTAGAAAACCCAATCTTTTCGGTGGTATACCCGTTCATACAGAAGTGTTGGCAATGGTGAGAAGGGAAAGAGACGGTGTTGGAGGACCAGTCGATGGAAGGATTATGGGTGCGAAGCCAAGGAAGACCTAGAACCAGAGGGAACAAAGGAGAAGGTACAATGTCCCATTGGAGGCGCTCCTGGTGTTTAGTACCGATGAGCAGCAACAAAGGAGTGGTTTCATGAGTGATGGGGCCGGTACGTAGTGTGCTTCCGTCGACCATTTGTAACGGTGTGGGAGTCTTCTTCAGTCATGTAGGGATCGCTAGGGAGGTAGCGAGGGTGAGATCGAAGAAGTTGTTACTAGCTCCGGAGTCTATGATGGCGGACACGTTCACACTTCTATCTTCCCACTGCAGGATGACAGGAATGGTCATATGAGCGGAGGTGGAACCAAATACACACTGAAGTGATATTACGGAGGGATGGTTCTTACCTCCGTCAGAAGGAAGTGGTGGTCGTATAGGGCAGCCACGCAAGAGGTAACCGGGTTGACCGCAGTACAGGCAGAGGTTTTGCGTGCGTCGTCTGCTTCGTTCAGCAGGGGACAAGGGACCTCGTGCTAAGCCAATCTCCATGGGTTCGGGAGGTGAAGGAGTGGAGTTGGGGAATCTGACAGAGGTCGTGGATGGAGTTTCAGACCGCCGGACAGGTAAGGAAGGAGCGGTGGCCATTCTCTCTTGACGTCTCTCTCTGAAACGTTGGTCCAGGGTTAGGGATCGCAGGATCATGGCGTCCAGTGTTGTGGGAACCCCTATTCGGGCAGTTCGTCCTTTAGTTGATCAGAGAGACCATGACGGAAATGATCTCTAAGACCCACGTCGTTCAAGCCTGTATCTGCGGCCACAGCTCGAAACTCGAAGATGTAGTCCTCCACTGGTCGTCGTCCTTGTCGTAGATGCCGAATTGTGGATAATGCGGTTGATGAACGCAGAGGGTCATCAATATATAGGGTTCATGGCTTGGACGAAGGAATTCCAGGAGGATAGAAGAGGACTCCTTTCACGCAGAAGTTGGAAGGCCCAGTCCTGTGGAGCCCGGACATCAATGAAATGGCTGAGCGCACTTTTACGGAGTCAGATCCATAAGTACGGGGACAAAGAGAGAACATAAGTTCACAGGCGGTGATAAAGGTGCGGTACTTTGGTGCGATCACCGGAAAACCGTTCGGGTGCATTGGCTCTGGGTTCTGGAGTGAGGAGTTCGGCCTGTTGAATGACGGAACCAGAGGGTGAAGGAGGTAATGCCGTGGCCTCGGCGCGACTCCTCTCTCTGTGGAGTAAGGTTTCTTGGCTGGTCTGTAGGTTCTGTACCATCTTGGCTAGGGCGGCCATCTGTTCGGTGAGGATAGCGAGAACCTGAGCGGTGCTTGCGGGTTCCATGATGATCCAGGTTCTTCTGTAATGCAGGGTTTGGATCCCCTGTGAAGTGTGTGTATGGAACCCAATGGCAAGCTATGGATAAGGAAATCAGGAGGCAATGGAGAGTAAAGTAATCTTTTAGTGAACCATAAATAGTAGTTGAAGTCCAGAAAATAATACACAATAAGGTTGGAGTGGAATTCGTAACAAAGTCCCAGAAGAACAACGGATAATAACGAGGATGGTGGCGTGGTCGATGGTACAATCCGGGTCGAAGAGTGTAGAAGGCGGCGTAGTAGGTGGCACAATCCGGGTCGAAGGGTTGAAGAAGGTGGCGTAGTCGTTGGCACAATTCGGGTCGAAGGGTTGAAGAAGGCAGCGTAGTCGGTGGCACAATCTGGGTCGAAGGTTGAAGAAGGTAGCGTAGTCGGTGGCACAATCCGGGTCGAAGGGTTAAAGAAGGCAGTGTAGTCGGTGGCACAATCCGGGTCGAAGGGTTGAAGAAGGCAGCGTAGTCGGTGGCACAATCCGTGTCGAAGGGTTGAAGAAGATGGCGTAGTCGTTGGCACAATCCGGGTTGAAGGGTTGAAGAAGGTGGCGTAGTCGTTGGCACAATCCGGGTCGAAGGGTTGAAGAAGGTGGCGTAGTCGTTGGCACAATCCGGGTCGAAGGGTCAGAAGATACGTGATCAAGGAATACGAGGAACTCTAGGAAAACTGAGGCGGAAGGCACAGTAGAACCTGGATAATGTGCTGGGAAGGAAGGCGGATTTAAATAGGGTTCATGGGATCATGAGAATATCTCTCACCTGGTTCTCGTAGGTGGAGTTGAGGTACCTGGATCTTTGATAGGTCAATGGGAGGCATTCGAGGATCTCCAGAGCAGGTGTCCCGCAGTACCCTTAATCGGCCAGCCGAGGGCGCCAGAGTACCTGATTTTACAGTACATAGGAGGGTCTGTTCTCGCGCGTGCGCGCATTCCTTTACAGGGCTTGGATCCAGCCGGCGGCGTGGGGCGTCTCCTGGCTCTTCCTCTCCATCCTGCGGACCCGGAACTCGGAGCAACGCGCCACGAGGGACCTCGGGTGAGTAGGGAACCTCTCCCAGCATGGCGGTGTGGGCCGGGGGAAGGCCGCGGAGCGGGGCATGACACGGACGTACTTATGTGCGGGCAACACGGACGTTAACACTGCGTTCGTCTGACCCCAGCCTTACTGTATGATGGTACTTGCTGGCCTGGCAGTCTTGCACCAAAGGCAGAATATCTGGGTGAACTGACGCCTTAACCAGATGCATATATTTTTAATATAGGACCGCAAGGTTCACCCCTGCACTCTTCCACAATAACACAGAGGGGTTACTGTATGATGATACTTGCATGCCTGGTACTAAAGGAACAATATCTGGGTGCACTGCCACTGACGCCGGTATCAGATTCATATCCTCAGAGGGGTTACGGTGTGATGGCACTGTTGCCGACGCTAAAAGCCCAATTTTAAAGCACCTATTGTTACTTTCATCCAAAGCCTGCATAAGTTTCACAATAATTTAGCCCAAAAAAATCACTAAACTTTTTCTGCGCGTCCTAAAATGTCTTTTCATACAGGCTGCCGCCCCAAGCAGTTGTTTATGGATAGATTAAAGGAAAAGCATTTACCGTCATAAAAAACAAAAAAATGACGTTTCATAAGTGTTTCTATACATCCTAGAAATCCGCCACTTCACGGGCAGGTTATGGGGACCTCCTAGGCACGATATTTTAAGGAATTTTTTTTTAACCCTTATTTCATGGAAAACTCACTGTCCCTTTAAAAACGTTTTTTTTTTACTTTTTGTCCTTGTTTCCTGTCCCCCAGGGCACTACTCGGACCCCCATACACCTTTTATGGCAAATATGTAGCATATATGCCCTCTTGGAGGGCACTCTAAAAAACCGAATTTTCAGCCCCATTGACTTGCATGGGGTTCGAGTTCGGGTTCGGTCCCGAACAAATGGGAAGTTCGGGTTCGGGCTCGAACCGAACTCGGGGAGTGTTCGACTCATCCCTAGCAACAACGCTAGACATCTTCGACTGGAACTATGGTGGAAACTCCTTTGAAAACCACACTGAGAACTATGGTGAAAAGTACAGATAACTATGGTGGATCAGGTAGAGTGACACCATAGTTCGGGAGGTTTTCCAAACGAAATCCACCTTTCTTTCAAGGAAAGTATGATGGTTAATGATTAAGCGCTGTAGTATTTTTACATTCTGTTGGTATTTTTTGGTAGTTGCATTGCTAATAATCCTAGTATAGTCATAAATTCCAAAACATAGAATATATGACCATTTCTATTCTCTCAATCACGTTAACTGAATTTAACACATAATGCAGACACTGTTTGAAATTGTGCAAGATAGGAGACACCATCTAGAATCTGGATCCTTTCGCCCCAGCAATATTTCTGTAAATGATAAAATATATGTCAAACTTAAAATGTACACTCTTAATTATTTAAGCAACTCAAAGTAACAATCTTTATGCAAATTTTCTACCTCACACTATTTAAATGTTAGCTACACATCCGATGTTTCACATATATGATAATATTTTTTTCAGAGAACAGTGTGTGGTAAGGAAAGTGTTTATGACTCTGTCCTACTTTGATTTCCTAACAGCTATGGTGGGAGAAGCACATTATTTTCCACTGGAATCCTACAGTGTCTGAGCAGGAATATAGAAGGTGAGCACAAAAACACTCCTTGATTTCAAGTAGTTATAAAATCAAAACTTATTGGAATTCAGTTATAAATATGTTTACCTCAGATACATTTTTTGAGTGAGTTAATGTAATTCATCTCCCACTGAATCTATGTGCATTACTCCCCCCACCAGAGGGAAGTGAAATCCAAGATGGTCGGCCACCCCACAGCAACGCAGCTGGTGAGTGCTGGAATTTGCTAAAACAGTGTTGTGACCGTGCAGCGTGCTTTCAAACAGGGACAAACAGTTTCTGGCCAAAGTTACCTGGAAATGCTAACTAACTGATTCCAGAATTAACCGCTGAGGGTGGTGACTACCTTTTTCAGCGGCCGCACTACCATCTCAGTCTGCACATTTCTCAATGAGCACCGGCAAAAAAGATGGATTGACTGCACTGGACAAAATAACCAGGTGTTCTGCAAGTGGCCCCCGAGACCACCGGACCTAACGGTCCTAACTTTTGGGGGAATGTAAAAAATAGAATGTATGTACCTCCACCACTTGCAACCCTGGATGATCTGCAGAAATGTATCACTGAAGCCGTAAACTCGATCCCGTCGGATATGCAGCAGAGAGTCTGGTCGGCTCTAGATTGCCGCATCGATGTTTGCTGAGTAACGTGTGGGGCGCACATCGAGTGTGAGTGAAACAACCGATACCACATGAAACGTGATTTGATGCAATATAGCCAAAAATGTTCCAATCAAGTTACATTCTATCTCTGTCGGAAATCAAGAACTGCGTTTGTGCTCACTCTGTATGTTGAAGATCTCACAACATCATATAGTCTACAAATATTATTCAACTATTGCAGGGGTCAAGTCCAAAACATAAGTGTGAAAACTCACTAAAATTTCTGCGCCCGCCCATCAATATTTGTCTTTTTGTACTTAACCCTCCACACACCCTCAAATATATATTTATAGGTATAGGCTGGGTTTTAGGCAAAACTATATAATATGTCGTGTGTTTAATGTGACTTAACAAGGAAACCAAAGATTGAACACCTGAATAAAACCTTTTTCGTTGTGTGAGACCAATTGGAACGCAGTTCCCCCAGTGAAAATTCATTCCCACGTGTTCCTGCTTCACTTGAACCTTGAATGATTGGTGTTGGAGCTGAAGAAAGGTACTAGGGATGGGATGTCACAATTTTCCCCTCTTACTCTCAAAAGAGTCAATATATTGTTTGTGTAAGAACTTCCAAAATATGCTTAGCGTCCCAATAGAAACAAATGGGAGCAACTGATTGGTTAAGTCAGTTCCTGGTTTGAGTAGAGCTTACTGCAAATGCTAATGACCCTGAGCAAATACAGGAACTTCACGTGGAAGGATCTTTTTAAATTATTTTTATCTTGCTCCTTTTCCATGATTTTTTTTACATCCTGCTATCTGTATAACGCATCAATAAACGAATACAGCGTACCTTTAACCATCACTCCTTTTGCATCACAGGAAATCTGATTAATCTCTTTCAACGTAATATGAACTTGATAATTATGTCTGCATTTTGTTTAGTGATAGGAAAGCTGCAGAAGGTCTTCTATATAACGGAGGATGTTACAGGACCCGAGCGTATGGAATCAGTTACGCATGCGCAGGTAATAATTTGCCGCAAGTCCTCACCGATTCAAGGCTTTTTAGAAAGGCACGTGGCAATGGAAAAACTAGTTAACATCTGACAAGTCTTGCCAACTGACGTGGCTGTGAATCTGTTACAAGATACAATAGTTCATGCTCATTATCATTTTCGCACCTGCTTTACGACTGGAAGCACTGGAATTCTTCACAAATTAGGCAGATAATGGAGGATCTACAAATAGAAAGGCATCCTCAAAGCTGCTGGCAATCCGTGTGTCTTACAAGGCTTCACACAATGTATTTTTTTTATTTAAAGAACAGATGTTATACTGTAACTGTATTTCATCTGTTGAATCTTCAAATAGACATCCCGCCACTTTTGATGGTTGTGCAGAATCGTTATTAATACCGCCAAATAAATATACAAAAAAATTTAAAAATCAAGGAGGCTCCAGAGCTGTATGAGGAACACTATCCAGATGCTCAATATTTATTTTTTTCTTTTAACAAATGCAAAACAGATGTGATTAAGCCTCATTATTAAGAAGAATGGCCCAGGTAAGTTGACAAGCTCATTATTTGGTGCCCACTAGTACTACCACCTGGAGATTGCACATTGGACACGTTAACCATTTTATTATAGTGGGGACCCTGGCTGGGGTGTAAACCGAAATAAATGTAATTTAAAGTTTCATTTAAAAACCCCAAAACATAGGGGTTATTTAAAGAGCACCTAAATGTTGCCGACATTTCTATGCTCTCTCATTTCCCGCACTTCCTTGCACTTCAGGGAATCAAGGTTCCCCATCCTGCGGTGAATTCAGCATTCACCTCAGGATCCCCGGAGTGCAAGGGAAACCTGCCGCAATCCTGCCGAAAACCCATTGAAACCGCCGCAAAAAACACGCTGAACACGCCAGAAAAAGCCGACGAGCTGCCGATCACAGAGCAGACCAGGCGCCGGAAAAAGCTGACAAGCTGATGAACAGGGTAAAAAAATAAATAAATACTCTTGAAAGTGTCAACATTTAAATGCTGTTTGCAAAAAACTATTGAACGAAAAGGCCTGGAATTTACATATAAGATCCTATGAATGATAATAAAAAGGACTGTTACAGAAAAAAGAAAAAAACACTTTTATAAAAAAAGGAAAAAAAATTTTGCCGAAAAATGCCTAAAAGATCCTAAAAAAAACAAACAAAAAAAAACAGTCTTTTTACACCAGATTAAAATAATAAATGGTTTATTAGATATTGAATGAAAACGGGAATATTTTTAACATTGAAGCCTATGGGATTCGCCTGAACAAAGCTGCCGAATGAAACCACCGAACAGCAGGGCATTTCAACAACCTTTCTCTGCTGTTCGGTGTTCTCAGAATGGATTAAACATTGCTTCTCTATGGGGGATTTCACTGCCTTCGAACAGGCACCGTACTTGCGGGTAGCTGGCTAAAAGTTGGCGAACTGCCTGCTCTCTGAAAAGCCGAATGGCCCCGAAATGTATGGGGAAATTCCCTGTTCGGTAACATTTCGGGGCCAGATCGTGTCTCTCTGAATAACCCCTTTAGGTTTCTGGAGTTGTTTGAGCCACAGACAGTCACATTTTTCCTGTTGTCTTCTCCTGCTTTTCCTACCCTCCGATAACCCCCCAATAATTCAAATCATTTTCTTATATTTTGACCCTTTTCCCTTACTTCTTCATCAACTGTCTTTTTGTTAAACCCCAACATAAAATGTAGCAGTATGTGGATGTGCATTAATGCACGTAAGGTTATTATTGCCATCTTTAATAGCGAATCATTTTTTTTTAAAAAAGGAAAAAAAGATATTTATAAAATAAAAATGTTACGGTGAGATTGCGCTGCTGCCCGTCATGAATAACAGCTGGCGGTCTGCAGTTTATCTATGAGCAAGCCCTAAGGCTTAGCTAATTATCATCAGGTACCTGGTAGTATCTAAACATTGAAAGAGGAGAATATTTTCACATAATTCATGCTGGCAGCCTTTTACGACCTCACTGAGAAGCACGCTGTGGGCTAACTGAAGACGGAGCATCACGTGTGACATAGTTCACACAAATCTTTTTTTCCTCGAATGTTGACCAGTCGCAGTTTATCAAAGCCTTCATTTCAAGTTCAATTTCTGTTGAAATTGAGGAACGGTCCACAATTAACGACATTGGAAATTTGCTTCATTTTCCTGATCCCGTAAATTCTGTTATCCCTCAGTTGGAAATGCCAAGCTAAATTAGGGTTGTCCAATCATTGACCCCAAACTTACAAAGAGGGCCAAGGGACGTTTAAATGGCTTGGGGTCATACAGTCACAAGAGCTAGAAGGAAACTCCAGAATATAACTAGAGGATTCTCAAGGGAACAGGATGACCAGCAAATTAAATAACGATTAGGACTGTGCTGATAAAGGTAGTATTTATAATTGCTTTAATAATGAATTAACTGGGAAGGACTTCAGCTACCGGATGAGTAATAATCACACAGCTCCGTTTGTGTTCCATGCACTGGACTAATAAAATGTTTTTCCTTTACTAGTAACCTCATGTGATATTGTTTCCATTTTTTCACTCATAGAACAGACTGATTGTTAAGGAGGAGTCCTGCACCTTCATTTATATAAATATTATTTATTTTATTTAAACAGTAAAAAGTGTGACAGGGATGAGCTACAAAGAATAAGGCCCCGTTCACACCTGGGCGTTTTACAGCGCGTTCCTATACGCTGTAAAACGCCCAAACACAGAAATCCCATGATTTCCTATGGGGCCCGTTCACACCTGGGCGTTTTACAGCATGTAGGAATGCGCTGTAAAACGCCATACACCCAAAGAAGTACAAGAGCTTCTTTGGGGCATATTGCAGCGCGTTCACGGCCATAGACTGCAGCTTGAACGCGCTGCAAGGCACGTTTGCGCGTTTTTCACGTTTGCGCAATACGCGTGACAAAACCGCACGTATTACTCGCATATGAAAAACGCTGAGGTGTGAACCCAGCCTTACACTCAGGAGAGTGACTGGAGAAGTGAATATTCCAGGTCAAAATAGACAAACCAGAAAAATTCTCCCATTTATCTCACTTTCCAAATCGACTGTTTTGACCTATAATTTTATCTTCTCCAGCCATTCTCCTGGTTTTCACCTCTCTCTGAATATCCCTGACTGTCTCTAGATGGTTTTGTGAACATTACAAATACTTACAGGTCTATTCGAAGAAAGCTGAAACTCAGGATGGCCGGTTAAGTGAAAATTCTAGGTCAAAATAGAGAAACCAGAAAAATTCTCCCATTTATCTCGCTTTCCAAATCGGCTATTTGGTGTAGATTGTTCTCTTCTGCCAATTGTGTACCGGCTGGGTGAAGTAGAGATGACATCACTGCTCTATAACTGTGGAAACACAGGTTCAAATCCTGGCAAGAGCACCTCTCCAATAAGTGTACTTGGGCAAGACACCTAACGACACATACTCTCCACCCAGGACATACTTGAAAATGAGAGAAATCTTAATGTATCCTTCCTGGTAAAATACTTTCTAAACAAATTCTCTTGATTTTCACCTTTCTTTCAATAGATCTGTTAATGTTCAACCATTAGCAAGACCCTGAACAGACGTTTTAACCTTGAAATTTGTCCTGTGCATAAAAAATGCTGATGACTGGGTGTTTACAGCTGGAAACACAGTAAGGTCATCATTAGTGTAATTTGATTTGTAAAGATTTGAATCGACTATTAAAGTTTGCTCAGAAAGCCTATTTTCCCTTGCAAGTCATACTATATTCATCTGCTGTCAATTACGTATGGCTGATGTGACCCTTCTGACCCAGTGACAGTGATCAATAGCTGTCAATTTAAGCATAATGGTAATGAACTTGTAACAAACTAAAAAGAGACACATAGCATATAATAAATGGCATACAGAAATACTTACATTCTATCCCTTAAAAGATACAGATGAAAAACAGATGGCAATTTGGGTGTAGAGCATCTTGGTATGGATGTTACTTAATGAGAGTAGTTTAGTAATTCATATAGAAAGTATAATGTTTGTAGTGCTTTAATTAAATCAAATGTTAACCCATCTATGACCAGTATTTGTTATTTGTAATGATTCTGGCATTTACCATAACACCATAATAAACTCTAAACACTAATGAATTAATGTAAATTTTTCTAAATTTTAGATTATCTCAGTGCTCCTATCATCAGGTGACACTGTAATGTCAGCACCAGTACCATCTGTCTATCTATAAATCCAAACCCTTCTATTTATCTATCCCTCTACCCATCTATCTACCCCTCTATGTAGAGTAGGGGTGTACACAGCTGAATAAGCCAAGCCGGGGACTTGCCAAAGCCTGGAGGACTGTCACCGCTGGAGCTCAGGGTCGAAGTAGGAGGATGTAGGTGAGCATGTTGCCTACACATACTCACCTGCATCGACCCCGAGCGAGTCCTCCAGCGGTGGCAGTCCTCCTGCATCCAGTGTCCTCTCTTTGTGTTGGTCGCCGGGATGACGTTACGAAACCCTCTGACCCAGGGTCAAAGGCTTCCGTGACGTCATACCGGCGACCAACTGAGATAGGACACTGGATGCAGGAGGACTGCCACAGCTGGAAGACTCGCTCGGGGCCGATGTAGGTGAGTATGTGCAACTCTCTCCACCACCCCCCAACAAAATCTGTCACCTGGGCCTGGAGGCCGACCCAAGCCCCCTGCTCGGCCGGCCTCCAAGCTCAGGCGAGCCCCAGGCTCGGCTAGGCCTCTAGGCCCAGGCCATGCCAGCGCTCGTCTGAGCAGGCAGCTCGGCTGGCCTCCAGGCCCTATTTTGAAATGAAATTTTCGGCCGATTTTTTTTTCATCTGAATTTTCCATTTCGGCCGAAAGCACCATTTTTGTTTGCTTTATTTTCAGTGGCCGAAATTTCGGTGCATCCCTAGTTTTGGGTTCAATTATACATCTATCTTGGGCAAGGAGGAGGAACCTGCAGCTAATAAATCTCCCCATACATTTTATAAAACACATCCAAGGTTTGTTTGCCAATATTTATTTTCCTGGTATAGGTTATCTTTATTTAAAAATATGATTTTACAAACCAAACCATCAGCGTCACAGAAAAAAAAAAGAGTGAATGTGACATACTTAAATCTTGTAATTGTTTTGTTCTTAATTACATTTCATTTATAGAGCATGCTATACTTTTTTAATTATCTCAATGGATTTTTAACAATCTACAGGGATTAATAATGATAATTTTTATTGTAGGTGTGCTGTAAACGTGGCATCTTTCAGCGTTCTGATAAATAAAGTAAGTATTGTGTCATTGGATGCGTTCGGCAATTAGGGCGTTAAGGAGAAAAGTTTTCTGTCGAATTAACTCAGTCACCAAAGTGTCCCAGTAATTATTCACAATATTAGGAAATAACTCATTGACGTTTAATTAGCTGTGCTTCAATTAGTACGGTGCTTTCTTTATGTTGCATTTTAAACGCCAGCACCAAGAAACATACCGGATGTAATCATTTGGCCACTTTGACACCAACATTGGTTTTGTGCTTGTTCATAATAGAGATGGGGTTATTCACTAATCACGTCCTGTACTTTTCAGGATTCAATAAATAATACTGATGCTCACGTTTAAAGCCCTCAACAATGCGACTCCCCCAAACATGTCTTCATTACTCCACAAGCACATCCCTTCTACATCACTCCGATCTGTAAGTGGCCCCTGACTGTTCTCTGTTTCCTCCTGCACTGCCAACTCTCGCTGCCAAGTCTTCAAGGGATGCTCTGGTCCTGGGAAAGGACCTATCAGACTTTTCCCTAGTCTTCAGGCCTTCAAGAAATCTCTTAAAACTATTAAGTCGTCAGGAAGAGTAGTGTGTCCCTTTTAAGGCCTTCAAGAAATTCCTCAAAACCTATCTCTTCAGATTAGCCTAGAACAGGGATATCCAAACTCCGGCCCTCCAGATGTTCCTGAACTACAACTCCCAGAAAGCTCTGACTGCATTAGATGGATGGAGAAGCATGGGAGTTGTAGTTCAGGGACATCTTGGGGGCCGGAGTTTGGACATCCCTGACCTAGAACATAACTGCTGCCAACCTATCCCTATCCTCATCTACCCCCACCTCATCACCTCATGAATAATATCACTTCCTTTTTCTCATCATTTCTGAAACATGTGTAGTAGGTATCCTGACAACCAAAACAACTCCTCTTTTCTTTCTACACCCCAACTCCTGCACATTGTAAGATCCTCTGAGCAGTGCCCTCTACACCTAGTTTCTGTTCCTATGTTTGTTTTTAATTTTGTCTCACTCCCCATTGGTTATTGTAAAGCGCTGCTGAAAATATTGGCGCTATATAACTGATCATCATCATCATAATAATTTAACCAATTTTAAAGAATGTGTGTGGTGGTTTAATTTCACCAAACTATAGTGGAACAAATTTAGCTAAACTATAGTGAATTCACTGTTCTATAGCGCCTCCGCAGAACAATGGATCTGAGCTGCGTGCGCACGAAGAGACCACTCGCTACCTCAATTGGTCTCAGAGGGCGATGTCGGCATGTTCTCTGCATGCCGGCATCACTTGTGTCCGATCTGAGGACCGGCAGCCAGGAAATTAAAAAATCCTGACAGCTGGGGACGCTGGGTGGGGAGGAGGAAACTCCCCCACTGCACCCTGCAATTTCAACAATTCAGAGGAGCAGGGGAGAGGATACTCTTCACATCCTGATTACTTTAGAACTATAAGGCTAGTGTCAGACGAGCATCTTTGGAGAGCAGAAGGAACGTCTGTGAGAGTGGACGATCCTTCCACTCGACGCCCGTCTGGCCACTGAGTGCGTTCAGCACTGCAAGGCTCGATCCTCCTATGGAGAATCGAGCTTTGCATCCCCGTTAACGTCCATCCTAGCACTTTGCCGGAGAGGCTTGGATAAGGGACGCTTATTGTGTGCGCATTTCGTGCTGACGCTGGCCTAAAATGGTCAGGATGAGTAGAGTGTTCCTTTAGACTGGGGTCAGAAGAGCGCACTTTTTGCGTCCATCTTATCGCACGGTTTGCTGTCCGTTGCTGATGTGCCCTGCTGTTTGGTGTTTTCATTCGGCAGGTTTATTCAAGCGAATCCCATAGGCTTCAATGTTAAAAATATTCCAGTTTTTATTCAATATCTAATAAACCATTTATTATTTTAATCTGCAGTAAAAAGTCTCCTTTTCGGATCTATTAGGCATTTTCGGGATTTTTCCAGGGAAAATGTTTATTTTCGTTGTTTTTTTTTTTAAATTGTGATTTTCTTTTTTCTGTAACAGACCTTTTTATTATCATTCATAGGATCTTACATGTAAATTCCAGACATTTTCATTCAGTAGTTGTTTTGCAAACAGGGTTTCAATTTTGACACTTTCAATCGTACTGTTTTTTTTTTGTTTTTTTTTACCCATCCAGCGGCTTGTTGGCTTTTTTTTTGCAGCTGGTTGGTGCTGTGCTTTGCGGCTCGTCGGCTGTGTTTGGCAGCTGTCTGGTGTGTTTGCGGTAGCTAGCCGGCACGTTGGTGACGATTGTCCGGTGGCGACAGCGGACGACGGGTTTGCGGCAGCATTCAGTGGCTGATTCCCTGCACTTCGAGGACCCTGTGGTGAATAGTGAATTTTACCTCAGGGTGGGGAAATTTGATTCCTTGAAGTGCGGGGATCGACAGAGCACCGAAATGTCTGTGACTTTTCTGTGCTCTGTGAATAACCCCCATAATGTTGGAATAAGATCTATATAGGCGAAATAGTTAATTCTGTCATAAAACAATCAACAATGCAAAGTTTAGACAAAAAAAAGCACCATTAAAAAAATCCCACCAGCGACTTAATATGCAATTTTATCTTTTTCTCGTTCAGCCGTCACATCTGCACAGTTTCCTGTTTGGTGATTAAGCCTTTTAATTTCTTAAAACATTTTCATGACCATTCCCTTTTAAATTGGTAGGAACATGCAGTTCCCGTCAGAAATCATCCCACACAGGGTAGGGTTTTCAGCTAATCTCCTCCAGCGGTCATGACCCTACACAACTCTTAATATTTTTTTTGGTATTTGCATATTTTTTTCATGAAAAGAAAATCTCCATAAAATATGCTGCAGGAACACCGTAATCCAGAACAAATAAAGACAAGAAGAGACTAAAACAAGGGAACGGTTCCAGCGTGAAGTAACGTAACACCAGGTTACCCGCGCAGATGGGGAACAGTTTGGATTACACTTTGTACCAATCCTGCTAAATTCTCCATGAAGACTACACAGTCATCTGAAGGTGACGGGACGAGTGGAATGTATCAAGACAAACATGCTTTAGAGTTGTCAAATATTCACCTGGAAAAGTTTGACGTTTCATTAATGCTTAATAAAGCAAATTCTGTTCAGGATTTATATTTTCCAGAAACCAAGTATTACATTAAAAGCTGCGGTTAGAGATAGATTGGCCGGAGTATTTAGGGCTACAGGACAAGGGAGGGTGTTA
Source organism: Leptobrachium leishanense (assembly GCA_009667805.1). Taxonomy (NCBI): domain Eukaryota; kingdom Metazoa; phylum Chordata; class Amphibia; order Anura; family Megophryidae; genus Leptobrachium; species Leptobrachium leishanense. Next base: position 106,041,996 of record CM019065.1, read on the forward strand.
GGTGTACCAGCTGTTCAATGGCCTTGGATTTCATTGGAGTGGTTTTTCATTAGAGTGAAGTTGCGGATTATGACGATAAATAACAAAAACCAACAGTTACAATCCTAAATGAGATCTGCCAACTCAAACTGGCACGTCTAACAACGTGTGAGAAGGGGTCCTAGCTGCTGAGGGGGCATTACCCAATTCCAGAGATGTTATTTGATTAATGGCAGTCACAGTCATGGTCGGGGGCATGTCACATCCGTGCATGCGCAGCAGGTTATTCGGCGGCCCTGCCAAGAAGCCAATCAGTGCTGCTCATAAACGAAATTTGCATTATTGCTCCTGTATGGGCTTCAAAACACATAATTTTAACCATTAAAGATTACGAGCACCATTAAACATGTGCTCACAGTGCTTTTCCCCCTCAACCCTCATGTAAACCCAGATAACAGCCTAGAGCTGCCAGGTGATTTTGAGGAATAAGGAAAAACTGTGTCACATGATGACATCATGAGACGTTGCAGGTCTGCTAAAATGCAGGACATGATCTGGCACCAACAGTGTATTTAGGTTTGATGCTGCTCTAAACACTCCAAATTCAGCCCAGAGCAACCAAAACTCTGGACATCAAAATGCATCTGCAGATTTTTCTCAGGATGTGACTTTTTTACCACTTCATTTTTTTGATGCTCCTTTATTTTCAGCAATTTTTCAATAGGATATCAAAACTTGCTTTGGAACAAACAGGGGGGGGCATGCTTTTTTCTTTTATTGTGTTTTATTTTACATTCTGCATTATCATGTTTTGTATCATTAGAAAGGCCAGACTCTGACCTATCCACCGACACCTAACTTGGACTTGTGGGGTGTAAAGAATGGAGATATAGGAGTCCAAACTTATCCTGTGTCTAGATGAACAAATGTGTAATAACACATTGCACCAACACCTCCTCTTTTGCTCCTGCATGGGAAATGAGAAGGTGAGTTAACGCAGCATCGTTGTTCACTTTATAATTTTAAATGAACAATAGTGTTGCATTAGGAAAATAAAAATATATTTTTTTATGAAATTATTTATTTTATGAAATTATTTATTTTATTTTTGGTATCATTGGAAAGGCCATACAAACACATTATTTTCCCTTCTGTTCTATCCTGTAGGGCCTCAAAGATACAGGGGTCTAAATGATTGTAAGTTGTATTTTTTTTTTCTTTTACAGAGCAGGGTGCCGCCTTATGGCAGGCAACTGTAGGCACATGCCTATAAATCCAAACCTGCTGGCAGGGTGTTTTTATTTCTGTACAGGGAAGCTAGTTAGTGACCTGAATGTCTATTTATTCCATGTATAATACACACCTGTCAACATTGAATCACGCAACCTGACAATGGATAAAAAAACAAAAAACAACAACATCCCCAATGATCGGACACTGCTCTGTGCATGGACACTTAACATTTATGCTTCACTATGAGCATCCTATCAAGCAGACTGCGCGAGCTCAATATCTAGCGGCAGACTTCACGTGGATCTCATACATAGTTTAAGAAGAAACATTTTATATCTGTGTTAGTACAAGCAAAGCCATTATTGTGCAGTCTGTGCCTGATCCTTTATAGCTTTTCTCTGTTGGAGTATCACCATATGCATCTTTTTAATGTCCCCTTTTGAAGGAATCTATCACTTAGCAAAAATCTTAAAATAAACCAGAGAGGTGCTAAAACAAGTGTGCAAGCTGTTAGGATGGGCTCTGCAGAAATGTGAGAATGTGCAACTCTCTAACAGGAGCCCCTTCACAGCAAGAAAAAATGTGAGAGGCAAACCAGGTCTCCCAGCATTATCCTAACAGAGTATGACTAATTGACAATTGCTTCTTCTCACGTTATTCAACAAACATGTATATATTTATATATTTGACGGGGACCACTATCCAAAACGACGACCCCCAAGTCAAAATCACTGGAAGAGTGCCAGAACCACTGGGACAGAAGGCCTGTAAAAAAAGATGGCCCACATGTGATGAAAGAGAGTAAGAACAAGGGACTTTAACACCTTAAGGACCAAAGGTCTTTAAAGTCAATGTATTTATGATGGAACAGTTCAGTCATTGGTCCTTAGGCTGGTGTCAGACTAGCGTTTTTAAGAGTGGAAGGAATGTCCATGAGAGTGAAAGCTCCTTCCACTCTGAATGAACTGATATCCAAATGAAATTCAGAAGGATATGTATTTCTACCCGTGATAATGCTGAAAACAGAACCTTTAATGAAATCAATAAAACCACATCAAGGTAAAATAAAATTGTTCAAGCATGCTTCACAAATGACATAACAACATATAGAGTGTTAAACTAAAAAAAATCAAACACATCCACTGTGTATATGTGAGGCAACCCCTAGATGCACCATAGTGGTAGGTTAAAGTACAAATACAATGTTTATACAAAGTAAACAGGTGTCAAAGTACATATAATGAAACACCCCCCAATTTAAATTTGAGGCACCCTTTCCTGTCAAGGGCACACCTCTTCCTGGTTAATCCCCACCCTTCCTCTTTAAGCTCCACCTTTTCCTCTTAGAGCCCAGCCTTTTCCTCTCTTTATATTAAAAGTGGATACCAAGTGCCTACTTGTATATTTTGTATACCATTTCAAATGTATCTATTGAGATAAAGAAAATTATGAAATGTTTAAATTCAAGCATTTTTACAAAGAACAACCACGCATGTGATACTGGATCACAGCCGCTCTAATTGGTTGAACAATAAAATCCACAGAAACTTGCACTGCATATGAGTATATCACAGAGCTGCACAGCAATAAAAACCTCAGAAATGGGCACTGTGTATGAGCATATCAGAGCTGCACAGCAATAAAACCCACATAAATGTGCAGTATGTATGAGTATATCACAGAACTGCACAGCAATAAAACTCACAGTAATGTGCAGTGTGTATGAGCGTATCCCAGAGCTCCAGGGAAATAAAACTCAGTCATATGCAGTGTGTATCACAGAATCCACAGCAATAAAACTCCCAGCAATGCAATGTTTGGTGTGTGTCAGCAAATCAGAATCCACAGCAATAAAACTCCCAGCAATGCAATGTGCGGTGTGTATGAGTGCATCAGAATTCACAGCAATAAAACTCCCAGCAATGCAATGTTTGGTGTGTGTCAGCGAATCAGAATCCACAACAAAAAACTCCCAGCAATGCAATGTGCGGTGTGTATGAGTGCATCAGAACACACTGCAATAAAACTCCCAGCAAACCGAGTGTATATGAGCACACAACAATTATGCTGTGGCGCCATCTTGTCAGCAGTGGGGTGCCACTGCCAGAGGGTGCAGTGTAGCTTTGATTCGGTTCCTGGTGGGTTTTCAGTCCAGAATAGAGTCTGTGTTAACGAAAGGACGGGTAGCTGCGCGCGTGCGTTTCACGTGGTTCAGCCAGTCATGTGGTACTGAGACTCAGAGAAATGGCAGTGAAATGCCCTGATGTTCGGTGGTTTCAATCAGCAGGTTTATTCAGGCGAACCCCATAGGTTTCAATGTTAAAAATATTCCCGTTTTTATGCAATATCTAATAAATCATTTATTATTTTAATCTGTAGTAAAAAGTCTTTATTTATTGATTATTTTATTTTAGTACCTTTTAGTCATTTTTCAGATTTTTTTGGGCAAAATTTACCCCCCTTTTTTTTTAATAGCAGTTTTTCTTTTATCTGTAACAGAACTTTTTATTATCAATCATAGGATCTTATATGTAAATTCCAGACCTTTTCGTTCAGTAGTTCTTTTGAAAACAGCAGGCCACGGGTTTGCGGTGGCAGCATTCAGTGGCCGACTCCATGCACTTTGGGGACCCTGCGGTGAATGGTGAATTCACTGCAGGGTGGGGCAATTTTATTCTCCTAAGTGCAGGGAACTACAGAACACCAAAAAGTTGGCGTCATTTCGGTGCTCTGTGAGTAACCCATTTAGTGGTGAGGTTTTTTGCTGCCCCCTGGAAAGTGAAAGCCTAGGCCTTGCCTACCCAGAACATACTTGAAAATTAGTGAAATCTCAATGTATCCATCCTGGTAAAATACTTTACCCTGGAGAGTGCCGCCCTAGGCCTGGGCCTAGTCGGCCTAGGCCAAAATACACCACTGACTACCCGCATTGGCATACGACCCCTGGCATTTCTCACTACCCGCATTGGCATACGACCCCTGGCATTTCTGACTACCCGCATTGGCATACGACCCCGTGGCATTCCCGACTACCCGCATTGGCATACGACCCCCCTTGGAATATTCTTACCTTGTCTAGATAGATAGAAGTACCGGCCACTACAAGGACCGGGAGGGCTTAGTTTAGGTGTTCTAATATTTTATTTGTGTACTTAACCCAATCAGTTCCCCGACCTCCCATTTAATTAGTTATAACAAGATCCCCATAAAAATGTCCTCCCGCTTTTATTCCCCAGAAGAGGCATATGAGATCCTGGCCGCCTCTGAGAGCGACGCTCTCGCCGACAGTGACACCCTCACAGCCTCTGATATAGAGCCCCGTAGTGAACCCTCCAGTGATGGTGACCCCCCACCCTCTACTGGGCGGCGCGAAAGCAATTGGGTACCCCCAAATATGGCTGCCCCAGAAATACCCCCATTTATAGCGACTCCTGGCATCACAGTAAGGGTAGAGGACTGTGAGCCAGTGAGATTTTTTAATCTCTTTATGTTGGACGACGTATTCGAGATGGTGGTTGAGCAAACCAACCTGTTTGCCAACCAGTATCTTGATGCGCATCCGGATTCACATCGCCACAGGTGTAACAAGTGGCACCCAACGGATGTGATAGAGTTAAAAAAAATTGGGCTCTAACCCTCGTAATGGGAATAGTGAAGAAGCCAAGTATCCGGTCTTACTGGCACAAAAACCCCATCCTGGCTACACCACTATTCCCAAGGGTTATGAAGAGGGAGAGATCCGAAAATCTAATGCGATTCCTCCATTTTAATGATAACGCACTGTGCCCACCAAGAAACGACCCAATGCATGACCGCCTCTATAAAATTCGGCCCCTTATCAGTCTGCCAAATTCACTGATAATTATGTTCCCGACCAAAATATATCTGTAGACGAGTCCCTTATGAAATTTAAAGGCAGACTGCTCTTCAAGCAGTATATCCCAAGCAAACGATCCCGGTATGGCGTCAAATTTTATAAATTGTGTGAGTCCACAACAGGCTACACATGGGCGTTTAGAATATACGAATCGAAAGATAGCCACCTTGACCCCCCCAGGATGCCCCGATTGTATTGGCACCAGTGGAAAAATTGTGTGGGATCTGGTATATCCCCTATTCAATAAGGACTATCATTTATGGGTCGATAACTATTACACCAGTATCGACATATTTAAAAATATATATTGTTTCGAGACCCTTGCGTGTGGCACAGTGCGGAAGAATCGCAGAGGTTTTCCCCAAATCCTGACAGCAGGCAAAAAAAGTAGAGGCTCCTCTTCAGCTCTACGTCAGGAAGAAGTGCTACCCCTTCGGTTCACCGATAAGAAGGATGTATACATGCTATCTACAGTGCACGACGAAAGTACAGTGCCAGAGTCTGTGAGAGGGGGAACTGAGCCACTGGAAAAGCCGAAGTGCATTGTAGATTACAGCAAGTTTATGGGGGGAGTAGACTTGGCTGATCAATGTATACAGCCTTATCTGGTGAACCGAAAGACTAGGGCATGGTACAAGAAGATTGCCATGCAGAATGCTTGGTTGTGTAGGGAGAGGTATTAGCAGTAGGAAAAGGGAAGTGCTCATGCCACTGTACAGAGCACTGGTGAGACCTCACTTGGAGTACTGTGTGCAGTACTGGAGACCGTATCTCCAGAAGGATATAGACATCTTAGAGAGAGTTCAGAGAAGGGCTACTAAAATGGTGTACGGCTTGAAGGAGAAAAGTTACCAGGAAAGGCTTAATGATCTTAACATGTACAGCTTGGAAAAAAGACGAGACAGAGGAGATATGATAGAAACATTTAAATACGTAAAGGGAATCCACAAGGTAGAGGAAGGGAGTATATTTAAAAGGAAACAAAATAGCAAAACAAGAGGACATAGTCTTAGATTAGAGGGGCAAAGGTTTAAAAGTAACATCAGAAAGCATTATTTTACTGAGAGGGTGGTGGATACATGGAACAGTCTTCCAGTAGAAGTGGTAGAGGCCAAAACAGTAATTGAATTTAAGCAAGCATGGGATAGGCATAAGGCTATCCTAAACAAAAGATAAATCCAGGTTAAGTATCCATGTAATTGGGCAGACTAGATGGGCCGAAAGGTTCTTATCTGCCGACATTTTTTCTATGTTTCTATGTTTCTATGTTTCTATTTGACCGAGATTGCAATTTTCAATGCGTACGTGCTCTACAAGCAGGCAGCAGTACAAAAGCCATATCCCTTCCTAGAATTCATGCTTGAGATCATATCCCAACTTATCCTAACCCCGGCCCCCGTTACATCCGCTTTGGAATCAGGAGATCTCCAAAGATTAAGTGGCAGACACTTTCCTTCCCGAGTCCCTCCCACCCGCTGTAAAAAGTCCCAAGAAAAAGTGTTGTGTCTGCCGCAAGAAAGGAATCCGAAAGGATTTTAGTTATTATTGCCCTACCTGCCCATCTGTACCTGGCCTCTGCATAACCAAGTGCTTCAAAATTTATCATACAGAGCTAAATTACTAAATCCCCTTTTCTGCTCTGTCCCGATTACCCTTTGCTGCCTGTACCGACTCATTGGCTTGTTATACCGACTACTCTTTGTTTGCTGCCTGTACCGACTCATTGGCTTGTTATAACGACTACTAGACATGTGCACAGCACAAAATTTCGTTTTGAACTAATGGATTAGTCCTAAAATGCAATTTATTTAGTTGCTGAAGAAATTCGTTTTCAGTTCTTTAGTATGAAAACTAATTTCATTCATCCGAAAACCAGCGGATACAATTACTATTGTAGTGACTCCTCAGAGGGCTGAGATCGCTGCTCGTTACAGTAGCTCTCACTCTCCGCACAATGTGTCAGGCAAAGCTGTTACAGTAACTGACTGCTGCTCATCACAGCGCTCAGAGTTTCAGTAAAAATAGCAAATAATATTTTTATATATAAGAGGTTATAAGAATATTATTTCCTTGTTTTACTGAAACTCTGAGCGCTGTTACAGTCAGTTACTGTAACATCTGAGCCTGATACATTGTACTGAGATATAATATAACAAGCAGCTTATCACAGCCCTTTCGCTGCTGAAGCTTTTCCCGATTGTGCATTTTTACCGATTTTGCTCATCATGTTTAAACGTGTTTTGAAGGCTTATTTTAGTATATGACCCAGACATATTATATATCGTTCTTTCCGTCAGACTCGGCAGATTCATAATATGTCATTATTATATGTATACGTCATGTCCTGTCTGTATATTATAACAAAAAATGCAATAAAATATGAATTTAATAATTTACAATGTGTAAAGTGTTTTTTTTTCACATTTTAACATGCGAGCAATTGCGGTTATATTTTGTATGGGGTGCGCTTGTTAAAAAAATTAGAGATGGGGTCTCGTTACATTTTTTTTTGGGGAAAATTTACACGATTTTTAACAAACGCACTGCATACAAAAATCGTTAGTGCAGCATTATTGTTCACATTATAATTGAAATGGGAACAATAAAAAAAAAACAAAAAAAAAAAACACAATTATTTATTTTTTTTCTTCTAAACTTTTTTCATACTCGTGTTTGGTATTGTTGGAACGGCCATGCTCTGGCCGATCCAACAATACCAAACATTAACCCCTAACTGCCACGGATCAGGAGATAGGGGGTTCATTGGAACCCCTTATCTCCACCATTGGTGGCAGTTAGGGGTTAACTCCAGGACTGGAGTCATCGTGCTATGCACGATGACGCCAGTCCTCAGGGGGCATTCCCGGAAGCTTGGCCGACATCCAAGATGTCGGCCAGCTCCGGGAAAGGATCACGAACCGGCGCTTTACGGCGCCGATTCGTGATCCGGCCCACTTGGGGTTAATGCCAGGTACCATTTGGAAGGGCAGGCTGTGCCCTTCCAAACGGTGCCTGGGTTAACCCACTGCACGCCGCCGATCGGGAGGGAGAGAGGTCTGAAGGACCTGCCCCCTCCCTTTCAGGCGCCTCCTCCGCACATGCGGGGGGGGGGGCGCCTGAATTAGGTGTCATCGCGCCGCCGCGATGACACCTAATTACTCCGGCGGCGGTTCCGGGTGCTGGGCTGACATCGAGGATGTCAGCCAGCACCGGGGGGGCCAGCGATCGGCCGGAACCCGGCCGAACGCTGGCCCAAAGAGAGGACGCGCTCAGCGTGCCCACCGCAAGGAACGATACCTGCGGTTGGACGCGCTGAGCGCGTCCTTAGCAGCAAAGGGGTTAAATCCAGTGGCTGTGAACGCTGAGATAAGCTGCTTCTATATTATAGGATTAAAAAATAAACGCTCCTCTCTGTATAATGTTTATAACATCCTCCTGCATTAATTAATACCCCTCTCTGTATAATATACAGAACACCCTCCTGAATGAATTAATGTCCCTCTCTGTATAGAACATCCTCCTCAATTTATACCTTTCTCTGTATAATGTATATAACATCCTCCTGCATTAATACCCCTCTCTGTATAATGTATAGAACATCCTCCTGCATTAATTAATGCCCCTCTCTGTATAGAACATCCTACTGCATTGGCATGTGGAGGGTGCAGAACTTTGGATGTTGCGCTCTTCAGAGCTGGTCTCCTTCACTCCTCAATGTAATATCACAAAAAGGACTGAAACTAAAATGTAGTGCATTTTATTTTAGTTTCTTTCGTTTTTTGTACTGAGCAGTTTCGTATCTCTTGAGTCATACGAAAACTAAATTATCCCAAAATTCGGACTAAATCGTTTTAGTACTAAAACGAATGCACATGTCTAACGACTACTCTGACTTCTGGAATCCCCTGAATTTGGCCTGTCCCTGTTTACGTTAAGCCCAGCTATTCTAAAGTGGCTGCACCAAACAACTCAAAATACTAATTTAGAATTATTGGCATGTCATCTTTGGAGCAATATTCTTTCTTGGCGTGCCATGTTCTCTCAAAGTCGACATAAATCCTGAAAATCACTTGTCAAATTACCAAAAAACTAAATAAAAATGCTACATATGGGGTACCGTTGAATTCGTAACACATTGCCAAACACAAATACCAATGTTTTAGGCCAGTAAAAGGTTGACTGAGCATGATATTAGCAGCAAAATAACAGTTTTGGTGTAAAACAAATGCAAAACACAATCATGAAGACTAAGTGCGGCCAGGGTTTGTGACTAAGTGGCTACTATACAAAACTGGACATACCCCATTTTCAACACCCTGGGTTGTCTACTTCTCAAAATGATATGCCATGATGGGGTACTTTTCATATCTGGGCTGCCATACCCTCTCAAATTCAACCTAGGCCCAGAAAACCAATCTGGCAAACTCTACATTTGATCGTGTAACTTTCCAAAAAGCAAAATAAAAATGCTAAATGGAGGGTACCGTTGAACTCGTAACACATTGCCGACCACAAATATCAATGTTGTAGGCCAGTAAAAGGTTGACCGAGCAGGATATTAGCAGCAAAATAACAGTTTTTGTGTAAAAAATGCAAAACACAAACATGAAGACCAAGTTTGCGACTAAGTGACTACTATAAAAAAACGAAACGTACACCATTTGGAATAGCCTGGGTTGTCTACTTTTCAAAATGGTATGACATGTTGGGGTACTTTTCATACCTGGGCTGCCATAACCTCTCAAAGTCAACATAGGGCCAGGAAACCAATCTGGCAAATTTCAAGTTGTAAAACGTGAAATGGGCAAACTCTATATTTGACCCTGTAACTTTTCAAAACCTCATAAAACCTCTATATGGGGGGTACCGTTGAACTCGTAAGACATTGCCGAACAGAAATATATGTATTTTATTTCATTTAATGCTAAGCGTACAGTGTCATTCACACTAAAAATACAATGGAGAACTTTGAAAATAGCAAACTTTCCTTTTTTCTCATAGTGTTTAGTTTTTTTTCATACTATAATATATTTTATATATAAATCTTTGATGGAAAATGAAAGCCCTTTTTCTCCTGAACAAAACGATACATATTAAGTGTACCCACCCTTATTATATAAGAGGTAAATTATGGTTGAACAGCGAATAGCTGAAATTCTACTTTTAGAAGTGTTCAAAAGTGTTCCAAACTTGTAAAATTACTCCCGTCCTTAAGGGGTTAACATACCACTATGGTGCATCTATGGGTTGCCTCACATACACAGTGGATGTGTTTGATTTTTTAGCTTAACACTCTAGGGCAGTGACGGTGAACACCTGGCACGCGGGGCCGACTGTTTCGGCAAGCGAGTCATAGGCTTGCCTCAGTGCCCCTTCGAGTTTGCTTCTTCCTCCCAGCAACCGCCGGCAAAGGATGTAGCCCGGCCGCTCGCCTGGGATCCAACAGCCATGATCTCGCGGAGATAACTCCAGGATCTGTGAGACTGCGGCTTGTGCGTGGTTCCCAATGAGCGGCCAGGTTACATCCTTTTCCGGCGGTCGCTGGGAGGGAGAAGCACACTCGGAGGCACCTGGCAGAGTGGAGACAGACTGAAAACCTTTTGAGCTGGGGCAATATATTAATGTGAGCTTGGGGGCAATATATTAATGTGAGCTGGGGGCAATATAAAACATGTGAACTGGGGCAATATATCCATGTGTGAGCTGGGGGAAATATATCCATGTGTGAGCTGGGGCATTATATCCATGTGTGAGCCGGGACAATATATCCATGTGTGAGCTGGGGCATTATACCCATGTGTGAGCTGGGGAATTATATCCATGTGTGAGCTGGGGCAATATATCCATGTGTGAGCTGGGACAATATATCAATGTGTGAGCTGGGGCATTATATCCAAGTGTGAGCTGAGACAATATATCCATGTGTGAGCTGGGGCAATATATCCATGTGTGAACTGGGGCAATATATCCATGTGTGAGCTGGGGCAATATATCCATGTGTGAACTGTGGTAATATATCCATGTGTGAGCTGGGGCAATATATCCATGTGTGAGCTGGGGCATTATATCCATGTGTGACCTGGGGCAATATATCCATGTGTGAGCTGGGGCAATATATCCATGTGTGAGCTGGGGGCAATATATCCATGTGTGAGCTGGGGGCATTATATCCACGTGTGAGCTGGGGGCATTATATCCACGTGAGCTGGGGCAATATATCCACGTGTGAGCTGGGACAATATATCCATGTGTGAACTGGGGCAATATATCCATGTGTGAACTGGGGCAATATATCCATGTGTGAGCTGAGGCAATATATCCATGTGTGGGCTGGGGGACAATATATCCATGTGTGAGCTAGGGCAATATATCCATGTGTGAATTGGGGCAATATATCCATGTGTGAGCTCGGCCATTATATCCATGTGTGAGCTGGGGCAATATATCCATGTATGAGCTGGGGCAATATATCCATGTGTGAGCTGGGCCATTATATCCATGTGTGAGCTGGGGCAATATATCCATGTGTGAGCTGGGGGCAATATATCCATGTGTGAACTGGGGCAATATATCATCTTCTTATACTGTATTTTTCTTCTAAAACTTAAGCAGTCTGCAGTTAAAGCAGTGTTTGTTTCATTCCAACTCCATTGTGGTGGTGGTGTATAGAGCCAAAGATGTTAGAATTGTGTCGAGGTCCCAATATTTCTGGACCTGACTGTATTTATATATCTCCTTTTACTTGATTTTAATGATAATGATGCCCCTGCAATAATATACTGCTTGACAAGCTTCAGCTCATGCTGTCCCAGATGCCAGGGACAGCAGGGGAAGAGAAGGAGTCTTACTCCTGTCACCACGACCCCATACATTAGCTTAAGGGATCATGGTTAGCTAGAGTGTTCCTTTAGGTCTTCCTCATTAATCCTCCTCTACAGGGCCGGTGCTAGACTGTTTTGAGCCCTAGGCAAGACCAGCTACTTGCACCCCCACCAAAAAAAAAAAGGAAAGCTCACATGGGTATATTTGCCCCAGCTCTCACATGCATATATTGCCCCAGCTCTCACATGGGTATATTTGCCCCCAGCTCACACATGAATATATTGCCCCCAGCTCTCACATGGGTGTATTTGCCCCCAGCTCACACATGGGTATATCTGTCCCAGCTCTTACATGGGTATATTTGCCTCCAGCTCCGTCTCTCTCCCTCGGCACCTCGTCTGACTCCTTCACGCCAGCGACTGACGTGAGAGCGCGCATGCTGCAGCCAGCCCAAATATGTGCCGGCGTTGCCGCGTCAGCCGCTGGCGTCAAGGAGACGGAGGCGTGGACTTGGCAGCACAAAGTCCACGCCTCTGTCTCCTTGACGCCAGCGGCGACGCCGGCAAGTATTGGGGCTGGCTACAGCACGCGGCCGCCCCAGGCTGCCCTGCGGACAAAATTTTTTTTTGGTCGGGCCCGGCTGCGCCCTAGGCGGGCACTGCGCTCTAGGCAGCCGCCTAGCTCAGGCCCTGCTCCTCTAGATAAAGATCAATTTACAAATTGCTGAAGGTCAAATGGAACCTACATAAGCTGCTGTGAAGAGTGATAGCACTGGCTGCAATTTAGGAGTCTGTTCACTAAGTTCCGAAACTGCCACTGAATTTCATCTAACAGTAAGTGCAATTTCGTGGCAATTTGTATATTCATTAAGCTGTCAATTTTCCAAATACCGATGAAGTGACAGCGAAATACGGCGCATTTTGCTGCAATTTGGTGTGCAGCACCGAAATGGTCCCATAGATAGCTAACTACAATTCATCTACTCACAGAATGCTGAATTGCATTGAAATTACAACAAAATGACCCGATTTCCATGATTTCAATTCTACAGGTTTAAACAGGCAAATCAAAGACAGTTCAATATAATAAATGTAATATCTTTTAAAAGGTATTTTTAAAGACCATTAGTTTTTTTTTACAAAACTTATATTTTTTAAAAGACCTTTTTGTATTGTGTGCATTATTTTAACCCCTTCGCAATGAGCTGAGCTCATTTTTACTCCTCATGTTTTAACGGATTTGAAGTCCCGTTTTATTCTATGACCCAGACATATTATATACAGTATCCTTTTTTCTGCAGACTCTGTAGATTTATAATATGTATACGTCATGCCCTGCCTGAATGCTATAACAAAAAATTTAATAAAATTTGAATTTCCAATCATCAACAGTATGCAAAATTATTTTTTTCACATTTTATCATCTGAGCCTTTGCGATTATATATTCTTTGGAGTAAGCTTGTTAAAAAAAATTTGAAAATGGGAACCCGACCCGTTACTTTTTTTTCTTGAGAAATTACATTAAAGCCCCAACAAACAAAAAATTGTCAGTGCGGCATCATTGTTCACATTATAATTGAAATGTGTACAATAGAGCTGCATTAATAAAAAACATACAAAAAACCCACGATTTTTTAAAATTTATTTATTTATTATTAATATTTTTATTATTTTATTTTTACTTTTACCATGGTCATATTTGGAATCATTAGAACGGCAATACTCTGGCCTTTCCAATGATACCAAACATTAACCTCTAGCTGCCAAAGATCAGGAGATACAGGGGTCCAAATGACCCCTCTATCTCCACCATAGGGTTTTCATAGGGAAACCCCTTGGCACCTAGGTGTTAATGCTAACACTGACGTCATTGCACCATGCGCGATGATGTCAATGTGTGGGGAGGTGCCTCGGAGGCTTGGCTGACATCCAAGATATCAGCCACCTCTGTGAGATGTCCGCAATCCGGCGCCAAATGGTGCCGGAACGCGGACCGGCACCTCAGAGTTTAAGGACAGGGAGTACCTGTCTTTGACTTTAACCTCCTCCCTGTAGTATATCATAGTGTTATATCTATCCACCACTAGAGGGCGCATGTTGTAGGTATTATCTGTGTTCCTGTTCATTGTAAATAAAGTTTCCTGATCACATGGTAGAGTTCTAAGGCAGCGTGCGGACGCTGTGCGCAGGTCCAGTAAATAAAGAATAAGAACCTTCCACAGCCTGTCTCTGCTTTCAAAGATATGGAGATATCACATTGGCGACGAGGGTAAACAGGTTGTACTGTGGAACGTGTATGTGCAGTTGCAAGGTCTGCAGAGCAAAAAAAAAAAAAAAAAAAATAAGAAACAGAAGAAACTACAAGGACGTGAATTGCTGAGACAGAATGGCTGCTCTTGTGGGAACAGTGAGCCCCTTTGACTGTGAGTTGCAATCGTGGGACGAATATATTGAAGTGTTGGACTATTTCTTTCAAGCTAATGAGATTACTGATGCCGGTAAGAGGAAAGCAGTGTTATTAAGCGGGGTCGGCGCGTCAACTTATAGTTTGCTGAGAAGTTTGCTGTGTCCTATGACGCCAGCAGAGAAAACATATCAGGAACTTGTCGTCGTGCTCAAAGCCCATTATAATCCAAAACCAAGTGAAATTGTGCAGAGATATAAATTTAATTCACGCACACGGCATACTGGCGAGAAGGTGGCTGATTATGTGGCGGAGTTGAAAAAGTTAGCACAGTATTGTGAATACGGGCCTACACTGCCACAAATGCTGCGGGACAGGCTGGTGTGTGGAGTAAATGACGACAGGATGCAGAGACGGCTGTTGTCAGAAGTGGATTTAACCTTTGAAAAGGCTCTTACTATGTGTCTGGCGATGGAGTCGGCTGACAGAAATATAAAAGATCTCCAAGGCTTCTCTGGGGATGAAGAATCACAGTCTCAAAGGTCTCATCAGGGACAATCGGTGGTGCATAATGTGGGTGCAGTGGATAAGAGGGGGTGGAAGACGGACTATGAGTGTTTCAGGTGCAAAGGGAATCATGCACCCCACGAATGCAAATTTATAAATGACCTGTGCCACCATTGTCAGAAACGTGGACACATCAAGCGGGCGTGCAAATCCAAGCACGTGATGCAGAGTCACAAAACCCCATTTCAAGGACTGAGGGGGGAGAGGAAAGGAAAGGAGAAGGCTGGGAGGTCGCATTTAGTGAAAGAAGAAGACGTTAGTGAGACAGAAGATGCAGGTGACATAAACACGATATACAGTGTCTCACATAAAATGCCTAAAGTGGCTCCTATTCTACAGAAGTTAAAGGTGAATGGCATGAACATCGAATTTGAGGTGGACACAGGTTGTGGCATTACAATTATTAGCAAAAAGCAATACTCTAAGCTATGGAAAAACACCGACATACCAGAGTGGGAACCATGCAACCTGACATTAAAAACATATACAGGTGAGAAGATGCTGGTGTTAGGTCAGGTTATAGGAACAGTGCAGAGTCAGATGGACAACAAGAAACTTACTATGGTAGTGGTTGAAGGGGCCGGGCCAAATTTATTGGGACGAAACTGGCTGAAAGACTTAAGAGTGTTGCCACAACTGGTGAATACAGTAACAGCCAGTCCAACGCTACATTTGGCTGACCTGCTAGATCGATATGCTGAGGTGTTCAAAGATGAGCTAGGTCAGCTGAAAGGCACCACGGCCAAAATTCATGTGAACTCAGAGGCCCAGCCACGATTCTATAAGCCACGACGGATACCTTTTGCTGTCAAACCTCTGGTGGAGGCAGAACTGCAGAGGCTGGTAGATGAGAAAATTATAGAACCAGTACAATTTTCGGAATGGGCAGCTCCCATAGTACCGGTGAGGAAGCCGGATGGTTCAATCCGCATCTGTGGAGATTACAAACTCACAGTAAACCGAGCATCCAGTGTGGAACAATATCCTATTCCTAAAGTGGAAGACTTATTTGCTCAGTTGGCGGGCGGCAACAAATTCTCCAAACTGGATATGAGTCATGCGTATCAGCAGATCGTGCTGGATGAAAGCGCCAAAAAGTATGTGACTGTTAATACACACAAAGGACTGTATACTTATGGTAGATTGCCGTTTGGTGTGGCGTCGAGTCCAGCCATTTTCCAGCGCACTATGGAGGGCATCCTACAAAACATGCCGCACGTCACAGTCTACTTAGATGACATTTTAGTTACTGGGGTCAGCGAGGACGATCATTTAAGAAATCTGGAGGAGGTCTTGTCTCGGCTAAAACAAAGTGGCCTGAGACTAAAAAGGAGCAAGTGCAAGTTCCTGGGAACAGAAGTGGTTTTTCTGGGTCACAAGATCAGTGCTGCGGGTGTGCAGCCAGTCGCAGAAAAGGTCCAGGCCATACAAGAGGCACCCACACCGCGGTCTGTGAGTGAACTAAAGGCTTACTTAGGCCTATTGAACTATTACCACAAATTCTTACCGAGCCTGTCCACGTTACTGGCACCGCTGCATGCACTATTGAGGAAAGAGACTAAATGGACCTGGAGTTGTGAGCAAAAAGAGGCTTTTGAAAAGTCCAAAAATCTTCTCCAGTCGGATGCCTTGTTGGTACATTATGATGTCAACAAACCTATTATCCTGGCTTGTGACGCTTCACCTTATGGTGTGGGTGCTGTGTTGTCGCACAGGATGGGGGATGGATCTGAACGGCCAATAGGGTTCGTCTCACGTACACTGAATGCAGCTGAGAAAAATTATTCTCAAATTGAGAAGGAGGGCCTTGCGGTGATATTTGGGGTGAAGAAGTTTCACACATACTTGTATGGGAGACAATTCACCATTGTTACAGATCATAAACCACTGATCTCATTATTTAATGAACTGAAGGAGGTTCCACAAATGGCCTCGCCACGCATTCAAAGATGGGCTGTGACATTATGTGGATATGAGTACTCCATCGTGTACAAAGCAGGCAAGGATCATCAAAATGCTGATGGCTTGAGCCGGTTGCCAGTCGCGGAAACAGGGGTGGAGACGCCTGCGGAGGAAGAGAGAGTACTTCTATTGGAAGAAAATGGCGTACCATTGGTTAAAGCCGACCAGGTGAGGAAATGGACAGATAAAGATACCGTTTTAGCACGGGTTAGAGAGTTCGTCCTCAGAGGATGGCCAAAAAGAGTGGAGAAATCAGTGTTTGGAGCTTATGTGAAAAGGAAGGAGGAACTTAGTGTGGAGGCAGGTTGTGTCTTGTGGGGTGCCCGTGTGGTCATTCCACCCCCAGGTCGCACAGACCTACTGAAGCACTTACACACGACTCACCCAGGAATAATCAGGATGAAGGGGCTGGCGCGGAGCTATATGTGGTGGCCGAAGATGGATGCCGATATAGAAGCAATGGTAAAAACTTGCACCATGTGCCAAGAAAATAGAAATTCTCCCCAGTGTGCACCTTTACATCCTTGGGAAGTACCAAACCTTCCATGGAGAAGACTTCACATTGATTATGCGGGCCCGTGGATGGGCAAGATGTTTTTGATTTTGGTGGATGCTTACTCTAAATGGATAGAGGCGTACCCGTTAAGTAAATCCACCTCCGCAGTGACTATTCAATGCCTCAGACAGAGCTTTAGCCAGCATGGAATTCCCGAAATGGTGGTGTCGGACAATGGCACCAGTTTTACGAGTATGGAGTTTCAAGAATTCATGGCTCGAAATGGTATTAAGCACGTGACCACAGCGCCTTACCATGCAGCGTCCAATGGACTGGCCGAAAGGGCGGTGCAGACATTTAAAGGGCTGATAAAAAAAAGTTCAGGAGATTCCATTGAGGTCAAGATGGCCAGAGCGTTGTTTAGTTACAGGATAACTCCTCAGTCCACGACTGGAAAATCACCTGCAGAGCTCTTGTGTGGGAGGAAATTGCGTTCCACGTTGGATCTCATACATCCGGATTTTAAAGGCCAGGTGCAAGAAAAGCAGGTGAAGCAAAAACTTTATCATGATCAACATGCCAAGGAGAGACATCTGCGGGAAGGTGACAAAGTATACACTAGAAATTTTGGTGTGGGACCTTCCTGGATTCCGGGGACTGTTCAGACGCAGACAGGTCCTGTGTCATGCACTGTTGCACTTGGAAATGGCCAGCTTGTGCGTCGTCACATAGATCAGGTGAGAAATAGACATGTTGCATATCCAGAGGATCTACAGAGTTTGGCGGAACCATTAACGCAAGATATGGAGATTTTGGCTCCCCTTTCCGGTGTTGTACTTGCAGAAGCCGGGGAAGAGGGACAGATGGAGGGGGAGTTTGTCACAGAGAAATCATCAGAGACTGCTCATGTGGAGGGGGAGCAAGAATTACGGCGATCCACCAGAACAAAGAAAGCACCAACTTATCTACAGGATTATACTTAGCTTAGTAGTGAGTTCCCCAGCCACAGGACAAGAATGCGTCCTGGAACTCACTGGGACGGAGGTAGTCTACCCAAAGTCTCAAGTTTAGTGGGAGTTTTTCTGTGCCTAGGGTCATGTGGGTGGTATTTTTGAAACTAGTGTTATCAGAGGGAAGGGGATGTAGTATATCATAGTGTTATATCTATCCACCACTAGAGGGCGCATGTTGTAGGTATTATCTGTGTTCCTGTTCATTGTAAATAAAGTTTCCTGATCACATGGTAGAGTTCTAAGGCAGCGTGCGGACGCTGTGCGCAGGTCCAGTAAATAAAGAATAAGAACCTTCCACAGCCTGTCTCTGCTTTCAAAGATATGGAGATATCACACTCCCAATAGGGAGGATGACGTCATCGTGCCAGGAGGTGGTTTAAAAGCACGGCCGCGGGACCCCAGAGAGACAGGGGAGTATCGGGAGCGATACCTGCTAAGCAGACTTACTCCACATATAGCAGGAGACTCCAATGACATTCCCCACACGTCTTCCGCAGTGAAGGGGTTAAAAGACTTTTATTTTTTTTAAAAGATTATTATTTTTTAACAGAGCTTTTTTTTATTTAAAGGACTTTTCATTATTTAGAAACATTATATACTACATTTTTATTAATTTAAAGAGAATAGGAGATTCTGTTAAAGAGAATAGGAGACTTTGGGCCCTATTACATTCTTCGCGCAAAAAAGCACGCAAAAATGCATTAACGCGAAGGGGCAAAACCCTTTGCGCAGAACGTCATATTACAACGTTCGCGCAAATGATGCGCGTTATCGTTTAACGTGGATGGACCTGCGCGAGCGTGATGAACTGTGCGCGTCATTTTTACTTAACATTGTGAGCGCAAATGCGTTCGTGCGCTGGTACGCGGATGGTATTACAATCGATGCGCATCTTTTTACGAACGGCGTTTGCGCGCATAATTTTAACGTCTTTGAAAAGCTGGTGGTAACTGCAAACCTGAACATTCTGGCTGAAACGAAAAACACCAGCACAAAAAAAAAAAATACAGCACAGTATAGTTACACATTCTACACATACCCAAACAATAAAATTGTGAATTTGTGCGTGTTTTTATTATTGCTGCAGCATGTATACACATATTTACTTTGACAGGCGCAAAAACTTAAGTGAGTCAATTAAGGTAAATTAAGGTAAATTGATGTCAATTAAGGTTCTTCATTCTGATTGGCTGAATCCCACACACTGATTTAAGTGCGCTACGTTACTGCACGTGTATTACTCTTTGTTTTGCGCGTCAGTTTTATGAACGTTCTTTTTTGACGGATGAAAAAATGCGTTCGGATCGTAATACCACCGTTAATTTTCACGCGATAACGCTTGATGCTGGTCACAAAAAATTTTGCGCTGCGCGTATGGATTTGCGGGATAATGTAATAGAGCCCTTCCTTTTTATTTTCAGTTTAGTGGAATTCGCCAAGGCCAATTCGGCGCTTTTTGCCAACGTCCGAAGACTGCTTCAGCAACTCCATTTTTGGTGCAATACAGTGAACATTCAATAAATTATGAATGCACCGAATGTTGGACAAGATGGAATTGCTGAAGTGACCTGAAATTTCGGTGCTTTCTGAACACACCCATTAATGTTCTACATTCAGTGCTGTAATGAAGTGGAGATAGTGTGGCAGTGTTCCCCTTGGGATTTAAAGGAAATTTGGTTGGAGGTGCTTTATAAATAATGGAACTGACATATAGAGGGCATCTTCCCTCCACATTTGTAATTTGTATTATTTTTTTAACCTCTTTTATTTCAATATCCAAAATTGTACGCAAACATAAGGTAAGATCTTGGCACCATCCATCTAGTAGTCCTACACGTCAGTAACAACAACTGTCATCGTCTTAACAAATCTTCATAAAAACACCTGGAAATACATGGATTTTGCTACATATAATGCAGAGCTCTACAAGAAACAGAGCCTTCAGCATTTTTTCAAACCTCAGTAATGCATCCACATACTTATGTACATACTCATCATTCTTCCCTAGGCAAATGTGCCTTTTTTAGCAATTTACAAAATGAGAAACGTAAATACATGTATATATTGTATACATACTGTATATACTAAATGTTTCGCTTATATTTTAAGGTCAAAAACTTTAACTTTTTCTATATTTCTAGAAGCAACTCAAGAATCCGCTTTGTATTGATTATTGTCACGGTTCCCGGATCCCACCATTCAGTCCTTAAAGCCCAAAACTCCACAGAGCCCAAAAGCTACCAACAGGGTAGCTGTAGAAGAATCCCTGTCTGGTCCTTAGAATTGGCCAGGTATACTAGCTAGACAGAAAGGGTTAATCAAAGACAATGTCATAATACAAAACCAGGTCAGCAGCATGGGGGTAGTCAGACGAGCCAGAATCAGGAATACAGAGTATAGAATAGTCAAATGGAATAGCCGGGTCAATATCAGTGCAGAAGCGTAGTACAAGAAAATAGTCTAGGGCAACGGAAAGGCAGAATAGTCAGAAAACAAGCAGAGGTCAGTAACAGGTTAAATCACGAGAGAATTCAGGTACAAGGAGCTCAGGTATGGATAACCACGATCTGGCACTGCTTAGAAGGAACTGTTGGTTTTTAAAAAACCTTCACCAGACCACGCCCCCCTCTCAAGCCGCACCTCATGCAGCCACCTCCCTGCCTGTTTCAATTTAAACTGGGTGTTGGTGAGCGAGCAGCATCAGACATGCTGCCCTCAAGCACACCGGAAAGGCTGGAAGCCCCCCAACGTTACAATTATGCCTTGACTAAGAACAAAGCCTCTTAGGCTAATAAGGGGTGAGACCAGAGAACTAATGAGGATGACGTTTGTTGCATCTTAATATCAATCTGTAAGCACCCCCTAAAACACTTAAGGGGTTGTTCAAAGAGCACCGAAATTTCGTTGCTCTTTCATTCGGTGCGATTTCGCAAGTTCAATTTGCCAACCCTGCAGTGAATTCAGAATTCATTGCAGAGCCCCTGAATTGCACCGAATCGATCCGCCCACTGCAGCCGCAAACCGCCAAACGTAGGTGACGATCAGCCGAACGCCTCCAATCAGCCGCCAAAACAAGCCGACCAACCGTTGATCGTCGCCAAAAAAAGCCAGTCAGCCACCAAACAGGGGTAAAAAAAAAAACACCAATTTTTAAAAGGCGTTTTAAAGGTCTATGAACAACAATAAAAAAATTAAAAAAATAAAAAAAATAAAAAAAATCCAGAAATGCCAAAAAAATTCTAAATAATAAATTAATAAAGACAGTTTTTGCTGCAAATTAAAAGAACACATGGCTGAATAAAAAGTAATAAAACCAGTGAATTTTTTTCCCCAATTAAAAAAAAATCTGAATCAAATATTCTGCCGAACAAATCCAGTGATTTATTTTTACATGGAAACCTATGGGATTCACCTATTTAAACTTGTCGAACGAAAGCACCGACAATCTGGGCATTTTGCAATCTTTTCGGTGGTGTTCAGTGTTCTCTGAATAGATTAACTATTACTTCTCTACGTCGAGTTCACTGCTGCCGAACGTCGCTGAATTTACTGGATTTTGCTGGCAGTTCGTCAATATATGGCGACTTGCCAGCTTTCGGAGTAGCAGATTTGCTGCAAAGTTGCCCCATACGGGGAAATTCGCCTCTCTTTGAATAACCCCTTATGGGTTAAATAAATATATTGGTTCATGGTGGAGTAACAAACCTTCTGAACATTGCTTTCCATATTTATGGCTTGCCACATATTGAGCTTATTTTAAAAGCAGTTATTAATTATGTAAAAAAAATGGATTATTTCGTATATGTAGCATTTACTGGCAAAGCATTGGATGAGTCTCAGTGTGAAAGTGGCTGAAGCTCCAGGACACAAATAGAAGATATCGTATCTGTGGAGATCAATCTCTTTTGACAGCATGCATAATAAAATGTGTTCTCCACACAACATCAGCATTTTCAATTCTTGTAGTTCTGCCAGACAATATAACAGGCTTTTGCGTGTGAACGATTGCCCATACTTTTTCCAGCAGATCAGGAAACTCAAATAACTGAGGATGCTTCAGTAGAGCAGGGACCATTGGCATTGGCAAGCATGATGTCCCTCACTGCAGGAACGTATAATAACCATGCTGGTATTGTTGCAGTTGAGATTATATGCACAGATGTATTTTAGAAATAACAATCTGTTATTTTTTTTTTAATAATAATTTGGTTTTAAACTTTTGCTTCGCAAAAGAACCTCCCAGAAAACCTCAAAAGCGGAACATACGCAGAAAACAGGAAACAAATGTGTTTGCTGGCATATAGACTTGTGGAACTTATCATGCCTGTCTAATGGAAGCTATGCTTTTTATTTATTATTCAGAAACCCATTTAACCTGATACGACCTACATAAAGTAGGCTGGATGGATATTATCCATTCATAAAGTCACTGAATGTATCAATATAATGCGCAGACTTTTTTATTCTCATTTAAAAAATGTGACGGCCCTATTCCAAGGATGGTGTTAAAAGTCAGACGCTAATGGAAAACTTGTGCACCAGCCGTTTTCCATTAGCATCCGACATTTAACACTCATATTTCGAGTGAACCGCGTTCTCAGTAGCTCCAGTCGCAATTCTTTGTAGGTATTAAATGATAATGCCAGCGGCACTATGGGCTGCGCAGTTATAAGTTCCAGGAGTCCATAGGCTCTATGAAGACAAACACCACCTCGCTCACAGGACACGAGGTCACCCATTTAGACTGAATGAAAGGAAATTCGGCATAAAGCATAGGAAGGGTTCTTTTACGGTGAGAACAATAAAGCTGTGGAATTCTCTGCCTGTTGAGGTGGTTGGGTCAGAGACTGTATAGACTTTTAAAAAAACGACTGGATGACTTCCTGCAGACACAGAATATTAAGGGTCATAATATTTAATATGTGGGTAAAAGCTTCTTGATCCAAGGAGAAATCTGACTGCCATGGGGTCAAGAAGGAATTTTTTCCCAGTGTGTTTCATAGTGGCAAGCGCTTCAGACTGGGATTTTGCCTTCTTTTGGATCAACAGCAGTAGGTGATGTGTGAAAGGCTATACCCGATAGACGCATGTCTTTTTTCAGCCTATGTAACTGTAACTAGGTGAGGTCTGGCCGGAACGGTGAAAGGATTAGTGGAGGAACACTGGGATCTATTTCTTCCCAGCGTTCAGCTGCCTGTGGAGTGAGAAAGTGGCTGATTGAGCCATTTTCTGTACCTAGGGATCTGATGTGAGCATTGGCTTTAATGGCGGTCTTAGATTACTGTGTTAAATGATTGTGTAAAAGTGAAATCACTTAATACCAGCCTTTACAAGATGTTATTGAAACCTGAACAACATCAGGCACAGACGGAGGACAAGCTCATTGGGATAGCTTGTTCTTCAACTGCTAGATGCACATTAATTTCTCCCATATAAAATATAGGAGATGTTGATGTATAGTAAGTTGGTGCAATATCTGAGACAAGCAGAGCTAACAAAATAAGCAGCTAAACAAAGCAGAGCACTGGAGACGCTCTGCTGAACGGCAACATTGGAATAAGGCCCTTAATTTGCAAAACTAAAAGGAGGGTGTCTTCCATGTGTTTTATACAGTCATGGCCGAAATTGTTGGCACCCCAGAAATTTTTCCAGAAAATCAAGTATTTCTCACAGAAAAAGTATTGCAGTAACACATGGTTTTTTTTAATGCAATTTTTTTTTATTGTAAAGTCACAATAAAGAAAGAACAGAAAATACAGACTTGGTCAAACGACCATAAACAGGTAAATACAGAGTCAGAAAGTATGCATTTAAAATATAGACATAATAAGAAATCATACAGAAAAAGTATATTCAACATTCACTGTCTCTTAGCAGAGTAAAGAAACCTGACAGTCCCAGAAAATCCTCGAACCCCACGACGGTCGGTGCATATCAGTATCTAATAGGGTACCATATTAGGTCGTTCAAAAATTGTGAGAGGGAGAAGGTCGTCTCACCTATGTTGAGGGCAAGGTTCTCTAACCAGAAAGTGAGATGAGCGTCAAAGAGAGAGGTAAAGGACTTAGGTAAAGTGAGGGCAGAGAGAGTGACAGCAAAGAAAAAGGAGGAGGAGAAGGGAGAGAAGGTAAAGAAGGAGGGGGGTGGGTTGGGGCAAATGGGAGACATGTACATTACAACCAGAGACAGTCTAAAGTCCAGGAGTGGTGATAATATAGCGTACAGTGAGTACAGGGTGAGTAGGTTACACCGTCCGATCTCTCCCGGGCCCCGACCGCCAAGACGCGGCATATCTCTCCCAGTGGAACCACTTCAAACCGAAGCCATCCAGCACTCCGCGGGATCCAGCATCAAGATGATCGATAGATCGAAAAGATTCAACTCGGCCAACCCATTCACCTGTAGAAGGGGCTATATCAGTACGCCAGAGAACTGGAATGAGAGCGCGGGCCGCCAGGACAGTAACACATGTTTTGCTGTACACGTTTATTCTCTTTGTGTGTATTGGAACAAAACAAAAAAAGCGAGGAAAAAAGCAAATTGGACATAATGTCACACTTTTGTGTGACATTATGTCCAATTTCCTTTTTTCCTCGCTTTTTGATGGTTATAGAAAGCGACTGATTTCAGTTATTTTTTCCAAAGGGTGTGCAACCAAATATTAAGTTAAGGGTGCCAAGAATTTTGTTCAGCCCATTTTTGGAGTTTTGTGTGACATTATATCCAATTTGCTTTTTTTCCTCCCGTTTTTTGTTTTGTTCCAATACACACAAAAGGAATAAACATGTGTATAGCAAAACATGTGTTACTGCAATACTTTTCTGTGAGAAATACTTGATTTTCTGGAAAAATGTCTGGGGTGCCGACAATTTCGGCCATGACTGTATATATGTAAAATGTTACGATTTTGTCATCTACAAATCTTACAAAAAAAGCTAAAAGCCCTACAAATAAAAGTAGTAAGGAAATTAGGCAAGCCAAAAATAAAAAGTATGGATAACTTTGTAACAGATCTCAGTACACCAACTGGGTCACATCTGTTAATGCTGCTCCCTTGCCGGGCACCCACTCTCCCACCAGAGATTCTACATACCTTCAGCAGTCCTTAGCCGAAGCTTAAGGATGGATACAATGAACTGTAGCATTGTGGCTGTAGCATTCCCCAGAAATAAGGCAGCACTCAGAACTTGGGGTCAAACAGACAGATTGCCTTTAATGAATTATATAAGTCAAATATATGCAGTGCAAGGAGGGACCTGGAGACCAATGGAAGATGACATTCTGGTGCTCCCCCCCCCTCCTCAAGTGAGCCAGTCCCCAGCCATACCCCATTTCAGTCTCCACACATGAAACAATAGCGCACTATGTAAGCTTCAGACTGGTAACGGCTAAGAGATAGCACAAGCTCACAATAGTGTGATGGAATGGCAATGTTTGGCAGACAAAGAAGACTCAAACCTGTCACAGTTGTATTCTAGACGGGTGGGGGGAGGGTTGGAAAGGGCTGCAGTGACACACACAGCAATGATATCAGAAATAATAACAGTAACATATAAACATAGACAAGAACAGTTTTAACAATTTCAGTTAAGACATAACACAGACTTGGATATAGGAGAGGGTTTGGGAACAAAATGATGAGCCAGACCCCCCAGAACCCACAATCCCACACCTCTCAACAGTAAAGACAAGTACAGGTATCCCAGTTCAAAGTGACTCTGGTCAGAAACTTTATTCAGGAACTTTTGTCAAGCCAGCAGCAACCAAAACGTTGCTTTAATAAAGTTCTCCCTTCTTATTATTTTTGGTGTGATTGATCACATTACTTCTACTTTTCAAGTTACTGTAGGGTACCTGGGTAATTGTAGCACCCATGTATTTTCCCATTTTAATCGATCCAGTTTCCTACCAGTATCAGCAGGGAGACAAACTCCAAATAATACTGCTTTGAGGCTGTAAACAAAAGAGGAGGTCTGGACATGCACTGAGCAGAGGTGTTTATTTATTTCCTTATGGGGAACCCAACGTGTACTAATTTGCTACTTCTGAACCCACCTACTTAAAACCAGACCCGCAATTTCTGCCAGTTACCCCTATTATGCTTGATGACAGGGTGGCTGCTAGGGACATATTTCCCTAGTAAGTGCCATAGTGAGGTTCCTAACAGTGAATGTGATGTGTCCCACACTGCTGCAGAGCCCCTTATTTGCACATCATGCCCTTAAAGCTGCATCATGGGACTTGGGTAAGTAATGGATTTAATGATCTAGTTACTTTAAGGCCCCGTTCACACTGTGCGATTTATCATGCGGATTTTGCTGCAAAATCGCTGCAAAATCCACGCGATGTCGCGCTATGTAGCTCCTCCAATGCATTTCAATGGAGCTGTTCACATTTTGCCGCGCAATGTCGCATGTCGCGCGTCGCGGTAGCAGGTCGCTAGTACATGACCCTTTTTTTGCGATTTACGATTTTGCGATATGCATTGCTGGTACTTTGCACAATCGTGCAAAACCGCGACATCGCGCGATATTATTGCTCTATGTCGCGAATAGGAAAATCGTGCGATTTTCAAATCGCACAGTGGGTACGGGGCCTAAAGTGAGACACCATAATCAGGGCTGGATTTATAACTAGGCAGAATAGTCAAGTGCCTACAGGTGCCAGCCACAAGGGGGCACCTTGCTCTGTAAAATATATATATATATACACACATTTTTTTTTAAGTTTACAATCATTTAGACCCATGTATCTCTGGAACCCTAAGAGCTAGAGGGACATATGTTATCATTGGAAAGCCCAGATTATGGTTTTTACAGTGCTACCAACATGACCATTTAATGTGTAAAAATAAATAATGTTCTTCGGCAGAAGCAATATATGCTTTTAAATATAAAACAAACAATGCTGCTGCACTAACTCAACTATAGCAACAGATTCTGCCCCTTCTCTTGATTTGAGCGTTGAAACAGGTTTTCATTCTTTGAAAAAAAATTTAGTGTGCCCAAAGCGAAAATATAAAATGCAATTTTGCCATGTTTCCTTTTTTTTGTGTGTGTGTGGGGGGGGGGGAGGCAGTGGCGGATGTACCAGGGTCGCAGCGGTCGCAGTTGCGACCGGGCCCTGGCATTCCGCCACTGGAGGGGGGCCCGGCGCCGCCCGCCAGATTCCAGCAATCAGCGCCGGAATCTGGGAGCCGCGCGCTGGCCGTCCCTCTCCCTGCGAGCGGCCGCTGACATGCAGCTTGGCCGCTCACGTGGGATAGGAACCACCTGACCAGCGCACGAGATCCTCTCGCGAGACCTCTGCATTGATCAGGTGGTTTCCGGCGAGCGGCCAAGACGCATGCTTACTTGAGCGGCCGCTCGCCAAGGAGAAGAGCAGAAAGCCGGCAGAGCCTGCCCTGGGGCCAGCAAAGGTAAGAGCTGGGGGACCCAAATACCCATGAGAGCTGGGGGACCCAAATACCCATGAGAGCTGGGGGACCCAAATACCCATGAGCTGGGGCCCTATATATACCCATGAGCTGGGGCCCTATATACCCATGAGCTGGGGGCCAATATATACCCATGAGTTGGGGGCCAATATATACCCATGAGCTGGGGGCCAATATATACCCATGAGCTGGGGGGCCCTATATATACACCCATGAGCTGGGGGCCCTATATACCCATGAGCTGGGGGCCAATATATACCCATGAGCTGGGGGCCCTATATATACCCATGAGCTGGGGGCCCTATATATACCCATGAGCTGGGGGCCCTATATATACCCATGAGCTGGGGGCCTATATACCCATGAGCTGGGGGCCTATATACCCATGAGCTGGGGGCCAATATATACCCATGAGTTGGGGGCCAATATATACCCATGAGCTGGGGGCCAATATATACCCATGAGCTGGGGGGCCCTATATAAACCCATGAGCTGGGGGCTCTATATACCCATGAGCTGGGGGCCAATATATACCCATGAGCTGGGGGCCCTATATATACCCATGAGCTGGGGGCCCTATATATACCCATGAGCTGGGGGCCTATATACCCATGAGCTGGGGGCCTATATACCCATGAGCTGGGGGCCAATATAATACCCATGAGAGCTGGGGGGCCCTATATATATCCATGTGAGCTGGAGGCCAATATATATCCATGAGAGCTGGGGGGCCCTATATATATCCATGTGAGCTGGGGGGCAATATATATCCATGTGAGCTGGGGGCAATACTATCTTTGTTTTATTTTGCAGTGAAAAATAAGTAAAAATACATAGATCTTTTTTGGGGGGGCCCTTCGTGGATTCTTGCACCGGGGCCCTCCGGCTTCTAGTTACGCCACTGGGGGGAGGTATGGGCACTCCACATTTCTGTGTCTACAGGCTCCTGAGATGCAAATCCAGCCCTGGCCAGGATCTCTGAGACAATATGCTTTTTTGAACCGGCTGGAATTGATTGTAGTTTGTATAGGAGGCATTAACAATGGGTCAGTTGGAGAAAAACAATGTGTAGGAAGCATCAACATACATTAAGGAGTTGGATTTGCAGCTAGGCTGAAATAGAAGCTCAGGTGTCAGGTTTAAAAGGTACACTTTACTCCCTCTGACCACTTTACCTTTTTTTAGGTGGTCACACTGAGATGAGCATGTTTTTTTTTTGTTTTGAGAAAGTATTTTACCAGGAAGGATACATTGAGATTTCTCTCGTTTTCAAGTATGTCCTGGGTGACGAGTATGTACCATTAGGTGTCTTGCCCAAGGGCACTTACTGGAGAGGTGCTCTTGCCGGGATTCAAGCCCATGTCTGCACAGGCTCTCTCCACGCAGAGCAGGGATTTTACCTCTACTCCACCTAGCAAGTTCCTTCCTTCCTTTTCTTGCCTTCCCACTGGATTAGTTATGACAGCTGTGTGAAGCATAGGAGTTTCCTCCACCCATACAGCTGTCACTCAGGATATGGGATTTTGAATATCCTATCTGTTGGGGACCAGCTCGGGGACAGATGATGTCATGCACTGTACATGCTAGGTGTCTGGTCCTCTATACGTCTCAAAGTTGGTCGTGGACAAATTCAGAGCAGCCAGTTGATTGGTTCATACCTTGTGATCATCGCATGTGCTGTCTGCACGCAGATATCTCCAGGGACGTCCATATTTGGAAGACCCTGGAATTTAAGAGGAGGGCAGCCCAGCACCGTTCCACCACATGGCAAGTGTTTTAACATAATAAAAAGAGACATTAAACAAATAAATGTGCAGATGCTATCAGCAGCACCCATTCAATTCGTATTGGGGGGAAAAAGGGGTGGTGGTCAATTTTAGGGTAGAGTGTTCTTTTAATGGGTGAGTCAGATCAAAGCCATGACTCCGCAAAAGTTGATTTGATATTATTTTTTAAAAGTAATTTATGCTACTCATTGGATTGCAGAATCGAGTAACACTGTTTTTTGTACAATAGAGCAGATAAACGCAGATATAGGTGTTGTAACAGGAGTCACATCCAAGAGGAAGTGCAGAACTAATCACAAATATTTTATTCTGTTTACTATGACATTTTTTATATTCTATGTATGGGAAATGTTGTCTACACATTGCTGGAGAGCATCTGGAGAAATCATTTTGACGTCTGCATTTGTGAGAAAAGCATTTCAAGATCTATTATTCCACATAATTTCTTCTGCAGAAAACAAAGTCTGGCCTCAGACTCTCTGATACTTCCTATGGCGGCGGCGCGGCGCACAAATAAAGGATAGTCATGGTCGCGTTTCAGGATGTTTGCAAGCTCTTGGTGTTTGATTGCTACCTTCAAGGTTTATGAGGTGTCTGTGCGTCTGAGCTATGGCTAACAACCAAACACTATGTCAGGCTCACATAATCCACTGCGCGGCAGTAATGGAAACTGTACATAATTTAATGCACGCACACACGCCATGTATATTTATTTAAAAAATACTTTAATGCGCCAGCTTATGCCTATATATACTCCGCTATAGACATCTCAGATAACGCACAGCTCTCTATTAAATTCCTGAGTTGAACACAGCATGAGTAATTTCAATTATAAAATAACATGAAAAAACCCAACAACTTGAATTAATCTACTTCCTGAGCTAATAAAAGCCTTGAGGCAAATATTGAATTTCTATATTTCTATACATTGCATTGAATTCATATTTTCTATGTTATTGCTAGCAAGTGCACAGATTTCTGTATATTCGGAAAAGAAATGTCTGAATCTGCTTCTGTATTGGAATTGTGTATTTGGATGCAGATTCATTACCAGATTATTATTCATTTATTTGTATCACGACAACATATTCTGCAGCGCAGTACAAGGGGTTACGTCAGGGCAGTAAATAGTTATAGAGACGTGAGGTAGAGAGGATTTATATTCTAAAGATTAAGGGCCCTATTCCATAGTTGGTGCTAACTTAACCAGAGCTGTTGTAAACTTACCTGAGCCATTATAGGGCACTATTACAATCTTAACACTAGCATCAGCGCTAATATATGTGAGCGTTAACGCTAGGTTAAGTGACTTTAATTCATGCCCCCCATATTACATCACTAACGCTAATGGGTTAAAAAATCTGTTACTCCATCGGTGATTGTACGAGCTTACTGTGCTTTGCGCTCGTTATACTTTACCTAATCACCGCACCGATGCGGTCACAAAAAAGTTAACCATAGCTTGAAGCTTGTGTTATCTGATTCCACTTCTGCAGAATCAGTCAGCACCAGCTAACCCCCCCCCCCCCAAACCAGATACTCACCTCTCATCCCATGGCTCGAACAGTGGCCTGGCTGCCGGGAGCAGAGTGAGACTGGTCACAAATAGTCCACAGTCTCCCTCCACGAATCACTCTGTGGCGCTGAATGATCTCATGAGAGCAAGAGCGTACAGGGCTTTTGACCCGACAAGCCAACCCCGGAAGCGCTGCCGCGGGTATCAGGGAGGATTAGCGCTGCGTTATGGGGCAGGCTGCTGAATTAGTGCCTGCCCTGTAATATGGCGTTAAATGGGGACGCTAAGGGGAAACCTGCAGGTACGAAACGAAATGCACATCCCTAATCCACAGTCTCCATGGTTATAGAGCAGTGATGTTACCTCTACTCCACCCAGCCTATATCCAGGGTTTAATTAGTGTGGAATCCTGAGAGAATAGGATCTAAGGTCCCTAAGGTCAAACAGTGACTTGCGCCTAGCTTCTCCCCGCATCACCTCTTCCCATGATAGACTGCAGGACTTCACACAGGCAGCCCCCACTCTCTGGAACGCTCTCCCTCGTACTGTCAGACTTTCCCCTAACTTCTCTTCCTTCAAACGCTCCCTTAAAACGTTCCTATTTAGGGAAGCCTACCACCCAACTCACTGACGCAACCATCAATCACTCTCACCTTACAGTCCTCTCCTCCTGTTTCCAACCCCAACCCTCCCAGATTGTGAGTTCCTACGGGAATAGGGCCCTCATCTCCTCCTGTACTGTTTGTCAAATGTTGTTCAATGTATTGTAACCCTGTCTATACTGTGCCTATTGTACAGCGCTGCGGAATATGCTGGCGCTTTATAAATAAAGAATAATAATAATAATAATGGAATCTCACGGTTTTTGAGTGTCTGTGGTCTGGGACTTATTTGGGTGGATCCGGTAACTCAGGTGGTATAAAGCCAAAAATGTTAATTTTTAATTATTACCATGAACGCCTCTATCATGCAAATTATTAGTAAGTGAGCATGTGAGTATATAGTATGTTGTTTTTGAGCACTGTCTTCTGTACTCGTTTTGGTACCGGAGCATGCTTCATCCTCCGCTCTCATATGCACTTTGCATTCTGGCGCCTTCTGATTTACATATTAAGCACTGGTTATGTCTATCTATGGATAATTCTGCTGATGTGGCACATTTACTGCCCTACTGATTGACCAGGTTTACTATTTAGTTGCGTCTCATGCTTATCTGTACAAGACACGTAGTGAAAAAAATATACAATGCTTCCCTCGATTAAATATGATCGCTATAAAAGCTTTTTTTCCTGTA
Organism: Leptobrachium leishanense; assembly: GCA_009667805.1. Classification (NCBI taxonomy): domain Eukaryota; kingdom Metazoa; phylum Chordata; class Amphibia; order Anura; family Megophryidae; genus Leptobrachium; species Leptobrachium leishanense. Next base: position 106,074,382 of record CM019065.1, read on the forward strand.
GTTCCCTGAGCTTTATTATATTTCTTATTGCCTAATGTCTCGGTGCTAGAAGCGGATTCACATTAGTAGGTGCAGCTCTGTACACTGTTGTGCCATGATTACTGAACACAGTGAAAATTTTAATATTTTATTAAATCAGATGAGTTAGGGAATCCACAGCTCTGCACAATTTTATCATTTGGAGACGGTTTGCGGTACGGATATTGTCAGTGAGCTCATATCATAGGCACACTAACATAATTACTTAGCAACCAGTACTTTGCACCGACACCATTGGGCAAATTACAGAAAATTGCTCATTCTCTGCAGGAATCTCACACTGCCCCAATCTGGAAAATATTCCAGTCTCTTTGTTCCATGTCTGAACAAATTCAATGGATAAATTGGACTGTCATACCAGCGTGTCTCATGTGAATGTCAGCAATCTGGTTATTAGCTTCCGGGAAAGAGTGGAGTGGAATCATTTAGATTTCTACCAGCAGCACGTACAGTTAGTAGATGTCACATGCATACTGCATGCTTCAAGTACAACCCCTCCGAATAATAAAGTGACTTCACCCGATTTAAATTTTATTCAGAATGGATGTGCATTTTTTCCCCCCAGTATACCTATTCGGTACATGTAATTTTTAAATTGCTTTAATTTTTTTTAATACATAATGTCTTGAATACCTCTCACATCTGTTATAGATTTGATATATTAAAGATGCAGCTTCAAAATTGCATCAAAAAAAAAATTGCATTAAAAAGCTGCATCTTTAAAAAGACGTTCCGATTCTGCCTCTTCTGAGCGACTATTTCAATAGTTAGGGTCTTTGTTCTACTTAACCCCTTCACTACCAAGTGATTTTCCGAAAGGAAAAAAAACAAAAAAACAAGCAAACAAAGAAAAACTACTCTCAGGAACCATTTGTTTTTTTTTGGAAAATTATTTTAATTAATTATACAGTAAGAGATATTTGGGAATATTCACAATGTATTCCTTACTGTAATAACCCATTTGTCAGGCAGATGTCACCACCTGCTGACCAAAGGGAGTTACTACAGTTCTGGTCTCCGTGCAGGATCAGCAGGGAGAGGCCAGTCAGACACATTCTCAGCTGGTCTTATAAAGTGTTAGCACCTCGGACATCATGCCCACGGTGCTGAAATTTGGGGGGCACCTTCTGCAGCCAGGTGTAAGCGAAATGTGTTAGCTACAAACATATATTTCAATTGCAACGATACATAACACAATCTTGGGCTGTTGTGTTGGCTACTGCCATTCATGTAAACGTGATCACAGTAGTGAAGGGGTTAAACTCACCTCCATTAATGACCCTAGGAGAAAAAAATAATCAGAAATTCTGAAAATGTCAAACCTACGCTTACAACTTTATTAAAAGTGCATTCCCAGACAAATGCAGCATATTCGTTAACAACATAGTCGCAAAGGTGCAAATAAACAATTAAGAATAAAGTAACACACTACGAGAGCGCACAACTTCTGTTAAATAAGTGAATCTTCCTATCCACACCAATACCCCGGGATCCCCCACACTGTGCGGGTCTTTGTGAGGAGGCTAAATAGTAAACGCAATAATACAGGCAGCCCTGAAACTCAACTAACCAAAGAAGGCAGTACCCCAGCATTAATCTCCTATGCATTGTGTGGTGGGGTGCAGGTTATTGGAATTGAGAAGGGCTCTGCATGAAACTTTCTTTTCCTTCCTTCCTCATGCAAAGATAAATAGAAATGTTGGGTATGGGGTGTATTCAGGCATGGTGCTGCCCTAAGCTCTCTAATTTCTCCTGCCCCCCTCCTGATAATAGTTTAGAAACTTGTTACTGCAGTCTTATTGTTTTCCTGCTCAGTTATAGACACGCACACCTCAAATATATTGGACCTCTAAAAGAAAGGACATAAGGAAAAAATGTTGCCCCCCTCTGTCTACCTCCCTAGCCTCAGGCCTAGTTGACCGACGCAAATTACAGCCCTGTGTTGTGGTCGATTTGTTCTCTATTGGATGATCTCCCATATGTCATCCAGTCAAACTATAGGGGATGAACTAATACCCTTTATAATCCACTGAAACATCTTTGCTTTTTCCAGACACATTTCTCATTTGTTATGCCCCCTTGCGGTCCTTCAACAATCCCTTCGCTGCCATAGTGCCGAACTTCAATATCAGGTCTTGGCACTCGCGTGTTTAGTCAGATTGCGATTCCAGTGAGTGGGTTCACACAATTAGAAACTCGACATTCGACATTAAATCTTGTTAATAAAGAGGGCATGGCGGTGATCCTTTCTCCATACTACTGACTGCTTCTAAAAATAACGATCTCAAACGACAGGAGCCACAGGTATAACAGCGCAGCAGAGATACTTATTATTATTTAATAACCTATAGCCAGAGTCAGTGGAGCGCCACACCAGAAGATCCCCTCACTAATGACGATGTTGGTCGCCAAGTACCCAAATGGTGGTTTCCCCACAAAACCAAATTTGACTAAGTCAAAAAAATCACAATGTAGAGAGAGGGTACAGCGCACTTAAGATTATAGGTAAATACCACATACATTTAGAATTTTTGCTGTAACATTGTCTTCATCTCCATATATTATATATGGGAATGGCCAAACGTCATGCAATGGACTTTATCCAAGCTTAAAGGTATTGAAGTTCTTCTGATATTCACAGGAGCCAGGTGGCCAGAAATATCTCTTCTCCCAATCTCTTGTATACAAGGGTGAGAAAAAGACAACAGACCCAAATCGAGCCTAGTATAATATTGCTAAGGCTGGCCTTTATATACAGCAATTTGGCAAATTTTTTACTCACTCTTGGTGGAGCCTCCAGGCTCTTGGAATATTCGCCTATGAGTTATTAAGGGAAAACTGAAAAAACCTTTCCACAACGAAACCGGAAACAGCAGGATGAATGAAAAAAGGATTTTATTAAAACAATGTTAATCCAGGACGCGTTTCGTCGGTTTAAACCGACTTCATCAGCTGGAACAAAACGTATAAATGTATTTATAATGGATTTATAAGTATTGTTCCAGCTGATGAAGTCGGTTTAAACCGACGAAACGCGTCCTGGATTAACATTGTTTTAATGAAATCCTTTTTTCATTCATCCTGCTGTTTCCGGTTTCGTTGTGGAAAGGTTTTTTCAGTCTTCCCTTAATAACTCATAGGCGAATATTCCAAGAGCCTGGAGGCTCCACCAAGAGGGAGTAAAAAATTGGCGAAATTGCTGTATATAAAGGCCAGCCTTAGCAATATTATACTAGGCTCGATTTGGGTCTGTTGTCTTTATCTCACCCTTGTATACAAGAGATTGGGAGAAGAGATATTTCTGGCCACCTGGCTCCTGTGAATATCAGAAGAACTTCAATACCTTAAGCTTGGATAAAGTCCATTGCATGACGTTTGGCCATTCCCATATATAATATATGGAGATGAAGACAATATTACAGCAAAAATTCTAAGTGTATGTGGTATTTACCTATAATCTTGAGTGCGCTGTACCCTCTCTCTACATTATTATTTAATAAGCGCCAACACATTCCGCAGGGCTGTACAAGGTGCAATGGGTATAGACAAGACAATTATACAACACATAAAAGGAGGCAGGTCAGTATTCCTGCCAACAGATACAGGAGGACATGAGGATCCTATTCCCAGGGGAATTTACAATCTAGATGGGTGAGAGGGTGAGAAACAGGAGAAGAGGACTGCAGTGATGCGTTAATGCAGGGAGAGGTAAGGAGCGTTTTTGAGTCAGTCGGATGTCTTGTTACAGAGTTAGGTGGTAGACTTCCCAAAACAGAAGGGTCTTTAGATATCAGGATAACATTTGCTAATGATTATCTGTAGAATATGTGAGGGATTATTTCCAACAGGTCCTATGCAACGTGTCTCCAGAGTCTGAGGAAAAATATTTTGATGAACGGAAACCAGTTATGAGTTAACACACGCAGGCTCTAATCAATAATACATTTATCAAGGATATTCAATAGATTCCATTACCAGCTCCATAATATCAGAACGTTATGAATTGCTCTGCAACACAATTAAAAAGGAAAACCACAAATCTGTTTTAAATTCTCTATCAATGAACTCTTGTCAGGGGAGATATTTATTTGAGATAATGTAGAGTTGCCAAAATTGGTTTTATGCTCATTGTAACCCACAGTCAGAGAATTCAGTATTATAATTATAATTCCAAGTAATAAGTGTGCAGATTGGAAGCGCTGTGCCTCTGTCTAGCAGGGAAACTAGACCAATTATTTTGATTGGCATGTCTGAGCCCAAGATACGAAATAACTCACAGACAGGTAAAGCTGTCTGTAAACTATAGGCTGTATTCCATCTTGGCCGCAGCTCTTTGTCCTCCATAATGCCGGCTCATTTAGGAGTCAGTTGTTTTAGTAGCAGCTGGACTAGTAATTGTTTTAAGCTGCAAACCAATACTGGCAGTGGCACCATGCATTGGCACTGGTGTTCTGTCCCGGACTCCAAATGAGTATGCAGTTGCAAAATCACTTAACACCGGCGGTTCGGTGCAATTTGGCAACTGTTTACTTTTTGTGGCTGCTAACATGAACAAGAGACTGGGCATCACTTGTTATTATCTGGCTCCCACTACATTTGTGCTTCCTATGCAAAGTATAGGAAGTGTAAATGTACAGTAACCTGCTGTGCAGGAGTAGTGACTTTGCCAACATTCACGAATGGAGGAATTAGAGTTAACAGCTCACTCGTTAACGTTACCGGTGGCCCATTTTTTTACTTTATAAGTAGGATGGGTACAGGAAGGATCAGATAACAACTACAGAAATCAGCTTGATTATTATATGATCAATACCATATATAATTTTACATACAAAATTCGTTCAAATCTGGCACTCCAGGATCTCTCCAAAGTCCTTGCCCGGTGCTGCGCTAGGCTATTGATATGTCAGGAAACAAGCGGCACTCTCGGGTCTCACCATATACAGTTGTGTTCAAAATTATTCAACCCCCACTGAAATTGAGTGTTTTGGCCAGTTTGACATTGATTTTGATCATTCAGTCATCTTGCTTACAATTAAATCAAGGAGGCACGTGTAGGTCAGACAAATATAACATAACATTTATAATGAAATAACCACAAATGTCTTTTCTGTGCTCACATCATTATCAGTTTTATTCAACCCCCAAGTGACATTCAATCTTAGTGCTTAGTACAACATCCTTTTACAGTTATAACAGCTTTTAAACGTGAAGCATAGCTTGACACAAGTGTCTTGCAGCGATCTACGGGTATCTTCGCCCATTCGTCATGGGCAAAAGCCTCCAGTTCAGTCACATTCTTAGACTTGCGCACTGCAACTGCTTTCTTTAAGTCCCACCAGAGGTTCTCAATCGGATTTAAGTCAGGTGACTGCGATGGCCACTCCAAAATGTTCCTGCCTTTAATCTGCAACCATGCTCTAGTGGACTTGGAGGTATGCTTGGGATCATTGTCCTGTTGAAAAGGTCCAACGTCTCCCAAGCCTCAGGTTTGTGACGGACTGCATCACATTGTCATCCAATATCTCCTGGTACTGAAGAGAATTCATGGTACCTTGCACACGCTGAAGCTTCCCTGTACCTGCAGAAGCAAAACAGCCCCAAAGCATGATTGACCCCCCGCCATGCTTCACAGTAGGCAAGGTGTTCTTTTCTTCATAGGCCTTGTTCTTCCTCCTCCAAACATAGCGTTGATCCATGGGCCCAAACAGTTCTAATTTTGTTTCATCAGTCCACAGAACACTATCCCAAAACTTCTGTGGTTTGTCCACATGACTTTTGGCATACTGCAGTCGACTCTTCTTATTCTTTGGAGACAGCAAGGTGGTGCGCCTGGGAGTTCTGGCATGGAGGCCTTCATTACGCAGTGTGCGCCGTATTGTCTGAGCTGAAACTTCAGTACCTACATCTGACAAATCTTTTCTCAGTTCCTCAGCAGTCACACGGTGACTTTTCTCCACTCTACGCTTCAGGTAGCGCACAGCAGTCGAAGTCAGCATCTTCTTTCTGCCACGACCAGCTAGCGTTTCAACAGTGCCCTTTGCCTTGAATTTGCAAATGATGCTTCCTATGGTCTCTCTTGGTATGTTTAACATCTTTGCAATCTTCTTATAGCCATTGCCCTTCCTGTGAAGAGTAATCACCTCTTCTTTTGTCTTCCTGGACCATTCTCTTGACTTCACCATGTTTGTAACCACACCAGTAAATGTCTAGAAGGAGCTGAGTATCACAGTCATTTTAAAGCTGCCTAGTTGGTGCTTATTATGCTTTATTGCTGCTCCGTGACACCCACAGGTGTTTTCAATACCTGATTGAAAACACTTGAATGAACCTCTGTTCTTCAGAGTGGTAGCCCTTAAGGGGTTGAATAATTGTGTCAATGAAGAATTCACAAAAGAAACATTTACTACTGTATTACAAAACCAATTGATGTCATTTTAGTTGCATATGGTTCTTTAAAAAGTCCTTGTAGGATTTCATTCTGAATACAATTACAAATGTATACTAAATTCCCTAAAACCCTTTACAGCATTGGGGGTTGAATAATTTTGAACACAACTGTATATCAATTTTATTGGATCAACGTTTCAGTTTGTTATCCACAAACTTTCATCAGGATCGTAATTTTACATACATGTACATATGTGTGTATGTACAGTATATGTTCTCTACCTTCTGTGGTACATTATGCAGATTGACTTTCTTAATGAAATGTTATGATTGCCTACATGCGCGTAAGAACTGAGGAGAGGGACGCATCCCACAGTTATCTTCATAGACATGTGCACAGTGTGTATACGACTGAGAATTTACTTTATTATAGACTGAGTTAATGCCATAGTTTACCTCCCTAACGTTATCAAACTCCCCCAATTAATATGTAGTGAACATAGTAAGTAATAAACTGAGGATAGTAAGAAATAAACACAGCTTGTTAGTCTTCAGTAATTTCAAAGGCCCTCCCAGATTTTTATAGGTTGTACATGTTCCCTGGCTGTATATGACAGGTTTGTTTGAAGAATCTGCCCTGCTCCGGGACTGTCACGGGAGCTGCTGGTACATTTGCATTGAACTCTGCTACCACAGTAAACAAAAATGAAACAACTAGTGAGGTTCTTCAGCAATGTGAGCTGTGCCTAGGGTATTAACCCCATAGAGTCAGGGCAGATCCAGACGCAAGTTTTGGGAGGGGCATTCTACCTGTTTTGGCTAAGATTTGGTGTTTGGATCACAGTGACAGACAGAGCAGGTGCTGGATTGCAGGCTGTGTTCACCACACTCACCCTCACCAGAACACTTATGCACAGGGTCGGTCCTCCTGCTGCTCAGGTGATGTCTGACAAACCCCGCACAGCAATGCTCTGCATTTTGGCACATGCTCTGCCTATCACTGAGAATCGAGCACCACCAGCAATAACACACCGTAGGCCCTGACATCCGCTCATACCCACACATAGCCATAGAACTCAGAGATACATACACACACCATTTAGGGAAGCCACTAGGCAGGCTCAGAAACTGGGTTATTGCCAGACTTCTAGGACCATATACCAAAGTTGGTAGCAACTTAACCAGAGCTGTTGTAAACTTAACTCCATAGACTATAATGGCTCTGATAAGTTTTCAACAGGTCTGGTTAAGTGAACATCAACTATGGAATTGAGCCCCTAGTAAGCATCAAGTTATCTGGCCATTTATGTCAATAAAAAAATAAACACATTTTCACTTGGAATTTATTTTTATATTTTTTTTCTTTGTAAACTTCATATGGTCATGTTTGGTATTATTGGAAAGGCCAGACTCTGGCCTTTCCAAGGACACCTTACTTGTCAATGTAGAGTGTATGGAACAGGAGTTCAAAGGTCCCCTGTATCACCTATAATAGGTTTGCAGTACTGTGGGGGGGGGGGTGCCCCCTGCACCCCCTCTCTGGATCTGCTAGTGCATAGACTCCTGTATAGATTATAGAGTGCCCCGTGGAGGAGAGAGTCTGTGCAATAAACAAGAAAGTGGATCCACTACTGTACAGTGTTTTCCCCCTAGATTTAAGCTCTATTTTTTCTTTGACGGGCATATTCAGAATACTGTGCTACATTCTGTGCTGCGGGATGAGGAGCCCTCTGGCTGCAAAGGATAACAAATGGAGGGGGCCTCTTAGGATAAAATGAGAGGGATATAGTTTGTATAGCATGGGGTCCGTGTCCAAGGTAGAAAATTACAGGGAGAGGAAAAAGTACTTCCCTGAAATATAAATAAAAAATAAATAAGTGAGGTATATGTTTCTTTTGGTAGATACTCCTTCATTGATTATTGGCTTTATCTCCTGCAGTATATGAACGATAGTTACCATAGCACCACATTTCATGCCAAGCTATTCACACAAAGTCACAATGTACTTATCCAGACTACTCTACACTGGTAAAGAACGCTTGTTAAACGGGCCACGTGACACTTTCTCCAGATGAATGTTGACAAATGTGGAGAAAAGGGGCTTATATTCCACTTTTGGTGGTCATATCCATGGGTGTCTAATTACCGGCACAATGGCTGTGACTTATTTTAAAGGGTTTTCAAACATGCAGTACCCCTCAATCATTAGGCCCTTCTTTCATCAAAGCTTTTTATCCATTTTATTGTCATGACACCTATAGCATGTAGTCTACAAGAAAAGAGCGTGAATCTGCTTTTCGCATGGATAAATGGCGGAAAGTTACTTTTTGGGGAGTTCATTTGCATTGAAATTCTGGGTCCTGTGTGTACAATGTGGAGAAAGGATTGCTGCAAATCATAGTAACACATTTTCTTTCTCCAACTGTACATGAAAAAAAAATACAATTTTTAAGGGAGAGTTACTGAACCAGATGATTAAAAAATGTCAGCAAACTCTTTGAAGTGTGTAGCTATGTGATCCTTGTTCCATACCGCCTTACAGTTTTCTCACTTCATGACTACGCTTCCAGTTCTGTCTTCTGCATACTATCCTAATTCATCGAGTACCAGAGTACGGATCTCAGACTGGAGAGAAATGCAGATGTGCGTAATTTAGAATTATGTATTATTAATACATAACTCTGTAATGTCAAACATCTGTGTTATGTCATGGAAACCCTTCCTCACAACAAAGTGGATACACAGACTCGATTGCAAAATAATGCAAAACAAGAGATTTTTAAGCAAATCACTGCTTACCTTCCTTCCATGCTGAATGTTAGAGAAACGAATCTCTCTGCTGACTCTGACCTGTGTCACTCAGAGGCCGTATTAACCAGACCGCCATACCATACAGTTTGCTGTTACTTACATGGTTATGTATTGAGTGCAGTTTATAGGGGTGAGCGGAAGGAGAGGGGGGCAAGGGGTGAATTGGTTCTGCTTGTCCAACTTACAATTTTTGGGAGTTTCTCATCTGGTTCATGATAAAGAGCATGAAACTTTACTGTTTTTGTGTCCGCAGTTTGCAATTAATACATGTTCCCCTAATATACAGCCTTCCCATGCTTATAGCGGGGCTGAATTGTAGCAGCTGTGAGGTTCCAGTAAGCACACTCTGGATATAGTAATGGGATTATGTACAGTCTGAAATAAAAGCTATGGGTGGATTTTTATGCCAGTATAAAAAGCAATATATTTATAGAACGCGCAAACATAGCAGCATTTATTAATCTTGGATAGGTTTAATAATAAAACGGGTTAAGTCGAATGAGGACACGTGGGAACTGAATCCCACCCCTATATTAGGCTAGGCTCAGACAAACGCATTTGTCACGTCTACCGTCAAAAAGTGCGTTGATGCGTCCGAACGTATTTTTTCACGGAAGACGCGATAGCGGTCAAACGATGAGCAATTTCGGCTGTATTTTTTACGGATCCAAACCAGGAAACTTTCTGTGTCTGGACGTTATGTTGGCCGGACATGAGCAGCGTCTGACGTCTCCTAATCACGCACACTCGCCGCTATGCGGACACAGCGCACTCTGTACGTCAGTACTAGCGGTTCGACGTCCTTGCGAAAATGCATTCGTTTGCCGCTTGCGTTGCGCAGCTGAACTTTTGTGCGGCCGTACTTCGTGTGTGGGCCTGCGTTGGACGTCATTTTCTGCTACCACGGCCGTAATAAAGTGCGGCTAAACGCACGTTCGCACTGCATTCGTCTGACCCCAGCCTTAGGAGGAAGGGAGATCCAGTTTGTCACACACACACACCTGTAAAGCTTTTACTTAGATGTTAAGTCATATCTTTCCTTGTTAAGTGGCAAATAATATAGATTATGACATGTTTCCCCTAAAACCCATCCATGTATTAAATTGGGGCGAGGCAACTCTTAATTTGGGGGGCAGAAATCTTGGTGTGTTTTGTTCCCACACTGTTTGATTAGGACTTGACCCCCTTATTAAAGCACCTGCAAAGATCAATAAATACACAGCATTTTTGTGGTTTATTTTTAAATTGAAGAGAAAGGGATGCCCCGTATGTATAAAATAAGTGTTACATGGAAGTTCTATGCAAAGGTCTTAAACGAACACCCTCAGTAATGAACAGGTTAAAGATTATCATAATACAATGTAACAGCACAGAGATTCTTCTAAAAACAAACGTGAAGATTCTTTGGGTTTTTTCTGTTCTCTGGTTTGAGGTCTTGCCTATTATTTGTGTTTGTTTGCTGATCCTAACCTGTTTTTTTCCAAAAGACATTGTCGCTCTTTCGCGTTTGGCAATTTATACCGTAATCCAACACACGAATAAATGCTAATTATAATGAAAGCCTTTAACTCTCACTAGGGGATCTGGTACAGGATCAACACGCGGGTGCACCAAGAGTAGTCATGTCAGCATGATGCTTGCAGGAAAGCCTGGTATGATTTTAAAGGGCTTCTGGAATCCAATACTCCATCCTCCCTTCTCCTGTGTGTTTTTTTTTTGTTCAGGCTTCTCCATGGTTACAGCACCTGACATGAAGAGGAGCAGCATCAGAGCTACTGTACAACTGATGCTTTACCAGCTCTATGGGAGACAGGGCGCGGAAAAGACATCGGAATCCCCTGCCTTTTTTTTATACCGATATTAGCGATCCAATAAAAGCATGTAATCCCAGATTAAGGGAATTCGTGGAATTTTGAATTCATTATTTCCCTCGGTACGCCTGCCATTGCTATTGTATTTAAATGGGCTTGCACATATTGTAATCCCTGCAATAAAATTAAATCATGATGACCATAAAATCCAATGTAATGTAATTCATTCATGCTTTGCTACTGCACAAGGAGAGATGGAGAGTGTTTCCCTTCCATCCCCACTAGGAAATCCCATTTATATAATGAGAATGTTATAAAAAGTGATACCCCGTCAAGTTTCCAGTCCTCATATCAGTAAAAGAATCGAGGTATATAGGTAATGATTGCTATGTGTATTAAAATTGCACGTAAGAGGGTGTTTATTGATTAAAGAATTTAAAAACTCGAAACCACATCATTTACATCTTTTAGGTAATTTCTAGATGTTACAATGTAGCAAGGTTTCCCATTTATCAGTAAATTAGGATTAAAGGTGAGGTTTATGGGGTCTACAATATGACAATTCAGTCTGTTATGACATGATGAACATTAGAATTTTTTTTATATTTTATTTTGGCTTGTTCCACATTTATGATAAGTTGAAATACATTTGTTAAACATATACACACACACATACATATAAAGATATACAGTATATATGTTTAACTGCAGAAATCCCTTATTATCATATTTTTATTCAGCCTCATAAATATTATTATAGCATGTGATATGTCCTAAGTAAATATTTCTGCAATTCATCACATTTGTAGCAAGTCATCTCTCATGCATATATGATAATATGTCATTGCCATTTAAACTTGGAATGAGCTATAAGGAAATGAGCAGAGCTCTCTTACATCACTATAAGATGCAGATGATGCGTGGAAGAGCTTGCACTCTACAGAGGAAGGATTGAAGCATTGAGGAAAGATTAAAATGTTCTTACCAATCACATGCTGGTGGTACCCAGCACTGGGTCCAGAGAAGCAGGATGCTGGATGGAGCAGGGGTGAGCTCTCTGCTAGTACATTTTCACAGCATAACTTCTCTAGCAGGTGACAGGCAAAATGATTCAAGGGGAAAAAGCAGAGGAGATGGGCTGGGCAGCCGGTGAATACATTGCATTAAGGAAGGCTTGTGTTAAACTCACAGTCTGATTGTGAGGAAGGGAGGTGGAGAGCCAGGGAGGTGGGGACAAAAGATTGTCTTTTAGAGATGCTATGTAACATGCTTTTCCTTGGGGATATTCCTTGTATCAGTGATTCAGCACACACTGGTGATTACAGGTATCACCCACACCTTGGGGGTATACCCAAACCATGGCATTGCAGGCAACAGGGAATCCGGAATGAAAAGAATAGGTGTTATTGGAGTAAATTAACCCTTTACTTTGCTATGGGCATCTTATCACACCAAGTTGGAATGTGGCTTCTGCTGTTAGCAACCATTATATATAACAGAGATCATCATAAAGGATTTGGAGGTTTTAAGGGAACAGTTTAATTACAATCATAATGATCTATTCCAAAGAGCACAAATTCTGAGAAAGAATAACGGGGTAATTCAGAGAAAGGCGAAACTCAGGAGAATGACCGGAGAAGTGAAAATTATTGGTCAAAATAGCCAAACCAGAAAAATTCTCCCATTTAGGCTAATGTCAGACGAGCGCATTTTGTATGGAATGTGCGTCCGTGCTCAACGGACGTACTTTCTGACTGACGACAAGGTAGTGGCCACACAGTCTGTTTTTGTGACTGACGTTATTTTTGACGGATGTAGGAGGGAAAATAAATAAAAATGCAAAACCATTTTGTCCGTCAAAAATGTTGGATGCACAAATGCAGTCCGCCTGACCTCGGTCATCACTCACACACAAAGCTAGGCGGACGTGGCGCACTCCTCAGGTCCGTTCTAGCGGTTTTACGCTCTTGCCTAACATGCGTCCGTTTGCCGCGTCCGCACTTCTGTGCGGATGTACTTCGTGTGTGTCATGTGTGTGTTGTGTGTGCCGTGTGTGTGTGTCATTGGTCATGATTCCCTGCTACCACGGACGTACAAATGTGCGGCAACATGGATGTGGTCAGTGCGCTCGCCTGACCCGAGCCTATAAATAACATCAAAGACATAACTCGAACAGGAGAGCTGTGCTGGGAGCCTATACTGTTGGGTTGTATACATGCTTTCAATTGTGCCCCTACCACTACTTACAGGGTTATTCAAAGAGCACTGAAATTCCACCAGAATTTTGGTGCTCTTCCGTTCTCTGCACCTGACCTAAGGGAATCAAATTCCCCAACCCTGAGGTGAATTCAGCATTCACCGCAGGGTCCCCGAAGTGCAGGAGAAATCCGCTGAATGCATTCGAAAAACCGCCGCAAAAACCGGCAAAAAAAACCACAAATGCATATGAAAAAAGCTGCCGATCCGCCAAACAGAGCACCAACCAATCGCCGGAAAAAGTCAACAAGCCGAGGAACGGGGAAAAACAAATAGCAAAAACACTGCCAATTTTAAAAGCTGTTTGCAAACAAAAATAAGGCACGAAAATGCCTGGAATTAACATATAAGATCCTATGAATAATAATAATAAAAAGGTCTGTTCCAGAGAAATCCCCTGCCATTTAAAAAAAAAAAAATGGAATCCAAAAATTCCGTAAAATGCCTAAAAGATCCTAAAACAAAAGAGACTTTTTGCTGCATATTAAAAGAATAAACGGTTTATTAGATATTGCATAAAAACTGAATATTTTTAACATTGAAGCCTATGGGGTTCGTCTGATTAAACCTGTCGAATGAAAACACCGAACAGCAGGGCATTTTGGCAACTTTTCTCTGCTGTTCATTGTTCTCTGAATAGATTAACCATTGCTTCTCTATGGAGGATTTCACTGCCTTCGAACAGGCACAGTACTTGCTGGCAGTTCGCCAAAATTTGGCGAACTGCCTGCTCTCTGAATAGCCGAATGGCCCCGAAATGTCACCGCACAGGGAAATTCCCTGTTCCGTGCCATATCGGCTCAATCTGAAAAACCCCTTATATATGTTACTGGTGCATCCATTTCGTGATCTTTTGTGTTGTAAACTGTCACCCCCACAGTATCTTTACATCACTTGCTCCTATGTGGGTTTGGCCTTAGAATTGAGTCTATGACTTGAGTCGATCACTGACGCAACTCATTGTATTATTATTCTTTATTTATATAGCGCCAACATATTCTGCAGTGCTGAACAACGGGTACAATATAGTGTATTGTGTGGGTTGTATTCGAAGGACATCACCAAGGGGTAGAAGTTTTTTCAGATCCATGTTTTATCGCATTCAGGCTGTCTGTTCTTATCTCGAGTAGCTGAGGCAGCACAAAACAACCCTGCTACCTTATCTAAACATTCCCTCCTTCACCTCATGAACTGGTAAATAATGCAAAGGATAAACCACAGCCACAAAGTAAAACTTTTGCACAGATATTGGTAAATTTTGTGTCCTGGGAAAAATCCACAATATGGAAACAAGAGATAAAAACCTAAATTATACCTTTTTACATGCAAATACTTCAAAATATAGAAAAAAACAGCAGCATGTGTTTTCTAATTCCGGTTGTAATGCACGAGTAATCTAGTTACAGCTTCTGTAAGTGGTAGTGACCCTTTAAGGTTTGAAGGGTTTTTATAGTATCAGCAGATATTACAAATCTTTTGTAACCTTTTTCTATGACACAGACAGCTTCTCTTCTTATTGTCCACTTTTCTTGGTTGTTTAAAATCTCATGTTTTTTCTTTTTTACCAGCAGCTATTTCCTTGGGTGCTTTTCCGCAGGTTATTTACCACTGACAATTTATTCACCATGGGATGCACTTTTGCACTATACACACACACATATATATATATATATACACATATACACACACACAAACTGGATGGTAACATTACAGAAAATTGAATAGCATATTTTTTTTCAGTGCAAAGAGATTGTGATTAGAATTACAGAAAGAAAGGGTCAAAACAAGTAGATTTACCTCCTACTGAAGATGCTGTGAGCTCCAAGAGGCAGAATGCCAAAACCCGACTAGGACGCAGCGCATGCGATTTACAGATTATACAATGTGTTTTCAGGATTGTCAGTTCTGGCTTTATGTGGTTGTGGTTAAGGTGATCAAAGGGTGGGTTTGCTCAAATATATGGGTGAAGTCAGTTTAAGGCAGGGATGTCCAAACTCCGGCATCCCAGACGTCCCTGAACTACAACTCCCATGCTTCTCCATCCATCTAAGGCTAGCGTCAGACAAACGCAGTCATCACGTCCGTGTCGCCGCACAGTTTAACGTCCGTCGTAGCATTGATTTGTGATCAATAGAGACCAACACACGAAGTATGTGCGCACCGAAGTGCGCACGCATCATGCAGGTGGCAACGGACGCCATTTAGGCCTCAATGTAAAAGCGCTATGACGGACGCCCAGAGTGCGCCACGTCCGTGTAGCAGCCTGTGTGTGTGATGGCACGATGTCCGATGCAGCGCATTTGCGACGTCCATCACGTTGACGCTCAGGAGTTTTTTCGGTCTGGCTGACTGTGCCTGTCATTTAATTTTAATTCCCATATTTCCCTTTTTTTCTACATCGGTAAAAAAAAACGGACTGCGTGGTGTCTACAGTACCTTCCGTCAGTACGTCCGTCCGTTATGCACGCACGCAGAGTGCGCTCAGACTGCGTTCGCCTAATGCAGTCAGAGAGTTCTGGGAGTTGTGGTACA
Source organism: Leptobrachium leishanense (assembly GCA_009667805.1). Lineage (NCBI taxonomy): Eukaryota > Metazoa > Chordata > Amphibia > Anura > Megophryidae > Leptobrachium > Leptobrachium leishanense. The sequence continues at coordinate 106,090,221 of CM019065.1, forward strand.
GGAACATCTGGGGGGCTGGAGTTTGGACATCCCAGGTTTAGGGGGTTAACCCTTATGCCCCTTCCCTTATTTACAAACTTTACTAGCTGCCACTGGCCACCCCAATCTCCAGTCCTGGTGACAAAGCCTTGGAGCCGGAACTTGCTATAAGTAGATACAGTTATGGTCAGTAGAATAATTTTTTTTTTGAGAAAGGATTTTACCAGGAAGGATACATTGAGATTTCTCTCGTTTTCAAGTATGTCCTGGGTGGCGAGTATGTACCGTTAGGTGTCTTGCCCAAGGACACTTGCTGGAGAGGTGCTCTTGCTGGTATCAAACCCATGTCTTCACAGGCTCTCTCCATGCAGAGCAGTGATGTTACCTCTACTCCATCCAGCCGGCTTTATTATTTAGCACTCAATGTCTGTATTAGTTGTATAGGGAGGACAGAATGCAGTGTAAGGAATGGATAGCCAGTGAGACTCCCACTATTGAGCCCTCACTTGTCAGCAATGGGTAAATGGCTATTTATGCAGTACCAGCTTGAATGGAAACAACTGTGCAATGTCTGGTGGAAATTATCACACCTCTTTCTTCCTTTTCCTTGACGTGATTACTGTACAATATGTATGGGTGGTATTATATCTTAATAGAGGTCATGATGATAGGAAGGATCCATTTCGTAATGGTCAGGATGTTTGACTCATTGTAGAGAACTTAAGGCCATTTGTGTTAGCTGTATGGACACTATTAAAGTCAAATTTCCCCACTCTGCGTTAATAGCCTCATTAAGTAACTATTAGAGCATCACATGTGAGATTTGCAACACTGCAGAAACCAAGCCTCTAATGGCACTTGGTATTTTTTCAGACAGGAGCTACCCGCGGCAGATGTATTCAGATGTAGACCTCTGGCTATTTTTGGACTTCTACACCTCTTGCTCTGTTCAGAACCTGGCCGATTATCTGATATTTCAGATTTAAAGTGCTTGGGAATTTCCATTATTGAAGAGCATCTCCCGTTTCTCATACTTCTCTATTTGAACTTAAATTTCCTTTTCTTTCCGCGTGTTATAATGTAGCACAAGTACATACATAATGCTTTATTTGTCCATGTCTTTGATGATATGGTTTACATTCTATATTTGTGAAGTTAGAGGCTATATAATTAATTTGTATTGCAATGTCTCCAGGCATGTACTGGGCATCGGGAGCACTGGGAGAATCCAGATGGGCCGGTGGGCCGGCTGAGCCTGGGGGTGCTTTTCTTTTTAACACTTAGTCCAGCACTAAGTATAACCAGGACTGGATAACACAAGTGTGGAATGTCAGCACTTGTTTCAAAGGTCTGAAGGATTTCTGCATTGCAGGGGTGGGTTAGCGGGGCTTCCTTGGACACCCACACATGGATTCAAGACTGGAGATGGCTATGGCTTTATTGCGTGCAAAGGAGCGGAATCCACAGAGACTGCAAGGATTCTGCTCCACATTTTTCTTACAGCTTCTCCTTCCAGTGACTGGCGGCTTCAGAGTTTGAAGCCAGCAGCAGCCGGAGTACCACATGTTGCTACACACCTCTCCTGTGCTGTCTGCTGTGACCAGGAGCCATCCCCAAAATGTGAAAATACCTCCTAAGGTATTGACTAAACATGCCAGGTGAGGGTGAATCCCACCCTTATGTCTTATACCTGGTCACTGATGCGTCTGAGTGCAGTATAGCGGCCAGACTCTCAGCCAGGCATGCAGGGAGCCGTAAATCTGACAGTCCTTTGGGTTCTCGGCCTCCCCCTCTCCCCTGCACCCTTTCTATAGCCTATTAAGCCAGAGCTCAGTGTGGCAGTGCTGTGCTTCCTCTATAGGAGCACTCAAGGGGTTAATTATCACAGGAGTCTGCAGAGCTCAGGAAAGTATTTGGTAATCAGCCATAGCCATGTAACAGCCGGGAGACATGTCCAGGGACCAGTGGCGTAACTAGAAACCTGAGGGCCCCGGTGCAAGAATCCATGACGGGCCCCCCCCCAAAAACATCCATATTTTTACTTTTTTATTATTATTGCAGGATAAAAAAAAGAGTACACTATTTATATTAGTTCAACTAACCTTAATTCTTAACAGTTGTAGTTTCAGGATAGGACTTGGTCACTGGGCAGGTCGCACTGATGACCTGCAAAATATAAAGAAAAATCCATAAATCAAGGAAATTGTACATCCATTTGACAAAGTTATAGCAAAAGATCAATATGGCAACAAGAATATGACAATTTAAATAGAAAATATTAGACTGTACATATGCACACACACACACACAGACTTACTCAAATGTCCACAGAAGAGGCAGAGAAGCTTCAAAAAAAGGGTCCACAACAGGGCCAACAATAATAACAAACATCAACTTTTTCATGAACTGGAACTATGTCTAATGGATAAAAACCTGTAAAATAAAAAAGTTGTACAACAATTAATATAGTTGAATGAAGGTAGTATTGAACAAAAACAGCCATGCTTTCAACTGAAGCGGAGCATATCTCAGAACAAATCATGCAAGGTGCAAACCTAAACGTGGTTAGTTTGTTTAACTGTTAAAAACTCTGAAACAGTGGTAATAACTTGTAACAGAACGTAATATAGCTTTACTTACTACTGCCGTTAGAAGTTACGACGCCTTGCTTTGGCATCAGCAAAGTCATCTACGATGCTTTCGATGTTCAGTCTTCGAGCTCTCTCATTTTCGATGCTTAACAAAGCAAGCCCAGAAAGTCTTTGTTGAGACATGGTGTTTCGCAAATAACTTTTGATTAGTTTTAACTTTGAGAATGACCTTTCTGCAGTTGCTACGGTTACTGGGAGGGTGAGGAACAAAAGTAGTGCGACACAAACATCTGGGACTGTAGAAGACAGTGCACTGTTTTCAACGAGCAGGAGATGAGCAAGGTCCTTAACAGTGGAACAACTACGAACCTCTTCCTGAAGTGCCGAACGGAATGAAAGAAGTTGCCCCGGAAAATCTGCTGATATATCCTCATTGTAAAGTTCCTGCAGTTTTGTTGCTTCTGATATTACAGTCTCATCGGATTCAGAGGCGAGCATGGCTGGCTGAATTATTTTGAATCTATGAAAGACTGCATTCATTCCCTTAAATCGGTCTGACAATTGGTTTGTGATAATGTCCAAACACCTATAAAACACAGTCGTTTTGAAGCGTTCCTCTGGATCAGCTAATCTTTGATCCATGCACAGCTCATCAAAGTGGCGCTTCACTTTTTTAATTCTTTTATTTGTAAACTCTGCTGAAATTCCCCACTTTTCTGCAAGTGCCGCTGCGGTTTCCTTAGCTTCCTCAAAGTGATCCCTGTAGGTGGAAAGGGCTGTCACAGCATTCTGAATGAGCTGCACTGCACTGGACAGTTCCATATCTTTAGATTGCAAAACCTTTGAAATTATATTTACATGGCTGAAGATTTTTGTTTGGAGGACAACGAGTAACACAAACTCAAAAGATTCCATTTTCTTCTTTAAATTTGCAGCATCATCTCTTTCCTTTGGTTTTGATGAGAGGAGGATAAGTTTTGATAAAGCCTGCATGATGTCAACAAAACGGAACCTCAGCGCAAGCAGAGAATCGTGTCTAGAAGACCACCTTGTAGGGCAAAGCCGTTTTAATGTCACAGAGGATTCAGACGTGAATGAGGAGAGAAAGGCCCATCTGCGTACACTTTCCCCAAAGAAGGTGTATAAATTGTGTACCACATCAAAGAATGAGGTCACTTCCGCTATGTCAGCGACAGCATCCTGAATCACTAGCTTTAGATTGTGTGCTGCACAATGGACATACAGGGCATTCTTTTCCCTCTTTGCTATCCGAGCCTGTACACCAGAATAAACACCACTCATTGTTGCTGCACCATCATAACCCTGACCACGACACTTTGATAAATCAAGGCCCTTGCTCTCTACGCAGGCAACAATATTACGTTCAATCTCTGCTGCTCTCTGATCCTCAATGACATGAAACCCTAAGAAAGCCTCATTTACGGTGACACTGCAAGCTCTCAGATTCTGATCTCTTTCCACAGAGACATATCGAAATATCTGACTCATTTGATCAACTTTGGATATATCCTGTGTTGTGTCCATTATTATGGAATAAAATTGTGCTTGTATTCCAGACACAATTTCATTTTGCACTTTTTTGGATAGAATTTCTATTAATTGGTTTTGTATTTGTGGGCTCAAATATTTTAACGTGCCTTTGGGTAACTGAAGAAGTTCCTTTAAAATGGGATCATACTCTGCCAGCAGCTCTATGATGGAGAGAAAGTTCCCATTGTTAACCTCTCCCAGACGCTCTCGGTGACCACGAAAGGCTAGGTTACTCATTGCCATTGTTAATGTCACATTAACAATTCTGTGTAAGACTTGCCTCCAAAAGTTTTTTTCCCTTCTAATCTGGTTTTCATTTTCCTCATCAATTGTTTTATTACGCCTCCAATGATCATAGACTACACATGCTTCCATATGAGTTTGTGAACATTCATGAATCTGAATTCTTGCAGACAGCCTCTGCCATTTCTGGATCCCTTTTGCCCATGCAGGCTCAAATCCCACCTTTTTACGGTCAGCAAACAGCCAGCATGGCTCACAGTACGCAGCATTAAGCTTTGGAGAGTAACAAAGCCACATTACAGAAAGTTTAAGCCCTGTTTTTGTCACTCTCTCATAATAACGCTCAGAAAAGCACCTTTTCTGTGCATCATTATCCCGCGGGAAAGGTCCTGGAGGTCTACATGGGCCATGAGCTAAAATAAACTTTTTTACATTTGTATCTGTGATGGTGACTGGGTAATGCCCCCTATCGGTCACAAATTTCTCACCCTCTACACTACTTCCCACAGCACTTGAAGATTCTCTAATGCTCGCCAGATCTGAATCGTCAATGTTGGTGGTGTCTAAAGGTTGGTCTTGCATTGAGCTGCTGCCTTCAAGTGGATCTCTGTTCTCGTCTTCCAGTGTAGACTCGGTGGAATGAGTGCCCTCAATGATTGCCATCTCACCAATTTGTGCTATATTTGCACTTTCTTCTTCAATACTTTTTTCAGTTTCCTCACTGCTAACCTTAGAACTCTGAGCCACAGTTTTAGGAGTGGAGAAGAACTGGCTTATTTTAGGGAGTTTTTGAAGTTTCATCTGCTCTTCCTTTGCCTTTTTACGCTTGTGAGCACCGCTCTTGGACTGAGTGGATGACGACATTATATATTTCTGTAAATAAAGCATATGACAGCTAATAGTATGCAAGCTCTTTAGGCAAGGAGGTAATGTTGTATCTATTGAGATAATCAAAATTCTTTAATGTTTAAATTCAACCATTTTTACAAAGATCAGTCATGCATGGCCCTACTTCTTTTCATTAACCCTCCCCACTCTTTTCAATTCATAACCCCCCAGTCTTCTCATTTACCAATTGTATCAGCCAAGTGCGGTATAAACGTTACAGCCAAGTGCGGTAAATGTTACAGCCAAGTGCGGTAAATGTTACAGCCAAGTGCGGTAAATGTTACATCCAAGTGCGGTAAATGTTACATCCAAGTGCGGTAACAGCCAAGTGCGGGGTAAACGTTACAGCCAAGTGCGGTAAATGTTACAGCCAAGTGCGGTAAATGTTACATCCAAGTGCGGTAACAGCCAAGTGCGGTATAAACGTTACAGCCAAGTGCGGTAAATGTTACAGCCAAGTGCGGTAAATGTTACAGCCAAGTGCGGTAAATGTTACATCCAAGTGCGGTAACAGCCAAGTGCGGGGTAAACGTTACAGCCAAGTGCGGTAAATGTTACATCCAAGTGCGGTAAATGTTACAGCCAAGTGCGGTAAATGTTACATCCAAGTGCGGTAACAGCCAAGTGCGGTATAAACGTTACAGCCAAGTGCGGTAAATGTTACATCCAAGTGCGGTAACAGCAAGTGCGGTATATGTTACAGCCAAGTGCGGTAAATGTTACATCCAAGTGCGGTAACAGCCAAGTGCGGTATAAACGTTACAGCCAAGTGCGGTAAATGTACATCCAAGTGCGGTAAATGTTACATCCAAGTGCGGTAACAGCCAAGTGCGTATAAACGTTACAGCCAAGTGCGGTAAATGTTACATCCAAGTGTAAATGTTACAGCAAGTGCGGTAACAGCCAAGTGCGGTATAAACGTTACAGCCAAGTGCGGTAAATGTTACATCCAAGTGCGGTAACAGCCAAGTGCGGTATAAACGTTACAGCCAAGTGCGGTAAATGTTACATCCAAGTGCGGTAAATGTTACATCCAAGTGCGGTAACAGCCAAGTGCGGTATAAACGTTACAGCCAAGTGCGGTAAATGTTACATCCAAGTGCGGTAAATGTTACATCCAAGTGCGGTAAATGTTACAGCCAAGTGCGGTAACAGCCAAGTGCGGTATAAACGTTACAGCCAAGTGCGGTAAATGTTACAGCCAAGTACGGTAAATGTTACATCCAAGTGCGGTAACAGCCAAGTGCGGTATAAACGTTACAGCCAAGTGCGGTAAATCTTACATCCAAGTGCGGTAACAGCCAAGTGCGGTATAAACGTTACAGCCAAGTGCGGTAAATGTTACAGCCAAGTGCGGTAAATGTTACATCCAAGTGCGGTAACAGCCAAGTGCGTATAAACGTTACAGCCAAGTGCGGTAAATGTTACATCCAAGTGCGGAAAACAGAACAAACAGGATCATTCAGCCTGAATCTCAAACAGAATGCAATTGGCATGGTAGACACAGCCCCCCCCGTAATGCAGGAGCCAGGAGGCCACCTTATTGAAAGCCCCCGTAACGCAGGCTGAGCTGAGGCAGGCCACCATAGTTACTCAAGGCCCCCAGCCCCCACCCACGGTACTCATGGTCATGGGCCCAGCCGCACCCACGGTAATGCAGGCCTGGCTGCCATATTGGAAGGGGGCCCCCATGATAACGCAGGCCTGGCAGGCTGTCTGCCAATATTGGTATTGAGACCCCCCAGGCCCCCACCCCAATTTGATTTTGAATGAACATAAAATTACCTGAGTCAGGTGGCGACGGCGTGCTGCTGATGTGAGTGTGGCCCAGGCCGCAGGAGAGACAGCAGTGTGACAGGAGGACTGTGAGATGACGAGAGAGTCTGTCTGCTGCAGCGGTGGTGGTGCGGTGGTGGCGCCAGGGCCCAGCTCCAGCTGAATGAGTCAGTGACTGCCAGTCAGTCACTCACAGTGAAAAAAAGTAAAAAACAGTCAACTCAGTGTGAGAGTAGACACAGAGACAGTGACTGTCACGGGGCCCAGCTGGGGCACGGCAGCGTGCAGTGAAGTGCACTGCCACGGAGAGTGAGACTGAGTGACGTGTGTGTGACAGAGTGACAGTCAGACGACACTGTCACAGTCTGCGTGCGAGGAGCGGAATCCGGATGATGGACTTCACTTCACTAGATACCTCGGGTCGGTCTCGGGGGACTCAGGAGCCTGCCAGGCTGCCAGCCTGAGTGTAGGACTAGGAGGACGGACTCGGGAGGCACGGAGGAGCCTAGAGAGGAGAGGAGCTGTCAGGAGGACTCTACTAGCCGCCCTGGTCTGGAGGAGTCTGGAGACAGTAGACTGGGTCTGGAGAGGAGAGTGGAGACGCAGCTCGGCCGGGTGGGACGCGTTCCGGCCACGAGGAGAAAGGCCGGCGCGCATTAATTTCCAGGTCGGCGCCCGCTCACTGTCTCCTTGGCCGCGCCCACACACACATGGAGACACATGTGCGGGGCTGCGGGCGGAGGCTGAGCAGCAGGCGAGCAGGGAGAGGGGGACGGCCGGACGGGGAGGAGGAAGGACTTAATGATCATCATCATTCATCATGATCATGATTGATTGGATGAATGGAAGGCAGCTGACGAGCAGCCGCAGCCCTCGCTCTTCGGGACGCGATCGCGGCTGCGGCTGCTGGCAAAATAGTGCGCGCTAGGAAAAAAAAAAATGTTGTTCTCCAAGCAAGTGGGCCCCCTCAAGTGGGCGGAACTGCCAGGGCCCGGTCGCAGTTGCGACCGCTGCGACCCTGGTAGTTCCGCCACTGCCAGGGACAGAGTCTATCTTGGCTTCCGATTTAGAGAAGCGTGTACCCTTTTTCTATTCATATACTGTAAATCCAGCAGCTCCTGAGCTGGACTCTCTCTCTGGAGTTGTCTGTTTGTTACATGGCTGAGGTTGAACAGGGATTACTTTCAGAGCTCTGTGTACCCCCTTAATTCACTTGTCCAACACTATCAGGGTTATTCAGAGAGAAGTGAAAACCTTGAATGACTGGAGAAGGGAAAATTCTAGGTCAAAATAGTCAAACCAGAAAAATTCTCCCATTTATCTCACTTTCCAAATTGGCTATTTGGTCTAGATTGTTCATTCTCCTGGCAATTCTCAAGGTTTTCACCTCTCTCTGAATAACTGTATGTCACAGTTCTGAGCCCCTTCTTAAAAGTGTACCCTAATTAAATATTAAAATCTACTTTAATAAAATTTATCATGATTTTTATAAAATAATTTAATCAATATTCTAATTTAAATTAAGTATATTTTAATTGTTCAAATTACATTTACATGAATATAATTCATATTAAAATACTATTTATTTTAATAATCCATAATTATTTTTTAATTCTATTCCTGTGGAGCTCTGTGATACGCTCATACACACTGTACATTACTGAGTTGTATTGTTGTGGCACTCTGTGATACGCATCAACATGTTTTGGTGGGCATGGGGGGGGGGTCAGTATTTCATCCTTGGATCCAGGCAGCACAATGTCTTGTGCTGGCCCTACTCCAGTCCATATCAATATATTAATCCTGCGTGTTTGCGTATCGGAGTGGGCCGGTCTGAATGAAGTCCAGGGCTGTTTTTTTGTCCCAGTCCAGCCTTGAATGTCTCATTTTTTTTAAAAATAAAATTCTGTGGGCTCTATCCCATAGTTGATGCTAATGTAGCGTCTCTACTATGCTAACGGCTACATGTCGAAAGTATTTTACAAGGAAGGATATATTGAGATTACTCTTGTTTTCAGGTGTGTCCGGGATGGCGAGTATGTACCGTTAAGTGTCTTTCCCAATGACACGTACTGGAGAGGTGCTCTTGTTGAGATTCAAACCTGTGTCTCAACGGATATAGAGCAGTGATGTTACCTCTACTCCACCCAGCCAGTCTGGCATCAACATTCCGATCTTAACACTACATTCAGGTGAAAATGTGTTGTGCCTCGCAGCTTACTGTACTTTGCGCTTCCCATGTCAAAGATAGGACACTCTATCTATATCTCGCGTTTCAATGAGTGAGGCATTACAAAGTGCAGGCGCAATTTACCATCGGGATCGGCAAGCCTAAATTTTAATACCTCCTAAAAACTTGTGCTAAATAATTCTGTAAATGCAAACATCATTTAACATGCTCCAACCCCCCCCCCCCAAAAAAATACCATACTCACCGCTCATGCCATGGCGAAAAGGGTGGCCAGATCTGCCGCTTCTTCCAACTAGAAGCAGAGTGAGACTGGGAACAAATAGTTCCTGGTCTCCCTCTGCAATCAACCCGTGGTGCTGCGTGATCTCGCAGCCCGGAGGCACAAGCCTCCATGGAGTCTTATGGATCCAGGAGCGGATACTCACGGTGGGCTGGAAGCGCTACTGCGAGTATCAGGGAGGTTAGCGCTGCGTTCTAGTGTGAGGTGCTGAGATACCTTACCTGTAATAGGACATTAACATGGAGATGGGAAGGGAAAATCTGCAAGCTTATCCTTCTTACCGTCTCCATGTTAGCGTCCACCATGGTCTCCTACAACACACTGTTCGGTGTATTTTTTTGATTTAAAGTTATAACTCCATATTTCTGCTCCTCCATATCTGCTACTCACCATCTCTACTGCTAAGTACTACTAAAAACAAGAAATCTTAAATAAAAACACCTTTACCATTTATGAGCAACTTGCAATGGAAACAATTAGTATTGCATGCCAATGCATTACGTGAACAAGGGATATTGAATAGTCATCTGAAAATAATTCTAATTATAATGTAGCTCTTCCAGGGTTCCTAGATGCTCCAGGTTTTTCTTGACAAATATAATTTATTCATGCTAATGAGAAGGGCATGAAAAACACAACTCAGCAGTATGTATGACTTGATTTGCTGCAAGTAAGAAATCATCGGGCTGGATTCACCAAGGTGCCAAGACTCGCAAAACGTAACCCTTCCCATATAGCGCAACTACATTGCCACGAGAAGATCTGCAAAGTCATTATCGATTAAGCCCGTTCATTGAAGTCATGATGTATCACCCTATCATCATTACAGGTAGAGGAACTCAGGTAAAGTGATACAACTGTGGTTCAGTTCAAAAAGGGAAAGACATTCATAGATCTCCATCCTGTGGAGATAAACCAATATCATGGTGAATTTGGGGGGGGGGGGTTAACCCTCTGTACTGGATATAACTTGAGTAATATATAGATCTAGAACAAATATTTTCTTACTTAGCTACAGTTGTGTTCAAAATTATTCAACCCCCACTGAAATTGAGTGTTTTGGCCAGTTTGACATTGATTTTGATCATTCATTCATCTTGCTTACAATTAAATCAAAGAGGCACGTGTAGGTCAGACAAATATAACATAACATTTATAATGAAATAACCACAAATGTCTTTTCTGTGCTCACATCATTATCAGTTTTATTCAACCCCCAAGTGACATTCAATCTTAGTACTTAGTACAACATCCTTTTACAGTTATAACAGCTTTTAAACGTGAAGCATAGCTTGACACAAGTGTCTTGCAGCGATCTACGGTATCTTCGCCCATTCGTCATGGGCAAAAGCCTCCAGTTCAGTCACATTCTTAGGCTTGCGCACTGCAACTGCTTTCTTTAAGTCCCACCAGAGGTTCTCAATCGGATTTAAGTCAGGTGACTGCGATGGCCACTCCAAAATGTTCCAGCCTTTAATCTGCAACCATGCTCTAGTGGACTTGGAGGTATGCTTGGGATCTTTGTCCTGTTGAAAGGTCCAACGTCTCCCAAGCCTCAGGTTTGTGACGGACTGCATCACATTGTCATCCAATATCTCCTGGTACTGAAGAGAATTCATGGTACCTTGCACATGCTGAAGCTTCCCTGTACCTGCAGAAGCAAAACAGCCCCAAAGCATGATTGACCCTCCGCTATGCTTCACAGTAGGCAAGGTGTTCTTTTCTTCATAGGCCTTGTTCTTCCTCCAAACATAGCATTGATCCATGGGCCCAAACAGTTCTAATTTTGTTTCATCAGTCCACAGAACACTATCCCAAAACTTCTGTGGTTTGTCCACATGACTTTTGGCATACTGCAGTCGACTCTTCTTATTCTTTGGAGACAGCAAGGGGGTGCGCCTGGGAGTTCTGGCATGGAGGCCTTCATTACGCAGTGTGCGCCGTATTGTCTGAGCTGAAACTTCAGTACCCACATCTGACAAATCTTTTCTCAGTTCCTCAGCAGTCACACGGTGACTTTTCTCCACTTTACGCTTCAGGTAGCGCACAGCAGTCGAAGTCAGCATCTTCTTTCTGCCACGACCAGGTAGCGTTTCAACAGTGCCCTTTGCCTTGAATTTGCGAATGATGCTTCCTATGGTCTCTCTTGGTATGTTTAACATCTTTGCAATCTTCTTATAGCCATTGCCCTTCCTGTGAAGAGTAATCACCTCTTCTCTTGTCTTCCTGGACCATTCTCTTGACTTCACCATGTTTGTAACCACACCAGTAAATGTCTAGAAGGAGCTGAGTATCAGTCATTTTAAAGCTTCCTAATTGTTGCTTATTATGCTTTATTGCTGCTCCGTGACATCCACAGGTGTTTTCAATACCTGATTGAAAACACTTGAATGAACCTCTGTTCTTCAGAGTGGTAGTCTTTAAGGGGTTGAATAATTGTGTCAATGAAGAATTCACAAAAGAAACATTTACTACTGTATTACAAAACCAATTGATGTCATTTTAGTTGCATATGGTTCTTTAAAAAGTCCTTGTAGGATTTCATTCTGAATACAATTACAAATGTACACTAAATTCCCTAAAACCCTTTACAGCATTGGGGGTTGAATAATTTTGAATACAACTGTATAGGGGCACCATTTATGGTTTTATTAGTTTAACATCTATCATTTGTTTGTCAGCGTGTGACTGCTCCACTTTAGGCAGCCAATACTTTTATTGGCAAAACATTAAAAGTTACGTTTTAATTGCACCTATCCATATTGTGCTCTCAAGTTATATAGGTGTAGGAACTTGCATACGGGTTCTGTGCGGGCTACTATACTTGGTGGCCAAAATGGCTACTGCCGGAATCAGTTGCTTGAGGACCCTCAGGTATTACTAAACCTCATGCAATTGCTACGACTTTGAATACTCTCCATTACATTTTAGGACTTGATCCCTGGGTTTTCTTCCATTTATGTATTTACGTTGTACCATGCTGTGGATGCTTTCTTGGTTCTTATTTAGAATGAGGGCTTTAATTCCTGCATTAACAAGCTTTGTGTATATAATGTTTAACTTAATGCAAATTAAGGCAAAAACCTTTATCACAATGTATGCAATTAAACCAAGCACGATTTAAATTATAATCTTCTGAATGATGTCATACAAGTGCATTTAAAATTTAAATACATACGACCTTTTCTGTAGCATTCCTTTCTAGGCTAGAACCTTACAATGTATCTGATACAATTTCAAATCAGGATACAGCGTCAATCCAGCTGCACTAATCAAACACATTACCTCTACCACCTTGAGGACATGGTTTACACTACTCACTTCTAAAACAGTTACAGTGCCAAGTTTTTATAAAGCACTAACAAGTTCCATAGCGCTGTACAATGGGAGGCAGAATAACAAATATACACACAGAACAGTAGGAGAGCGGACCCTGCTCAAGGGCTTACTATCTCGGAGAGGGCTGACACACTAGTTGAGGGTAAATAGAGAACATGAAGTAGCGGGGTGCATGTGAGCTGGGTGGGAAGATGGAGTAAGAGATGAACAAAGGGGGATTAGGGAAAGAGCCGATAGGCTTCTCTAAAGTAATGTGTTTTCAGAGACTTCTTGAAGGACTGGAGAGATAGGGAGAGTCTAGTGGTGCGAGGGAGGGAGTTCCATAGAAAGGTGGCAGCGTGGAAGAAGTCCTGAAGGCGAGAGTTGGGGGTGCGGGTCCGAGGAGACGATAACGATAACGTCAGATCATTGGCAGAGCGAAGTGGTCGGGATCGGATATACCTGTTAATAAGGGAAGAGATAGTAGGGGCGCAGTTATGGAGAGCTTTGTAAGTGAGCACCAGTATTTTGAATTAGATCTAAAGGAATCAAGAAGACAGTGCAGAGATTGACAAAGGGGCGAGGTGCGAGTGGTGACAGGGTTGACCCTGGCACAGGTATTCATTACAGACTGCACAGGAAGAATATGGGATCTGTTAAGGCCAAAGAGAAGGAGGTTACAATAGTCAAGGCAGGAGACAACGAGAGCTTGGATGAGCATTTTAGCAGAGTCTGAATTCAGACAGGGGCGGATGCGTGCAATGTTTTTTAGGTGGAAGTAGCAAGATTTGGTTAGTGACTGAATGTGAGGACTGAAGGAGATGTCGGAGTCTAAGAGAACACCGAGGCAATGAGACTGAGAGGTAGAAGCAGTGGCGGAAGTACCAGGGTCGCAGTGGTCGCGGTTGCGACCGGGCCCTGGCATTCCGCCACTGGAGGGGGGGCCCAGCGCCGCCCGCCAGATTCTGGCAATCAGTGCCGGAATCAGGGGGCAGCGCGGCCGTTCCTCTCCCTGCGAGCGGCCGCTGGTTTGCAGCTTGACCGCTCATGGGATGGGAACTACCTGACCGGCGCACGAGATCCTCTCGCGAGAACTCAGCTGCGCTGGTCAGATGGTTTCCGGTGAGCGGCCAGGCTGCATGCTTTCAGTGGCCGCTCGCCTCGGAAAGGAACAGAACGCCGGCGGCAGCAGACGAGGTGAGCTGGAGGCACTATATACCCATAAGAGCTGGGGGCAAATATATCCATAAGAGCTGGAGGCAAATATATCCATAAGAGCTGGGGGCAAATATACCCATAAGAGCTGGGGGCAAATATACCCATAAGAGCTGGGGGCAATATCTACCCATGTGAGCTGGGGCAATATATATCCATGAGAGCTTGGGGGGCAAATATATCCATAAAGGCTGGCGGCAAATATACCCATAAGAGCTGGGGACAAATATACCCATAAGAGCTGGGGGAAAATATACCCATAAGAGCTGGGGGGCAATATATATCCTTGTGAGCTGGGGGCAATACTATCTTTTTTTATATTGCAGGGGAAAAAAAGTAAAAATATAGATTTTTTTGGGGGGGGAGGGGGGCCCTTCATGGATTCTTGCACCGGGCCCTCAGGTTTCTAGTTACGCCACTGGGTAGAAGTAATGGTGACACCATTCACCTTAAGGGAAATGGGTGCAGGAATGTTGGTTTTAGAGGGAGGGAATACGAGAAGTTCAGTTTTAAAGAGGTTAAGCTTTAGGAAACAGGAAGTCATCCTGTCGGAGACAGCTGACAGGCAGGCAGTAACACGTTCCAGCACAGGAGAGGAGTCGGGAGAGGAACGTTAGATTTGGGTGTCGCCAGCATAGAGATGATATTGGGATCCATAGGAAGAGATGAGATTACCAAGTGAGGAAGCATAAACCGAGAAGAGTTTTGGACCCAGAACAGACCTCTGTCAAAGTTTTACTAACTTTAAAGATCTGAATTAATTCCCATCTAATACATGATTTTTATGTTAATACGCCCACTGTGTGTTTTCAACCAAAAAAAACCTCTTGCATTCAGCTTCCCCAAGGAAACAATTCAGACTATAGTGAACAGCTATCAAAGTAATACATGTATTATTTTCAATATATTCATTAATGCTGGCTGAATTCATTTTCATGATTTAATTAAATCCAATTATGTGTTTGAAGGTGTGTGTCTACCTTTTATAATCTAAACTGTAAATTTCATCATGAGTGATTCTCGTAAATACACATCAGATGTATAATGCTGGTCAGTGTTTGATTATCTTTTTTCAATATCATCCCTGCATGTCTGGTGGATATGACCATTTTTAAAATCCCCTCTTGCTGGAAGCTGTCTGAAATCCTACTAAAAAAAATAAAAAAATAAAAATAAAAAGGTCAGCCGCTCCGGGAATCAAAGTAGTATTTTTTATTGTTTTGTTTTCTACGAACTCCTTATATTTGATGACATCGCAGATCAATCGATCACATTATAGAGGGTAATGGACCGAGGAAAATCTTGTGGCAGGAGTTTAAGATTAGAATTTTCTTGCATTTTAACATTTAATTATAAATCTTAAACTGTAGCTCTAACATAGTTGTTTTCCAATTAACAAAAAACATATGGGGTATTTCGGGAAATATCACTGATTTTACAAACAAAAGAAAAAAATTGGCTCTTGAATGATGTAACTAATCATTGAGTATTTGGACCCTAAAAAACAGATTATATAGTTTATATAGATGGACATATACATAAAGATTTTGGGCTATATTACAAACCTAACGCTAACATGGGGACGCTAATTGGGAAAATATGCCCCTGTTAGAGTGGTATTCCGGGACAAGCGCTAGCTCAGCACCTTGCCCCATAACGCAGCGCTACCCTACCTGATACTTGATAATGATTGTGTCAGGGATCAGACCGAGCATGGTGTGCGACGGGTGTGCTGTGAGCCCAGGATGCAAGTGAAACATGTGCTCAGGCAGTTTACAGGGCAACGAAAGGGTTGATTAAGTAAAACAAGATAAACAGACAGCAGTACCAAAATACACAAGAGATACTAACAATGGAGGAGGCTGGTCAAAAGATAAGTATAGGCTAGAGCGGAGAGGAGATGCAGGAGAAAGGAGGGGAGGCAAAAGAAGGATGGCTGTGAGTAGTGGGAATGGGAGAACTGACTATGGGAATAGATAGGAGGCAGGAGAAACAAGGAGTAGCAAGAGGTGACGGAAATACTTAGGGGAAACCAACTACATAGGAAGGGCAGACAGATGGATAAACAATAATAAAAGTAACACAGATATACTAGGCAACAGTACAAATAAGAAGCAGGCAATTAGAATGGTCAGGTATACAAAGCAGGGGTCTGGTACACAAAGTGTCAAGCAGATAGGGGGCACAGGGAGCAAGGGAGGATACCGGTTGGTGGTGGTGGGGAAGTCCAGAAAGTTCAGTAGAGGAAAGTCTATGGTGAATGGGATGATACAGGCAAAGTCTCAGGCAAGGTCTCAAGAGGTTGCTGTGCACTGATGCGAGGTCCAGACTTCAATGAGGAAGCAAAGTCTTCAGACCGTTACTTCCTTTTAAGCTGGGTTGATTGGTCAGGGCGAAGTTCAGGTGAGGCTCCAGGGCTTGAGCGCTAGATCAGGCAGAAAGTCCCGGAACCTGCATTAACTATGCAGGATGTGGGTTTACGAAAGGGGGCGTCAGGGGGTCAGAGCGTCCAGGTCCTAACAGATTGTTTGTGCTCCCCATGTTAAGCATAGGCAACGCTTAAGTACAGTAAGCTCGCACAAGCTCCCGCAAGCTGCGAATCACTAACTGATTTCACCCGAGTGTAGCATCGGGATTGGAATATCGATGGCAGATGGTAAACTTCTCCTGGCGTTAACAATTACATACTGAGACACAAAATTAGCACCAACTATGGAATAGAGCCATTTATTTGGTCACTGACCGATCCCTATTCCATTGGTGCCTCTGTTGTATCTCCTTTTCACCTTTGAAATCTGTCGCCATCTCCTTCACCCTCCATTGTGTCACTGGTCCATCCCTCATACCCAATTCTGTCTCTGATCCAGTCCTTTTACTCCCATTGTGTTTTTGTCTCATCCCTTTTTCTCCTGTTTTGTACCTGCCCCACCTGACTCACTCCTGGTGCTTCGTGTGTCCCATCTTTGGCTAGGGTCAGACGAACACAGTGCGAACGCGCGTGCAGCCGCACTTTATCATGGCCGTAGTAGCAGCAGATGACAGTCAATGACGGGCAATATAAGAAGTACGGCTGCACGAAAGTGCGGCTGCACAACGCAAGCGGCAAACAAACGCATTTTTTCGAGAACGTGATACCGCTAGTACTGACGTACAGAGTGCGCTGCGTCCGCTAGCGGCATGTGTGCGTGATTAGGAGACGTCAGACGCTGCTAATGTCCGGCCTACATAACGTCCAGACGCAAAAAGGGTTTTATTGATGATCCGTACAAAATCACAGACGGAAATGCGCATCGTATGACCGCTATCGCGTATTCCGTGAAAAAATACGTCCATTCGTTCGAATGCACTTTTTCACGGACGACGTGAAAAATGCGTTCGTCTGACCCTAGCCTTTCTCACTCCGTTGCGCCTTTGCTGCTCTTTAGTTAAGCCTCCTGCTTGAGGCTGGCTTGGTCTGTGAACACAGAGACACAACACTGTATCATATTGTTTACTCTTTCAGGCAGAGAGTATCAGTCTCAGTGAAAATGGAACTATTTCAGGTTCAGCTGCCTCCATCCCCTTTCCTGCCAGAATGGAGGTAATTGTTGATAAAATGTTTGGATTTTTACAGGGTATTTTTGGGGCATGAGCCTGGAGTTGCCATTCTAAAAGTCATCAAATTAATCCTCCTCAGATCAGTGCTCCCTGAGAGAACTCTTACCAAGCATGAAGGATGTAGTGGGAGTTTACCTAAGATTTTAGGAGGCACTCTGGCAAGATAAGTGTTATGTCATAGAAATGTAGAGATAATTACAGAGGCAGTATGGAGCCTAAACCATCATGCGAATGAATCTATAATGTGGGCTGTTTTTTACGTGTCAGTGCCTGGAGGTCATGCAAAGACCAGATGCACTTAGAAATTATATTTCATCACAGTCTTGAGTTGGAGACCAGCCAACAACATGCCATACATCAAGAGCGGTTGGAACTTTGATGATTCAGAAAGGACAGATAGAGAAAACCCTTCATCATCACTACACTCCATAAATAATGCGCTGCAATGCACAGCATAGCTCAATAATTAGGTCCCATCTCCGGTCATCGATCTAACTCTTGTTAAAGAAGAAGAATGGTGGAAGTTAACAGTGAAATGTGCTATGGGCTATAGACCTTATGCTTACTCATTTAGCATGAAAGATATTATTATTCTCCTCATCATTTAAATACTGACTGAATATTACATGGTAATTTACTATAAACTGAGGAAATAAGACAGTGAAAGGGCCAAAAATTTTAAAGGAGTCTAAAATAGTAAAATAGAGGCCCCCTTTAGACAAGCTTGTGATCTAGAGACAATAATAGATTTGCATATTATGAATTTGTCTAAAGTTAAATATGTCAAGTTTTCTCATAAACATCATGTTACAATGCGCTAATTTAACCTTTATTCACAATCTATGACTGATTGATGATGTCGCATTACTATAGGGGACCTACAGGTTTTAACCCCTTAAGGACCTTTAAAGTCAATGCATTTATGACGTAACAGTTATGTCATTGGTCGTTAAGGCTGGTGTCAGATGAGCGTCTTTGGAGAGCGGAGGGAACATCCGTGAAAGTGGACGTTCCTTCCACTCTACGTCTATGGAGAATCGTGCTTTGCAGCTCCGTCAACGCCTCCTAGCGCTTTGTCGGAGAGGCTTGGATAACGGACGCTTGTTGTGCGCTCATTTCATGCGCGCACAAGCGTGTGACCATCCCCGTTGCAGCGTCACAACGCTGCAATGGACGCCGGTAAGCGCGTCAGTACGGGTGCAGATAGGGGTTAATAATCTGAAACTCCCACGAAACAGACATCATAAAAAAACAAGGAGTCTGTTAACGGAACGCCAGTACTAGATTGTAACAAGAAGTTTAGTTCTGTTGAGTAAGTTCCATTACTATATATCTCAGATGTTGTTATATTTAATTCTACTGTATTAAACATGCATATACATAACTTCATAACTTGTGTACGGGGTTTCATCTGGATAACTGGAAGTTGTGATTTTGCAGAGTGGTTTCCCTTCTTTACCCACAAATCCACATGCCGGTCTTTTTGTTTTCTTCATTTATTTTCCTAGGTATGATTTTTTTATTCCTCCGATTTCTATTTAGTCATAAAAAAATAGAATACGGTTATATAATATATACATTTTGTTAATGCAGGCTAAATAACTTACGATCAGGTAAAGGGACACTCTACACCTCCTGTCCTGAACACTTTAAAAAGATAAAGCGTAACTGTTAAGATATTTTAAACTAGACCTGTTTGCGATCATTAATTGCCATATGTTTAATTGCCCTATCTTTACCAGTCCTGTTTGCACTCCAAAATTGCCATATCTTTACCAGTTATATATTTTTTTTCCCACTCAGCCATGGGCCTGGTATTCTGTGCCCCCCCCCCCCCCGGTCATGATTCACTGCATTAGAGAATTTATTGCCCCAACATCCCCCAAAGATGCAATGTAATCCTGGATTTCTGTTTTTTCAGCATACTCAACTCCATACAGCTTACAGGGCAAGCCTCATTCACAGTGTCCTCATAGCTCCCACCTGGACACCTCCAGAAACTTACTACATTGTATAACTCATTCTGTCGCTTTGTGCTACAATGTAACTACATAACCCACCATTGTGACATGTTAAAAGAGCTAAACTGGCCGTCGCTGGACTCTAGACGCACCCTTCATCTTTCCAACCTGGTGTTTAAGAGCTTTTCTGGGAAGCTACCACCCTACCTGAATATGCTGCTTCCCCCGGCAGTTCCCTCATCCTATAACCTCTGATCCAGGACCAGCACCTTACTTGCAATACCGCAATACAAAAAGAAAATGGCTCGATCCTCATTTTCCTACAGAGCACCGCAAATATGGAATAACCTCCCAGACGCCATCAAATCTTCCCCCAGTCTAAAGTCCCTTAAGAGTTCCCTATTAACATACCTCAATACGAAATGCACCTGTAAACATGTAACATAATGACTTTATTTGCTCCATATTTATTTTTCTGTTAATCTGTATGTTTGGTCTTGTGTTAATATCTGGCATTTTACTAATTTTTTTTTTGTATTTCTGTAACCACTCAATGTTCTCGAACCCAGGACATACTTGAAAACGAGAGAAATCTCAATGTATCCTTCCTGGTAAAATCCTTTTATAAATAAATAAATAAATAAATAAACAAACAGGGTTATTCAGAGAAAGGTGAACCTCTGGAGAACTTTTGGAGAAGTCAAAATTCAAAGTCAAAATAACCAAACCAGAAAAATTCTCCCATTTATCTCACTTTCCAAATCGGCTATTTTGACCTAGAATTTTCACTTCTCCAAAAGTTCTCCAGAGTTTCACCTTTCTCTGAATAACCCTGACAGTGGTCAGAATGTGAGGAGTCCCCCCCTTTCTCCCCCTCCCCTTCCGCCGGCCAAAATCTGGCTAATTTTACAGCATAGCCAGCAGCCAAAATGTTGAATTTTCCAGCTGCCAGTCACCAGATATGTCACTAGTGACATCAGCATGCAGAGAGAATGCCAACGTCACCCTGTGAGACCACCTGCAATAGGGAACGGTCTCAGAGAGGCAACTGATGGATCAGATCTGCCAATGTGCGCAGCTCCAATCCATTGTTCTACCCAGGTGCTAAGGATCCTGCATACGTAAAGTACGCAAAGTCCTGTAGCAGTGCGCAATGAGCAGTTCCTATGCTACGCAAGTTTTGTAGGAGCGCATATTGCATAGAAAAGCTTCAGGGACTTCTGAGTCTGGGAGCAGGCCCGGATTAACATAGGGGTAGATGGAGCAGCAACTCCAGGCCCCTGTCTCAGAAGAGGCCCAGAGAAAGGATAACTATGACTGTATTTGGACCCCTGTATCCCTAACTCCATAGCAGCTACAGGGTCAAGTGAGGTATCACTGGAAAGGCCTTTCCAATGATACCAAATATGACCAGGTTTTATGTAAAAAAAAATTATATATATATATATATTTTACTTTTTCTTTCCAACAGTAATATTTTTCACTTTTCAATTATAAAGTAAACAATGATACTGCACTAACTAACCATCACAGTTCTCATGTCACCAACCCAGTGTGGAGGTGATCGTACAATCCATTGTTACGAATGGTTACATCAAAAACCTAAACCGCTGCACTGCAGTGAAGAGCACTGCGGGGACCTTTGGACCCCTGCGTCACTAATCTTTACACCTCACAAGGTCAATGAGGTGTCATTGGACAGGGCAGAGTCTGGCCTTTGCATTAGTACCAAACGTGACCATGTAAAATCTAAAAAGAAAACAATTTTTTAAAATTTATTTATTTTTAGTTACAAAGTGATGGCATTGTCCATTTGTCACGTATAAAATGAGCAATACCACTGCCATTACTCACCTTCTCATTTCCCACGCTGGGAGCAAGGTCAGTGACAGTGTTTCATACATAGTCATATTATTCGTAAAAAAAAAACATGTTCCAAAACACAAGGGAAATATTTCCCTTTTATTTTTTCATTTTCTGGTTAAAATTGTATATTTTCTCAGAAAAATGCAGTAACAGTTTCCCATTTCACTTTTTTTTTTTTAACAAGAATTCCCTATAGAATATATAACCACAAAGGTTTGGATGATAAAATTGGGGAAAAAATTACTCTTTAAATGATTGAAGTCTGAATGAAAAATGAATCACACAGTATCTGCCTGGTTAGATATACCTGTAACTACACTATTAAATAACCAAAAATGTGTTTTCATTTCACTAAATTACAAAAAAAGCCACCAAAAGTCGAAGAGGAGGCGCACCGTGCGGCGAGGGACGAAAAGTGAGAAAAACCAAGGAGGGTGTTTGTGAGGGTCCTGAGAACGAACAACAGCACAATGACCTGCTCTACGGTGGGTGCCCGCTCAGGTCTCACAAACAAGGTTTTTAGCTTGCTTGTGCCATTACAGGGATGAATTTTCCAAATGCAAATCAGCCTGCTCTCACCCAGAAAGGGTGGCCAGTGCTGACTGCCAAGGACATCATCCCTGCACGAGAGGTGCAGCAACCCTCGACGATCGTTTCGGCCTTCTTGGGCCTCGTCAGGAGGGTATAGCTGACACCCCTCTAGGCACATCAAGCAAGGGGTCCACGTCTGGATGACCCTTTACAATTATAGTGAAAAACAAGGGGGGTGTTTGTGAGGCCCAAGAAGGCCGAAACGATCGTCGGGGGTTGCTGCACCTCTCGTGCAGGGATGACGTCCTTGGCAATCAGCACTGGCCACCCTTTCTGGATGAGAGCAGACTGATTTGCATATGGAAAATTCATCCCTGTAATGGCACAAGCAAGCTAAAACCTTGTTTGTGAGACCTGAGCGGGCCCCACCGTAGAGCAGGCCATTGTGCTGTTGCTCGTTCTCAGGACCCTCACAAACACCCCCCTTGCTTCTCACGAAAAGTGAAAAGAATCACATTAAATAAAATATTATAGAAATATTTGGGCAGAAGTTGTCAGCAGCATCTGCCCAATTATTTAAGGGCAAAAAAATGGAGCTCTATTTTTAACAGATTTTCCTTAAAAATATAAAGTCCAGTACCTCTATCCAGGTATTTTATGGTCTGACTCAATGCATCCAGGAAGGATCAGGATATGCCCAGTACAATGGCCCTTTCTCCCTGCAGCCGTTCATCTGGTATCAATCTCCTGCAGAATAAGGCCGAGGAGCCGCATCTTTCCCCAGGCGACTGGGTTTAGTCATTATTCTCTGCAATGGAAGCATGGCTAAACTTGTATGAATGTCTGTAGCATTTGTAATGACTCAGTTCTTCTTGCCTGGGTATGGGCAAAAAGTATTGGAGTGTAGAAACATTGAACACAGTCCAGATATTTTGAAGTTTGCTTCTAAACAATGATGTTCCTGGTGCATTCGATCTACTACTACGGTATTCTTTATTATTTATATGTGTTCTTTTGCTGCATTTAATATATATATATCCTTACCTACAAAACCCTCAGTAACTCAGCTCCCCACTACCTGTCCTCACTAATCACCAAATACACCCCAGCCCGCTCCCTAAGGTCAAACAGTGACCTGCGCCTAGCTTCTCCCCGCATCACCTCTTCCCATGATAGACTGCAGGATTTCTCACGTGCAGCCCCCACTCTCTGGAACGCTCTCCCTCGTACTGTCAGACTTTCCCCTAACTTCTCTTCCTTCAAACGCTCCCTTAAAACGTTCCTATTTAGGGAAGCCTACCACCCAACTCACTGACACAACCATCAATCACTCTCACCTTACAGTCCTCTCCTCCTGTTTCCAACCCCAACCCTCCCAGATTGTGAGTTCCTACGGGAATAGGGCCCTCATCTCCTCCTGTACTGTTTGTCAAATGTTGTTCAATGTATCGTAACCCTGTCTATACTGTGCTTATTGTACAGCGCTGCGAAATATGCTGGCGATATATATATATATATCTATCTATCTATCTATCTTAGTATGTATGTATGTGTTTTAGTGATCAGCAGCTATTCCGTCCCCCAGAATATACACCTTTGTATCATTATTTTCTGTATCGAGAATAGGGATGGTATATACAACCCAATACTAATATATTTCTTGTGGAATACTACACAATGTTTGCTTGAAAGCACTGTTTGTGGAGAGAAAATGATACAATCTTTAAACTATCACAAATTATGAAAGACCCAGTGACACGTTGCAAGCAATATAGACCTCTGCGATTGAGAGAAGCAATAAGAAAATGCTTTGTTATGCGTCATTTGAAAGGGTTAAATGCACACTATTTCACTGTTAATTTCCCTTTTGTGCCTTCTTTTTCCAATGTGAGGAAAAGCATTTTCTTTCATAGTCGCTTTAGCTCCATACTGTATTGGCTTAATTTATTCCCTTGCCTGTACTAATTCTGAGGATGGATGACTTGATGTCTCTTCCTTCTAAACCTCCTCATTAGGTGGCAAAGCTTTCCGAGGAGGGGTTTCATCCAGGCAGCTGCAGAAACGAAGATACACCGAGTGTGCACGTTGCCGCTGCTGGTGGGAAATATCCCTTTAGGTCTCAATTCAACAGCTGCGAGCAATAACAATGTATTATAGCGCTTTACTTTTGATGGACCTTGATAGGAAAAAAATTGAATAAATCTATTTTAACAGGCACACAATGGCATTACAAAATTACTGGGTGCAAAGGAAACCATGTTCCTGCTGCCATTAATCTCAGTAGCTTAACATTCCATGATTGAAGGGGACACTCCATTTCTACTGAGGAGTCTCTGTGCACTTTACAATATGTTGTGTTTTTGCCACATAGAATGACATAAGATGGTCAAACCCTCTAACTTATTTTCCATATGTATCTGCCTAACCTACAGCTTAATGTGAACCCCTCATTGAAAGGTTTGCTTTTCTTGCAACATCCCATAAATTACTAAGAAGAGAAAAAAGGACGTCCGACTCCAGGGTCATGCAACCATGATTCCTTACGTTATGTCGGAACGTACTCCTTGGAGAGACTGGTGATTAAACACCTATTAATAATGAAGAACCAAAAATTCCTCTATAACAATAGAGGTATTTTGTCTCCATGTGAAGTAAAGAAATGGAGACAGCGCTTCAACTTAAAAGGATGCAGTGCATAAGTGATGTGGTAAATATGGAAAAATGCTCACAAGCAATGGTAGGTCCCTTAAGGAGGAATAGGCGTGGACTAAATCAATCCTTAAGGGACCTACCATTGCTTGTGAACATTTTTCCATATTTACCACATCACTTATACACTGCATCCTTTTAAGTTCAAGTGCTGTCCCCATTTCTTTACTTCACATTTTGCAATTTGTTCTGGTGACGGGAGCACCACAGTGCGGGAATATTGCGAATCCTTAAAAGTGTATATCTAGCGCCACGGAGTATAGCCATTTTTCCTTTGTATTTTGTCTCTAGTAGCATTAAAATCAACCTTTTTTTACCACACTTAAACATACAACTTATTAAAAGGTTCCAGAGTACTGACTTGTGGTGAATTCTGTGTTGCTGCTTATGGTAAAAAATACACAATAATTCAAAGTTGCTGCAACACCCAGTTGGATGATTGCTATTACAAACACATAAAGCACTAGAATTTTCTGCAAGTCTCCTTGTGTGGGACTCGATTACTAGCCCTAAATAGGCATCATCCTTATATGAATAACCACAACAGCAATTGCTGCAATCCTCATTCCTATAAATTCACTGAATGGTTCGGACCACCAACCAATAAAGCCATAAGCTCTGGAACACAACACACAATACTTCATTAGTAGCTACATCAGCGCGACATTGTTGCAAAAAATTCGAGGTACATTGACCATACAACTGCTCAACGCGCGTTTCATTGTCGATTTCACGGCAATTTCATCAGGAGCTCCTGATGAAATTGCTGTGAAATTGTCAATGAAACGCGCGTTTCAGGTTTGTAAAAATTAATTAAAAAAAATAAAAATAAAACAAACATAATAATAAAAAGAAATGTTTTTTAATTTTTTTGGTCGTGGGGGGGGTTTAATTAAATAGGACTTAAGCTGGCATCTAAAAATGATGAGCATAAAAAGGTCAGAATGAGCTCAGCGCACAGAGGTGAAATGGAGCTCCTGATGAAATTGCTGTGAAATTGTCAATGAAACGCGCGTTTCAGGTTTGTAAAAATTAATTAAAAAAAGAAATAAATAAAACATAATAAAAAAAAATGTGTTTTTATTTTTTTGTCGTGGGGGGTTTAATTAACCACTTCAATGCGGATGACGCGCTGAGCGCGTCCTCCGCATGGCTGCTGGTATGCAGAGGACGCGCTGAGCGGGTTCCGGACGATCGCTGGCCCCCCCGGTGCGGGCTGACATCCTCGATGTCAGCCCAGCATCCGGAACCGCAGCCGCTGAAATTAGGTGTCATCGCGGCGGCGCGATGACACCTAATTCAGGCGCCCCCCCCGCATGTGCGGAGGAGGTCCTTCGGACCTCTCTCCCTCCCAATCGGCGGCGTTGCGGGGGTTAACCCAGGCACCATTTGGAAGGGCACAGCCTGCCCATCCAAATGGTGCCTGGCATTAACCCCTGGGGAGCAGGATCGCGAATCGGCGCTGAAAAGCGCCGGTTCGTGATCCTTTCCCGGAGCTGGTCGACATCTTGGATGTCGGCCAAGCCTCTGGGAACTCCCCCTGAGGACTGGCATCATCGTGCATAACACGATGACGCCAGTCCTAGAGTTAACCCCTAACTGCCACCAACGGTGGAGATAGGGAGTTCATTGGAACTCCCTATCTCCCGATCCGTGGCAGCTAGGGGTTAAAGTTTGGTATGGTTGGATCGGCCAGAGCATGGCCGTTCCAACGATACCAAACACGAAAGTGAAAAAAGTTTTTTTTAAAAAAAAAATGTAAATTAAAAATAAAAATATATTTTAAAAAAATTATAAAAAAAAAATTTTTTTTTTTTTTCGTTTTGTTAATGCAGCAATATTGTTCCCATTTCAATTATAATGTGAACAATGATGCTGCACTAACGATTTTTGTATGCGGTGCGTTTGTTAAAAATCGCGTAATTTTCCCCAACAAAAAAATGTAACGAGACCCCATCTCTAATTTTTTTAACAAGCGCACCCCATACAAAATATAACCGCAATTGCTCGCATGTTAAAATGGGAAAAAAACACTTTACACGTTGTAAATTATTGAAAACACATATTTTATTGCACTTTTTGTTATAATATACAGACATGACATAACGTATACATATAATAATGACATATTATGAATCTACCGAGTCTGACGGAAAGAACGATATATAATATGTCTGGGTCATATACTAAAATAAGCCTTCAAAACACGTTTAAACATGATGAGCAAAACCGGTAAAAATGACCTCAGCACAGAGGTGTGAAAAGCCTCAGCAGCGAAAGGGTTAAATAGGACTTAAGCTGGCATCTAAAAATGATGAGCATAAAAAGGTCAGAATGAGCTCAGCGCAGAGAGGTGAAATGGCTCAGCAGTGAAGGGGTTAAAAAGCAAAAACAAAAAATTGGGTATTTCTAATCTCAGGAGAAATTTTGAAACTATTTAGCCGGGGTCTTTTTTGGCGGTTGTAGATTTTGGGGATTAAATTTTGAAAAAGTGTATTTTTTCCATCATATTTCATATTTTTTTAATAATGTTATTTTTAGAAAGTCTATTTAATGGCGGGAAAAGCGGTATACAATATGTGTGGTTTGCATAAACGAGTAAGAGGAAAATTTGACCTCAACACAAACAGCGCAGAAACGTAAAAACAGCAGTGGGCAATTTCAGACGGACTTTTGTAAAACCGCCCGGTCACTAAGGTGTTACGTAACACCCTTTTATAATCCTGTATCTGCTGACACCTGTTTAATGAATAATTATACTCACCTGTAGTTGAATTCTTATTAATTAGGATTTTGTTGTCTAAAGTTTAGCTTTGATCCTATGACTTTCATTGGGGTGTATTCATTTTTGCAACATGGTCTTGAATGAATTTGTTAGGAGAAATACTTGTGTGCAAATTAACAAATCTTGGTTGCAATCAATGGCTCGCATTTGTGGGAGTATTTTCTAGTATAGTGTCCCATAGAAAATGTTCTTTCTGAAAGAAAAGGTATATATAAAATCAGACATACAAATCCTCAGGAACACTGGAAGTAAATCAACTAAGTCTCTTGTTTTCTAAAATGCTATTACACATGTCTACCAGACATATGCAACAAAACCCCCCCACACATTTTGAACATTTCCACTTTTTGCAGGCCAACTCAAAATTGTAACTTTTCCAAATTTTACAGAGATTTAGAATCCACTGATCCAGAACACAAAGAAATATATTCCAGAGGGAACAGTATCTGGACAACACGCGGCAATACAATATGTTAATAAATGTGGTTACAGGCAGCTAAAGGATCAACCTACGTTTCTGGAAAGAGAATCCCTAAGCAATTCTGTATGCTGTATGTTGAACACTTTGGCTGGATATTGGTCATACTTATGCCGGATGTGACTCTCAACAGTGCGTATCTAACCCCAAGACGGACTGAGAATCCATATGCTCTGTATGACATCATTGGTTTAATAAAGTCTCTCCCTCCAGCAGGTTTGTCGTTATTTAAAGTCCACACCGTTTGAATCATTGGACAGTGGTCATCCACAGAGACCTTATTTCCAAACCAGTTAGAGGTTAACTCGAATAGCAGGTCTTAGAACAAAGGTGTTTTGTTTTCCTTCTTTTTTTGTCAGTCCAGCTTCTGAGTTTAAGTAACAGGCAAATCAACCAAACCTACAACATTTTCTGTGGAGAAAAACATTTTAGAAAATGGGCTTTTGATCAGAGCGTAAAATCCTGCACCATTATTATTATTATACTTTATTTATATAGCACCAGCATATTCTGCAGCACTGAACAATGGGCACAATATAGACAGGGTTACAATACACGGAGACTGAACAACATTTGATAAACCAGTGCAGGAGGAAACGAGGGTCCTATTCCCGTGGGAACTTACAATCTAGAAGGGTTGGTGGTGGAAACAGGAGGAGAGGACTGCAAGGTGAGAGTGATGGACTCAGGGCAGCCATCAGAAATGATGGGGCCCCTTACTGAACCTCACGATGGGCCCCCCGTAAACTACCTCAACCTTTCACAGCTTTTTACGCCCTTCCAAAACAAAAAAAGGACATAGCACACAGTGGCGTCACTAGGGTTGGTGTCACCCGGTGTGGTAACTTATGGTCTCACCCCCCCCCCGAGTTTTACGGATTTTTTTTTAACTACTCTTACTCTTAAATCAGTACTCCCACATAACACTGAATGCTCATACACACAGCGCACATTACTGTGAGGTTTATTGCTGTGGAGCTCTCTTATATGCTCACACAAATTTTTGCCAACTGCCAGCAAGTAGGGTGCCTGTTCGAAGGCAGTGAAAGCACACATGGATATATATTGCCCCCAGCAGCTCACCCATGGATATATATTGCCCCCAGCAGCTCACCCATGGATATATATTGCCCCCAGCTCACATATGGATATATTGCCCCAGTTCACAATTATATATTGCCCTCAGCAGCTCACCCATGGATATATATTGCCCCAGCTCACATATGGATATATTGCGCCTCAGCTCACACATGGATATATTGCCCCAGACCAGCTCACACATGGATATTGCCCCAGCTCTCATGGATACTGCCCCCAGCACACATGGATATGCCCCAGCAGCTCTCATGGATATGCCCCAGCAGCTCTCGTGGATATGCCCCAGCAGCTCTCGTGGATATGCCCCAGCAGCTCTCGTGGATATACCCCAGCAGCTCTCATGGATATTGCCCCAGCAGCTCTCATGGATATTGCCCCAGCAGCTCTCATGGATATTGCCCCAGCAGCTCTCATGGATATTGCCCCAGCTCCTCTCATGGATATTGCCCCAGCTCCTCTCATGGATATTGCCCCAGCTCCTCTCATGGATATTGCCCCAGCTCCTCTCATGGATTTTGCCCCAGCTGCTCTCATGGATATACTGCCCCAGCTGCTCTCATGGATAATGCCCCAGCTCCTCTCATGGCTATGCCCCCAGCTCCTCTCATTGATATTGCCCCAGCTCATGGATATGCCCCAGCTCATGGATACTGCCCCAGCAGCTCATGGATATACTGCCCCAGCAGCTCATGGATATACTGCCCCAGCAGCTCATGGATATACTGCCCCAGCAGCTCATGGATATACTGCCCCAGCAGCTCATGGATATACTGCCCCAGCAGCTCATGGATATTGCCCCAGCAGCTCATGGATATACTGCCCCAGCAGCTCATGGATATACTGCCCCAGCAGCTCATGGATATACTGCCCCAGCAGCTCATGGATATGCCCCAGCAGCTCATGGATATGCCCCAGCAGCTCATGGATATGCCCCAGCTAATGAATATGCCCCAGCAGCTCATGGATATGCCCCAGCAGCTCATGGATAATGGCCCAAGCTCACCTCCTGCCGCGTGTTCGCTCCCTCTGAGCGTCTGGCGGCGTGCAGCTTGGGCGCTCGCCTGGGGGAGCCACGTGACCAGCCGCGATTGGCTGGTGACGTGTTTCCCCCAGGCGAGCGCCGAAGCTGCACAGCTTCAGATGCTCACAGGGAGCGAACACGCAGCGCAGGGTGAGACACCCGCCCTTAGGGTGACGGTGTCACCCTAAAAGGCGGGTGTCACCTGGTGCGGGCCGCATCCCCCGCCCCCACGTTATGACGCCCCTGATAGCACAGTTCCACAGTAATAAAACTCACAGTAATGTGCGGTGTGTATGAGAGTATCTGTCACGTCTGGGGCTCAGAGGGGCGCCATCGACAAGCTGGGTGCCAAGAATTGTGCCGGCTTCCGGAGCTTGCAGGGCTGGCCAGAAGGATAACTACCTCTTGTGTTCCGTTTTGGCTATCCCTGACCACTCTAACACTGATCGATTTGGGCTTGTGTTAGACTACATCCTTGTATACCGTCTGGCCTATTTCAGGTATACCCTGTCCTGTGTGTTGGTAAAACATTTCCCACTTGTTGTTGGTAAAACATTTCCCTGGGGTCTGGCTGGGCCCTAAAGGTCTGGCTGGGCCTTGGGGGTCTGGCTGGGCCCTGGTGGTCTGGCTGGGCCCTGGCTCAACACTCCGCCGTCTTCCTTCCCTGTCCTCCTTTTCTTCTCATCTCTTCTCTCTTCTTTTCTTCTGCTCTTCTCCCGGCCGGGCCCTCCATCGCAGGAGGCAGCTTCACTGACTGGAGGGGCAAAACTGTTTTTTTGTTTTTTTCTCTCCATTCGTCTGCGATGTCGCGTTTTTCCGGGGGCTGCCCTGCGCTGTGATCGGCGGCTGCATGTGTTTCTCCAGCATGTTCGACGGGGTTAATCCAGATGTTTTTGCGGGTTTCGGTGTACGTTTGCCGGGTTTTGCGGTGAGTGTTCGTCGGGTTTGCGGTGGCTTTTCCCTTGCTGAATACACCACAGGGTCGCCGAAATAGGTTCGCCAAATCGCCTCGAATGGAAAAGAACGAAAAGTCACCGAACGTGCGGTGACTTTGATTCTCTTTGAATAACTCTGAATGTAGTGACCAAAATAGTGAAGCAAACCATGCCAAATTGCTGTGATATTCCTGCTAGATTACTCTGGCTTTGTTAAAAAAAATGTCATGATCCAAAAGGATCATGAAGAAAGGCTTGTAAGGTTTTCACTAGAATATCCCATTAACCCCATTCGCTACCAAGTTATTTCCCATAAACCCACTGGCAGGACACAGTGGTTTTATAGAAAACACTTTCTGTTGCCCACATTGCAAGTTTATATCAGGGGTCAAGTCCTAAAAAAATAAGTGACAGAACTCACCAAGATTTCTGTTCACCAATTAGCTATAATCAACTTGCACGTAACACAAACACATTCAAATTTGATATATTTATGTATATATTTGGATTTTAGTAGAAATATATCATAAATCTTATATTTATTGTGACTTAACAGGGAAAGATATGCAGTGGCGTCACTAGGGTTGGTGTCACCCGGTGCGGTAACTCATGGTGTCACCCCCCCCCCCGAGTTTTACGGGGGTTTTTTTTTTACTACTCTTACTCATAAATCAGTACTCCCATATAACAGTGAATGCTCATAATACACGGCACACATTACTGTGAGGTTTATTGCTGTGGAGCTCTCTCATATACTCACACACAAATTTTGGTGAACTGCCAGCAAGTACGGTGCCTGTTCGACGGCAGTGAAAGTCCCCATAGAGAAGTAATGGTAAATCTGTTCAGAGACATCGAACAGCAGAGAAATGTCCTGATGTTCAGTGGTTTCATTAGACAGGTTTATTCAGGCGAACACCATCAGGGCTATTCAGAGAGAGGTGAAAACCTTGAGAATTGCCAGGAGAATGAACAATCTAGACCAAATAGCCAATTTGGAAAGTGAGATAAATGGGAGAATTTTTCTGGTTTGACTATTTTGCCCTAGAATTTTCAATTCTACAGTCATTCTCAAGGTTTTCACCTCTCTCTGAATAACCCTGCATAGGTTTCAATGTTAAAAATATTCCCGTTTTTACCCAATATCTAATAAAACGTTTATTCCATTAACCCCTTAACGCCACAGGACGTACATTTACGCCCTGCATTAGGCGGGCTTTGACGCCGCAGGACGTAATTGTACGTCCTCGGCGTTTACAGCCCCC
The DNA here is from genome assembly GCA_009667805.1 of Leptobrachium leishanense. Taxonomy (NCBI): domain Eukaryota; kingdom Metazoa; phylum Chordata; class Amphibia; order Anura; family Megophryidae; genus Leptobrachium; species Leptobrachium leishanense. The sequence goes on from CM019065.1 coordinate 106,122,499, forward strand.
CTCAGTTAATACTCACCTCCTCCGGTCGCTCCCACGCTGCTCTGACTCCCGCGGAGTCAGATCAGTGTGAATCCGGTGGCGCGATGACGTCAGTTTCAGGCGTCCCCCCCTCCCGCCGGAGCAGGGGAAGCGCCTCAAGGGGAGGGGGGGATCCTTTGGATCCCTCTATCTCCCGATCGCCGGGGACCAGGCGGCTGTGGCCAGCATCGCTTGAAGGGTCACAGCCTGACCTTTCCAGCGATGTATGGGGGGTTAACCACTTAGTTGCCAGGTCGCGACCGGGCACTAATTTGTGCCCGATCGCTGCCTATTTCCGGTGGGGGCCGCCATCTTGGATGGCAGCCCCCTCCTCTGGGTCCCCCCCTCCGGTCAACTGACTCATCGCGCCATGCGCGATGATGTCAGTTAACCAGGGAACCCCCTAGCTGCAAAGGGATTTCCTATGGAAATCCCTTAGAGGAGATAAAAGGGGTTCAAAGAACCCCCCTATCTCCTGATCGGTGGCAGCTAGGGGGTCATGTATGATATTGCTGGAAAGGCCAGAGCATGGCCTTTCCAATGATATCAAACATGACCATGTTATAAGTAAAATAAAAGTGTAAAAAAAGTAGAAATAAAAATAAACAAATAATAAATTAAATAATAAAAAAATAAATACGGGTTTTTTTTGTTTTTTTAATGCAGCACTATTGTTCACATTTCAATTATAATATGAACAATGATGCTTCACAAATGATTTTTTTTTTGGGGGGGGGGTTTAGCTAAAATCACACAATTTCTCCCCAAAAAAAAAAAAAATGGGTACCCCGTTCTAATTTTTTTAACAAATCTACCCAATAGAATATGACCGCAGAGCCTCAGATAATAAAATTTAAAAAAAAAAACACTTTGCACACTGTGGAAGATTGAAAATTCAAATTTTTTTACTTTTTTTTACATTTTTTGTTATAGCATTTTGGCAGGGCATGACATATACATATAATGATATATTATTAATCTGCCGAGTCTGCCGGAAAGAACGATATATAATTTGTCTGGGTGGTATAATAATACGTGACTTAAAAACGGTCAAAATGAGCTCAGCAAACTTCTACTTCCGAAACAGCGTCGAAGTTGTAAAATTACTCCCGTCCTTAAGGGGTTAATCTGTAGTAAAAAGTCTCTTTATTTGTTGATTTATTTTTCTTAGTAAAGGCATTTTTTTAAAAAAAAAAAAAAATGTCTTTCTAATAGTGGTTTTTTTCTGTAACAGCCCTTTTTATTATCATTCGGAGGATCTTATATGTTAATTCCAGACATTTTCGTTCAGTAGTTTTTTTTTAAAACAGCTGGTGACGGGTTCGTGGTGGCATTCGGTGGCTGATTCCCTGCACTTCAGGGACCCTGCGGTGAAGTCACCAGGGAAGTTTGATTCCCCAAAGTGCCTGCGTCATTTCGGCGCTCTGTGAATATCCTTTAGTGGTGATTTTTTTGCTGCCCCCTGGAAAGTGACAGCCTAGGCCTTGCCTACCCAGGACATACTTGAAAATGAGAGAATTCTCAATGTATCCTTCCAGGTAAAATAGTTCTGTGTACAAATTTTTTTTTTTTCTTTTTAGGGTGTCACCCTAGGGGGTGGTGCCATCCGGTGCGGGCCGCACCCCCGCGCCCCCCCCCTAGCGACGTTAGTGAAGATATGATTAAACACCTGAATACAAGCTTTATAGTGTATGGGACCAATGGAAACCAAGTTCCCTCTGCAAAAATAGTGGAAGAACTGCATTCCCCCTGGACCTGGGTTATTACCTGTCTTCTAAATGCACATGCTCACCATAGGTAAGCTCTATTTTACAGGCTGAGGACTCCCTCTGCTGGCCACAAAGTGCTATTATATGTATATTGTGCTTGGACTTACAGTATGTGAAGGATATATGGCTTTAAAAGCTATTCAAATAGATTTTAACACATAAACTTCTCCAATTTTCTGAAAATTTAGGGGCTTGTTCTGACTCAGACTACACTGAGTATACTTGATCCCAGGGCACCAGCAGGTGCTTTTGACAATCGAATATTCTTGTTAATGATAGTAAAGGGGTTAAATATGATTTAAAACACTACACACATAATATGGTTTTGGTTTTCTGATTTTTTGACTTTTTTTTATAAAAAAGTGGAGGGAGATTCCCCAGATAAATCTACTGAAGTAAATCTTACTGTTGAAAGGTACAGGTTTTTATTACGAATTAAGGTGTTAACATGAGTTATATTGATGAAATGGAATGGCCATATCTCCTTCCAGGGATACCAGTCAAATCCAATATTATTGGATAGCTGGAAATTGCATCTATATAGTCTTGACATATTAAAAATCAACCAAACCCATTCAACACAATAAAAACGTCCCTGTCAGTTAATATTCTGATAGAAAACTGTATCAACCCACCACTCCCAACAGCCAAAAGGGACATAACATAACAAACTGCAGAGTTAACCCTGAGCAGTATCAGGTCCCTCCTTCAACAGAACTGACCCGTATTTCAACCTGTTCTTTAAGAACCAAAACAAATTGTACTTGTATCACACCCAAGCAGCAAAACAGGGGCAGAGATGGAAGGGTGTGTGAAGGCATCTGTCAACACTCACAGCAGTCTGTCAGCATACAGCATCGACTAGTGTCAGTCTCACTGCAACATTTTAAGCACATATATATTTATATATGTGTATATCCACATTGCATAATCATCAGCAGTGTATTTTTTTCCTTTTATCTTTGAATCCGCTAGGGATATTTCTTTGTTTTCTGATAAATGGATTTCTATCATATTTGGCCATATGAAGATTCCTACACCTTATTGTAAAAAAATGCATTTAGTACACTTTTTCACAATGTCATAGAAACACGAGTTAAATATACAGATATCATGGTATACAGGTAGGAGTAGAAATAGCCCTAGACTAATCCCAGGGTTCCTCATCGGGGAAAATAAAAGTTAACCCCCTGCAATGAGGCTTCCGTCCCTTACACTGATCCTGTCACGGATCCCCCTGATACTAGAGTGGTGGTCCCTATACGCAGGACTCTCTCTACCCTTCCGATCCTTAGAGTGGTCGGCACGACTAGACAGACATAGGATGATACACAAGACCTTAGAACAATTAGCTCTTCCCAAGACCCTAACAACACAAGGGGTAGTCTGATGTGTGCTTAGGGTGCCACACAGACTGACCTCAATACCAGAATTAGAAGAGTTAATGCCAATACCAGGGGTTACGCACAGAATGGTTCGTTCGCCAATGCCAAGGGTCATACACAGAGTGGTTCGTTCGCCAATGCCAAGGATCATACACAGAGTGGTTCGTTCGCCAATACCAAGGATCATACACAGAGTGGTTCGTTCGCCAATGCCAGGGGTCATGCACAGAATCGTTAATTTGCCAATGCCAGGGGTCATACACAGAATCGTTAGTTTGCCAATGCCAGGGGTCATACACAGAATCGTAGTTTGCCAATGCCAAGGGTCATACACAGAATCGTAGTTTGCCAATGCCAAGGGTCATACACAGAATCGTAGTTTGCCAATGCCAAGGGTCATACACAGAATCGATAATAGCCAAAATATATTCAAGAGCTCTGCGGGAAGTAACTACCACGTCAGGGCACCGGCGTCTCTGTGAGTCTGGGCTTTAAACCCGGCGGGTCCGCGTCTCGCCGCCAGGCCCCGCCCCCCGGCGTCTCACGTGTGCGGAAGCGTCCGCAATATCACTCGGCGCCTGGCCAGCGAGCAGCGAGGAAGCTGCTGCCAGGCGCCGGGGGGGCGCGGGGGCCACCGTGACAGAACCCCCCCCTCTACGGGCGGCCACTGGACGACCCCCAGGAGCGCGGGGATGAGCCACGTAGAAGGCCTTCACCAACCGAGGCGCATGGACCTCAGCAGCCGGGAGCCAAGAACGATCCTCCGGCCCGTAGCCCACCCAGTCGACCAGATACTGCAAAGTGCCCCTTGAGACCCTGGCGTCCAAAATGGCCCGGACTTCAAACTCTTCCTCACCCTCCACTGAGATAGGAGGAGGTGGGATACGGGCCCTGGTGTACCGATTACATAAGAGAGGTTTTAAGAGGCTCACGTGGAACACGTTGTGTATCCGGATATGGGGAGGTAATGCCAAAGCATAGGAGACGGGGTTGAGTCGTCGTAAAACCTTGTAAGGGCCTATGAATCTAGGTGCCAACTTCATGGAAGGCACTAGGAGCTTAATATTCCGCGAGGAAAGCCATACCCTGTCCCCAACCTGATATACGGGGGCCTGTCTCCTGTGTCTGTCAGCCTTGATTTTCTGGATGGCACTACTTTTCTTGAGTGCCTCCTTGACTTTCCCCCAGGTGTCCTTCAAGGACGCCAAATGGTCATCCAAAGCAGGTATCGTGGTATCCGAAAATGTAGTCGGTAACATAGGAGGGTCGAAACCATAAACGGTGAAGAAAGGGGAATGTCCTGTGGATTCGCTCACCGCGCTGTTCAAAGCATACTCAGCCCATGGTAGCAGGTCTGACCAGTTATCTTGCTGTTCTGAGATAAAGCACCTGAGATACTTTTCTACATTCTGATTTGCACGTTCTGCTGCTCCGTTGGTCTGGGGGTGATAGGCCGAAGAGAAAGACAAGTCTATCCCCACATTCTTACAAAACCCTTTCCAAAACCTGGAGACGAATTGGGTACCCCTATCGGAGACAATCCCAAGAGGAATACCATGTATGCGGACCACGTGGTTAATGAATATGGGCACCAGTTCGGCTGCCGACGGTAGCTTACGAAGAGGAACATAGTGACCCATCTTGGAGAACCGATCGATGATCGTAAGTATAACTGTGTTCCCTCTAGAATCGGGTAACTCCACTATGAAGTCCATAGCTAGGTGCGACCATGGTCGTTCTGGGATAGGCAGAGGTTGGAGCAAACCAATGGGTGCTGTCTTGGGATTTTTATGTCTTGCGCAAACCTCGCACACAGCTATGTAATCCTGAACATCTCGGCGCAACGTGGGCCACCAAAAGATTTTATTAATACTGGACACCGTTTTGGTGATTCCCATATGCCCGGACGTTTTATTATCATGGTAAAGGTTTAATATTTCTTCTCTTTCACATTCAGGTACAAAGAGTTTCGCGGGAGGTTTCCCTTCAGGAGCCGTGCCCTGCACGGTTTGTAACCTTTGCAACAAGGGAGACGAGACATTGATTGTGGTAGAGGCTATAATCCTTTCTTGGGGTACAATGGGATGCTGATCTTGGACGTTAAATTCGTAGGACTCATGTTGTCTAGATAAAGCATCTGCCTTAACATTTCTGGACCCAGGTCTATAGGTCAGTACGTAATTAAAGCTTGAAAGAAACAACGACCATCTTGCTTGTCGGGAATTTAACCGTTTAGCATCTCCAATGTATGTGAGATTTTTATGATCGGTTATGATAAGGATGGGGTCACTAGACCCTTCCAGTAGGTATCTCCATTCTGCCAAGGCTGATATGACTGCTAACAACTCTCTGTTTCCTATGTCATAGTTCCTCTCTGCCGGGGAGAGTTTCCGGGAATAGAAGCCGCATGGATGCAATGGTTTGTCGGGTGCCTCCCTCTGGACAAGACTGCACCAAGACCTATCTCGGAGGCATCAACTTCCACTTGGAACGGCAGAGCCGGATCCGGATGTCTGAGTACCGGGGCCGTAGTAAACGCTTGTTTGAGTGCTTCAAAGGCTTGACTGGCTTGGGGTGTCCATTTCTGATTACCCACCCCTTTCCTAGTCATGGCCGTGAGGGGAGATACCAAAACCGAAAACTCTTTAATGAACCTCCTATAATAATTTGTGAATCCTAGAAACCTTTGGATGGCTTTAAGTCCTTGGGGTAGAGGCCAGTCTAGGATTGCTGTAAGTTTCTTAGGGTCCATCTGGAACCCCTCCGGTGTTATTATGTAGCCAAGGAAATGTACTGTCCTTATGTCAAATAAACATTTCTCTAATTTACAATACAATCCAGCCTCCAACAATTTTTTCAGTACTATTTTCACGTGGACATGATGGGTTATGATATCAGGCGAGTATATCAGGATGTCATCAAGATATACTATGACAAATACTTGCAGGAATTCTCGTAAGGTATCATTAATGAGGTCTTGAAAAACAGCCGGCGCATTGCATAGGCCAAAAGGCATCACCAGGTACTCATAATGCCCACTTCTAGTATTAAAAGCCGTTTTCCATTCGTGTCCCTCTTTAACCCTTACGAGGTTGTAAGCCCCGCGTAAATCAAGTTTAGTATAAATATTGGCCCCCTTTAGGCGATCGAACAGTTCTGTGATAAGTGGTATGGGATAGGCGTTCCTTATGGTAATCCTGTTCAAACCTCTATAATCTATACAAGGCCGCAGGTCTCCCTCTTTTTTCGATACAAAAAAGAAACCTGCCCCTGCTGGAGAAGAGGACCGTCTGATGAAACCTCGTTCCAGGTTCTCCCTTATGTACTCCTCCATAACGTCATTTTCTTTTTGGGACAAGGGGTATACATGTCCCCTAGGAGGCATAGTACCAGGGAGTAAATTTATAGCACAGTCGTACGGGCGGTGCGGCGGTAGGACCTCAGTCCTGGACTTAGAGAAGACCTCTTTCAATCCCAAATATTGTTCAGGCACCTCTGTAGACAAGGGAGGGGCTGTGGCAACGTTGAGGCTAGCGATTACGTTGACCCTGCCCAGACAGTGCGATTGACAACGAGGACTCCAGTATTTTATGTCTCTTTGGACCCAGTCAATAACCGGGTTGTGTTCTGCCAACCACGGAAACCCAAGCACGACAGGACAAGAAGGGGACTCAATGATTTGGAAACATATGTATTCGTGGTGCAATACTCCTGTTTTCATACATACAGAAACAGTGTCGTGGGTGATATGGGGGCAGGATAGAGGGTTACCATCTATAGCTTCCACCATAAGAGGTCTGTCCTTGAGGACCAGAGGTATGAGACATTTAGCAGCAAACTGTTTATCCATAAAATTGCCTGAGGCCCCAGAATCTAAGAAGGCCTCAGTCTTAATGTGAACCTTGTCCCAGGTCAATGATATTGGTACCAGGATCCTGGACTTTTTTTTTTCGTTGTTTACGAAAGAGGCATAAAGAGATCCTATAACCTGGGTATTGGCTGGTCTCTGGCTTGCTCGGCCACTCTCACCCCTGCTCCCCCTAGGTCTCTGAGGACATTGAAGGCGGAAGTGGTCTGCCCCGGCGCAATAGAAGCAGAGTCCCTTCTCCCTTCTGTGAGCTCTCTCTGCCTCCGATATACCAGTCTTTCCTATCTGCATAGGCTCAACAACAGGTAGATCAGATTTAACGTTTTCCTGGTTACCGGAAGTAACGGTGGTTCTGGATGATAAGGGTAAAGGAGGCAAGAGCCTTCTAGGTCTATCCCTGGGGTGTCTCCTTTCCCTAATTTGATCATCCATAGCGATACAGAAGTCGATCAAATGATCAAGAGTCTCTGGCAATCTTAGAGGAGCCAACTCGAACATAAACGCGTCGTTCAGCCCTTCAGTAAAGGCCAAGGTTAGGACATCGTTCGGCCAGAGGACCTCTGAAGTCAAGGTCTTAAATTCTATTGCGTATTCCGCAACCCTCCTATTACCTTGTTTAATATGAAACAATGACCTCCCTGCATTGGTAGCCCTTCTAGAGGGGTCAAAGGTGCGTTTAAGCTCTGAAGTAAAACCCTCATAATCGTATATGATGGGTTTTTTGTTCTCCCACAAGGGAGTAGCCCACAATAAAGCCTTCTCCGTTAAATGACTAATTAGATAGCCCACCTTAGCTTTATCTGACATACATGAGCCTGGGTTGTTCTCGAACAATATCTCCAGTTGGGTCAGAAAGCCCCGGCACAAGTTTGGTGTCCCATCATAGCGTACGGGTGCTTTCATACTGAGCCTGCATCCCTCAGGAGAGGCCGGACTGATCCTAGGCACTACTGGGTCTGGAGGACTTGCAGTCCCAGAACTAGATCGGTTTAACAGGGTCTGCAGGGCAAGAGCAATCTGGTCCATCCTATGGTCCTGCTCTTCTTGTCTGGCTGCAATACGAGTCAACTGATTAGAGAGGTCTGCGGGATCCATTGGCCCTGACGTAATGTCACGGATCCCCCTGATACTAGAGTGGTGGTCCCTATACGCAGGACTCTCTCTACCCTTCCGATCCTTAGAGTGGTCGGCACGACTAGACAGACATAGGATGATACACAAGACCTTAGAACAATTAGCTCTTCCCAAGACCCTAACAACACAAGGGGTAGTCTGATGTGTGCTTAGGGTGCCACACAGACTGACCTCAATACCAGAATTAGAAGAGTTAATGCCAATACCAGGGGTTACGCACAGAATGGTTCGTTCGCCAATGCCAAGGGTCATACACAGAGTGGTTCGTTCGCCAATGCCAAGGATCATACACAGAGTGGTTCGTTCGCCAATACCAAGGATCATACACAGAGTGGTTCGTTCGCCAATGCCAGGGGTCATGCACAGAATCGTTAATTTGCCAATGCCAGGGGTCATACACAGAATCGTTAGTTTGCCAATGCCAGGGGTCATACACAGAATCGTAGTTTGCCAATGCCAAGGGTCATACACAGAATCGTAGTTTGCCAATGCCAAGGGTCATACACAGAATCGTAGTTTGCCAATGCCAAGGGTCATACACAGAATCGATAATAGCCAAAATATATTCAAGAGCTCTGCGGGAAGTAACTACCACGTCAGGGCACCGGCGTCTCTGTGAGTCTGGGCTTAAACCCGGCGGGTCCGCGTCTCGCCGCCAGCCCCGCCCCCCGGCGTCTCACGTGTGCGGAAGCGTCCGCAATATCACTCGGCGCCTGGCCAGCGAGCAGCGAGGAAGCTGCTGCCAGGCGCCGGGGGGGCGCGGGGGCCACCGTGACAGAACCCCCCCCTCTACGGGCGGCCACTGGACGACCCCCAGGAGCGCGGGGATGAGCCACGTAGAAGGCCTTCACCAACCGAGGCGCATGGACCTCAGCAGCCGGGAGCCAAGAACGATCCTCCGGCCCGTAGCCCACCCAGTCGACCAGATACTGCAAAGTGCCCCTTGAGACCCTGGCGTCCAAAATGGCCCGGACTTCAAACTCTTCCTCACCCTCCACTGAGATAGGAGGAGGTGGGATACGGGCCCTGGTGTACCGATTACATAAGAGAGGTTTTAAGAGGCTCACGTGGAACACGTTGTGTATCCGGATATGGGGAGGTAATGCCAAAGCATAGGAGACGGGGTTGAGTCGTCGTAAAACCTTGTAAGGGCCTATGAATCTAGGTGCCAACTTCATGGAAGGCACTAGGAGCTTAATATTCCGCGAGGAAAGCCATACCCTGTCCCCAACCTGATATACGGGGCCTGCCTCCTGTGTCTGTCAGCCTTGATTTTCTGGATGGCACTACTTTTCTTGAGTGCCTCCTTGACTTTCCCCCAGGTGTCCTTCAAGGACGCCAAATGGTCATCCAAAGCAGGTATCGTGGTATCCGAAAATGTAGTCGGTAACATAGGAGGGTCGAAACCATAAACGGTGAAGAAAGGGGAATGTCCTGTGGATTCGCTCACCGCGCTGTTCAAAGCATACTCAGCCCATGGTAGCAGGTCTGACCAGTTATCTTGCTGTTCTGAGATAAAGCACCTGAGATACTTTTCTACATTCTGATTTGCACGTTCTGCTGCTCCGTTGGTCTGGGGGTGATAGGCCGAAGAGAAAGACAAGTCTATCCCCACATTCTTACAAAACCCTTTCCAAAACCTGGAGACGAATTGGGTACCCCTATCGGAGACAATCCCAAGAGGAATACCATGTATGCGGACCACGTGGTTAATGAATATGGGCACCAGTTCGGCTGCCGACGGTAGCTTACGAAGAGGAACATAGTGACCCATCTTGGAGAACCGATCGATGATCGTAAGTATAACTGTGTTCCCTCTAGAATCGGGTAACTCCACTATGAAGTCCATAGCTAGGTGCGACCATGGTCGTTCTGGATAGGCAGAGGTTGGAGCAAACCAATGGGTGCTGTCTTGGGATTTTTATGTCTTGCGCAAACCTCGCACACAGCTATGTAATCCTGAACATCTCGGCGCAACGTGGGCCACCAAAAGATTTTATTAATACTGGACACCGTTTTGGTGATTCCCATATGCCCGGACGTTTTATTATCATGGTAAAGGTTTAATATTTCTTCTCTTTCACATTCAGGTACAAAGAGTTTCGCGGGAGGTTTCCCTTCAGGAGCCGTGCCCTGCACGGTTTGTAACCTTTGCAACAAGGGAGACGAGACATTGATTGTGGTAGAGGCTATAATCCTTTCTTGGGGTACAATGGGATGCTGATCTTGGACGTTAAATTCGTAGGACTCATGTTGTCTAGATAAAGCATCTGCCTTAACATTTCTGGACCCAGGTCTATAGGTCAGTACGTAATTAAAGCTTGAAAGAAACAACGACCATCTTGCTTGTCGGGAATTTAACCGTTTAGCATCTCCAATGTATGTGAGATTTTTATGATCGGTTATGATAAGGATGGGGTCACTAGACCCTTCCAGTAGGTATCTCCATTCTGCCAAGGCTGATATGACTGCTAACAACTCTCTGTTTCCTATGTCATAGTTCCTCTCTGCCGGGGAGAGTTTCCGGGAATAGAAGCCGCATGGATGCAATGGTTTGTCGGGTGCCTCCCTCTGGGACAAGACTGCACCAAGACCTATCTCGGAGGCATCAACTTCCACTTGGAACGGCAGAGCCGGATCCGGATGTCTGAGTACCGGGGCCGTAGTAAACGCTTGTTTGAGTGCTTCAAAGGCTTGACTGGCTTGGGGTGTCCATTTCTGATTACCCACCCCTTTCCTAGTCATGGCCGTGAGGGGAGATACCAAAACCGAAAACTCTTTAATGAACCTCCTATAATAATTTGTGAATCCTAGAAACCTTTGGATGGCTTTAAGTCCTTGGGGTAGAGGCCAGTCTAGGATTGCTGTAAGTTTCTTAGGGTCCATCTGGAACCCCTCCGGTGTTATTATGTAGCCAAGGAAATGTACTGTCCTTATGTCAAATAAACATTTCTCTAATTTACAATACAATCCAGCCTCCAACAATTTTTTCAGTACTATTTTCACGTGGACATGATGGGTTATGATATCAGGCGAGTATATCAGGATGTCATCAAGATATACTATGACAAATACTTGCAGGAATTCTCGTAAGGTATCATTAATGAGGTCTTGAAAAACAGCCGGCGCATTGCATAGGCCAAAAGGCATCACCAGGTACTCATAATGCCCACTTCTAGTATTAAAAGCCGTTTTCCATTCGTGTCCCTCTTTAACCCTTACGAGGTTGTAAGCCCCGCGTAAATCAAGTTTAGTATAAATATTGGCCCCCTTTAGGCGATCGAACAGTTCTGTGATAAGTGGTATGGGATAGGCGTTCCTTATGGTAATCCTGTTCAAACCTCTATAATCTATACAAGGCCGCAGGTCTCCCTCTTTTTTCGATACAAAAAAGAAACCTGCCCCTGCTGGAGAAGAGGACCGTCTGATGAAACCTCGTTCCAGGTTCTCCCTTATGTACTCCTCCATAACGTCATTTTCTTTTTGGGACAAGGGGTATACATGTCCCCTAGGAGGCATAGTACCAGGGAGTAAATTTATAGCACAGTCGTACGGGCGGTGCGGCGGTAGGACCTCAGTCCTGGACTTAGAGAAGACCTCTTTCAATCCCAAATATTGTTCAGGCACCTCTGTAGACAAGGGAGGGGCTGTGGCAACGTTGAGGCTAGCGATTACGTTGACCCTGCCCAGACAGTGCGATTGACAACGAGGACTCCAGTATTTTATGTCTCTTTGGACCCAGTCAATAACCGGGTTGTGTTCTGCCAACCACGGAAACCCAAGCACGACAGGACAAGAAGGGGACTCAATGATTTGGAAACATATGTATTCGTGGTGCAATACTCCTGTTTTCATACATACAGAAACAGTGTCGTGGGTGATATGGGGGCAGGATAGAGGGTTACCATCTATAGCTTCCACCATAAGAGGTCTGTCCTTGAGGACCAGAGGTATGAGACATTTAGCAGCAAACTGTTTATCCATAAAATTGCCTGAGGCCCCAGAATCTAAGAAGGCCTCAGTCTTAATGTGAACCTTGTCCCAGGTCAATGATATTGGTACCAGGATCCTGGACTTTTTTTTTTCGTTGTTTACGAAAGAGGCATAAAGAGATCCTATAACCTGGGTATTGGCTGGTCTCTGGCTTGCTCGGCCACTCTCACCCCTGCTCCCCCTAGGTCTCTGAGGACATTGAAGGCGGAAGTGGTCTGCCCCGGCGCAATAGAAGCAGAGTCCCTTCTCCCTTCTGTGAGCTCTCTCTGCCTCCGATATACCAGTCTTTCCTATCTGCATAGGCTCAACAACAGGTAGATCAGATTTAACGTTTTCCTGGTTACCGGAAGTAACGGTGGTTCTGGATGATAAGGGTAAAGGAGGCAAGAGCCTTCTAGGTCTATCCCTGGGGTGTCTCCTTTCCCTAATTTGATCATCCATAGCGATACAGAAGTCGATCAAATGATCAAGAGTCTCTGGCAATCTTAGAGGAGCCAACTCGAACATAAACGCGTCGTTCAGCCCTTCAGTAAAGGCCAAGGTTAGGACATCGTTCGGCCAGAGGACCTCTGAAGTCAAGGTCTTAAATTCTATTGCGTATTCCGCAACCCTCCTATTACCTTGTTTAATATGAAACAATGACCTCCCTGCATTGGTAGCCCTTCTAGAGGGGTCAAAGGTGCGTTTAAGCTCTGAAGTAAAACCCTCATAATCGTATATGATGGGTTTTTTGTTCTCCCACAAGGGAGTAGCCCACAATAAAGCCTTCTCCGTTAAATGACTAATTAGATAGCCCACCTTAGCTTTATCTGACATACATGAGCCTGGGTTGTTCTCGAACAATATCTCCAGTTGGGTCAGAAAGCCCCGGCACAAGTTTGGTGTCCCATCATAGCGTACGGGTGCTTTCATACTGAGCCTGCATCCCTCAGGAGAGGCCGGACTGATCCTAGGCACTACTGGGTCTGGAGGACTTGCAGTCCCAGAACTAGATCGGTTTAACAGGGTCTGCAGGGCAAGAGCAATCTGGTCCATCCTATGGTCCTGCTCTTCTTGTCTGGCTGCAATACGAGTCAACTGATTAGAGAGGTCTGCGGGATCCATTGGCCCTGACGTAATGTCACGGATCCCCCTGATACTAGAGTGGTGGTCCCTATACGCAGGACTCTCTCTACCCTTCCGATCCTTAGAGTGGTCGGCACGACTAGACAGACATAGGATGATACACAAGACCTTAGAACAATTAGCTCTTCCCAAGACCCTAACAACACAAGGGGTAGTCTGATGTGTGCTTAGGGTGCCACACAGACTGACCTCAATACCAGAATTAGAAGAGTTAATGCCAATACCAGGGGTTACGCACAGAATGGTTCGTTCGCCAATGCCAAGGGTCATACACAGAGTGGTTCGTTCGCCAATGCCAAGGATCATACACAGAGTGGTTCGTTCGCCAATACCAAGGATCATACACAGAGTGGTTCGTTCGCCAATGCCAGGGGTCATGCACAGAATCGTTAATTTGCCAATGCCAGGGGTCATACACAGAATCGTTAGTTTGCCAATGCCAGGGGTCATACACAGAATCGTAGTTTGCCAATGCCAAGGTCATACACAGAATCGTAGTTTGCCAATGCCAAGGGTCATACACAGAATCGTAGTTTGCCAATGCCAAGGGTCATACACAGAATCGATAATAGCCAAAATATATTCAAGAGCTCTGCGGGAAGTAACTACCACGTCAGGGCACCGGCGTCTCTGTGAGTCTGGGCTTTAAACCCGGCGGGTCCGCGTCTCGCCGCCAGGCCCCGCCCCCCGGCGTCTCACGTGTGCGGAAGCGTCCGCAATATCACTCGGCGCCTGGCCAGCGAGCAGCGAGGAAGCTGCTGCCAGGCGCCGGGGGGGCGCGGGGGCCACCGTGACAGATCCAAGGAACGCACCTGTAAACATGTAACATAGTGACCACTATATTTCCTACATATTTATTTTCTGTTAATCTGTATATTTGTTTTGTGCATTTTACTACTTTGTATTTCTGTAACCATGTTCTTGAACCTAGGACATACTTGAAAACGAGAGAAATCTCAATGTATCCTTCCTGGTAAAATTCTTTATAAATAAATAAAATAAATAAATAAAAAAAAACTGCCCTCGAAGTCACCAATGACCTCCTAACTGCTAAAAACCACAGCCACTATTCTATTCTCATCCTGCTTGACCTCTCGGCTGCTTTTGACACTGTCGATCACCCCCTCCTTCTACAGACTCTCAGCTCGCTTGGTCTCTGTGACACTGCACTCTTTTGGATTCACTCTTATCTGTCTAACAGGTCTTTCTCTGTGATATAAACAAATATGGGAGAGTTATACAACAAAAATACATATAAATAACATAGGGTATTGTCTCCCAGTAACAATGAGAAAAAGGCAGATTAGGCACACTCACAGGTCTTTCTCTGTATCATTTGCTGGTAACTCCTCCTCTTCAATGCCTTTATCAGTTGGTGTACCTCAAGGCTCTGTCCTAGGTCCTCTGCTCTTCTCTATCTATACCTCCTTCATGGGCAAAATCATTAACAGCTTTGGCTTTAATTACCACCTCTATGCTAATGATACTCAGATCTACCTCTCTACCATGGGCGTCTGCAGAAATTTTTCCAGGGGGGGCAAAATTTTAATGGCATCCATATTATACTCGTATATGTACATGGAACAGCCTTCCAGTTGAAGTGGTAGAGGCCAAAACAGTAATTGAATTTAAGCAGGCATGGGATAGGCATAAGGCTATCCTAAACAAAAGATAAATCCAGGGAAAGTATCCATGTAATTGGGCAGACTAGATGGGCCGAAAGGTTCTTATCTGCTGACATTTTTCTATGTTTCTATATTCTGCCCTTTTGACAATGTCATGAAGGGGACAGTCATAAACTAAAGCGTAGTAATACAGAGGCTGCGAAACATGTTGCAAGTAGGGATGAGCTGTTCGCTTCGGAGTTCGCATCGAACATCGCCTGTTCGCGAACTACGAACATTTCCGCATGTTCGCCTGCGTGTTCGCCCACAATGGACCACAATGCTCTTTTCCACTAGCCTGAAGCTTGTAATTCGCTCCAGCAAGACAGGTTCAAGACTGTGCCAATCACGGCTCAGAGTACTGATTGGGCAAATTTTGCCCAATCATGGGCTCACAGAGCTAAGTCCCGCAGCACACTATATAAGGTTTCACACAGCGCTTCAGCACGCGTTTGAGAAGAGATTTGAGAGGAGATTATTGTTGTGTTAGTGTGTGTTCTCACTGCCAGTCTGCCACCAGCTACTGGGGGGGGGGGGTCAGTAATTGCTACAAAATAATTTGGGAATTGAGGTAATGTGGGTCTTGTCACTGCCAGTGCCACGCAGTATTTTGGGGGTCAGTAATTTCTACAAAATATTTGGGAATTGAGGTGATCTGTGTCTTGTCACTGCCACCAGCAACTATTTTGGGGGTCAGTAATTTCTACAAAATATTTTGGAATTGAGGTAATCTGTGTCTTGTCACTGCCAGTGCCACGCAGTATTTTGGGGGTCAGTAATTTCTACAAAATATCTGGGAATTGAGGTAATCTGTGTCTTGTAACTGCCACCCTGAATTTGGGGGGGGGGGTCAGTAATTTCTCCAAAATATCTGGGAATTGTTCTAATCTGTGTCTTGTCACTGCCACCCATCAGGGGGTCTCACTGATTTATAGGAGGTTTCTGAGACTTGTAATCTGTGTCTTCTCACTGCCAGCTATCAGGGGGTCCCACATACTTCTAGCAGATTTCTGCGAATTGTAATCTGTGTCTTGTCACTGTTGCCAGCTATCAGGGGGTCTCACAGATTTATAGGAGGTTTCTGGGAATTGTAATCTGTGTCTTGTCACTGGCTGCCAGCTATCAGGGTGTCTCACTGAGTGATACCAGAGTTCTGGAAATCTTTAATCTTTATACCAGAGTTCTGTATATATTTAATCTATATATCACTCACCATGTCAGAAAGACCAAAAAGGACAGGCAAAAGCTCCCAGACACAATTAAGAGGGCGAGCAGCCTCTGTCTGGAGGCTGTGCCTCTGGTCATGGTGGATGTGGTGCATCCTCTGCAGGGGCACACTTGTCCTTTCTAACTGGTGCTGGCCGTCTTAAGCAGCAGCAACATACAGAGGATTTGGTGGATTGGCTAACCAGGCCATCCTCATCCTCCGAGTCCTCTGCAAGCCAGGCTTGTAGTGCTTTACAGTCCACCTCAGCTGCCAAAGCATCTAATGCAGCCTCCATGTCCACAGCTACTCATGCCGTAGCCTCACTATCACACACGGAGGAGTCAGCTGAATTGTTTGACTACAATGACAGTGACATGCTGCTTGAGGATGCGCAGCAAGTAAAGTGCTCTGATTCAATCTCTGAGGTTGAGAAAGGGAGTATAATCAACCTAGAGGAAGGGGGTGCCAGTGATGACACACAAATAAGTGACACTCATGTTACCCCAGCAGCTGCAGCATACTGCCAAGTTGGCTCCAGTGACGAGGAGATAGGGGGTAATGACAATGATGATGAGGTCACTGACTCCACCTGGGTGCCTGATCGAACAGGGGAGTCAAGTGAGGAGGAGGAGGCACAACAAACACGAGGCACAACATCCTCTATGACCAACCGTAGCACTAGCCAGTTCAAGGCATCAGATTTCAGAGCTGCTCAGGTGCAGAGCGCTGTTGTCTCAAAGCATAAAAATGTAAACTCGAATGTAGCCCCAAACGTGGATCAATGGAGTGAGGGTCTCTTGCTCCACAGCCCCATACAGCAGAAAATAAATAAAAAAGAACTCCAGAATCCACAATGTAATTCAAATGGATTTAATCCAACACCAAGAAAGCAAGGCAAAGTTTCGACCACAGCTGGTCTTTGTCAAGCCGGCTTGACAAAGACCAGCTGTGGTCGAAACGTTGCCTTGCTTTCTTGGTGTTGGATTAAATCCATTTGAATTACATTGTGGATTCTGGAGTTCTTTATTTATTTTCTGTTGTCTTAAAGCACACAGCAAGGAACTCTGTCTGGGAGTTCTTTAAGAAATGTGCAGCAGACCCCACCGTTGCTATTTGTAATCTATGTCAGATGAGGCTCAAGCGTGGGAAAGACACCGGACGCTTGGGTACCACGTGCTTGAGGCGACATATGACCACCTGCCACGCATCCCATTGGCGCAAAACTTTGCATAGGTCCTCCTCATCTGTCTCTACCATGTCATTGCCTGCCACAACCTCCACTGACAGGGATGATGCTACAGTAATGGATGTACCAGGTCCTTCCTCACAATGTGACAGCATCCCATCAGCTGAAGATTTACGCAGTCAGATTACGTTGCCGCAGCTGCGTAAGAAAAAATATAGTCCCAACCATCCCCAAGCACAGTGTCTAAATGCCAGCTTAGCAAAATTACTCGCATTGCAGCTGCTGCCTTTCCAGCTGGTGGACTCTGCTCCCTTCCGTGAATTTGCTGCACCACAGTGGCATGTTCCAAAACGCCATTACTTTTCACGGAAGGCCATTCCAGCACTATACCAGCATGTGGAAGACAATGTTATCGAGTCATTGGGAAAGGCAGTCAGCAGCAAGGTGCATGTGACTTTAGACACGTGGTCCAGCAAGCATGGACAGGGCGTTTTACATTTCCTTCACGGCACACTAGGTAACTCTGATTGCAGCTGGGAGGGATCCAAGATGGGCTCCTCCTCCTCCTCCTCCTCCTCCTCCTCCGTTTGTTTAGGGGACAGGAGCCACACCGGGCCAGAAATTCTGTCAGCTCTGCAGGGGCAGGTGCAGAAATGGTTAACACCACACCAGCTGGGAATGGTCGTCTGTGATAATGGCAGCAACCTTCTCTCCGCCCTAAGCCTCGGTAAGTTGACGCATGTACCATGCCTAGCACATGTCCTAAATCTGGTGGTACAGCGTTTCCTAACCAGGTACCCAGGGATGGCAGAGCTTCTCAGCCAGGCCAGAAAAGTCTGCAGCCACTTCAGATGGTCATTCCCAGCAAGTGTTCGCCTGGCAGAAATTCAAAGAGAATTCCATCTTCCCACAAACCGTCTGATCCGTGACATGCCCACCAGGTGGAACTCGACATTAGCAATGCTGCAGCGTCTGCACAAGCAGCAGAGGGCCATCAACGAGTACCTGTGTGAGTATGGTACAAGGACAGGTTCAGGTCAACTTGTTCCCCCCCAGTGGCTGATGATCAAGGATGCATGCACTGTACTGTCACCATTTGAGGAGGCAACGAGGATGGTGAGCAGGGACAGTGCATGCATCAGTGACACAATTCCTTTAGTGTTCCTGCTGGAGCACACTCTGCGAGGAATTATAGATGTGGCTCTAGAGGCAGAGCAGCGGAAGGAAGAGGAGGCCTTCCCTAGCTCTGAAGGCCCCAGTCTTCCCGCAGACAGCATTCCAGCAGGTCCTCCTCAGATCAGACAGGAGGAGGATGAGGAGGAGGAATATTTAAGTAGTGAGGGCATTGAAGGTGGGGATTCCTCAAGGGATGGTTTTGTGTGCCCAGAAACACAAGGACTAGTACGTGGCTGGGTGCACTGACGCCTTTACCAGATTCATATCTTTTTTAATATAGGACTGCATGGTCCACCCCTGCACTCTTCCACAATACCACAGAGGGGTTACTGTATGATGGCACTTGCTGGCCTGGCACCAAAAGCACAATATCTGGGTGCACTGACGCCTTTACCAGATTCATATCTTTTTAATATAGGACCGCATGGTCCACCCCTGCACTCTTCCACAATACCACAGAGGGGTTACGGTGTGACGGCACTGTTGCCGACACTAAAGGCCCAATTTTAAAGCACCTATTGTTACTTTCATCCAAAGCCTGCATAAGTTTCACCATAATTTAGCCCAAAAAAAAAATCACTAAACTTTACAGCGCGTCCTAAAATGTCTTTCATACAGGCTGCCGCCCCAAGCAGTTGTTTATGAATAGATTAAATCAAAAGCATTTACCGTCATTTTAAACGTCATTTTTTTGTTTTTAAATGCTTCTATACATCCTAGAAATCTGCCACTTCACGGGCAGGTTATGGGGACCTCCTAGGCACGATATATGAAGGAATTTTTCGTTTTTATTTTTAACCCTTATTTCATGGAAAACTCACTGTCCCTTTAAAAAAGGTGTTTTTTTTAAACTTTTTGTCCTGGTTTCCTGTCCCCCAGGGCACTACCCGGTCCCCCATACACCTTTTATGGCAAATATCTAGCATATATGCCCTCTTGGAGGGCACTCTAAAAATCGAACTTTGAGTCCCATTGACTTGTATTGAGTTCGTGTGCGCGTTCGAATTCAAACTTTTGAAAAGTTCGAGTTCGAATGGGAAACGAACTCGGGAGTGTTGGGCTCATCCCTAGATGCAAGTCTAATAGAAGAATAAAGGTGAAAGTGTCTGATCTGATTGTTGCATTTTCTAGGCCATCTCTGGATACACAATCCATGACCCTCCCACACATACTGGCACATGCCAGGCCCCCCCTCCAAACATATACATACATGCACACACACCAGCCCCTTCCTACATACATACACATATATATATATATATATATACACACACACACACACACACCCCCTCCCTCCGTCTCTATATCTCTGTATACACAGAGCCAGCTCTGTATACAGATATACAATCTGTATCCCCCTCTCTGCTTAGATTGTAAGCTCTGGAGGAGGGTCCCCTCTTCTTTTAGATTGTAAGCTCTGGTGCAGGATCCTCTCTATGCTTAGATTGTAAGCTCTTGGACAGGGTCCCCTCTCCTCTTAGATTGTAAGCATCCTGCGGACACCCATGCACTCTACCCCTGATCTCCTGCTTTCCTTTCCAAAAGTCAGCAACTGTTTATCTGGCATCTCCTCCTGGATGGCCTCTCACCACCTAAAGATTAACATGTCTAAGACTGAGCTCCTACTAATTCCTTCCTCTAATGCCTCCCCACCTCCTGACTTCTCTATCATTGTCGATGGCCTCACGATCTCCCCATCAAGCCAGGTTTGCTGTCTCGGAGTTACACTTGACTCTGATCTTTATTTCATCCCCCACATCCAGTCTCTTTCCTCTTCCTGCCGCTACCAATTATGTAATATTTCCAGAATTCGGCCATTTCTTACTGCTGCTGACCCCACAAAGCAACTCATCCACACCCTTGTAATCTCCCAAATTGATTATTGTAATAATCTTCTAGCTGGTCTCCCTCTCTCTCGCCTCTCCCCCCAACAATCCATTCTGAATGCCTCTGCCAGGCTCATCCACCTCACCTGCTGCTCTGTCTCCGCTGCTCCTCTCTGCGAGTCCCTTCACGGGCTCCCCATCCACTGCAGAATTAAATTTAAAATCCTTACCCTGACCTACAAAGCTCTCACTAATCACCAAATACACCCCAGCCCGCTCCCTAAGATCAAACAGTGACCTGCGCCTAGCTTCTGCCCGCATCACCTCTTTCCATGATAGACTGCACTGCAGGACTTCTCACACACAGCCCCCATCCTCTGGAAAGCTCTTGCGCGTACGGTCAGACTCTCTCCTAGTTTCTCTTCCTTCAAACGCTCCCTTAAGATCTTCCTATTCAGGCAAGCCTACCACCCAACTCACTAATACGTCCCAATGCCCCAAACAGTGCATCACTCTCACCTTGCAGTCCTCTCCTCCTTTTTCCACCACCAATCCTTCTAGATTGTAAATTCCCACGGGAATAGGGCCCTCGTTTCCTCCTGCACTGGTTTATCAAATGTTGTTCAGTCTCAATGTATTGTAACCCTGTCTATATCGTGCCCATTGTTCAGCGCTGTGGAATATGCTGGCACTATAGTTATGATAATAATAAAGACACTTTTACCCATCTGCCTCCTAAATGTGCAGAATTTCTAGAGTTGTGAAATTCCTGGGGAAACCTCTGGTGCTGACCATAAATAGGTTATTGTCTAAAAATCAGTTTATAGCTTTTCTGCTCTCTGATCTGGCCATGTAATTAGATGGTAATCACCGCAATGAAGAATGCTGCACTTTGCTACAGTATCCAAGCACATTCTCTGAGATGAGATGCCCTAATGGAAACACATTTCACATACTCTATAGTTGAAGCACACGCTCGGTTCCACGCCGGCTACTTTTATTGCCAGTGGCAGTGAGTGAGAAGGGTGTAATGGCTTGGAATAAAAGGCAAAGCTGACTTTGGAGAAGCACACATCATGCTGTGAGCCGGCTGTAGATTAATGACACGCCAATGACACGCCGTCAAGCCAATTCTTAACATACACAGGATCGGAAGGGATCAACGGATGTATAAATGAAAGGATGAGAAATATCTGGAAGAGTTTATATGGAACATATATCAAAGTTACACCGGTGCCTACAAATATCTGATTAAGTGAGGAATCGCTGGACTCCCCTTTCTGTTAAGGATACATTGTTGATGTGATACACGGCAAAGGATATAGCGCTAACATGATTTAGTATATGTCCACCTGCTATCTTAAGAATAATGATTTTTAAAAGTAATTTCCATAAGCATTTTGTAAATGCAAGCTTGAAGAAGTTAGTGCCAGACTGGACTGTCAGTAAAACAAATGGGTTTTCCATGAGGGGACAATAATGCTTTAATGAGAACAAAATACACACACAATATTTACAGAAAAAAAAACACAACAGATTTGCTAAATGGGCTTTAAGGTTTTAGCTTCCCCTAACACCATGGAGCCTGACTGTTGCAGGGGAAAGTGTATATTTTGTTTAAATAGAGAAAACAATAGATAAAGTGAAATTAGGATGCACTCAGTGTTTTCTTTAAAGGGACACTACCTTTTTTCATAAGCTGTAACTTGATTCCGTGTGTATTACAAACAAAGCCACCTTATAAAACACATGCTGGTGCTTTTTTTTTCTTTGTTTGAAGTAATTGCATGTAAAAAGAAAAAGAAAGTTAGGTTTTTATCTCCTGGTTCCATTTTGTGAATTTTTCCCATGATGCAAAATTGACCAAAATCTGTGCAAACATTTTCCATTACTACTGTGGTTTATTCTATAGTATTTAACAGTCAATGAGGTGGAGGGGGGAATGTTTACATAGGGCTGCAGGGAATCTATTGTTCTCCTGGCTACACAACATAAGAGATCGCAGATGAACGTGATAAGGCAGGGAGCTTAAAATACTTCTAATTTATCCCCTGTTCAGGTCTTTTGAATACGTCCAACAAACACAATGATGTGAGTCATTGCCTGACCCATACAGGGTTATCCAAAGAGATTCGAAAAGTCACCGCACGTTCGGTGACTTTTCGTTCTCTTCAATTCGGTTCCTTTTGCCGATTGCATTTCGGTGACCCTGCGGTGTATTCAGCAAACACCACAGGGTCCCCGAATTGCAGGGAAAAGCTGCCGCAAACCTGACGAAAACTAACCGAATGCACGCTGAAAACAAGCAAAAACATCTGGATTAACCTTCGAAGAAGCCGAACAGGAGCCGAACAGGAGCCGAATCACACAGAGCCGAAGCAGCTGTGACGTAGAGGAGGCAGTGAATAAATTAGAAAAACCATTTGTATGAATCTGGGAAAATGAAACGCTGTTTGCAAAGAAACTACTGAGCGAAAATGTCTGAAATTTTCACAGGAGGTCCAGGGAATGATAATAAAAAGGGCTGTTACAAAAAAAATAAGTAAACTGAAAAAAAAAAAAAAAAAAAAAAAAATCGGACTTTTAATTTTTTTTTAAAAAATTCAGAAAAATGCTTAAAGTATCCTAAAAAATCTATAAATAAAGAGACTTTTTGCTGCAGAATTTTATAATGAACGGTTTATTAGATATTGAATTAAAACGGGAATATTTTTAACATTGAAGCCTATGGGATTCTCCTGAATAAATTTGCCGCATGAAACCACCAAATGGCAGGGCATTAGGGGAACCTTTCACTGCTGGTTTGTGTTCTCTGAATAGCCGAAGCAGTGCTTTTTTATGGGGATTTCACTGCCCTCGAACAGGGACCGAACAGTCACCGTATGTGCAGGCAATTCGACAGGATTTGGCGAATTGCCTGCTCTCTGGATAGCCGAATGGCCAGGAAAGGTAACCGAACGCTGATTTTCAGCGTTCGGTTACCTTTCTCAAGCAATTCGAATCTCTTTGGATAACCCTGATAGAGTCCATTCTATGCCCAATGCAACACAGCGAGGACCAAGAGATGTAAAGTTACTGTGGTGGGGCATTACTTTCCCACACAAAAGATCACAAAATAGATACACCCAATGACAAATATAGTGAAAAATATTTTCTTAGCTAAATAAACATGAGAACAACAAAGCACATGTAAGATATCAGCAACATGATAAACTAAAAAAGAAAATTATTTTTTGTGTGGTAGTGGCCCTTTAATGTTATTTCACAACAGGGAATTAATCACGAATGTTATTACACACCTGGGTAGCAATCATCACAGGTTAAACACAGCATGATCAGGCTATTAGTCCCAGGGCCGGATTCATAATTAGGCAGAGTAGGCATGTGCCTACAGGTGCCTGCCACAAGGGGGCGCCTTGCTCTGTGTAAAAAAAAATTAATTATTTTTTTACAATTTGCAATAATTAAGACCACTGTATCTCAGGAGCCCTAAGGGCTAGAGGGACACATGAGGTATCATTGTAAAGGTCAGCTTATAGCCTTTCCAGTCAGTGATACCAAATATAACCAGGTTAAACTACTGTCCCATCTCTCTGCTCCCCTCTGCCCCTAAAATCTTAGACCGTCTGGTCTATAACCAGCTCAACAGTTTTCTTGCTGCTAACTCTCTATTTGATCCGCACCAGTCCGGCTTTTGCTCCCAACAATCTGCTGAGACTGCTCTGACCAAGGTGACTAATGATTTAGCTGCCACTAAAAGCAAAGGTCACTTCTCCCTCCTTATTCTTCTTGACCTTTCCGCTGCATTCGACACTGTTGTTCACCCTCTCCTGCTCCTCACGCTGCATCAACTTGGCTTCAGTGACATCGCTCTCTCCTGGTTCTCTTCCTATCTCGCTTTGCTCCTTTAGTGTCTCCTTCACTGGTGCCTCTTCACCCCCAGTTCCTCTTTCAGTTGGGGTACCTCAAAGCTCTGTTCTGGGTCCCCTACTTGTCTCGATCTAGACTGCCTCTTTGGGCAACCTCATCTCTTCTTATGGATTCCAATATCATCTCTATGCTGATGACACCCAAATCTACCTATCCTCTCTCGATCTCTCTCCTCTGGTGTTGGACCGTGCTACAGCCTGCCTATCGGCTGTCTCCGACTGGATGAGTTCCCATTTCCTAAATCTCAACCTCTCGAAAACTGAACCTCTCATCTTCCCTCCCTCTAAAACCTCCATTCCTGCTTCCATTTCTCTTCAGGTGAATGGTGCCACCATAACCTCTACCTCTCAGGCTCCTCTTGGACTCCAATCTATCCTTTACTTCTCAAATTCAGTCTCTAACCAAATCTTGCTTCTTCCACCTAAAAAACATTGTGCGCATCCGTCCCTTCTTAATCCAGACTATACTAAAATGCTTGTCCAAGCTCTTAATATCTCAGGCCTTGAATACTGTAACCTCCTCTCTGGCTTTGAGAGATCCCAGATTCTCCCGCTGCAGTCTAATGAATGCCTGTGCCAGACGCCTCCACCTCACCTCCCGCACCTCTTACACCTCACCTCTATGTCAATCTCTACACTGGCTCCCTGTTTCCTTTAGAATCCATTTCAAAATACTGGTGCTCACATACAAAGCTCTCCATAACCGCGCCCCTACCTATATCTCCTCCCTTATTAGCAGTTATGTCCCATCCTGACCACTTCGCTCTGCTTCGTTCCTCTTACCCACACCCTAAACTTTTGCCTTCAGGACTTCTCGAGCTGCCTCTTTTCTATAGAACTCTCTCCCCCGCAACATTAGACTCTCCCCGTCTCTCCAGTCCTTCAAGAAGTCTCTGAAAACGCATTACTATAGAGAAGCCTATCAGCTCACTCCATAATCCCCCACTGCACATTTCTTGCTCCATCCTCCCACCCAGCCCTCATGCAACCCGCTACTTCAAATACCCAATTCATCCTCAGATTGTAAGCTCCCGAGCAGGGTCCGCCCTCCTTCTGTTCCATGTGTGTAACATGTATGTATATTTGTTATTCTGTTTCTCCCATTGTACAGCATTAAGGAATTTGTTGGTGCTTTATAAATACTTGTAACTGTAACTCGCTCAACTAAGGCAACAGATTCTGACTCTTCCTTTGATTTGAGCGCAGAAAAAAAATGTTCAGATTTTTAAAATGTATTTGTTTAATTGTCTTAGCCTCAAACCAAAAATGTAAATAGTAATTTTGGCATGTTTCTTTAATTTTTTTTGTTGGGGGGGGGGGGTGGTAGGGGCGCTCCACATTTCTGTGCCTACAGGCTCCTGAGGTGCAAATCCGGGCCTGATTGTCTACTAATATATGGACATTGGGGACTAAAGAAAAAATAAATGACGGTCAGCCATATCCTGCAGTGTGAACTGCTTTCCTTTTTTCTTCAGCTACCATTATTACAGAGTGTCCAGAAGGCAGCTGTCATCTTGGCGCAAGGGGGCATCAGAGAAACTCTCCCTGCATTACAGAATGACACTTTTTCATCATCCTCACGACTGTCATTGGCCAAGATTGACACGTGTCGAATCCACAAGGTCCATTGGCTAGAATGATACCCGTGTCAATACTGCTCCTGGACCCTGCGGCAGACTGGAGTCAAATACACCAATGACCAAACTCACTACAGGTGTATACCAGAACTAATCCACAGCCCTTGGACACCGTGAAGAAAAGTCAAGGAGCTGCAGCTGACACTTACAGGGTTATCCAAAGAGATTCGAATTGCTTGAGAAAGGTAACCGAACGCTGAAAATCAGCGTTCGGTTACCTTTCCTGGCCATTCGGCTATCCAGAGAGCAGGCAATTCGCCAAATCCTGTCGAATTGCCTGCACATACGGTGCCTGTTCGGTGCCTGTTCGAGGGCAGTGAAATCCCCATGAAAAAACACTGCTTCGGCTATTCAGAGAACACAAACCAGCAGTGAAAGGTTCCCCTAATGCCCTGCCATTCGGTGGTTTAATTCGGCAAGTTTATTCAGGAGAATCCCATAGATTTCAATGTTAAAAATATTCCTGTTTTAATTCAATATCTAATAAACCGTTCATTATAAAATTCTGCAGCAAAAAGTCTCTTTATTTATAGATTTTTTAGGATACTTTAAGCATTTTTCTGAATTTTTAAAAAAAAAATTAAAAGTCCGATTTTTTTTTTTTTTTTTTCAGTTTGCTTATTTTTTTTGTAACAGCCCTCTCTATTATCATTCCCTGGACCTCCTGTGAAAATTTCAGACATTTTCGCTCAGTAGTTTCTTTGCAAACAGCGTTTCATTTTCCCAGATTCATACAAATGGTTTTTCTAATTTATTCACTGCCTCCTCTAGTCACAGCTGCTTCGGCTCTGTGTGATTCGGCTCCTTTTCGGCTCCTGTTCGGCTTCTTCGAAGGTTAATCCAGATGTTTTTGCTTGTTTTCAGTGTGCATTCGGTTAGTTTTCGTCAGGTGTTCGGCAGCTTTTCCCTGCAATTCGGGGACCCTGTGGTGTTTGCTGAATACACCGCAGGGTCACCGAAATGCAATCGGCAAAAGGAACCGAATTGAAGAGAACGAAAAGTCACCGAACGTGCGGTGACTTTTCGAATCTCTTTGGATAACCCTGTTAGACTTTATTATAAGAAACCAACTGACCAACCTGTCTTTCCTGAGTTATTTGATAGTCCTTGAGCCAGAGGGGTTATTCAGAGTGAGCCGATCTGGGCCCGAAATGTCACCGAACAGGGAATTTCCCCGTACGGTGCCATTTCGTGGCCATTCGGCTATTCAGACAGCAGGCAGTTTGCCAAATTACAGTGCCTAAGCGAAGGCTTTGAAATCCCCCATAGAGAAGCAATGGGTAATCTATGCAGAGACACCGAACAGCAGAGAAAAGGTGCCTGCTGTTCGGTGTTTTCATTCGGCAGGTTTATTCAGACGAATCCCATAGGGTTCAAATGTTAAAACTATTCCCGTTTCTATCCAATATCTAATAAACTGTTTATTCTTTTAATCTGCAGTAAAAAGTCTAGATTTATAGATTTTTTAGGATCTTTTTAGGCATTTTTCAGTCAAATTATTTTTACGGGTTTTTTTAAAAGCATTTTCTCTTTTTTCTGTAACAGACCTTTTTATTATCATTCATAGCACCTTATATGTAAATTCCAGTAGTTTTTTTTGCAAACAGCGTTTCAATTTTAGCACTTTCAAACTTTTTTTTTCTTTTTACCGTTTGTTGGCTTGTCGACTTTTTCAGGAGACTGGTCAATGCTGTGTTCAGTGGCTCCTTGACTTTTTCCAACGTGTTCGGCGTGTTTTTTGCAGCGGTTCCAGCAGGTTTTCGGGTCAGTTCCCTGCACTCCGGGGACCCTGCAGTGAATGCTGAATTCACTGCAGGGTGGGGAAATTTGATTCCCCGAAGTGCGGGGAACGAGAGAACACCGCTCCCTGAATAACCCCCCCCCCCAAGTCTTCCAGTGACTCCTGTTACTGTACCTGTAAACCCTGTTCATTTTTGGATTACCTGGATACCTGATCTTGGATCTTTGCTCAACCACGATAAACATCTATGCTTCTGAATTTCCAGTAATGACCTTGGCTCGTATTCTGGTCTCTGCATCTGCCTAAGACCTGTACCTGTACCAGTATATTGTTGCCACAAGGGCACCTGGCGTGAGCTGAGGTGGGACCCATATACGAGGCTTGGGGCCCAAAAGGCAGTAGTGCTGCTGGCCGAATTACTGACAGACAGGAAGACATAACACTGCTGAGCAGGGAAAGCAGCAGGAAACAAACAGGAGTCCGCACAGATCAGAAGGCAAGGTTAAGGGGAAATGCCAAAAACGCACACATACACACCCAGCAGCACTTCAAAGAGACCCCTAATCCAAATACCGGTCCTTAGATGGCTGTATCTGTTCTAAGAGAAGGAGTTATATTTTGCTTCACCCAGCAGTTCTAAACAAAATAAGTAGAACGATGCCAAGTACAAAAAAGGGAAAATACTGAGAGACGTAGTCAGAGAGTAATAAGCCAGGCACGGTACACGGAAAACAGCACAGAAGGGAATAAACCAGAGTGTCGTCAAATAGGGAAGCGCAGCACAGGAGATCAGCGCAGCAAGAGTAAAACAGAAAAAGCACGGAGGAGAACAAACAAACTAAGATACAAGGGAACTATTCTGGAAGCCCAGGGTCATATGTGAGAAGTGAATGTCACATGCAGGTTATGATTGAAGTCAGATGGTTTAACTCCAAGATGGTTTAACTTAAAGCCCTTTGTATTTTCTTCACTTTATTGGAAAAGTAACTGCAAATAAAAGGTGGCTTTATAGATACAGGGGGCTTCTCAAGTGTACCTTGGTATGGGGGGACGGGAAAAACAGGATGCAATCACCCGGTACAGAACAGAATCTTCCCTCTCATGCCGCAGTGGAAGACTCTCAGGGTTATCCAAAGAGATTCGAAAAGTCACCGCACGTTCGGTGACTTTTCGTTCTCTTCAATTCGGTTCCTTTTGCCGATTGCATTTCGGTGACCCTGCGGTGTATTCAGCAAGCAGCACAGGGTCCCCGAATTGCAGGGAAAAGCTGCCGTAAACCCACCGAAAACTAACCGAATGCATGCTGAAAACAAGAAAAAACATCTGGATTAACCTTTGAAAAAGACGAACAGGAGCCGAACAGGAGCCGAACATGAGCCGAATCACGCAGAGCCGAAGCAGCTGTGACGTAGACGAGGCAGTGAATAAATTAGAAAAACCATTTGTATGAATCTGGGAAAATGAAACGCTGTTTGCAAAGAAACTACTGAGCGAAAATGTCTGAAATTTTCACAGGAGGTCCAGGGAATGATAATAAAGAGGGCTGTTACAAAATAAATAAGTAAACTGAAAAAAAAAAAAAAAAAAAAAATCGGACTTTTAATAAAAATAAAAAAAAATCAGAAAAATGCTTAAAGTATCCTAAAAAATCTATAAATAAAGAGACTCTTTACTGCAGAATTTTATAATGAATGGTTTATTAGATATTGAATTAAAATGGGAATATTTTTAACATTGAAGCCTATGGGATTCTCCTGAATAAATTTGCCGAATTAAACCACCGAATGGCAGGGCATTAGGGGAACCTTTCACTGCTGGTTTGTGTTCTCTGAATAGCCGAAGCAGTGCTTTTTCATGGGGATTTCACTGCCCTCGAACAGGGACCGAACAGTCACCGTATGTGCAGGCAATTCGACAGGATTTGGCGAATTGCCTGCTCTCTGGATAGCCGAATGGCCAGGAAAGGTAACCGAACACTGATTTTCAGCGTTCGGTTACCTTTCTCAAGCAATTCGAATCTCTTTGGATAACCCTGTCAGACTTCATCCCCCATTGTGTTTCTGGTCCATCCTTCATTGTGTCGGATTCAGTCCTTTCACTGCCAATTGCCATTGGGTCCATAGGCGTGCACAGCCTATATCATACACCATGTCACTTTAGAATGCTAAATAAAAAAAAAAAAAAAAAAAGGTAAAAAAGATAAAATTTCTATTTTGATAGTTTTTCCACATTTTATCTTCCGAATCTTTGTGGTTATGTATTCTATAGATCAGTGGTCCCCAATCCCGGTCCTCAGGGCCCACTAACAGGCCAGATTTTGCAGATCACCTTGGGGAAATGCAGACTGAATCCTGCAATTACTGAGCAGCAATTCGTATCACCTGTGCTGTGCTTCAGATATCTGGAAAACCTGACCTGTTAGTGGGCCCAGAGGACCAGGGTTGGGGACCACTGCTATAGATTATTCTTGTTAATAAAATTAAAAATGGAGTACCGGTTACTGTACTGTAAGAAACTGGGCTTCTTTTGTTTGTTTAAAACACACACTACATGGTCATGTTTGGTATCATTAGAAAGGCCAGACTCTGACCTTTCCAATGACACCTGTCTTGCTCTTGTGAGGTGTAGAGAATAAAGATACAGGGGTCCATAGGCCCCCCAGCGGTGCATCGGCTTGCTTTTTAGATTAAACAATACGTAATAACACAGTGCACAATCAATTCTACATTGCATCCTCCTCACACAAGCATGAAATTGAAGGATGCACTTAGTATGTTGTCCACAGCAAAGACAGTAAATAGAGAAAAGGGTATAAAGTATGTGTAGAATGCCCCTTTAACCTCTTGCTGCCCCGCACCACTATCTATTCCTCTTCCTCTCAGGGACTCCCAAACCCAGAAGTGGTGAAAGCTTTTCTGTACAGTTAGGCAACTTGTGTAGTGTAAGAAAAACAAATTGCGCAGAGTTAAAGGACTTGCACACTTCACGTACGCAATTTCCGTGGCACTTGCGCAGAACGATGGAACAGAGCTGCTCACATGTGGAGATCTGGTCTATCAGCTGCCACTCTGAAACTGTTTGCTACAACGACTGGTCTCAGAGGGTGAGGTCAGCACGCTCTCTGTGTGCAAACGTCACTAGTGATCGATCTGGTGACCAGCAGCTGGGAATTTCAGAAAACCTGGCTGCTGGGAGGGGGTGGAGGAAACTCCTCTACTTCACCCATTGTTTCTGCCATAACAGGGCAGCGGGGGGGGGGGGGTCTTCTCACATTCTGACGTCCTCATATCCTTTAAATTATTATTTATTAAAGTTATATATTAAGACAATATATTAACTTTTGAAATACGCTAAAAATAAACATACAAAAATGCATTTAAATATATTAAAATGTGATTTAAAACAATATATATATAATAGCCAAAATAAATAGTATAAACATATATAAACATTGCTCCCTCTCCTGCTCATCTTTTTATTTTGCAGGAAGGGTGAGGGAATCCCTGGTGATCCAGTGGCACAGGGGGTGGGGTGGTCCAGTAATGCAGCTGGGCCCGTTCATTGGTTTTGAAGTCCCCTCACAATCCCGGGTCGTCTGAGTAGCCATGCGAGGGCAAAATGATCTGTGCTTCAAGCACAGACCGCAAACCACCACCCATGTTGGACTCAAACGCTGAGTCAGAGAACCGGCAATCTCTGACGGTTAATCTGAGGAATGGTGCTCTCTGATGACATGTCACCTGAGCTCTGGTGCTGCTCTCAGCGAGTGCTGGAGTCCAGTGTTGACCGTGCTTGAAGCACAGATCGCTTTTCATTCACATGGCCACTCCGACCACCAGGGATTGTAGAGAATTCAAAACAGATGAAGAGACCCAAAAGTCTGTATATGGGATATGACCAGCCAGGCCAGGGAGTGTGCCGCAGGCCATTATTAGGGTGTGCTATAGGCAGACGTGGCATTCCCCATGCGTACACCTGTGATTGCGTCTTTACCACATTCCCTTCACTCTCGTTTTGTCTCTGCCGCATCAGACTCACCACTGTTGCTTCTCTGTCCCATCTTTCTCATTGCGGTTGTGCCGTTCCTGTATTTCAGTCTCTTGCTTGAAGTCGTGGCTGACTTGCTCCACGCCCATGTGGACCCCTATTCTCACCCTATCAGTTACATGGAACAGCTGAGGAACAAAAAATATCTCCCTGTAAGCCTGGGGTCAGATGAAATCAGTGTTAACATCCGTGTAGCCGCACTTTAGTAAGTCCGTGGTAGCAGATAATCAAAACCAATGAAGGCCCACACACACGAAGTACGTCCGCACGGAAGTGGCAAACGGATGCAGGTTAGGCAAGAACATTGAACCGCTAGGACGGACGTGTGGAGTGCACCATCCGCAAAGCTTTGTGTATGAGTGATGGAACGTGGTCAGACGGACTGCATTTATACGTCCAGCATTTTTGACGGACAGAATGTTTCTTCATTTCTTAATTTATTTTCCCTCCTACATCCATCAAAAATAACGTCAGTCACAAAAACGAACTGTGTGGCCACTACTGCGTCTTCCATCAAAAAGTGTGTCTGTACTGCACGGGCGCACAGTCCGTAGAAAACACGCTCGTCTGACCCTAGCCTGAATGGTTGGGTTCCAACCTAGCTGTTGTCAGAGCTCAGGTCAGCATATTTGTAAGATAGCAGCATTTATTGGCTCCTGGAGTTCACTCCATGCTGCTTGCAGACAGAGGAAGCATCAGATTGTGCCACTCTCTCCATCATGGGATACAAACAAGACACACTAGAATTAAAATAAAACTTATAGTATGAATATGGAATGGATACAAATATATCTTCACTCCAAACCCTGGGAGGTAGGAGTATGGGAGTGTGAGGGTGTAGCATGCACGCCCCTACCACATCAGCATCCTTTCATTCCGTGGGTTTGCGGCTGTTCTTTAAAAGGCCACTCTGTAAATAATAGAGTTTGCCCTTGAATAATTGGGTAGATGCTGCTGACAGCCTCTGCCTAGTTTGGTTTAGGTTATCTTGCATGATGTGGGAATCACAAATTGTGCAATGCTTTAATTGATTTAAAAAGCTAATGTGATCAGATGAGTAGTGTGTCCCTAAAGGGCAGGGCAGCGTAACCTACCTGCCGTTGCCTGCCCTCATGGAGGCTCAACCTAAAGCCTGAGTTTACTTAATGAAGGCTGACTGCAGCTAATTCCGTGGTTATGCTGTTTTTAATTGGTCTTTTTCCCGTATCCCCTATACCAAATTTGGCAAATTGGAATAGAAACCTAAAACATTAGCACAGGACCCATAGGTGCAAAACAGTACTTATAGTTACCATATAATGGGAAATTAACCCCATTGAAGCCTCTCTCCTGCAGTGCTGTGTGGATAGACAGCCCAGCACACCTCACGCTGCTTTTAAATCAGCAGAAGTGTGGCACTGAAAGGTTTTGGCACACAAATCCCTGTAAGAATGTAGCCATGGGGGCAAATTGCCCTTCTTTCAAGCCCTTTCCTGAACAATGGTTTAAAAAGATACATTAGCATTCCGTAACCAGTTGTAAACCGCAATATAAAAGCGCTAGGGCATTTTGATTGCACATCTTGGCTGTTATAAGGTACAGACCCACATTCAGTTTTAAAGCTAGTGTTGAAATGTATGTAAAGTGTTAAAAAGAAAGAACGTAGAAATACTGCGCTGATAGAATGTAACAATACTTCTTTTACAAGTAGATAGTGCAGATCAGTATGGAAAAAGCAAGACACTTTGTGATAATACATTTTGCAGGGCTCCACAGTTGCTAGGCAACATGCATTGCATGGTTTTAGTGCATGTTGATTTACGCCCTGTTGGGAACAACCTCGGCCACCAACTGTATATGATGAAAAATGTGTGTTTATAAATAATATTATAAATAGACAAGTTGTATTATTGTATATACCTAATGTATGTGTGTGTGTGTTATATACAATATCCATAAATACATATGGTATATGAATTTATACAAACATGGTATATATAAACTTGTTTTATCTATGTGTACTTAATCTATATTAGTCAAAAAGAAAGAACATATAGGCTCCTATTCCATCTCAGCTGGTTAGAAAAAGGCACAAGGACATACATATGACAGAATCTGTAATGCCTTTGAGGCAAATATCAGCTCTATAATGAGTCAACTAATTTAACAGCGAGCCCAGTTTTGTAATTATTCCAAGCTCTAAATGAACTCGACAGCAGCACACTCACCACAATCTAACGGATCACTACTGACAAAAGGAAACTAGATCTATTCGCTCTCCATGTCCTTCGATTTAATTCAGTAGAATCTGTCACGGTCCGAACCACCAGACCCTCTGGCGCCCTCTTTGGTTCTCCTTTTGCCCTGTTTTGCACGGATATGCCGGTTCTAGGACTTTTCCTCCATACGCTTCTTGAACTATAATTTGCATAATGGACATGGAACCACACCTGCTGTTCATCTCCCTAATTGATCCTGCATATGAGGAAGCTACACCCCTGATCCCACGCTTCCTCATTGAAGTTCCTAGCTTAGCTATTGCAGACCTGCCTTCCACAGAGCCTTGCCTGGAACCCCTCCTGCTCCTGCTCCAGATCCATAGACCTTCCTGTACACCCTCTACCGGTATCCTCCATTGCCCCCTGTACCCTCTGCTTTCCATGATTGATATACCCGTGTACCAGATCTCTGCTAATTCTTGACCACTCTATTGCCTATTCCTATTTTGTACCTGCGCCTGATTTATATGTTCTATATCCATTGTTTATTTTCCTGGTCTGTTGTCAGTTTATTTGTATTCACAAATAAACCCTGTTACCCTGTATCCTGCCTTCTGATATGTTTACTGCACCTTGGGCTCACACCCACATTTCTGCACATCTGCTAGGCCAGGCTCGTGACAGAATCAGAGGATCACAGCCTCCTCTTCTGGGCACCAATCATTACTAAATGGCTCCCACTATATTTTCTGGTCCTACACAAAGAACAGGGATCACATATCTACAGTAAGATGCAGTACAAGTCAACATGGGCTAGCAGGGAGGCCACAGATGTTGACCAATGAAGCCGTTAACAGCTCAACCTTAAAAGTCCCAATGGAAACAGGCCTAAAACTGGTGCTGACTTCAGCAACTTAAATTGCAAGGAGGGCAGATCAGGATGGAAATAGCTCAGATATGTGGAATAAGTAAAATTTGCCCTTGTGGCGCTTACGCAGTATCGCCTTCTCTATATGGAGGGAACAATACTGAAGAGGTTGGATTATAAGAAGCCTTAAGGAATTAGTATTATACTTGGCTTTAACAAGGACTCAAAGCATTAATTGTGAGTGCAACAATTATCCTTGAATTAAATAAAAAAATATATAACAGCCCCTCTCATTAATTATAATAGCTCCTGTCCTATTCCATTCGAGCTGTAAACTTCCCATGCAGCTAAGGCTAGGGTCAGACGAACGCATTTTTCACGTTGTCCGTGAAAAAGTGCGTTCGAACGAACGTACGTATTTTTTCCCGGAATACGCGATAGCGGTCATACGACGCGCCTTTTCGTCCGTGATTTTGTACGGATCGTCAATAAAACACTTTGTGTCTGGACGTTATGTTGGCCGGACATTAGCAGTGTCTGACGTCTCCTAATCACACACACACGCCGCTATGCGGCCGCAGTGCACTCTGTACGTCAGTAGTAGCGGTTTGACGTTCGAAAAAATGCGTTCGTTGGCCACTTGCGTTGCACGGACGAACATTCGTGCGGCCGTTCGTCGTATGTTCCCCGGCATTGGACGTCATTTGCTGCTAGCACGGCCGTGATTTCGTGCGGCTAAACGCACGTGAAAAATGCGTTCGTCTGACCCTAGCCTTAGGCTGGTGTCAGATGAGCGCACGGACTGCGCACAGTAACGGACGTACTTTTTAACTGATGAGATTGTGGTTACATTGTATCAGTTAATTTTGACTGATGTTGAGAAAAAGAAAAAATGGATGCAGTTGTTTCTCTGCGTCTGTCTAGGTTTTTCACGTTGATGCCATTTTGGCGTCCGTTGCAACATGCATTGCGCACTCGTGAAAAAGTGTGCACGTGCTTCGTGCGTTGTTCTCTATTGACTCCTTTGAATTGCTACAATGGACAGCAAACAGTGCGGTCAGACGGACGCAAAGAGTGCGCTCGTCTGAAGCGGGCCTTAGGTGTTACCCAATTGTATTTTAAAGCTTCCTATGCTTTATATAGGAAATGCTAATGTGGAGGCTATCAGAATGAGAAATTCCAATGTTGCACATTATCCTGGTCTTGAGCTGATATTTTAATTATGTGTGTGTCAGGTATCCGACCTAGAGGCCACTCACCTCCACGCCACGACGGCGTACAGCAGCGCCATGGACGTGTGGGTCGCGGCACCATACAATGCTGCACTCCCTTCAGCGAAGGGGGCTTCTCCCCTCGGGACCCGCGGGAAGTGCAGGGCATCTACAGCCTGACACACGGAGCCGAACACCAGCATACTCCCTCTGTCTACCATGCTTCCTGCATCTCTAAGGGCGAGCACGCCGCACCACACCCCCTTTTACCTCCTGTCTCTTCCTGGCACTCAGTGATGACATCATCGGTCAGCTCAATGGGAGTAGGGGTGGAGCCATATCCCAACACTATTTAAACCCAGCTCTCACTAAGCACAAACGCTCTGGTATAGAGTTCCCTACCCCTTGCTAACATATACCTTACTCCAATACCTTCTGATAGAATCCACGTGTACCGAACCTTTTTGCCTGTCTCCTCGTTTATGCACCGAAGCTGCCTGCCCTCAGACTATATTGCCGCTCCAGACTATCTACCTACATCTAACCAATCGGTTCCTGCATCCTGAGGTCTCCACCCTTCCTGAAGACATTCCTGACAATATACCAGAGCCAGAAATGGACCTCGCAGGACTGGCCGATGCCATCAATGCCGTGTCAAGGCAAGTCTCAGTACTGACTCAGTCAGTCCAGGATATACAAGCCAATCAAAACCAAGGCCTACCTGATCCACCACTAGAGGGTGCTCATTTGCCGGAACCTAGACTTCCTATGCCTGATAAATTCTCTGGCAGAAGAGAGAGCTTCCGTACTTTTGTCACATCTTGTGAACTAATGTTCGCCATTCAACCACATACGTACTATTCAGATTATGTAAAGGTACATACGGTCATAGCCCTACTAACAGGCGAGGCCCAATTATGGGCCCATAACCTTGTACGGTCCAGACATCAAGCCTTGGCGACCTGGCCCACGTTCCTGACCCTCATGGAAGAAATGTATGACGACCCATTCCGCGAAAATACCGCCCAAACTGCCCTTAGATCCCTACGACAGGGGAGAAGGGCCGCGGAGGAATACGTCACAGAATTCCGTAGGTGGGCATCGGAGACGACCTGGAATGATTCAGCATTGGTAGACCAATTCCGTTTTGGTCTCAACGATACCCTAAAGGATGAATTCGCCAGAATTGGTCTCCCTTCCACTCTGGATCAATTAATCCATCAATCCATCCAAATAGATAGAAGAGCCAGAGAGAGGCAAAGAGAAAGAGCTTCACACCAAAGTGAAATGCCGAGAGTGGCCATGCGTCCTCTACGCACACTCCCCCGATACCGACTCAATTGGCTCTCCCAGCACCACCAGAAGAACCCATGCAATTGGGGGCCAGCAGAAGACTGCATCCTGAAGAGCTCCAACGCCGTCGCGAAAACCTTCTCTGCCTATACTGTGGAAGACCGGGACATCAATGTCGCGCCTGTCCCATAAGACCGGTCGGCGGAAGAGGTAAACATGCATCTCACTGTATATACAAACTGACTCCTGATCCCTTCCATACACCTATATCTCACCTCTCCCTCTCTGTTTGTCTACAGTGGGGAGAGAAGACAGTGGAGCTACTGGCCATGGTGGACTCCGGGGCGAGTAATTGCTTTATGGACTTCCAAGTCGCAATAAATCATGGTGTTCCCCTTATTGAAAAAATAAATCCTATAAGCATACATGTAGTTGATGGCTCTTTCTTAAAATCCGGTCCAGTCACACAAGAGACCGCCGTATTGTCCATGTCGGTGGGCACATTACACATTGAACAGATACAATTCGATCTGGTACCTACCCCAATGTTCCCCCTTATCCTGGGGTTACCATGGCTTCGCCTTCATAATCCCACCATCGATTGGGAGACCGGAAAATTTATATTCTCGTCTACAACTTGTCGTAAGACCTGTCTACAACCCTCTACAGGAGTGTTGTTCTCCATCCTTGACAAAAACATGATACCCATGAACAACACCTCTCTACCGGCAGTATACCAACAATATGCCGATGTATTCAACGAGAAAGAAGCAGAAAAGCTACCGCCACATAGGCCTTATGATTGCCCCATCGAATTGCTAACCGGAGCGCCCATCCCCTACGGACACATATATCCGCTATCTGAACCAGAGTTACGAGTACTCCAGGAGTATATCCAAGAGAATCTCAAAAAAGGATTCATCCAACCATCCACCTCCCCAGCAGGAGCTGGAATCTTCTTTATAGAAAAAAAGGATGGAGGATTACGTCCTTGTGTGGACTACAGGGAACTTAATCGGGTCACAGTGAAAAACAGGTATCCTTTACCTCTCATCCCCGAACTCATGGAACGCATGCAAACCGCAACAATATTTACAAAGTTGGATTTGAAAGGGGCATACAATTTAATCAGAATTCGGAAGGACGACGAATGGAAAACGGCCTTTCGTACGAGATATGGCCATTATGAATATCGTGTGATGCCATATGGGTTGTGCAACGCTCCCGCTACTTTCCAGTGCTTCATAAACGACATATTCAAAGATCTATTAGACAAATATGTAGTCGTCTACCTGGACGATATCCTGGTATATTCCTCCTCATTAAAGGAACACCGCCTCCACGTACAAACAGTTCTCTCCCGCCTTCGTCAACATCACTTATACGCAAAATTGGAGAAATGTGTCTTCGAGTCTACATGTATAGAATTCCTGGGCCACATCCTCACTCCGGGCCATATAGGGATGGACAAAAAAAAGGTAGAAGCCGTCGCCAACTGGCCTGTACCCAAATCAGTTAAAGAAGTACAACGATTCCTTGGATTTGCGAATTATTATAGAAAATTCATAAGAGACTTTTCACAAACTGTCGCTCCATTAACTGACCTAACAAAACATCACAACATCTTTACATGGACCGCAGTTACGGAAAGAGCATTTCAGGAGATCAAGCATAAATTCTGTTCTGCCCCAATTCTCAGTATCCCAGACCCCAAGAAATCCTTTGTACTTGAAGTAGACGCATCTAACACAGCCACCGGGGCCATCTTATCCCAAAGACAGGAGGAGGACGACCGACTACATCCCGTATCATTCCTCTCACGCAAACTACAAGCGGCCGAAAGGAATTATGACGTGGGTGAGAGGGAACTTCTAGCAATCAAACATGCCCTAGATGAATGGCGGCACTTACTGGAAGGAACCCTATATCCCATCACGATTTACACTGATCACAAAAACCTTGAATATTTACGCACAGCTAAAAGACTCAAACCTCGTCAGGCTCGATGGGCCCTTTTTTTTTGTCGATTTAATTTTCATGTAACCTACAGACCCGGAAAAAAGAATACGAAAGCAGACGCCCTTTCACGACTACACGAACCCCTACAATCTCTTGAAGACTCCTCTGGTACCATTCTACAAGACAAACATTTTCTAGCTGTAACCTCTACGCTCTTAGATCGCATACGTCTTCTTACTCCTTCCTCATTACCCAGATCCCCAGATGGCTATCACAGGCATCATAATCGCCTGTTTGTTCCAGAAAATCTACGCCTGGAGGTAATGAAGCAGGTTCACGACTCCCCACTGGCAGGACACCCTGGTATTCGAAAAACCAACAGACTCCTGTCACGTAACTATTGGTGGCCCTCTTGGTCCACAGATGTCAAAACATATGTATCTTCCTGTGATGTATGTCTACGAAACAAAAACAGCACCAGCAAACCAGTAGGGTTGCTCCACCCACTCCCAACTCCAGAGAGCCCCTGGTCCCAAGTGTCGGTCGATTTCGTGGTCGGGCTACCCCCATCAAGAGGATATGATACCATCATGGTCGTAGTAGATCGCCTCACCAAGATGGCACATTTCATCCCTAACAAGGGCCTCCCGTCAGCTGCTCAAACAGCCGATCTGTTCGTAAAGGAGGTGTTCCGCCTCCATGGCATACCCCAAAACATCTTATCGGATCGAGGATCCCAATTCATTTCACGTTTCTGGAAGGCCTTCTGCAGCGCTCTCAAGATAAAGGTCGACCTGTCCACAGCCTACCACCCACAGACAAACGGTCAAACAGAACGCACAAATCAGACCTTAGAGAAATATTTACGATGTTACCTTTCCCACCTACAGGATGACTGGATCGATATCCTGAGCCAAGCCGAATATGCTTACAATTCCCAGACGCATGACGCCACGCAAGAGACCCCGTTCTTCCTAAACTACGGTTATCATCCATCGGATCTTCCTGACCTTCCCTCCATGATCCCTTGTCAAGCGACGGAGATTCGTCTCAAAGAGTTACGTAATCGTTTACTACAAGCTAGACAAGTACTCCAACACACTCAAACCATGAACAAACACCATGCAGATGGACATCGATTACCCGCGCCCGTATACTCGGTGGGGCAAAAGGTTTGGCTGTCGACTAAATATCTCAACCTCCAGATTCCATCTAAGAAATGGGGTCCGCGATATGTGGGACCATTCCCTGTCGCCGCATTGGTGGGTCCTGCCGCTATTCGACTTACGTTAC
Source organism: Leptobrachium leishanense (assembly GCA_009667805.1). Classification (NCBI taxonomy): domain Eukaryota; kingdom Metazoa; phylum Chordata; class Amphibia; order Anura; family Megophryidae; genus Leptobrachium; species Leptobrachium leishanense. The sequence continues at coordinate 106,163,026 of CM019065.1, forward strand.
CCCCTACTTACCAATGTCACCCTGTATTCCACGTCTCACTTCTAAAACCATGTCCCCCGGATCCTTTTTCCAGACTTCGTCATCCTCCTCCTCCTCCTCCTCCTATCACGGTCAACGGAGACCTGGAATATGAGGTCCACCGTATTATAGCCTCCCGTCGACATCGGGGCCGCCTGGAGTATCTGGTCCATTGGAAAGGCTACAGTCCCGAGGAGAGGACATGGGAACCTGCATCTGGCATCCATGCCCCCAGATTACTTAAGGCATTTCACCTTCGTTATCCTCATCTACCCGGTCCGGGTCGCTCCCGGAGGGCGCTCCTTCCGGGGGGGGTACTGTCAGGTATCCGACCTAGAGGCCACTCACCTCCACGCCACGACGGCGTACAGCAGCGCCATGGACGTGTGGGTCGCGGCACCATACAATGCTGCACTCCCTTCAGCGAAGGGGGCTTCTCCCCTCGGGACCCGCGGGAAGTGCAGGGCATCTACAGCCTGACACACGGAGCCGAACACCAGCATACTCCCTCTGTCTACCATGCTTCCTGCATCTCTAAGGGCGAGCACGCCGCACCACACCCCCTTTTACCTCCTGTCTCTTCCTGGCACTCAGTGATGACATCATCGGTCAGCTCAATGGGAGTAGGGGTGGAGCCATATCCCAACACTATTTAAACCCAGCTCTCACTAAGCACAAACGCTCTGGTATAGAGTTCCCTACCCCTTGCTAACATATACCTTACTCCAATACCTTCTGAAAGAATCCACGTGTACCGAACCTTTTTGCCTGTCTCCTCGTTTATGCACCGAAGCTGCCTGCCCTCAGACTATATTGCCGCTCCAGACTATCTACCTACATCTAACCAATCGGTTCCTGCATCCTGAGGTCTCCACCCTTCCTGAAGACATTCCTGACAGTGTGATAGATATCTATCTCTGTCTACAAGGGTTGTGGTGAAGGACTGAAAGGGAGATAAAAAGCCTCCACACTATAAGAAGTGTGTTTATTATTGCAGAAGCCACTTGCACATCACAGCAATTCGATGAATTGCATCCCAGAGCTCCTGTGCCACATTCCCCATATGCAGCAAGGAACTCTCACTTTTATGCATCCTGGATCTGTTATTACACAGAACCCTAAAATCAATGCTATGCCACACCGTGGCTTTGTAGCAGAGATAAGGTTTATGCAACTGGTCAAAGCCACTCCTAGGACAGCGCTGTTTCGGGTTTGTTGAACCCTCATCAGCTAGGAGGTAGGCATGACCAGTTGCAGTGGATGCTTGGACCGTAGGGTAAATTAGTGTCTGTGGGTTGTGGTGGAGGACTAAAAGTGAGATTAATTTACCCTACGGTCCAAGCATCCAATCCAACTGGTCATGCCTACCTCCTAGCTGATGAGAGTTCAACAAACCCGAAACAGCGCTGTCCTAGGAGTGGTTTTGACCAGTTGCATAAACCTTATCTCTGCTACAAAGTCACGATGTGGCATAGCATTGATTTTAGGGTTCTGTGTAATAACAGATACAGGATGCATAAAAGTGAGACAGAGGTCATTTGCATATCCTAAGTACCCAGAGTTCCTTGCTGCATATGGGGAATGTGGCACAGGAGCTCTGGGATGCAATTCATCGAATTGCTGTGATGTGCAAGTGGCTTATGCAATAATAAATATATATATATATATATATATATATTATATATATTATATATATTATATATATATATATATATATATAATATATATATATATATAATATATATATATATATACCAGCGGCGTAGCGTAGGTTGTCAGCGCCCGGGGCAAGGCAAGAATTGTGTGCCCCCCCCCAACCTGTGGACACGGTAACACACCATGATTCCCTTCCACCAGTAGAGTATTGACCCCCGTTACCCCACAAGCACATGTATTGTATATTAACAAAATACTGATATAATAAAAAAATGAAACACATTCCCCCCCCACGGTACACCACTGCTACCAGTCACCCTGTCCCAGTATACCCTAGCATAGTTCCACTCTCACACTATACCCAGTCACTCTCTCTCCAAGTACCCACCAGTTACTCTCTCACTACCCCCACTGGAGTTGCTGGTGGCCCGGGGGAGGAGCAGTCCAGGGGGCTTAGGCCGGGTACACAAAAGGTCTTTTTTCGTGCGCACTAGCGCGCGTTATGACGCACTTACCGGCTTCTGTCGCAGCCTTCTGATGCAGCGGACGGGGCCGGTCACATGCTCGCGCGTGCACAGCATGCGTCTAGAGATCCTCGCCGTCGATGCGCTAGGACGCGTGTCGGAGCTGCAAAGCGCGATCCTCCATAGGAGGATCGCACTTTGCAGCGCTGAGGGGGGCCGGCGGGTGTCGAGTGGACGCTGGAAGTGCGTTTTAACACGTGCTAGCGCGCAGAAAAAAAATACTCGTGTGCCCCGGCCTTAGTGGAGACCGGATTTTAAATGTGCTGCAGGGCAGGAGTCTCCCTCCCTCCCTCCTTCCTGTTCAGTGGCAGGGGGGGCTGGAACAGGGCTTCAAGGGGGGCTGACAAGCGTGGTACAGGGTGTTCCGTCGAATAATGCTGTGCTGCTTCACGTGACTCATGTCAGCATTAAAGAGGAGTCAGGAGAGGACCAGAATTTTCTATCCTGGTCCTCCCTTCTGGACACTGAGTGCTAAGTCACCCCCAGCGCCGCAAAACTGGCGGACACCTGGCTGATCCCTACTGGAAAATATTAGTGGTTCAAATTTCTTTTGAAATTTTGCGCCCGGGGCGACCGCCCCCGAAGCCCCCCCCCCCACACTACGCCACCGATATATATACACACACACACTTATAACCTGCGTTGGCAATATAGGGTCCTTTCCCTAAGAGATTAAAGCTTATTATGCTATTGTTGTGCTGGAAACATGTCACAAGGAAAGGTATAGTATACAGGAACCTTGCTTTTGTTTCAAGTATAATAATCAAATATATCAGACAGCAATGGACACACATGTGTTCTCTTTGGCACTCTACTAAATTTGACATTTTAGGGTCTCAAGTAAGCACCATGGTTTGCTGTTTATCTCAGGGATGTTCTCTACTTCTTTAGACTTGTTTATGGCACCGCAGGAATAAATAGATTGTAATACCATGCGCGTACCAGCGCACAATCGCGTTTGCGCTCACAATGTTAAGTATAGGATGCGCACACTAAATTGTGCTCACAAAGGGTTCGCGCAGGGTCACTCGCGTTAGACGTTAATGCGCATTTTGTGCGCGAACGTCGTAATACGACGTTCAGCGGAAAGGTTTTGCCCCTCGCGTTAATGCGTTTTTGCGCTTGTGCACAATTGTGCTTGAAGAATGTAATACGGCCCAATGTGTCCCTTATCTTATCCCTAAGAAATGATTGAGATTTATTTATTTATAAAGTATTTTACCAGGAAGGATACATTGGGATTTCTCTCGTTTTTGAGTATGTTCTGGGAGATGAACTGGAGTTAGAAGCAGTACATAGTCACACATTTACCTGAATCCTGTGTTGCTTCCATGTAATAAATTACCACTTAGGCCGGCGTCAGACGAACGCAGTGATCACGTCCGTGTCAGTGCACAGTTTAACGTCCGTCGTAGCATAGAATCATGATCAAGAGACCCACACACGAAGTGCGTCCGCACCGAACTGCACACTCACATTGCATGTGGCAAACGGACACAAGTTAGGCAAGAATGTAAAACCGCAACCACGGATGCACAGAGTGCGCCACGTCCGCATAGCGTTCTGTGTGAGTGATGGGGAGATGTCAGACGCAGCGCATTTGCGACGTTCAGCACCTTGACGCACACAATGGCTTTTCATATCCTTTCCAAATTTTTATCATTTTTCATATTCTTTTTATTTCCCATAGTTCCCCTTTTTTTTCTACGTCAAGAAAAACGTATCGTGTGGCGTCTACAGTATCTTCCGTCAGTACATCTGTCCTTTATGCACGCACGCAGAGTGCGCTCAGTCTGCGTTCGTCTGACTCTAGCCTTAGGCTGCGGTCGCACGAGCGCACTTTTCTCGTCCGTCTGACCGCACTGTTTGCTGTCTGTCGTAGCTTTTAAAAGGAGTCAATAGAAAACAACACACGAAGCACATGCAATTTTTTTCACGCACGGGTAACGCATATTACAACGGACGCCAAAATGGCATTGATGCAAAAAAGATACAACGGATTTAGAGAAACCCCTGCATACAGCTTTATTTTTTCTTTTTCTCAAAGTCAGTCATAACTAACTGATGCTGTACAGCCTTTTTATTCTCAACGTCAGTTAAAACTGATACAATGTAAGCACAATCTCATCCGTTATAAAGTGCATCCGTCTCAACAGACCCGCTGTGCGCAATCAGTGCGCTCGTGTGACCGCAGACTGAAACTCTCCACTGCATATTGGAAAGCCTGCTTGCACTAAATGATTCTCAGGAGTAAAATAAACTAGCCACACATGAAATTTAAGTTTATTGCGCAGTCCTTTCCAGAGACACAATTTTATAGTTTTAGTTAACTAGCTTCTATCATTCATTGTTACATTCTTCATAGTAAGTGTATTATAGTAATGTTTAGCAAAGTTCGATGTGTATTTTAGAATTTGCTTACATGTGTACAACTGTGCCTAAACATATACTGTAGTAGATATTTACATGTAGGCTTAAGCTACTGTGTGTAATGTATAGTTTAATTCAAGGGACTCTAAGCGCCATAGCCAGCAGCAGCTCTAAATTGTCGGCTCATTTGTGCTCGGCCCATTACTTTTGCTTTTTTACTTCCCAATTTTATAGAAGATTTGGAACACCAGAGAAGATGCCCAATATATATCCAAGGTTTCTGGAAATACATTAAAGAGCTGGTGGAACATCTTTCTCCATTTGTGGCAGCTACCGCTCACCTAGCGTGTCACCCCTCTCCTCTAAGGCTGCTGTCAGACGAGCGTAGTGTTCACGTCCGTGATTGCGCCTAAAAGTACGTCCGTGATAGCATGACAGGAAGCCCATCGGAGCCCGACACACGAAGTACGTCCACACTGAACTGCGGACGCACAACGGCCGCGGCTCACGGACGCAAGAACGTGCAACCGCTAGAACGGCCGCACAAAGTGCGCTGTGTCCGCAACGTCCGCATAGCTTTGTGTGTGAGTGATGGAACGTGGTCAGACGGACTGCATTTATACGTCCAGCATTTTTCACGGACAAAATGGTTTTGCTTTTTAATTTATTTTCCCTCCTACATCCGTCAAAATATACGTCAGTGAAAAAAAACGGACTGTCTGGCCACTACCGCGTCTTCCGTACTAACGTACGTCCGTGTGCACGGACGTACAGTCCGTAGAAATCACGCTCGTCTGACCCTAGCCTTAGATTGTGAGCTCTCGAGCAGGGTCCTCTCTCCTACTGTTCTGTATGTGTAACGTGCATGTCTATTTGTTATTCTGTCTCTCCCATTGTACAGCGCTACAGAAACTACTGGCGCTTTATAAATACTTGTAACTGCAACTACTGTTAAAGGGCCACTACCACCAAAAAATGAAATATTAGCTACATAAAATAAACAAAATAAGGACATCTTACATGTACTTTGTTTTTCTCTTGTTTTGTTAACAAAGTATTTACTCCGTTTTACTGAGTTTATTCATTTTTTGATATTTTTTTTTGTAAACTGCTCCCCCGGCCACAGTGGGCTATATTACATTCCTAACGCTAATGTTAGCGCTCACCTGTGTAAGCGTTAAGGTTAGCCTTGGTTGCCCTAGCGCAGGCGCACCATATTACAATCCGAGCGCTAACGGGTTAAAAAACCCCATTAATGATTCAGATCTTGCGCTTTTCAGCGCAAGGTTACTGTACATATGCTTAACATGGGGAGCGCAAAGTGTTAATTAGCGTTAGGATTACAAAGTCCTAACACTGATTAACTCAAAAGTTAACCAAAGCTAGGACCTGGTGCTAACGGATTCCTCTGCAGAATCAGTCAGCACCAGCTGAAACCCCCCCCCCTCCCAAAAAAATAAATAAAGCACATACTCACCTCTCATCCCGCGGTGAGAACGGCGTCTCCATGCGCCTCTTCTTGCCACCAGGAGCAGGGAGAGACTGGGGGAAAATGTCCCTCAGTCTCCCTCTACGAATCACTACGCTGACCTGCTGGATCCTGCAGGTCATGTGACCAGCAGCAGAATCCTCAATGGAGTCCTATGGAGAAGCTGGTCATAGACGCCAGCAAGTCGTGTTTTATCGTCTTGCGTTGTTCAGTTCCACCCACCGCGGGGGCGGCATACTGTGTGCCATGGCATGAAAGGGTTAAATACTGTAGAAGATAAACCACAGCAGCTAAAGTAAAACTTTTGCAAAGATTTTGGTAAGCGTTGCATTATGGGAAAATTCCACAAAAGGGAAACAGGAGGTAAAAACCTAACTTCTAACTTTATTTTTCCTTTTTACATGCAATTACTTAAAACAAAGAAAAAAAAACAGCGGCATGTGTTTACTGGTGCACTACAAACAAACCCATTTTATTAATCTGGTTACAGCTTGTGGTAGTATCCCTTTAATAGTCCAGTCCCCACAATCTTGCCATGATTACTCTTCCCAAAGTGTGGGCCTGTGGAGACTGTGACACGATCCTTCACGGCCACTGTCTTCTAGGGGCAAAATAAACGAAGCCGAACATTCTGGTTTACCTTTAATTTTCCTTATTTTGTATGAGCAGGATCCCACATTGAGGCTAGGGTCAGACTAACGCATTTTTCACGTTGTCCGTGAAAATGTGCGTTCGAAGAATGGACGCATTTTTTCACGGAATACGCAATAGCGGTCATACGATGCGCAGTTTCATCCGTGATTTTGTACGGATCATCAATAAAACACTTCTTGCATCTGGACGTTATGTTGGCCGGACATTAGCAGCGTCTGATGTCTCCAATTCACGCACACACGCCGCTAGCGGACGCAGCGCACTCTGTACGTCAGTACTAGTGGTTTAACGTTCTCGAAAAAATGCGTTCATTTTCCACTTGCGTTGCGCAGCCGGACTTTTGTGCGACCGTACTTCGTATATTGGCCGTCATTGCCCGGCATCTGCTGCTAGCACGGCCGTGATTAAGTGCGCCAGAACGCGCGTTCGCACTGCCTCAGTCTGACCCTAGCCTAAAACAGGCGGATGGCAATAACATTCCACAGCAATACAGGGTATTCACCTTTCATCACATGGAAAACACCACACTGTTGCACAACAAAGTAAAATTTTTTCAGGCACAGATCCGCTCTGGTTTGGTTTCTCTGACAGTCTGCTGGAAACAGACTATGATCACTGCTTGTTTCCATTAGACACACACCCATCACTACTCTACACCTGGACTTGCCAGGTCTCCACAGAGACCAACATGGTGTTTCAAAAGGGATAGTTATCTCATTGCTGGCCTGTAGTATGTCCCATTGACCACTCAGGCCCCCTGTCACAACAGACATTTTTGAAATAAAGGCTGTGTTGCTGGTGGGGTTTGTCATTTCAAGGACAAGCATTTTCTGATAGACGCGAATAAGGAATCACTGCCTATTAAACCATTCATGACATTGATACAGTCTCAGGAGAGGATTTCATTACTGTAGGTCTCCTTTTTACTTTTTTTGGTCTTGATTGTTTTGTCACTTTTCCTATGGGAACAGCAAGATACATACCTGGGGTCATGTTATTTCCCTGCTGTAACTCTGTGACTGATGTACTCATGTGTATACACATTTATTACTCTGCTTCTCTTCTGAAATTTGTCACCAGGGTTTCAATTTCTCAAGGTTTGCATCTTATTAATTTAGCGTCCTAGTTTTCAAAGGTTTCTTTTTCATTGATGTTATGAGAGAGAAATAGAGAGATATATATATTGGGCATTACCTTTTATATACAGTGGGCACTATTACACTCTTCGCGCACAATTTTGCGCATGCGCAAAAAGGCATTAACGCCGAGGGGAAAAACCCTTCGCACTGAACGTCGTATTACGACGTTCGCACACAAAATGCACGTTAACGTCTACCGCGAGTGACCTTGCGTGACCGCAAGTTCGTGCGCGCATCCCTTACTTAACATTGTGTGCAAAATGCGTTTGTGCGCTGGTACGCAGATGGTATTACAAATCGATGCGCAAATTTTAACGTCTTTTAAAAGCTGGTGGCAATGGTAAATCTGAATGTCCTGGCCGAACCGAAATACACCAGAGTAAAAAAAAAAAAAAAAAATATACAGCACCGTATAGTTACACATTCTACGCATACCCAAACAATAAAATTGGAGACGTTGTGCGTTTTTTTTTTATTGTTGCAGCATATATACACAGATTGATTTTGACAAGCGCAAAAACTGAACGGGAGACAATTGTGGTTCTTAATTCTGATTGCCTACAGATTTCTGCGCGCAACGTTAATGTGCGCGCGTTTTTGCGCATATTTTTTACGCGTGATATTTTCGGACGGATGAAAAAATGTGCTCGGATTGTAATACCAGTGTTAATTAACACGCGTTAACGTTTATCGCTGCTCGCAAAAAAAAAAATTGCGCTGCGTGAGCTTTTTTCCGCAAGAAATGTAATAGAGCCCAGAATGTTTTACTCAGGCCTCTTTCAAAGGGCGCAGAGGATGCTGCCTTGGCATTTCTGGTCACCCTTTCTGGGGGATAGCAAACTGATTTGCATATGGTTCGGCCCCCCTCTGTAAAAGGCACATATCGTAAGGCAGGTCACTGCTGTTGCCTGAACACTCACAAACCTTGTGACGTTGCCCGTTCTCAGGGGTTTCACATACCTTTGCTGTCTTTCAAAGGGTGTCTGAACATGGAGGGGTGAGGAAATTAATCCAAAAAGTCTAGATCAGCGTTCAAAAACTAAAGTAAACAAAATTTATATTTCTATTAACAGTATGCCACACCTAAAAAAAATAACAAAATAATAAAATGAAAACTTGCCTTTGTACACAGGTATACAGATGTTCTTAGAATTACTTTTGTGGTATTTTCCTACTAAAATTGAATTATATGCCAAGTCTCATCCTCAGTACACATGCTTGAGGTATTTCATTTCCTTAAACAGCCTGAACAAATGAATAAAAGCTGCAGCAGGTTTATAATCACTTGCTTGATTGGTATCCATTCATCATCATGTGGAAGCTCGCAGCCCTGCCTGCATTGCTCATGTGTGAGCATTTCTATGTTCACATATATTTAGGAAACACCATCGTATCTGACATCATGTACAAGTACATTCCTTTATTCATTTATTTGCAAAGTATTTTACCAGGAAGGATACATTGAGAATTCTCTTGTTATCATGTCCTTGGGTTATTATATGGGATGGGATAAGAGTGTCTGGGCTGGACGCATAACTAAACCCACACAGAGTAGGAGACTAACAGTCCCATATTATGGCGCCTTGTAATGGCCAGGTAACAAAACTATGATGAGAATAGTCAAGGTAGAAGCCGAAGTCTATTGGGCCATATTACATAGTTGGTGCTAACTTAACCAGAGCTGTTGTAAACTGAAAACCTCCATAGGCTATAATGGCTCTGGTAAGGCTGGGGTCAGACGAGCGTGATTTCTACAGGCTGTACGTCCGTGCAGTACGGACATCGTCAGTACGGAAGACGCAGTAGTGGTCACACAGTCCGTTTTTTCACTGAAGTTATTTTTGACGGATGTACGAGGGAAAAATAAATTACAATGAAAAAACATTCTGTCCGTCAAAAATGCTGGACGTATAAATGCAGTCCGTCTGACCATGCTCCATCACTCACACACAAAGCTATGCAGACGTTGTGGACGTGGCGCACTCCGCACGTCCGTTCTAGCAGTATTACGTTCTTGCCTAACCTGCGTCCGTTTGCCGCGGCCGTTGTGCGTCCGCAGTTCAGTGCGGACGTACTTCATGTGTCAGGCTCCAATGGACTTTCTTTCATGCTATCACGGACGTACTTTTAGGCGCAATCACGGACGTGAACACTACGCTCGTCTGACACCAGCCTTAGGCTAGGGTCAGACGAATGCATTTTCGCGTTGTCTGTGAAAAAGTGCGTTCGAACGAATGGACGCATTTTTTCACGGAGTACGCGATAGCGGTCATACGATGCGCATTTGCGTTCGTGATTTTGTACGGATCATCAATAAAACACTTTTTGCATCTGGACGTTATGTTGGCCGGACATTAGCAGTGTCTGACATCTCCAATTCACGCACACACGCCGCTATGCGGCCGCAGCGCACTCTGTACGACCGTACTAGCGGTTTGACGTTCTCGACAAAATGCGTTCGTTTGCCACTTGCGTTGCGCGGCCGGACTATCGTGCGACCGTACTTCGTATATTGGCCGTCATTGCCCGTCATTTGCTGCTAGCACGGCCGTGATTTCGTGCGTCTAAACGCACGTTAAAACTGCTTTCGTCTGACCCTAGCCTAAGTTTACAACAGCTCTGGTTAAGTTAGCACCAACTATGTAATATGGCCCCTAGGATGGGGGAAATCACGTAGTTAAGGAGGATAGCCCTAGTTCAAGGAATGGAGCAAGCATTATGTTCATGAATAAGTTAAGGTCAATACAGAAAGTAACGGCAGAGAGATGTGCACTGAAGGGACTGGATTCTACGACAGGATAGTGAGCAAAGGAAGTCAGAAGCCTTATAAATAGTCAGGTGCATCATCAATGGCCAGATCAAATGAAGGGCTCCTCCTATCGCAATTAGGGATGAGCCGAACACTCCCCGAGTTCGGTTCGAAGCCGAACCCGAACTTTCCAAATGTTCGGATCCGAACCAGAACCCGAACTTGAACTCAATACAAGTCAATGGGGCTGAAAATTCAGTTTTTAGGCTAGGGTCAAACGAAAGCATTTTTACACGCGAACGTAAAAAAGTGCGTCCGAACGCATTGATGTATTTTTTCACGGAATAGGCGAAAACGGTCATACGATGCGCATGTTCGTGCGTGATGTTTTACGAATCCAAACCAGGAAACTTTTTGCGTCTGGACGTTATGTTGGCCGGACATGAGCAGGGTCTGACGTCTCCAAATCACACACACACACCGCTAGCGGGCGCAGCGCACTCTGTACGTCCGTACTAGAGGTTCTGCATTCTCGAAAAAATGCGTTCATTTTCCACTTGCGTTGCACGGCCGGACTTTCGCGCGACCGTACTTCGTATATTGGCCGTCATTGCCCGTCATTTGCTGCTAGTGCGGCCGTGATTAAGTGCGCCTAAACGCACATTAAAAATGCGCTGGTCTGACCCCAGCCTTAGAGTGCCCTCCAAGAGGGCATATATGCTAGATATTTGCCATAAAAAGTGTATGGGGGTCCGGGTAGTGCCCTGGGGGACAGGAAACAAGGACAAAAAGTTAAAAAAAGTTTTTAAAGGGACAGTGAGTTTTCCATGAAATAAGGGTTAAAAATAAAAATGAAAAATTCCTTCAAATATCGTGCCTAGGAGGTCCCCATAACCTGCCCGTGAAGTGGCGGATTTCTAGGATGTATAGAAATATGTAAAAACCAAAAAATGACATTTCAAATGACGGTAAATGCTTTTCCTTTACTCTATCCATAAACAACTGCTTGGGGCGGCAGTCTGTATGAAAAGAGGAGACATTTTCAGACACGCAGAAAAAGTTTAATGATTTTTTTGGTGGTGAAAAGCAGGAGAATGACTGGAGAATGGAAAATTCTAGACCAAATAGCCGATTTGTTAAGTGAGAAAAAAGGGAGAATTTTTCTGGTTTGGCTATTTTGACCTAGAATTTTCTCTTCAGTCATTCTCCTGAGTTTCCCCTTTAGTCATTCTCCTGCTCTTCACCGCTCTCTGAATAACCCTGTCAGGGTTATTCAGAGAGCGGTGAAGAGCAGGAGAATGACTGGAGAATGGAAAATTCTAGGTCAAAATAGCCAAACCAGAAAAATTCCGCCGGATTGTTGCGCCCCCTCCCGGTGCAGGCTGACATCTTGGATGTCAGCCCAGCACTCCGGGACCCCGGCGGAGCAATTAGATGTCATCGCGGCGGCGCGATGACATCTAATTCAGGCGCCCTCCCGCATGTGCGGAGGAAGCGCCTGAAAGGGAAGGGGGGGTTCTTCGGACCTCTCTCCCTCCCGATTGCCGGAGGGCAGAGGGTTAATCCAGGCACCGTTCGGAAGGGCACAGCCTGCCCTTCCAAACGGTGGCTGTGATTAACCCCTGGGAGCCGGATCACGAATCGGCGCTGAAAAGCGCCGGATCGTGATCTTCTCCTGGAGCTGGCCGACATCTTGGATGTCGGCCAAGCCTCCAGGAACTCCCCCTGAGGACTGGCGTCATCGTGCATAGCACGATGACGCCAGTCCTGGAGTTAACCCCTAGCTGCCACCAACGGTGGAGATAGGGGGTTCCAATGAACCACCTATCTCCCGATCCGTGGCAGCTAGGGGTTAATGTTTGATATCATTGGATCGGCCAGGACATGGCCTTTCCAAGGATACCAAACATGAGCTTGAAAAATGTTTTAAAAAAATAAAAATAAAAAAATAAAAATATTTTGAAAAAATATTTTGTTTGTTTAGTTTTGTTAATGCAGCAATATTGTTCCCATTTCAATTATAATGTGAACAATAATGCTGCACTAAAGATTTTTGTATGCAGTGCGTTTGTTAAAAAAAGCAAAATTTTCCCCAAAATAAATGTAACGAGACCCCATACAAAATATAACCACAAATGATCGCATGTTAAAATGTGAAAAAAAAACACTTTACACATAATAAATGTCACGGTGGCCCATGTCTGGGGAAATGTTGCACCTTCGCCCCATGTCCGGGGAAATGTTGCACCTTCACCCCATGTCTGGGGAAATGTTGCACCATCGCCCCATGTCTGGGGAAATGTTGCACCTTCCCCCCATGTCCAGGGAAATGTTGCACCTTCGCCCCATGTCTGGGGAAATGTTGCACCTTCGCCCCATGTCTGGGGAAATGTCGCACCTTCGCCCCATGTCTGGGGAAATGTTGCACCTTCGCCCCATGTCCGGGGAAATGTTGCGGCCGTCACAGCAGCTGATATCCAGAAAGCCTTATTCCAGGGTACTGTGTACTACAGGACAGGGAATGGTGCTGCCCGCGAATCAGATGCAACATGCAGGAAGGACAACCAATCGCAGCACTATCCTATAGCAGAGCAGGGCGTCTCCTCTGAGCACCAATAGGTAGTGCTGTGGCTCTATTTAAAGGGCTTCCTTTCTCTTAGCAAGTTGCCCTAGCGTGGTTCCTGTTACTCCTAGTGCCTTGTTGTTATTTCTTGATTCCTATTCTGACTGATTTCCTGGTTTATACGATCCCGGCTTGTCTCGACTTCCCTTTATTCTGGCGCCCTGATTTCTGGCATAGTATAACGGACCTCTATTTCCTTAACCCCTGCCTATGTGTGTTTTGTTGGTTTGCCCTGCTTAACCCGGCCATTATTAAGGACCGGCTAGCTAGAGCATTGTGGTTTACTTTATTCCGCAGGTTGTTTTTCTTAGCACTCCACCACTTTATTTGTGTTCGTCATTCTCAGTATTACTGACCATAACTCGGCCATTTCTAAGGACCGGTTGGTCAGGGTCTGTTGGCTTACAGTCTGCAAGCGGGGTTACCCGATCCCGACAATAAATTATTGAAAATTCAAATTTTATTGCATTTTTTGTTATAATATACAGACATGACATAACGTATACATATAATAATGACATATGAATCTGCCAAGTCTGCCGGAAAGAACGATATATAATATGTCTGGGTCATATATCAAAATATGGCTACAAAACGCGGTTAAACATGATGAGCGAAAGCAGTAAAAATGACCTCAGCATAGAGGTGTGAAAAGCCTCAGCAGCGAAAGGGTTAAATGCAGCATATTAGGATGTTTTAGGAGGGAAATTAATTCTCAAATCTCAATCAGAAGCAGACACCACCCCACCCCCTCAGAATAGTGTACAATGTATCAAATTGATTACCAGACTAAAAACACCTGGTGTTATGCCCGTTTGTGAACAGAGGTCATTTAGAGTTGATAATCTTTCCACGTACACAATAGTTTTTAATTCCATATCTAATAAACCGTTGCTTATAATATTCTGCAGTAAAGAGTCTCTTTATTTCTAGATTTTTTTTAGTATTTTTTTTTAAGCATTTTCTATACTTTTTTAAAATTTCCTTTTTTTTTCGAACTCGAACCGAACACACCCAAAAAGTTCAAAGTTCGCGAACTTTCGAACTGCCAAAGTTCGGGTCAAACTCCGAACCGTCCGAACCCAAACAGCTCATCCCTAATCGCAATATGAAACTGTTCCATAATGAGTGAGTGGGAACCTAGGAACTTGATGCAACACTTGTGTTTCAGTTTGATGTCTAGCATAGGCGTGCGCACGGGGTGTGCCGGGTGTGCCTAGGCACACCCTAATGCCGGCCCGCGGCACATTCTGGGTCCCGGCTGGCCGCATCCGATGGATAGCCGCCGGGACCCCTCGTCTCCGCGGGCCTGGCGGCAGCCTCCGCTTCCCTGGTGGTCCCTGTGGTTCGTGGGGTGCTGCACTGCGCTCTGTGCATGGCGCACAGACCGCACAGCACATCCCTCACTGACACGAGCGGCGGGCGATCTCTGATGACCTGTCACCTGACCGCCGGCGCTCTGACACAGACAGTAAGCGCCGGCGGTCAGGTGACAGGTCATCAGAGATCGCCGGCCGCTCGTGTCAGTGAGGGATGTGCTGTGCGGTCTGTGCGCCATGCACAGAGTGCAGTGCAGCACCCCACGAACCACAGGGACCACCAGGGAAGCGGAGGCTGCCAGGCCCGCGGAAATGAGGGGTCCCGGCGGCTATCCATCAGATGCGGCCAGCCGGGTTACCCCTCTTTGACCTCCCCCCCATCTGTGCCACTGGACACCAATGATACATATTCAACCCCCTCCCTGCAAGCAAAAAAAAAACAAAGGTAAGCAGGAGAGGGGGCAATTTTCATATATGAAAAATATTTTTTAATAGTGTATTTTAAATATTTAAACAGTTTTATGGCTGTGGATTCTGTGATACACATATACTGCTGAGTTTTATGGCTGTGGATTCTGTGATAGCAGTATTTGTGTATCACAGAATCCACAGCCATAAAACTCAGCAGTATATGTGTATCACAGAATCCATAGCCATAAAACTCAGCAGTATTTGTGTGAGTTTTATGGCTATGGATTCTGTGATACACATATACTGCTGAGTTTTATGGCTGTGGATTCTGTGATACACAAATACTGCTGAGTTTTATGGCTGTGGATTCTGTGATACACATACATACACTGCATACTGCTGAGTTTTATGGCTGTGGATTCTGTGATACACAAATACTGCTGAGTTTTATGCCTGTGGATTCTGTGATACACTGATACACACTGCATACTGCTGAGTTTTATGCCTGTGGATTCTGTGATACACATACACTGCATACTGCTGAGTTTTATTGCTGTGGATTCTCTGATACGCTCATTCACATTGCTTGGTTTTATTGCTGTGGATTCTGTGATACGCTCTTACACGCTGCACATTGCTGAGTTTTATTGCTGTGGAGCTCTGATACACTCATACACGCTGCACATTGCTGAGTTTTATTGCTGTGGAGCTCTGTTACACTCATACACGCTGTATATTACTGAAGGTGTTATTGCTGCGAATCTCTGATACGCTCATACACACTGTACATTACTGTGAGTTTTATTGTTGTGGTTTCTGGGATATGCTCATTCACACTGCACATTAATGTGGGCTTTATTGCTACATACCCCCAGGGTGTAGGGAGGAGGATATATAGTTATGTATGTGAACGTATGGCTGTGTGTATAAATGCATGTATCTGTCTTTAAACAGGCTGCTTTGCGTAAAATTCTGCACCTGTTCCTTGTCCGGTGTTGCCCCCTGTCTTGTACCATAAAGGATTGTATTGTGCACAGAAATCGCCACAATATCTGCTGCCTGCACTCCACAAAAAGAATTACAGCGAGCGTTTGGCAGCATCGTGAGGTACAGGTAGGAGACTGTATTGGTACAAGTCAGCAAGAGGTTAAATTATTATTATTATTATTATTATTCTTTATTTATAAAGCGCCAGCATATTCCGCAGCGCTGTACAATAAGCACAGTATAGACAGGGTTACATACATTGAACAACATTTGACAAACAGTACAGGAGGAGATGAGGGCCCTATTCCCGTAGGAACTCACAATCTGGGAGGGTTGGGGTTGGAAACAGGAGGAGAGGACTGTAAGGTGAGAGTGATTGATGGTTGCGTCAGTGAGTTGGGTGGTAGGCTTCCCTAAATAGGAATGTTTTCAGGGAGCGTTTGAAGGAAGAGAAGTTAGGGGAAAGTCTGACAGTACGAGGGAGAGCGTTCCAGAGAGTGGGGGCTGCGCGTGAGAAATCCTGCAGTCTATCATGGGAAGAGGTGATGCGGGGAGAAGCTAGGCGCAGGTCACTGTTTGACCTTAGGGAGCGGGCTGGGGTGTATTTGGTGATTAGTGAGGACAGGTAGTGGGGAGCTGAGTTAGTGAGGGTTTTGTAGGTAAGGATAAGGATTTTGAACTTAATTCTGCAGTGGATGGGGAGCCAGTGAAGGGACTCGCAGAGGGGAGCGGCAGAGACAGAGCGGCGGGTGAGGTGAATTAGCCTGGCGGAGGCGTTCAGGATGGATTGTAGGGGGGAGAGGTGGGACAGAGGGAGGCCAGATAAGAGATTATTGCAATAGTCGAGTCGGGAGATTACCAGGGCGTGTATGAGTTGTTTTGTGGCGACAGCGGTAAGAAATGGCCGAATTCTGTAAATATTACGCAGTTGATATCGGCAGGAGGAGGAAAGAGACTTGATGTGGGGGATGAAGGAAAGAGCAGAGTCAAGTGTAACTCCAAGACAGCGAACTTGGTTTGATGGGGAGATGGTGATACCCTCCACCGTGATCGAGAAGTCAGGAGGTGGGGCGGCATTAGAGGGAGGAATAAGTAGGAGCTCAGTCTTTGACATGTTGATCTTTAGGTGGTGGAGGCCATCCAGGAGGAGATGCCAGATAAACAGTCACTGACTTTGAAAGGACAGGGGGAGAGAGATCAGGGGTAGAGAGGTAGATCTGAGTGTCATCAGCGTAGAGGTGGTAATTAAAGCCAAAGCTGTTGATGATTTTTGCCCAGGGAGGAGGTGTAGATGGAAAAGAGCAGAGGACCAAGGACAGAGCCTTGAGGTACACCAACAGATAGAGGCAATGAGGAGGAGGAGTTACCAGCAAAGGACAACAGAAGGACCTGTTGGATAAATAGGAGTCAATCCAAGCAAGTGCAGTGTCACCGAGACCCAGAGAGTTGAGGGTCTGTAGAAGGAGGGGGTGGTCAACAGTGTCAAAAGCAGCCGAGAGGTCAAGCAGGATGAGAATAGAATAGTGGCCGTGTTTTTTAGCAGTTAGGAGGTCGTTGGTGACTTTGGTGAGGGCAGTTTCAGTTGAGTGTAGGGGACGGAAGCCAGATTGCAGGGGGTCAAGTAGTGAATTGGAGGACAGGAAGAGGGAGAGGCGGTTGAAGACTAGTTTTTCTAAGAGCTTAGAGGTAAAGGGAAGCAGGGATACAGGACGGTAGTTGGATGGAGAGTTGGGATCTAGGGATGGTTTCTTTAGTAAAGGGGTAACTAGCGCGTGTTTGAAGGCGGATGGAAAGGAGCCAGTGGAGAGAGATAGGTTGAAGATGTGTGTGAGAGCAGGGGTGAGGGAGGAGGAGAGGGGAGGAATTAGATGTGAGGGAATGGGGTCGAGCGGGCACGTGGTGAGATGTGAGGAGGACAATAAGGAATTGACTTCCTCCTCAGTGTTGGGAGGAAGCGGCAGAGGGTGGCAGATGGGACCTGTGGGAGTGGAGGTGGCAGATAACTATCTTGTGTTGGGATGTTGCTTCTGATAGTTAAAGTTTTACTGAGGAAGTAGTCTGCCAGCTCTTGAGCGCTGAAGGCAGCTGAGGGGGAGGTGCAGGTGGGTAGAGGAGGGTGTTGAAGGTGGACCAGAGCCGTTTAGGGTTGGAGGACAGCGTAGATATAAGAGATGAGAAGAAGGATTGTTTGGCCAAGTGGAGGGCAGAGGTGTATGACCGGAGAATAAACTTGAAGTGAACAAAATCAGCTTCAGAGCGGGATTTCCTCCAGGCACGCTCTGCGGTGCGGGAGCATCTTTGCAGGTAGCGAGTCTGGAGGGTGTGCCAGGGCTGAAGCTGGCGGCGTGGGGCCTTACAGAGTCGAAGAGGAGCAAGAGTGTCTAGAGCAGAGATAAGCGTAGTGTTGTAGTGATTAGTGGCAGCATCAGGGCAGGTAAAGGATGAGGTATGAGGGAGGTGGTGAAGTAGGTTGGAGAATTGATGGGGGTCCACAGCCTGTAGATTTCTGCGAGTGTGTGTGCGGGGTGGGGGAGCAGGGTGTTTAGGAAGTCCAGATAGGTTGAAAGAGAGAAGGTGGTGGTCAGAGATGGGGAAGGGCGACAGTTGAACTCAGAAATGGAGCAGAGGTTGGAAAGACAAGGTCAATAGCGTGACCATCGCGGTGGGTAGGGAGGAGGGAGGATTGTGTGAGTCCAAGGAGGACGTGAGTGAAAGAAGTTTGGAGGCAGCAGGGGCGGAAGGATCGTCAATGGAATGTTGAAGTCCCCGAGAACTAGGCATGGAAGATTAGAAGACAGAAAGTGAGAGAGCCAGGTAGCAAAGTGGTCAAAGAACTGGGAGGTTGGTCCCGGTGGGCGGTAGATGACTGCCACCCTGAGAGCCAGAGGAGAGAACAGGCGGATGCAGTGTGTCTCGAAGGAGGAGAAGGAGAGGGATGGGGGTGGAGGGAGATGCTGGTAGGTGCAGGTGGGAGAGAGCAGGATTCCGACCCCGCCACCATTTCTCTCACCCGGTCTGGGGGTATGACTCAAGTGTAGACCGCCATGTGAGAGAGCAGCAGTGGAGGCCGTGTCAGAGGGAGTTAACCAGGTTTCAGTTAAAGCTAGGAGGTTGAAGGAGTTTGAAAGGAGAGGTCATGGATTGCTGTGAGTTTGTTGCACACAGAGCGAGCGTTCCAGAGGGCGCAGGAGAAAGAGGACAGGCGCTGAGGGATTATGGGATGAGGTTGCTGGGCTTGCAGGGAGGTGATTTATGTGCGATGGAGATAGGATGAGAGGGAAGTATTGGATGTGTTGTGGGGCCAGGGTTAGGGGATATGTCACCTGAAGAGAGTAGCAGCAGGAGGGTGAGAAAGAGAAGGTGGGATGGGATTTGTGGGAGTGATTGGCAGCGCGAGAGTTAGAGGGAGACCATGTTCTGAGGAAACAAAGGAGCTCATGCGAGGCCATCATGTGGGACGAGAGGAGGGAGGGAGAGATGCAGATAGTGTAGGGGTCGGTGGTAGAGGGGCAGGAGTTCCATTTAAATGGGCCACTCTACTCAAATTTCACTCCTTTTTAACATTTAACCACTTTGCTGCTGACGACGTGCTGAGCGCATCCTCTGGTTTCATGTTTGTGTGTAGAGGATGTACTCGGCACGTCGTTGAAGTCTTTGTGAGATCCGTCAGGTCGATATAGTGATTCCCAGAGTGAGACTGAGGGACTTTTTCTCCCAGTCTCCCTCTGCTCCTGGCGGCCAGAAGAGGTGAATGGAGCAGTCGTTCTTTTTGCGGGATGAGAGGTGAGTATCTGATTTTGGGGGGGGGGGGGTTCAGCTGTTGCTGACTGATTCTGCAGAAGTGGAATCCATTAGCACCAGGTCCTGGTTGTGAGTAAATGTTCAGTAACCGGACGGTAATCAGCGCTAGTAGATTGTAATGCTAATGCTGATTAACACTTTCCACTCCCCATGTTAAGTATAGGGAGCTGAAAAGAGCAAGATTCCAAACGGTAACGGGTTTTCTAACAGATTAGCGTTTGGATTTTAATATGGTGCGCCCGCGCTAACTAACAATCTTTTGGATGAAAAAATGTGGTAAAATAAATTTACACGCTGCATGTGATCAAAATCCAAATTTAAATTTTTTGATCTAGCATTTTGAGGTGACATGATGTATACCGGGTCATTGGTCCTCTAGCTCATTTGGAACTATATCTCCTATGTTGCTCGGCCAATAATTAAGATAGATGAGACTCATTGGAAATGTAGTTTCAAAACGTCTGGGTATCGAAGGTTGCTTAACCCCTGAAGCATACACATAGTAATGGTGTGTGTGTGTCGTTGTATGTATGTATGTATGTATGTATGTGATATATATATGTGTGTGTTTTGAGCTTTTGGGTGCACACCCTAATGCAATAGGCTGCGCACGCCTATGATGTCTAGTATAGACATCACTGACGTAATGACATGAACCAAAGTGCCTGAAGATCGATGTGAGGTGCACATAGTGTCCTTGAATTGATGGTGGATGTTATGACACAGAGGGGTTAATGACGACAGGCTGACGCAAGGACATAATACTCTGTGGATCGGAAGTTAGGAGCAGATCCAGAATTCACACAATCTTCAGGAGATGTGACACACACAGCCACTTAGGGTTTGCAGAGGAGAATCGTGGCCTCTGGATGTGCGCGCGAGTGAGATATTCAAAGATAGAATTATGTATATTAAAAAAAGAGTAGTGAAGCAGCGTATCCTCCCATGACCATTTAAACCCAGTGTGTTTGCATCCTTTCTCAGAGATCTGAATTTCTTATATTACAGAGTAATTTTACTGCAAGAAGGGGAAAAGACAAATCCTATGAGCGGATTGACTCCTGGTCTGGAGGGCACACTTACACAGGTTACCCTTCCGCATCACTGCTATGAAGATGCAGACTGTGTTCAAAAATCAAAATCCCATTTAAAGTGGTTAGATTTCTGCATAAAAGGAGCTCGTATTGTGTATCCTTTTGTAATTAAAAGAAGAATGACATAGTATAGCGCCTGTAGGTATCACAAATGGATGGCTTTTGTTGACTTTTGTGTAGTTACATAATGACTAGGTGGGGGCTTGTTGTAGGTAGAGTTCATTTAGGCTAATATCAGACGAACGCAGTCTGAGTGCACTCTGCGTGCATGCACAACGGACAGACTTACTGACGGAAGATACTGTAGACACCACGCGGTCTGTTTTTGTTGACGGATGTAGAAAAAAGAGGGAATTATGGGAAACAAAATTAATATGAAAAATGTAAAAAATTTGAAAAGGATATGAAAAGTAATTTTGTGCGTCAAGGTGCTGGTCGTCGCAAATGCGCTGCGTCTGACATCTCCTCACTCACACAGAACGTTATGTGGACGTGGCGCACTCTGCGCGTCCATCTAGCGGTTTTATGTTCTTGCCTAATTTACGTCCATTTGCCACATGCGTTGTGCGTGCGCAGTTCGTTCGCACGTACTTCGTGTGTGGGTCTCTATTGCTCATGATTCTATGCTACGACGGACGTTAAACTTTACGGCAACACGGACGTGATCACTGCGTTTGTCCGACGCTGGCCTAAGGGATAAAACATTCAAGTCCTTTGGACTAACCACTCAATACTCAAATGCTAACCTAAACCATGTGAACCTGCATCGCTTTTAGGTTCTGCTCATCCTCCGTGCTAGAATAACGGTCCACATAAAAGGCTCTCAGGACATTAAAAACAATCCAGATATTAAACTTTTTTTTAAAGCGACAATTTTTATTGAGAATGTAGAAATAGGTTTGTTCGGAGTCACAAATGAATTGAAGACATACAATGCGAGCGCATGGACAGGTTGAGAAAACAAAAACAAAATATTCTCTTTACAGTAAGTCAGAAAAGCTTCACCAGACAGGGCACGGACTAGCTCAGGAATAGGATGGTTTAGAAAATGGATTTTTATGCTAGCTTTTGTTTTTCATTGCATTACAATGAAAAATTGTGTGTATATATTTTCGGTAGTAAAAGGGTTAACACATTTACAATGAACCAGCAATTCTGCTTATATATTGTCAATATGAGATCGTTAAAGGCTTAGAATAATGTATATTTGCACATACTGGAAATTACAGGAATACGTTGTATCGATGGAGTTTCAGTAATTCTTACCACATGAATCTTATCCCTGTTCAGTAGTGAGTGACCCCCGAGCTCTGCCTCCTTTATGTCTTTTTCCTGGCTATGGTCATGAAGCAATAACATTTGTGTTGCACTTTTTGTTATAGTGAGGGTGGGGCTCCTAATTCCCGCTTCCTCACAGTCATACAGGGTTACAGGATTGAGGTTTAAGTGAGAATTTTCTTATCCACAGATAAACATTAGTCCTGCTTTAAAAATGTATGGGATTTCTTGGGCTGAATTTATTTTTTATTTCCAAAACAGTTTTTGTGGAAGAAAGAAGATTCCAGTTTATGCAGCACCATGTCACGTGGCGTAGGTGATCAGTCCCACATGTCAATGGTTGCGAGGAAAGAAAAATAAGACATATTTCAAGTTGAGAAAAAGCACAAATGGCATAGGGAGGTGAAGGTATACTTTAACCCTTTCGCTGCTGAGGCATTTCCCGCCTCTGTGCTGAGGTCATTTTTACCGGTTTTGCTCATCATGTTTAAACGCGTTTTGAAGGCTTATTTTAGTATATGACCCAGACATATTATATATCGTTCTTTCCGGCAGACTGTGCAGATTCATAATATGTCATTATTATATGTATACGTCATGACCTGTCTGTATATTATAACAAAAAATGCAATAAAATATGAATTTTCAATAATTTACAACGTGTAAAGTGTTTTTTTTCACACTTTAACATGCGAGAAATTGCAGTTATATTTTGTATGGGGTGCGCTTGTTAAAAAAATTAGAGATGGGGTCTCGTTACATTTTTTTTGGGGAAAATTACGCGCTTTTTAACAAACGCACCGCATACAAAAATCGTTAGTGCAGCATCATTGTTCACATTATAATTGAAATGGGAACAATATTGCTGCATTAACAAACCAAAAAAAAGAAAAAAAAAATTGTTTATTTTTTTTTTATAATTTTTTTTAAAATATTTTTTTATTTTTATTTTATTTTAAAAAAAAAAATTAAATATTTTTTCATAGTCAAGTTTGGTATTGTTGGAACGGCCATGCTCTGGCCGATCCAACAATATCAAACATTAACCCCTAACTGCCACGGATCGGGAGATAGGGGGTTCCAGTGAACCCCCTATCTCCACCATTGGTGGCAGTTAGGGGTTAACTCCAGGACTGGCGTCATCGTGCTATGCACGATGACGCCAGGCCTCAGGGGGCATTCCCGGAAGCTTGGCCGACATCCAAGATGTCGGCCAGCTCCGGGAAAGGATCACGAACCGGCGCTTTTCGGCGCCGATTCGTGATCCAGCCCCCATGGGGTTAATTCCAGGTACCGTTAAGAAGGGCAGGCTGTGCCCTTCCAAACGGTGCCTGGATTAACCCCCGCAACCCCGGCGATCGGGAGGGAGAGAGGTCCGAAGGACCTCCCCCCTCCCTTTCAGGCGCCTCCTCCGCACATGCGGGGGGGCGCCTGAATTAGGTGTCATCGCGCCGCCGCGATGACACCTAATTAGGCCAGCGGCGGTTCCGGGTGCTGGGCTGATATCGAGGATGTCAGCCCGCACCGGGGGGGGCCAGCGATCGGCCGGAACCCGGCCGAACGCTGGCCCCAAAGGGAGGACACGCTCAGCGCGTCCACCGCAAGGAACGTTACCTGCGGGTGGACGCGCTCAGCGTGTCCTCCGCAGCGAAAGGGTTAAAAAGGCACGGAAATTAAATGAGAATGTGTAACACTACAGCATAAATGTTTTCTCTGTAGTCCGAGCTACTATAACTTCATAGCACTTTCAGCATCAGCAGGCAGTGGCGTAGCGTGGGTTGTCAGCGCCCGGGGCCAGCCAAGAATTGTGCGCCCCCCCCAACCTGTGGACACGATATCGATATTGCCGCAGCTCTCGCATGGATATTGCCCCAGCTCACACATGAATATTGCCCCAGCTCACACATGAATATTGCCCCAGCTCACACATGAACATTGCCCCAGCCAGCTCACACATGGATATTGCCCCAGCTCACACATGGATATTGCCCCAGCTCACACATGGATATTGCCCCAGCTCTCACATGGATATTGCCCCAGCTCACACATGGATATGCCCCAGCTCACACATGGATATTGCCCCAGCTCACACATGGATATGCCCCAGCTTACACATGGATATGCCCCAGCTCACACATGGATATGCCCAAGCTCACACATGGATATGCCCCAGCTCACACATGGATATGCCCTAGCTCATGGATACTGCCCTAGCTCATGGATTTGCCCCACCTCATGGATATGCCCCACCTCATGGATATGCCCCAGCTCATGGATTTGCCCCCAGCTCATGGATTTGCCCCCAGCTCACACATGGATTTGCCCCAGCTCATGGATTTGCCCCAGCTCACACATGGATTTGCCCCAGCTCATGGATTTGCCCCCAGCTCATGGATTTGCCCCAGTTCTCACATGGATTTGCCCCAGCTCATGGATTTGCCCCAGCTCTCACCTGTATATTGCCCCAGCGGCAGCCAGCTCTCACATGGATACTTGCCCCAGCTCCGGATTCAGCAGGGGTTGAGGGGGCCCAGATGCCGGGCAGCGGGAGTGCCTGCCCGGTCCTGAACAGCGTGTGAGTCCGTCCGTGTTGAAGGGGAGGCGGCTGCATGCGTGCGCAGGTCACGCGGTCCGGCCAGTCAGGTGGTACAGAGACTCAGTACCACCTGATTAGCCGGACCACGTGACCGGCTGCGCCTGCACGCAGCCACCTCCCCTTCAACACGGATGGACTCACTGTTCAGGACCGGGCAGGCACTCCTGCTGCCCGGCATCTGGGCCCCCTCAACCCCTGCTGGATCCGGAGCTGGGGCAAGTATCCATGTGAGAGCTGGCTGCCGCTGGGGCAATATCCAGGTGAGAGCTGGGGCAAATCCATGAGCTGGGGCAAAGGTCAGTCCGGGCCTCAAGTTTTAGGGGCGCAAATTTCTTTTGAAATTATGCGCCCCTAACAAAACTGCGCCCGGGGCCACGGCCCCCCCCCCCCACGCTACGCCACTGTCAGCAGGAGGGTAGGGTTCAACAGGTTCAGAAGATTGTCATTACATTGGGAGGATTCTACCATTGAGGCTAATGTCAGACGAACGCATTCTGAACACACTGTGCGTTCGTGCACAACTGACGTACTTTCTGACTGATGATACTGTAAACACCGCACGGTCCGGTTTTTTAAAAAACAGAAGAATAAAATATTTAGGGTACATCTAGCTTGTGGGATATTACCCTATATATTTTATTCTTTTGCTTTTAGATATATCCCTTTTTTTGAGGTCCGGTTTTTTTGACTGATGTAGGGCTCTATTACATTCGTTACGCAAACGTTAACGCGTGCGCAAAAATGCATTAACGCGAGGGGCAAAACCTTTTGCGCTGAACGTCGTATTACAATGTCTGTGCAAAAAATGTGCGTTAACATCTACCGCAGGTGAACCTGCACGAATGCTGCGCGAGCGTACTGTACTGCACGCGTCCTATACTTAACATTGTGAGCGCAAATGCGTTTGTGCGCTGGTACGCGGATGGTATTACAATCTATGCACAAAATTTAACGCTCAGTGTTTGCGCGCATAATTTTAACGTCTTTGAAAAGCTGGTGGTAACAGCAAATCTGAACATCCTGGCCGAACCCAAATACACCAGCCCAAAAAAAACGTCAAACCGCTAGGACGGACGCACAGAGTGCACCACGTCCGCGTAGCTCTGTGTGTGTGTGTGTGATGGAACGTAGTCAGACGAACTGCATTTTTGACGTCCAGCATTGTTGACGGACAAAATGTTTTTTCATATCATGTATCAATTTTTTTCATTTTACATATTAATTTTATTTCCCATCTACGCAAAAACATTCTTCATGCAAAAACGCACGCAGAACACGTGAAATTGTGCGCCCAGCGTTAAACGTTAACGCGCGTAAAACAACGCTGGTATTACAATCCTCGTGCATTTTTTCATCCGTCAAAAAATAACGCACGTAAAATGGATGCGCATATGCCCCTCATCTATAAGTGTCACCAAAGGCCTGGTCAACCTAGGTGAGAATACAACACTGTGTATAGCGTAGCAAAGTAATAGTATAGGATGTTGGGTAAACCCACCCCCTCCCAAAATATTTAGGTTGAATAAATGTTTAAAGAGCGCTATACTGGATTTGCCATGCAACCTGATGAACACTAATGTGCCATGGGTTAGTTCCTTCAGATCATAGCAATGTATCAGGGTGGGTATTTGGAAGGAGAAAACCACAGAAAAAGGATCGACGATTTTAATGTATAATTAATATAGTTTTCAGTGCAAAACATCTACAAACGGGTTTTGTAATGAAAGGGCTAGTTACATGAAATTAAAATGTTATCACTTAAGAAAATTAATTAGAAACAAAAGCTATGCACTGATCATTCCACGTGATCTATTTTATTACCATCATGCCATGTAATTAGGTTAAATCTTCCATAATGTGTCATTTGTCTGGAAAAATCATTCACTATTTGCATAAAGAACTGCCAGGCTCCGATAAATGTGCCTGATCCGAATCATCTGAGAAATATTCATATGTTAGGTGTGCTATTAATACCATTTAAAATCATGTGAATGTTCGTATTCAAAGAGCGGAAAATCTCTGACAGTGTCACAGCAAGTATTGTTGCCACAGTGACCTTGCCCACACATTGTTGGCACAATGCCAAGGCTGCCTCACACAGTAGTTACCTGCCTTTTCTGGCAATATTGTTGCCCCTTATTCTCCACTGCTCCTACATAACCACTTCTGTTCAAATCCTAGGTACAAATAATATTCAAAATCATATTTTAATTATCCAGTGGGATAGTACGGAAGAAAAGATCATGCGTTCCCATGTTCATCTCCATTGTACTTTGGCAGTGCAGAAAATGCCTCCATCAGTTTTACATATTAATTAAGAGCATCTTAAGGCAAATGGAATTATAAACTAGTTAATATAATTAACATTACCTGCTCAAAGTACTAGAATTAACTTCAAGGTTCCAATTTCAAATTTACATCCATTTTTTAAGATTCCCCTTCCCCTGTAAAGATCGTAATCATTTTTATGACTTACAGCAACTTTTGCTGTTGGAGTAGGGATTTGTGAGCATCATTAAAATCACTTATTTATCACCAAGTTTTGATAGCTGGTAAATATTGTTTCCCAACTACTGGAAAGCAATCATTGTTCACCATCTTCTAATGAATTCTTATACATACAGGGTTATTCAGAGAAAGGTGAAAACCAGGAGAATTGGCAGGAGAAGAGAACATTCTAGACCAAATAGCCGATTTGGAAAGTAGAAACATAGAAGCATAGAAAAATGTCGGCAGATAAGAACCTTTCGGCCCATCTAGTCTGCCCAATTACATGGATACTTTACCTGGATTTATCTTTTGTTTAGGATAGCCTTATGCCTATCCCATGCCTGCTTAAATTCAATTACTGTTTTGGCCTCTACCACTTCAACTGGAAGACTGTTCCATGTATCCACCACCCTCTCAGTAAAATATTGCTTTCTGATGTTACTTTTAAACCTTTGCCCCTCTAATCTAAGACTATGTCCTCTTGTTTTGCTACTTTGTTTCCGCTTAAATATACTCCCTTCCTCTACCTTGTGGATTCCCTTTACGTATTTAAATGTTTCTATCATATCTCCTCTGTCTCGTCTTTTTTCCAAGCTGTACATGTTAAGATCATTAAGCCTTTCCTGGTAACTTTTCTCCTTCAAGCCATACACCATTTTAGTAGCCCTTCTCTGAACTCTCTCTAAGATGTCTATATCCTTCTGGAGATACGGTCTCCAGTACTGCACACAGTACTCCAAGTGAGGTCTCACCAGTGCTCTGTACAGTGGCATGAGCACTTCCCTTTTCCTACTGCTAATACCTCTCCCTACACAACCAAGCATTCTGCTAGCATTTCCTGCTGCTCTATTACATTGACTACTTACCTTTAGATCCTCTGAAATAATAACCCCTAAATCCCTTTCCTCAGATGTTGAGGTTAGGACTGTATCAAATATTCTATATTCAGCCCTTGGGTTTTTACGTCCCAGGTGCATTATCTTGCACTTATCCACGTTAAAACTCAATTGCCACAGCTCTGACTATTTTTTCAGTTTACCTAAATCATTTGTCATTTGGCTGATCCCTCCAGGAACGTCAACCCTGTTGCAAATCTTTGTGTCATCAGCAAAAAGACATACTTTTCCATTAATACCTTCTGCAATATCACTAATAAAAATATTAAATAGAATGGGTCCAAGTACTGACCCCTGAGGTACCCCACTGGTAACAAGACCTTGCGCCGAATAAACTCCATTTACCACAACCCTCTGTTGCCTGTCACTCAGCCACTGCCTAATCCATTCAACAATATTGGAATCCAAGCTCAAAGATTGCAATTCATTGATAAGCCTTCTATGTGGAACAGTATCAAAAGCCTTACTGAAATCTAAGCAATGTCTACTGCACCACCTATGTATTATTTTTGTTATCCAATCAAAAAAATCAATAAGATTAGTTTGGCATGATCTCCCTGAGGTAAACCCATGTTGTTTCTGATCCTGTAATCTATGTGTTTTTAGATGTTCAACAATCCTTTCCTTTAACATGGTTTCCATTAATTTCCCCACTACTGACGTAAGACTAACTGGCCTATAGTTCCCAGATTCCTCCCTACTACCCTTCTTGTGAATGGGCACAACATTTGCTAATTTCCAGTCTTCTGGGACGACTCCCGTTAGCAAGGATTGGTTAAATAAATCTGTTAACGGTTTTGCTATTACATCACTGAGCTCTTTTAATAATTTAGGGTGGATCCCATCAGCCCCATTGACTTATTTGTCTTTACTTTAGACAGCTGCTGTAGAACCTCCTCCTCTGTAAACTGATATGTAAATGTCTCTTTAGTGTTCTCTCCTAACTGAGGTCCCTTTCCTTCCTTTTCTTCTGCAAAGACTGAACAAAAATATTCATTGAGGCAGTCAGCGAGACTTTTATCCTCTTCTACATACCTTCCTTCCTTTGGTTTTAATCTAACTAATCCTTGTTTTACTTTTCTTTTCTCGTTTATGTATCTAAAAAATGTTTTGTCCCCCTTTTTTACTGACTGAGCTATTTTCTCTTCTGCGTGTGCTTTGGAAGCTCTTATAAATTGCTTTGCCTCTTTCTGCCTAATCTTATAGGTTTGCCTATCTTCTTCACTCTGAGTTGTTTTATAATTATTGAATGCTGTCTTTTTGTTCTTCACTATTTTGGCCACTTCTGCAGAGTACCACAGTGGTTTCGTCCCTTTTTTGTTTTTGCTAACAAGTCGAATGCAATTGCCTGTGGCCTTCAATAATGCTTACTTTAAATAATCCCATTTCTCCTGGACTCCCTTTAAACTCCTCCAGTCTGATAATGACTCCTTCACACAAAGTCTCATTTTAGAAAAATCTGTTTTTTTAAAGTCTAAAACTTTTGTTTTTGTGTGGTGCGGCTCCATCCCTGTTCTTATATTAAACCATACTGACTGGTGATCACTAGATCCCAAATTTTCACCTATTGTCGAGTGAGATAAATGCGAGAATTTTTCTGGTTTGGCTATTTTGACCTAGAATTTTCACTTCTCCAGTCATTCTCCTGAGTTTCATCTTTCTTTGAATAGTCCTGATAGTATACAAAGCATAGCATGCAAAATGTACAGTAACTTGTCGTTAGAGCTGAGTGATACCTGAAGTTACCACTTGACTTGGAATAGCATCTGAGCTGCATACGCCCTCATATGTGTATTATAGCGACAATATTTAAGTATACTTATCTCATCTCCTAATAGTCATAGCAAATGCATCCACTATGGATGCATGGCGTGTAAAAAAATTCACTTAGAAAGTTATAAAAAGGAAAAAAAAAAAAATCAATGAGGTGGTCACCTGGACCGCTTTGGTCCTGTATCTGTGGAAGTATCCTGATGTTAGTTAGATTTTACTCTCCTACCTTTATTGACATTAGAAAAAAAAGGTATCATCTGCGCTCGTTTCTATGTATTTCCATGTACAACAAAACACTATGAGGTTTTAGTTTGGTTCAATGGCCATTGCAACGTAAGCTCATTCGCCCCTTCAAGGCACCTCTTTGTAGAGTGAGTCCTAACCAATGTACCAAAAGCCGCTCTACTGAGCAGCTCCAAGCCCCTCCTGCTGCTTTTCAGCTAAGGAGAGGCAGAAAGATGGTGGGTTTTATTTATACACGCACCAAACACTTCCCATTTGGGGTTAAAAACAAAAACATGGAAAAAGGAACAGCAGCAAAACTCCTGGCTGTTGCAGCCGCTCCGGTGAGTATGGGTGCGATGCCATTTTTCCTGTATGTATGTATATTATGCTTGTAACACCAGTTCGTCATTTTGCTGCTGTTCCTTTTTCCATGTTTTTGTTTTTAACCCCAAATGGGAAGTGTTTGGTGCGTATATAAATAAAACCCACCATATCTCTGCCTCTCCTTAGCTGAAAAGCAGCAGGAGGGGCATGGAGCTGCTCAGTAGAGCGGCTTTTGGTACATTGGTTAGGTACTCACTCTACAAAGAGGTGCCTTGAAGGGGCGAGTGAGCTTACGTTTCAATGGCCATTGAAACAAACTAAAACCTCATAGTGTTTTGTTGTACATGGAAATACATAGAAATGAGCGCAGATGACACCTTTTTTCTCTTGTTATGTTTAATACATTAACTGGGCTGTTACTCCTGGCTGTTGCAGCCGCTCCGGGGAGTATGGGCGCGACGCCATTTTTTCTTTATTGATATTGCTTTGAATCTTGCCATTCATATATTGTATTTTTGGTCTCAATTTTTGTGGGCGGGGGGGGGCTAAATCCAACCTTTACAGTATAGTGACACAGATAGTTATTCAATAAACGCCAGTGTTCACTGAACTTGAAAAAGAAAATTGCCATTGATGATATGCCGACACCTATAGGCGTTTCACAAAAGCTAAATCGAAACCCCATTAGTAGAAGTACAACACCCTACTTCCTCACCATGTAGCCCACTTACTCCAGAGTCAAAGGGCTCTCGCTACAAAAGTCTATTGCCATTTGCCAAGGCTTGACCTCATGCACAACTATACACACACACTTAAATCCACCCACCTAAGGGTTCTCCACATGGATTTCATCACAATTAAAACATCACCTTAATTCATAATAAAAATTACCAATATAACCCCCACCAAATTGGATCAAAAAATTTATTAACAGTAAAATGTCTGGGAACTCACGAGGCACGAGAGAAACAAAGTCTAACAATTGATCTTCACTATACAGGGCATGCTAAATTATTAATGGTCTCAATTCTACCCCTGACAATGCTGCATCCTAATACTCACACACAATCAGTATTCCCAACGGGCAATCCAAATATTCCCAGTGAAGCTCCTGCTGCGGCTGTTTGGATTTTTATTTTATGAAACACTGGCATTTGTCAGCGTTACAACAATGGCGATTTTCTCTAGTGTTTGCAACTTTGCCAAACACTGCTTATTGAATAACCCCCATAGATGTTACTAAAACTAAGTGACCAAATTAAAAGACTTGGGCAATAAAGGACGTGAGCAGGGTGCCATAGCAGAGATTCAGACTCTGCCCACAATCGTCCCACAGCCTCCGTTCACATCTGGGCGTTTTACAGCATGCAGGAACGCGCTGTAAAACGTCTTATGCCCAAAGAAGGCCGGGAGCTTCTTTGGGGCATATTTGCAGCGCGTTCACTCTGCAGTCTATGGCCGTGAACGCGCTGCAATGTGCATTCGCGTGTTTTTTTTTTCATTTGCGCGATACGCGCATTAAAAACCGTGTGTATTGCGCGCGTAAAAAAACACGCAGGTGTGAACCCAGCCTGGTGAAGTCTGTTATAGTGTAACAGTCAAAGTACAACACATTTTATAAGCTCTTGTATTAGGAGAGATTCAAAAAGAATAAGCACAAACACCTGGCATGATAGGGCACACTAGTGTAACCCATTAATTATGCAGAAGAGCAATGTGACAGCAAATGTTTCAGGGCTTCCCCACTTTACCAATGTTACATGCCCTGCTAATTTACAGTGATGGCTAAACATATTAGAAATCCTAGACATTTGGGGCATTTCTAAATTTAAAAAATTACTTGTATTTATTGTGTAGATAGGATTAAGAAGGAAACTGTCAACATGACCCATTTTTAAAAATATGTTTATATTTTATATTTCAGTTACATGTATGTAGAGCGATATAATAGTATTTCAAGTGTATGAGATGTGTGGGTGAAATGAGAACACGTAGAATTACAAAGAAACAAACATAATGTATTGCAAATGCCTCAGCCGTTAATATCCATTCAATTAGAAAAATAGACTAGATTTTTCTAATTCATTAAAATAGTAATCCTTCTAGAAAAAAAAATCTTTATCCAGTCGCTTAATTAAAATTCAAATTTTTCCGGTCTCTTATACCAAGTGTTTCTTCTTCAATCATTCCATTTTCTTCTTTGTCTGCTGGTCCAGTTAAAACATTGGTTTTACAAGCACATTGAATAAAGGTGCTCAGTGATCTGCTTCCAATGAATCACAAGATCGCTATTCTCTGTTAATTGTCTTGCATCCCATACATTTGACAAGGTTGTTGAACCGTTTTTAAATTAATCCTTATGTCTTTGGTTTATGTGACAGAGAGCTCACTTGCTTTCCCTTACGCTCCAGTAGACCTTTAATGCTGCTTAGTCAACTGTAAATGTCTTTGCATAATTTAAGTTATAACAATATTTCCAGTTGAATCTATTATTCCATTTAATCTGTAATACGTTGGACAATCAAACCAGTTTGTAGACATTGTGGGCATATTACATAGTTGGTGCTAACTTAACCAGAGCAGTTGTAAACCTAAAACCTCCATAGACTATAATGGCTCTGGGAAGTTTACAACAGCTCTGGTTAAGTTAGCAACAACTTTGTAATACTGCCCTGTGTCAGGGGTGTATTTAGGCTTGCCCCTTGAAAATCTCCCACTATATATATCAGGTATGAGCATGAATAGGAACATAAAATTAAGACAAAAATTCTTGACCTATCAGAGCAATTTTTGTCCTAAATTAAATTTTTATTCTTAAAGTATAGCAAAGTCCCTTATTTACACCAAGTGATTTCTAACCTGTATTATATTTATTTAGTTTCTCTCTTTAACATTTATTCTGGTTTAAAAACTCAATCCTGGGAGTTGCTTTTTTTATTTTTTATTTGCAGCTCCATTAAACACCTTCACATCACATATTTTGGACCACTAAAAGACAGTATAATAGGGGTAGAAATGGTGTCCTGCTCCAGCCTTCTGGCCTATGCCCATCTCTTGTTGGCCAATGCAAGAATAAAATCCTAGATTGTGTAAATCAAGGACCTGAAATGCTGGCCCCGCCAGATGTTTCTGAACTGCAACTCCCATGATTCTCTGGCATTGTAATGCATTCAAAGAATTCTGGGGATTGTAGAGGAATTTTTATTTTCCCTTTCAAAGTTCATTTATCATGTAAAAAATACAAATCATTTTTAGAACCTTGTATATTGACTACATAAATTGCAAACTCCCCATCTATGTGTGGGGACAAAATCAAATGGCACGCTGGCTACAGTCACTTCTCTCAAATATCTAGGTATGTGGTTAGACCTGAATCTATCCTTTGGTCCCCACATCGAAAAACTTTCATCTAAACTTTACCCTAAACTAGGTGCCCTGTACAGAAACAAATCCTGCCTGAGCCCTGCGGTAAGAAAGCAGATTGTACAACAAATGCTTATGCCGGCCATTGAATACGGAGATGTAGTGTACGCAGCCGCCCCGCAAACACACCTTCAGAAACTTACTACATTGTATAACTCATTCTGCCGCTTTGTGCTACAATGTAACTACATAACCCACCATTGTGACATGTTAAGAGCTAAACTGGCCATCACTGGAATCTAGACGCACTCTTCACATTTCCAACCTGGTGTTTAAGAGCTTTTTGGGGAAGCTACCACCCTACCTGACTAGACTGCTTCCCCCAGCAGTTCCCTAATCCTATAACCTCCGATCCAGGACCAGCACCTTACTTGCAATACCACAATACAAAAAGAAAGTGTCTCGATCCTCATTTTCCTACAGACCACCACAGTTATGGAATAACCTCCCAGACGCCATCAAATCTTCCCCCAGTCTTAAGTCACTCAAGAGCTCCTTAATAACATACCTCAATACTGAATGCACCTGTAAACATGTAACATAGTGACTATATTTCCTACATATTTATTTTCTGTGTTAATATGTATATGTGTTTTGTTTTTAATATCTTGAATTTATTACTTTGAATTGTTACTGTCGTTACAGAAATGCAATGTTTTTGAACCCAGGACATACTGGAAAAGGAGAGAAATCTCAATGTATCCTTCCAGGTAAAATACTTTGCAAATAAATAAATGCATAAATACCCTCTTATCTGTAAAATTCAAATTCCAATCAACAGCTGGGGGGGCAGAGTTTGAGATCCCTGGTGTAAATGATGATGTTGTAATTTACAAATTGTGAGTTGCTCAATGTTATCTGACTCCTGTTTATGAAGTGCTCTACTGAATCTCAAAAGACAGATTATTGCCCAATTCCTACTTTAATTGCACAACGACCGTTATTCTGGTCTGTAATCCATACAATAACTGTGCACAATACAACTCATAATCCATTCATTTTTCAGACAATATGTTCTGCTGCAATTTATAAACATTTCACATGGAATAAAAACAGTCTTTCATGTCTTAATTTAGCAAACTGTAAATTCTCTCAAACTTTATTAAGGAATTTGAAAAAAAGTCACTTCACAGAAGCTTGGCCAATAAGTCACTGAGTCATGTAATGTCACAGAGACATCATGATTTAGTGCTTTTAAGTCCAGAAGTGGTGATCACCTCTGAATCACCTTATTTTCACCCTCATGTTGTTCCAACTACATCCCACCTAGCTGCTCTTTCTATTCTACAACCAGGTGTATAATCCAGTGAGATCATTGTGGTTAAACATTTAACTATTGTCTCCTTCGATATCTCAGATTTCAACCTTTGAAAGACACAATACTCAAGTCCTTAGCATTCAGAAATCTGGCATTACCAGGCAGACCAGGTGAGGGCTGCAGGGTAACTGGTGACTGTTCATTGGAAATGCAAGGGAAGTTCTGCTTTGTAATCCAATAACCACAATGATTCAATGTCTGGCAACAAAGGTTTGTCAGTGGTTTGAAGCCATTGTCTGTGGTCTAATAGGTCCATGTATTTTCATTTTGGTCAAAAAGTAAAAGAGGCCAATATGTAAGTTGTCAAAATGTCATGTCATATATATTAAAAACTTAATTTCGGGATAGTGGCTAGAAGCCAAGGTAAGCAATTGAGCAATCACAAGTTGGAAACGCTCCATGATGAGTTTTTTTTTGAGAAAGGATTTTACCAGGAAGGATACATTGAGATTTCTCTCGTTTTCAAGTATGTCCTGGGTGGTGAGTATGTACCGTTAGGTGTCTTGCCCAAGGACACTTACTGGAGAGGTGCTCGTCGGGATCGAACCCATGACTCCACAGTTGAAGCTATAAAGCATTTAAAACACATATTTTAAGCATTTTCTGCTGTGTATGGGTTCCCTGCTGAGATTATTTAACTGTGTCCCTCAAAGTTAATACCCCGACTGAGAAGCTGTTGCCGGTCTTGCTAGGTGGGATCTCTCTGATTGGCCTACTTTCAAATGACATTTTGCATGACCATATGGTAAGTCACACTCCTTGACTTGTACGGATGGGCTAGTTTAGTGTGCTGTGTCCCTTCTGGTAAGACTTTTTCAAGAATCATGACCCGCAGCTGCGAGGTGACAGGGGGCCCTGTCACTCGGCCTAAAAATGCCGGCGGCAGCCAAAGTGGGATCAAATATGGGGATAAAAGCCCAGTGTGTGGAGGATACTGTAGGTAAGATACAAAGAGGGACTCCCTGATGAAGTTCGCTTAGACTAACGAAACATGTTGGATGTGTTTTATTTTAATAAACACACTTTTATTTTTAAATATTGCAAATTATTTTATCCTAACGCTGCTGGAGTCCTGAGGTCACTGTATATCCCGCCCAAGACTGCCGGATCCACCACAAAAGGCTTCTGTATGGTAATTACTGTTGTATGCCAAAACAGCTGTCCCACCGGAGAGAAGGAGTTATACCTGCTGCCGGTTGGTGTGGATAAGAAGCTGGCGTGCACTTTTGATGGGCCTGAATACTTTCTGCTTTTTGTAAGTGAGGTCCTAGCAGGGGCCTAGAAACTTACCTATAATGCTATGCTATGGTGATCTCATTTTATCCTTTACAGACTTCAATTCTCTTTTTTTGCTGTTTCACCATGCCTAAGGAGGAGGCCGCTGTAGAAGTCTGAGGATACGTATTGTTTATTTAGATATAAAAAAAACAAAAACATTTTTCCTCTCCTGGGAGCACAAATTTGTTGTATTTTCTTGTGTGTGTGCTGCAGGGTGCTAGTATCTTGTTTAACCCTCGCCCTTCCTGTTCTCTTGTTCTGTGTATTCTCGTGATGTTCCCTGACGGCCATTCTAAAAGGACCGTATCCACAGACAGGGTTCCCTTTAGTGAAAAATTCCTAAAAAATTAATAAAGAGACTTTTTGCTGCAAGTGAAAAAAATAAATGGTTGACGGTTGGTATTTTCATTTTATTGGTTATAATCTGTTTCACATGTAGAATAGTAAAAAGGAAATAACTCATAAAAACCAAAAGCGAAGTGATCTGAAAACGATAGCCAGGTCTCTGAAATGTCGGATTGGTCCGAAAATACAAATTGCGGTAAAATAACGAGCGACCTGAAACGGGGGAAAAAAAAAACGCTGTGCACTTGTCTAGTAACTAATAAATTATGTAAAGAAACTAGTCTGAAATGTAGACCTGACACGCTATTTCTATACATTGTATTTATTTTCTTACAGATTTTACTCCTTCTGGAAAATATATACAGGGTTATTCAGAGAGCCGATCTGGCCCAAAATGTCACCAAACAGGAATTTCCCCGTATGGTGACATTTCGGGACCATTCGGATATTCAGAGAGCAGGCAGTACACCAAATATTGGCAAACTGCCAGCCAGTACGGTGCCTGTTCGACGGCAGTGAAATCCCCATAGAGAAGCAATGGTTAATCTAGTCAGAGAACACCGAACAGCAGTGAAAAGTTGCCGAAGTGCCCTGCTATTTGGTGGATTCATTCGGCAGGTTTAACCAGGGGAACCTCATAGGCTTCAATGTTAAAAATATTCCTATTTTTACTCAATATCTAATAAACCGTTTATTTATTGATTTTTTTTAAAAGATCTTTTGGGCCTTTTTCAGCATAATTTTTTTTCTGGTTTTTTTTATTAGCGTTTTTTCTTTTTCTGTAACAGACCACTTTATTATCATTCATAGCACCTTATATGTAAATTCCAGGCATTTTAATTTAGTAGGTTTTTTTTTGCAAACAGTGTTTAAATTTTGACACTTTCACTCTTTTTTACCCCGTTCTTCAGCTCGTCGGCTGGTCTGCGCTGTGATCGGCAGCTCATCGTCTTTTTCCAACGTGTTTGGTGTGTTTTTTGCAGTGGAATTTCCCTGCAATCCGGGGACCCTGCTGGGAATGCTGAATTCACCGCAGGGTGGGGAACTTTGGTTCCCTGAAGTGCGGGGAACAAGAGTGACATTTCGGTGCTCTCTGAAAAAACCCCTATGCCACACAGGGTGCATACTGATCACCTTACAGCAGGGATCAGCAACCTTGACCCTCCAGGTGTTTTGGAACTACTTTCCCCATGAGGCTCAAACGAATAAGTGGCTGAGCATCATAGGAGATGTAGCTCCAAAACGTATGTAGGGCCAAGGTTGCTGACCTTTGCCTTACAGACTGAGAAAAAGATGCTTTGCTCCCTTCAGGCTAATGGCTATCATAAAAAGCTTGGGGCTCAGCTATCTTGGCCCTCCAGCTGTTTTGGAACTACAACTGCCATGATGTTCAGCCACTGATTAATTTGGCTGAGCCTCATGGGAAATGTAGTTCCAAAACATATGGAGGGTCAAGGTTGCTATACCCTGTCATAGCAGTTACATGCCTGTGATATGAGATGAATACATCTCTAGCAGCAGTTACATTGTAAATGTTCTGCTGTTGACAGCGGCCTTGTCCTGTAACTCTATAACTACACACATGAGCCTCTAATCTCCCTCCTGCTGCGTCTCACATGATACACCCCAGCGAACAGGTTTTAGGAAATACTCCTCCAGTTTGGCAATAGCGCCAGGACACGGTTTCCTTTCAGGAACTAATATTACATCCTATGCGATCCCCTTGGAGGAAAGATATTATTTACAGATGGTAAAATGGAAGAGATTAAAATTCCTGCAAATCCCTTCGATTTCACACGTCACGCCTTAATACGGGGCAGGACGATTCAAAGGAAAACGTATCACCCGCGGAGAGACGTAAATCACGAGCGAGCTATTCATTTTCCCAGCATGTCTAATCTGATATCAAAGCGCTGCAGCGTTGTTTCCATTCACGTCTTGTAAATAAAGACGACGGATCTTTTGTTTGACACCGACATCAAATACATATTTGGTTAAATATGAAAAATAACAAGTTCTAACAGCATCGGCTGTAGAGGAGTCACTTATAAAGCTGCAGGGAAATCAAACAGAGATTAATAAATATGATTTTGAGCTAGTTTTGGGCGGTAAATATTCCCTTTTCATCAATAAAATCCAGAAGTCAACTGCGAAATGTTACAATTATCGTAAATCTATCGGGAGGCCCTCAGAGGGTTCTCCTCCACCTCCGCGAAGAATTGTATGCCTATAAAATGTATTAATGCTGCCAAATAAAATTGAGTGTAATTCTTCTATGTAAAGGCATGAAAGCCTGTAAATCTAAACACAAACCAGACAGATTACCCTTGATGAAATGATTTGCAATTTAACTGAGAATTTCATGGTTTATAGGATCACCCACTTTCATATAGTTGTATAAATTTTTTATTTTCTGATCCTTTATTTTTCACCAGAGGT
Source organism: Leptobrachium leishanense (assembly GCA_009667805.1). NCBI lineage: Eukaryota > Metazoa > Chordata > Amphibia > Anura > Megophryidae > Leptobrachium > Leptobrachium leishanense. The sequence goes on from CM019065.1 coordinate 106,202,245, forward strand.
TATTGCAAACCTATTGTTCTAGGCGTATAAATGTATTTCCTTTGCTCCGCCACTGCCAGATGATCGACACCTGTTTGATAATCTTAGGGATCAGGTTATTGAAAACTGAGCTAAGGGATAATAGGTTTAATTAATACAGAGTCCCGAAATCTACAAATTCATTTAGGTTCTCTAAACCACGTGCAAGGGAATAACCCACCACTGCAAAACCTTTGATCAACCCTAACAAAGGGTATGTGAGTAGCCTTACGTCTAAGGCTGGGGTCAGCCGAACGCAGTGCGAACGTGCGTTGAGAAGCACTTTATTACGGCCGTAGTAGCAGCAAATGACATCCAATTACGGCCAATATACAAAGTACGGCCGCACGAAGGTTCGGCCGCGCAACGCAAGCGGCCAACTAACGCATTTTTTCGAGAACGTGGAACCGCTAGTACTGACGCACAGAGTGCGCTGCATCGGCATAGCGGCGTGTGTGCGTGATTATTGGAGACGTCAGACACTGCACATGTCTGGCCAACATCATGTCCATTTGTTTTTTATAGCTCCGTCAAAAAAATACGGCCGACATTGCGTATCGTATGACCACTATCGCGTCTTCCTTGAAAAAATGCGATCGGACGCAGCGACGCACTTTTTGACGGTAGACGTGAAAAATGCGTTCGTCTGACCCTAGCCTAAAACTCCACTTATTAGCAATTAAAAACAGAACACCAACAAACTACCAATGTGTTTCAATGTGATAAACAATAATAAAAACCATAAACATTCCATTTCACTCTGCCAAAGTTATATAAGGGATTTAGATCTTCGTTAGTTATAGTTGTGCAAGAGTGACTTTTTATACGTTGCTCCTACAACCTCAGAGCACAGACAATGGTCTAAGTCAGTGTTTCTCAACCCTGGTCCTCAGGTCCCCAATAACAGGCCAGATTTTGCAGATCACCTTTGGGGAAATGCAGACTGAATCCTGCAATCACTGAGCAGCAAATCATATCACCTGTGCTGTGCTTCACATATCTGGCCTGTTAGGGGGACCTGAGGAATGGTGTTGGAAACCACTGGTGTAAGTGATCTTGCAGTCGGCTTTAATCAATGTATCTCTGGGGCTGTAGGAGCTGTAACAAGTAATCAGTGATTACTCCGATCAAAATACAAATTCACTTCATTAATCTATATATCTATATCTATCATATATATATATATATATACACACAGCAGAGCTCATGAACATGCTCTAGTTGAAAGTTTGCCCTAATAGGGAGTATAGTTGTGCAACGCGCATCCAATCGGCTCAGCTTTTGTACCTGACTGGTCTCATGTTCCCAAGATGAAGAATATTAAATGGGACTATGAACTGTACCTTCCTGTGTTACTATCCCCCTCACCCTAAACTTATCTTCACCTACCTTTTGCCCCTGTAACTAACCCACCTATCCCTTGCTCGGTTTGCTATCCCAGTCAACTCTGTTGTTTTCCCATAACCCTGGGTAGGCAACTTAGGCCCTCCTGATGTTTTAGAGCTACTAGATATGTACATTTCGTTCTGAAATCGCAATTCGGACGAATTTATGCCATTTCGTATTTCGGAAGCACTTCTGAAATAACGAATCAATTTAATCCGAAATGGAACGAAAATTAAATGAATCGAAACTGTATATAACGAATGGATTTTGTTTTTATGCATCGATTCATTATACTGTTTCACTCACACTCAGCACCCCTGTGTCCTTGGTGCTGAAGTTGGTTTCAGCACCAAGGACAGCGCCCACCAATTGCAGCCAGACTGAAGGAAATAAGAAAACAAAACGCTACATTCAGCAAAGAAAAAAGCCTCGTCTTTTTTAACATAATTGGGAATCAAGAAATGTCACCTAAAAAAATGAATAAATAAAAAGCCTTTTTGCTACAAATGAAAAGAAAAAATGTTTGAATACATTTTTTTTTTACATTGAAACCTGTGGGATTCGCCTGTCGCTCTGAATCTTTCACTTCGCTGCAGCCGAATTGCACCAAAAGGCACCGTACGTTGCTGTCCATTGGACATGGTGCTGATTCTGTTGTATTCAGCTGCACCACAGGCCAGGGACACTGAATACGTTTTGGCAAAGATGAAAAATACATTAACAGGGTTATTCAGAGAGAGGTGAAACTCACGAGAATGACTGGAGAAGTTAAAATTCTCGGTCAACGTAGCCAAACCAGAAAAATTCCCTGTTCGGTGCAATTTCGGGGCTAGATCAGCTCTCTTTGAATAACCCCTTTAGATTTAAAACATATTGAAAAATCACTTACCTCTTAGGCTAGGGTCAGACTAGCGCAGTTTTAACGTGCGTTTAGCCGCACGAAATCACGGCCGTACTAGCAGCAAATGACGTCCAATGCCGGGGAACATACGAAGTACGGCCGCACGAAAATTCGTCCGCGCAACGCAAGTGGCAAACGAACGCATTTTTTCGAGAACGTCAAACCGCTACTACTGACGTACAGAGTGCGCTGCGGCTGCATAGCGCCGTGTTTGCGTGATTGGGAGACGTCAGACGCTGCACACGTCCGGCCAACATAACGTGCACAGACCAAACACTTCCTGTCTTGTCTGGGGGTAGCTGCAAGTTGCGTTGGACAATGGCTGGGACTGACATCGACGTGGAGAGGCTGATCAATGCAGTGGCAGAGCATCCCGAGCTGTGGGACACGGCCTGCGACAGCTACAAAGACCGGCAGAAGAAGGCCAGTGCATGGGTCACAGTGTCCAGGGTGGTGTACCCAGAGTACGAGACGTGGTCTGATAAAGAGCAGAAGCTTCAGAGTGAGTAAATGATCATTTTATTGCATAGAATTCAATTGCATTGAACTTGAATGTAATATCAAACAAAATGGCATAACGAATTATCGTTGTCACTAAGGATGTGCGTTTCGGCTTTCAGAATTTCGGAATTTAAACGACATTTTCACGATTCGTGTTTTCTGATGCGGGCGATTCCCAGATAATTTTTCGATCGGAAAATGTCAGATCCGAAATGTTTCCGAGCCGAAACAAAATATTGTACGAATATGCGATTGGACTTGAATTGTGTCAAATCAAAATTTATTGCTTTGGAAACGAGAACAGACGTTGCGAAAAAACGAGAAATGTACGAAATCACGAAAAGTAGATCCAACAAACGAGCAAAGTGACACAAAAAACAAAAAATGGTCCATATTCCGATGACATATCCCTGAAAAACGAGTCGAACAGGGTTCGTTCGAAACGAGCCGAATCGAAAACTTTAAACATCCGAAAATTCGAACAGAAAAAATAATCGGTGCACAAGCCTAGGTGTCACATGTCAAATGATGTCCATCTGCCATGGCACCTGCCCTGCATTGCTAGTGAAATAATTAGACAGAGCATCGCGAAACCTGTTGGTGTGTCTATTCACCGGTATTATGTCATCGTTAGCATACTCATCCAGACCCGTTACTGTGAGGGTATCCTCGAAATTAACCCCATCCCTTGCACGAACATAGTTATGTAGGATGCAACAGCATTTCACTATATCCACACAGAAATCCACATTTACATCAAGTGGCCGATGAAAAATCCTCCACTTGTTGCTCAGTATGCCAAAGCTACACTCGACATACCGTCTCGCCCGCGACAGCCTGTAATTAAACACCCGCTTCTTCACAGTCAGGTGTGTCCCCGAGTATGGCCGCAGGAGATGTGTGGATAAGCCGAATGCTTCATCACCCACAAAGGCATAGGGGACTGACACGTCGCTGCCAGGCAAAGGTGCGGGTCTGGGGATGTTCAGGTTCCCACCCTCAATCTCATTCCACAGTGTTGAGTTCCGAAACAGTGTTGAGTCCGAGTCCTTGCCGTATGATCCGACATCCACATACACAAAATTATAGTTGGCATCTGCCACCGCCAGTAGGCCAATTGAAAAATAATGTTTATAATTTTGATACAGTGAGCCACTGTGCAGTGGCTTCACAATGCGGACATGTTTGCCGTCCACCGCTCCCAGGCAGTTGGGATAGTTCGCTCTCTCCCAGAATCCTGCTGCAATTGCCAGCCATGTCTCGCCTGTGGGTGTTGGCAAACATTGGTCCTTCATTGTTTCCCATATTGTTTGGCAGACCTTGCGGACGATCTCACCAGCTGTCGATCTGCCAATGCGGAAGTTGTAATGCAGATCCTTCAAACTGCATCCACTAGCAAGATACCTAGAACATGAAAGAAGCTGTGTTATGATCACATCATATAAACCTAACCTTATGTCACTCTCATCATGTTTTGCAGCACATGAAGCAATCAATAAATGGCGCACGGTGAGGGACAATCATACCCGGGTCCTGAAAAAGGAGGCTGAAGCTGCTCGCTCTGGAGCTGGTGCAAAGAAGAGGCGCAGCTATTTGTATGCAGACCAACTGTCCTTCCTGAGGAAGAGCCAGGAGCCGCGCAAGACTGTGAGCAGTATTGACCGCCATCCACCTCTAGCTCACAAGGGCAAGACCTGCAGCCCGCAGGATCTGGCAGCTGCCAGGTGGAGGTCGAGCAGGGTGGTGCGGAGTCCCAGGTGGAGGATGTGGAGTCCCAACAGGTGCCGGGTACAGCACCCACAGACAGCACCAGTACGGCTCCCAGGAGGAAGAAGCCACCATCAGCTGATGTCGAGCAGGCCATGGTCGCATTCATGGACGCGCACCATACACATCCACGCTGCATGGTCGCTGATTCCGAGGTCATGTCCTTTTTTAATTCATGTCTCTCCCTGCTCAACATAATGACCCCAGCGCAGAAGCTGGATTATCGCCGCCGAAGTCTGGACCTGATACATGAGATACTGTCCCATCCACAACAGGCACCTGTATATCACGGTGTCGTGCCACAATACCCCCATGGTTATTCCCACCACTGCCAGGCGTTGCCTGCCCGCCCACCCATGTCCCCTGTTGCTGGGCCACCCCCGGAGCCAGAGTACCACCGCAGCCATATGCACGGTCCTCATGCCCCAGATGCTCCTCGGTATCATACCATGTGAGGTGTATCGTCTGTTCGTTTATGTTTGTCACAGTTTATTCATGTTGTTCTACTATTTTTATTTTATTACCTTCATTGGACATGCAATAATATGTGTTTAATATGTTATTGTTATCTTTTTTTTTTTTTAAATTCAAAATTTTTTATTTTGGAAAAAGTCAGCTTAACAATCATGCTAGAAAGGGCCACGCAGGGCCAAGAATTGTCTTCATAAAGAACACATCAGTGTAAAGCATATAAAGAAGTCTTCTATTGACATACATAAAACAGCAATAAACATCCCCTAATAGGGGGGTCTCATCTGCGCATAAGCGAGTCTGCAAACATAACGCTTGTAAGAGAAATAAAAAAAACGAATGAGGGGGAGATAACATAAAAATAAAGTGTAACTCAGGGGAAGGGGGACTGCGTTAAGACTGCTCGAAAATAAAAATATAACCAGAAAGCCTCATCTATGTCCCCATCCGGGGAATGTCATCAGGAGAAACGAGAAAAAATAAAGCTTTTAAGCGTCTCTGAATTAAATGGGGGGGGGAGAGAACAACTCAGAAAAAGTGTCTAATAGAAATGTCCTCAATAAGGGTCTCAGAAAAACATCCAGAACATAAGCGGGGGTCATCAGTCAGTATAGAGATCAAACGGGGGAGTCCACAGGTATACTCCTCAGAATAAGATAGGTCAAAAACATCCCCGATTGGGGGGTCTCATCGAAAAAAAAAAAGGTCAACAGTCCAGCAAAAACGATGTCTCAGAATATCAGGAGTAAGCACACAAAGATCCAGGTCACCACAGGAAACAGGCAGTCAGGGAAGAAGGAAAAAGCAGACTCAGCCAGTGTCTCGGAACGGCAGCAAGCAACCCGCAGGCAGAGCGACCCAAGGCAGGCCAGGCCAGCGGGGGAGGCACAAGTCTAGGCGATAATCCGTTTCAGGCTGTGTCGGAGCGGGGAACGGCAGGTGGAGACCAAGCGTCGCCATCCTCTCAGCCATGAGGGGGATCTTCACGTTTACCAGGCTCCGATCGGTTTCAGCGGGCGCCCCCAGCGCACCCACCGACTCCGCCCGGACCAACTCCCCACGGCAGAGAGGTACCTCCAAATCGTGCCACGTGGACTATCTGTCCCGCGGCACCTCAGACAGCTGCAGCACGCCATCCGCCACTCCAGCCCCATCTCGTTGAGACATGGCAGCCCTCTCCATCCCCAGCCCCCCACAGCCGGAGGGATCCTTCTGAGGCAAGCTGTCTCCAGGATCACTGTTGCACGGCGTCTTAGCATCTCGGCCCGTCCGCAGCACGGCCATGATGCGGCGCATGTCGCCTCGCGTCACCGGCTGATCATCGTCCCCCAGCAGCAGCAGCAGGGCATCCAGCAAGGCCGGGAAACGGGGGCCCTCCGTCTCCACAGCCCTCAACATAGCACTCAGCAGGGTCAGGGCACCCAAAACAGCCGCGCAGGGGAGCGACGAAAGTCAGTAAGTAGGCCTCAAAATGGCCGCCGGGGCCAAACTCCGATCAAGAACGGCAGGGAGCAGGCGAGTCTCTAGACCAGAGGGGGGGAGAAACGGACTCCGGTCTGCACATTCCGATGGCCAGCCGCTAAGGAGCCACAGGAAAGGTTTCTCAGCGGCAAAAAAAAACATCAAAAGTCCCCAGAACCAAGTCTTCATCACGGAGCTCTAGTAGTATGCGACTGCTCCCTCCAGCGGCCGGCCACGCCCCCCGTTATTGTTATCTTCTGTCATATTATTTCGGGACTAAATATTTTATTTGTTTCACATCGTTGTCAGTGTCATTACTCTTTCGTTACGTGTTCTGCAAGGTGATGCATGCGTGTGTGTGTGGGCATATAACTACTGACCTACAATAGAGCCTCTGCCACACCGAGCACATGTCTGATGACTGGCAGCGATGTCATGAATGCAGGTGTTTGATAGTACTTACCGCAAAGTGAGGACCAGCTCTCTCCTCCGGTGGTATGGCAGCCCTCATGTTGGTGTCCCTCTTGGTCAGCGGCTCACGCACCTTCATCAACAGTTCATCAAAGGTGTGGATGGACATCCGCAGGTAGTTGAAGAACTTCACGGGGTCCCTCTCTCGCAGTGGCCTGTACAGTGTCACAAAGTGGCCATGCGTGTGTCTGGCAGTGTTGATTGGATGGACCCATGTTCGCCGTTGTCTTTTCTTCTTCAGGTACAGGTATCCCAGTGCAGCAAAAAGAAACACTTGGACTGCATCCATCTTGGAAAATGCCACCATTCCCAAAATGCCTTTTTATACCCCTTCCCTTTTATTTGATTCATTCTGCAATTGATTTGGTTGATCATATCTCTCTTCTTCCAGCTCCGTGAAACAAAACGTACGAAAATGCGCATCGTATGACCGCTTTCGCGCATTCCGTTAAAAAATACGTTCGTTCGTTCGACTGCACTTTTTCACGTTCGCGGCGAAAAATGCGTTCGTCTGACCCTAGCCTTATCCTGCAGTGCAGATCTGCAGCTTACTCTGTCTGAAAGCAGTGAAGAGTGCGGCAAACATTCAATAATCCCACCTGCTTGTTGCATTGGGTTAAGGAAACTCTGCCACCTCACTAGATTGGGGGGGGGGGAGACAACACATCCTGACCACTTTAAAACAATAAAGTGGTCAGGATAAGAAGAGTATCCCTTTAATTGGTCATTTTTGCTGCTAGATAGGCTCTGCCTTCTTTATCTGACATTCAGTGACGTAGCGTGGAGGCGGGGTCGGGGGCGGTCGCCCCGGGCGCAATTTATTTAAGGGCGCAAAATTTCAAAAGAGGTTTGAACCACTAATATTTTCCAGCAGGGCTAAGCAAGGTGTCCGCTCACGGACATTGGTGTCTGTGAGAGGCCCTTGCATGGGTAGCCGCCAGTTTTGCGGCACCGGTGGGGACTTAGCACTCAGCGTCCGGAAGGGAGGACCAGAACAGAAAATTCCTGGTCCTGTCCTGACTTCTCCTTAATGCTGACATGAGTCACGTGAAGCAGCGCAGCATTATTCAACGGAACACCCTGTACCACGTTTGTCAGCCCCCCTTGAAGCCCTGTGCCAGCCCCCCACCACTGGCAGCCCTGCAGCCACTGAACAGGAAGGAGGGAGGGTGGAGCCTGCCCTGCAGCACATTTAACAGCATGGCCAACACACACTGAGGGGGTACTGGGGGTACAGGGAGAGGGTGACTGGAGGTTCGGGGAGAGAATGACTGGGGATACTGGGAGAGAGTGACTGGGGGTACTGGGAGAGAGTGGGGGTACTGGGAGAGAGAGTGACTGGGGGTACTGGGAGAGAGTGACTGGGTATAGTGGGAGGTGGAACTATGCTAGGGTATACTGGAACAGGGTGACTGGTAGCAGTGGTGTAGCATGGGGGGGCATGTGAGTTTAATTTTTGTATTAAATCAGTCTTTTGTTGATATACAATACATGTGCTTGTGGGTCAATACTCTACTGGTAGAAGGGAATCATGGTGTATTACCTTGTCCACTGGTTGGGGGGCACACGATTCTTGCCTTGCCCCGGGCGCCGTCAACCCACGTTACGCCGCTGCTCACATTATAACTATGCGTCCCATTTTTCAAATAATTGTTATGACAAGATTTGTTTTCCAACAAAACGTCCTTTGTAATGAAAGAGTTAAACGTGCAAATTTGTTTTTTTTTTGTTCTTATAAGACTCCGGTGGCTACTATTTAATGAACAGACCATAAAAGTGCAACTTGGCAGCTCAACATTAAACCAGAAAACAGAAAACAGAAGCAGCATCAGCCCAGGGTGCAGGACCATTTCTAGGACTACCAAGATACAAATCGAATTCATTAACAGAAATTGGATGAAACCAAATGAGTTGTGACAAGTGAGAATAAATGGTGGTTCATTAAAATCTGTGAAGTCATTATTCCGGGCCTTGTAATGATATTTATGCAAAGCTTGCAATGTATCAGAACAAACAGGCAGCGAGATAAAAAACAACCTGAACGATTTGAAAATGTAATCAAAGTAGTGGTAAGAGAAATCATCTCTGCAAGCTTTTATCTGTGCCACGATAGAGCTGCAAGACTGCGCTCCTCCTGGGCCCCAGCTCAGCTTTTAAGTGGATCCATTTGTGTTAAGATCTGCGCCGCTGTTCTTGCAGTATTACTGTCTTTTTAAGCCTGCCGCGCACATATGTTAGTGATTTTGAAATACCGCAGCAGCTGGAAGGCTCTGTATTTGGATGCTATTGGTCTCCTTTGATCATTTGCAATTAAAAAGGAGGAAGCAATAATTTTGAGCTATATGGGTGCATGGTTCCAAACAGTGACTATGTATAGAAAACACCTAAATTCTGGTGTTAGCGCTTTGCGCCGAAGCAGCTGCAGTAGAGGCTTTGACATCTTACCTTCAGCATCTGCACCTGATTTGGCGTTAGAAAGTCCAATTGCTCTTTTCATGGACTATTTTATATTCTCAACTGGGAAAAGGGAGTACAGTGGAGGCGCTAATGTTGGTGGATATGTTTATGTTGTGCAGCCGACTGGGATTAAAACACAAAACCTCGACAGAAATGTGCAAATGTACAGTAGGAAAAAGAGAGGATCCTAGTGGCGCAGTCTCTTTTGAGAGTGGTCTATATAAAATCTAGTACAAATAATAAATGGGTATGGTATTCCCACTATTCCAAACAGTGCACGGTCGAAAAGACCACTAAAGTGCTGCTATGAATAGAGCTAAGTGCAGTAGTTTTACTGTGCAAAAAAGGTGACAGTTGATGTCCTGATATATTCAAATCACATATAAAGTGCAAGGTGACAGTTGATGTTCTGATATATTCAAATCACATATAAAGTGCAAGGTGACAGTTGATGTCCTGATATATTAAAAAAATCGCATATAAAGTGCAAATGCAAGTAGAAAGTGCATATATAAGTGCGTATAGTGCAATTGAAGGTCTTTTAAAAGGTTATCCTTATAAAGTCTTGTTTTCCAAATCACTTGTGAAGGCAAAAAAACAGTCCAACCGACCATATATTCTGTATTGAAGACAAAGGTAGTCTGGTTGAGTCTCCACAGGGGCAGTCCAGAGGCTTACGTGAGGTCCTGGTGCACTGTCTTCACCTAAGTCCTATATAGACTCCCAATTCCCAAAAAATGGGAGGAAAAGAGGAGAGGGGTAGAAGGGAAACAGAAAAAGAAAAAATAGTGCAATATTGACTGATACAGAGTTAAGTGCCCATAGACAAGGGAACACTTACACTTTATAGAGCCTCATGTACCGGCTCTGGTGTGGAATGCCTTGGGCCTAATTGAGGGTAGCCTCTGCCCTTCTTTAGAGTTTTCTTTGGTTGGCCTCTGCCTTTCCTTAATGTTTGCTCGATCGTCTCAGATATAGAAAAAGAGAGATCTTCATAGCGCGATTTGTAGCCAATGGTTAAAATAAGGTAAGTAGAGGTCAAAACAAACTCACCGATGTTGGAGCCTTAGGTTCCAGGCTCAACTTGTAGGCGTGTGGTACTGCTTATTCGGTGGGTACCTTCACCTCTTTCATCTGCAGATGGTCCTCTTGTTTTTATGTAGATGGTAGGAGAAAAGGAGAGACGGAGCATATGGGGCATATGCTGTTTAAAAATGGCTCTTAGGCGGATGCAGATAGTAAAAAGGGGTTTATTAAGAACAAATATAAAGGAATTAAAATATAGTAAGAGGGTATCACAAATGTATCACAGCAGTAAAGTAAGCAGTAAAGAGTCTTTATTTATAGATTTTTTTAGGATATTTCAAGCATTTTTCTGGATTTTTTTAAAAAATTCAGATTTTTTTTAAGTTTACTTATTTTTTCTGTAACAGCCCTTTTTATTATCATTCCCTGGACCTCATATGTAAATTTCAGACATTTTCGATCCGCAGTTTCTTTGCAAACAGCGTTTCACTTTTCTAACATTCAAGCAAACTGTTTTGCAAATTTATTCACTGCCTTCGTCTGCGGTGTCGACTTTTTCCGGCGGCTTCGCTGTGTGTAATTGGCTCCTGCTCGGGTTTTTCCGGCGTTTTTGTGGGTTAATCCAGATGTTTTTGTGGGTTTTCGGCGTGCATTCGCCGGGTTTTGCGGTGAGTTTTCGGTGACTTTTCCCTGCAATTCGGGGACCCTGTGGTGCTTGCTGAATACACCGGAGGGATCAGCAAAACAAACTGAATTGAAGAGAACGAAAAGTCCCGAATGTGCGGTGACTTTTCGATTCTCTTTGAATTACCTTGCTCGAATTTTCCCTTCTCCAGTTATTCTCCTGCTTTTCACCTCTCTCTGAATAAACCTGGTACGTATCAGAATTTCTTGACTTGTGCCCTGTTCACCCACCAAAAAGAACCTTCACCGGAATGTGCTTGAAGAAGTATAAATATCTACTTGTGTGGAAATCCAAAGAAAGAAAGCATCTCTAAGCATGTGTTTAAATCTGATCTTGGTATATTAGTAACATTCTTCCGGTACTTAGAACCACTTAATTACATGTTACACACTAAAAAGGAGTTATTCACTCAGCACTGTTTTGTTACTCCAAAAGCAGAGAATTTTCTTTAATGAACTATAGTGGCTTAAAAAGGCCATTACCACCAAAAAAATGAAATGTCCTTATTTTGTTTGTGTTATGTGTTGCTGATATCTTACATGTACGTTGGTTTTCTCTTGTGTTAACCCCTTAACGCCGCAGGACGTACATTTACGCCCTGCATTAGGATCCCTCTATCTCCCCATCGCCGGGTGTTACAAGGCTGTGGCCAGCATTGCTGGAAGGGTCACAGCCTGACCTTTCCAGCGATGTATTGGGGTTAACCCATGAGTTGCCAGGTCGCGACCGGGCACAAATTTGTGCCCGATCGCGGCCTATTTCCGGTGGGGGCCGCCATCTTGGATGGCAGCCCCCACCTCTGGGTCCCCCCCCACGTCAACTGACTCATCGCGCCATGCGCGATGATGTCAGTTAACTGGGGAAGCCCCTAGCTGCAAAGGGATTTCCTATGGATATCCCTTGCAGGAGATAAAGGGGTTCAAAGAACCCCCCTATCTCCTGATCGGTGGCAGCTAGGGGGTCATGCCTGATATCAATGGAACGGTCTGAGCATGGCCTTTCCAACGATATCAAGCATGACAATGAAAAAAGTTAAATAAAAGTGTATAAAAATAAAAAAACAATTAATTAATTATTTAAAAAATAAAAACGGGCTTTTTTTTTTTTTGATGCAGCATTATTGTTCACATTTCAATTATAATGTGAACAATGATGCTTCACCAATGATTTTTTTTGGGTGGGGGGGGTTTAGATAAAATCACGTAATTTCCCCCCCACCCAAAAAAAAAAAAAAAAGGGTTCCCAAGTCTACCCCATAGAATATAACCGCAAAGGATCGGATAATAAAATGTTAAAAAAAAAAACCACTTTACACACTGTGGATGATTGAAATTTTATTGAAAATTCACATATTTTGTTATAGCATTCTGGCAGGACATGACTTTTAGGCTAGGGTCAGACGAGCGTGATTTCTACGGACTGTACGTCCTTGCACACGGACGTACGTCAGTACGGAAGAAACAGTAGTGGTCACACAGTCCGTTTTTTTCACTCACGTTTATTTTTTGACGGATGTAGGAGGAAAAATAAATTAAAAAGCAAAACCATTTTGTCCGTGAAAAATGCTGGACGTATAAATGCAGTCCGTCTGACCACGTTCCATCACTCACACACAAAGCTATGCAGACGTTGCGGACGCAGCGCACTTTGTGCGGCCGTTCTAGGGGATGTACGTTCTTGCCTGCCTTGCGTCCGTGGGCCGCGGCCGTTGTGCGTCCGCAGTTCAGTGCGGTCGTACTTCGTGTGTCGGGCTCCGATGGACTTTCTGTCATGCTATCACGGACGTACTTTTAGGCGCAATCACGGACGTGAACACTACGCTCGTCTGACCCCAGCCTTATATATAATTATGATATATTATTAATCTTCCGAGTCTGCCGGAAAGAACGATATATAATTTGTCTGGGTGGTATAATAATATGTGACTTAAAACCGCGTTTAAACACGATGAGCAAAAACTTCAGCAAACTTCACTTCCGAAAGAGCGCCAAAGTTGTAAAATTACTCCCGTCCTTAAGGGGTTAATTAAAACATTTTACTTTATATTTGACAATGGGTGCATTATTTTGTGTTGTAAACTGCACCCCACAGTATCGTTACCTCACTTGGGCCTTACTGTGTGGCAATGACCATAGAATGTCACTGACCCACATCATTGCATTGAGTGGGATGTATTCAAAGGACATCACCAGGTGGTAGATTAGAAGTTTTTAAATTCCCAGTCATATCTCATTCCACTGTCAACTCTTATCTCAAGTAGCAGAGGCAGTACAATAGCCCCCTGCTCCTTACCTAAAAATTCCCCCCTCCACCTCATGAACTGTTAACCACTTGGCTGCAGAGGATGCGCTCAGCGTGTCTTGCCAAGTGCTTCCCCTGTGCGCTGGACGCGCTGAGCGCGTCCATGCACATTAGCCAGCAATCGGCCGGGATTCCGGCCGAATGCTGGCCCCCCCGGTGCGGGCTGACATTTTGGATGTCAGCCCGGCGGGATCAATAGATGTCAACGCGCCAGCGCAATGACATCTATTTCAGGCACCCCCCCTCGCGAGTGCGGAGGAGGTGCCTGAAAGGGAGGGGGAGGTCCTTTAGACCTCACTCCCTCCCGATCGCCAGGGGCCAGCGGTGAAAGTCAGGCATCATTTGGAAGGGCACAGCCTGCCCTTCCAAGCGGTGCCTGACTTTAACCCCTTGGGTGCCGGATCACGATTCGGTGCTGAAAAGCGCCAGATCGTGATCCTCTCCCGGAGCTGGCCGACATCTTGGATGTCGGCCAAGCTTCCAGGAACTCCCCCTGATGACTGGCGTCATCGCGCATAACCCGATGACGTCAGTCCTGGAGTTAACCCCTTGCTGCCACCAATAGTGGAGATAGGGGGTTCCAATGAACCCCCTATCTCCCGATCCGTGGCAGCTAGTGGTTAATGTTTGGTATTGCTCGATCGGCCAGAGCATGGCCTTTCCAACGATACCAAACATGAGCATGTAAAAGGTAATATAAAATAAAAATGTAAATAAAAAAATATTTAAAAAAAACATATATTTTTTTGTTAATGCAGCAATATTGTTCCCATTTCAATTATAATGTGAACAGTGATGCTGCACTAACGATTTTTGTATGGGGTGCGTTTGTTAAAAATCACGTGATTTTTCCCCCCCAAAAAAAGTAACGAGTCAATTTTTTTAACAAGCGCAACCCATAGAAGATATAACCGCAAACGCTCGCATGTTAAAATGTGATAAAACACTTTACACGTTGTAAATTATTGAAAATTAAAATTTTATTGCATATTTTGTTATAATATACAGACAGGACATGATGTATACATATAATAATGATATATTATAAATCTGCTGGGTCGTATAATAAAATAAGGCTTCAAAACGCGGTTAAACATGATGAGCGAAACTGGTAAAAATGAGCTCAGCACACAGGTGTGAAATGCCTCAGCAGCGAAAGGGATAAATACTGTACAAGATAAACCACAGCAACAAAGTAAAACGCACCGCAAGATTTTGGTAAATGTTGCATAATGGGAAAAATACATAAAAATGGACTCAGGAGATAAAAATTCTAATTTTATTTTACCTTTTTACATGCAATAACTTCAGAAAAAGTAAAATAAAACAGAAGCATGTGTTTTATAAGGTATTTTTGTTCATATTGCACGAGTAATCTAGCTACCGCTTATGTATGGGGTAGTGTCCGTTGAAGAATTCTCTATGTAGGGAAATTCCATCAAGTAAGAGTTTGATGAGTCTATTAAATCAAGGAAACACCTAACATTGTTTACTGCAAATGCAGAATTCCAGCTACAAATGTATCAGTATCTCACATTCCATTGCCTAGTAGAGGATTTTTTAAAGGGCTGCGATCACTGGCGGCTCCTACAGTCCACTGCACTTTGATGATAGATTCTAATTGCTCTGTGGATAGGAAATGATAGGATCATAATTGCAACGATGGTGAACACCAGTGCTTTTGCGAATAATCCCCTTAAATAATCAATTTACATAGGTTCAGTGCTTTTGCGAATGAACCCCTTAACCTCCCTGGCGGTCTAATTTTTGCAAAATTTTGTGTCTAAAAGCGTTTCAATTTATTTGGAAAGGAAATGTGTTGTTTTATAAGGTAAGCCTGTATCTCACTGAAATCCGTGCAAGCAAGAGTCTAGTAAACACACGCAGTCAGAGAAGGTTTGAAACACGAAATAATAATTTATTATCCCAAAAATAATCATCCAAAATAATGGAAATAAATGATATTCAATAATATAAATCAAACCGAAAACATGCCTCTTTCCTCTGGGTGCTGGGATTCCTGTTCAGTTGTGGACTCCTTTGCTTTGCCAATGAAATAAACAGGACATGGGGTTACCAAAAAAAATTTAGGTTTTATTTTCAAAGCAGCTTTACTGAAATAAAAGGCAAATAAAAATAATTTCTAAAATGTAATAAGGCTTTGCAATACTGGTGCTTGTCCAGATCCAACTGATGAAGCTGGGCAAGCACCAGCGAAACTTGTATTGCAAAGCTTTATTACATTTTAGAAATTATTTTTATTTGCCTTTTATTTCTGTAAAGCTGCTTTGAGAATAAAACCTCAAAGTTGTTTGGTACCCCCGTGTCCTGTATATTTCATTGGCAAAGGAGTCCACAACGGAACAGGAATCCCAGCACCCACTGCACAGCACAAAGTTTATTCTACGGTATTTTTTACTGTAATATTTTTTTTTCAGTTTTTGAATTTGCCGCCTGGTCCCGCCCCCCTGTGTCGCGTGGCTCACAGGGAGCGGAACCAGGAAGCAAGTCGCCGGCTGCCGTGATCACACTGCGTCGACTGCGAGGGAGCAAAGGATGCGGTGAGTATATACAGCCTAAGTTACAGGGAGCTAATGGAGGGACCGGCAGAGTGGGGAAGTATGCGAGGTGCGTTTAGGGAGAAAAATAAGCCTGGCCCCTGCATTATGGTGTATTTAGTAAAAAAAAATATAAAAACACGCAAAAATAACTACTATGTTGGGCCTAACTGCAGGCTGGCCTTTATGTGTGTCAGTGTGTGAGAGCACAGCACAGGAAGTATAGAGAAATCATCCCAAATAGTAACAATGGATGGTTTATGTCAGGCTAATAACTGTGTCTTGGTGTTTTATTTGGAAATAAATCCTTCCGTTTTTACCATATGCTCACACAGGCCTTTGTGAAACTTCCTGCGAGAATTCACAGCAGGATGCAAGGTTGAAATCAATCATTGTGCTCAATAAAACAAATTGTAATAGCGCAAGAGAACAGGAGACTTTTCTCCAAAACTGTATCATAATAAATACGGATTCAGAAGTCAGTCCTCACTTAATACATCTGTCATTTGAAATTATCCAAAATTGTGATGTGGTGCAACCCTGTGCCAAAAACCATACCCATCACTGCAGATTTTAACCAAGCTATCGAATGCTTTGCACAGATTCTTCTCTAAAACAGGCCACTAATCACCATATGTGATTAAGTGTAACAAAATCCATTGTTATGTTTTTTTTTTCCTTTTCAGTAGAATCCTGTATGGTTGCTGCTACAACAGAAGTCAAGAAAAAAATAGCAGTTTGGGAACTCACCACAATGTCCCAGAAATTCCCAATAACATAACCTATAATACAAACAAGTAAAAATAAAAACAAGTCTATGTTGATACATTTGATAAACAAGTAATGACATACACTATATACATACAGTTTTTGCTGTCAACAGCATCTGCTCATTATTTAAAGGGACACTCTACTAAAAAATCACCCCCCGTTTTTTAATCCTAACCTTTCCCTATTCCCTTAATAAATAGTTATTTTTTGTTTATGTTTTTGTAACTGTAATACTTACCCTAAAATCTTCTTGTTTCCAGCGGTGGTTTTTTTTTTCATACTCACCTCCCTCCTCTTCCGCTCCCGTCCTTCTTCCATCCGACTTGCATGCGCGCCTCTCACGTAAGCCAGCCAATCGGCAGGCTTCCTCCCGGCTTCCTCTGAGGATTTGTGTTGCGTGCAAGAGGATGCATGCAACACTAACCCTCAGAGGGAGCCGCCAGCTTCTGCGGTGAGTTGGAGACGTCATCGCGCTGAAAGTCGGCAAAAATATGATTCCCGCTCTGCTGACTGACAGCTGGGAGGGCGGAGTAAACTCCTCCGCCTCTCTCAGCAGTTTTCAGCTTTTTCAGCTGAACTGCCGAGCGGAGGGAGGGGAGACAGAGCGCAGGATACTCCGGGTATCATGACCACCTAAAATAGCTTAGGTGGTCATGTTGCCTAGAGTGTCCCTTTAAGGACAAAAAAGGGGGCTTTTTTTATTAGAGTATCCCTTTAAATTCTAGTTTTATCTTGTATGATATTTTTCTGTTTTGAAGATCTGCTAAAATTCAAAATACATTTTTAAACTACACTTTGGCAAATTGTGTGCACAGCATTAAGAATTTTCAATGGGGTAAAATACACTTTTGCAGTCTGTACACTATTTCTAATGACAGAACCCATACATAGGAAAATATTTTATTGTGGAATAGGTGCCATTAAAATACTTTATTGCTCCTTTCTTCAGGTTAATAACATTGTGTCCTGGCATAATATTATCTTTTTATAGTAAACACGAGTTTGCTGCACAAATAGTCTGATGAATACCTTTGCAGGGATACAATGTGCCAAACCAGTTTTTGTGAGAGCAATTGGCTACAAATGCTTTAAAAAATAATTTAAAAGAAAGAGTACATTGGTCATAAGGGACAGAAGAGCAGACATAGATTTCATACCTTAGAGCTATAAGAGTATGCATTTACCAAAAAATAAATAATTGCATTAGGGATCTCCAACTCTGCCCCCACCAATGATGGTTGCTTACAATTCCCAGAATTCTTTGAATGCAAGCAATGGCTAGAGAATCATGGGAGTTGTATTCCAGAAATATCGGGGGGGGGCAGAGTATGAGATCCCTGAAATAAATACTAATAATAGTTACAGTTCCAAGTACTTATACAGCGCCAACAGATTCCATAGC
Organism: Leptobrachium leishanense; assembly: GCA_009667805.1. Lineage (NCBI taxonomy): Eukaryota > Metazoa > Chordata > Amphibia > Anura > Megophryidae > Leptobrachium > Leptobrachium leishanense. The sequence continues at coordinate 106,220,421 of CM019065.1, forward strand.
ACTTTACAATGGGGACGCAAACACAGACAGGTGACATAATAAATATAAGGAACAGACGTACCTGCCCATAGGATAATTTTCCTGCAAATGCAGCACTTTATACAAGTGCTCAGCTAGACATCCCGTGAGCGTACAATCTAAGGGACTAAGGCAAGTGAAACAAAAGGGAACAGGGGAGTGTGGAGATAATTACCAGAGAGAATAAAGCAGACACTGCATAATGATAGACCAAGAGCTTGTGCATGATAGAGTTAAACCAAGCAAGGATTGAAGCAGTTGAGAAAAGGAGGCTATATAATTAGGATAAGGGCTGGGAGGGTGGATGGGGCAGGTTGGGTGGGAAAAATGGTGGTGAAGAGTGACTGTGGATAAGAGAGAAATAAGGCATTTAGAAGGGGTCGCCATTTGTTCATACAGAGTGTTTACAATAGGGAGGAGCAGACTGAGAATCAGCATAGAATTAAACTATGAAAAAGGAAGGAAAAAAAATAAGTAAAAATAGTAAACCAGGTTGGGAAACACTACCAGGCCAGGTTTGCCAGATATCTGACGCACAGCACAGGTGATCTGATTTGCTGCTCACTGATTGCAGGATTCAATCTGCATTTCCCCAAGGGAATCTTTAAAATCTGATTAGAGGGTACTTGAGGACCAGGGTGGGGAAACACTGATAAGGTAATTTAAAGGGACATTGTGACTAGAGAACATCCCCTCCCATAATCCCCACCTTGGCTGTCGCTGGCCACTGTGACAGCAACACAAGATTGAGTTATCATTCTCATCCGATAAACCGCCACAGCAAACTGGCCGATGACCTGTCGAACAGACTGCCAAACGCATCCTCACGCCGCCGTAAAAAAAAAAGCCAACCAGCAGCCGAACAGGGCTAAACCCCCCCCAAAAAAAAACAACACAACTTTTAAAAGGCAATTTAAACGAAAATGCATGGAAATGATATATAAGATCCTATGAATAACAATAAAAAGGTCTGTTACCGAATTAAGCCTTTCCCGCTGCAGGATGTTCTATGCTGTCCTCGCGGTGGGTGGGCCTTGAAGACACATGGCGTACAGTTACACCCCGCTGTTTTCAATGGGCTGCCTAGGCCCCTCCCCACAGTCAGGAAAACATGGCGATCTCTCAACACTAATCACAACGAAGGATAAAAGGTGTTTCCAGACTAGGCTTGCCAGATTGTATGTATACAGGAAAACATGGCCAATTTATTCATGCAGATGGGCAGCACATGAAGAATGCAACGCTGCAGTATGTACAATCCATATGTTGCAGGTAAGAAATCAAAGAGGAATCCCAGGTGCAGCATATGAATACCTGAGCTCTCCCTCTACATGAGTTTGTAATAAGTGTCCAGGTAAATAGGACAGATCTGGCAACCCTATTCAAGAATCTAGGTTAAAAAAAAAAAAAAGTAATGTTGTGGGTTAGAAACATTTAAATCCTTTCACGCCGGGCAGGTGGTGCCTGCTGGGGGGCTTTAACGTTGACCAGGGTGTAGTAGTACTCCCTGCTAGCCGGCTGCTGCGGCAGGCTCCTCCTTTGGTCCACCAATGCAGCGGATGTCATTGGCTGCTGGGGGACAGCCTGAACCAGGCCGTACCACAGCAGCAAATGGCACGCAGTGCACACCAGCTAGTGGGCGGAGCCAGAGGAAGCTCATAGACGCTAACGGGATGTATTATGCTGCCCCGCATCATTCAGGCTCACCCGCCGTGCAATGGGTTAATGTTAACCCCCCACCCCTTGTTCTTTTGCCTGTTGGGTCTCTTGAAATTGGCTGCATACTAGTTGCGCATGCACTGATCATCTTTGCACCCAAAATGTCTAGTGTGTCCCTTTTAAGTCTGATAGACGTTTCCAATTTCAATGCTCAGAGTCAGACACAGTATGAATTATTTGATTACTTATTTTTGCTTGCATTTGAACAATGTTCCTGCCTGTTTTAATGAAAACACAAAGGGCTAATTGCGAATATTAAGAGTAGCAATATTTTCCCTCTGCGTTGAAAAACTCGAGTGGCTTAATGTATCACGTTATATGCAAGCAAGTGTCACCATTAACGAGCAGTAAGAGCAGAATATTAGAGCAGTACTGCTCCAACGTAGCAATGTATCATCTGTAATAACTACAGTGTGTGGCCTCTGTGAGTACAGATGTCTGGGCAAAGATCCTTCATAATCATCTTCCCCTGAGACATAATAGAAAAACTCAGACCATAATCAGTCTATTTCTCTTTCAATGTAATGGAGATGATCTACATACTCATCATTTAAATCACTGGCTGCATTCAGACAAAGGAAATTAGGTGGTTATCGTCAACCGTTAATGTAGACTGCCTCATACCGCACAAACATCACAAAAACGTACTTGTTTAACCCTGTCGAGTGCATGGTGCTGCTCAGATACACAGGTGCAACCAATGTTCCGCTCTCTTTTCATAAATGGAAACTCTTGCAAAAAAGTTGCAAAATAGTGACCAGCTACCTATAGAGTCCTGAATACACTGAAGTAACTTCTAGGCACATTCCAGACTTAAATTTAATGAAATATATTAAACAGACTTTGAATAAAACATGCAATAATAACCCCAATTACATAAAGCAAAAACTTTAATTCCAGCTGGGCTGGAAAAGATAAGCCACTAAGGCTAGGGTCAGACTAACGCATTTTTTGCGTTGTCCGTGAAAAAGTGCGTTCGAATGAATGGACGTATTTTTTCACGGAATACGCGATAGCGGTCATACGATGCGCATTTTCGTCCGTGATTTTGTACGGATCATCAATAAAACCCTTTTTGCGTCTGGACGTTATGTTGGCCGGACATTAGCAGCATCTGACATCTCCTAATCACGCACACACGCCGCTAGCGGACGCAGCGCACTCTGTACGTCAGTACAGTATCACGTTCTCAAAATAATGCGTTTGTGTGCCGCTTGCGTTGCGCGGCCGCACTTTTGTGCGGCCATACTTCGTACATTGCCCATCATTGGCCGTCATTTGCTGCTACTAGGGCCGTGATAAAGTGCGGCTCCACGTGCGTTCGCACTGCGTTAGTCTGACCCCAGCCTTACAAATAAAAGTGACATTGAACAGGAAAAACCTATAAGGGTCACCGAGACAGAGGTGACACTTTAGAGCAGGAAAATAATGTAAATAAAGTAATAATGATAAGTATAATTAAGGCCTAGACAGCCAAAATGTTGCTTTTCTGGCCCTACCCGCTGATGACTTAATAAAGTCCTAACCTGTATAGGCCAGGTGTCATGGTTGCCACCATCCTGAATACCCCTGGTGGTACTATCCGTGTACTGTTCCTGCCCTGCTACCAGCATTCAGCAACTAGCATCCAGCAAGTGAACAGTTAAGCACTCACGAAAGTGACTCACGAAATAAAGGGCTCTGCCCCACATTCATAGATTGCTGGTTCATTACAGCTTTTACTCACGTAGAGTGAACACCGTTGCTTTGTTGCTACTCTGATTCCTGATCCTGATTCCCCATTCTTGGCTCCTGCAAATATAACCATCATTCCCATCATCCCTCTGCAATCAACCTGGTCAGTCACCATATTCATCTACCCTTATCCTTCTGTTTATCTGTGCAGACCACTGCACGCTGGGCTCATACTCCCCTCACCCCTAGTGCCACCCTGGTACCATGCCTAACCCTGACACCAGGTCAGATGAGCGCACTATGCGCACCCGTATACTGACTTGACCCCGGCCTTACACATACAGAGCTGCTCACTGTTGCTTTTTTCATGGATTTACACAGAGGTGTAATGTCCCTCTTGCGTTGAAGACCTGCTGTGTGTTGGGCGAGCATATTGGGGTTTGTCACTGTTCCACACATCTCCTTTCACTTTAGAGCGGAGCTCAACACCCTTGGCCCTCAGATGTTTTGAAACTACATCTCCCATGATGCGCAGGTACTTATTCAACTGGTTGAGCCTCAAGGGAAAAATGAAAAAGTTAAATAGATCCAGGTATCCATGAGTAATTCTACAAAACTATCTATAGAACATCCCTCTGTCCTTGTTCTAGGGAACTTTACTTAAGGGTCTATTTCAGGGGTCAGCAACCTTTGCTCTTCGTGTATTTTGGAACTACATTTCCCAGTAGAATCAGCCAATCTAAGTACCATGGGGGATGTAGTTCCAAAACATGTGCAGGGGCAAAGACACTGGCACCTGATTTAGACTGAGGATGGTATTTTTTTCAGGTACTCTGGCTGACAAATCTATTAGTATGCCAGTATGCAGACAGAGCAGGTTCCAGTCTGCAGGCTTCAAAACCTTCCATCTGGAGCTGTTGATACAGCGGCTCAGACAGAAAAGAGTCGTTAATGGTGACAAATTAGGTTGCGATTTTGCTAGGTTGCGATTTATCCCATGTTGCAATATTTCCAGCCAATGTGGGGCTTCCACTGCACTTTCCCAGTGCTGAGTCTCACCCCGTGTTTATAGCAGATACTATTGGACAGCCGCAAGTACCAAGCAAAGCATAAAAGCAACAGTGCTTCTGTCAAAAGAGAATGTGTATGCAGCAGCTTATAAAGGATTTTACCAGTAAGGATACATTGAGTTTTCTCTTTTTTTCAGGTATGCTCTGGGTTCAAGAACATTGAATTTTTACAGTAGTTACAGAAATACAAAGTAATAAAATGCAAGATATTATAAACAAAACACAAATATACAGATTTACACAGAAAATAAATATAAGTAGGAAATATACTCCCTATGTTATATGTTTACAGGTGCATTCTGTATTGAGGTATGTTAACCACTTCGCTGCTGAGGACGCGCTCAGCGCGTCCTCAGCAGTCCCGCTGGTATGCGGAGGACGCGCTGAGCGCGTCCTCCCATCGGGGTCAGCGTTCGGCCGGGTTCCGGCCGATCGCTGGCCCCCCCGGTGCGGGCTGACATCCTGGATGTCAGCCCGGCATCCGGACCAGCAGCCGCCAGAATTAGGTGTCATCGCGGGGGCGCGATGACACCTAATTCAGGCGCCCCCCCGCATGTGCGGAGGAGGCGCCTGAAAGGGAGGGGGGGGAGGTCCTTCGGACCTCTCTCCCTCCCGATCGGCGGCGCACAGGGGGTTAACCCAGGCATCATTTGGAAGGGCACAGCCTGCCCTTCCAAATGATGCCTGGCATTAACCCCTGGGGAGCTGGATCGCGAATCGGCGCTGAAAAGCGCCGGTTCGCGATCCTTTCCCGGAGCTGGCCGACATCTTGGATGTCGGCCAAGCCTCCGGGAACTCCCCCAGAGGACTGGCGTCATCGTGCGTAGCACGATGACGCCAGTCCTAGACTTAACCCCTAACTGCCACCAACTGTGGAGATAGGGAGTTCCAATGAACTCCCTATCTCCCGATCCGTGGCAGCTATGGGTTAAATTTTGGTATCGTTGGATCGGCCAGAGCATGGCCGTTCCAACGATACCAAACATGAAAGTGAAAAATTTTGTAAAAAAAAAAAAAAATGAAAAATACAAATAAAAAAAAATTAAAAACAAAAATTAAAAAAATAAAAATAAACACTTTTTTTTATTTTTTTTGGTTTGTTAATGCAGCAATATTGTTCCCATTTCAATTATAATGTGAACAATGATGCTGCACTAACGATTTTTGTATGCGGTGCGTTTGTTAAAAATAGTGTCATTTTCCCCAAAAAAAAATGTAACGAGACCCCATCTCTAATTTTTTTAACAAGCGCACCCCATACAAAATATAACCGCAATTGCTCGCATGTTAAAATGTGGAAAAAAACACTTTACACATTGTAAATTATTGAAAATACATATTTTATTGCATTTTTTGTTATAATATACAGACATGACATAACGTATACATATAATAATGACATATTATGAATCTACTGAGTCTGACGGAAAGAACGATATATAATATGTCTGGGTCATATACTAAAATAAGCCTTCAAAACACGTTTAAACATGATGCGGAAAACAGGTAAAAATGACCTCAGCATAGGGGCGGGAAAAGCCTCAGCAGCGAAAGGGTTAATAGGGAGCTCTTAACTGACTTTAGACTGATTTGATGGCGTCTGGGAGGTTATTCCAGAATTACAGGGCTCTGTAGGAAAATGAGGATCGAGACACTTTCTTTTTGTATTGTGGTATTGCAAGTAAGGTGCTGGTCCTGGATCGGAGGTTATAGGATGAGGGAACTGCTGGGGGAAGCAGTCTATTCAGGTAGGGTGGTAACTTCCAGGAAAAGCTCTTAAACACCAGGTTGGAAAGCTGAGCGGTGCGTCTAGATTCCAGCGACGGCCAGTTTAGCTCTTTTAACAGTAATCACATTGTAGAACAAATCAGCAGAATGCGTTACACAATGTTTTAAGTTTATGAAGGTGCGTTTGCGGGGCAGCTGCATACACTACATCTACACTATATTGTTGGTGGAATTGGTGTTTATTTTCTCCAAGTAAAAATTATTTCATCATGAAGTAGCACCTTTTGTATAACATTTTCCAAGTGCTACAGGGATCAGCATTTCTCGAAGCTTAACAATTCAATCTGTATTACTTAAGAATCATGTCTATATAGAACAAAAATGTCACCCGGGCAATGGCATGCAAGCTGGATATGAATTAATAGCTGTCTGTATGTATGGGGCCCACTTTGACATGTTTCATGCTTAGCTGAGCACTTCTTCTGACACTACATTGTCCTTCAATTCAGCAGAAAACTGGCTGCCAATTAGTAGTGATATACAACATGTGTGTTTGGAATGAAACCATACAGCTAATAACAGACTGAAAATCACAGGTGTGCGCAGAAGAGTGTGCTTACTCCGGTAATTGCACCTTTTGGGCTTCCATCTACACTCTTTGGGTTTTTCTTTTTTGGTTCATGATAATGAACATGGAAACTAACATTTTGTGTATGGTTACATATTAAATGTATGACTATACAGTATACTAGGGCTGCGGAAATTAATGTTTAATATATCGATTAATCCTTAATTTTTTTGGTCGATTAAAAATATTTTAAATCAACCGGCGGCGCAAAGCACGCGGCGGCGGCGCCGCGTGCTTTGCGCCGCGTGTTCGGCTCCCTAGGCATCCGAAGGCATGGAGTTTGGTCACTCGCCTGGGGGAACCACGTGACCAGCCGCGTTCTCTTAGGGAATCTACAAGGTAGAGGAAGGGAGTATATTTAAAAGGAAACAAAGTAGCAAAACAAGAGGACATAGTCTTAGATTAGAGGGGCCAAGGTTTAAAAGTAACATCAGGAAGCATTATTTTACTGAGAGGGTGGTGGATATATGGAACAGCCTTCCAGTTGAAGTGGTAGAGGCCAAAACAGTGATTGAATTTAAGCAGGCATGGGATAGGCATAAGGCTATCCTAACCAAAAGATAAATCCAGGTAAAGTATCCATGTAATTGGGCAGACTAGATGGGCCAAAAGGTTCTTATCTGCCGACATTTTCTATGTTTCCCCCAGGCGAGCGGCCAAGCTCCATGCCTTCGGACGCTCATAGGGAGCTAAAGACGTGGAGCACAGCACGCAGCAGCAGAGGTGAGAGCTGGAGGCCATATATCCATGTGTGAGCTGGGGGCCATATATCCATGTGTGAGCTGGAGGCCATATCTCCATGTGTGAGCTGGGGCAATATATCCATGCGTGAGCTGGGGGCCATATATCCATGTGTGAGCTGGGACAATATATCCATGCGTGAGCTGGGGCAATATATCCATGCGTGAGCTGGGGACCATATATCCATGTGTGAGCTGGGGCAATATATCCATGTGTGAGCTGGGGCATTATATCCATGTGTGAGCTGGGGGTAAATATATCCATGTGTGAGCTGGGGGCCATATATCCATGTGTGAGCTGGGGGCCATATATCCATGTGTGAGCTGGGGGCCATATAACCATTATATCCATGTGTGAGCTGGGGGCAAATATATCCATGTGAGCTGGGGGCAAATGTATCCATGCGTGAGCTGGGGGCAAATATATCCATGTATGAGCTGGGGCAAATATATCCATGTGTGACCTGGGGCAATATAATAACTTACGTCAGTGCTACAGTTTGAATTTAAGACGTATTTGTGTGAAGTGTGAAGTAAAGTCATGGATTGTTGAAACTAACCAGTGTCAGGTGATTGTATATAGTGTATACCACATTTACCACTGACTAATGCAGAGTTGCAATGCATGCAGATCAGCTAAAAGTAGTTGGATCTGTATGTGCGTTATAATTAATCGAAATAAATCGATTTAAAAAAAATGTATTAATCGAACACAACAATTTTAATCGTTACCAGCCCTACTATATACATATATTTGTAAGTAATGAATGTAACATGTGTGCGCACCCTAAAATATATGCTAAAGAATTCCCTATATTCAGAAAATCTCAATAAAATTACTCCAAGGACAAACCGACACCTGATTGGTTGCATACCTGCTACTTGTGCTCCTATGGGTGCGTAGCCCATATTAGTGTGTGTTTGCATGCATGTTACATTATTACTTACAAACTGTAAATCAGTTTTAAAAACTGTAAAAAAAATAAAAATTTTCATGAACGTAGTAGTTTTTGTAGATGATTAAGCACTGGGTTTATAACCTGCAAAGCTGCTGACGCCCTTAATGTGATTACTTGTGGATGCTTGTAGAAAAGTGATTCACGGTTCCTATTTGTACCGGGCCATTTTCACTTGCATATATTGTTGATTAGTTATGGTTCACCAGCAGGGCCAGTGCTAGGCTATTTTTCACAATAGGCCAGACCAGCTACTTGCGCCCCCCCCCCCTAAAACAAACTAAACATGTGACATGTGTGAGAGTATCACAGAGCTCCACAGCAATAAAACTCACAGTAACAGGAGATGTGTATGAGCGTTTCAGAGCTCCACAGCAATAAAACTCACGGTAATGTGCAGTGTGTATGAGCGTATCACAGAGCTCCACAGCAACAAAACTCACGGTAATGTGCAGTGTGTATGAGCGTATCACAGAGCTCCACAGCAACAAAACTCACAGTAACGGGCAGTGTGTATGAGCGTATCACAGAGCTCCACAGCAACAAAACTCACGGTAATGTGCAGTGTGTATGAGCGTATCACAGAGCTCCACAGCAACAAAACTCACAGTAACGGGCAGTGTGTATGAGCGTATCACAGAGCTCCACAGCAACAAAACTCACAGTAACGGGCAGTGTGTATGAGCGTATCACAGAGCTCCACATACCCCCACCCAATGTCACACACATCCAGTCCAGCCACACAAATCCACACAGTCAAACCCACACCCACACACATCCATACACACACACACACACACACACACACACACACAAAGATTTATTGTGTTTACAAAATAAAATAAAAAAAACACCCCCACCCTCCCCCAAGAAAAAAAAAAACCCCAAACAAGGGCGAGGAACATTGGGAGAAACCGGGGAAAGTGGAGCAGGTTGGGAGAAACTTGTTCTCCAATTTTAGGTCTCCATCTTTCCTTGGGTAATTGGATGGGGAGATTAACTCTACAATGAGGGAATACCAGGGGTTAAACAGAGCATGACAGATCTTGAAACCCCGGTTAACATGCGAGATGCTCCAGTGCGGCACGTTAACTGCCCAATAAAACACAAGACGCTGCTGGCTGGAATATGGGGCCGGGTGCACACGGGACGTTTTCTTTAGCACACAGTACCTGCGTTAAAGAAAACCGGCGTCCCACTCGACGCCCCCCTCGCGCTGCAAAGCGCGATCCTCCTATCACTGTCCATGCGCTAGGATTCGCGTTGACGGGGCTGCGCGATCCTCCTATGGAGGATCGCGCTTTGCAGCGCGAGGGGGGGCATCGAGTGGGACGCCGGTTTTCTTTAACGCACGTACTGTGCATTAAAGAAAACATCCCGAGTGTACCCGGCCTTAAGTCACGGACTGTAAAAGGCACATAACCCATTAACTGCCATATAAAACCCACACCAGAACCATGAAATGCACTGGCAGCGCCGGTTCGGCTCACCCCAGAGGGAGAAGAGAAATCTCCAAAGGAGCCTCTGATTGAAAAGCACAGTGACCGGATCAGACGGCATGATTAGACAGCTCACAGACACGCTAACTGCTCACCCTGTACCGCCACGTGCCGCCCGAAATTAACTTCACATTTTTAAAAGGGAGATTTTGGGTGGACTCCCCAGGCCTGGTCTTCATGTGTCCGGTCACTGTCTCCTCCTCCTCCTTCAGGCCGTGGGGGGGATTCCTGGTGAAGGGGGCGGGCCGCTGAGGTGTAGGGAGCGGGCGCCATGCAGCTGTGTAGGAGGCGGGCCGGTGCCGGGCAGCTGAGGTGTAGGGGCGGGCGCTGGCCTGCTGAGTGAGGCGGGGGCGTTGCTGGGTTTTGCAGCGTGCAGTGCTTCAGGGCCGTGCTGTCCGAGCAGGGGCGCTTCATGCCGCGGTCTTTGACAGGGAGGCAAAATGCCGCTCCTGGCAAACAGCCGCCTGCTGCATGGACGGGACAGCCCTGCCTGTGGAGCTCGGCTGCGCCCTAGACGGCACTGCACTCTAGGCGGCCGCCTAGCTCGCCTATCGCCAGCGCCGGCCCTGTTCACCAGTACACCATGGTGCCTAAAGAAATATTAATAATGAATATACAAGGATGACTATTGCTTGATGGAAATAATAATCGTTGTATCTGCTGTACAAAGATGCTGCCATAGTATTTTGGCTCTTGACTGTCCATGTGGAAAGAGTCAGTCTAGTCCGTTTTATTGCATGCGGCCTAATCCATGGGAGACCCCTTGCGGCTTTCCTAAACCGTAAAAAAGGTGCTGTTGGGATTTTTGCACAGTGTGCTCTTACTGATTCCACTATCATTGATTTATAATTTAAACGCTTCTTTCTGTCCTCATTTACACGATCGCTCTACAGGGTCTGAAGTGCAAACGAAATACATGGTGTACGCTTGAGATGTTAGCATTTAGAAATATTCCCATTTCATTTTTAATTCTATCCATGTTTAAATTCTATGCTACATATTTGTTTGGAAATATATGGTCTATACCAGTGGTCTCCAACCCTGGTCCTCAGGGCCCACTAACATGCAAGGTTTTCCAGTTATCTGAAGCACAGCACAGGTGATATGATTTGCTGCTCAGTGATTGCAGGATTCAGTCTGCATTTCCCCATGGTGATCTTCAAAATCTGGCCTGTTAGGGGGCCCTGAGGACCAAGGTTGGGGACCACTGGTCTATACTAAGGCAGGTAAACAAGTGGAAGCGCGAAAGAAAACCCCTGCGGGAATAGTGACAGTCAATATCCAGCAACAGAAACGGGGGTAACCCTGGAACATGGATAGAACAAAGGATATTGATTGACTGAAATAGTAAATACAATTTAACTTTTATTGGAAACTAACAAACAGAACAACATAATGACAAACCAAGGAATAGATAAAAAGTCTCTGTGGCTCCACTCAGCGTAATAAATGCCACATAGGGTACTAGGTGCACCTAGATAAGTCTCTCATATGGGATACAAACAGACAAACAACCTAAATTCTGTCAACTCCTATCAAAGTGAAGAAACGGGCTTTCTTGGGTTCTGCTTATTTCTTGTTATGCTGCCAGACTGAGCATTACTTCCTGCATGCTCCTGAGGACGCCAGTGTTTATGGCGAAACGCGTCGAGTGATGTAGTGCTTACTCCCATGCAGATTGTGTTTTGGATTTTAATATTTTTTTAGTCTCTGTGGCTTGGTGTTAATTTAGGCGTGGGTTGGCTCTAAGCTGGTAGCGCTGCCAGCATTGATTTTGGGCCTCAACCCTTCCTCTACCTAATGCAATTTCACTTTCCACTCATCCTATTGGGAACTCTCTCTATAGCAGGCTACTCTCTGTCCCATTGTGCGGACACACGAAGGCCCGTTTCTTCACTTTGATAGTAGACAGAATTTAGGTTGTTTGTTTGTTTTGTATCCCATATGAGAGACTTATCTAGGTGCACCTAGTACCCTATGTGGTATTTATTACGCTGATTGGAGCCAGAGACTTTTTTTATCTATTTCTTGGTTTGTCATTATTTTGTTCTGTTTTTTAGTTTCCAATAAAAGTTAAATTTTATTTGCTATCTCAGTCAATCAATATCCTTTGTTCTATACATATTTGTTTGAGATAGTTATGATGTCCATATGTAGGTTACAATGTATCAAGGTTAGTACCATTCATGCTTTGTGCTCTTGCCTTTATCTCATCCTCTTATTATATGTAACGTATTGTAGATTTATTTGTATGTTCTCACCAGCATTTACCTGTTTTGAATATTCCGTATGCTGAGGATCAGCTCGGGGACTGATGATGTGACCTTCTGTGTGCTGTCATAATCCTGTCTCCGAAATGCTCGCAGCCACAAGCGTTCAGGGAGACAGCAGTCGCGGGCTGGTGCTGCGCATGCACATGTAGCGCAAATCCTTCATTCTAGTGAGAGACATAATTTGCATAAGAATTTACGTATTTCAATGCGCTGCAGCATGAAAAGAGGGGAGTAGGTAGATTATAAATATGTGATGGTAAACCTTGGCACCCCAGATGTTTTGAAACTACATCTCTCGTGATGTTCATGCTGGATGAGTATCATGGAAGATGTAGTTCTGAAACATCTGCGGTGCCAATGCTCACCATCACTGTTCCGAATTATAAGTGCAGATGTAAGGATAAAAAGGGGGGGGTTGTAAAATTTTGTCATACGGTGCAGGGTCTACTCCTCTGATTTAACCCTTTACTGCTGTGCCTTTACCGCCTGGCAGGAGATCTTTAACGCTGGTGTTGCGTAGTCGGCTGCTGCTGTGGGCCCCTCCATTGGACTGCCTACGCAGCTGAGCTGAATCATTGGCTCCAGGTGGATGGCGTGATTTCAAGCCATCCTACGGCAGCAAATGATGCACCATGCGCACCAGCTGGTGGACAGGGCAGTCGTGCCCCTAGAAGTTCAGTCCCACCTGTCACAGGGACAGCATAGTACGCCCCGCAGCGTAAAGGGGTAAATACAAATTTAGCATTGGATTCACTACTAACTTTATTTCTTGCATTTCAAAGTTTTTCCAACAGCATTTGGCAGTGGCCCCCGCCCCCCCCCCCCTGTTCTGGCTGTGAAGTCAGGCGTGTCCCATATATATGGTTTCTAGAGTCACCGAATGCTATAGCACTGCAGATGTACTTATGCCGTAACGAGCAGCCACTCGCATAAGTGGCCTGAGTTAGTTAGAAATCTGGTCCATAACAGCCACACTCCCATTATTGAAACCAGAACATCTGGCTGAAACTATTTCGAGGAACAAAATGCTCTTTACAGTTTGCCCATTTATACAGGAAAAACTATATCTGAAATCTGCATTTATTCATGCATAAGAGTGTTTAGTTACACTTGCAAGCATACGATACACAAGGTATGTGAAATCCAATGTGTTATTTTTCGGCCGGCTGGAGGGGAAATCGTTTTCCTTTCCTCCCACTACTTCTTGCCGCATTTTAGGGCACAGTTCCACTCGGCTAGTGCTCACAGGAACACGCTCAGGATTAAGAGCAAAAGAAAATTGATTCCATGAGTTTGCTGGAAAACAAAAATGTAATTCATAACATCTTGGGTTGTGCCATATGTCTGGAAACATTTATATCTAAGCATGTGCTAAACGTATGGATCTGTTCCTTCTGTGTTTGGATGCTACCCTTCATCTTCAGTTTGTCTTTGGGTATTTGATATCCTCATCTGGTTTCGCTCTACTTGATTTTCTAATTCATTTTATGTTTCTGTCAGGTACGGGAGTGCGGCGGTGGGTGAAGTGAGCCCAGGATGCAGTGATCATAGGAGTCACACAGGTTGCTGGGTATTGAAGGTTTATTAAATAATAAACAAAACAAATGGTAAATAATAACAGCACTAGCAGGCAGGCAACAGACTGTATGCAGGATTCAGCTTGACAATAGGGATTCTTGAAAGCAGGGTATACTTGACAAACGAGGATTCTTGGAAGTGGGGTACACTCGAAGAACGAGGGTTCTTGAGAGCGGGGTACCTTGGTGGGGAGATTCTCCTTGGTAGCAGGGTTCCACTTGGGTGTATCACTGGAGGGATTCAGGTAACACGGTAGGGAGCTTCAGGAACAGGTCTGGTTGTCTGCACTTCCAGAGACGTTATGTTGAAGCCCTGATGGAAGGGTGGATCCCTCTTTTAAGCAGGCTTCATTTAGGTGAAGTAGTATACACCTGTAGGTATCACAACAGAAGCTTAACAGCCAGATAGGGGAATCGAACCTGCATACAAACCTAGACAGGTGAATAAGGGTTTGCCACGGTTTAGGTGCGGGCATAGGCTTAATTCATGACAGTACCCCAACCCAAGGAGCGCCTTCCGGGCGCGAACAATCAGATATATATATAGCAAGGGGGCCACCTATTTTTTCCTGCGCCGCCGTCGGTTGGGGCCAGGACCCGTCACCTCCAAGGATGAGGTTTGGGTGGTCAAGATGGTCACAGGGTTTTCAAGGTCTGTTCGGCGTATCACGATACCTTGGACACTGTAGGGTATCGTGGGATCCATATCTGAGGTGCTATCGAGCACAGTGGGTTCGGAGTCGTCCTGATGTATGGGGTTGCTGGTGGCAACCAGATCGGGAGTAGAGAAATGTCCACGGGCTAATGCAACCTGTACCTGAGACTGCAGGTATTTGTGGTTCAGCTGCATGTCCTGTATGGTATTGGTAAGGGTGTTCACCTGAGCTGCCATGGCAGAGACAAGTACCAGGACTTCACTGGATGGACTGGCTTTACCAGGAGTTGGCAGGGTAGCTGCAGCGGTATCAGTGTCCACAAATGTTTTGGTGGCAGCAGTCTGGGCTTGGACCTCGGTACAGCACGGCTCTTGGACCTGGACCTCGGTACAGCACGGCTCTTGGACCTGGACCTCGGTACAGCACGGCCCTTGGACCTGGACCTCGGTACAGCACGGCTCTTGGACCTGGACCTCGGTACAGCACGGCCCTTGGACCTGGACCTCGGTACAGCACGGCCCTTGGACCTGGACCTCGGTACAGCACGGCTCTCGGACCTCGGTACAGCACGGCTCTCGGAATCCTGCGGGGTGCAGGGCAGCAACGGCTGGAGAATCTGCGATGTGCAGGGCAGCAACGGCTGGAGAATCTGCGATGTGCAGGGCAGCAACGGCTGGAGAATCTGCGATGTGCAGGGCAGCAACGGCTGGAGAATCTGCGATGTGCAGGGCAGCAACGGCTGGAGAATCTGCGATGTGCAGGGCAACGGCTGGAGAATCTGCGATGTGCAGGGCAGCAACGGCTGGAGAATCTGCGATGTGCAGGGCAGCAACGGCTGGAGAATCTGCGATGTGCAGGGCAGCAACGGCTGGAGAATCTGCGATGTGCAGGGCAGCAACGGCTGGAGAATCTGCGATGTGCAGGGCAGCAACGGCTGGAGAATCTGCGATGTGCAGGGCAGCAACGGCTGGAGAATCTGCGATGTGCAGGGCAGCAACGGCTGGAGAATCTGCGATGTGCAGGGCAGCAACGGCTGGAGAATCTGCGATGTGCAGGGCAGCAACGGCTGGAGAATCTGCGATGTGCAGGGCAGCAACGGCTGGAGAATCTGCGATGTGCAGGGCAGCAACGGCTGGAGAATCTGCGATGTGCAGGGCAGCAACGGCTGGAGAACCTGCGATGTGCAGGGCAGCAACGGCTGGAGAACCTGCGGGTTGCAGGGCAGTGACAACATTATTGTGGAGTGATCTCCAGGCGCTTTTGGGGTTCTGAAACACCTGCAGGTCTGCGTATCTGACCACAGTCCCATTGGAACCATACGTGAACCCAGGGGGCAAGGGTTCCATAGTAATGGTGCCTTCAGGGGTAGAGACAGTGGTACCGATATATGCTTGGCATGGTTGTCCAGAAACCAGCCCGGATTTGCGGCTGTGAGGAGTGGGAGTCTCAACCTTTTTGAACCCAAGAGCCCTCCTTAGTATGGAGGCAGCTGGACTCTGCAGCAACAGTGATTCTTCTAGGTCATGGAGACAGGAGTTGGCTTCCAGATTTCGGGGTTCTGGTTTCACCGATGACTTGAAGACGGTTGCTGGGGCGTAGACAGCAACACCAAGGTACCTGGAATGCTGGTTGAGAGTGGTGGGTGTCTGAGAAGGGGAGGCAGCAGCTAACTCCATGGGAATTTCAGGTTCATATTCTGGAGGTAGGGTGGACTCGAACTCCATGGTTTCGGCAGGATAGGGGTCTTCAAGGTCTGTGACCTCAGGATAGGTGTCCAGTGACACCATCCTATTTGGCTGGCACCTTTGGAGCTTATCCGAGTAGGCCTCCATAGACTTTTTATACACAGTCCTTGTTTTAGCAGGTGTGGGTTTTCTGGACAAGGACTTGGTAGGAACAATTTCCCTTTTTGGTCTGGTGGAAGCAGACTTGACAGGCACTGCCTTCTTGAACTTGGTGGGCAGTGCTTCACTAGGCATTGGGACCACAGGCGGAGTAGAAAAGGGTTCTCTGGCCTTGATAGAAAAAGTCCTTTTTGATTTAACAGGTGCAGACTTGGGAGTAGCACCAGGTAGCACTGGGGATTGCAGGGTTTCGTTTGAAACTCCAGGGAAAGTGCGGGGCAGCTTGGGGGGCCGCACTAAACATTCCGAGATGGAATGGGACGGTTCCCCGCAGTAGAAGCAGAGCTTCTGGGACCTTCTCCTAGCAATTTCTTCGGATGTTAGGGGTCCTCTACCCACTTTCTTTGGAGCTGGAGTGCACACCTTAGTAGAGGTGTCATTTAAACCCTGCTGCATACTTGCAAAAACGGAGTCCAAATGTTGCAGGATGTCTTGAATGGCTTTTCTGAGGTACTCCATAACGATTTGGATCACCGCGGACTCACTGTGTGAAGGCTTCAACATTCTGTCAGGTACGGGAGTGCGGCGGTGGGTGAAGTGAGCCCAGGATGCAGTGATCATAGGAGTCACACAGGTTGCTGGGTATTGAAGGTTTATTAAATAATAAACAAAACAAATGGTAAATAATAACAGCACTAGCAGGCAGGCAACAGACTGTATGCAGGATTCAGCTTGACAATAGGGATTCTTGAAAGCAGGGTATACTTGACAAACGAGGATTCTTGGAAGTGGGGTACACTCGAAGAACGAGGGTTCTTGAGAGCGGGGTACCTTGGTGGGGAGATTCTCCTTGGTAGCAGGGTTCCACTTGGGTGTATCACTGGAGGGATTCAGGTAACACGGTAGGGAGCTTCAGGAACAGGTCTGGTTGTCTGCACTTCCAGAGACGTTATGTTGAAGCCCTGATGGAAGGGTGGATCCCTCTTTTAAGCAGGCTTCATTTAGGTGAAGTAGTATACACCTGTAGGTATCACAACAGAAGCTTAACAGCCAGATAGGGGAATCGAACCTGCATACAAACCTAGACAGGTGAATAAGGGTTTGCCACGGTTTAGGTGCGGGCATAGGCTTAATTCATGACAGTTTCTCTGTCAAGTATCACTGTATACGTTCATTTCACTAATAACCCTTAATGTTCCCCTGCGTCATCGGGAGTTATGAAAAGTTGACGCAACAAAGTAGGTATTTGTAAATGGAACGTGGTATGGGTCTTTCCAAGATCTGGGGCTCAGACCCAACCCGGTTACACCATCCATCCCCTCATCTTTCCAAAACCAGCTAATGGACCAGTAGTCTAGGGCTGGCAGGTTCTTTTTATTGGTTTTAATCAATAAACTGTAATCGGTTGTGTTCGATTTTACTTTTACAAAAATAGAGGAATCTGGATTATTTTTTTCTAAGCTCAGACAGACAGTCCGCCATTTAAATTTTTTTTTTTAAATAAACTTCAGCTTCCTCCAATTAATCGTGAAAATCTGAAAGGAAACATCAGGATTGGGAATTTTTTGTTTCACATTTATATCAATTTTAAGGTTGACCTTGCCTTTACAAGAATCAAATATCTACATATCTTTTAAAAAAATTTTTTTTGTAAAATTAAAATCAAGGACTGGAAAGCAACACAGATCAATCCAAGCTTAGATTTGGCATAACTCTGAGACAGTTTTAAAGGTTTTACGTGCCAACTTCATTTTGTCATGCATTATCTAAAGCCAATTTTTTACTCCATCAGGGTTATTCAAAGACATCCGAAAAGTCACCGTACATTCGGTGACTTTTCGTTCCCTGCACTTTGGGGGATTCGGCGATTCCTAGTTCGCCGACCCTGCGGTGTATTCAGCAAGCATCGCAGGGCCCCCGTAGTGCAAGGAATACTCGCCGCAAACCCGCCGAACACTCGAACACTCGCCACACACTCGCCGAAAACCCGCAGAAACCGCCACAAAAACCAAGCCGAACACGCCAGAAAAATCCAAGCAGCCACCGATCATAGCGCATAGCAGCCGCCGGAAAAGCCGACTAGCAGACGAACGGGGTGGCAAAAACAATACAGTTTGTTTGAAAGTTTGAAATTTTAAAGGCTGTTTGTAAAAAAATTACTGAACAAAAATGTCTGGAATTTTCATATAAGATCCAATGAATGATAATAAAAAGGGCTGTTACAGAAAAATGAAAGTAAACGATTTAAAAAAAAAGGAAAAAAAAATGACAATAAAATCCAAAAAAAATGCCTAAAAGATCCAAAAAAAATCTAGAAATAAAGAGACTTTTTACTGCTGAATAAAATAATAAACAGTTTATTAGATATTGAATGAAAACTGGAATATTTTTAACATTGAAGCCTATGGGATTCGCCTGAATAAACCTGCCGAATGAAACCACCGAACAGCAGGGCACTTCAGCAACTTTTTACTGCCGTTCGGTGTCTCTGAATAGACGAAGCATTGCTTCTTTATGGGGGATTTCACTGCCCTCGAACAGGCACCTTATGTGCAGGCAATTCGTCAACAGGTGAACTGCCTGCTCTCTGAATAGCCGAATGGCCAGGAAATGAGGAAATGTAACCGTATGCTGAATTTCAGTGTCCGGTTACATTTCGGGGCCAGATCGGCTCTATTTGAATAACCCTGCATACAGGCAGGGCCGGCGCTAACGTAAGGCGGCACAGGCGGCCGCCTTACTGTCTGGCTTCTGCCAGGTTTGAGAGGGCGCCGGCCCGGGGCGGATCCAGGGAGAAAATCCTCACCGGCGCCGCTTCCGCCGACGTTACTCTCCAGTCCACAAATGGCGAGCGGCGGCTGGCAATGCAGCTTTGCCGCTCGCCTGGGAAGGATGGGAACCACGTGACCTGACCAGCGCATGATCTCGCGAGAATTCAGCTAGTCAGGTCATGTGGTTCCAATCCCAGGCGAGCGGCAAAGCTGCAATGCCAGCCGCTGCTCGCTGTTTGGGGACTCGGACTCTCGGAGTAGAAGAAGAACGGCGGTGGGCCTGGCAGCAGAGAGGTGAGAGGTGGGGGCAATGGTCAAATATACCCATGTGAGCAGGGGGGCAAAACATACCCATGAGATCAGGGGGCAAATATACCTATGAGAGAGGGGGGCAAATATACCCATGAGAGCAGGGGGCAAACATATCCATGAGAGCAGGGGGCAAACATACCCATGAGAGAGGGGGGCAAATATACCCAGAGCAGGGGGGCAAACATATCCATGAAAGCAGGTGGCAAACATACCCATGAGAGAGGGGGGAAAATATACCCATGAGAGATGGGGGCAAATATACCCATGAGAGCAGGGGGCAAACATATCCATGAGAGCAGGTGGCAAACATACCCATGAGAGAGGGGGGCAAATATACCCATGAGAGAGGGGGGCAAATATACCCATGAGAGCAGGGGGCAAACATATCCATGAGAGCAGGGGGCAAACATACCCATGAGAGAGGGGGGCAAATATACCCATGAGAGCAGGGGGCAAACATATCCATGAGAGCAGGGGGCAAATATACCCATGAGAGAGGGGGGCAAATATACCCATGAGAGCAGGGGGCAAACATATCCATGAGAGCAGGGGGTAAATATACCCATGAGAGAGGGGGGCAAATATACCCATGTGAGCAGGGGGCAAATATACCCATGAGAGCAGGGGGGCAAACATACCCATGTGAGCAGGGGGCAAACATACCCATGTGAGCAGGGGGCAAACATACCCATGTGAGCTGGGGGCAATATATACATGTGAGCTGGAGGCAATATATATATCTATGTGAGCTGGGGCATACTATACTGGATACTAACTATATATGTATCTGGGCATGTTCTGGTCTGAGGTTTCTGTATATATATATGTATCTGGGAATATTCTGGTCTGAGGTCTCTGTATATATGTATCTGGGAATGTTCTGGTCTGAGGTCTCTGTATATATTTATCTGGGCATGTTCTGGTTTGAGGTCTCTGTATATATGTATCTGGGCTTGTTCTGGTTAGTATATATGTATCTGGGAATTTTCTGGTCAGTATTTATGTATCTGGACTTGTTCTGGTCTGAGGTCTCTATATACAGTTGTGTTCAAAATTATTCAACCCCCACTGAAATTGAGTGTTTTGGCCAGTTTGACATTGATTTTGATCATTCAGTCATCTTGCTTACAAATAAATCAAAGAGGCACGTGTAGGTCAGACAAATATAACATAACATTTATAATGAAATAACCACAAATGTCTTTTCTGTGCTCACATCATTATCAGTTTTATTCAACCCCCAAGTGACATTCAATCTTAGTACTTAGTACAACATCCTTTTACAGTTATAACAGCTTTTAAACGTGAAGCATAGCTTGACACAAGTGTCTTGCAGCGATCTACGGGTATCTTCGCCCATTCGTCATGGGCAAAAACCTCCAGTTCAGTCACATTCTTAGGCTTGCGCACTGCAACTACTTTCTTTAAGTCCCACCAGAGGTTCTCAATCGGATTTAAGTCAGGTGACTGCGATAGCCACTCCAAAATGTTCCAGCCTTTAATCTGCAACCATGCTCTAGTGGACTTGGAGGTATGCTTGGGATCATTGTCCTGTTGAAAGGTCCAACGTCTCCCAAGCCTCATTTTTGTGACGGACTGCATCACATTGTCATCCAATATCTCCTGGTACTGAAGAGAATTCATGGTACCTTGCACACGCTGAAGCTTCCCTGTACCTGCAGAAGCAAAACAGCCCCAAAGCATGATTGACCCCCCGCCATGCTTCACAGTAGGCAAGGTGTTCTTTTCTTCATAGCCTTGTTCTTCCTCCTCCAAACATAGCGTTGATCCATGGGCCCAAACAGTTCTAATTTTGTTTCATCAGTCCACAGAACACTATCCCAAAACTTCTGTGGTCTGTCCACATGACTTTTGGCATACTGCAGTCGACTCTTCTTATTCTTTGGAGACAGCAAGGGGTGCGCCTGGGAGTTCTGGCATGGAGGCCTTCATTACGCAGTGTGCGCCGTATTGTCTGAGCTGAAACTTCAGTATCCACATCTGACAAATCTTTTCTCAGTTCCTCAGCAGTCACACGGGGACTTTTCTCCACTCTACGCTTCAGGTAGCGCACAGCAGTCGAAGTCAGCATCTTCTTTCTGCCACGACCAGGTAGCGTTTCAACAGTGCCCTTTGCCTTGAATTTGCGAATGATGCTTCCTACGGTCTCTCTTGGTATGTTTAACATCTTTGCAATCTTCTTATAGCCATTGCCCTTCCTGTGAAGAGTAATCACCTCTTCTCTTGTCTTCCTGGAACATTCTCTTGACTTCACCATGTTTGTAACCACACCAGTAAATGTCTAGAAGGAGCTGAGTATCACAGTCATTTTAAAGCTGCCTAATTGGTGCTTATTATGCTTTATTGCTGCTCCGTGACATCCACAGGTGTTTTCAATACCTGATTGAAAACACTTGAATGAACCTCTGTTCTTCAGAGTGGTAGTCTTTAAGGGGTTGAATAATTGTGTCAATGAAGAATTCACAAAAGAAACATTTACTACTGTATTACAAAACCAATTGATGTCATTTTAGTTGCATATGGTTCTTTAAAAAGTCCTTGTAGGATTTCATTCTGAATACAGTTACAAATGTACACTAAATTCCCTAAAACCCTTTACAGCATTGGGGGTTGAATAATTTTGAACACAACTGTATATGTATCTGGGCTTGTTCTGGTCTGTATATATGTATCTGAGTGGGCATGATATCGGTGAGTACCTGAAAAAATGTATTGGTCTTAAAGTGGTATTGGTGCAACCCTAGTGTGTGTATATATGTATGTGTATATATATATAGAGATTATTATGGGACCTATATCCCGATTGGCTTGACATGACACGGATGGGGGGGGCACCAAAACGCACCTTCGCCTGACTAGACAAAAATGCTTGCACCGGCCCTGCCTGCATATGTTTAGTTTCACATCTAATGCAAAACCATTGGATGCCTCAATCTTTGAAAACGAGATAAATCTCAATGTATCCTTCCTGGTAAAATACTTTGCAAATAAATAAATATGTACAACTTTTTTTGTAAGCCTTTGGAAAAATGAATAATAAAAAAAATCAAAGTCAACATTAAACTCAGTTTAATTGTGAAAATCTAAACAAAATAAAATCTCTCTATAATACTGTAGTCTCCTTCCAAACTACCCGACTGGTAGTATTTGACTAACGTTTAGGCTAGGGTCAGACTAGCGCAGTTTTAACGTGCGTTTAGCCGCACAAAATCACGGCCGTACTAGCAGCAAATGAAGTCCAATGCCGGGGAACATAAGACGAACGGCCGCACGAAAGTTCGTCCGCGCAACGCAAGTGGCCAACGAACGTATTTTTTCGAGAACGTCAAACCGCTAGTACTGACGTACAGAGTGCGCTGCGTCCGCATAGCGGCGTGTGTGTGTGATTAGGAGACGTCAGACGCTGCTAAGGTACGGCTAACATAACTTTGCTCACAGGGGCTTGAGGTGGTCTACTTTTAAGTGGGCTATTTTCAAGTGGAGTTAAAAACAGGAATTCTACCTGTACTGGTCTGGTTTGTATCTTTAGAGGGAGAGAAACCTCTGGTTTATTTGTCAATTTAATTTCTCTTTTTGGTTTTTTTTTTCTGCTGTTTTTTTTTTTTTTCTGTTGTGCTTTTTGGTTGTTTTTTTTCCCTGGGTGGCTGGTGACTTGTTAATTGGGGGCGTGTAGCCTGTCAGGTGATTTCACTTGTATGGCTACATAATCTCAGTGGCAACTCACTAAGCTTGCTCACAGGGGCTTGAGGTGGTCTACTTTTAAGTGGGCTATTTTCAAGTGGAGTTAAAAACAGGAGTTTAATAACAGGTATCAATTGTTGTTTATATATTTGTTGTCTTGTTTTGGGTATGAGTGTTAGCAAGCTTGAAGGTTTGACCCAGTGCACATCCTGCTGCATGTATGCATGTCTGGAGGAATCCTTCCAGGGTCCATATCTCTGTAGCAAGTGTGAACGTGTAGCTCTTCTGGAAGCTCGTATTGGAGATCTGGAAGGGCAAATCGTAACGCTGAGGCAGATTGACAATCTTGAAAGGAGCCTGCTTCTCACGGAGCAAAGTATAGTTGAGGAATCTAGGGGTGTGGGAGGAGTGGAGTTAACCGGGGAACAGGTTGGTAGCTGGGTGTCAGTGACACGTGGTAGCAGGGGGGGGGAAGAGGAAAAGGTTGGCTAGTCCTGATCTTGCGCACACCAACAGATTTGCCCCCTTGAGCGAAGATGTTGGGTGCAGCAGCTCAGGTGTAGCAGTACTGGAGGCTGCTCCCTCTAACAGCCGGGGGATCAGCCCACCAAGTAAGGGAGGGATAAAGAGGGCAAGTAAGCCTAGACAGGTTGTGGTGGTAGGGGACTCTATTATTAAGAGAGTAGACAGGGTAATCTGTCGCGCTGATCGCCTTAACCGGACAGTTTGCTGTCTGCCGGGTGCCCGTGTTAGGCATGTGGTTGACAGAGTTGATAGATTATTGGGAGGGGCTGGAGATGACCCAGCTGTCATGGTCCATATTGGTACCAATGACAAAGTAAGCGGAAGATGGAAGGACCTGAAGAATGATTTCAGGGAATTAGGAAGTAAACTGAAGAAGAGGTCCTCCAAGGTAGTATTTTCTGAGATCCTACCTGTGCCACGTGCTACAGTGGAAAGGCAGCGGGAGATTAGGGAGGTCAATGCGTGGCTTAAAGCTTGGTGCAGGAAGGAGGGCTTTGGGTTTTAGAGCACTGGGCTCATTTTGCACTGGGGTACAATCTGTATAGTTGTGATAGATTGCACCTGAATGGAAGAGGGTCTGCTGTGCTAGGGGAGAGGATGGTTAAAAGGTTGGAGGAGACTTTAAACTAGTGGAAGGGGGGAGGGATACAGTATCTTACAAAATGGAGACAGAGCAGATAGCGGAAGGGTTTCAGTTCAGACTAAGGGGGTGGAGCCGGGGGGATGGGTAATGTAAGAACAGTGGAGGCATGTAATGTAAAGTCGCATTCAGCATGTGTGGGTAGAGACAACATTAAATGTATGCTTGCTAATGCAAGGAGCCTTAATAACAAGATGGGGGAACTAGAGGTAATAGCATACACTAAGCAATACGACATTATAGGAATAACAGAAACATGGTGGGACGAAACGCATGACTGGGCTGTAAACTTAAACGGTTATACATTGTTTAGAAAGGATAGGAAACATAAGAAAGGGGGTGGAGTGTGTTTATATGTAAATCAGGATTTAAAGCCTAATATTACACAACTGGAAAGCGATGAGGGAAATGTGGAATCCTTATGGGTAAATATTTCGTTGGGGAATAAACAGGGAAGTCAATTATTGGTTGGCATATGCTATAAACCACCTAATATAGATAATGATGAGGAAGAACAACTGTTAGAGCAAATTAGGAAGGCTGCACATCATGGTAGCACTTTAATTATTGAGATTTTAATTACCCGGACATTAATTGGGATAGTGGGACTAGTAATTCAGCAAAGGGAATCCGGTTCCTGAACATTTTAAATGATACCTTCATGTCACAACTGGTAGAAACACCAACTAGAGAGGATAACTGTCTGGACCTGGTTATAACAAATAATGTGGATCTTTTCTCAAATATTAATGTAAAGAACAGTTGGGAAACAGCGACCATAACATGGTGACTTTTGAAATAAACTCAAAAAAACACATTCATAAGGGGCATGCTAAAATATATAATTTTAAAAAGGCCAACTTTATTAAAATAAAGGAAGCTCTCAATGTCATTGACTGGCAGAAACTCTTTCACGGGAAAAACACTGAGGATAAGTGGAATATCTTTAAACTAACACTAGAAAAGTACACGTCACAATATATTCCACTGGTTAATAAATATAAAAGAAACAGACTGAAACCAATGTGGCTTAGTAGGAAGGTAACTAAGGAAATGAAATAAAAAAGAAGGCATTTAAAGCTTTTAAATTTGATAAATCTGAGGCATCCTATAAAGCATATAGGGCAGCCAATAAAGCATGTAAAAATGCGATTAGATGGGCTAAACTAGAAAATGAAAAAGAAATAGCCAAAGAGAGCAAGACCAACCCTAAAAGATTCTTTAGGTACATAAATTCTAAAAAACCCAAGAGTGAAAATGTAGGTTCACTAAAATCTGAGTCAGGGTTATTGTTAACTGAAGATCAGGATAAGCAGAAATTTTAAATGATTATTTTTCTTCAGTATTTATCAAAGAGAAACCTATAACAGGAGACATGAAATTCATTAATAAAAACTTACTAATACAAAGTGACTGGTTGACTCAGGACAAGGTTTTACACAAATTAAACAATGTGAATGTTAATAAAGCCCCAGGGCCAGATGGAATTCACCCGCGAGTACTAAGAGAGCTATGTGTTGAAATATGTAAACCTCTGTTCTTAATCTTTCAAGATTCTTTTCTTTCAGGAATAGTACCAGAGGATTGGAGAAAAGCTGACGTGGTCCCTATATTTAAGAAAGGTTTAAAATTTGTGCCTGGGAATTATAGACCTGTGAGCTTAACATCTGTGGCTGGGAAAGTATTTGAGGGGTTACTAAGGGATAATATTCAGGAATTTATTGGGAGGTATAATGTAATTGGCAAAAATCAGCATGGTTTCATGAAACACAGATCATGTCAGACTAACCTAATTACGTTCTATGAGGAAGTAAGTAGAAGTATAGATCAGGGGGTCGCATTGGATGTGATTTACTTTGATTTTGCCAAAGCTTTCGACACAGTTCCACGCAAAAGGTTACTACTTAAATTAAGAAAAAATGGTCTAGATGAAAATACTTGTTCTTGGATAGAAAACTGGCTAAAAGATAGGGTACAGAGAGTGGTCATAAATGGTACATTTTCAAGATGGACACCAGTGGTAAGTGGTGTCCCTCAGGGGTCTGTTATAGGACCAATACTATTCAATTTATTTATAAATGACCTTGAGATAGGCATTGAAAGTCATGTATCAGTGTTTGCAGATGACACAAAGCTACGGTGAGAACAATAAAGCTGTGGAATTCTCTGCCTGTTGAGGTGGTTGGGTCAGAGTCTTTACAGACTTTTAAAAAAACGACTGGATGACTTCCTGCAGACACAGAATATTAAGGGTTATAATATTTAATATGTGGGTAAAAGCTTCTTGATCCAAGGAGAAATCTGACGCCATTCTGGGGTCAAGAAGGAATTTTTTCCCAGTATGTTGCATATTGGCAAGCATTCAGACTGGGTTTTTTGCCTTCTTTTGGATCAACAGCAGTAGGTTATGTGGGAGAGGCTGAACTCGATGGACGCATGTCTTTTTTCAGCCTATATAACTATGTAACTATGTAATAACGTCCAGACACAAAAAGTGTTTTATTGACGATCCGTACAAAATCACGGACGAAAAAACGCATCGTATGACCGCTATCGCGTATTCCGGGAAAAAATACGTACGTTCGTTCGACCGCACTTTTTCACGGACAACGTGAAAAATGCGTTCGTCTGACCCTAGCCTTAGAGGAGTGTTTCCTGAACCTGTCCTCTGAAGCGCAGCGCAGGTGATAGGATTTGCTGCTCAGTGATTGCAGGATTCAGTCTGTATTTCCCCAAGGTGATCTGCAAAACCTTGCCTGTTAGAGGGTCCTGAGGACAGGTTTGGGAAACACTGATTTAGGCTAGGGTCAGACGAGCGTGATTTCTACGGACTGTACGTCCGTGCACACGGACGTACGTCAGTACGGAAGACACAGTAGTGGCCACACAGTCCGTTTTTTTCACTGACAAATATTTTGACGGATGTAGGAGGGAAAATAAATTAAAAAGCAAAACCATTTTGTCCGTGAATAAAATGCTGGACGTATAAATGCAGTCCGTCTGACCACGTTCCATCACTCACACACAAAGCTATGCGGACGTTGCGGACGCAGCGCACTTTGTGCGGCCATTCTAGAGGATGTACGTTCTTGCCTGCCTTGCGTCCGTGGGCCGCGGCCGTTGTGCGTTCGCAGTTCAGTGCGGACGTACTTCGTGTAACGGGCTCCGATGGGCTTTCTGTCATGCTATCACGGACGTACTTTTAGGCGCAATCACGGACGTGAACACTACGCTCGTCTGACAGCAGCCTTAGAGGGTAGAGAAGCTCCTATAACCTAGTACTGACATATTTTAGCTAAACCCTTGATGGAGTGGGAAAAGGAATTAACTTGAGCAGAACATGAACCTATACTGAGCTTAACCAGTTCTTTTACTCACATTAACATTAGGAAATGACATGCAATCAGAAAGGCCTCATGCAGATCAGGCCCCTCCAACTGTGCAAAGTCCCTGTATCAGACAGGAATTCAGTTTTAGACCAGTGCCTGTCAGTGTCATTACTAAACTTCTCCATAAGCAAGAAATGAAATACCAGTCTGGACCTGATCAAATACCAGCAATGCTGCTGAAAATCAGTGCACCGGCAATTGCAAATCCTGTCGCAACCCTAATCAATGAATCACTGGCGACTGGATACATACCCAAACTCTGGAAGACTGCGAGAGTGGTACCTATCCATAAAAGTGGTGACAGTACTTTGGTATCCAACTACCGTCCGATATCGTTGCTCCCTGTAATGTCAAAAATTTTGGAAAAATGCGTTTACACACAATTACGTGATTATTATCAATATTGGAACTACTTAACCCCAGATCAATCCGGCTTTCGTCCAAATCACTCAACTACAACCGCCCTTTTAAAAGTCTGCAATGATATCCGAGCTGGGATGGAACAAGGAAATCTAACTGGAGCCATCTTCCTTGATTTTGCCAAAGCCTTTGACACAGTAGACCATGGCATCTTGTTAGAAAAACTAAAAAACTCTGGCATGGGTGATCGCACGTTAACCTGGTTTCAATCATATGTATCTGACCGATCGCAATATGTGTCAATTTCTGGCAGCTCCTCCCTCCCCCTCCCTGTCACTTGCGGTGTACCCAAAGGCTCAATACTCGGCCCCCTACTATTCACAATATTCATAAATGATCTGCCCAACGTCTGCAAAGCCTCAACTGTACACATGTACGCAGACGACACCGTAATCTATACCAGCAAACCAACTCTCCGGCAGCTGGAAGCCGTGCTGCAAGAACAATTCACAGAGGTAGAAAAGTGGATCAAACACAACAAACTTTTTTTAAATAATGACAAACCTGTAACGATGCTCTTTGGAACAAAACCTAAACTACACAAATTGCAAAATCCCCATCTATGTGTGGGGACAAAATCAAATTGCACGCTGACCACAGTCACTTCTCTCAAATATCTAGGTATGTGGTTGGACCCTAATCTATCCTTTGGCCCTCACATCGAAAAACTCTCATTTAAACTTTACCCCAAACTAGGCGCCCTGTACAGAAACAAATCCTGCCTGAGTCCCGCGGTAAGAAAGCAGATTGTACAACAAATGCTTATGCCGGCTATTGATTACGGAGATGTAGTGTACGCAGCCGCCCCACAAGCACATCTTCAGAAACTTACTACATTATATAACTCATTCTGCCGCTTTGCATTACAATGTAACTACATGACCCACCATTGTGACATGTTAAAAGAGCTAAACTGCCTATCGCTGGAATCTAGACGCACCCTTCACCTTTCCAGCCTGGTGTTTAAGAGCATTTCTGGGAAGCTGCCACCCTACCTGAATAGGCTGCTTCCCCCAGCAGCTCCCTCATCCTATAACCTCCGATCCAGGACCAGCACCTTACTTGCAATACCACAATACAAAAAGACAGTGGCTCGATCCTCATTTTCCTACAGAGCACCACAATTATGGAATAACCTCCCAGACACCATCAAATCTTCCACCAGTCTTAAGTCACTCAAGAGCTCCTTACTAACATACCTCAATACAGAATGCACCTGTATACATGTAACATAATGACTATTTTTCTACATATTTATTTTCTGTTAATCTGTATATGTGTTATTTTCTTAATATCTTGCATTGTATTACTTTGTATTTATGTAACTGTAACACTTCAATGTTCTTGAACCCAGGACATACTTGAAAACGAGAGAAATCTCAATGTATCCTTCCTGGTAAAATCCTTTATAAATAAAATAAATAAATTAACAACTGAGATTTGTATCACATTAACTAACAAACACAATGTTCTGTTCCTTCCAGTAGACACAGTGCATGACAAACGCGAACGACAATGGTCTAACATTAATCACATTATACAGTTGTCACAAACAGTAAATGTCTCTGGAGTCAGACGCTACTGGGTTAACCCCTGCATTGTCTGGGTCTGTCATAGTAACTCATACACACAGTCCCATGGTAAGAAGCTATCCTTCAGGCTCTTCCAAAAGGGACAGATTGTCTCGTGAGTGTCTGTGCCAGGCAGACCATAAGGAACACTGATTAAGGTGCAGCTTTCTTTCCTATTCTTAAGTAAGGACTTTGTTTCCTGGGGCTTACAAAACAAACAGACTATTCTTCTGCCAGTGGGAATAAATTAGGAATTACTAATTGGTCACAAAAAGTCATGTGGGACTTCAGTCATTCACATCAACCTTCACTATGAAAGCTGGACTGCAACATCAATAAAGCCTGGGTATATTCACTAAATGATGAGTGGATCCTTATCTAGCACTTCAGCTTGTCTGACAAAAAAAGGAACAGGCCCTTATTTAATTTAGGTAGTTATTCAGGCACCATTCAGTCCACATGCTCCCCGCTACCTTACTTACTCTGCTATTTACCTACAGGTCTATTCAGAGAAAGGTGAAAACCAGGAGAACTGGCAGGAGAAGAGAACAATCTAGACTAAATAGCCGATTTGGAAAGTGAGATAAATGGGAGAATTTTTCTGGTTTGGCTATTTTGACCTAGAATTTTCACTTCTCCTGTCATTCTCCTGAGTTTCACCTTTCTTTGAATAGATCCTTTAGTCTTTTGAGTATATGCATCTATTGTGCAAGCGACACACAGTCAATATTAAACCAATATATTAAACCTTTATACACAAACTGTATCCACCTACATATGGATTACGTAGAAAACAGATTTCTGAATATAAATCACATCACTCTACAATAAATGCTTACTACAGATTACCAAGAGAAAGGAAACCTGCACTAAACCAATAGTAGTGTTTCTGTGTTTAAAGAACAGACAGGTGGGATTGTAACCGGTGTCATGTTAGTTTTCATTTAACAAGCATGCAGTCTGCCCTTAGGGGAGAGGGGGTTATGCGCTTTCGCTGAGAGACCTTTTACAGATTCTGCTCATGAGTAGTGGATATACAGTGTAGATATTCCCTCCTTTCTAGTCGGTTTTCCTTCGCACGCTGTTCTTCTGTATTTATTTTCTTGAGATACATATACTGCTCTGGAAATTGTATGAATTTTAAATTTCAGGGCAAAATGACAGGAAGCTGGAAAAAGGTTGGTGTATGTATGTATGTATGTATGTGTGTAATATATATATATATAAAAATCTAGCAACTCCTTTGTCCATTTTCTTGAAATCTGTATGTGCTGAATAACCCTGCAGGGTGGAGTGATGCTGCTGTCATATAAACAAAATTAAGATATATATATATATTTATACAGTGATCAGTCATATCATCAAAATCAGTAAAGGATACAATTATGGCACAAGAGACGAATATCCAGAGGGACGGCAACCTAGTGATATGAGTAATTATTCAGAGAGCAGCGACATTTCAGTGCTCTCGTTCGGCACACTTCGGTGCGATTTTCAGTATCACAGAGTTCCACAGCAATAAAACAGTAATGTGTGGTGTGTATGGGTGCATTGCAGAGCCACACATCCACTTACTCTGACACACAGCCATATACCCACACACCTCCTGAACAGGGCTTTGCGAGGCTCCGGCGGCACTCCGTACCACAGCCTTTGACATGGTGGCAAAATGCCACCTGGAGCCATGGCCCCACCCGGCCCGGCCCTGCACTCAGGAGACTCCAAGATAGAGCAATGTACTATGGGAGCCATGCCCTTAAATATCTGTTCAGAAGTAGGGATGAGCTGTTCAGTTCGATCAGTTCGGAGTTCGATTCGAACATTGGCAGTTCGAAAGTTCGCAAACTTCGAACTTTTTGGCGTGTTTGGTTCGAGTTCGAAATTTTTTTTTGAAAAAAGTATAAAAAATGCTTAAAAAATACTAAATAATCTAGAAATAAAGAGACTCTTTACTGCAGAATATTATAAGCAACGGTTTATTAGATATTGAATTAAAACGGGAGTATTTTTAACATTGAAGTCTATGGGATAAAACATTCTTGTTACTAAAACATCAGGCACACATCAGGCACTGTAGAGGGCAGCCTGCAGGGGCCTCCCAAGGATCCCCTTGAGGAGCATTGAGGAGCAAGGAGCATGCGGCCGCCAGATGACAGAGCTGCGACTGTGCAGGCTAGCCGCCCGGGTGCATGTGGCAGAGACAGGCAGTGCAGGGAGGGAGCCACTGCACCTGCGGCCACGGCAGACCCCCCAGCGGTGGCATGTGGGCTGCGTGGGGTCTCAGGCAGTGTTTTTTTTTGTGTGTATTTTTAGCAAATTTATAGGGGAAGGTAAGGACAGGTATGATATACTGTATACAGTGGCAAGAAAAAGTATGTGAATCCTTTGGGATTACGTGGAGTTTTGCATGAATTGGTCATAAAATGTGCTCTGATCTTCATCGAAGTCACAACAATTTGAAAAACACAGTCTGCTTAAAATAATACAACTCAAATATTATATGTTTTCATGTTTTTATTGAACAGAACATGTAAACATTCACAGTGCAGGGTGGAAAAAGTATGTGAACCTTTGGACTTAATAACTGGTTGACCCTCCTTTGGCAGCAAAACCTCAACCAAACGTTTCCTGTAGTTGCAGATCAGACTTGCACAACTATCTGGAGTAATTTTGGACCACTCCTCTTCACAAAACTGTTTCAGTGTAGCAATATGCTTGGGATGTCTGGTGTGAATCGCTCTCTTAAGGTCATGCCACAGCATTTCAAATCGGGTTGAGGTCAGGACTCTGACTGGGCCACTCCAGAAGGTGTATTTTGTTTTGTTGAAGCCATTCTTTTGTTGAATTACTTGTATGCTTTGGGTCATTGTCCTGTTGCATCACCCATCCTCTGCGGAGCTTTAGTTGGCGGACAGATGGTATTAAGTTTTCATGCAAAATGTCTTGATAAACTCTGGAATTCATTTTTCCATCAATGACAACAATCCATCCAGGCCCTGAGGCAGCAAAGCAGCCCCAAACCATGATGCTCCCTCCGCCATGTTTTACAGTAGGGATGAGGTTTTGATGTTGGTGTGCTGTGCCTTTTTTATCCACACATAGTGTTGTGTGTTTTTTCCAAACAACTCAATTTTGGTTTCATCTTTCCACAGAATATTTTGCCAGTAGTGCTGTGGAACATTCAGGTGCTCTTTTGCAAACTTCAAACGTGCTGCAATATTCTTTTTGGACAGTAATGGCTTCCTCCGTGGTGTCCTCCCATGTCCTCCATTCTTGTTTAATGTTTTCCTTATTGTAGATGTGTCAACAAAAATGTTAGCATGTGCCAGAGATTTCTGTAAGTCTTTAGCTGACACTCTAGGATTCTTCTTTACCTCGTTAAGCATTCTGCGCTGTGCTCTTGCAGGCATCTTTACAGGACGACCACGCCTAGGGAGAGTAGCAACAGTGCTGAACTTTCTCCATTTGTAGACAGTCTGTCTTACCGTGGACACATGAACATCAAGGCTTTTAGAGATACTTTTGTAACCCTTTCCAGCTTCATGCAAGTCAACAATTCTTGATCGTAGACCTTCTGAGAGCTCTTTTCTGCGAGGCATGGTTCACATCAGGCAGTGCTTCTTGAAACCAGTAAACCCAAAACTGGTGTGTGTTTTTAGAGGGCAGGACAGCTTTCAACAACACATCCAATAATATCACACTGATTGGACTCAAGGTTGGCTCACTCCTGGCTCCAATTAGCTCTCCGAGAAGTCATTAGGCTAGGGGTTCACATACTTTTTCCACCCTGCACTGTGAATGTTTACATGTTCTGTTCAATAAAAACATGAAAACATATAATGTTTGTGTTGTATTATTTTAAGCAGACTGTGTTTTTCAAATTGTTGTGACTTAGATGAAGATCAGAGCACATTTTATGACCAATTCATGCAAAACTTCACGTAATCCCAAAGGGTTCACATACTTTTTCTTGCTACTGTATATATATCTGCGTGTTGATATAAAATTTTCGTTTCGGCTCGTTTCGTTCGTAATTCGCCAATTTTCATTTCGGATCGTTTCGGACAATTTCAGTTTCAGTTCGTTTCGGCTCGTTTTTCATATTGACTTTTTTTCGGTGTGGGAAATGTTTTGCCCCATAGACTTCAATGTTAAAAATATTTCCGTTTTAATTCAATATCTAATAAACCATTTATTATTATATTCTGTAGTAAAGAGTCTCTTTATTTCTAGATTTTTTAAACCTCACAGTAATGTGTGCCGTGTATTTATGAGCATTCAGTATTATATGGGAGTACTGCTTTATGAGTAAGAGTAGTTAAAAAAATAAAAATAAATATAAAACTCGGGGGGTGACACCATGAGATACCGCACCGGGTGACACCAACCCTAGTGACGCCACTGACGGTGTGAAGGCACTTGCTGCCACCAAAGGCACAATATTTCGGTGCACTGCCACTGACGCCTGTACCAGATTCATATCATTTTAATATTGGACCGGAGGGCCCAACCCTGCACTCTTCCACAAAAATACCACAGAGGGGTTACGGTGTGACGGCACTGTTGCCGACACTAAAGGCTCAATTTTAAAGCACCTATTGTTACTTTCATCCAAAGCCTGCATAAGTTTCACCATAATTTAGCCCAAAAAAATCACTAAACTTGTTTTGCGTGTCCTAAAAAGTCTCCTTTTTTAATACAGACTGCCGCCCCAAGCAGTTGTTCATGAATAGATTAAAAGGAAAACCGTTTATCGTAATTTGAAAAGTGATTTTTTTGTTTTTAAATGTTTCTATACATCCTACAAATCCGCCACTTCACGGGCAGGTTATGGGGACCTCCTAGGCACGATATTTGAAGGAATTTTTCGTTTTTATTTTTAACCCTTATTTTATGGAAAACTCACTGTTCTTTTAAAAACGTATTTTTTTTAACATTTTGTCCTTGTTTCCTGTCCCCCAGGGCACTACCTGGACCCCCATACATCTTTTATGGCAAATATCTTGCATATATGCCCTCTTGCAGGGCACTCTAAAAACCGAATGTTCGAGTCCCATTGACTTGCATTGAGTTCGGTTCGTGTTCGAACTCGAACTTTTGAAATTGTTCGAGTTCGAATGCGAACCGAACACGGGGGTGTTCGGCTCATCCCTATTCAGAAGCTCTGCTAGACAGGTGTAACTGAGATGACCAGCAATCTGCAAAGAATCAGATTACAGTAAGAGCTGGCATGGATTGTTGAACCATAGAAATTCATGGATCTTATAGAGTTCAGGGCTGGAATCGTGACAACTTGCTGTTTAGGAGATGCTCTGACCCATTCACTGTCATCACTATTTGCCCTTCAAGTCGCTCAGATCTTTTCGCTGACCCAATTTTCCTGATTCCAACACATGAAAATTATGAACGGCCTGTTTGCCGACTGCCTAATATATCCTACCTCCTGACAGGTGTCATTGTGTCGATATAAGCAATGTTATTCACTTCGCCTGTCAGTGGTTTACATGTTGTGACTCATCAATATGTATATTAGCCAAGATATCTTTCAAATTCTTTTTTTTCCTCAGTGGAGATGAAGCGGCAGAATTCCTCATCACATACAGTAAATTTCTCATGCAATGTCCAGATGGAAAAGCAATGTGCTGGTCAAGCCCCGGACATGCGCACAGTTAAGAGTATGAGATTTTCAGCGTAATAATGTAGGGGATAAATTGGTGACGCCAATGTTTTCCATGTGAACAGAAACTGTATTAAACTGTACATAGAGTAAATCATCTTTTCATGTGCCAATATCAAAGGTTGGCAGCATGCCAGTATATGTGACTGATTGAAGTCTCCAAGGTCTCTCCTCCAGCATTTAAAGCAAATATACACAGCAGAATGGGACTATCAATCTTGGCAGACAATAACTGTATGACAGGTCCCAAATCCAATACCAGCATTAGCTTCTTTCCTTTTTTTTCTTCTCTCTTCAGGAAGCAATTATTTAATTTATACATTCATTATTTTTAATTTGATGTCTAACATTTAACCCCTTTGTGACATAGGTGTTCTCATATGGTGGACATCATCCTACACGTCATGTGATCAATGTGACAGCCCATCAAAACAAACCATATGGTCGCAATGACACGGATCATCTAGTGACATACTGTCGCGGTTCCTGCTAGGATCTATGGTACTGGTCCCTATACGCAGAACATTATCTACCCATCTGATCCTTGGATGGTTGGCAAAGCTACCTACAGCTAGAGAGCAGGCAGATATGTACCCAGAAAGGGTTAACAGACACCAGATACTAACTATATACGTAGTCAGTAGAATAACGGGGATCTTAACACCAGGAGAGGTTGGCAGCCTTATGCCAAAGTCAGTACACAGAAGGTTTCTCAGAAAAGCCAGGATTGGTACACAGAGAGGGTTCTCAGACTTGCCGGGTATGATACACATAGAGGGTTGTCAGGAATAGCCGAGGTCAATGCACAGAGTGGGTTGTCAGGATAGCAGAAGTTGGTACACAGAGCAGGTAACAATAGAGAGTACTGGGGGGATGTGATTACCATGTCAGGGCACTGGACTGACTGAGACTGTGGGCTTTAAACCCGGCGGGCGCCGCGTCGTCAGACCGTGCCCCACCGGCTCACCTGACCCATGACCATCAGGGATTCCCTTATCAGTCAGCGCCCGGCCAGCGTGCAGCGAGGAACGTGCTGCCGGGCGCTGGCTGAACTGAACGGTGTGGGACGTGACACATACCGCACATTGGTGGCAGTTGAAGCTGTCCTGTCAAGGAGTGGCTAGTGTAGCAGTCCTCGTTCAATAGTGTTCATGTGTTCTGGCAGTCACCAGTCATTAAGGCTGGGGTCAGACCAGCGCATTTTTAACGTGCGTTTAGGCGCACTTAATTACTGCCGCACTAGCAGCAAATGACGGGCAATGACGGCCAATATACGAAGTACGGTCGCACGAAAGTCCGGCCGCGCAACGCAAATGGAAAATGAACGCATTTTTTCGAGAACGAAGAACCGCTAGTACGGACGTACAGAGTGCGCTGCGTCCACTAGCGGTGTGTGTGTGTGATTTGGAGACGTCAGACCCTGCTCGTGTCCGGCCAACATAACGTCCAGACGCAAAAAGTTTCCTGGTTTGGATCCGTAAAAAATCACGCACGAAACTGCGCATCGTATGACCGTTTTCGCGAATTCAGTGAAAAAATACGTCAATGCGTTCGGACGCACTTTTTTACGTTCGCGTGTAAAAATGCTTTCGTTTGACCTAGCCTAAAGGGACAGTTTCATGTGCCTGTCCTAGAATGTCATTTGATGTGTATGCCAAGGGTGGAACCACACCAGCAGAGGATGTAAGATTGAAATATAAGAAAGGGAAATAAAACAATCTAAATCCTTGGCAGTCTTTGTGGAGGGGTTTGACAAAATAATTTCATTGGTGGCAATGTGCTATCCAATATTGGTCGGGTATTGGCTACAAAACTGAACTAATGAGTATATTTACTGCAATATTTTAGCATTCCTGTAATATTATGTTGCTTTTTTTCTACTCCTACTTTAATTTTTTTTTAGAGTTCTTTATTTTTGAATTTCACATGTTGCAAAGCTGAACGATATGTAGCAAAAATGTCCGTGCAGGGCCTAAACAGGTCATCAGGTAAACTGCATATGGTAATAAAACATAAAAGTCATCGGAGTACAGCTAGGTGAAAGGGCAGATCACAAAAGGTCTCAGAAAAAATTTGGGTGGGGGGGCGGGTAAAAGTAAACACAAACAACAAAGTCCTAATATCAGTCAGCGAAAAATAAGATCTCAGCAACAACAAAAAAAAAACGCAAAAACATAGTCAAGCAGGGAGCACAAAAAGGTGGGGGGACTCTCAGAAAAAATATGAAGGGTTGTTCCAGACCTGGGTCCGGTCACGGTACGGCAGCAGTCGCACATCGGGCAGGGTGTTGGGTAGAAGGGTCATCTCAGCCCGTGTCTAGCCACGCGATGGGGTCACAAACACCTCCAGGCATCAGGACGATCAGCCGCTAGGCCATGCCATCAGCTGCTCCGGCTGCACCCCGAGACCAAGGCCAACACTGCCTCACCTCAGTGCAAGGGCCAATAGTCCCATTCGGCGCCGCCAGCACAACCTCCGGAAGAGACTCCGCATGAGATGATCCTGTGTGTGTGTCTGCCAGCTCAGCTCCGGTGTCGCAGGTTTGCCTCCCGGATCCACCGCTCAGCTGAGAGGTCAGCTCCGGGGACGGAAAGCGCACGTAAGGTGTCAGATTGAGGACACCGGACACAGCGCCATCATCCCTCCATCAGCCACAGCGGAGGAGTCGTCAGCGCTGCCGACAGGCATGTCATCAGCAGACACCCTCCCAGCAATCTGTTGCGTTCCCGGCGTGGACAGTGTGGGGGGGGGTGAGTCATGGCAGGCCGCAGGGTTCTGAGGCTTCACCAGCTTGTTGCTTCTGAGATGTCTCTGGAAGGAGACGGCGAACCAGCAGCTCAGCACTCACAGCCCCAGCTCCACATTCTGATTCCACAGCCCCCAAATCCATGATGCTGCATAAGGGTAAGACCTCTCCTGACTTGTCCAGACAGAGAAGCCAGCAGTTCTCTGCATCTCCTTAGTATGGCCAGCATCCAGCGCAGCGTCCCCTTCGTGAGTGGGCCCAGGTCGTCCCCCTCCAGCATCGCCATGCAGGCCTCAAAGCCTTCTACCACGGCCATTTTCACTGTAGCAGAGGGAGGGGGAACGACCAGGTGCCCAGACACACCAGCCTCGCCCATGCTCAATAATACACAACAGGTATGGGACAGGAGACAGGGGCCCTCCGTCTCCCCAGCACCCGTCACGAGCCCAGTGAGGGAGACATCTGCAGAGGGGATCAGCAAGGAGGTGGTTGTGGCCACGGAATAGGCCTCAAGATGGCCACCGGCATTACCCTCCATCAGCAATCAGCTGTCTCTGGTCCGGTGGGGGGGGCAGAATGGGCCCTGGACAACTTCCCCCAATGGCCAGCAACTTAGGGCTCCCCACATGGGGATCTCAGCTAGAAAAGACATCTTAAAGAACACTAAGAGAGAAGAATGGGTCGGAGCTCCACAGACACGCGTCCTCTCACTTCAGCAGTCGGCCACGCCCTCCTACTCCTACTTTTTATTCTGTCGTGCTTCTTATAAAAATTTTTATTATTATTGAATACAAAAAACAATAGCTTGGACAGACGTACTGTATCTTGCTTTGTCCTTGCAGTCTATTATGGGTGTTGCCATCCTATGACCCTCACACAGTGACGACTCTAGGAACAATATTTAGGGGGGGCACATAAGATACCTCAGTCAAAATTGGGGGGGCACTAATAATTTTTGCCACTAAATCATACTACTGAATAAAACTATCACCTGGTGTGAGCTAAAACGCCATCACTAAAGGAAAAGATTTTGCGCAAGTCGCTAAAACGTAGTGCCTGACGACCAACTAACAGAACACCTTGTCTGCGGTAGTCCGTGTACAAGATTCATCAGCGTGTGCTAGGGAAACGCTAAGAACCGGGCTGAGACCCAGCGCTAATGCGGTTGTGTACAGGATAGAACTGTTTGTTTCCAGTGCAGAGTGCCAGGCCATACCGATCCCCCGCCCTCACAAGCTTGTATAAGTATGAACACTTCCAGCGAATAGCCCTCACACCCCCCCCCCTGCATGATTAAAATTCTGGCCGTATTATCCATGTTTATTTGCACACTTATAAGGCTGATAGGCATTGCATGATAAATGCCACCCAACATTACACTACATTTAATAGATCCAAAAGGAAGGCCAGGTGAGCGACAACAATTTTCCTGCAGCATATAAAGAATACATGTTTCAGGGCAAGAATTATTCATGTGTCCCTTTAAACATGGTCCAAACAGTCACCCTAATAATCAGCCGCTTACATACTATCAGGGTAATTCAAAGAGATTCGAAAAGTCACCGCACGTTCGGTGACTTTTCGTTCTCTTCAATTCGGTTCCTTTTGCCGATCCCATTTCGGCAACCCTGCGGTGTATTCAGCAAGCATCACAGGGTCCCCGAATTGCAGGGAAAAGCTGCCGCAAACCTGACGAAAACTAACCGCAAAACCCACCGAATGCACACCGAAAACACGCAAAAACATCTGGATTAACCTTCGAAAAACCCGAGCAGGAGCCGATCACACGCAGCGAAGCAGCCGAACAGGAGCCGAATCACACAGAGCCGAAGCAGCTGAGACGCAGAGGAGGCAGTGAATAAATTAGCAAAACCATTTGTATGAATCTGTGAAAATGAAACGCTGTTTGCAAAGAAACTACTGAGCGAAAATGTCTGAAATTTACACAGGAGGTCCAGGGAATGATAATAAAAAGGGCTGTTACAGAAAAAAGAAGTAAACTTAAAAAAAAAAAAAAAAAATCGGACTTGTTAAAAAAAAAAAAATCTGAAAAATGCTTACAGTATCCTAAAAAATCTATAAATAAAGAGACTCTTTACTGCAGAGTTTTATAATGAACGGTTTATTAGATATTGAATTAAAACGGGAATATTTTTAACATTGAAGCCTATGGGATTCAACTGAATAAATTTGCCGCATGAAACCACCGAATGGCAAGGCATTTAAGGAACCTTTCACTGCTGGTTTGTGTTCTCTGAATAGCCGAAGCAGTGCATCTTCATGGGAATTTCACTGCCCTCGAACAGGGACCGAACAGGCACCGTATGTTCAGGCAATTCGCTAGGATTTGGCGAATTGCCTGCTCTCTGGATAGCCGAATGGCCAGGAAAGGTAACCGAACGCTGATTTTCAGCGTTTGGTTACCTTTCTCAAGCAATTCGGATCTCTTTGGATAACCCTGTATGAATAACCCCCAGCATAAAATGTTTAAAGTTTGGCAATATATTAGAATTAGGAAATATGTGGATAAAGGATACATATATATCATAATAGAGCCTACTGCAACAGCAGCTAGCCTACATTGGTGACCAGATCCATTGCTATGGTGTATGGGGCCAAGAGAACACCTGTGCTGCATTGCTTTCAATTGCCTGTTAATTTTGGGCGAGGACCTGTTTTTTCTGTTTTTTGGAGTTAGCGCCAGGGTGGAGCAGTAGGTAAAATGTTGCAATTAGCGCCCCTCAAAAAATTAGCGCTGGCACCAAGTGATCTGTTAGTTGCAAAAGCGCTAGAGATCTCTAACGCTCCCTGTGTTAAGTAAAGGACACGGAAAGTACAGTAAGCTTGCGGTACAAATTGTTAATAACGACACGCTAAGTGATTTTTTTTTTTTCCGTTTGTAGTGAGAGGCAAATGATCTGTTGCTCAGGCGCAAGATTGAATTAACCTGGTGCTAACGCAAAACCATGCCAACGCTAGGGTTAGCTCACACCAGCTGACAGTGCCCTAAATAGGTATAAATAAGATTCCAAAACCCCAGAGTAATGTGCAGCTGTGATACCTTTCTGTGGTACTAACCTGATACTCAAATTCAATATTTTATTTGCCGCAATTCAGGAGTTTTCGCCGACGTTCAATAACTGCTTCTAACTGCTCAGCGCGTCCTCCGCAGCGAAGTGGCCATGCGGCAGGACGCGCTGAGTGCGTCCTCTGCATGGAAGGGGTTAATTAACTGTATTTTGGTTTTCTGGCTTTGGTATTATAGAGCAATGCCACCTTTTGTAT
Organism: Leptobrachium leishanense; assembly: GCA_009667805.1. Classification (NCBI taxonomy): domain Eukaryota; kingdom Metazoa; phylum Chordata; class Amphibia; order Anura; family Megophryidae; genus Leptobrachium; species Leptobrachium leishanense. The sequence goes on from CM019065.1 coordinate 106,261,841, forward strand.
GTGTTGGATTACAACGTGTCCATGAAGTTGTATTTTTCAAATGTTTTCTAGTATTGGGACTCTAGGGGCAGAAAAGGTCATATTTGTCATAACAAATGACACATTTGCCCCATTTCTTTTTTTTCCGGTTAATATTAATACCATACTAGCTTCATCCTACTGATGGTGTTCGTTTTATGGTTGTTATGCTCAAATCAACAGAAGGAGCAGAATCAGTTCCTTAGAAATTAGTCTACTCTAAAGTGAGCCTTAATACCAGTCTTAACCTTATGTCAATCTCGGTAGTGAAGGGGATATCTTGGGTTGAGATCTGGCAAGTAGGCGTAGTGATTCGCAGATGGGAGACTGAGGGACTTTTCCCCCCAGTTTCTCTCTGCTCCTGGCGGCAAGAAGAAGCGGATCAAGCTGCCGTTCTCGCTGCAGGATGGGAGGTGCGTATGTGATTTTTTTTCGGGGGTTTCAGCTGGTCCTGATGGATTCTGCAGAAGCGGTATCAGTTAGCACCAGGTCTTAGCTGTGGTTAACTTTTCGGTTAACCGCAGCAGGACAGTAACTAGCGTTAGGACTTTGTAATCCTAACACTATGCGTGTTAGGCACAGGGAGCGCAAAGTACAGTATGCTCGCGCTGAAAAGCGCAAGATCCGAAATCGCTAACGGGTTAGTTAACCCATTAGCGTTCGGATTGTAATATGGTGCGCTAGGGCAACCACAACTAGCGTTAACACTCACAAAGGTAAGCGCTAACGTTAGCGTTAGGAATGTAATGGTGCCCTAAGGCTGGGGTCAGACGAGCGTGATTTCTACGGACTGTACGTCCGTGCAGTACGGACATCGTCAGTACGGATGACGCAGTAGTGGTCACACAGTCCGTTTTTTCACTGAAGTTATTTTTTGACGGATGTAGGAGGGGAAAATAAATTACAATGAAAAAACATTCTGTCCGTCAAAAATGCTGGACGTATAAATGCAGTCCGTCTGACCTCGCTCCATCACTCACACACAAAGCTATGCAGACATTGTGGACGCAGCGCACTCCGCACGTCCGTTCTAGCAGTATTACGTTCTTGCCTAACCTGCGTCCGTTTGCCGCGGCCGTTGTGCGTCCGCAGTTCAGTGCGGACGTACTTCAAGTGTCAGGCTCCAATGGACTTACTTTCATGCTATCACGGACGTACTTTTAGGCGCAATCACGGACGTGAACACTACGCTCGTCTGACCCCAGCCTAAGTCTTTAGCCAAATACAATAGCTTTAAACAATATTTTGCCTTCAAAAACTTTGAAACCCATTTGTATAAATAATATAGTCTCAGATGCATAGTTACAACAACATATAGTTTCATATACATTGAAAATGTATAACTAAGGAGTCTGTGTCCATGGAATGCTGAGTGACATGGCTGCACTCAGGTCCGGATTGATGTTGCAATAGCTTATTGTGCAAGCTAATATCACATTGATCTTCATGATCTGACGTATCCATGACTTGATGGGATATCCGTGACAGGTTCACTTTAAAAAGATAGAATTGAATACAGAACAATGAGCCGCGGGGCACTTTCTGAGCAGCATCATGTAACGGTCTGTATGATCAAGTTTAATTGGCGTTAATTCCACTCTCCGGCAACATTACACCTCATGCTTAGAGGGAGTTAAAATGTAATGTGTATAAGCACAACACACCTGCGGCTTGAAAACATCCATCTCCATATTGCTAATGTTCTCTGCAGCTGTGCGATTATTATGAAGTCTGAAATGTTTCTAGCAGAGAGCAGCACCTTGAACTTAGCACTGCAAGCCTAATGCCAAAATGATGGGCTTAAAGAGAGCTGGAACACACATTTCCGGGATACAGAATGAAACTGTATTATTTAAAGAATAAAAGAACCACTAAGCTTTTTATATTAATTTTTGCATATGTAATAGGATACATTTATTCCCAGCATAGGCGTGCGCACACATCACATTTATTACAAACACATTTAATACTTACGCCAACATTTTGTTTTCATGGTCTTTATCATGGACCAAATAAGAAACACCCTAAAAGGTGTAGATTTGGACTTTAGAATGTGGGGCAATAAAGTGAGCAGGTACATCCTTCTACGCACACGTATGATTCACAAAGAAAATCAGGGGCCCCATTCAGAGTTTGCATTAACGGCTGGATCCGTTATTTCGACCTTGGTGCAAACTTGGCTTGTGGCTAGGAATTAGCAGCTCCTAACCGTACATTGGTGGCCCCTATACTTTGTATAGCAGCCGACTAAGAACAGCACAGAATGAAAACAGCAAGCTATCCCAACAGCATAGATCACTGTTCCCTTCTTGAGCTGGTATTCTGCAAAGACTCTCAGAGACTAGTGTTAAGTTATTTTACTTACATACAGATAAAATGGCATTGCGCCTGTACTCACCAGAGCGACTGCAACAGCCAGGATTAACAGCCCAGTTCATGAATAAAACATAACATAACAAGAGAAAAAATGTCATCTGCGCTTGTTTCTATATAATTCCATGTGCAAGAAAACACTGTCAGAGGTTTTAGTTTGCTTGAATGGCCATTGAAGCGTAAGCTATTGTACTGTTTCACAAAAAAATCCACCAAAAATCCTAAACTTGCCTCTAATTCCATGGCAAAATTAGCTACGAGTTGCAGGAGACTAGGGGCAAATAGTTCACAATGTCCTTCCTTAGTTCTTCTCCGGCTCCTGAGTGACTCAGCGGCAGGGTCGTGCTTTGCTCCGGTCAGTCGGTATCTTCTTGCTCTCAATTATTCCAACTCCGGTCGCTAAAACAGCGGATGGGTTGGAATAGACCATGTAACATGGAGCTGGTGAGGGATATTGGCTCATGTTGTCCCCCTCCCCCAACAGCTTCTTGTTGCCAACAATAGTGGAATAATGCCCCAAAACACGTCAGGGTGCCACAGCGTGAATGTAAATCTGATTTTATGATGGCACAAAATAAAGTTACCCTAATAAGTCTAATAGAATGATTTTACACAAGACGTGTTTTATAAACTCATTTAGGGCAAAACGTCCTCGCAGGAGAGCACACGGTATTAGTGATAATGAGACACTATAATTTATCTTTATGTTACAAGCGTCAACGAGCAACATCGGCCTCTTCTCAGCCCAATAATAAAGTCAATCCATTGTACATGTGGATAAAGAGGCTCAGATTATTATCAGGGTTATTCAAAGAGATTCGAAAAGTCACCGCACGTTCGGTGACTTTTCGTTCTCTTCAATACGGTTCCTTTTGCCGATCCCATTTCGGCGACCCTGCGGTGTATTCAGCAAGCACCACAGGGTCCCCGAATTGCAGGGAAAAGCTGCCGCAAACCTGACGAAAACTAACCGCAAAACCCACCGAATGCACGCCGAAAACAAGCAAAAACATCTGGATTAACCTTCGAAAAACCCGAGCAGGAGCCGATCACACGCAGCGAAGCAGCCGAACAGGAGCCGAATCACACAGAGCCGAAGCAGCTGAGACGCAGAGGAGGCAGTGAATAAATTAGCAAAACCATTTGTATGAATCTGTGAAAATGAAAAGCTGTTTGCAAAGAAACTACTGAGCGAAAATGTCTGAAATTTTCACAGGAGGTCCAGGTAATGATAATAAAGAGGGCTGTTACAGAAAAAATAAGTAAACTTAAAAAAAAAAAAAAAAGAAATCTGACTTTTAAAAAAAAAAAATTCAGAAAAATGCTTAAAGTGTCCAAAAAAATCTATAAATAAAGAGACTTTTTGCTGCAGAATTTTATAATAAATGGTTTATTAGATATTGAATTAAAACGGGAATATTTTTAACATTGAACCCTATGGGATTCTCCTGAATAAACTTGCCGAATTAAACCACCGAATGGCAGGGCATTAGGGGAACCTTTCACTGCTTGTTTGTGTTCTCTGAATAGCCGAAGCAGTGCTTTTTTATGGGGTTTTCACTGCCCTCGAACAGGCACCGTATCTGCAGGCGATTTGCCAAGATTTGGCGCATTGCCTGCTCTCTGGATAGCCGAATGGCCAGGAAAGGCAACCGAACGCTGATTTTCAGCGTTCGGTTACCTTTCTCAAGCAATTCGGATCTCTTTGGATAACCCTGTGAGTATAACTACTGTCATACCAGTGAATATTACACGCAGGTCTATGCTATTGGCATTTTTCTCTTCATTTGAGGCTGGAAGCGAGCTTGTAAGACTGAAGTGCACCCAAGAGAATATCAATTTGGTTATGTGGGAGCGGCCCCCCATTCAAGTGGCCACAGGCTTGAAAACCGAGCCATATTAGGCTCCAGCTTTGTGAGTGTACCCATCTATATGCTTATTGATCAATTGTGTGGAATTAAAATACACACTGGTACAGTATTGTTATTTATTCTTATATTTCATGTACAATGGATTGACTTTATTATCGGGCGGAGAAGAGGCCGATGTTGCTCGTTGACACTTGTGACATAAAGATAAGTTATTATCACTATCTCAGTGTGCTCTCCCGGGAGGACGTTTTGTCCTATATGGTGTTATATTTATTGCATGTGAGAGATACACATGGGTGGATGAGCTGCACTGTTGGATTTTATTTTTAGATATCAATAAGAATCTCTTTTTTTTGCGCCGAATCACTGTTGCGACCCTATAGGGTCTCGTATATGTGTTTTATAAGCTACCACGCTTTGATCCTCTATATTTAATATGTGGAGCAGATCAACAGTTCTGAAGACTGGGGTTCAGGGCTGTCAAATTCTGGCCCCCCAGTTGCTTTTGAACTACAACTCTCATGATTCCCTGGCCATCTATGGCATTCAAAGAATTCTGGGAATTGTAGGCATCAACATCTGGAGGCTGTGAGCTGTGAGCATGACAAGCTGTGTAGCTGGTTGCTTTCCAATTGTTATAACAATAAATCGAATGATGGAAAATTAGAACGTCGATGTTTCAAAGCAAGACATAGAAAAGAGCATTTTGCCTCTTTTTGCAGAAAACTGTTCTAACGATTTCTCTTCTTGCATTGAAAGATGGGTTTGACTGATTTTTAGTTACATTTCTGAAGAATGCTATTAACCTTTCCCAGATCAGCACGTCGGCCTGGTAAAATGAGCAACGAGGAGAGGTTCTGAGTTGGCAGTAATTTCCTTGGTATAGCTTCAGGCAGTCGAATCTATCTGTGCCTTTTATGCAAAAGCACCGCACTTCTTATATGAATCTATAAATATTATGAAGATATATGGCTAGGTTTCATCAGGGGCAAAAGCAGAGAGTGTAAAATATAGGGCGCAGTCTGAGCATTAGCCCCCGATATGTCTACATCATATTATTTACATCATACTAGAAAGTGGTACAGCGCACACAGAGTAGCAATATGCAACGTACACTTTGTATATTGGCAAGAAATCTTCTTAATATGCACCCGTTGTGAGAATTGTAAGAGGTAAGACCATAGAGGAGAGAAAATGTGGGCTCTCTGTAAGTGTGATGTCACACAATATTAGTCATATTGCGTAGTAAAATGTATTGCACGATAATTTTTCATTTTCTCTCCTCTATACGGTCTTACCTCTTACAATTCTCACAATGAGTGAATATTAAGAAGATTTCTTGCCAATATACAAAGTGTACGTTGCCTATTGCTACTCTGAGTGTGCTGTACCACTTTCTAGTATAATTTCTGGGTTTGTCCTGAGTTGGTTTGTGGGGAAACCACCATTATTGGTACATAGCAACGGTTTCATTCTTTGTGTGGTGTTTTGGTGTGGCGCTCCACCTTGGTTTTTGGTATCATATTTACATTGATGGCATATATTTCATAGTCTTTTAAAGAGTCTAAAAATCTCACTTTATATCTAAAATATTGTAGCGCTGGTTTAATTCTAGTGCTGTAATTACTCGTTTCTGGCCACCAGGGGGAGACGAGCGCAATGTAAACCAATACTGGACACTTTTGGACTACGTTTTCCAGCATGCTTTGGGGCAGAGACAGGAAGTGGATGGGGAGAACGGAGAGACATCCGCAACCTCGTGCAGAGGAGAGCCAGTGCGCGCCAAGGGGTGAACAGAGCAAGAGGCACGTGAGACAAGGAGCGATTGTGACCAGGCTGGAGCGCAGGTGCTGCCTTGCGGACGCTGGAGATCGGTTTCAGTTACTTGCCAAAGACCTAGTAATCCACCGCTGAGAAGTTTTACACAGATACAGAGCTGCAGATGGACCCCGAGTTAGGAGACCGCGATGATCTAATGGGAGTGCAGGCGGTGAACTGAGCATCTTGTGGCAGAGACGGACAAGCAAGACAAGCGGATCCGGTGGCACAGAGTCCCAGCCAAATCGAGCGGAGAGACGTCCTGGGTCGAGCAGAGTGCAGAGTATCTGGAGGATGGGTGAGAGGCCTTCCAGGCCACAGTACAATAATAAAGCACACTGCAGTTTGTCTAAATCTACAGGGCCCCAACGTGACTAGTCGAAGACACATTGAAATCATTCACTGGCCAGTTGAATCTAGTACCCGGGTACCAACACACGCATACCTTCTTGGGACATAACCTGTACGGGACTCACACTCCAGCAACGAAGGGGTTAAAATTCCTTTTTCTTTTCCGCTGTGCGTTTCTCGCATTACGAATTCCTGTAAATATATATGTATACTGTGCTGCTTTATATATGCCAGTTTATTTGAGACCAGTAAACTATATAACTTATAAAATCCACAACAGTGCTGGTGTATATTTATTCCCTAGTGCGGGGAGACTGACCCGAGGTTAAATTCAGCGGCTCCTCCGGGAGTGAGCGCTACAATATGTATACACTAGATTATTACACAGCAATAATATATATATTATGAGATTTATAAAAAAATTACAAAGTAAACAAGGAAACAAAGTGGCAAAACAAGAGGACGTAGTCTTAGATTAGAAGGGCAAAGTTTTAAAAGTAACATCAGGAAGTATTATATTAACCCTTTCGCTGCTGAGGCATTTCACGCCTGTGTGCTGAGCTCATTTATACCGGTTTAGCTCATCATGTTTAACCGCGTTTTCAAGCCTTATTTTTCATATGACCCAAACATTCTACATATCGTTCTTTCCGGCAGACTCGGCAGATTCATAATATATCATTATTATATGTATACGTCATGTCCTGTCTGTATATTATAACAAAACATGCAATAAAATTAGAATTGTCAATAATTTACAACGTGTAAAGTGTCTTTTTTCACATTTTAACATGCGAGCATTTGTGGTTATATTTTCTATGGGTTGCACTTGTTAAAAAAATTAGAAATGCGGTCTCGTTACATTTTTTTTGGGGTAAATTACGTGATTTTTAACAAACGCACACTATACAAAAATCGTTAGTGCAGCATCATTGTTCACATTATAATTGAAATGGGAACAACATTGCTGCATTAACAAAACAAAAACAAAAAAATAAAAAAAATAATAAAAAAAAACTTGTTTAATTTTTTTTTATTATTAAATTTGTTTTTTTTATTACATTTTACATGGTCATTTCTGATATTGTTGGAAAAGCCATACTCTGGCCGATCCAACGATACCAAACATTAACCCCTAGCTGCTACGGATCGGGTGATAGGGGGTGGCAGCAAGGGGTTAACTCCAGGACTGACGTCATCGCGCTATGCACGATGACGCCAGTCGTCAGGGGGAGTTCCCAGAAGCTTGGCCGACAGCTCTGGGAGAGGATTACGATCCGGCGCTTTTCGGCGCCGAATCGTGATCCGGCACCCAAGCCGTTAAAGCCAGCCACCGCTTGGAAGGGCAGGCTGTGCCCTTCTAAACGGTGCCTGACTTTCACTGCTGGTCCCCGGCGATTGGGAGGGAGAGAGGTCCAAAGGACCTCCCCCCTCCCTTTCAGGCACCTCCTCCACACTCGCGGGGGGGGGGCCTGAAATAGATGTCATCGCGCCTGACATCTATTGTCCCTGCCGGGGTCCCGGACTGACATCCAAGATGTCAGCCCGCACAGAGGGGCCAGAAATCAATCGTAATCCCAGCCGATTGCTGCCTCCTGTGCTAGGACGCTCTCAGCGCTCTCAGCGGGTCCATAGCACAGGAGGAGCACTTGGCAGGATGCGCTGAGCACGTCCTTAGCAGTCAAGTGGTTAATGAGAGGGTGGTGGATACATGGATCAGCCTTCCAGTAGAAGTGGTAGAGACAAAAACAGTGAGTTTAGACATAAGGCTATTATAAATAAAAGATAAATCCAGGGAAAGTATCCACATACAGTTGTGTTCAAAATTATTCAACCCCCCAATGCTGTAAAGGGTTTTAGGGAATTTAGTGTACATTCGTAATTGTATTCAGAATCAAATCCTACGAGGACTTTTTAAAGAACCATATGCAACTAAAATGACATCAATTGGTTTTGTAATACAGTAGTAAATGTTTCTTTTGTGAATTCTTCATTGACACAATTATTCAACCCCTTAAAGACTACCACTCTGAAGAACAGAGGTTCATTCAAGTGTTTTCAATCAGGTATTGAAAACACCTGTGGATGTCACGGAGCAGCAATAAAGCATAATAAGCACCAATTAGGCAGCTTTAAAATGACTGTGATACTCAGCTCCTTCTAGACATTTACTGGTTTGGTTACAAACATGGTGAAGTCAAGAGAATGGTCCAGGGAGACAAGAGAAAAGGTGATTACTCTTCATAGGAAGGGCAATGGCTATAAGAAGATTGCAAAGATGTTAAACATACCAAGAGAGACATAGGAAGCATCATTCGCAAATTCAAGGCAAAGGGCACTGTTGAAACGCTAACCTGGTCCGTGGCAGAAAGAAGATGCTGACTTCGACTGCTCTGCGCTACCTGAAGCGTAGAGTGGAGAAAAGTCCCCGTGTGACTGCTGAGGAACTGAGAAAAGATTTGTCAGATGTGGGTACTGAAGTTTCAGCTCAGACAATACGGAGCACACTGCGTAATGAAGGCCTCCATGCCAGAACTCCCAGGCGCACCCCCTTCCTGTCTCCAAAGAATAAGAAGAGTCGACTGCAGTATGCTAAAAGTCATGAGGACAAACCACAGAAGTTTTGGGAATAGTGTTCTGTGGACTGATGAAAACAAAATTAGAACTGTTTGGGCCCATGGATCAACGCTATGTTTGGAGGAGGAAGAACAAGGCCTATGAAGAAAAGAACACCTTGCCTACTGTGAAGCATGGCGGGGGGTCAATCATATGCTTTGGGGCTGTTTTGCTTTTGCAGGTACAGGGAAGCTTCAGCGTGTGCAAGGTACCATGAATTCTCTTCAAGTACCAGGAGATATTGGATGACAATGTGATGCAGTCCGTCACAAACCTGAGGCTTGGGAGACGTTGGACCTTTCAACAGGACAATGATCCCAAGCATACCTCCAAGTCCACTAGAGCATGGTTGCAGATTAAAGGCTGGAACATTTTGGAGTGGCCATCGCAGTCACCTGACTTAAATCCGATTGAGAACCTCTGGTGGGACTTAAAGAAAGCAGTTGCAGTGCGCAAGCCTAAGAATGTGACTGAACTGGAGGCTTTTGCCCATGACGAATGGGCGAAGATACCCGTAGATCGCTGCAAGACACTTGTGTCAAGCTATGCTTCACGTTTAAAAGCTGTTATAACTGTAAAAGGATGTTGTACTAAGTACTAAGATTGAATGTCTCTTGGGGGTTGAATAAAACTGATAATGATGTGAGCACAGAAAAGACATTTGTGGTTATTTCATTATAAATGTTATGTTATATTTGTCTGACCTACACGTGCCTCTTTGATTTAATTGTAAGCAAGATGACTGAATGATCAAAATCAATGTCAAACTGGCCAAAACACTCAATTTCAGTGGGGGTTGAATAATTTTGAACACAACTGTAATTGGGCAGACTAAATGGGCCGAAAAGGTTCTTATCTGCCGACATATTCTTTGTCTCTATAAGATAAAATGTATGTTTGTATACAAACATATTCATAGGTCAGGGATGTCCAAACTCCGGCCCCCAGATGTCCATGAACTACAACTCCCATGCTTCTCCATCCATCTAATGCAGTCAGAGATTTCTGGAAGTTGTAGTTCAGGAGCATCAGGAGGGGCCGGAGCTTGGACATCCATGTCATAGGTGAATGAGCACCCTAATGAAATGTGCTGTGCACTCCAGTGTGGGAGTTATTGAAATGTTACAACATTTGGCTACCAAGACCATTTAATTTGAATTGAATATAAATGGTCTTGGAGTCATGAGGACCACCTCTTCCTAGTTATCCCTGGTTGTAGTGGCAGCCCTTCAAAGTGGAAGGGCAGTAGTTGTTAACCCCCCCCCCCCCCCAGTATTTTGCCTGGAGCGTCCCTGCAGACAAATGATGATACAGTGATATTTTCAGCTTTTTGACATTATAGTGCTGCAGTGAAGTAATGCAAAGTTTTCATATTGGATACCCTGGAAAAGTATGTGTTATTCTGAACATATTTGTGGCTAGTTGCTGCAGTAAAACTTACTTGACCGACGTCTTGCTTTCAGCCCAGGGGGACTTATTCATGTCTAAAACGACAAATTAATTCTTGGTGACATCTAACTAGCAAGCTATAATATTTTTAAAAGTCACTGTAGCCTCACAATGAGTATAATTAGACCCACTTATTTCAGAGAAGATGGATTACGTATGAATTCTCCATGGCATGATTTCCTTATAAATGTGGTTAATCTCAGTTTTATTATCTCACTTCACTATAGTTAATGTACGCACACCTTTGTGTATTGGAAAGGCTGTTGACTCCAACTGTAAAAGGGTTTTATTGACTGTAGACGTGGGAATTGAGGTGTACTGGAAACGTGAAACTCTCCAGTGATTTAGGTTATTTTAGCAATTCAGTGTTGGTGAGTAAAAACTGTGGTTATGAGAACACTGAGCAAGGGCAGCGGCGCAAGTGACCTGCCCTATGGTGGGTCCCCATTCGGGATTCATACAGTTTTTGCTCAATGCTAGAGGAGGCTATACCATATGCAAATTAGATTGCCGTCACCCAAGAAGGGTGTCCAGTGCTGAAATGCCAAGGAAGTAATCTATGCATGAGAGATACAGAATCCCCTGTGAATTCTACCACTCTTGTAAGGCCTCATCAGGAGTGTATATTTGATACCCCTCTAGGCACCTCAAGCAGGGTGTCTACGTTTGGATTGACCTGTACACTCTAAGGGCCATATTGCAATCTTCCCGCAAAATCCCTTGCGCAAAGCGTGAATCACCACTGGAATTACAATCCTCGCGCGTCTTTTCATCCGGCGATCAATAACATGCGCAAACAGGACACGCCCAAATGCTCAGCAGTACCATCGCGCGCAAAAATCATTGTGCGCACTGTTTTTTTCTCGCGATTCAGCCAATCAGAATTAAGAATCACAATCATCTCACGTTAAGAAGTTGCGCCTGCCACAGTCAATCTGAGCATATATTCTGAAGCAATAATAAATGCACGAACAACTTCTCCATTTTATTGGTTTGGTATGAGTAGAATATGTAACTATACTTTGCTGCATATTTTTTTTTTGCGCTGGTGTATTTGGGTTCGGCCAGGTTGTTCAGATTTGCCATTAACACCAGCTTTTAGGAGTTGCTAAAATTACTGCGAAATAGACTGTAATACCATCCTCGTACCAGCGCACATTCGCATTTGCGCTCACAATGTTAAGTACAAGACGCGCAAACTACAGTAAACTCGCACAGGGTTCACCCGTGGTAGACAATTGTGGGGTTGTTGCGCTGACTATGTAATTCGGCGCAAACGGCTTTACCCCTCGCGTTAATTTTTTTTGCGTCGGCGCAAACGTTTGTGCGAAGATTGTAATATAGCCCTAAGTCAGCAAAAACAAAGTTTATAGTAATATTCATCAGTGTATAGTGCTCTCTCAAGCTACACTTCCATTGGCATAGAGGTCGATACCAACAAAAGCAAGTGGTACCTGGGAGGGATATCATCTAATGGAGAATAATTCTAGATCTATACATTTGCTAGTCATTCCTTAATGCAGTGGTTCCCAAACCTCTCCTCTGAATCCACTAAAAGGCCAGATTTTGCAGATCACCTTGGGGAAATGCAGACTGAATCCTGAAATCACTGAGCAGCAAATCATATCACCTGTGCTGTGCTTCATACTGTATATCTGGAAAACATGGGGTGTTAGGGGGACCTCAGGAAAGTATTCTGGAACCTCAGGGTCATATGCGAGAAGTGAATATCACATGCGGGATATGACCGCAGTCAGATAGCTTAACTCATCCCCTTTTGAAAGCACACAAAGTCCTTTATATTTATTTGGAAAGTAACAGCAAACAAAAGGTATCTTTTGGTTAGAGAGGGTTCTCTGAAGTATGGTTTGTTATGGGAACTGGGAAGAAGGTGGGTAGAGAGCATCTCTGGTGTGCTCTGGTATGAGAGTAAGGCTTCTCTGGTATGCTTTGGAATGGGAAGGATATGAATAGAGAGAGCTTCTCTGTTGAAGTGTGCTTTGGCATGAGAGGAAGTTAAAACAGAATGCAATTACCCAGTATAAACAGGATGCTTACTTGCATGTCTCTATGGTTAGACTGAAGGAAGTGAAGCTTTGCTAAACAGGAAATTAGGCTGGGCCACACTAACTATGCAAGTGTAGCGCTGTGTTAAAATCTTGCTGCCGGCAGTACCTATTCTTGGCCACAAGAGGGAGACAATCGCGATTAGAGACATTGGGACTACATTTCCCGGCGTGCTTTGCAAGGAGACAGGAAGTGGGTGGGACACAGGACGCTGATATCCCGAACCTCGTGGAGAACGCGCCAGAGCGAGCGAGGGAACGAGAGAGAGCAGACGCAGTGCAAGACATCGCTAGAGGGCCTAGGCCAGAGCGCGAGTGAGACCTGTCAGTTCCTTATCGGGTCATTCAGCCGAAGGAGACCTCCAAGTTCCAGAGATTGCTGCAGATCAAAGAAACCGAAGAGTTGCCGCGAGTTGATCGGGTACGGAGAGCAGGGGGTGAGCTGGACAAGTCGTGGACAAGCTACGGAAAGTCAGACAACGGATCCGGCCGCAAGTATCCCCAGTCAATATCGAGCGGAGAGACGTCCTGGGTCAGCGGAGCCTAAAGCAATCGGTGGATGGGTGAGAGGCCTCTAAGGCCGTTTGTAAATAAGGAACACGCTGCTGTTTTCTCTTTAAAGTCCACAGGGCCCCAACTTGACTAGTCGAAGACATTCCATAAGTAAATTCACTGGCCAGTTGAACAGTACCCGGGTACCATACACACACACATACGCACCTTTTACATTCCGGGACTTAACCTGTGCAGGACTCATACTGTTACGAATCGGAACAGGGGTTAAAGATACATTCCGAATAATATTTTTCTCTTTTCCGCTGCGCGTTTATCGTAATACGAAGAGATTGTATTTTTGGGTTTCGCTACGTGTCCTTTTTTTTTCCGAACTATCGGGCAATTGTATTTCTTTTCTGTTCGGTTGCGAATATTTTATTCTTCCGAAATACGAAGCCTCGTGTTTCGTTTCTTTTCCGCTACGCGTTTTTACCGCGATACGAAAGTACTGTGATAATATCTGTGAATACCGTGTCTCAACGTCTGCTTACTATTTTAGTAAACTATTTAAATTATAAAACTCACAACGGTGTTGGAGTATATTTATTCCCTAGTGCGGGGAGACTGACCCGTGGTTCATTTTCAGCGGCTCCTCCGGGAGTGAGCGCTACACAAGTTAGACTGGATTGGTCTAAGTAAAAGCATAGGGGTGAATCAACTAAGGAATCTGGTTCCATGATAGACAGGTTTAGGAAACAGGGACGTAAAGCAATGAATACAGTAGGTCAGAAGCCCCTTAGAAAATACCCAGAGTACTTCTGCTGAGGTCCAAATAAACCGATCAGGAATTAAACTTCTTCGTGGATCAATCTTGGTGGGGGGGGGGGGAGCATCCACTCCCAACTTTTAAATAAATGAAAGATTTAGGAAATTTGAAAGGACTTTGACTTTATGTTACGTTCTCCCAGCCAGGCCCACTGATGCTGAGAGCTCTTCTCAGCCCTCATGGTTTTTAGGGTTACTCTGTTTGGCTCGCCACCCCTGGAGTCTCATTGACTGATCAGACCTGTGGTCACATGACCTGCACTGCCCTATTTAAATGGCCAACAGTGCAATGGTTCCTTGATCCAGTATAGATCTTCCTTGCTGAGTTCCTGAATTCTGTATATTGCTTTTTTTTTTTTTTTTGAGAAAGGATTTTACCAGGAAGGATACATTGAGATTTCTCTCGTTTTCAAGTATGTCCTGGGTGGCGAGTATGTACCGTTAGGTGTCTTGCCCAAGGACACTTACTGGAGAGGTGCTCGTCGGGATTGAACCCATGTCTCCACAGGCTCTCTCCACGCAGAGCAGTGATGTTACCTCTACTCCACCCAGCTGGTTGACTTCCTGGTTTTTGACTTCTAACTTTGTATTCTGACTAATCTCCTGCTTATGTCCATTGTGTGTTGTCTGAGCAGTTTTGTTTTTCATGTTCATGTTTTAGGGATTATTATCTCTGCACGTGCCTACAATACGTTGAGATTTATTATTCAATAAGAAACTTATACGAGACACAAATATAAATCGTTTAGATTTCCTAGAAATTCTCCTAAATTCTTTTAATTGTCTGTGTTTTGCTTTGAAGAATACACTAATCAATAATCGGATAAAAATATATATTTATTACGTATACAAAAAAGTTTCAAATCTCATATCATAAACAAAGATTTATAACCAACCGCAACATCCATCAGCACATAGACACTAGCTTCCCAATATATGTATCTCCTGTTAGTAACTGCATATATGATTAATATCATTTACTTTATCAGTTAGTAACTATACACAAATGGTTAATAACATTTCTGCTTAACGAAAACAATTAACATGTATTTCCCAGCAAACCAATGTTTAACAAGCTAGATCTTGTAGAGATATATGTATCTCTCTATGCTACGTGGATCAACAAAAGATGAGCTATCACTTATTCTATTTCTAGAATGTTAAGTAATAAAAACTTATTTAGTGAATCCTCCCCTAATATCGAGAATTAAACTTCTAATCTTCCGCTTTTTATATTGTAGTTATATAATTCCTTGCTTATTAATTTCAATCACAGTAATTTCCAAATTCAATATATATATATATTTTGTATTTCACTTGGCAACAATTACTTTAGGATAAATCCTTATATCTTCTTCATATCTCTATCTGCAGATATAGAAATATTTTGAAGATTCTGGATCTAACAGTAATCTGAGATATCTCAGTCTCTGTTGCAAGAAATACTCCAGATATATATAATTACATTAATCTTAAATTTGCTTTCTCATACATTACCTCCAATCTGGATTCAATGAGTTACAGCCTTTGAATATTCTTTATGTAATATTGTTTTGGAATATGTGAAAATTATCAATGTAGATTTTCAATGCATGTGAGTTAGAGATGTGGTCCTAATTAAGTGATATGTTTTATCTTGAATGCATTTTTCGTGTCTTGGGATGGTCTCAAGTGCGTTATGTCCTGGGATGATCTGAATGCATTGTCATGTAAGTCTGAATGCATTATATCCTGGAATGATCTGACTGCATTGTCGTGTCCTGGAAGTCTGACTGCATTGTCGTGTAAGTCTGAATGAATTTGCAACGAACAATACAGCTCCAATTATAGTCAATTTGGCGTCACTGACAATCTACCTCTTTCCATTTAAATATTATTCTCTATATTAAATATAATATTTACTATGCCTCAAGAGGGCAGTGTTGCACTTCCAATTAATTCCACATTTTAAGTTTAATATATCTTATCTAAGGTCAAAAGATCAATCTGTCTTAACAAAGATCCTCTATTCAGTCCTAGACTTTGGATCTCTCCTGTCAAAATTAAATTTATATCTCTACTCCTCTCAAAGTTTTTACTAAGTAAATTCCTTTCTAGTTAAAATCAACAGAATCTATTCTTCAATAATTATACTATTTACCAGTTCTACCCTACAAATATTTATTGGAGCATCTATTTTCTACTGTAAATATAATAAAATATACATTGATTATAAGAATATATTTCGTGAATATATTCATACATTTGCAAAAAGAAATTTTGAATTTGTTCCTATACCCAAAAAGAAAATATCTTTTCTTTCAAAGACTTGTTAAAACACCAATAAGTTTAAATATGACATGTCTGGCATTAGCTCTACATTATATCACATAAAGGCATTTTATCGTCTCTAATCATGTCTGGCATTTATAGAAACAAGAACATAACTCTTAAGGTTTCACCTAGCCATGAACTATTTAAAAAAAATCTCTGTCCATTTCTAAAACTAGGGAAAATTGAAAAAGAAAGACTTTACATTAAACAAGATGGCTACAGGCATCCATTTTAATTTTTCCCTTCTAATATACCCGACAATGTTTTCTTGGTTTTCATGCTCAGGTTTTCTTATTCTGGTGTGAGACCTATTTGCTAGGTATCCAGTTGTTTGTGCTGGTCGCAGCATAACCTCAAGTTCTATGTGAGTCCTGCCCTGCAAGTTGCTGACTATATTTCTGTCAAGTCTGTTTTTCTGGTATATGTTTTGTGTATCTAGTGCAGCAGCTCATTGTTCTAGTATATAGAGACCACCTCAAGGATCTCTTTCTTGTTCAGTTGTTGCTACATATTCCTTCCTGTCAAGTCTAGTTGAACCCTGTTGTTTCATTGTGTATATTTTTCCACCCTGTACTCTGTATAGTCAGAAGGCCATTCAAGGACCTTACCCCAGTACAGGGCTTTCCTCGTGTGTGCATACTGTCTTGTCTTGTCTGGTTCTGTTGTATCCTGTGTCCAGGGTTCTGCATAATGCAGAAAGACACATACCTGCCTAAGGCTGGGGTCAGACGAGTGTAGTGTTCACGTCCGTGATTGCGCCTAAAAGTACGTCCGTGATAGCATGACAGAAAGCCCATCGGAGCCCGACACACGAAGTACGACCGCACTGAACTGCGGACGCACAACGGCCGCGGCCCACGGACGCAAGGCAGGCAAGAACGTACAACCCCTAGAACGGCCGCACAAAGTGCGCTGCGTCCGCAACGTCTGCATAGCTTTGTGTGTGAGTGATGGAATGTGGTCAGACGGACTGCATTTATACGTCCAGCATTTTTCACGGACAAAATGGTTTTGCTTTTTAATTTATTTTTCCTCCTACATCCGTCAAAATATAAACGTCAGTGAAAAAAACGGACTGTGTGACCACTACTGTGTCTTCCGTACTGACGTACGTCCGTGTGCAAGGACGTACAGTCCGTAGAAATCACGCTCGTCTGACCCTAGCCTAAAGGGCTTAATAAACACAGCAGCAAGGACCCCCCTTTGGCTTATGAGGGGGGCCACCGTAACACTTTATCCACTTCAAAAGCTGAAGCTGTTAAAGTTCCTTGACAGTGACATTGAGCGACAGCAACAACTGCAGCATCGTTTCTAAGATGTAAATTAAATGTGCTAAGCCAGTACTGCATATTTTTCAGAATAAAAATGAAATTGCACAACTTTTACCTATTACTAGTTTTATTTAACCATTTTAAAGGCCATTATTGAAGGTAAGCCGTATCTGTCACACACAGGTTTATACACTATAAAAGTTTTAAAAAAAAACAACAAAACAGTATTTTCTCCCAAAAGTATGATGTAGTTTGCTGTCGTCCGTCACAGCGAGCCTGTTTTCAGTCAAACAGACATATCTTCGTTTAGTTACTACGCTCCCTTCACTCCTGTAAAATAGTGTGAGAGCGTAACCCGCCTGACATGGATATATATAGACAGCGAGCGCTGATTATATCTCCTGTCACTTTCTATCAGCATCTAAAAATACAGCAGACATTGTTTGAACGTTCAAGTGTAATCCAGTGACATCGCTAATCTGCCTCATGAAACAGAGTACAAACTCTTTAATATACCATGGCTACACGAATTGTCTCGTACCTTGCAGAATCCAACTGAATGTGTACTCGACCCATTTGCTTATTATTGAGGGGAAAAAACACAAAATTCTAAAGATTACGAACGTGGTGCAAGAATTCCAGGTTATGATTGTAATAGTTCACTCCTTTTAGTCATTTGCACAAGTTGTTTTTATACTTTTGAGTATGTGATACAGAAGTATAATAATACTAATACAGTTCAATGCAACCCGCTATGTATCAAATGAAGGAGCAGAAACTGTTGCCTAAAAATGAGCCGAAAAAGAAGCAGAACCTGTTGTCACCAAATCCCGGACTTTAGCTCCCGGGGCCTTGGCATTCACTTTTAGGAATTGGATTTGAATAATCCAGGTTGTCTCTAAAACAAGCACATGTACTAACTTTAAATACAAAGCCTAACCCTAAAATTAAAAGGAGTGTTTTTTCTGCACAGTACACCTCTGAAAGATTACGAAGATGGAGTTGACGAAGCAGTTATTGGCTATCGGAGAAAACCGCCAA
This sequence comes from Leptobrachium leishanense, assembly GCA_009667805.1. Classification (NCBI taxonomy): domain Eukaryota; kingdom Metazoa; phylum Chordata; class Amphibia; order Anura; family Megophryidae; genus Leptobrachium; species Leptobrachium leishanense. The sequence continues at coordinate 106,280,348 of CM019065.1, forward strand.
ACTAGCAATGGCGAAATCTCCCTAACTGGAAAAAAAATACGGAGGGCTCCTCCTATTCTACTAATTGGAGTATATATCAATAAAATGTGTCTGAATAAAAAATGGTCCTTTTTTTAAATAAAAGGACTTCAAAAATAAGGAAAACAAAACTGTCTTCTAAAAATACAAAAATGTTCTAAACAATGAAATAAAATTTATTTTTTTTGCTGAAAATGAAAAGAATAAACAGTCTTTAAAAAATATAAAGATATTACATTTTGGCATTGAATCCTATGGTATTTGCCTTTTAAACCTGTCAAACCGAAATCAGGCCATTTTGCTGGGATTTCGGGGCAGTTCGGTGTTCTGTGAATAGAAGACTCGGTAGTCTTCTAAGGGGCAATTTCGGTGCTGCCGATTTGCACCGTAGTTTCCTTGAAACTCGCCAGTATTTGGCGAATTGACAGCTTAGTGAATAGACAAATTGGCTGGAAATTGCACTGAACCGTGAAAATTTGCTATCCGGTGCAATTTGGGGCAATTCAGAAGTTAGTGAATAACCTTTGTAGTGTAGGGAGTGTTAACCTATAGCGACCAATGACGTACAGGGTAAGTCCTATGAAAAAGGTTGCTTAACGACCAAGGACCTACCGTGTACATCATGGAGTTAGGGGCTCTCACTCACTATACTCACCTCTCTTGCCGGGGTCCCACAGTGGTCTTACTTCCCTGGAGTCAGACCACTGATTTTATGGTGGGCCGGGCACGATGATGTCCGTTTCAGGTGCCCCACCCGGCAGAGCTGGGAGAATGATGGAAAAGGAGGGGGAAGTCGTTTAGACCCCTCTCCCTCCCAATCGAGAGCACCTAAAGTTAAAAGAGCAGCATTGCTGGAAAGGTCACAGTGTGACCTTTCCATCGATGCCTTTTTAACCCTGAGGTGCCGGTCCGCAATCCGGCACGGGATCGCAGACTTCTCCCAGAGGTAGCTCATATCTTGGATGTGAACTTAGCTCACATATGCACGCATATCCTATTTGCTATAGAAATCCTTAGGGTGGTCCTTTGGACCCTCATATCCACCGATCGGTGGCAGATGGAGGGTCATATTTGGTATTATTGGAAAGGCCAGAGCATATTTGGTGTAGCAAAATAAAATAAAATAAATAAAAACGTGTTTTTTTTTTTTAAATTGGTCTGGGTCATATAATAAAACATGACTTCAAATCGCGTTTACACATAATGAGCACAAAATGGTCAAAATGAGCTAAGTACACAGGGGTGAAATGGCTAAGCAGTGAAGGTGTTTAAAAGCAAAAACAAAACATGTAAACATTGGGGGCCAAATTATAATCTTAGTACAAAAGTTTGCGCCGGTGCAAAAACGCAGTAACGCAAGGGGTAACAAATGCGCATAATCGTCTACCGCAGGTGAACCTGCGCGAGCGTACTGTACTGCGCGCATCCTATACTTAACATTGTGAGTGCAAACGCAAATGTGCGCTGGTACGCGGATGGTATTACAATCTATGCGCAGGATTTAACGCATAGCCTTTGCACACATAATTTTAGCAACTCCTAAAAGCTGGTGTTAATGGCAAAAATGAACAACCTGGCCGAGCCCAAATACACCAGCCCAAAAACAAAATGCTGCAAATTATAGTTACACATTCTACTCATACCAAACCAATAAAATGGAGAAGTTGTGTGTGCATTTATTATGTATTGCTGCAGCATATATGCTCAGATTGACTTTGGCAGGCGCAATTTCTTAACGTGAGATAATTGTGGTTCTTAATTCTGATTAACAGTCCGCACACTGATTTCTACGCGCAACAGTACTGTGCGAGCATTTGTGCGCATCAGGTTTACGCGCGTTATTGCTCGGCGGATGAAAAAATGCACGAGGATTGTAATTTCAGCGGTGATTTACGCGCATTAACGTTTATCGCTTGGCGCACAAATTCACGCGCTGCACAAGCGTTTTTACGCAAAGATTGTATTGTAATTTGGCCCTGGGTATTTCTAAACTCAAGACAAAATTTTAGAAACTATTTAGCAGGGGTCTTTTTTTGGCGGTTGTAGAATTTGGGGGTCAAAGTGCAAAAAAGTGTTTGTTTTTTTTGTAAAAAAAATATATTATTTTTATAGTAAATTATACGATATGATGTAAATAATAGTATCTTTAGAAAGTTAATTTGATAGCGAGGAAGAATGGCATAAACTAGTATGTGTGAGCTCCATCAACAAGTAGTAGGAAAATTAGAGCTAAACACAAACAGCGCAGAAATATAAAAACAGTAGTGGGTACTTTCGGACAGGCAATAGTAATATCGTCTTGTCACTATGGGGTTAAAGGGCCAATGCCACCAAGAAGGGAAATGTCTTTATTTTGGTTATTTTACGTTGCTGATGTCTTACATGTGCTTTGTTTTTCTCTGGTGTGTTTAGTTAAGAAGATATTTTACTCAATATGTGTCACTGGTTGCATCCATTGTGTGATTTTTGTGTTGTAAACTGCCCTCTCCCACTATACTTACATCACTTGCTCCTAACTGTGTGGCAATGGCCATAGCATGGAGTGAATGGGTCTGACACAGACCCACATCATTGTATTGTGTGGGATGTATGTTAAGGACATCACCAGGGGGTAGAGTAGAAGTCTTTTACAATCTCTGTTTTATCTTTTTCAGCTGCCATCTCTTATCTCGGGTAGCATGGATTACAATAAAATTACTGCAGCCTTATCTACACATTCCCTCCTCCACCTCATTGACTGTTAAATACTGTAGAAGATAAACCACAGCAGTAAATAAAAACATTTGCACAGATTTTGGTAAATGTTGCAGAATGAGAAATATCCAAAAAGTGGAAACAGGAGATAAACACCTAACTTTATTTTTCCTTTATACATGCAATTACTTTAAACAAAGGGGAAAAAAACAGCAGCATGTGTTTTATAACGTCGTTTTATTTGTAATGTGCAAGTAATCTAGTTGCAGTTTATGTAAGTGGTAGTGTCCCTTTAATTTTATAGTACAATGTTGTAACATTGTAACAATGTGCAATGTCAAACAGCAGCCGCCAAGGCCAGCAAAGTACTGGCATGCATTAAAAGGGGAGTTCACTCACGGGATGAAAACATAATTTTGCCTCTGTATAAATCAATGGTCAGGCCGCACCTTGAATATGCTGTGCAATTTTGGGCACCTGTCTTAAAAAAAGATATTATATCGCTAGAAAAAGTGCAGGGACGGGCAACTAAATTAATAAGGGGGATGGAAGGGTTAAGTTATGAGGAAAGACTAACAAGCTTAAACCTGTTTAGTTTAGAGAAAAGGCGCCTTAGAGGGGATCTGATACCCTTATATAAATATATACGGGGCCATTATCAACCATTGTCTGATAACCTATTCATTAACAGGACTATACATAGGACAAGGGGTCATCCATTTAGACTGGAAGAAAGAAAATTTAGCTTAAAGCATAGGAAGGGTTATTTTACGGTGAGAACAATAAAGCTGTGGAATTCTCTGCCTGTTGAGGTGGTTGGGTCAGAGTCTGTACAGACTTTTAGAAAGCGACTGGATGACTTCCTGCAGACACAGAATATTAAGGGTTATAATATTTAATATGTGGGTAAAAGCTTCTTGATCCAAGGAGAAATCTGACTGCCATTCTGGGGTCAAGAAGGAATTTTTTTCCCAGTATGTTGCATATTGGCGAGCATTTCAGACTGGGTTTTTTGCCTTCTTTTGGATCAACAGCAGTAGGTTATGTGGGAGGGGCTGAACCCGATGGACGCATGTCTTTTTTCAGCCTATATAACTATGTAACTATGTAACAGCCAAGACACAACAAAATTTCCATCATGGTTTAGCAGGGGAGCAGCTACAGTATAGTTAATGAGTCGGACTGTTATACTTAACGACTCACTGGTTAATCATAATAACTCGCTTGGACTGGGGTCTATGGACTCTTGCGCCTAGAGATTGTGACCGACCCTATCAGTCATTAAGGGAACACATTTAATGGAATACCAAAATTAGGGATGGAAAAATATCCATAATATACTCGAAGAGTAGCATTGGAAATGGATCTCAAAGGTGGAGAATGTTTTTGGTCGAATCTTGACCTGCACAATGTATACTGTACGTAGCACAACAGAGTCTCTGGTTATAACGTTCCTTCCACTCTGACACCCATCTGGCCACCTCAATGAGCGCAGCTAATGCGCTAAGGGCTGCAAGACTCGACCCTCCTATGTAGGATCGCGCTTTGCAGCCCCGTCGAACGTGCATCGTAGCGCTTCGGGAGGCTTCCAGAATGTCCAAATTACACCCGCTGTAGCGCGCGCAATTCGTACAGGCGCTACAGCGTGTGGCCTACCCTGTCGATGTATCACAATGCTGCGACGGACGCCGGGAACCGCGTCAGTACAGGCGCACATAGTGCGCTCGTTTGACCCCAGCCTAAGGGTGTGGAAATTTTCTTCTTCAGCCAATTCCTTCTTCTCTCATTTTCAAGTTTCCTTGATGTCTCACTGATGGTATTTATGACCTCTCATTTTCCTGCATTTGTTTTGTTTGTATCTTCTTAAAACTTCAATAATTCCGAAATGCATCCTGCATGACCACACTTGGCAAAATGAGAATATCGGACTGCCATGTTCATGTAGCTTGTTGTCTCAGGCCTGACATATGGATTTTTCCATACAGACCTGTATGCTTCCAAGAAACTCTGCTGTGCTTTAACAGGTCCTATCAATTTCTGTCTATAGCTAAGCTTTCTAGAATACGTGACATCAACCAGACGCTGTAGGAAGAGAAGCTAATGCAGATAATAGAAAAAATAGATAAAACTAAACGGAAATTGATAAATGGCATTTAACCCTTTCACTGTAAGGTGGATTTCTATGACACTGCTGGCAAGTACTCAGTCTGTTTAGGATATTTTAATGTTACTTTATTACAAAACCCTTTAAATTACCCCATAGCCCTATAACCAGCACACAACTCTCACTCCCTTGCCTCATTGTCATGGCCGTGCATTTACACCAAGGATCTCATTCTCTGCCCCCCCCCCCCCAAAATAATTTGGAACTACAACTCCCGTGATTTAGGCCATTTATTGCATTCCAAAAATTCTGGGAATTGTAGGTGATAAACATCTGGGGAGCAGAATTTTTGACCCCCGCTTTAGACTATGCAGTGTATTTGACAGGCAGAGGACTCCTCTTGCTGGGCAATCCGGGTATAGCAGCTAAAGCTGCCGGAGGTCTCTGGGAGCTTGAAAACTGCAACTTCAGCTGCTGACATTACGTCGGCGGATATGTCCAATATAATTTATTTATTTATTTATTTATAAAGGATTTTACCAGGAAAGATATATTGAGATTTCTCTCATTTTCAAGTATGTCCTGGTATATATAAGCAAAGGTATTTATTCTGGATCTTGTTTGTAATAGGCACACTTAATTTGAAATTCTCAAGATAAATCCAAATTGTGTCAACTCAATCACAGCAGGGAAATGGTTGCAAAGAAAACAGAAAATACAATACTAGCATTTAAATGCTTATATTTGAATGAAATGCTGTGATTTTTAAACATTGCTAGCTGTTTAGAACCTAGTGCTTGGTTCCTTTGTTGTATTTAAACTCCCATGACTGTGTACTTGGCTAGGATACAAGATACTTGTAAAATGTCCAATATTTTCCTAACTAATTGCCTGTAAAATCCCGGTAAGGTTTCAGGAGACCAGTGTGTATTCTCTTACAGAGAACTGCATTTGGGTTTGAAACGGGACTTGTTGAAAGTGCTTGCTACAAATATGCTCATTAATCATAAGGTTAGGTTCAATTAAGTCTCCCTTTCAATGCAGGTAAGGCCTCTAATGCACACCGAAAACTAAAAAAAATAACATTATTCTCTTTTTAAATGTGATGCCACATAGAAAAAGAGAAATTACAGCTCAGTGAATTTTGGGTTTCTTATACAGGGTTATTCAGAGAGAGGTGAAAAACAGGAGAATGACTGGAGAAGTGAAAATTCTAGGTCAAAATAGCCAAACCAGAAAAATTCTCCCATTTATCTCACTTTCCAAATCGGCTATTTGGTCTAGATTGTTCATTCTCCTGGCAATTCTCCTGGTTTTCACTGCTCTTTGAATAACCCTGATAGGCTCCTTTGTTGTTGCAAGTGCAACTACCCTGACTACCATTGTGGCATAGGACTTTAAAGTTTTTTTAGTCAGGCAATTACTTCATTGCCATTAAGTTGTATCAAACATAATGGAGAATGAATGCCTCAGTCCGCCACGTGTTCTGGGTTTTTTATTAACTATGGGATTGCTCCTAGGTATAGGTAATGGGTTTTTTTTGGTGCAAAATTACTTATTTTCTGGATGGTGAGTTTTCAGGTCTTGAGGCCTGTGACTGAGCCGACAGTGTACAAGGAGGAAAGCCAGAGTCTGCAGAACAGCATCCTGGTAGACACCAACGGTCTGATTTGGTGTCCATGTAAGCTTGAGAGAGCCGATCTATAAAAGGGCTCCATACAAAGTGAGTAGAACCAGTTTATTCCATTAATATCCTCATTAACTGATCAGAGATACTGCACCATTATTTAGTTGTATGCCTGATTTCATAAGAAAAGAAATGGTGTGGTCCAAATAAGAGGGAACAAGTCACCTCAAAACAAATGACTTGAGTGCTAAAATTGAGCCACTTTTAGTAAGGCTCTAAAGCATGGGAGTGTGCCCTCCTACATGAAATTTGGTCACATCCCATTGATTGCATGGTGTTGCAACATAAGAGTTTTGAGGTTTTTTGCAGTTTTATGTGCCAAAATATAGAGAAGCCAAGTGGATCACTGAGAGGATAGAGGTCACTTCAAATGACCCAAGCGAGAAAACTGAGCTACTTGCAGTAGGGCTCAGATAAATGTGATTGCTATTGGACGTCTTCATTGATATATTGAGATTTGAATATTGTCATTGTGGTCACTTGTGTACACCATTTTCACTGTATAAACAAGACCAGATTTATAATTGGGCAAAGTAAGAGGGCGTCTTGCTCTGCAAAACTTTAAAAAAATTAATTTACACAGCAGTGTGACCCCTGTGATGGACATCTTTCTCTGTAAAAGTTAAAAAAATAAATGTTAAAGTAAAAATAATTTAGACTTTGAATTATAGTAAAAAAAATCAAAATGTAAAAAAGTATTTTTCACATTTATTTTTTTTGTTTTAGAGACAAAAAAACTATCAGGGTTATTCAAAGAGAGCCGTATTGGCTCCGAAATTGCATCAACAGTGAATTTCCACATACGGTGCAATTTTGTCCGCATTCAGCTATTCAAAAGCTGGCAGTTCCTCGGCAAAATACTGTGAAATCCCCATAGAAAAGCAATGGTTAATCTATTCAGAGAATATTGAAGAGAGCAGAAATGTCAGTGAAATGCTTGATTTTCGGTGGTTTCATTCAAAAGGTTTAACGTTAAACAGACGAATCCCATAGGTTTCAATGTAAATAATATTCCCCCGTTTTTACTAAATATTTATTCAACCATTTATTCTTTTCACTTGCAGCGAAAAGTCTCTTTACTTTTTAGGCATGTTTCGGGATTTTTTTGAGAAATTTATTTTCCTGAGTACGTTATTTTTTTTAACCTCCCTGGCCGTCTTATTTTTGCAAAATTTTGTGTCTAAGGCTGCTGTCAGATGAGCGTAGTGTTCACGTCCGTGATTGCGCCTAAAAGTACGTCCGTGATAGCATGACAGGACGCCCATCGGAGCCCGTTACACGAAGTATGTCCGCACTGAACTGCGGACGCACAATGGCCGCGGCCCACGGACGCAAGGCAGGCATGAACGTACAACCGCTAGAACGGCCGCACAGAATGCAATGCGGCCGGCTAGTGGCCTGTGTACGTGAGGTGGAGACGTCAGACGCACCTGTTCTGCGGCCTACATCACGTCCAGACTCCAGAACATTCCTGGCGTGGCTATAGTATATTCTAGGGGCCGGAGAGTTTATCCTGGACACTGGACGCTGCAGGTGACATGGACGTCGAGAGGCTGATCACCGAAGTGGGGGAGCATCCCGAATTGTGGGACACTGCCAGCAACCTATACAAGGACAAGATCAGCAAGGCAAACGCATGGGCTGATGTCACGAGAGCGGTGTACCCTGCATACGACACATGGTCTGAGCATGAACAGAAAGTACAGAGTGAGTACATGATTATTTTATTCATAATGAAATGCACATTATTAATCCAAACAAAATGTAAATGGCTAACAAATTCATGAACGTCACATGTCAAATGCTCCCCATCTGCCAGGGCACCTGTCCTGCTTCACTAGTGAAATAGTTTGCCAGTGCATCACGATGCCTGTTGCTGTGTCGATTCACAGGCATAACGTCATCATTAATAAATTCCTCCAAACCACAAACAGACAAGGAGTCATCAAAATTAAAACCATCCCGCGCACGAACAAAATTATGCAACACACAACAACATTTCACTATATCTACAGAAAAATCGATGTGCACATCTAGCGGCCTATGGAAAATCCTCCACTTGTTGCTCAGTATGCCAAAGGTACACTCGACATACCGTCTCGCACGCGACAGCCTATAATTGAACACCCGCTTTGTCACAGTCAGGTGTGTCCCAGAGTATGGTCGCAGGAGATGCGTAGAAAGTCCAAAAGCCTCATCCCCTACAAAGGCGTAGGCGACTCGCACATCTGTGCCAGGCAAAGGTGCGGGTCCGGGGATGTGCAGTGTCCCACTTCCTATTGCATTCCACAGTGTGGAGTTCCTGAAGAGTGTGGAGTCTGAATCTTTCCCGTATGACCCCACATCCACACAGACAAAATTATAGTTGGCATCTGCCACTGCCAGTAGGCCAATGGAAAAATATTGTTTATAATTGTGATACAGTGAGCCACTCTGCAGTGGCTTCACTATACGGACATGTTTGCCATCCACAGCTCCCAGGCAATTCGGAAAGTTTGCTCGCTCCAAAAATGTTGCAGCAATTTGCGCCCATGCCGCATCTGTGGGTGTTGGCAAACATTCTTCCCTCATCGTGTCCCAAATTGTCTGGCACACCTTGCGGACGATCTCCCCAGCTGTAGATCTGCCAACGCGGAAATTATAATGCAGGTCCTGCAGACTGCATCCACTGGCAAGATACCTATCAAAAAAGGAGAAATAAATGTGTGTTATGATCAGATTCCATGAGTCGCACCTAATATCATTCTACTGTTTTGCAGCACATGAAGTCATCGCCAAATGGAGGACAGTCAGGGACAACTACACAAGGGTCCTCAAAAAAGATGCGGGAGCGGCACGCTCGGGATCAGCGGCGAGGAGGGCCAGCAGTTACATTTATGCTGAGCAGCTGTCATTCCTGCAACGGACCCTGGAACCAAGACCTATGGTGGGCAGCATCGATCTCCCATCCACATCCAGGGCACAGCAACACGTGCAGCCATGTGCTACTGCCACCTGCTCACAAGAGACGGAAGAGGCCGGAGCAGACTCGCAGTTGGAGGAGGAGACCGCTGCCCAGGAGCTGCCTACTGCAAGGGCTGACACCACCAGGCCGGGCCAGAAAAGGAGAAGGGCACCGGGTGGTGAATTTGAGCGTGCCATGGTGACATTCATGGATTGTCACCATCAACCACCACCACCACCTCCACGCTGCAGGTTCTGGGATGACGATGACATGTCGTTCCATCATTCGTGTCTCCCCATGTTGCACCAGATGAGCCTGGCTCAGAAGATGGAGTACCGAAGAAGGACATTGGACACCATACACAGCATCTTGAGCCAGCCTCCAGTACCACCTGTGCCTCCCAGGGCACAATATGCTGGTGGTTATTACCGGCGGCCGGAGCCTCCACACCAACCCATGTCCCCTGGTGCCAGGTCACAACCACCCTATCAGCCTGCATACCAAGGTTACATGCCCGATCCCTATGATGAGGATGCTCCTCATTGTGAGGATTTGTAGTTATTTTCATGCTCATGCACTTGTTTTATGCTCTGCATTGTTGTTTGCCACATGTTCGTGGACTCTTTATTTTATGTCTGATTGATGTTATGTTCAGCAACATATGATGTGTTAATGTTATTTGGTTTAGTATTACCATTTCTTGTGGATAAAAGGTTTATGTTGCTGTCACTGTTGTCTGTCATTCATCATTGAGTATGTGTGATATTATGCAATGTGTGTGGGTATGCTTGTGCAAATGGGCTGGTGGGCATATCACAACACACCGAAAATGGGGGCTCTGGACATCGAGCACATCTCTGCTGGCTGGGACCGAAAATATGAATGCTGGTGTTTGCTGTTACTTACCGCAACGTGATGACCAGCATCTCCTCGGGTGGAATAGCGTCCCTCATGATGGTGTCCCTCTTCATCAACGGCTCACGTACCGTCGACAACAGTTCGTCGAAGGAGGGGATGGACATCCGCAGGTAGTTGAAGAACTTCGTCGGGTCCCTCTCTCGCAGTGGCCTGTACAGCGTGACAAAGTGGCCATGCGTGCATCTGGCAGCGTTTATGGGATGAACCCATGATCGCCGTTTTCGCTTGTTCTTCAGGTACAGGTACCCCGTTGCAGCAAAAACGAATACTTCGACTGCATCCATCTTTGGAAAACCCCACCTTCCCCAAAATGGCTTTTTATACCCCTTCCCTTGGATTTTTGATCTGCAATTGATTTGGTTTCTCACATTTCACTTTTTATATTGATCCGTCACTAATCACGGACGTGATCACTGACGTGATCACGGACTGTGTGACCACTACTGCGTCATCCGTACTGACGATGTCCGTACTGCACGGACGTACAGTCCGTAGAAATCACGCTCGTCTGACCCTAGCCTAAAAGCGTTAAAAAAAATTTTGGAAAGGAAATGTGTTGTTTTATATAGTAAGCCTGTATTCTGTAGGAATAACTCACTGAAATCCGTGCAAGCAAGAGTCTAGTAAACACACGAAGTCAGAGAAGGTTTGAAACACGAAATAATTTATTATCCCAAAAATAATTATCCAAAATAATGGAAATAAATTATATTAAATAATATAATCAAACCAAAAACATGTCTCTTTCCTCTGGGTGCTGGGATTCTTGTCCAGATGTACACTCCTTTGCCAATGTAATACAGGACACGGGGGGTACCAAAGAAATTAGAGTATTTATTCTCAAAGCAGCTTTACAGAAATAAAAATCATTTCTAAAATAATAAGGCTTTGCAATACATGTTTCGCTGGTGCTTGCTCAGATCCAACTGTTGGATCTGGGGAAGCACCAGCAAAACCTGTATTGCAAAGCCTTATTACATTTTAGAAATTATTTTTATTTGCTTTTATTTCTGTAAAGCTGCTTTGAGAATAAATACTTTAATTTCTTTGGCAAAGGAGTGTACATCTGCACAGGAATCCCAGCACCCACTGCACAGCACAAAGTTTATTCTACAGTATTTTTTATAGTAATTTATTTTTTCAGTTTTTGAATTTGCCGCCTGGTCCCGCCCCCCTGTGTCGTGTGGCTCGCAGGGAGCAGAACCAGGAAGCAAGTCGCCGGCTGCCACGATCACACTGCAGTGACTGCGGAGATGGCGAGGGAGAGAAGGATGCGGTGAGTATATACAGCCCGAGTGTGGCTCGGGGTTACCGATTACGGTAACGAAATTTAACCCCAAGTCACACTCGGGAATACCGCCAGGCAGGTTAACCCTTTCCCTGCTGAGCCATTTCACCCCTGTGTGCTGAGCTAATTTTTACCGATTTCGCTCATCATGTTTAAACGCGATTGAAGCCACATTTTATTATACAACCCAGACAAATTATATATTGTTCTTTCCGGCAGACTCGGCAGATTCATAATATATCATTATTATATGTATACGTCATGTCCTGCCTGAATATTATAACATAAAATGCAAGAAAATTAGAATTTTCAAATCATCTACATTGTGTAAAGTGTTTTTTTTCACATTTTATCATTCGTGCCTTTGTGTTTATATTTTCTATGGGGTGCGCTTGTTAAAAAAAATTAGAAATGGGGACTCGTTACATTTTTCGGGGAGGGGAAATTACATGATTTTTAGCAAACGCCCCATAGAAAAAATCGTTAGTGCAGCATCATTGTTCACATTATAATTGAAATGAGAACAATATTGCTGCATTAATAAAACAAAAAAAAACAAACATTTTTTTTAAATAAATTTTAATATTTATTTATTTACATTTTACATGGTCATGTTTGGTATCATTGGAAAGGCCATGATATCAAACATTAACCCCTACCTGCCATGGATCAGGAGATAGGGGGTTCCAATGAACCCCCTATCTATCTCCACCATAGGTGGCAGCTAGGGGTTAACTCCTGAACCGACTAGCGCGATGACGCCAGTAGCCCGCACCAGGGGGCCACAGAGATCGTCTGGAATCCCGGCCGATCGCGGCTGCAAAGGAAGGACACGCTCAGCGCGTCCTCCGCAGCCAAGTGCATATGCGGCAGGAAGCGCTGAGGGCGTCCTCCGCATAGAAGGGGTTAAAATGGGTTGTTTTGTTTTTTTCTGTAACAGACCTTTTTATTCTTATTCATAAAAGTATATATTATCCATATGTTATTTCCAGGCAGTATTTTTTTTTTTGCAAACGCCTTTTAAAAGTTGAGTGGTTTTTTTTTTCTTACCAGTTCGTCGGCTTGTCGTTTTTTTCCCGCGGCTGGTCAGTGCTGTGGAATAGGGCCCTTAAGGAGGTTGCTTTTTCCCTTTTCCGGTCATGGTTTATTTCAATAAACTGAGATTATTAACAAATAAAATTAAAAATGCAAGACAGGCTTTATATTGTACACCTAAAGGGTGTGCAAGTATTCCTGTTCATCTGCTTTTTGTGAAGCCAAGCTGCCACACAATATTCATTCACCAATGTGTTTCGTTGAATAAATAAAACTGCCAAATTACCCTTACGTCTTATTCAGATGGAGGATGAAACAGGAATTCCTATAGCACATTTTTGGGTATCTCCAAAGCAACTGAAAACAAAGAGGAAACCAAGCACTTTGTCTGGCTGCTCCTTTGGGCAGTGACCTACAGAAGGAGCATGAGCGCCCTCTATGTTTACAAACATTGCATAACACCATCTTAATCGCTTTTTAAACCCCTATAATCAGAAAAGAGGGTATGCGACATTCAGAATATTACTATACTAGGAATGTAGGCTTACATAGGCTAACTAATCCTGGGCCCATTGCAGCAGATTGAAGTGTGTGTGTGGGGGGGGGGGTGGCCAACATTTTTTCTCCTGTCCTTTCTTTTAGAAGTGCATTATATTTGAGGTCTGCTGGTGTATAACAGAGCTGTAAAGCAATAAAACTCCCAGCAATGAGTCTATAAACTATTTTAAATGTTGTTAGAAAACACTTGTTGTAAACAAAAGCATTTGCTTATGTCCAACATTATTATTGACTTGATAGCTTGTGAATAGATGACTTGTGTTTCATTTTCATATTTAGCTAATACTGGGATGTGAGGAGAGCAGCAGAAGAAAATGTATCCCTGCTTAAATTGCGCTCACAGGCTAATTAGACATCAATAGGCATATCAGTAATACTCAGTTGTCCTGTTGTTATCAGTGCCACTGGTCCCAGGACATATTTGAAACGAGAGAAATCTCAATGTATCCTTCCTGGTAAAATACTTTATAAATAAATAATGTTTGTGGAACGGACCAGCTGGAGAGTTAGGACCATAGGATGCCCTTGTTGGACCACCAGATCAGGACAAAAGGGCTCTTTATCATCCCTTGATGTGCCGGAGATGGAAGTGCTAGGTTGGGAGTAGGGTCTACGGGAATGGACCCATGCTGCTCCTCACCTGCAGAGCACCTCCAGACATAAAATACTCCAGCTTCAAGGCCTTTTCTTGCTTCTAAAAAAAAAGGTAAAAATACACATCACTATAGAAAGGAGAATATATTCAGGTCTGGAAATAAAATATCTAACAGGAAACAAGCAGTACCGCACGCAGAGGAAGAGAACATGTATGCAATCGCTGTGCGGTGCTGCTTGGTCCAGTGGTCCAGACCGATAACAACAGGACGGCTGAGTATTACTGATATGCCTATTAATTTCTAATTAACCTGTGAGCACAATTTAAGCAGGGATACATTTTTTTCCTGCATCTACAATACTGCTCTATGTTCTTTTTGTTTTATATTGTAGAGTGATTTCCACATTATTCTTTGTTGCCAGTGATTAACCTGCACTTGCATCAAGCCCGTCGCCCTATTGCTTCCCCTTGCATTATAACTATAAAAGTGAAGGGGTCTCACTGTAAAAGAAAAAACATGCATAGGGCAATATAACCTATGCAACAAGTAATTTAACCCCTGCTGTATGGAAATAAAATATAAGTGAGATATAGGCACATCAATAATACTCAGCCTCCACGATGCTGCTGGAAATCACCCATCTGCTGACTGCCACCTCTGGAACCGACCTTGGATTAAGGAAGAACTATATGGAATTACACAGCATCTGATGGTATAAAGGCACTGGAGCAGGTATATATAAAAAGTATTGGTTTATTGGACAAATAAAACAGACACGTTTCGTCACTATTATGTAACTTTTTCAAGGTATAGTGTCCTTGTCCCCCTTTTTGTGGTATATATACATCCTTAATTGGTGCTATTCAGCTGTCTGCGTTAATGCGTGCCATCGCCACATGGAATCTGTCGCCATCTTGGATTACCCAAAACTTTAAGCCCCTAGCCGCTCGTATTGCTGTTATCTACCGACCCCCTGGCCAACCTCTCCTCTTCCTTGACCAGTTTTAATGAATCCCTCCTGATATAGCGACGTGGGTCCCTTTAGACAGTCCCTATCTATCCCTTCGATTCTTAGGTGGTCGGAAATCTGGCTACCGCTAGGGACACAAACATATATATATCTGATAGGACAGGGTACACAAGGGTTAACTTTTACTGAAATGGAAACCAAGCCAAACCGCATAGAACTCAGAGTAGTCAGGAATAGCCAGAAACTGGTACACGAAGGGTGGTTCTCACACAAGCCAGGACACTTGAATAATCAGAGTAGTCTATACAGTCAGGAACTGGTACACGAAGGGTGGTTCTCAATACAAGCCGGGTCATACACAGAGTATCAAAATATAGCAAGGAATCAGTGAATCGCAGGGAACGAGTCACTCAGCACTAAGGCTGGGCGTCCACTGGCATCGTATTTGTGCGATCATCAGATATCGTCCGTCCGATCCAACAACATGCAGGTGAATGGACCATCGTCCTTTGCGTCCGACGTCTGACATCCCTCTTCCAGCGACAGGTAAAGACGGCATCAGATGGACGATCACTCCTATTTCAGTCGTTTGCGTTGCATGTATTTCAGCATATCAGAGAAGATGGATGTGGAGAAACTGATATGGGGAGTTAGAAATAGTTTATTTCAAATGCTTTTATATCAGGGATCTCAAACTCTGGCACCCCAGATGTTTCTGAACTACACCTCCCATTATTCTCTGGCCATTTATTGCATTCAAAGAATTCTGAGATTTGTGGGCAATAAACATCTGTGGGGCCAGAGTTTGAGATCCCTGATTTATATGTATGTGAGATGTGTGGGACTAGCCCAGATTGTGTAGGGGTGAGGGGTAGGGCAGGGAAGGCTCCTTGGTTGATTGGGTCCGCTCTTGGGTCCTCTCTGCTACTGTTCTGTGTGTACTTGTATGTATATTTGTATTCTGTCTCACCCATTGTCCCACAAAGGACTGCAGTATTTAAAAAAGCAGAATGAACTGTGTTTTATATGTAAAACCAGTTCATCCTGGTTTTGGCAGTCTCTGCACTCCACCTCTGAAATCTATATGATCATCCGTAGTTGTTCCGACGGATCGCTTGCATTGGAAGACCCTCGTCGGACCTAGTCGGACGTCCGACGTCGTCCATGGTCTGACGAACGCACTGACCTCACTATTGTACCTCTCAATCTCTCTGACCATCATCTTCTGACTTGTGAACTCAGCTCTCCCCTCGTTCCTCCATCTGAACCCAAACTTTATAAGGCTCGCAGAAATCTCCACTCTCTGGATCCACAGCAATTCTCTGCTGATATATCCATACCACTCTCGTCTGTCCTATCTCTCTCCTGTCCTAATGAAGCCATCACCTGCTTCAATTCTACTCTTTCCTCCACCTTTGATAAGTTAGCACCGTCAAAACCCTGGTCAATGAGGCGACAAAACCTGCAACCCTGGCACAACAAATTGACCCGGCATCTCCAAAGATGTTCTACAGCTGCTGAATCATCATAACAATTGGATAGCTCACTGTCGTGTTGCATCATTTCAGGTTTTGGACGCCATTTCAGTAGTTTTTCTTCGAAAAACAGACGGATCTCACTGAACTGACAATGAATACTAGCAGCCAAGTGGGACTTTCAATCTTCCAGAAGGTGTTTAGTTTCACATATAAAAATAAAAGAGCGCATATCAAACCTTGGGTATCCTCTTTTATGAGAAATGAGATTATGCATATGCCACTGGGAACAACTATAAAATCTTGACAGTTGTTGCAATGCAATGGGACCAAATAGTCTTTTTTCTTTAAAATATTACCTCTGTGGCCTGGTAGTGCGGCCAACATATTGTACACCACATGGACACTGCAACAAATAAACTACATTCCTGCTAGAACAATGTATAAAATGCTTTATCATGAATTGTTTTCCTATCCGTACTGATTTAAAAGAAACCGTTTTGTTCTTTTGAAACTTACATGATAAACATTTCCCACATCTAAAAAAACCTATACTTTTTCACTTAATGGATGTAAATCTCTATTATCCACTTTTATTTCTTTTTTAAGATGACTCAACATCTACACAATTGGGGTTATTCAGAGAGCACCGAAATGACACTGACATTTCGGTGCTCTCTGAATAACCCCAATTGTGTAGATGTTGATTCTCTCTCAAAACGAAACTAATATTTTGGGCTTGACCAGGTCAATCAAAATCCTATTGAGTATCTGTAAGCTATTCCACTTTCAATATTATTAACCCTTTCGCTGCTGAGGCATTTCACACCTCTGTGCTGAGGTCATTTTTACTGGTTTCGTTCATCATGTTTAAACGCGTTTTGAAGGCTTATTTTATTATATGACCCAGACATATTATATATCGTTCTTTCCAGCAGACTCGGCAGATTCATAATATATCATTATTATATGTATACGTCATGACCTGTCTGTATATTATAACAAAAAATGCAATAAAATTAGAATTTTCAAAAATTTACAATGTGTAAAGTGTTTTTTTTAACATTTTAACATGCGAGCAATTGCGGTTATATTTTCTATGGGTGCGCTTGTTAAAAAAATTAGAAATGGGGACTCGTTACATCTTTTTTTGGAGAAAAGTACGCAACTTGTAACAAGCGCACCCCATACAAAAATCGTTAGTGCAGCATCATTGTTCACATTATAATTGAAATGGGAACAATATTGCTGCATTAACAAAACAAAAAAAAACTTATTTTTTTATAATATTTTTATTTTTTATTTATTTTTTTGTTAACTTATACATGGTCATGTTTGGTATCGTTGGAAAGGCCATGCTCTGGCCGATCAAACAATACCAAACATTAACCCCTATTGGAATTGGAACCCCCTATCTCCACCATTGGTGGCAACTAGAGGTTAACTCCAGGACTGACGTCATCGCGCTATGCACGATGACGCCAGTTGTCAGGGGGAGTTCCCGGAAGCTTTAGCCGACATCCAAGATGTCGGCCAGCTCCGGGAGAGGATCACGATTCTGCGCTTTTCAGCGCCGAATCGTGATCCGGCACCCAAGGGGTTAAAGCCAGGCACGGTTTGAAGGGCAAGGCTGCGGCCCTTCCAAACCGTGCCTGCCTTTAACTGCTGGACCCCGGCGATTTGGAGGGAGAAGAGGTCCGAAGGACCTTCTCCCCCTCCCTTTCAGGCACCTCCAGGCACCTCCTCCGCACACTGTCACGGTGGCCCCCGCACCCCGGCGCCTGGCAGCAGCTTCCTCGCTGCTCGCTGGCCAGGCGCCGAATGATATTGCGGTCGCTTCCGCACACGTGGGGAAGCCGGGGGCGGGGCCTGGCGGGCTGACGCGGACCCGCCGCCGGTTTAAAGCCCAGGCTCTCAGAAATGCCGTGCCCTGACGTGGTAGTTACTTCCCGCAGAGCTCTTGTATATTTGGCAAACAACTATTCTGTGTATTGACCCCTTGGCATTGGCAAACGACTATTCTGTGTATTGACCCCTTGGCATTGGCAAACGACTATTCTGTGTATTGACCCCTTGGCATTGGCAAACGACTATCCTGTGTATTGACCCCTTGGCATTGGCAAACGACTATTCTGTGTATTGACCCCTTGGCATTGGCAAACGACTATTCTGTGTATGACCCCTGGCATTGGCGAACGAACCACTCTGTGTATGATCCCTGGCATTGGCGAACGAACCATTCTGTGCATAACCCCTGGTATTGGCATCAACTCTTCTAATTCTGGTATTGAGGTCAGTCTGTGTGGCACCCTAAGCACACATCAGACTACCCCTTGTGTTGTTAGGGTCTTGGGAAGAGCTAATTATTCTAACTTCTTGTGTATCATTCTGTGTCTGTCTAGTCGTGCCGACCACTCTAAGGATCGGAAGGGTAGAGACTGTTCTGTGTCTAGAAACCACTACTCAGATAAAGCAGAGGGATCCGTGACGTCTCTCTTGTACGTGCTCTGTACTGCCATTCTTGTAGTCTGTCTAGTCGTGCCGACCACTCTAAGGATCGGAAGGGTAGAGAGTGTCCTGCGTATAGGGACCACCACTCTAGTATCAGGGGGATCCGTGACATTACGTCAGGGCCATGGATCCCGCAGACCTCTCTAATCAATTGACACGTATTGCAGCCAGACAAGAAGAGCAGGACCATAGAATGGACCAGATTGCTCTTGCCCTGCAAACCCTGCTAAACCGATCCAGTTCTGGTACTGCAAGCCCGCCAGACCCAGTAGTGCCTAGGGTCAGTTCGGCCGCTCTCGAGGGTTGTAGGCTCAGTATGAAAGCACCCGTACGTTATGACGGAACACCGAACTTATGCCGGGGCTTTCTGACCCAACTCGAGATCTTATTCGAAAACAATCCCGGGTCCTGTATGTCTGATAAAGCCAAAGTAGGCTATCTGATTAATCACTTGACCGAAAAAGCTTTATTATGGGCCACGCCCTTGTGGGAGAACAAGAAACCCATCATATATGACTATGAGGGTTTTACCTCCGAGTTAAAGCGTACTTTTGATCCCTCTAGACGGGCTACCAATGCGGGTAGATCCCTGTTTCACATCAAACAAGGTAATAGGAGGGTTTCCGACTATGCCATAGAATTTAAGACTTTGTCTTCTGAGGTACACTGGCCGAACGACGTTTTAACCCTGGCCTTTACCGAAGGTCTGAACGAGGCGTTTATGTTTGAATTGGCTCCCCTAAAATTACCAGAACATCTGGATCATTTGATTGATTTCTGCATCGCCATGGACGATCAAATCAGGGAAAGGAGACACACCAGAGACAGACCCAGAAGGGTCCTACCTCCTTTACCCTTAGTACCCAGGCATACCACTGCATCAGGTAACCTGGAGACCGTTAAGACCGATGTACCGGCCATTGAACCTATGCAGATAGGTAAAACGGGTATTTCAGAGGCAGAGAGAGCTCACCGGAGAGAAAGGGGGCTCTGTTTTTATTGTGCCGGGGCAGATCATTTCCGCCTTCAATGTCCTCAGAGACCCAGGGGTAGCAGGGGTGAGAGTGGCAAATCAGGTCAAAAGACAAGTAATACCCAGGTTATTGGTTCTCTGTATGCCTCCTTTGTGGATGATGAAAAAAAAAAAAATCGGATTCTGTTACCCATCTCCCTCACCTGGGAGGGGGTTCACCTCGAGACTGAGGCATTCCTAGACTCTGGAGCCTCAGGTAATTTTATGGATAGATGTTTTGCTGCCAACCACCTCTTACCTCTGGTTCTAAAGGAGAGGCCTCTTATGGTAGAAGCCATAGACGGGAAACCCCTGTCATGTCCCCATATCACACACGACACTATCGATGTGTGCATGACTACAGGAGTTCTGCACTGTGAAACCATACGATTCCAGGTTATCGACTCTCCCTCATGTCCTGTCGTTCTAGGGTTCCCATGGTTGACAGAACATAACCCGGTGATTGACTGGGCCCAGCGAGATATAATGTGTTGGGGTCCTAGTTGCCAGTCAAAGTGCCTGGGCAGGGTTAATGTGATTGGTAGTCTCAACATTGCCACAGCACCTCCTTTGTCCACTGAAGTCCCAGAATGTTATATGGCGCTAAAGGAGGTGTTCTCTAAAACCAGGACTGAGGTCCTACCACCGCATCGTCCTTATGACTGTGCTATAGAGTTACTCCCTGGTACTATGCCTCCTAGAGGACACGTATACCCCTTGTCTCAAAGGGAAAATGACATTATGGAGGAATATATAAGGGAGAATCTAGAGCGAGGATTCATCAGACGATCCTCCTCTCCAGCAGGAGCAGGTTTCTTTTTCGTTTCCAAAAAAGAGGGTGACCTGCGACCTTGCATCGATTATAGAGGTTTAAATAGGATTACCATAAGAAATGCATACCCAATACCTCTTATAACCGAATTGTTCGACCGTTTAAAAGGGGCCCGTATTTATACGAAACTTGATTTACGCGGAGCGTACAACCTGGTCAGGGTTAAGAAGGGGCACGAATGGAAAACGGCTTTTAATACACGTAGCGGGCATTATGAATACCTGGTGATGCCCTTTGGGTTATGCAATGCGCCAGCCGTTTTCCAGGACCTCATAAACGACACCCTAAGGGATTTTCTGCAAACGTTCGTTATAGTATATCTGGACGACATCCTGATATACTCTCCTGATAAGGAGACTCATCACGCCCACGTGAGACAAGTGTTGAAGAGACTATTGAGGGCTGGGTTATATTGTAAGCTAGAGAAATGCTTATTCGACATAGAGACAGTGCACTTCCTTGGGTATATAATAACCCCTGAAGGTTTCCAAATGGATCCTAAAAAACTCTCAGCGATTCTTGACTGGCCTTTACCCCAAGGGCTTAAAGCCATCCAGAGGTTTTTGGGGTTTACTAACTACTACCGGAGGTTCATTAAAAATTTCTCGGCCTTGATAGCTCCCCTCACGGCTATGACTAAAAAGGGGGTGGTGAATCAGAAGTGGACACCCCAGGCCAGTCAAGCCTTTGAGGCACTTAAACAGGCTTTCACCACTGCGCCCTGTTCTCCGACATCCTGATCCGGCTCTGCCTTTCCAGGTTGAAGTTGACGCCTCCGAGCTAGGTCTTGGTGCAGTCTTGTCCCAAAGGGAGGCACCCGACAAGCCCTTGCATCCATGCGGCTTCTATTCCCGAAAGTTGTCCCCGGCAGAGAGGAACTATGATATCGGAAACAGAGAATTGTTAGCAGTTATTGCAGCCTTGACGGAATGGAGATACTTATTAGAGGGGTCTAGGGACCCCATTGTCATCATAACCGATCATAAGAATCTCACGTACATTGGAGACGCTAAACGGTTGAATGCCAGGCAAGCGAGATGGTCATTGTTTCTTTCCAGCTTTAATTTCGTCCTCACATACAGACCTGGGTCGAGAAACATTAAAGCAGACGCATTGTCAAGACAGTACGAGTCATACGAACATAACATCCAAGATCAGCATCCCATTGTACCCCAGGAAAGGATTATAGCACTTACCACGATTAGTGTCTCGTCTCCTCTAATGTTAAGATTGCAGACCGCCCAGGGCACAGCTCCTGGGGGGAGACCTCCTGCGAAACTCTTTGTACCTGAGAACGAAAGGGAAGAGGTATTAAAACTGTATCATGATAACAAAATCTCTGGGCACATGGGGATCACCAAAACAGTGTCTAGTATACGTAAACTCCTTGGTGGCCCACGGTGCGCCGTGACGTTAAAGATTACATAACCGTGTGTGAGTGTGCACAAGACATAAAAGTCCCAAAACAGCGCCTATTGGTTTACTCCAGCCTCTGCCAATCCCCGAACGACCATGGTCGCATTTAGCTATGGATTTTATAGTAGAGTTACCTGAGTCTAGAGGGAATACTGTAATACTCACGGTCATAGATCGATTCTCCAAAATGGGTCACTATGTTCCTCTTCGGAAACTTCCTTCGGCAGCCGAACTGGTGCCCATTTTTGTTTCCAATGTGGTCCGCTTACACGGTATTCCTCTTGGGATTGTCTCGGATAGGGGGACCCAATTCGTCTCCAGATTCTGGAAAGGGTTTTGCAAGAGTGTGGGGATAGACCTATCCTTCTCTTCGGCCTATCACCCCCAGACCAACGGGGCGGCGGAACGAGCCAACCAAAATATAGAAAAATATCTCAGGTGCTTTATATCCGAACGACAAGATAACTGGTCAGACCTGATACCGTGGGCAGAGTATGCCTTGAACAGTGCAGTAAGCGAAGCCACAGGACGTTCCCCCTTCTTCACTGTTTACGGTTTTGATCCTCCCGTGCTCCCTGCTACGTTTCCTGATACCGCGATTCCTGCTCTGGATGAGCATTTAGTGTCATTGAAAGAAACCTGGGGAAGGGTTAAACGGGCACTGGAGGATAGTAGTGTTACCCAGAAGATCAAAGCCGACAGACACAGGAGGCCGGCACCCGTGTATCAAGTTGGGGACAGGGTTTGGCTTTCTTCACGGCAACATTAAGCTTTTAGTACCCTCCATGAAACTGGCACCCAGGTACATAGGCCCCTATAAGGTTCTGCGGCGAATCAATCCGGTCTCCTATGCTCTGGCTCTGCCCTCCCATATCAAGATACACAATGTGTTTCACGTGAGCCTTTTGAAACCACTTTTGTGTAATCGGTACACCAGGCCCGTGTCCCCCCTCCTCCGGTCTCTGTGGAGGGCGAGGAGGAGTTTGAAGTTGAGGCCATTCTGGACGCCAGGGTTTCTAGGGGGGTCCTTCAGTACTTGGTTGACTGGGTGGGCTACGGCCCAGAGGATCGCTCTTGGCTTCCGGCTACTGAGGTTCATGCTCCTCGGTTGGTGAGGGCTTTCTATTTGGCTCATCCCCGCGCCCCTGGGGGTCGTCCAGTGGCCGCCCGTAGAGGGGGGGTTCTGTCACGGTGGCCCCCGCACCCCGGCGCCTGGCAGCAGCTTCCTCGCTGCTCGCTGGCCAGGCGCCGAATGATATTGCGGTCGCTTCCGCACACGTGGGGAAGCCGGGGGCGGGGCCTGGCGGGCTGACGCGGACCCGCCGGGTTTAAAGCCCAGGCTCTCAGAAATGCCGGTGCCCTGACGTGGTAGTTACTTCCCGCAGAGCTCTTGTATATTTGGCAAACAACTATTCTGTGTATTGACCCCTTGGCATTGGCAAACGACTATTCTGTGTATTGACCCCTTGGCATTGGCAAACGACTATTCTGTGTATTGACCCCTTGGCATTGGCAAACGACTATTCTGTGTATTGACCCCTTGGCATTGGCAAACGACTATTCTGTGTATTGACCCCTTGGCATTGGCAAACGACTATTCTGTGTATGACCCCTGGCATTGGCGAACGAACCACTCTGTGTATGATCCCTGGCATTGGCGAACGAACCATTCTGTGCATAACCCCTGGTATTGGCATCAACTCTTCTAATTCTGGTATTGAGGTCAGTCTGTGTGGCACCCTAAGCACACATCAGACTACCCCTTGTGTTGTTAGGGTCTTGGGAAGAGCTAATTATTCTAACTTCTTGTGTATCATTCTGTGTCTGTCTAGTCGTGCCGACCACTCTAAGGATCGGAAGGGTAGAGACTGTTCTGTGTCTAGAAACCACTACTCAGATAAAGCAGAGGGATCCGTGACGTCTCTCTTGTACGTGCTCTGTACTGCCATTCTTGTAGTCTGTCTAGTCGTGCCGACCACTCTAAGGATCGGAAGGGTAGAGAGTGTCCTGCGTATAGGGACCACCACTCTAGTATCAGGGGGATCCGTGACACACACGTGGGGGGGGCCTGAAATAGATGTCCTTGCGCCGCCGCAATGACATCTATCTTCCCCCGGGGTCCCGGAGTGCCTGGCTGACATGCAAGATGTCAGCCCGAACCGGGGGGCCAGCAATCAGCCGGAATCCCGGCTGATTGCTGCCTTCTGTGCTAGGACGTGCTCAGCGTGTCCATAGCACAGGAGGTGCACTTGGCAGGATGCGCCGAGCGGGTCCTTAGCAGCCAAGTGGTTAAAAAAATAAATAAGTTTCAGTAAATTCCCATTAATCCAGGTTGTTCACAGTTCTATTCAGTCATATTCAGGCCCAGACTGGCCGTCACATATACCAGCATTTTCCTGGTGAGTCAAGGAATGGGCCTGTTGCCTGTCTTGTAGGGAAGCAGTAGGGCTGCCACCTGTCTGAGTTTCACTCGGTCAGTCTGAGTTCTGTATCATGTATCTGGGTTTTGATTGCATGCTACCCAAACACATTATTCAAACCGCTCTGATGTGTCACGATTCCCCCTTCGATCTATAAAGCTGGTCCCTGTACGCAAACAACTATCTACTTTTCCAATCCTTGAAAGGTCAGCAAAGTTACCCATTTCCAATAATCAGACAGAGGTATACACACAGAGGGTTAACAGCAATGATGCTCGTGCCGCTGGGAGCAAGGTACTCACACACGAGACGCACAGGGTTAACAGTACGGACAACCAACAGGGGTTAATACCAGGATGGGTTACCAGAACAGCAAGGGTCTTATCAACAGGAGAGACTGCCAGCCGTATGCTAGGGTCGGTACACAGAGTGAGTGTCAGCCTTTGCCAGGCTTGGTACACAGAGAGATCTACTGTATATAGGAATGGGAATAGCAGTGAGAGGATACGAAAACCACGTCATGGCAACGAGTGATATTCACATGCCAGGTTTTAAACCCAGCAGGCACCGGGTCATCACGTCGCGTCCCGCCGGCGCGCCTGACCTGTGACCGTAAGGACTCCCATTATTAGTCGGTGCCCAGCCAGCGAGCAGCGCAGAACACACTGCCGGGCTCTGGCTGACTCTCACAGCGTGGGACGTGACATGATGCTCCTGAATGGTAAGAAGCACACCGCAGTGTCGGACCTTGCACTGGCAGCGGAGCATTGTAAGAGAAGGGCAGCTGGCAGATGCTGGGAGAAGTTGGTAGTCCTGGGCTGAAGAGGAGGAGTTGTGTGTGTCGAGGGAGAAAAGGTGAATAAAATCACCCTAAATAATAAAAATAACTAAAACTGGACAGACGCAGCCTCTGCCCAATTGTGTAAGGGCAATAAAAGGGAACTATATCTGTATCCGTTTACTTATTGTATTTCATAGCATGTTTGGGGACAGCTCCCCATGATTCTCTTCCCCTACTAAGGGCTATTTGGACTTTATGAAGAAAGACACTCTTGTCTAATACGAGGTTTTGTACATTCCCTTTGTTTACTTTGAGCACAGGGTATAATCCCTAGAGAGAGCTGTATATTTTTGGTTTTATAAATGGTCTCCTGAATAACTTTCTGTTGCACCTCTATACTTCTCAGTATTGGTGATTTATACAAACATAGATTAAAGTTATTTGAAAAGCTCTCTCAATTGCTTGAAGGTTCAGTATTAAGGAGGAACAGATGTACTCAGTAGTTGCATCTTGCATTAGCATGTGAAGCTGTACATTTGCCATGGTCTTGAAGATGCGAATGCTGGCCTACAGCACCATCTTGTGGGCATATACAGAATTTGTTAAAAAGCAACTATCATTGGTTTTAATGACCAGCAATATTTAAGGCCACAACAGAATTTTCAAAAGTATATACAGGGTTATTCAAAGAGAATCGAAAAGTCACCGCACGTTCGGTGACTTTTCGTTCTCTTCAATTCGGGCTGATTTGGCAATCCCATTTCGGCGACCCTGCGGTGTATTCAGCAAGACTGCCGCAAACCCGACGAAAAGTCACTGCAAAAACTCGGCGAATGCACGCCGAAACCCGCAAAAACATCTGGATTACCCGCCGAAGACCCCGGAAAAACCCAAGCAGGAGCCGATCACACGCAGCGAAGCCGCTGGAAAAAGCCGACACCGCAGACGAGTGAAGTGAATAAATTGGCAAAACAGTTTGTTTGAATGTTTGAGAAGTGAAACTCTGTTTGTAAAGAAACTACTGAGTGAAAATGTCTGAAATGAGGTCCAAGGAATGATAATAAAAAGGGCTGTTACAGAAAATAAGTACAGTACTCACACAATACTCCAAGTGAGGTCTCACCAGTGCTCTGTACAGTGGCATGAGCACTTCCCTTTTCCTACTGCTAATACCTCTCCCTACACAACCAAGCATTCTGCTAGCATTTCCTGCTGCTCTATTACATTGACTACTTACCCTTAGATCCTCTGAAATAATAACCCCTAAATCCCTTTCCTCAGATGTTGAGGTTAGGACTGTATCAAATATTCTATATTCAGCCCTTGGGTTTTTACGCCCCAGGTGCATTATCTTGCACTTATCCACATTAATACTCAATTGCCACAGCTCCAACCATTTTTTTAGTTTACCTAAATCATTTGGCTGATCCCTCCAGGAACGTCAACCATGTTGCAAATCTTTGTGTCATCAGCAAAAAGACATACTTTACCATTAACGGTTTTGCTATTACACCACTGAGCTCTTTTAATAACTTAGGGTGGATCCCATCAGGCCCCATTGACTTATTTGTCTTTACTTTAGACAGCTGCTGTAGAACCTCCTCCTCTGTAAACTCATATGTAAATGTCTCTTTAGTGTTTTCTCCTAACTGAGGTCCCTTTCCTTCCTTTTCTTCTGCAAAGACTGAACAAAAATATTCATTGAGGCAGTCAGCGAGACTTTTATCCTCTTCTACATACCTTCCTTCCTTTGTTTTTAATCTAACTAATCCTTGTTTTACTTTTCTAGTTTATGTATATAAAAAATGTCCCCCTTTTTTACTGACTGAGCTATTTTCTCTTCTGCGTGTGCTTTGGAAGCTCTTATAAATTGCTTTGCTTCTTTCTGCCTAATTTTATAGGTTTGCCTATCTTCTTCATTCTGAGTTTTTTTATAATTATTGAATGCTATCTTTTTGTTCTTCACTATTTTGGCCACTTCTGTAGAGTACCACAGTGGTGTCTTCCCCTTTTTTGTTTTTGCTAACAAGCCGAGTGCAATTGCCTGTGGCCTTCAATAATGCCTCCTTTAAATAATCCCATTTCTCCTGGACTCCCTTTAAACTCCTCCAGTCTGATAATGACTCATTCACACAAAATCTTATTTTAGAAAAATCAGTTTTTTTAAAGTATAAAACTTTTGTTTTTGTGTGGTGCGGCTCCATCCCTGTTCTTATATTTAACCGCACTGACTGGTGATCACTAGATCCCAAATTTTCACCTACAACAACGTCTGATACCAAACCTCCATTTGTGAGTATTAAATCCAATATGGCCTCTTTACAGGTCGGCTCCTCAACTACTTTTGTTAGAGATAATCCCAGTAGGGAGTTTAGAATATTTGTACTCCTGGTGCACCCAGCTATTTTGGTTTTCCAGTTCACAGCAGGAAGATTAAAGTCCCCCATGATAATAACTTCCCCCTTCATTGCCATTTTGGCTATTTCCTCAAACAGCAGATTATCTAGCTCTTCTACTTGTTCAGGGGGTCTATAGATCACACCTACACGAGCTACTGTATGATTGCCAAATGTTAGCGTAACCCAAACTGACTCTATGTTCACCTCGCTCACTTTTATTTGGTTCGTTTTTATGTTGTTTTTCACATACAGGGCCACTCCTCCTCCTTTCCTACCTTCTCTGTCTTTTCTATATAAAGAGTATCCCGGTATTGTTATGTCCCAGTTATTTTTCTCACTGAACCATGTCTCAGTAACCGCCACTAAATCTACTTTTTCAGCTGCCATCATTGCCTCCAGTTCATTGACTAAACTGTGAGCATTTATAGAAACGACTCTGAGCTTGTCATTTTTTACCCCGCATGTTGCTTGCACCTTCAGATTTACTTTTGGGGGACAATCGGGCAGATTGTTTTTTACCCTTTTGTCCCCCCCTCCTAGTTTAAATATTCCTTTGTGAAACCTTTGAACTTCTCACTGAGAACATATGTTCCCCTATGAGTAAGATGCAAACCATCTTTTTTATACGGTTCCTTTCTGCTCCAATTAGAGCTATCATGGCACAAAGCCAAATCCTTGCTCCCGACACCATTCCCGAAGTCAAAAATTTAATTCCCTAGTGCGCATCTGCCTATCCTGAATGTTATGCACAGGCAGAACTTCAGAGAATGACACAGTGGACGCAATCTGCTGTATTTCACCTCCAAGAACACAAAAATCTTCCTTAATCTCACATCGTAATAATACAGCATATAAACAATATTTTTTCTCCATTATAAACAATATTGTTGTATTTTTTAGAATATTTTTAAAGAAAACAAAAAGGAGTAAGTAACCAAATAATGGAATTTTAACGTGCAAACAGTATACCTCCAAAATATTTGCGGATGATACAAATTGTACCTATAAGTGCGATATTTGAAAATATTGCCTTTATTATGTAAAATTTATAAAGATTATCAGGGTTATTCAGAGAGAGTGAAAAGCAGAATGACTGGAGAATGAAAAATTCTAGGTCAAAATAGCCAAACCAGAAAAATTCTCCCTTTCATCTCACTTTCCAAATCGGCTATTTTGACCTAGAATTTTTCATTCTCCAGTCATTCTCCTGCTTTTCACCTCTCTCTGAATAACCCTGTATGAATCTCATTTATTATAAAGAAACAAGAAAAATCCCTGAATAGGCCTTTTAAAATTCTTGTTTAGGGTGTTTTGCCTTTTGTTATCAATGGGGATATTGAGAGACACATGTACAAGTAATCTAGTCACAGCTTATGTTAATGGTAGAGTCCCTTAAAACGGACACTTGAGCCTCTGCCATATACCTCTCCGTTTCAATGTGTCTCTGAGAAACAGATCACTTGCGCTCCAATCCCAATTCATTCTACAAAAGAGATATCTATTATTTTAGTACTTTATTGTTCGATTGACAATTTTTACTATCAGGGTTATTCAGACAGAGGTGAAAACCAGGAGAATGACTGGAGAAGTGAAAATTCTAGGTCAAAATAGCCAATTTTGAAAGTGAGATAAATGGGAGAGTTTTCTGGTTTGGCTATTTTACCCTAGAATTTTCACTTCTCCAGTCATTCTCCTGGTTTTCACCACTCTCTGAATAACCCTGTATGCTATAATAAATACATGTACTAATCTTTTATTTCATGCAGGGTTATTCAAAGAGAGGTAAAAACCAGGAGAATAACTGGAGAAGTGAAAATTCGAGGTCAAAATAGCCAAACCAGAAAAATTCTCCCATTTATCTCACTTTCCAAATCAGCTATTTGGTCTAGATTGTTCTCTCCTCCTGTCCATTCTCCTGGTTTTCACCTCTCTCTGAATAAATACTGTCTGGGTGGAGTAGAGGTAACATCACTGCTCTGCATGGAGAGAGCCTTTGGAGTCATGGGTTCGATCCCAGTGAGCACCTCTCCAGTAAGTGTCCTTGGGCAAGACACCTAACGGTACACACTCGCCACACAGGACATACTTGAAAACGAGAGAAATCTCAATGTATCCTTTCTGGTAAAATCCTTTCTAAAAAAAAAAACCCTATGGTCTTGGTGTTATGGAAGACAAAGATACTGTCAGGGTTATTCAGAGAGAGGTGAAAACCAGGAGAATGGCAGAAGATGACGATCTAGATCAAATAGCTGATTTGGAAAGTGGGAGAATTTTTCTGGTTTGGCTATTTTGACCTAGAATTTTCACCTCTCTCTGAATAACCCTGTGTATGTTTGCATGCATAACAAGGGTAAGGCTTGTTAAGGGATGTGCCTAATAGTACCATCTGTGCTTAACCCTGGAGCTAGGCATAAATTCAAGAAAGAGCGAGTAAGACACTTTGCCTGTTATTTTGTATATATCTGAACTGCTCTACTGTGCCATGAAGGTCTCTCCTCTTATCTTCTGAGGTGATTTAATGAGGCGTGCCCTGGAGGACTAGTGGCAGACAACTGGCCTCATAACAATTCGTAAGGTGACACCTTGGATAGCTCTCAAAGATAGTGAGTGTGTATTTTTTCCACCTACATGCATTCAGTTTACTAAACTCTTGTACACAATGTGGTTTCTGTACTTCTTGTCGTCTGTCATTTTATTTATTTATAACGTATTTTACCAGGAAGGATACATTGAGATTTCTCTCGTTTTCAAGTATGTCCTGGGTTCAAGAACATTTGTAACTGTAACTTTGAATTGTTACAGAAATACAAGTATTTCTACAGTGCCAACAGATTCCATAGCGCTTTACAATGGAAGCACAAACCGCAGACTTCCATGATACAAGAGGAAATACAACCCAGGTCATAGGATAACTGTCCAGGTAATACAGCACTTTAAACCAAGTGCTCAGGCAGACATCCCATGAACTTCCACTCTTAGGCTAGGGTCAGACGAACGCATTTTCACGTTGTCTGTGAAAAAGTGCGTTCGAACGAATGGACGCATTTTTTCACGGAGTACGCGAGAGCGGTCATACGATGCGCATTTTTCGTCTGTGATTTTGTACGGATTATCAATAAAACACTTTGTGCATCTGAACGTTATGTTGGCCGGACATTAGCAGCGTCTGACGTCTCCAAATCACGCAAACACGCCGCTAGCGGACGCAGCGCACTCTGTACGTCAGTAGTAGCAGTTTAACGTTCTCGAAAAAAATGCGTTCATTTTCCACTTGCGTTGTGCAGCCGGACTTTCGTGCGACCGTACTTCGTATATTGGCTGTCATTGCCCGTCATTTGCTGCTAGTGCGGCCGTGATTATGTGCGCCTGCACGCGCGTTCGCACTGCCTCAGTCTGACCCCGGCCTAAAGTGACTGGGGTAACTGAAACAAATGGGACCAGAGGGAAGGTGAAACTGGTGGCCAGAAGTATATCGTAGGGATTACATGGGGGGGGGGGAACAGAAGTTTGGGTTTAGTAAGAGTGATTAGTGAAAGAAGTGGAGACTGCTGGAAATTAGGGACCGGCCCTGGGTGGGTTGGGGCAGCAGAGGGAAGAGATGGAGGCGAGTCTGGGATGAGCATGCTGTTGAAATCGAATGAGGTTGGTGACCATGCACAGATAGCCACTATTTACAATGTGGGAGGAGGGAGAACCAAACTGATTTTTTTTTTTCCAACAGAAATGCAGGGAGATTTAAAACCTGACTTGTCAGAGATTTAAAAAAAAAAAAAAAAAAAAACATGCAGACCTAAAAATACAATTACAAGATCATGGCAGCCTGGGGTATAATGTTGGACGCCATGTTGAATGGTGGATACCTTGATGCTTGTTCAGGGCTGCAGAGGGAAGAGATGGAGGGGAGTCTGGGATGAAGATGCTTGTTCAGGGCAGCAGACGGATAAATGAAGACTACAGAGGACTTGCATATATACCATAGCTTGAAGTGTTCAGCATGGATTTGCATTTTAATAGCAAATGTAAGCAATTGTTCATATTCTCACATGTTTACACTGTTGTGGTTTTGGCACCACTGTGCTACTAGGAAGCGTTGTTTCTTTTTTCAATTCTTTTTTGTAAAAGAGCTTTTTGGTCTACTTAATTGCCTTGACGTGGCAGTAATGGCGATCTCTGAGATGGGTCTTGGGGCATAGGCCTGGAGCTGCAGCTCCAATAGCCCCTTTGTTGCACTAGCTCTGACAACTCTAGGTTAACCCCATAGTGACCAGGCTGTTTTACCATTGTCCAAAAGTACCCACTGCTGTATTTACATTTCTGCGCTGTTTGTGTTTAGCTCTTACTCCTTTAATGGAACCCACACATATTCTTATATACTGGTTTTCTTGCCATTTAAATGGACTTTCTAAAGATACCATTATTTTCATCATATCGAATAATTTACTATAAAGAGAAAACTTTAAAATTAAAAAAACACACTTTTTTGAACTTTGATACCCAAGTCTACAACCGCCAAAAGAAAAAACCCTGGGTAAATAGTTTCTAAATTTTTGTCCTGAGTTTTTTGAAATACCTAGGGCCATATTGCAAAGTTGGTGCTAACTTAACCAGAGCTGTTGTAAACTTACCAGAGCCATTATAGTCTATGGAGTTAAGTTTACACCAGCTTTATAATACTGCCCCCAATGTTATACATGTTTTTGCCTTTTAACCCCTTCACTGCTAAACTATTTCACCTTGCTGTGCTGAGCTCATTTTTATTTTTTTATTTTTTTTTGCTCATCATGTTTAAATGCAATTTGGAGTCCTATTTTATTCTATGACCCAGACAATTTAAAAAAAAAACAACACTTTTTTTATTGAATTTTTTTTATTTTCTTTACACTGAACCTGGTCATGGTATCATTGGAAAGGCCATGCTCTGGCCAAAAATGACCCTCTAGCTGCCACTGATTGGAAGATAGGAGGGGGGAGTCCTTTAGACCTCCCATCTCCCAATCTCCACTTGGCAGCTAAGGGGTTAACTGCCAAACTGACGTCAGTGAGAGGGGGAGGCCCCGGAGGCTAGGCTGACATCCAAGATGTCAGCCATCTCTGGGAGAGGACTGCAATCCAGCACCTAAGGGGTTAAAGCTAGGCATCACTGGAAAGGGCAGACTGTGCCCTTTCCAGTGATGTCTCTCTCGCTTTCTCTTTTTTCTCCTTTTTCCTTTAATTCCCTGGCATTCTGGTGGTAGAGGTGTCCAAAGGACCCCCCCCTCCCTTTCAGGCTCTCCCCCGGCAGTGTCGGGGGTGTGTGCCTGAAACTGATGTAATTTCGACGGCTGGGTCTTTTAAAAATAGAGGTCTTTAGAAATGCGGGACCCCAGCCGGGGTCTTTACAAACACGGGACCTTGGCCAGACAGGTAAGTATTGGGAGGGAGGAGGGAGGGAGGGAGGGGGGGGTTAAGGACCTCGGTCCTTAACGGGAATTTTTCCTGGGACGTACCCTGTACGTCATTTGGTCCCCAAGGGGTTATAAGCTTCATGGACCTCAAAGTGAAGATTTAGGTCTTCCTGCCAGCTCTATTGCTCCACTGCCCCCATTCTTCTCATCTCACATTGTGCCGCTACCCTTTGATTTTTAATCCCATTGTTACATAGATACAAAGGTTGACAAATGCTGTGTGTTCATAGAGTTCAGCCTTTAACATATCACCTACTGCTGTTGATCCAAAAGAAGGTAAAAAACGCAACCTGAAATGCTCGCCGACTATGCAACATACAGGGGAAAAAGTTCCTTCTTGACCCCAGATAAGTCAGATTTTAAAGCTGGTCATTTGTGTTGGTGACTGTAACTGCACAGGTCTAAAGAAATGGCATGCTTCATACAGATGTCTTTTTGCTCTTTATTTATCTGGCGGTTTCAGGAGTAGGCATGTGGGACCGTTCAATTGGAATGAAATCTCTGGTATATAAAGGTGGCAAGTTGATTAGACCATGAGGGGGAAGACCCCTTAACTCGAAGCCCATAAACGCTGTCACTTTGAATGAAGGAACCCTTTCCCATCATTGTGGGAAGCTTTAACTTAACCGGCTCTAACATTGCCCCTTCTTTCTCACATATCTCTTGGTCTACAAAAGTGTTGCTACTCTGTGTATCCAGTAGGGCAGAGACCAAGATCTCTCTTCGGGGGGGGGGGGGTTGAAGAAATCCATACAGGCACTATGATTGATGTACTACCATCAATACTGCTGTAATGCAACAAGAAAGGGCGGATGTGTTTTTTTCTACTTGCATATCATGAGAAAAGTTGACCGCTGCCAAAGGACGGTCTTCATAAAGTGGTGTTGGATGATGCTTCTTGTAAAAACTACAAGTGGCTTTATTTTTGCAATAGATTGGATAGTGTCCTTTCTTTAGACAACCAAAACACAATTTATTATCTAATTTGAACCTTCTCTGGTCCTCTACGGACTTATTGGCAAATATTTGACATCTGTGGATGGAGTGGTTTTTCCCACAACACCTGCAGGTGACTGAGTTTGAAGATGATGTTTCTTTTATTAGATTTTCTTAAATCCACTGAGTGCCTCCCACCTATACTGTATGTTTCTGATTTTATCAGGTGTCTCCACGTTTGTGATGAAAGCATTAGCCTTCAAGTGCCAAACTTCTCTAGATGTTCATTCTTCAGAGTGCTACAACTTTTCTCATGATATGCAAGTAGAAGAAAACGCATCCTCCCTGTCTTGTTGCATTCACAGTAGCATTGGTGGGAGTACATCAATTCCCCCCCCCCCTCCGAAAGGGAGATCCTGGTCTCTGCCCTACTGGAAACACAGAGCGAAGCACTCTAAATTAATTGACTCTTTTGAACCAATCTTTGGGCTGTTATTCAGTTTCTCTCTAAATGCACGCTGGATTACAAATGGTTGGCCATACTGAGCATTCCATAACTCCCATGCTTTATCATGGGCTTCATCATACTTTCTATAGAAGCTTCCTTCAAATGCAGTTTGTGCCTCACCACTGACCTATTTTTTTGTAGGTAGAACAATTTATCAATCAAATTTTTGCATCACCAATACCTTTCAACTTGTTCTCCACTCTAAGGACTATATTACAATGCTGGTGCTAACTTAACCAGAGCTGTTGTAAACTTAACAGCTCCATAGGCTATAATGGCTCTGGTCTTGGGCAGTACAGTCATCCCTTAATTTGGCACGCATACGTCTAACTTGCGCTTTCAAGCGTTCATACAGCTTAATAAATTTACTCTGCTGAGAAAATTCTTGCTGCTTAAGCTCCTGCATTTTTGGACTTAACGTTCTGTCTCTAGAGGATTTCTTGGGTTCATCTCTTGTGATGGCAGAGGTAGATTCCATCACTGCTTTTTGTAGTGATTCTGCTGTAGATTGCAGAGCAGAAATCCTCTTTGATGCTTTCTCTACTTTTTAAGCAGTGTTAGTTTACAGGCATTTGTGTAAGGTATGTGAAAATCAGGTGAAGTAAACTAATGGCATTTCTACTAAATCACCAGTAGATGCAGCAGAGTGAAAAGCCTGAATGATGAGCACGTGTTCATGCAAAATGCTTCCCCTTAGCAGAGATGGGAACCATAGAGCAGGGTTTCCATTTCTGGTAGGAATCAAAGTATCAATCCTCCCAGAACTGAAGTCATGCTTTATGTGTGTTGCAGGTAAGAGGGAATATATCTAGTGTTCTAAACAGGGCAAAAGTGATTTAATTCACATCCCTGTGATTTAGATAAGGCAGCATACAGATGTCAGTGGGTTGTGCTGAAGTGTTACAGAGCATCAGTATACAGGGAACGTGATGACTATTGCACCATTTAGCTTACTAGAAGGTAGAATGAGTAATCCTAGATGTACATGTTTAATTGTTTATTATTTTCTATAATGACGTTATTACTGCAGAAGTGAATGTTACTGTATATATCTAAATGTGTATTAATGTATAAGGAAGTATAAAAGTGTCAATCCTACCAGAACTGAAGTCATGCTTTATGTGTGTTGCAGAAAACGTTTAAATAAAAAGCACTTCTGGTTTCACCCAGCCCGCTCCCTTCGCACATTGGAATTATTGACCATACTTTCAATGGTTTTTCACTAACTGCACAGGTCTAAAGAAATGGCATGCTTCATACAGATGTCTTATTGCTCTCGCTTTAGCTGACATCATGTAAACTACAAAAAAATAAAGCCAAATACAGAATGCACCTGTAAACATGTAACCTAGTGAGTATATTCCCTGCATATTTATTTTCTGTGTTAATCTGTATATCTGTATATTTGTCCTTTGTTTTTAATATCTTGCATTTATTACTTTGTATATCTGTAACAATTCAATGTTCTTGAGCCCACACTCTGGCTCTCGGTCTCTCCTCTATGTAGCTGCTGCAGCTTTCTATCAGGGAGCTAGACGGACACGCCTGCCTTCTGTCTCTGGTGTATGCAGCTCTTGAAACCAGGAAGTGCTGGCTCCCACACCTCCAAACATGCAAGGGACAACACCTCCCCAAAAAAAAATGTACCTTGACAGTTAGCCATGACGGCAGCAATTGTTACTAACTTTCTACTTGGCCTATTAGAGGTAAGATCCTGAAGCTGCAGCTTCAACAGCCCCTGTTATTTCCAGTTTACTTTTGATTGGCATGGTTCTGACAAAAAGTTGGAGTAAGACCATTTTTCTTATGCTCTAGCACCTAGTGTATCGTCGTATAGTTACTCAGCGTTGTCTCTGAGCATTTTATTCCATCAGTCATTTATTTCTATAAAGAATTGTCATATAGACAGGTGTGGTTGGTCAATAAATTCAATACACACATAGGTGACAAAGGCATAGCAAATTATAGCCCGAAACAGCAGGGGGGTGAAAAAAATCTACACATCCAACATCTATGTAGACAAATTACAATTTCATTCTCTTTGCAATTCTCTCGTTTCCTTTTTAGACCCGCCAAACTTTGGAAGATCTGAGATCAGAAGGATGGGGGTGTGTCTGCAGATAGAAACGTGGTCATGACACAATTTACATAATGGAAAATGTCCAGCTTTTCATACACAAATGATGCATCTCCTTCGTGTGTATGCAGAAGAACACTGTCAGAAGGGTCACAGTAGTCTTCCTGGAGTACTATAAATCCCCCGAATTCTACACTAACAGTGGTGCAGGTATTGTATAGAAGAACCCTAATTTTATGACTCCAGCTGCTAATATAGCCGCTCGCATTTCATAGGGTTGCGCTACGTGTTATCAGCTTAAGCCACTTAAACATTTTACCGTTAAGTTACCTTTACTTCAATCCAACAACCCAAACCAACCCCTCACCCCCACCCCGCTCTCCCCATAAATAAAAACACACAACAAAAGTATTGGCGGTTTGAAAAGGTCACGTCTTTAATTTATTAAGGCCAAAAAATCATTGCCTTTGTGGCAGAATTATTAGCGATCCTGCCTTTCTTGGAATAGGTAACACCAGATAACACTGGTACCATAAATCCAGCCAGATAACACTGGCAACCGCAATGCACCACCAGCATTGCCCAGAAATAGCGGCCAGCCCCACATGGTTAAGCTAGTGCGACCACACGCTGCTCTCTTTATAGCAGATAGCAGGCCGAGAGGATCTGCAAACCAGGAGGCACCTGTGTTTGGCCGAAAAACCACCACACAGACCCCCTAACCTACAGACCCTCCCCCTCTATCGCCTCTCCATGTGCCAGGGCCGCATATTTCACCGCCACCAAAAATTAGGACTCTTTTTCCGCCACTTACCTTACACAAGGGTCTTTATCAGGCCTTCAATGTTGCCAACAAAAAGGTTGTTCCTCACCTCCGACAAATGGACGCCGTCATTCCTAAACAATTCCTCCTGTCTTGTCACTATGTTCTGATGCTCCAAAACCTTTCCTCCCATCTCCAGCATAATCTTTTTCGCTGCCTGGTTTAGCTTTTCTCCCGATGTATCCTGCTCCCTGCAGTTCCTCCACACTAATCTGAACATCCGGCCATTCCTTCCCGAACCACCTAAATGTCTCCCGGACCCTATTCTGCAAATCTATCGTCGTCATAGCCCCTATATCCTTGCCCCCTAAGTGCACTATCATTTATATCTGGCTTCCCACACTTTCTCCTAGATTCCTGTGCTACCCCTAAAAGCTGCGCCCACCCTATACCCCTCCTCCCTATCCACCTAATGCCCGCTTTAGTGAGGCTGAACCCTAGGTTCACTCCCTTCATTGTGCCCGCAGCATGAACAGCTGCCCAGTGCACATATGAGTGTCCCAGGATCCATACTCTCTTCGCCCACTCTGAAAGAAAAACCGAGAATATTAACGCTCAAACACATACCAACTTTTTATCGCGACTGAAATTGAATCCGGGTTATATACATACCCCCGCTTATTCACATTCCTCTCCTCTCTTAGCAGGTTAGCTGGTATTTCATAATTTGCTCAGTTAAGACCGGTGCCCTTTAAACAAATTCCACCCCCCCCATCGCTGCTGACCCCTAACTGCTCCCGATCTGCCAGAGAAATGAAGGGCACGCTTCCCCTTGCAAATCCGTCTCGGGCACCAAACGCCGAAACAGATTCCCACTTAAATCTAGATAATGCATCCGCAACCGTATATTTTTTTACCCCCGGAATATGCTTTGCCCTGAAATTTATATTACGTTTCAGACAGATCAACACCAGATACCTGACATAGGCTATAACCTGGGGGGATGATGCAGACATGTTATTCAGTACCTGCACCACTCCCTGATTATCTGAACAGAACTGGATGCTCTTATTCTCTAGTTCTTCCCTCCACAACTTGACTGCCGCTACAATGGGAAAGAGTTCCAGCAAAACCAAATTCTTCACCCAACCTCTTTGAATCCACTCTAGAGGCCATTCTCCTGCGCACCATCTACCATTCAAGTATGCCCCAAAACCTGCGCCTCCTAATAGCCAGCCTCATCTTAGCCACTTTGTGAGACAGCGTTGCAGGTTGCCCGAGGACAGAGTCAATTTCAATTCCCAAAAATGTCAGCTTCGCACAGGGCCCCTCTGCCACCGGCACCCCCAAACGCCTAAATGTTCCCAACAGCACCTCCATGACCCTCCTGCATTCACCAGACCTATCCGAACCCACTATCAAGAAATCGTCCAAGTAATGCACAATACCCTTACTGCTGGCTTCCTTCTCTACCATCCAATGCAAGAAAGTGCTAAATCGTTCAAAGTGAGCGCAGGATATTGCACACCCCATGGGTAGACACTTAACAACATAAAAACGCCCCTCAAATTTGCACCCCGTCAACCTAAAACTCTCCGGATGCAATGGCAACAACCTAAACGCTGATTTAGATATCCACCATCGCTAACTCTGCCCCTATCCAGGCTTCCTTCACCAAATCCACCGCTTGGTCAAATGACTGGATCGTAACAGAAGCGACCTCCCTGCTAACCTGATCGGGCCCACAATCGGCACCGGAGGGGGGTGGTGGAAGGGAAGTAGAAAAAGCATGGACAGAGAGGCAAGCCGCTGGCGCCGAAGCAGGAGCAAGGTAAGGAAAGTTAGCGGAGGTAGAAAGAGGAGAGCGAGAAGGGGAGAGGACGCGCTCTGCAGGCACTGATACTCCCTGTATTTTTTTTCTCCTGAAGGTCCTGCTCGGCTCCTCTTCGGATCGGCTTCGCTCCTCTGCTTTCCCACTTGGCTCCTCTTTGCTCCAGCAACGTGCTCCAACCGGGCTGCCCCCTGATGCTCCGATTCCCGGAATCTCTTGGGCACGGTAATCTTCCTTCCAGGCATCTTGATGTGGCAGCAGCTTTTGGGATCCTGCAACAAGAAAAGAAAAAGGTTAGACTGATTTTTCTGTCTCTTGCTTTCCCTTTTGTTATTACCTCTGCCCCTCCCCTTTCTGTTATCTGCCCCCGAGACCCAATCCCAGCGATAATCCTAAAACAAAAGGGAACCAATTGTAACTCCTCCCAACTTTCT
This sequence comes from Leptobrachium leishanense, assembly GCA_009667805.1. Classification (NCBI taxonomy): domain Eukaryota; kingdom Metazoa; phylum Chordata; class Amphibia; order Anura; family Megophryidae; genus Leptobrachium; species Leptobrachium leishanense. The sequence continues at coordinate 106,319,999 of CM019065.1, forward strand.
ACTTTTTCTTTAAACAGGGAAAATGCTTAAGCTTCCTTGTTCCAATTCCATCTCTCGTCAGTACAATTACCTTTAGTGGCTCCCTGTTACAGCCTACAGAGGTCCTGGGTTCAAATCCTGACTCATGTACCAAAGGGATGGCTGCTACATCTGGCTGCAGGTCTTGACTTTATCCCTGACACCTGTTCGTGTACCCAGTGGACAGGGGATTCACGAGTCCCAAAGAGTATTCCTTAGTTTGAAGGAACATGCTACACTTCCCGACCACCCTATATTTTTAAAATGGTCAGGATGTGAAGAGTGCGCCCCCCCCCCCCCGTTTTTGCAACAAAACAAAAAAAAGCTGGGTGAAGTGGAGGAGTTTCCTCTCATCACCAGCAGCCAAGAAATTTGAATTTCCGGACGTTGGCTCCATGCCTGCTGTTGTCATTATCTCTGAGACCGTTAGCGATTGGTCTCAGAGAGGCTGTGATGGATCGGAGCTGCCCATGCGCACAGCTCCAATCCAACATTTTGCACAGGCAGGGCCGGTGCTAGACTATTTTGCGCCCTAGGCAAGACCAGCTACTTGCACCCCCCCCAAAAAAAGGATATAATATATCCCCCCCCCCAGCTCTCACATGGGTATATTTGCCCCCCCAGCTCATATGGGTATATTTGCCCCCCAGCTCATATGGGTATATTTGCCCCCCCAGCTCATATGGGTATATTTGCCCCCAGCTCATATGGGTACAGTTGTGTTCAAAATTATTCAACCCCCAATGCTGTAAAGGGTTTTAGGGAATTTAGTGTACATTTGTAATTGTATTCAGAATGAAATCCTACAAGGACTTTTTAAAGAACCATATGCAACTAAAATGACATCAATTGGGTTTGTAATACAGTAGTAAATGTTTCTTTTGTGAATTCTTCATTGACACAATTATTCAACCCCTTAAAGACTACCACTCTGAAGAACAGAGGTTCATTCAAGTGTTTTCAATCAGGTATTGAAAACACCTGTGGATGTCACGGAGCAGCAATAAAGCATAATAAGCACCAATTAGGCAGCTTTAAAATGACTGTGATACTCAGCTCCTTCTAGACATTTACTGGTGTGGTTACAAACATGGTGAAGTCAAGAGAATGGTCCAGGAAGACAAGAGAAGAGGTGATTACTCTTCACAGGAAGGGCAATGGCTATAAGAAGATTGCAAAGATGTTAAACATACCAAGAGAGACCATAGGAAGCATCATTCGCATATTCAAGGCAAAGGGCACTGTTGAAACGCTACCTGGTCGTGGCAGAAAGAAGATGCTGACTTCGACTGCTGTGCGCTACCTGAAGCGTAGAGTGGAGAAAAGTCCCCGTGTGACTGCTGAGGAACTGAGAAAAGATTTGTCAGATGTGGGTACTGAAGTTTCAGCTCAGACAATACGGCGCACACTGCGTAATGAAGGCCTCCATGCCAGAACTCCCAGGCGCACCCCCTTCCTGTCTCCAAAGAATAAGAAGAGTCGACTGCAGTATGCCAAAAGTCATGTGGACAAACCACAGAAGTTTTGGGATAGTGTTCTGTGGACTGATGAAACAAAATTAGAACTGTTTGGGCCCATGGATCAACGCTATGTTTGGAGGAGGAAGAACAAGGCCTATGAAGAAAAGAACACCTTGCCTACTGTGAAGCATGGTGGGGGGGTCAATCATGCTTTGGGGCTGTTTTGCTTCTGCAGGTACAGGGAAGCTTCAGCGTGTGCAAGGTACCATGAATTCTCTTCAGTACCAGGAGATATTGGATGACAATGTGATGCAGTCCGTCACAAACCTGAGGCTTGGGAGACGTTGGACCTTTCAACAGGACAATGATCCCAAGCATACCTCCAAGTCCACTAGAGCATGGTTGCAGATTAAAGGCTGGAACATTTTGGAGTGGCCATCGCAGTCACCTGACTTAAATCCGATTGAGAACCTCTGGTGGGACTTAAAGAAAGCAGTTGCAGTGCGCAAGCCTAAGAATGTGACTGAACTGGAGGCTTTTGCCCATGACGAATGGGCGAAGATACCCGTAGATCGCTGCAAGACACTTGTGTCAAGCTATGCTTCACGTTTAAAAGCTGTTAGTACAACTAACTGTAAAAGGATGTTGTACTAAGATTGAATGTCACTTGGGGGTTGAATAAAACTGATAATGATGTGAGCACAGAAAAGACATTTGTGGTTATTTGATTATAAATGTTATGTTATATTTGTCTGACCTACACGTGCCTCTTTGATTTAATTGTAAGCAAGATGACTTAATGATCAAAATCAATGTCAAACTGGCCAAAACACTCAATTTCAGTGGGGGTTGAATAATTTTGAACACAACTGTGTATTTCCCCCCCCCCAGCTCTCACCTTCTGTTTGCTCCACCCGAGAAAATTTTGCTAGCGGCCGCGTGCAGCCCGCTGGCCCCCCCTCTGCATGCCACTGCCCCCCTCTGCACGCCGCTGTCACTGATCACACTGCGCACTTGCTCTGGGCGCAGCGTGATCATGGAAGACAGCTCGCGGTGGCTGTCCATGCTGAGGGGGGGGGTTTCCCCGCTTCCCTCACTCTATTGGACAGCCACCGCGAGCTGTCTTCCATGATCACGCTGCACCCAGAGCAAGCGCGCAGCGTGATGGATCAGTGACGGCGGCCGGCCTAGAGGTCTCGGCTGTGCCCTAGGTGGCGCTGCGCTCTAGGCAGGCGCCTAGCGGCAGCGCCGGCCCTGTGCACAGGCACAACAGGACTTGCATACCTAAAGTTCGCAAGTCTCATTGCAGTATGCAATTTGCGTTTCGTACACTACGCAAGTAGCGCAGGAACCAGTCAGTAGCCTCTGCCCAATTATTGAAAGGGACACTACCACTTACATAAGCTGGAACTAGATTACTTTTTCATTACAAATAAAAACACATTATAAAACACATGCTGCTGTTTTTTTCTTTGTTTGAAGTAATTGCATGTAAAAAGGAAAATTTTGCTTTTTTTTTTTTTTATCTCCCTACCATTTTGTTGCTTTTTTTTTTTTTTTCCCATGAGGCAATATTTACAAAACGTCTGTGGTATAACAGTTAATGAGGTGGAGGAGGGAATATTTAGATAAGGCTACAGAAGGCCTTTGTTCTTCATGGTAAACGAGAAAAGAGATGGCAGCTGAATGAGCTAAAGCACGGAGCTAGCAGCGGAAAGCTCCAGTCCCCACCAGGCGGCGATAAAACTTATCTTTTATTGAAGTTATATACAAGTATGATACTTTGTATTTGTATAAAAAAAAACAAATGGCCACAATAACCAAACACACACAAATAACACAGATGCTCAAAAACTGCCTAGGGAAGAAAATACCATGTAGATATATCTAATATGTCAAAGTCTCTAAGTAGGAGGAAATTATATTAAGTATATGTGTATTTTCCAGTAAAGAGAAAGGGTTAAATTCAACCCAGGCCGTAGTGCAGTACAAGGGGTGATATTCAGAATGTCTTGGTAAATAAACCTCTATAATAAAAGTCAATCATGAAGAGGGAGGATGAGCCGAACACGTTCGGGTTCGTACCCGAACTTTCCAAATGTTCGAATCCGAACTCGAACTCAATACAAGTCAATGGGGCTGAAAATTCAATTTTTAGAGTGCCCTCCAAGAGGGCATATATGCTAGATATTTGCCATAAAAGGTGTATTGGGGTCCGGGTAGTGCCCTGGGGGACAGGAAACAAGGACAAAAAGTTTAAAAAAAATACGTTTTTAAAGGGACAGTGAGTTTTCCATGAAATAAGGGTTAAAAATAAAAACGAAAAATTCCTTCAAATATCGTGCCTAGGAGGTCCCCATAACCTGCCCGTGAAGTGGCGGATTTGTAGGATGTATAGAAACACTTAAAACCCAAAAAAATACGTTTCAAATGACGGTAAATGCTTTTCCTTTTAATCTATCCATAAACTGCTTGGGGCGGCAGTCTGTATGAAAAGAGGAGACATTTTCGGACTCGCAGAAAAAGTTTAGTGATTTTTATTTATTTTTTTTGTCTAAATTATTGTGAAACTTATGCAGGCTTTGGATGAAAGTAACAATGGGTGCTTTAAAATTGGGCCTTTAGCGTCGGCAACAGTGCCGTCACACCGTAACCCCTCTGAGGATATGAATCTGATACAGGTGGCAGTGCACCCAAATATTGTGCTTTTGATGCCAGGCCTGCAAGTACTATCATACAGCATCCCCTCTGTAGTATTGTGGAAGAATGCAGGGGTGGACCTTGCGGTTCAAAAAATTAAAATGATATAGATGTGGCACAGGCATCATTGCAGCCAAATATTGCACCTTTCATGGCAGCAAGTGCATTCACACCGTAACCCTTTTGTGGTATTGTGGAAGAGTTCAGTGCTGGAGGTTTTGTGCATGCAGAAGACATACCCGATCTATTCCGTTACGTCAGCATCAGGGAATTGATAACTGCTGATCCAGGACGGATTCATTTTTATAAATGTCAGCCGGTCTACAGAGTCGGTGGACAGACGCACTCTTTTGTCTGTGACAAAACCTCCAGCGGCACTGAACGTCCTTTCGGAAAGTACAATGGATGAAGGGCAACCTAGTAGCTGCATAGCATATTGGCTAAATTCTGGCCAGTGATCCAATCTCAACACCCAGTAAGCCAGTGGATCATCTGCTGGAAAGGTATCCAGGTCTGCCCTTGGCCCTAGGTAGTCCTGCACCATATGGTGAAGACGCTGGCAATGGGTGCCTACATTTGACGTCCCTGGGCATTGTGGACTAAAAAAAATTAAAAATGCATCAGTCAAGTGGCCCTGGCCTTCACCACTATTCCTCTGATCATCTGCAGCCTCAGAAGCACTTGTGTCAACACTTGGTAATCTACCAGTGCCTGGAAAGGTGTTACTCAAGTGTCGCTTTAGAGCGTCCTCAAGTTTTTTCATCCTGTGCTCCCTCTGTGCGGGCAGGATGAGCTCTGCAACTTTCCCCTTGTATCGTGGATCAAGAAGGGTTGCCAACCAGTAATGATCCCTCTCCTTGATAGCACGAATCCTGGGGTCCTTTACCAGGCGTTTCAGGATAAGGGAGCCCATGCAGTATAGGTTGGAGGTGTCATTAGCTTCCGAGTCTTCCTGGTCAATGAGGAGGATGACCCCATCGTGCACTTCCTCCTCCCAGCCATGCACTAGCCCTTGTGTTTCTGGGCACACAAAACCCTCCCTTGAGGAATCCCCACCTTCAATGCCCCCACTACTTAAATATTCCTCCTCCTGTCTGATCTGAGGAGGACCCGCTGGAATGCTGTCTGCGGAAAGACTGGGGCCTTAAGAGCTAGGGAAGGCCTCCTCTTCCTCCCGCTGCTCTGCCTCTAGAGCCACATCTATAATTCCCCGCAGAGTGTGCTCCAGCAGGAACACTAAATGAATTGTGTCACTGATGCATGCACTGTCCCTGCTCACCATCCTCGTTGCCTCCTCAAATGGTGACAGTACAGTGCATGCATCCTTGATCATCAGCCACTGCGGGGGGGGGGGAACCAAGTTGACCTGAACCTGTCCTTGTGCCATACTCACACAGGTACTCGTTGATGGCCCTCTGCTGCTTGTGCAGACGTTGCAGCATTGCTAATGTCGAGTTCCACCTGGTGGGCATGTCACAGATCAGACGGTTTGTGGGAAGGTGGAATTCTCTTTGAATTTCTGCCAGGCGAACACTTGCTGGGAATCACCGTCTGAAGTGGCTGCAGACTTTTCTGGCCTGGCTGAGAAGCTCTGGCAGCCCTGGGTAGTTGGTTAGGAAACGCTGTACCACTAGATTTAGGACGTGTGCTAGGAATGGTACATGCGTCAATTTACCCTTGCGTAGGGCAGAGAGAAGGTTGCTGCCATTATCGCAGACGATCATTCCCAGCTGAAGCTAGCGTGGTGTTAACCATCTCTGCACCTGGCCCTGCAGAGCTGACAGAATTTCTGGCCCGGTGTGGCTCCTGTCCCTTAAACAAACCAGCTCAAGCACAGTATGGCATCTTTTTGCTTGAGCCATTGCGTAGCCCCTGCCACGCGTTGGTTTAACTGCCACTTCGCCAGAGACAGAGAAGGAGGAGGAAGAGGTGGTGGAGCAGACAGACCTCATACAAGTAGCTTTCTGGAGGCGTGGTGGATGAACAAGCTCCAGCACAGAGCCCCGTCTTGGATCCCTCCCAGCTGCAATCAGAGTTACCCAGTGTGCCGTGAAGGAAATGTAACGACCCTGTCCATGCTTGCTGGACCACGTGTCTAAAGTCACATGCACCTTGTTGCTGACTGCCTTTCCCAATGACTGGATAACATTGTCTTCCACGTGCTGGTATAGTGCTGGAATGGCCTTGCGTGAAAAGTAATGGTGTTTTGGAACGTGCCACTGTGGTACAGCACATTCAGCAAATTTCACGGAAGGGAGCAGAGTCTACCAGCTGGAAAGGCAGCAGCTGCAATGCGAGTAATTTTGCTAAGCTGGCATTTAGACGCTGTGCTTGGGGATGTTTGGGACAATATTTTTTCTTACGCTGCAGCAGCTGCGGCAACGTAATCTGACTTCGTAAATCTTCAGCTGATGGGATGATGTCACATTGTGAGGAAGGAGCTGGTACATCCATTACTGTAGCATCATCCCTGTCAGTGGAGGTTGTAGGCAATGACATGGCAGGACATACAGTGGGGGTAGAGACAGATGAGGAGGAGGAGGAGGACCTACGCAAAGTTTTGCGCCAATGGGATGTGTGGCAGGTGTTCATATGTCGCCTCAAGCACGTGGTACCCAAGTGTCCGGTGTCTTTCCCACTCTTCAGCCTCATCTGACATAGATTACAAATAGCAACGGTGCGCTCTGCTGCACATTTCTTAAAGAACTCCCAGAGTTCCTGCATGTGTTCTTTGAGACAACAGCGCTCTGCACCGGAGCAGCTCTGACATCTGATGCCTTGGTCTGGCTAGTGCTACGGTTGGTCATAGAGGATGTTGTGCCTCGTGTTTGCTGTGCCTCCTCCTCCCCCTCCTCCTCACTTGATTCCTCTGTTTGATCTGGCACCCAGGTGGAGTCAGTGACCTCATCAATGTCATCTTCACCCCCTATCTCCTCGTCACTGGAGCCAACTTGGCAGTATGCTGCAGCTGCTGGGACAACATGAGTGCCAGTTATTTGTGTGTCATCACTGGCACCCCTTCCTCTAGGTTGAATATACTCCCTTCCTCAACCTCAGAGATTGAATCAGAGCACTGTACTTGCTGCGCATACTCAAGCAGCATGTCACTCTCATTGTAGTCAAACAATTCAGCTGACTCCTCCATGTGTGATAGTGAGGCTACGGCAGGAGTAGCTGTGGACATGGAGGCTGCATTAGATGCTTTGGCAGCTGAGGTGGACTGTAAAGCACTAGAACCCTGGCTGGCAGAGGGCTCGGAGGATGAGGATGGCCTGGTTAGCCAATCCACCAAATCCTCTGTATGTTGCTGCTGCTTAAGACGGCCAGCACCAGTTAGAAAGGACAAGCGTGCCCCTGCAGAGGATGCACCACGTCCACTATGACCAGAGGCACAGCCTCCCGACACAGGGGCTGCTTGCCCTCTTATCTGTGTCTGGGAGCGTCTGCCTGTCCTTTTTGTTCTTTCAGACATAGTGAGTGATATATAGATTAAATATATACAGAACTCTGATTCAACTCTGGTATAAAGATTTACAGAACTCTGGTATAACTCAGACACCCTGATAGCTGGCAGCCAGTGACAAGACACAGATTACAATTCCCTCCTATAAATCAGTGAGACCCCCCTGATGGGTGGCAGTGAGAAGCCACAGATTACAAGTCTCAGAAACCGCCTATAAATCTGTGGGACCCCCTGATGGGTGGCAGTGAGAAGCCACAGATTACAAGTCTCAGAAACCGCCTATAAATCTGTGGGACCCCCTGATGGGTGGCAGCCAGTGAGAACACACTGATTATAACAATTCCCAAATATTTTGTAGAAATTTGTGACCCCCAAAATACTTGCTGGCACCAGTGACAAGACACAGATCACCTCAATTCCCAAATGTTTTGTAGAAATGAGACCCCCCTCCCCAGTAGCATCCCTAATGCTCATCCCTAATCATGAATAGTGAATGGCTGCTGGTACGGCACCCCCCAATGTAAACCAACCCAGTATAAGCCACTGGAGGTAGGAGAAAGAAAAGCCTGTAGCTAGATATGCAGGGTTTTTGAGAGGGAGGAGAAAACCAGGAGAAGAGAACAATCTAAACTAAATAGCCGATATGGGAAGTGAGATAAATGGGAGAATTTTTCAGGTTTGGCTAATTTTAACCTAGAATTTTCACTTCTCCAGTCATTCTCCTGGTTTTCACCTCTCTGAATAGACCCTATAGATTTCTCTTCACTGGCCCTAGACTGCAGAGATACACCTACTCAAAGCATGGAGCTTAAAATACTTCTAATCTACCCACTAGTGATGTCCTTTGAATACATCCCACACAATACAATGAGATTTGAAACTGAACCAACCGAATAGACTCCATTCTATGACTATTGCTTAAGAGTGGAGAGCAAGTGAGGTAAAGATACTGTGGGGGGAAGCCGTTTACAACACAAAAGATCACACAATGGATGCACCCAGTGCTTCATATGGAGTAAAGTGATTTTTCTCTAAACTAAACAGGATATCGACAACACAAAATAAATACAATAAGGACATTTCATTTTTTCAGCAAAGCCGGAAGAGCGCCTGAAAGGAGGAGGGGGGGGGTCCCTTCAGAACTCTCTCTCCCGATCGGGAGGAGATACAAGATAGAGAGGCACCGCTGAAAAGGGCAGGGTCTGCCCTTTGCAGTGCTGCCTCTCTTTAACCCCTGAGGTGCCAAAGTAATTAAAAAAAAAATCTTACTATTTGCACTCAGTTTCTGTACTTGCACAAAAAACATTTAAAATGTATTATGAGCAACTTAGAACACACAAAACGCTGATATTGACATTCCAATCTGTATTTGAGCATTCATTTTCTTAAAATTGTTACTCTTACACCGTTATCTTGAAACAAGTTCTCCAACAAAGATCCCTCTAAATTTGATTGTTAGGATAAGGCCCCTGTCATTGTGTTTGCTTAGGCCAGATACTTGCATTCCCTGAGCAGAACTGACCTAGTTTATCATGCGATTTCCTCCCCCTTTTGAAGGGAAAAAATAACCCGCATGTAGGCAGTGGAAAATTGCTTTGTCAAGAAAAGTTTTTTTTTTTTGTAGTTTTCTCATCAACATGTAAGATCTATATTAATAATTATACAATAGTAGGCTCCATGAGCAGGAATGATGGGGCCACTTACTGAACCTCACGATGCTGCCCCCCTGTAAACTTCAACCTTTTACAGCTTTCACCCCCTTCCAAAGCAAAAAAAAGGACATAACACAGTTCCACGGCAATAAAACTCAAAGTAATGTGCGGTGTGCATGAGCATATTTGTCACGTCTGGGGCTCAGAGGGGGGCCATGGCACCCAGTGGTGCCATTGACAAGCTGGGTGCCAGGAGTTGTGCCAGCTTCCGGAGCTCGCAGGGCTGGCCAGGAGGCCAGTGCGGCATGATGACACGCACCTGCCGGGTTTAAATACAGCGCGATCCGGCTCATTTCGCTGTCGTGGAGTTTGCTTCCCTCAGTGCTGAGTGTCTCCTGGCGATTCACTATTTGGTTGTTTTTTCAGTCTCTGTTATTACTTGCCTTGTATGAGAACCACCCCCATGTACCAGTCCTTGGCTATTCCTTGACCACTCTAACTCGGATTATGGCTTATATGATATCCCTTGTGTATCGTTTTGGCTATCCCTGACCAAAGGATGGACAAATCCCACTGCCTGACTCCCGGGACTGGTAGTTTTGGGAGCTGGACAGGTTTCTTACCCCCATGTAGCCCTGCTTTGGGCAAGAAGAGCAGGTTCCATGCTAATACAGAGTCCTAGCTGCTCAGCACGCGCATGTGCTGAGCACCAAGTACTGCCAGTATCCTGTAGGACCCAGCACTGTGTGGACGTGCGTGGAGCGTCCTGGGGATGCTCTCCCCAAAGCAGAGGATGGTCCATGCCCGTTCTGCCCCTGCTCGCTGCCGATCTGGCTCCTAGCAGGGATGTCAGCCCAGCCCAGTCTGTGGGACTGCCCCCAGGCCGCAGGCATCATCGCGCATGTGCAATGACCTCAATAAACTGGGATTCCCCTCCTGACTGGCAGGGGGAATCCCACAGGAGATGCTGGGGTCCTTTTGGAACCTCTATCTCGGGTTCCATATGACCTACAAGGACAATTGAGGTATCGTTGGAAAGGCCAGAGTGGAAAGGCCGTTGGAAAGGCCAGAGTAAAAAAAAGGAATATATATTTTATCTAAATGCAGCATCCTCTTTTTAACAATGCAGCTGCACTAATTTATATAATTTTTTTATATTTTAATGTTATTCATATAATTTTAAATTAAATTTGAATAATATATGCTTTCATTTAATATAATTCAACTAAACAGCATAATTGTTTGAGTTTTATAGCCGCGGAGCTCTGATAGGCTCATACACACTGCACATTACTGAGTTATATTGCTGTGGAGCTCTGTGATACACTCATCACAGAGCTCCACAGCAATATATCAGTTACAGTTACAACCAATTATAAGGCGCCAACAGATTCCTTAGCGATGTACAAGGGGAGAGACAGAATAACAAATATACATACACATTACACGTATGGAACAGTAGGAGGGAAGGACCCTGCTCGAGAGCTTACACTCTAAGAGTATCGTATCACAGAGCTCCACAGCAATAAAACTCAGTAATGTGCCGTGTGTATGAACGTGAGTTTTATTGCTGTGGAGCTCTGATACCCTCACACACACCACATTACTGGAAGATTTATTGCTGTGGAGCTCTATGATACACATACACACTTTATTGCTGTGTGATGTGCTCATTAACACTGCACATTACTGTGATTTGTATGGTGTGAGAAAACTGCAATGCAAGAAGTGTTCTATTAAACTAAATCCCTGTGTTCGTTGATCACATTAATTATTATTCTTTATTTATAAAGCGCCGGCATATTGTGTTTGTTCTCTGTAGTTAAGAATAAAGACCTAATGCTATTTTTGTTGAAATTTATATTTATCGGGACAAGTAGATTAGATTGTCCAAGGACTAGAGTGGAAGCACAAGTAGATTTATTTATTTTAAATTTCCACACCCCTGCTGACCACTCTAACACTGATCGATTTGGGCTTGTGTTGGTATACCTGAAATAGGCCAGACTGTATGCAAGGATGTATTCTCTGTCCTGTGTGTTGGTAAAACATTTCCCTGGGGTCTGGCTGGGTTTGGCTGGGCCCTGGGGTCTGGCTGGGGCTTGGCTCACCGCTCCACCGGTCGTCGTCTTCTCCATCTTCTCTTCCTTCTGCTTCTCCACGTCTTCCCTATCACACATGTGACTTGTGGGCAGAGCCAAAGCAACGTGCTATGGAGGCACATGCACGCTGCCTGGCCTGCCCAGCCAGGAAGCGGACAGCCATTACACAGCTCCGGATTCGGACTCCTAGAGTCCGGTCCCGGAGCTGATTAAAAGTAAGGGCGCCGTCGGGCCGGGCCCCTTACTACAGCATAGGGCGTAATGCCCTGATGGCAGCCCTGTCGATGAGATATGTGTTTTATCTATAACTGATTAATAAAATATATAGTTATAGTTATAGATAAAACACATATTTTAATGAAAAATCAGAAGGGTTGGACAAGAAACCTAACCAATCAGAAACTTCCTGGTCTGTTACCAGAGGTCAATTCAAGTACAAACGCTAAACCTTTTCAGGTATTTAATTGTATGTTTATATTTCTCAAAACACATTTAATGTGACATCATATATGTTCCCTAAAACTGACCCCCAGGTTATACTTACTGTGATATAGCCACTGAACACAGGGATCAGTGATTCCGCTTTTATTATGCAGCCGTGGAATTTGCAGGGTACCTTTTTATGAACAGAAAATAAACAAATATAAAACAAACACCTACTCCTTTTATGCTGAATAAACAGTCAGAGTTCCTGTCTGACATATTGGGTGGCGAAGCCATTTACCAATCAATGAAAGCAAAATCAAATATACTTTCTCCCTTTGGTCAGGATTGCACTTCCTTCCCTGCTGCACCCAGGACCATGACTGACATATAGGAGAGGTAGGTCTCTCTAAGGGCACTGCAGTCCTAATCAGGAATTTGCCGTGCTAATCAGCCAATCACATGGCACCAACTCAATGCATTTAGACATTTAGATGTGGTGGTGAAGACTACTTGCTGAAGTTCAAGCCGAGCATCAGAATAGGGAAGAAAGGGGATTTAAGTTATTTAGAACATGGCATGCTTGTTGGTGCTAAATTTGCTGGTCTGAGGATTTCCAAAACTTCTGATCTGCTGGGACTTTCACACAAAACCACCTCTAGGGTTTACAGAGAATGGTCCTAAAAAAAGAAAATATTCAGTGCGCAACTGTTGTGTGGAAGAAAACGCCTTGTTGATGCCAGAGGAGAATGGGCAGACTGGTTCGAGATGATAGGCAACAGTATCTCAAATAACCACTCGATACAGCCAAGGTATGCAGAATACCATCTCTGAACGCACAACACGTTCAACCTTGAAGCAGATGGGCTACAGCAGCAGCAGACCACACCGGATGCCACTCCAGTCAGCTAAGAACAGGAAACTGAGGCTACAATAGCACAAGCTTATCAAAATTGGACAATAGAAGATCGGAAAAATGTTGCCTGGTCTAATGAGTCTCGATTTCAGCCGCGACATTCAGATGATGGGGTCAGAATATGGCGTAAACAGCATGAAAGCATGGATCCATCCTGCCTTCTATCGAGGATGGTGATGTAATGGTGTGGGGGATATTTTTGTGGCACACTTTGGTCTCCTTTATTACCAATTGAGCATCATTTAAACACCACGGCCTACCTGAGTATTGTTGCTGACCATGTCCATCCCTTTATGACCACCGTGTACCCATCTTCTGATGGCTACTTCCAGCAGGATAATGCACCATGTCACAAAACTCAAATCATCTCCAACTGGTTTCTTGAACATGACAATGAGTTCACTGTACTCCAATGACCTCCAGTCACCAGATCTAAATCCAATAGAGCACCTTTAGGATGTGGTGGAAGGGGAGATTCGCATCATGGATGTGCATCCGACAAGACTGCAGCAACTGCATGATGCTATGATGTCATTGTGGACCCAAATCTCTCAGGAATGTTTCCAATAGGGATGTGCGTTTCGGAATTTTCACGAAATTTCCCGATTCGTGTTTTCGGATGCGGCCGAATTTCCGAAAAATTTTAGATCCGAAAAGTTCAGATCCGAAATGTTTTCCGAGCCGAAACGAAATATTTTCGGATTTTTCGAATGGGCTTGAAATGTGGCAAACGAGAACAGATGTTCCGAAAAACTAAAATTTTCTGAAAAACGAAAAGTCGATACAAAAACCGAGCACAGTGACACGAAAATACGAAAAATGGTCGAAATTCCGAAAAAAAAATGTACCCGAAAAACAGGTCGAACCGAATCGAATCCGAAATCGGTCGAAACGAGCCGAATCAAAGTTTAAAAATCCGAAAAATCGAACCGAAAAAAAAATCGGTGCACAAGCCTAGTTTCCAACACCTTGTCGCGTCTATGCCATGAAGAATTAAGGCAGGTCTGAAGGCAAAAAGGGGGTCCAACTCCGTACTAGCAAGGTGTACCTAAATAAAGTGGCAGGGGAGTGTAATAGATAGATAGATAGATAGATTATATATATATATATATAATCTCTATTATATCTCTATCCTCTAAATTTCCACTCCCCTGCTCGCATTTGGCAAGTGGAAATGCAGATGCAGGCAAAGCAGGATAGGGGTTATATGGGGCAACTACTGGCGAGTAACTCTTAAGCAACCGGCAAATGGTGATAGAAAGGAAAAGGAAGTCAACTTATCTTTTTATGATGAAATGCTGAGGAGGTTCCCTGGAGATGGTCCAAGATACTCCACACATAGATAGGGCAAAGAAATAGGAAGCCTCAGCGTCTGGAATAGGTTCCCGTTGTTCTGTTCAGTTGGATCGTGGATATTATAATCGCCAAATTTGGCAAAACAAGGAAAGAAAGATGGGTGTAAAGTAGAAAATATTTTTAATTCCAAAATGGATAAATGGATAAAATAGCATAGATTTGCTCAAAGCCCGACGCGTTTCGTCTACAGCTAGACTTTTTCAAGGGCAATACAGGTTAAAAAGCAAAAAAATCATATGATTTTTTTGCTTTTTAACCTGTATTGCCTTGAAAAAGTCTAGCTGTAGACGAAACGCGTCGGGCTTTGAGCATATCTATGCTATTTTATCCATTTTGGAATTAAAAATATTTTCTACTTTACACCCATCTTTCTTTCCTTGTTTTGCCAAATTTGGCGATTTATAATATCCACAATCCAACTGAATAGAGTAACTCTTAAGGCCTGGCTAGTAGCTTGGGACTTGAAATTTTGAGCCCTGTATATGATTTTACCAGGAAGGATACACTGAGATTTCTCTCGTTTTCAACTATGTCCTGGGTAGTGAGTATATACCGTTCAGTGTCTTGCCCAAGGACACTTACTGGAGAGGTGCTCTTGCCGGAATCGAACCCATGTCTCCACAGTCTCTCTCCAGTTATAGAGCAGTGATGTTACCTCTACTCCACCCAGCCGGCACTACTATTACATAAGCTAAGTGTTGCACCGGGCCAAGGACCTTATCCTGACTCGAGTGCAAGAACCTGTGGAATAAAATATATATATAATTATTCCACAGGTTCTTGCACTCGAGTCGGGATAAGGTCCTTGGCCCGGTGCAACACTTAGCTTATGTAATAGTAGTGCCGGCTGGGTGGAGTAGAGGTAACATCACTGCTCTATAACTGGAGAGAGACTGTCCTGAGGAAAGCCCTGCGTTGGGGCTGAAACGTTGACTTGCCAGTGAATAAATTATAAGTTGATTTACAGTCCTGGAGTGCCGCCACCATCCTTTCAAAAATTTATATATATATATATATATATATATATATATATTTGAGCGGGATGGGTGTTGCGCAAGAATACAGTTATTTATTGGGGACAGATATATTGAGTTCCCACACTTTTTTTGGACTTGTACTCTGTCTATTACCAACATCTAAAGTGTGTACCCTATTTGCATTTCTATGCTTACATGTTAAATTAATTAGCATAACGATGAGCTATAATGAAAGCATCAAAGACCTAGGATCTTTGGGCAACCTACAAACAATGTGCCTCCAGCCTGCCTCTCTAGAATTTAGAGAGGAACCATCAGTAGTACTAAGAGTGGGGCGGGGGTGGAATCATGCCCGGGTTACAGGGGTGCCTCCATTAGGCCCTGTGGGTGCTCGTGCCTTGATCAGGCCTGCAGGCGCTCGTGCCTCAGTGTATTTGTGACTGTGTGTGTGTGCGGATGAGTGACTGTGGCAGGGTATTCAGATGTGTGAGCTATGTGCAGTGGCATAGCGTGGGTTGTCAGCGCCCGGGCCCAGCCAAGAATTGTGCGCCCCCCCCAACCTGTGGACACGTTAGCATGCCCCGATTCCCTTCCAATATTAGGGCATTGAACCCCTTAACTGTGATACGCTCATACACTCTGCACATTACATTGTATCACAGAGCTCCACAGCAATAAAACACACAGTAATGTGCAGTTCACACATGGATATATATTGCCCCCAGCAGCTCACACATGGATATATATTGCCCCCAGCAGCTCACACATGGATATATATTGCCCCCACTAGCTCACACATGGATATATATTGCCCCCACTAGCTCAAACATGGATATATATTGCCCCCAGTAGCTCAAACATGGATATATATTTGCCCCAGTAGCTCAAACATGGATATATATTTGCCCCAGTAGCTCAAACATGGATATATATTTGCCCCAGTAGCTCAAACATGAATATATATTCTCCCCCCCCCCCCGTTGCTCACTGGTTGTGAGGGCCTGCGGGTCGGTAGGGGCCCGGTTTGGGGCGACAGTCTAAAACTGTAAAACTGGAGCAGGCACGTTGCACTGGCGCTGCCCCTCATGTGACATGTCACGTGAGGGGGTGGTGCAGACGCCACCGTGGCGTTTGCAGAGTGCACCACTGGCTGCCTGTTAAGTGCACTGATCATCACAGGGAAACAGGTGGGGGCCCATTATGATGCCCCAAACTGGCGCCCCCAGGGCGGACTGACAACTTGTGCGGCCCCCGGGCAATAGGAAATCATGGGGCCCCCTTGTACCCTGTACCACATCCACATAAACCCCACCCACATAATGCAACATAGATGTGTACATAATTTCTTAGAAAATAGTTTTAAGTAAATGTTTTAAGATGACAAAATCCACTCAGACCCACATGCTAATAAGCTATCTTGCCCCATTCATATCAAGGACGTGCGGTGACGGTGAGGCACCGGCTGTAACAGAGCCAGATATATACAGGTTACGTAGGTTCAGTGACTGAACCTACGTAACCTGTGTATCTGTTCAGTACTCCCCAAGATCTGGCTGCTCTCATTGCTCCCCTGGAACTGGCTGCTGTTAGCAGTCAACCAGTTCCAGGAGAGCACTGTCAGTGCTCCCCAGGAACTGGCTGCTCCCAGTGCTCCCCTGGATCTGGCTGGCTGCTCCCAGTGCTCCCCTGGATCTGGCTGGCTGCTCCCGGTGCTCCCCTGGATCTGGCTGGCTGCTCCCCTGGATCTGGCTGGCTGCTCCCCTGGATCTGGCTGGCTGCTCCCCTGGATCTGGCTGGCTGCTCCCGGTGCTCCCCTGGATCTGGCTGGCCGCTCCCAGTGCTCCCCTGGATCTGGCTGGCTGCTCCCAGTGCTCCCCTGGATCTGGCTGGCGGTCCCAGCGCTCCCCAGGATCTGGCTGCTCCCAGTGCTCCCCAAAATCTGGCTGCACTCTGGCTGTATTTTGGATTACCCCCCCAGTATATCATCAGTTGTCTATACTGGGGGGTAATATGAAATACATCTATTAATTTTATATTACCTCCAATTATCAATTCATTTTATATTAACCCCCGTATCTCATCAATTATAGCTACGTCATCTCATTAGCCCTTTCACTGCTGAAGACGTGTGGGACACGTCCTCATTGATGCACGTTGCATGCTGAGGACGTGCCCCACACGTCATCAGCTGGGCGGGACCCCCGGCGGAGATACTCACCTCTCTGTCCGGGGTCCCACGGCGTTCTGACTTCAGTGTCCTCAGACGCTGAAGTCAAGCTCCTCCCGGCGTAAATGACGTCATCGCGCCATGCGCGATGACGTTATTTCCAGGCGACCCCCCCCCCGGCAATGCCGTGAGATAGCCTGGAAGGGAGGGGGGGGATCCGTTCGGATCCCTCTCCCTCCCGATCGGGAAGGAGCAGCGCTAAAAGCCAGGCACCGCTTAAAAGGGGAGAGTTTCCCCTTTTAAGCGGTGCCTGGCTTTAACCCCTCAAGTGCTGGGTTGCACTTCAGCGCCTTGCGGCGCCGAAGTGCAGCCTATCTCTGGTGGGGGCCACCATCTTGGATGGCGGCTCCACCCCTGGGACTCCCCTCGCTGTCAGATAGCCGGGGAACCCCTAGCTGCCGGGGATTTCCCAAGGAAATCCCCTGGTGGAGATAGGGGGTTCTTGTGCCCGAACCGTGGCAGCTAGGGGATCATGGAGGGTGTCATTTGAAAGGCCTGAGCGTGGCCTTTCGAATGATACCCAACATGACTAGGTAAAAAGTAAAAAAGAAATAATAAAAAAAAATTAAAATAATAAATAAATTTAAAAAAAATATATATATTTTTTTTTTTTTTGTGTGTTGTTTTTATTAATGCAGCAATATTGTTCACATTTCAATTATAATGTGAACAATGATGCTGCACTAATGATTTTTTTCTAAGGGGTGCGTTTGCTAAAAATCACGTAATTCCCCCCAAAAAAAGTAACAAGTCCCCATTTCAAATTTTTTGTACAAGCGCACCCCATAGAAAACATAACCGCAAACGCTCATGTGATAAAATGTGAAAAAACACTTTACACACTGCAGATGATTAAAAATTCAATTTTTATTGTATTTTTTGTTATAATATACAGGCAGGACATGACGTATACATATAAAAATGATATATTATGAATCTGCATAGTCTGCCGGAAAGAATGATATATAATATGTCTGGGTCATTTATTAAAATGTGGCTTTAAAATCGCGTTTAAACATGATGAGCGAAAGCGGTAAAAATGAGCTCAGCACACAGTGGTGAAATGCCTCAGCAGTAAAGGGGTTAACACCCCTGCTCGCTCACCCCCCCCCCTCGCTCGCTCACTGGAATTCACTGCTAGTGAAAAAAATCTCCGGACGCAGCCTCGGCCTGGTTGGGCCACAACCTTGTATTTCCTCTCCTGGGTCTGCCACTGCGTGCCCTGCGCACATCACATGAGGGGCGGCGCTAATGCAACGTGCCTGCATTGAGTTTAAAATGTGTGATGCAGGCACGCTGCAGCGCCGGGCCAGCCCCGAGGCATTTCAGTCAAATCATCATCCGGTTCCAGGAGCTGAGGGAAACGGACAGGGCCCAGTCCACTGTGCCTGCCCAACCGGGCCCCTACTGACCCGCGGGCAGTGCCCGACGGACAGGTCAGTCCGCCCCTGGGCGCCCCTTAAAAACACTGCGCCCAGTAATATGTTCATACACAGCACTCATTGCTGTGAGTTTTATTGCTGTGGAGGTCTGTGATATGCTCATACACACCGCACATTACTGGATCACAGAGCTCCACAGTAATAAAACTCAGTAACGTGCAGTGTGTATGAGCGTATCACAGCGCTTCACAGCTATAAAACTCAGTAGTGTGCAGGCCCAGACTGGCCATCGGGCAAACCGGGCGTTTGCCCGGTAGGCCGCTAGCCTCCCGTGCCGGTCAGCCACTAGGCCCCCTCTTGCCAGTCGACATAGCCAGCCGCCCGGCAAAGTAGCATAGGCTGACTGACTGAAGAGGGAGGACGACAGCCGGCCAGCCAGCCATCTGGCGAGCACTGTGTGTCTTGACTACCTAATCAGCGGATGCCGGCTAGCCTTCGGCCATGGCTGATTAGGTCACATGGCGCATCCCGTGATGTCATCAGCAGGGATTGACGGCCTGCTCCCTCACAAGACGCGCCCACAAACACGCGGGCTGGCACATGCTGTGCATGTGGGCCAGATCCTTCTGCGCACGACAGGATGTCTCCCTCTCCCGGCTGCCGCAGGCATGCACCACCACCAGGTTAGCCACAAGGTGTGGGGGGAGGGGTTAATATGCTTGTTGGGGGGATAATTGATATGCTGGGGGGGATTGATATGCTGGGGGGAGGAAATTGATATGCTGGGGGGAGGAAATTGATTATACTGGGCGGGAATTGATATGCTGGGGGAGGAAATTGATGTGCTGGGGGATGAATGAATTGATATGCTAGGGGGGGGTTGAATAAATTGATATTGTTACATTACATTGAATTTTATTTCTGTAGAGCTCTGTGACATCCTCATTAAAACTGCACATTAGTGTGGAGCTCTGACACTCCCATAATGTGTAATGTTTATGGGGGTGTCACAGAGCCCCATAGTAATGAGCAGTGTTTGAGTGCGTCACAGAGCTCTACATTAATGTGCAGTGTACGAGGGTGCCACAGAGCTCTACGGTAATGCAAGGTATTTATGAGGGTGCCACAGAGTTCCACAGTAATGTGCGGTGTGCACGAGGGCGTCAGAGCTCCACAGTAATGTGCAGTATGAATGGGTAAGTCACAGAGCTCCACAGTAATGTGCAGTATGAATGGGTAAGTCACAGAGCTCCACACAGTAATGTGCAGTGTTTATGAGGGTGTCACAGAGCTCCACAGTAATGCGTGCAGTGTATGAGCATATCACAGAGCTCCACAGCATTAAAACTCTCAGTAATGTTTGCTGTGTAGAAAAAAAATGTGGGCTGCTCAGTCCAAAATGCCCGAGCCTATATTTTGTCCCAGTCTGGGCCTGGCGGTGTGTATGAGCGTAGGTTTTATTGCTGTGAACCTCTGTTATTATTATTATCATCATTTTATATAGCGCCAACAGTCTCCGCAGCGCTTTACAAGAACCAAAGGGAGCGAAATACAAATAAACGGACGTAAGATGGAAACGACTCGAGGTGTAGAGGGCCCTGCTCATAGGAGCTTACAGTCTAGAGGGATTGGGGTTGAGGAAGACCAGAGGAATTTCACTAGATAGCAGGATCATTAGTGCCAGTGGTTTGGGAATGGTGGGGCCATAAGAGCGGCTTCAATCAAGTGTGAGTAGGTGAGCAGAGGGATGAGTTGCATCAGTGATGTGCTATGCTAATCTGAAGAGATGGGTTTTGAGGGATTTCTTGAAGGTCAGAGGAGAGTTTGATAGGGCGAGGCAAGTCATTCCAGAGGACTGGTGCCGCCCTTGAGAAGTCCTGGAGACGAGAGTTGGCTGTGTGTGTAGATCGATGACCGGTGGAGAAGATCACCCGCTGAACGGAGTTGTCTAGATGGGATGTGGTTACGGAGTAACGAAGACCTGTAGGGAGGGGTTGAGTTATTGAGTGATTTGAATGTGAGCATCAGTATTTTAAACCGTATCCTGAAACGTACAGGAAGCCAATGGAGGGACCGGCAGAGTGGGGATGTATGTGAGGTGCGTTTAGTGAGAAAAATAAGCCTGGCCCCTGCATTCATTACAGATTGCAAAGGGGCAATACGGGAGTTGGGGAGGCCAATAAGGAGCGAGTTGCAGTAGTCAAGTCGTGAAATGACAAGAGCATGAACCAGCACTTTTGCGGTACCTTGTGTGAGAAAGGGGCAGACACGGTCAATGTTTTTGAGTTGAAAATAACAGGATTTGGTCACTGTCTGGATGTGGGAAGAGAATGTTAGGTCAGAGTCAAAAGTGACACCAAGGCAGTGAGCTTGGGGTGTTGGGTTAATGGGTGTTCCATTTACTCGTGGAGAGATGGGTGGTATTGGGATCTTCTTGGAGGGAGGAATGACGAGAATTTCAGTTTTGGCAAGATTGAGTTTTTAAGGAAGCGGGAAGCCATCCAATTTGAGACAGCAGAGAGACAGTCAGTGACTCGATCCAGGAGACCTGGAGAGAGGTCAGGGAAGGAGTGGTAAATTTGGGTGTCATCAGCTTATAGGTGGTACTGGAATCCAAAGGAGCTGATCAGTTTGCCTAGAGAGGCTGTGTAGACCGAGGAAAAGTAGAGGGACCAGTACTGAACCTTGGGGCACCCCAACAGAGACAGGCTGCCGGGAGGAGGTACTTCCAGCAAATGAGACACTAAACGATCGTTGGGACCGAACCATGAAAGAACAGCACCTTGAATGCCTATATCACGAAGAATTTGAAGGAGGATTGAGTGGTCAACTGTATCAAAGGCAGCAGAGAGGTCAAGAAGGATCAGCAGTGAGTAGCACCCATTGGATTTAGCAGTTGCAAGGTCATTGGTCAGTTTCGCAAGAGCAGTTTTTGTTGAGTGCAGAGAGCGAAAGCCAGATTGCAGAGGATCAAGCAGAGAGTGGGTGTTGAGGTAGTCAGACGGGCATACACAAGCTTTTCAAGGAGTTTGGAGGCGAAAGGGAGCAGGGAAACGGGGCGGTAGTTGGAGGGAGCAGTCAGATCCAGAGATGGTTTTTTTTTAGGATTGGGACTACTGTGGCATGTTTGAGGGGAGCAGGAAAGACCCCCAGAGGTTAAAGACAGATTAAAGGTATGGGTCAAGGATGGTACAAGAGAAACAAAGTGTTTTGGCAAGATGTGAGGGAACAGGATCGAGGGGGCAGGTAGTGGGATGAGAGGATCGTAGTAGTTTAAGGACCTCTTGTTCAGTAGCTGAAGGGAATGAGTCCATCACGTGAGGATAGACCTGGTTAGCATCTTCCTGCATGGGTGAAGATGGCATTGTGGAGATTTCAGTTATCTGTTCAATTTTTGCTGTGAAAAGCATGCTAGGTCTTCGGCTTTGAGGTCATTTGTGAGGAACAGCCACAGCAGGACAGAGAAGGGAGTTGAAGGTGGTGAACAGGCGTTTTGGGTTCCGGGAGTGGGTGTGTATGAGGGTTGTAAAATATAGAAACATAGAAAAATGTCGGCAGATAAGAACCTTCGGCCCATCTAGTCTGCCCAATTACATGGATACTTTATCTGGATTTATCTTTTGTTTAGGATAGCCTTATGCCTATCCCATGCTTGCTTAAATTCAATTACTAATATGACTGCTTGGCTAGGAAAAGCGCAGAGCTGTAGGACTGGAGCATAAAATTTTATAGTGAAGAAAGTCGGAGTGGGAGCGGGTCTTTCTCCAATAGCGTTCAGCAGTTCTAGAACATCTTTGGAGATACCGGGTCAATTTGTTGTGCCAGGGTTGCAAGTTTTGTCGCTTTATTGACCAGGGTTTTGACGGCGCCAGCTTCTCCAAGAGTGGAGGAAAAAGTAGAGTTGTAGCGGGTGATGGCTTCATTTAGGACAGGAGAGAGATAGGATGGATGAGAGCGGTAGAGATATATTGGCAGAGAATTGCTTTGGATCCAGAAAGCGGAGATTTCGGCGAGTCTGATAAAGTTTAAGTTCAGATGGAAGAACAAGGGGAGAGCTGAGTTCACAAGTCAGAAGGGTGGGTATACACTCATTACCGTGAGTTTTATTGCTGTGGAGCTTCAAAGCAGCTGCAATATTGTCGGAGACTTGCAGCATACGGTCTACAACTCTTATCACTCTCAGGCATCCCTAGCATATATGGATGACTCTCTGAGAGTGATAGAAATTTTAGGCAGTGTGCTGCAAGTGTCCATATCAGAAAATTTTATATATGGAGTTACATGGGCTATGCTTTATTTACAATGGGTTGAGAATGGGACCCTTAAAGAAGGGTCTCTGTAAGAGAGATACTCTTAAGACAGTCAGTGTTATTCAGAGAGGTGAAAACCAGGAGAATTGCCAGGAGAATGAACAAATAGTTGATTTGGAAAGTGAGATAAATGGGAGAATTTTTCTGGTTTGGCTATGTTGACCTAGAATTTTCACTTCTCCGGTCATTCTCCTGGTTTTCACCTCTCTGAATAACCCGGAGTGTAAAACATTGAGCGCCTCGGTTAGGACACATTACATCTCCAGGACACATTACACTCCACTATTGTAGTCTCTAATGGGGCCCGGAGGAGTCTCTTTCTAATAGAGACTGTTTTAAAGGACACGGAGTGCACCTCTGTTAGTGAGACTTTTTGTTTGGAGGGGGGTGCAGAAGGGAGTATCTGTCCCGGGTGCCAAAGCCCTAAGTAGGCCTCTGGGAACCATGTTGTCATTGGTCATTGTTTTGTAGCAATGTCTCATTATTTATGGAACACCAACAGTTTCCTCAGCACTTAACAATGAAGGAGAAGAAAATTAAAGCAACAAAATGACAAATGTGGGAAGCAGAGACATAATTTGTTGAGGACCCTGCTCAGACAAGCTTACAATCTTAACATATTCTGCTGTGCACATACATCTGTTTGCTAAAATCATGTCAAAAATTGTGTTGACACAATCTTGTGATTTCTAGGGAATGTTCCATACAGCTCATTCCTAGTTGGTACTGTGAGAGGTTAATGATTAACCCCTTTGTGGTCTTTCTTTCCCCCTCAGAGAGCTTCAGTGTTATCCCAGGCTGGCAGCCAAGAGGTTTAAATCACACGTGATTATTTTGCAATCCCTTTCCCAGTAAAGGCTTCAGTCCCTTTTCTAAATATAGCCGCTCACTGCAGGAGTCGTGCACAGAATGTAATGAGATTGTTTCAGGAGCTGGAGCAGAGCTTTCCAACACCACCTTATCGCTATTAATAATTACGTGGCTTTAATGCTACGGTTTCAGTTTACCTTGATCTTCTCTTCATGGAATATTTTAGAGATGAAAGATTTTGCATTCAGTTGTATAAAATCTTTTTCTCGAATCCTGATGAATTCAGATTTCTTTCATATAAAAATCATCATAATTATGTTTTTCAGCCCTAGACGAAAACCTACATTTACCACACTATTATCACTGTCTATGTAATTCTGTAACTCTCTCTCTCTGTGCATCTGTGTATGTTTTGTATAAAACCGGTGGTATGTTGTGATTGTCTTGTAGATATTTAAGGCTGTGTGTTTTGTATTTATTTGATTTTGTATGTATATTTTAATCCTTGTGTCTGCTAATCTGGTTTATATTTGTCATCTATTCCAGAGCTTTGTTCAAAATTGAAATATCATCATACTGCATGCATTTTATCATGAACAAAATAAAACCTCCCCCCAAAATACTTCAGTGGGAAAGGTGGAAAAATGTTAATGAAAGTGCTCCTGTCATGCCCTGGTTGGGCTGATTTGACCGGTAGTTAATAAAAATAAATTACATATATATATATTACTTTTATTGTTGTTAATGCATGTATAATAATATTCCTCGTCATTGTTTTGTCACTTTACTGTCACTGTGGCGACATGCCAGACAATAAAGTAAGTGACAGCTGTGGATGCAAATGCCTTCTTATGGAGCAGCTCTCTGCTCACTCCTTGCGCTTGATTGTAAACTGGCAACAATATGACCGCTGAGGGCCAATAGCACAGCTGAAGCTCAATGATGGGGATGACCAGTGATGGAACAGAGCAAGTTGTGTCTAGTGATTTCTCCTCATGGGATGAGATAGTGCATTGATCTTTTTATTGCTGTGGAGCTCTGTGATACGCTCATACACACTGTAAATTAATGCAAGTTTTATTGCTGTGGAACTCCTTGATATGCTCAAACAAACCGCACATTACTGTGAGTTTTACTGCTGTGGTGCTCTGTGATACGCTCATACAAAGAGCATATTACTTTCGAGTTTTATTGCTGTGGAGCTCTGACACGCTCATACACACCATAAACTACTACGAGTTTTATTGCTGTAGAGCTCTGTGATACACTCATACACACTACACATTACTGTGAGTTGACATACAATTTGTGCAATAAATATTTTGAAAACATAATTTTTTTTTTTGTTTACATTTTAAAGTTGAGTACCATATATAGAATCCGCCCTGGGTGCCAAATGTTCTAGGTTGGAACAACTGGCACGCCTCTGTTTATTATTTGTGTATGGTAATGAAATGTCCCTACCAGCTTTCAGAGTGTGAAGACGCCACACACCACAGGAAATGTTTGGTCTTCTATTAGGATAAGCTACCATACATTGTAGTTTAATATTTAACAAATATTGATTGATATCTAATCTTAACAACCCTCAATCCCCATGTGATATAGCTTGAGTACAATGTTAGCTTTCCCTGTACCCTGAGGGTTATCGAACTCTCTTCCAAAGGGTTCCAGTATTGTGACTCTTTTGTGTGTTGCCAAAATATTTACCTCCGGATTGTCATGTGGTTTCCTGGTTTAATGATTTCTACCACTTTAACTGAACCATGTATTGATGATTAGATTCAATATGCAAAAATCCGGTTCAATTTAAAAACCATTTAGTGATGATACTGTAACACAATGATGCAGTAGATGCTGTATACACGCCATTTGCCACTATAGTGTCACTAATATTATCAAACGACCTCCACATGCTATTCTAAAAATGCTTTTTTTAATTTGGGTAGAGAGGAAGCTTAGGCGGTGATTCACAAACCACCATAGTTCACCGTTGTTGCACACAACAGCAAAGGTTGCTGTAGTTGTAGCGTCTGATTGAAAATTCAAGCAGCAGGGGAAAGGTGATTAATGAAGCTTGAAATAATATTAACATGTCTGGGTTTAAACCTTGTTTGGTAGTTGTTTTTGGGTTTATTTCCCCTCTTTTCTGCCTCACATGAAATAAAGCTCTATAAAAATTGATACTGTTGCTCATTATTTCATATGGAGTCTATTCACAAACCACCAAAACTGAATGCAATTTCTGTGCTTTGTATTTCGGCCCTTTTCAGCTCACTTCCGGGATTCCATTTCACCGAACATTTTGTGAAGTCACTATTTAGCGAATGGTCAATGTATTTTGCCAAAATTGGAGTTGCCAAAACCAGTTTTTGGACATCAGTGAAAACCACCAAATTGCGCTAACTGCCGAATTGCACCGCATTGCATTGCATTGGCATCGGCGAATTCCACTATTACATTCTTTGCGCAATTTCGTTTGCGCAGCGCAAATCACGGCGTTATCGCGTGAAAATTAACAGAGTATTCTGATCCGAACGCATTTTCTCATCCGTCCGAAAATAACGTCAAATAACTTTGTAAATAGAATAATTGCCCATAAATTGCATTGAAAGGTGAAATTCACTGTTTGGTGCAATATTGTAGCAAATTCGGAGGTTAGTGAATAACCACTTATATCAGGAAGATCTGATAAAATCTAAAACGAGTGTAGCGCTGTTTTAAGATATGTTGCTGCATTTACTTGGTTTGGCCACCAGAGGGAGACAGGCGCGCTATGAACTATACTGGACACAAACGGAGCTACAAATTCCATCGTGCTTTGCGAGAGAGACAGGAAGTGGGTGGGAGAGAGAGGACATCTGCAGCCTCGTTCGAAGGAGAGCCAGTGTGAGCCGAGCGCCGAAAAGGTAGAGACGCACGTGAGACTGTCAGGGATCGAGACCAGGCTGGAGGGCGGGCGCGGCCTAGCGGGTGCTGCGGATCAGAGACAGTGACTTGGCGGAGACCTATCGAGAGATCGCTGAGAGGTTTGCACAGAGACAGAGTTCCGGTTTGGACCCCGAGTAAGGAGACCGCGATGATCCACTGGGAGTGCAGGCGGTAGGCCGTAGTCCTCGTTGCGGAGATCAAACAGGAGAAGCGGATCCGGTGGCACAGAATTCCAGTGTAATCCAGCGGAGAGACATCCTTGATCGGGCAGCGGAACAGATTGTCTAACGGATGGGTGAGAGGCCTTCCAGGCCCCAGTCTCAAGTTTAACGAAGCACGCTGCATTGTTGTTTAAATTTACAGGGCCTCAACGTGACTAGTCAAAGATTCGCTCATTCCATTCACTGGCCAGTTGAATATAGTACCCAGGTACCTGAGTTCACACACACACACCTTTTTTGAGACATTACTTTCACGGGACATACATTCCAGAAACGAAGGGGTTAAACGTTCCTTTTTTTGCCGCCGCGTGTTTTCCCGCATTACGAAGTCCTGTCGTTCATATACCGTGTTTACATTATATATGCCACTTTATTGGGATCAGTAAAGTTTATAATCTATAAAATCCACAACAGTGCTGGTGTATAATTATTCCCTAGTGCGGTGAGACTAACCCGAGGTTAAATTCAGCGGCTCCTCCGGGAGTGAGCGCTACACAAGCATATTACAAAATCATACAAATGTGTCATTTTTTCCCCTTAAAACGGACTTTAACAAATTGGTTGTCTGCTCACCTAATTGTGGGTTGTATTCCAACTCTGGTGTAAGCTTACCAGAGCCATTATGGTCTATGGAGTTGCTAAATTTAAAAAAGCTGTTAAGATTGTGCTGAGGTTGGAATAAACTATTGGGCCCTATTCCACAGTTGCTATTACAATATCACAACAGCCAAGAACTATGGTTTGTAAAAATCAGTGCCGTATTAAGGGAAGACCTTTCAATAATCTATTTAGATATTCATTCAATGGTTTGCTGCTGTTATCGGACAAATCACACGCAGTCCACCCTCTTTATAGGACTGCTGAAATGAAAACCAAACAAATCCAATATATATCTGGAAGCACAAAAACTTAATATGTAAATACTCTGCAGAGTTGGTTTAGAGGGTAATCCAGATGTGGACCCCTTGCTTGTGGTGCCTAGAGGGTGTCAGCTATACCCTCCTAACAAGGCCAAAACGGTCGTCGGGGGTTGCTATACCTCTTGTGCAGGGATAACTTCCTTGGTATTTCAGTACTGGCCACCCTTTCTGGGTGTAGCAGTCTGATTTGCATATGGAGCAGTTGTCCCTGTAATGGCACAATCGAGCTAAAACCTTGTGAGACCTGAGCGGGCCCCACAGTAGAGTCGGCCACTGTTGTTCATTCTCAGGACCTTCACAAACCCCTTTTTTGCTCACTGTTGGTGGAATATTACCTGCAGTGAGGTGTAGAGTACTCTACGTACACCCAACAATATCTAATTCACAGATCAATACATAGTGAATAAATCAGGGTACTTAGTGTCATGCCTCAGCCCGAGAAGCCTGCTTATAGCCATGTTATTGCTGTTGCTCCCTGTCTGCATCCACTCAGGGGTTAATCCCTGTGCCAGCTCCTGAGTGGGTGTGCATATAACCTGGTCACCCCCTTCTCTCAGGGCTCTCTCATTTTGTGTTTCCCCATCCTGCTTACTATGAGGTTCTGTGAGCTGCCTCTCCGAGTCTGTCTGTATTCCCTATGATCCTCTGTACTGTCATCGTTATTGTCTACAAGTGTTCCTGCTTCATCTGCCTGCATTACATCAAGTCCTTTGCGAAGAGCTCCTGGTTCCAGGCCTGTGGATTCTGTCTGCGGTGGACACTGCCTTGCCCACTATCCCTTGTGTATTGTGACCACACCTGTGGCTATCTGCATTCAAGCCTCGCTCCACCATCCTGCTCTCAAGGTACTTTGCGAAGAGCTCCTGGTTCCTACATGGTGGACACTGCATAGCTCACTATCCCTGGTGCATTAAGACAGAGACTCTCTGTGCAGAGAGACTTGTCTATTTGTTTCCGGTGCGCTGTTATTGTGTAGAGGACTGTTGCTGTGTGCCAACCTTTTTGGAATACACTTATTCTACCATATACAGCTTCCTGTGTCTGCCTGTTTTGCTCTCCCCCAGCACTTTGAGAAAATAAACTTAAACCTAAGGCTCCGCCATGGCTCTATCCTGGCGCGTGCCTGACACTTTTTTGGAGTGGATTTCTCCTCGCTGTGCAGGATGCCGTTGGTCCAATAGGCTTTGCTGCTTTTGTGCCAACCATGTTCCAGGTTAGTGTTTTCCCCTTTCTACATTTTATTTCTGCTCCTTCCTTGATCACCAACTCATGATGCAGTACTCCGTATTATGGAAACAGACAATAAAATTATCATCCAAGCTTATTTGGTTGGTAAATTTAATGGAAAAAGGGTTAATACATGTTTAAAAAAAAAAATGAGACAAAGATGAAAGCTAAAAAATAATAAATGTAAAACATATTACAAATCAGTGTGTGTGTGTGGTGTGTGATTATTTTTTTATATATATATATATATATTAGTATATGTGCTAGGGATACGCATTTCCTTTTTCCCAGCAAGCAAGCATTCTTACATCGCTTCCTCACCCATCAGACTTGGGCAGCAACTCATTCTGGCTTGTCCTGGACTTTGTTCCCACCCTACCCTCCCCTCACCCACCCGCCCCACGGTTTTCATTTGATTTATACCCTCCTATCACACTCCTTACGCAGCTGCAATACATTCCCTCATTAAATCCCTGCTTCCCCTACTCTCGCCCACCCAACTACTCTCACCCCCACCTTTCTCAATAATGTATATACCACTACTGCTTCTCTTTTCTCTCTCCTCCCTTCTCTCCAAAGCTACCCTCACCCTCTATCCACCTTTCCAATTGCCCCAGGATGGAAATCAAGTCCCTATACACCCCAGCCTACTTGGTTCTTCTAACCTGTCAGCTGAGTGCTGGTGGAGAGTACTAAAGTCCAGCCCTCCTACCCCTACTCAGAGATTTAATACTGTGCAATTACAGTATCACCAAAAGAAAACTCTGTCTAAATTTCTATTCATTCTGCTACTTTCCCTGGCAAACGATGTGGAATCTAACCCTGGTCCTATAGGTGACACAACCTTTAGTCTCCCCACTAATAAAGGCCTCTCATTTGTGCACTGTAACATCCGAAGTTTACTCCCTAAATTGGATGAGCTTCAGGCTTGGTGCTGCTATTACAAACCCAAAGTCATTGTGCTCACTGAGTCATGGTTAACCCCAAAAGTACCAGACTCTGCCATATCAATACAGGGATATTTATGTTATAGAAAAGACAGAGCAAAGAGAGGAGGGGGAATTGTTATTTATGTTGAGGAGTCCTTAAAGTTCACCCCCTTACAGTCTTCTAGCTCTCCTGTCACCTTTGATTTCCTCTCTGGTATAATTGAGATCCCATTCACTAAATCAATCATTGTTGCTGGATTCTATCGCCCACCGAGCTCTCCAGTGCACTCCCTCTCTGACATATCTCAAATCCTTAATAACCTACTTACCCAAAACCAAAAAAGTGAACTGCTGGTCCTTGGCGATTTTAATACAGATTGGCTAAATCCTAAAAACAATAAACCCTGCACACCGTTTAAAACTTTGCAGCTAACTCAATTAATCTCCTCCCCCACTCGCATTAATATGAAAAGCCCTAACCATACCTTGCTGGACTGGATTCTCTCCTCATCTCCTGATAGAATACAGGAGGCAGGCGTTCTTGCTAATAGCTTTAGTGACCATTGTCTAGTGTATTGCGTGCGCAAAATAAAGGCAATGAAATCTCCCGCAAAAGGTAATAACCACCAGGTCCTTCAAGAAATGTATTCTTGAATCCTTCCTAAGTGATCTCATACAGCTCCCCTGGTACAGACTAAATCTAATCCCAGACCTAGACTGTGCAGTTGAATACTTTCAGTCTGAACTCCTGCAAGTCTGGAATTCCCATGCCCCGCTGCGTAAAGTGCGAGTTAAAGGGGCCCGTCTCCCCTGGGTTACAGCTGACCTCACACATATGTACCAGTTTAGAGACTCCCTGTGGTCAAAGTTCAAGAGTACTGGATCCATGAACGATCACTGTGAATACCGAAAATGCCGGAATGAATGCACAAAAGAAACAAAAATGGCTAAAGCCCAATACTTCAATGAAAATTTAAACAATAACATATCAAACCCC
Source organism: Leptobrachium leishanense (assembly GCA_009667805.1). Taxonomy (NCBI): domain Eukaryota; kingdom Metazoa; phylum Chordata; class Amphibia; order Anura; family Megophryidae; genus Leptobrachium; species Leptobrachium leishanense. Next base: position 106,351,020 of record CM019065.1, read on the forward strand.
AGAAATTTTTGGAAAATCATAAGTAACATACAAGCACCCCCCAGCCACTCCCAACCAGCTGCTTTAAAAGTAAACAACCAAACTGTACAACACCCCCTAGATGTAGCAAATGCTTTTAATAATTATTTTGTTGGAAGCGCCACCACCCTCATTGCTAAACTAGGAAATGACACGCAATCAGAAAGGCCGCACGCAGGTCAGGACCCACCAACAGTGCAAAGACCCCGTAACCCAGAGAAATTCTGTTTTAGGCCTGTGCCTGTCAGTGCCATCACTAAACTTCTCCGTAACCAAAAAATGAAATACCAGTCTGGACCTGATCAAATCCCAGCAATGCTGCTGAAAATCAGTGCACCAGCAATTGCAAAACCTGTCGCAACCCTGATTAATGAATCACTGGCGACTGGATACATACCCAAACTCTGGAAGACTGCAAGGGTGGTACCTATCCATAAAAGTGGAGACAATACTTTGGTATCCAACTACCGCCCAATATCACTGCTCCCTGTAATGTCAAAAATTCTGGAAAAATGTGTCTACACTCAATTACGTGATTATTATCAGTATCAGAACTATTTAACCCCAGATCAATCAGGCTTTCGTCCAAACCATTCAACTACAACCGCCCTTTTAAAAGTTTGTAATGATAGCCAAGCGGGCATGGAACAAGGAAATCTAACTAACTAGAGCCATCTTCCTTGACTTTGCCAAGGCTTTTGACACAGTAGACCATGGCATCCTATTACAAAAACTTAACTCTGGTATTGGTGATAGTACGTTAACCTGGTTCCAATCATATGTGTCTGATAGGTCTCAATTTGTGTCCATTTCTGACAGCACTTCCCTTCCCCTCCCAGTCACGTGCGGTGTACCCCAAGGCTCGATACTTGGCCCCCTGCTATTCACAATATTCATAAACGATCTGCCCAATGTCTGCAAAGCTTCAACTGTACACATGTACGCAGACGACACTGTAATCTATACCAGCAAACCAAATCTCCCACAGCTGGAGGCAGTGCTGCAAGAACAATTCACAGGGGTAGAAAAGTGGATCGCAAATAACAAACTTTTTCTAAATACTGACAAAACTGTTACAATGCTCTTTGGAACTGCACCTAAAGTACACAAATTGCAAACACCCCATCTATGTGTTGGGACAAAATCAAATGGCACGCTGACCACAGTCACTTCTCTCAAATACCTAGGTATGTGGTTAGACCCAAATCTATCTTTTGGCCCCCACATCGAAAAACTCTCATCTAAACTCTACCCCAAACTAGGTGCCCTGTACAGAAAGAAATCCTGCCTGAGCCCCGCGGTAAGAAAGCAGATTGTACAACAAATGCTTATGCCAGCCATTGAATACGGAGATGTAGTGTATGCAGCCGCCCCACAAACACACCTCCAGAAACTTACTACATTGTATAACTCATTCTGTCGCTTTGTGCTACAATGTAACTACATGACACACCATTGTGACATGTTAAAAGAACTAAACTGGCCATCACTGGACTCTAGACGCACCCTTCACCTTTCCAACCTGGTGTTTAAGAGCTTTTCTGGGAAGCTACCACCCTACCTGAAGAATATGCTGCTTTCCCCGGCAGTTCCCTCATCCTATAACCTCAGATCCAGGACCAGCACCTTACTTGCAATACCGCAATACAAAAAGAAAATGGCTCGATCCTCATTTTCCTACAGAGCACCGCAAATATGGAATAACCTCCCAGACACCGTCAAATCTTCCCCCAGTCTAAAGGCCCTTAAGACTTCCCTATTAACATACCTCAATACGAAATGCACCTGTAAACATGTAACATAATGACTTTATTTCCTCCATATTTATTTTTCTGTTAATCTGTGTATTTGGTCTTGTGTTAATATCTTGCAATTTATTACTTTGTATTTCTGTAACCACTCAATGTTCTCGAACCCAGGACATACTTGAAAACGAGAGAAATCTCAATGTATCCTTCCTGGTAAAATCCTTTATAAATAAAATAAATAAATAAATAAATAAATTTCATCGGGCGCTATGCCCGTTTCCTCAGTCCCAAATTTTGAAAAAGAAATGTATAGGGCAGAATTCTCCTGGTGTCCTATCCTGCTTTTAAATGATTCCTCAGATTAGCTTCTTCTCCTCCTGGTTCCGGATGTGCTGTTTGTTTGTTTGGCCATTACAATAGAGACTGGAGATGATACACAGGTCAGCTCCAGCCAATATCTTAACTGCTGAGTAAGCTATTCCTACTTTTGATCTAATTTAACTCTGAGCCACACTCGGGAAAACCACCAGGACCTGGTGTTTAAGGGATTCTGCTTTTGTAAATTCACGTAACACAATATAATAAACTCCTCAAAAAATCCCGGGAGCAGTGGGAGACTGGAACAACTAGTTCCCATCGCTCTTCGTCCTCAATTCCTCCAAAATCCTGCAAAGTGCCAGCTTGCACAGAGCTCACAGCTTGGACACGTTGGACTCCATGGACTCTAAGAGCAAATATCAGCGGCAGCATGGTCGGTATCCGTCTATACCCACTGAGTTTTTCCCACTTACTGTCTCCCTTTTACCAACAACAGCAGAATAGGGCCCATTGTTTAAGAAAAAAAAAGCGTGCCTGATTCAAACATGCTGAAACACAAATTGTCCCTTGTACAACCAAAAGATAAACCATGAAAAAGGTAAAACACTTTTGTTTTAACCTCTTTGTTCATCCAGCGAATAGTTTACACAACAGCTATTTGGCTCATTGTCTATTATTTGTTTAGTCAATAAAAAGAAGACTGGCTTCAATTAACTTGTCTGAAGTGACAGAATGAACATCTAACCTGTTCATTGGAATGTGAGATTACTAGTTAACGATTGTGTACACAATAGGCAAAGTTTATCGAGCACAAATTAACACGCAAACACTGTTTCAGTCAATCGATATTGTTATGAACTGCTTTCCTTGTAACTCTACCGCCACCATAATCCTCTTCTAGCAGATATTTCTGTTCCCAGTTCAGAGGTCAAATCCTAAAAGAAACTGGGTACTCACCAGGATTTCTTTCTATCAATAATTCCTGTCAAAAAGTCGATTGCTGGAATCTGTTATACTCAATCCCTGGAAACACCCTTATATATAGAAATGTTTATGACTGCGCCTGAATAGAAAGGTATTGGAGCTTTCCAGTATATCCGCCTCATGAGAACAAAGTTCCACATGGTAAAATAGTGTGTTCTCGTGTTCCTACTCGAGTTGACCCCTGCACCAGTTAAACATAAGAGTAAAATCATATAACTGGGATAGAGGTCCCCTAAGGCCACCATGTGGAATTCAGGGACTCCCACACACAAAACGCACACCTCATACCTCTGAAATCACCATTGTTGTCTTTGAAATACAGGTGCTGCCGAATACCATTTTTCTAGAGCACTACAAGGGTCCTAGAGGCTAGGCCTCTAGAAAATGGTTATTAAAGGAAAACTATCACCAATTTAACCCTTTCGCTGCTGAGGCGTTTCACGCCTCTGTGCTGAGGTCATATTTACCGGTTTTGCTCATCATGTTTAAATGCGTTTTGAAGGCTTATTTTAGTATATGACCCAGACATATTCTATATCGTTCTTTCCGTCAGACTCGGCAGATTAATAATATGTCATTATATGTATACGTCATGACCTGTCTGTATATTATAACAAAAAATGCAATAAAATATGAATTTTCAATAATTTACAACATGTAAAGTGTATTTTTTTCACATTTTAACATGCGAGCAATTGCGGTTATATTTTGTATGGGGTGCGCTTGTTAAAAAAATTAGAGATGGGGTCTCGTTACATTTTTTTTTGGGGGGAAATTACGCGATTTTTAACAAACGCACCACATACAAAAATCGTTAGTGCAGCATCATTGTTCACATTATAATTGAAATCGGAACAATATTCCTGCATTAACAAACCAAAAAAAAAAAAAACTTGATTTTTTTTTAATTTTTATTTAAATTTTTTTTTTAAACTTTTTTCAGTCGTGTTTGGTATCGTTGGAACGGCCATGCTCTGGCCGATCCAACAGTACCAAACTTTAACCCCTAGCTGCCACGGATCGGGAGATAGGGGGTTCCAATGAACCCCCTATCTCCACCATTGGTGGCAGCTAGGGGTTAACTCCAGGACTGGCGTCATCGTGCTATGCACGATGATGCCAGTCCTCAGGGGGAGTTCCCGGAGGCTTGGCCGACATCCAAGATATCGGCCAGCTCCGGGAAAGGATCACGAACCAGCGCTTTTCAGCGCCGATTCGTGATCCGGCTCCCCAGGGGTTAATGAGAGCCACCGTTTGGAAGGGCAGGCTGTGCCCTTCCAAGCGGTGCCTGTCTTAACCCCCTGCTCCCCGGCGATCGGGAGGGAGAGAGGTCCGAAGGACCTCCCCCCCCCCCCCTCCCTTTCAGGCGCCTCCTCCGCACATGCGGGGGGGGCGCCTGAATTAGATGTCATCGCGGCTACGCGATGACATCTAATGTCCCCGCCGGGCTCCCGAGTGCTGGGCTGACATCCAAGATGTCAGCCCGCACCGGGGGGCGCAGCAATCCGCCGGAATCCGGCGGATTGCTGCCTCCTGTGCTCGGACGCGCTGAGCGCGTCCGTAGCACAGGAGAACCACTTGGCTGAGCGCGTCCATAGCAGCCAAGTGGTTAAGCGTTATCTAGATACATAGTTTTGTATTAATGTTTGAAAACTGAAACGCTGTTTGCAAAGAAACTACTGAGCGAAAATGTCTGAAATTTGCATATGAGGTCCAGGGAATGATAATAAAAAGGGCTGTTACAGAAAAAATAAGTAAACTTAAGCATTTTTCTGGATTTTTTTTTTTTTAAGATATCCTTAAAAATTCTATAAATAGACTCTTTACTGCAGAATTTTATAATGAACGGTTTATTAGATATTGAATTAAAACGGGAATATTTTTAACATTGAAGCCTATGGGATTCTCCTGAATAAACTTGCCGAATTAAACCACCGAATGGCAGGGCATTTCGGGAACCTTTCACTGCTGGTTTGTGTTCTATGAATAGCCGAAGCATAGCTTTTTTTCATGGGGATTTCACTGCCGAACAGGCAGTGGCGACTCTAGGAACAATATTTAGGGGGGGCACAGAAGATACCGCAGTCAAAACTGGGGGGGCACTAATAATTTTCACCACTAAATCATATCACTGAATAAAACTAAGGGACCAATCACCTGGTGTGAGCTAAAACACCATCGCTAAAGGAAACATTTAGCGCGAGTCGCTAAAACGTAGTGCCTGACAACCTACTAACAGATCATCTTGTCTGCAGAAGTCCATGAACAAGGTCGTTTGGCGCACGCTAGGAAAACTCTAAGGCTAGGGTCAGACGAGCGCAGTGCGAACGCGCGTGCAGGCGCACTTAATCACGGCCGCACTAGCAGCAAATGACGGGCAATGACGGCCAATATACGAAGTACGGTCGCACAAAAGTCCGGCTGCGCAACGCAAGTGGAAAATGAACGCATTTTGTCGAACGTAAAACCTCTAGTACGGACGTACAGAGTGCGCTGCGTCCGCTAGAGGCGTGTGTGTGTGAATTGGAGATGTCAGACACTGCTAATGTCCGGCCAACATAACGTCCAGATGCACAAAGTGTTTTATTGATGATCCGTACAAAATCACGGATGCAAATGCGCATCGTATGACCGCTATCGCGTACTCCGTGAAAAAATGCGTCCATTCGTTCGAACGTACTTTTTCACAGACAACGTGAAAATGCGTTCGTCTGACCCTAGCCTAAGACCCGAGCTGAGACCCAGCGCTAATGCGGTTGTGTACAGGATAGAACTTTTTTTTTTTCCAGGGCAGAGTGCTGGGCCATAACTATCCCCCGCCCTCACAAGCTTGAATATGAACACATACAGTGAATAACCTCACACCCTGCCTTATTAAAAGCCTCCAAGGTGGCCGTATCATCCATGTTTTGATGCACACATATATTAAGGCTGACGGACATTGCATGATAAATGCCTCCCAACAGCATGTAGAATCATTACACTGCATTTAATAGATCCAAAAGGAAGGCCAGGTGAGCGACAAAAATTTCCCTGCTGCAGCATATAAATAATACATGTTTCAGGGCAAGACTTAGTCACGTGTCCCTTTAAACTTGGTCCACACAGTCACCCTAATAATCAACCGCTTCCATACTATGAATAACCCCCAGCATAAAATGTTTAAAATTAGGCAATATATTAGAATTAGGATATATGTGGATAAAGGATACTTTTATAATAGAGCCTACTGCAACAGCAACGACAATGCGGACCAGATCCATTGCTATAGTGTATGGGGCCAAGAGAACACCTGTGCTGCATTCCTTTCAATTGCCTGTTAATTTTGGCGAAGATCTGTTTTTTTGGAGTTAGCACCAGGGTTGAGCAGTAGGTAAAATGTTGCGATTAGCGCCCCTCAAAAAATTAGCGCTGGCACCAACTGATCTGTTAGCTGCAAAAGTGCTAGAGATCTCTAGCACTCCCCATGTTAAGTAAAGGACGTGGAAAGTACAGTAAGCTCGCAGTCCGGTTTGTAGCGGGAGGCAAACGATCTGTTGGTCAGGCGCTAGACTCAATTAACCTGGCGCTAAAGCAAAACCATGCCGACACAAGGGTTAGCTCACGCCAGGTAATAGTGCCCTAAATAAGTACATATAAATAAGATTCCAAAACCCCAGAGTAATGTGATGCAATGTAGCCTTTTTATTGTACGAACATGATACTTAACTGCCGAATTGCGGCAAATATTCGCTGAATGTCTGATTGCTGCTTCGGCGACTCCACTTTTAGCAAATTACAGTGACCATTCACTAAATAGGGAATTCACCTTATGTTCGGCAAAATAAATTCCCCGAAATGGGACAAAAAGCAGAGGATCTAAAGATGATTAGACCCTTTAGATTCTAACTTCCATAATAACCCCTAAAATGCCATAAACCCAGCGAAATACAATAAAAATAATAAACAATGTGGCATTTAGCCTACTCATTAACCCCTAAAATTCCATTAATCAAGGTAAAACATGAAATGAATACACTGAGGCATGTAGCCAACCCATTAACCCCTAAAATGCCATTAATCAAGGAAAAAATAAAATGTATACTGTGAGGGATGAAGCCTACCCATTAACCCTTAATATACAACTAAACCAAGGCAAAAACTAATGTAATACACAATGTAATGTATAGTCTGAACATTAACCACTTCACTGCTGAGACATTTCAACCCTGTGAAAATGCTTAAGTTTAAGTGCCTGTTATTATTTAATGTTTTTTTACTTTTATTTCAAACGGAATATGGTCATGTTGGGTATCATTGGAAAGGCCAGAATCTGCTTGTTCCAATGACACCTAGATCTTCCATATACGATGCACAGGGACGGAGATACAGTGGTCCGAAGAAGTGTGGTAAGCTGGAAGCTGATTTTTGGCGGGGGGGGCACATGGGGGGGCAAGGAATAACCTAGGGGGGGCAATTGCCCCCCCTTGCCCCCCTGTAGAGTCACCTATGCGAACAGGTACCGTATGTGCAGGCAATTCGCCAGGATTTGGCGAATTGCCTGCTCTCTGGATACCCGAATGGTCAAGAAAGGTAACCGAACGCTGATTTTCAGCGTTCGGTTACCTTTCTCAAGCAATTCGGATCTCTTTGGATAACCCTGATAATGTTCGTGTTGTATTATTTTGAGCAGACTATGTTTTTCAAATTGTTGTGACTTAGATGAAGATCAGAACACATTTTATGACCAATTCATGCAAAACTCCACGTAATCCCAAAGGGTTCACATACTTTTTCTTGCAACTGTATTTTATAGTGGCTACAGCTACCACACCGCTTTACAAACGGTGTTACTAATAAAGGTTAAGGCAAAGGCAGAGGAGCGTACTTCAGAGTGCAAGGAATGTCCGTGAGAATGGACTTTCCTTCCACTCTGATACATTGTGGCCACCTCGCTGAGCGCGGTCTGCGTCGCAAAGCTCGATCCTCCTGTGGAGGATCAGGCTTTGCAGCAATGTCGAACGCGCGTCATAGCATTTCGACTGGGAGAAATTCAGCACGTCCGTTGTAGCATGCGCAACTCGTGTGGCCCGCTCTGTCGAAACGTCACAACACTGTGAGGGACGTCGGGAGAGGGTCAGTATGCCACACGTAGTGCACTCATCTGACATCGGCCTTAAATGGACACTCTGGCCACTGACCTCTTAATGTAATTTGAGTGACCACCTAAGTCCCGTCACCCCTCCCCCCCCCTCCTCAAAGGCAATGGAATACCGGGCTGATTTGTAATTCCTGTGATGACCAGTTTAATACTTATAGAAAAATCTGGTATCTTCTAGGAGAATTGTGTCATTGTTCCCCTAATACATCGATTTACAACTAATCCTTGCTACCAGTTTTTATTTTGTATTCTTTGTAATCAAATAACTAATTAAGGGTTTGGCAGACACTCAGATTCCAGCACAAAAGAGCAGCTATTTGGCAGAATGGATGAGTACGGTTTGTGCCAGAACATACTGAATTGAAAAGTGCTGTTAGAATACCAAACAGGAGAAAGAGCCGCTGCGCTCAAAACATATTTATTTGTGTGGGACAAAAGGAACTCTGACCACTATAAGCTATATATCTGACACCGCAAGGCGTCCCCTTAAAATAACATGTGTAGCGCTCACTCCCGGAGGAGCCGCTGAAAATGAACCACGGGTCAGTCTCCCCGCACTAGGGAATAAATATACTCCAACACAGTTGTGGGTTTTTATCATTTAAATAGTTTACTAAAATAATAGGCAGATGTTGAGATACGGTATTCACAGATATTATTACAGTACTTTCGTATTACGGTAAAACGCGTAGCGGAAAAGAACCGAAACACGAGGCGTCGTATTTCGGAAAATAAAATATTCGTAACCGAACATAAAAGAAAATGCAGTTGCACGAATATTCGAAAAAGGGACACGTAGCGGAACCCCAGACTATACAATCACTCCGTATCACGGTAAACGCGCAGCGGAAAAGAGAAAAATATATTCGGAACGTATCTTTACCCCTGTTCCGATTCGTAACAAAAATGAGTCCTGCACAGGTTAAGTCCCGGAATGTAAAAGGTGTGTATGTGTGTGTATGGTACCCGGGTACTGTTCAACTGGCCAGTGAATTTACTTAAAGAATGTCTTCGACTAGTCAAGTTGGGGCCCTGTGGACTTTAAAGAGAAAACAGCAGCGTATTCTTTGTATTACAAACGGCCTTGGAGGCCTCTCACCCATCCACCGGTTGCTTTAGGCTCCGCTGACCCAGGACGTCTCTCCGCTCGATCTTGACTGGGGATACTAGCGGCCAGATCTGTTGTCTGACTTCCCGTAGCTTGTCTTCGACTTTGGCCCAGCTCACCGCCTGCTCTCTGTACCCGATCAACTTGCGGTGACTCCTTACTCGAGGTCTTCGGTTGGTTCAATCTGCAGCAACTCTGGAACCTTGGAGGGCTCCTTCTCCTTAGGCTGAATGACCCGGTAAAAGAACTGACAGGCTCACTTGCTCTCAGGCCTAGGCCCTCTTACGATCTATGGCACTGCGTCTGCTTTCTCTCGTTCCCTGGCGCGCTCTGGCGCGTTCTCCACGAGGCGGAGGATGTAAGTGTCCAGTCCCCACCCACATCCTGTCTCCTTGCAAAACATTGCCGGGAATTGTAGTCCCAATGTCCAGTGTCTCTGATCGCGATAGTCTCCATCTTGTGGCCAAAAATAGGTACTGCCACAGCAAGATTTTAACACAGCGCTACACATGTATCCAAATAAAAGGAAAAAAGTTAGTTTAAAGAATATGACAATATCTTTGCTGTTCCTCTCTCCAGTAAACATTGTACTAAACTGTTCTGTCAAATGGTAAAATAAAAAGTTTTGTGGTGCAGCTACACACAAAAAATTTATATCACTGAGGATCATAGGGACACTTAGCCTAGGGTAAGACGAATTCATTTTTCGCGTCGTCTGTGAAAAAGTGCGTTCGAACGAATGGACGTATTTTTTCACGGAATACGCGATAGCGGTCATACAATGCGCATTTGCGTCCGTGATTTTGTACGGATCGTCAATAAAACCCTTTTTGTGTCTGGACGTTATGTAGGCCGGACATTAGCGGCGTCTGACGTCTCCCAATCATGCACACATGCCGCTATGCGGATGCAGCGCACTCTGTACGTCAGTACTAGCGGTATCACGTTCTCGAAAAAATGCGTTTGTTTGCCGCTTGCATTGCGTGGTCGTACTTTCGTATATTGCCCATCATTGGCCGTCATTTGCTGCTACTACGGCCGTGATAAAGTGCGGCTGCACGCGCGTTCACACTGCGTTCGTCTGACCCCAGCCTTACCCCTTACTCTCTGACCAAAGCCATTTGGTGCCAACTTTCTAATAACTCAATACTCTGCACACAGAACTGGCAGTAAATAGTTCGAATAAATCCTACATGTCTTCCAAGATGCCATTGTAGGAAATTACTATTTTTAGAGTCCTGAAAGTCCCAACTGATGTGGGATACATTCCCCTTCGATGTCATGTCTGTAGCCTTTACCTATATGCCAACAAAACAGAAGTAAACCAAAATAATAGAAATTTGATCATATTTAGGTTACAGTATCTAGGGTTAGTAATTTGCCGAGTGAAGTTGTCCCAGATTAGGGTGACATGACTCTATTCCCTCTCAGCTTTTCCGCTCAGGGATGCGACCCCTAGATTGATGCAGTGTCCATTTTCACATCCTCAGAGTGATGCAAAGTGATATCAGAACTGACATGGCATGCTTGAACAAGTATCCCTCCTGTGGGAATCCAGATGTGGGTCAATGTAATGATACTGGACGAGGTGTCATTTTTCAGGTGCACATTCCGGCGATCTGTGCTGACACAGACCAATGACAAGAAACTTATACCCAGTGGCGTCGTAACGTGGGGGCGGTGGGTGCGGCCCGCACCAGGTGACACCCGCCTTTAGGGTGACACCGTCACCCTAAGGGCGGGTGTCTCACCCACCGCCCGCCACCGCCGCGTATTCGCTCCGTGCGAGCGTCCGAAGCATGCAGCTTCGGCGCTCGCCTGGAGGAAATACGTCACCAGCCAATCGCGGCTGGTCACGTGGCTCCCCCAGACGAGCGCCCAAGCTGCGCGCCGCCGGACGCTCAGAAGGAGCGAAAAACGCGGCGGAGAGGTGCTGCCTGGGCCGCTATCCATGTGCTGGGACCAGGACCAGGAGGTGAGCTGGGGCAAATCCATGAGCTGCTGGGGCAAATCCATGGGGGCCTGGGGCAAATCCATAACCTGCTGGGGCATATCCATGAGGAGCTGGGGCAAATCCATAACCTGCTGGGGCAAATCCATGAGCTGCTGGGGCATATCCATGAGGAGCTGGGGCAAATCCATAAGCTGCTGGGGCAAATCCATAAACTGCTGGGGCATATCCATGAGGAGCTGGGGCAAATCCATAAGCTGCTGGGGCAAATCCATGAGGAGCTGGGGCAAATCCATGAGGAGCTGGGGCAAATCCATAAGCTGCTGGGGCAAATCCATGAGCTGCTGGGGCAAATCCATGAGGTGCTGGGGCATATCCATGAGGAGCTGGGGCAAATCCATGAGGAGCTGGGGCAAATCCATGAGCTGCTGGGGCAAATCCATGAGGAGCTGGGGCAAATCCATGAGCTGCTGGGGCAAATCCATGAGGAGCTGGGGCAAATCCATGGGGGCCTGGGGCATATCCATGAGGAGCTGGGGCAAATCCATGAGGTGCTGGGGCAAATCCATGAGGTGCTGGGGCATATCCATGAGGTGCTGGGGCATATCCATGAGGAGCTGGGGGCATATCCATGAGGAGCTGGGGGCATATCAATGAGCTGGGGCATATCCATGAGCTGCTGGGGCATATCCATGAGCTGCTGGGGCAGTATATCCATGAGCTGCTGGGGCAGTATATCCATGAGCTGCTGGGGCAGTATATCCATGAGCTGCTGGGGCAGTATATCCATGAGCTGGGGCAAATCCATGAGAGCAGCTGGAGCATTATCAATGAGAGCAGCTGGGGCAGTATATACATGAGAGGAGCTGGGGCAATATCCATGTGTGCTGGGGGCAATATCCATGAGAGCTGGGGCAATATCCATGTGTGAGCTGGTCTGGGGCAATATATCCATGTGTGAGCTGGTCTGGGGCAATATATCCATGTGTGAGCTGGTGTGGGGCAATATATCCATGTGTGAGCTGAGGCGCAATATATCCATATGTGAGCTGAGGCGCAATATATCCATATGTGAGCTGGTCTGGGGCAATATATCCATGTGTGAGCTGAGGCGCAATATATCCATATGTGAGCTGAGGCGCAATATATCCATATGTGAGCTGGGGCAATATATATCCATGGGTGAGCTGCTGGGGGCAATATATATCCATGTGTGCTTTCACTGCCTTCGAACAGGCAACGTACTTGCTGGCAGTTGGCAAAAAGTTGTGTGAGCATATGAGAGAGCTCCACAGCAATAAACCTCACAGTAATGTGCGCTGTGTGTATGAGCATTCAGTGTTATATGGGAGTACTGATTTAGGAGTAAGAGTAGTTAAAAAAAATCTGAAAAACTCGGGGGGGGGGGGTGACACCATAAATTACCGCACCGGGTGACACCGACCCTAGTGACGCCACTGCTTATACCTCCTATAAACTGCTTCAGAATATAGACCTACGGGGGGGGGGGGGGTATGGCTGACTAACGAGGAGAGAGGAAGCAGGCCCAGGGTGCCCAATTTTGTGGTTTATTCACCCCATTGCAGAATTTCGGACCTCTCCCCTCCACCCTGACGTGTCTCCCTAGCGGTCAGTGCCATGCCGGTCTGGGACTTCATCCTGCGATTGAGCTGTGAAGCCCCACGATCCTTGGTTGGACGGATGGCCATTTTGCGGCCTACTGCGCACGGAGAAGCCTTCCTGGCCCCTTGCTGAATTCCACGTATGGCGATCTGAGCTCTGGGGGCAGTGGGCCCATGTCCCCTGGCCTTTGCTGAAGGCAGACTGGTGATGGAAGCTGGGGAACGCGAGAGTTGGCGGCGGGCGGCCTGCCCCCCCCGAAGACGAATCGATGGCTGTGCTTAAGAGCCTTGATTATTTCCTGCTGACGCTGGAGGGGGGAGGATGACCGCCCAGTCACACGCAGTGACCTTCGTCGCCTGATGGCTATGCTCCAATCCGGGGGAAGATCTGAAGCTTTTGGAGGAGGCTGTTGCTGCGGGCGCTGAGCAGTGAGGTTTTGCCGGCTGAGGAGAAAAGTGTGGTCAGATCTGCAGGCCTGAGCAGCGCATTGCCACGTGAAACACAGCAGCCAGAGGATTTGGCAGATTCGCATGAGGTGGATCAGCCAGCCAAATGTGGACTGCCTGCCCGGGTGGAATCTGCAGGGGTCACGGTGGTCCCTGCTGGCCCGACTGTATGCCCTCCAGAGAAGACAGTGATGCAGGGATTACCCGGACTACGCTTCCTGACCCCGGCGGCGGCTGGGTATCTGGACTTTCTCCCCCCCCTTTTTTTTCTGTGAGACATTAGGTTGCTCTGGGTGAGCCATTGGGGCGGATACCATGGCTCTGGCCCCAGATCACCCGGCCACGTGGCCTCTTCTATGGCCTCTGGTATTTCCCAGGAGTGAGCCAGGAATGCCACTGTTGTTCGGGCAGTCCCCTCCCAGGTTTTTTTTTTTTTTTTTTGCCCCGATGGCCCGCCCGCGAATTGACTGACTTCGCCACCTCCCTGGTACAGGGGTCCCATGTTTGTCTGAGTGCCCCCCTCATTTTTTATTGCCTTGATAGCCGTTTCCCTGCTGTTCTACCACTGATCTATCGATTGCTGTACCCTTTGAAATATTATTTTGTGGTTTTACTGTATGACTTATTTGTCTTATAATAAAAATTTTAAATTGAAAAACAAAATCCACGAGATACTACAAAAAGGTGTTCTAAAAAGTAAATAAGGCTTTTTGCTGAAAATGGAAAAAAAATATAAAAAATAGAACTACTATTGTGGCTCTATATTATGACCCTCTTGCGTGGGGGTCAGCAACCCTGGCCCTCCTAGATGTTTTGGAACTATATTTCCTATGATGCTCAGTCACTCATTAGGTTGATTTGAACATCATGGGTGACGCAGTTCAAAAACATCTGATGGGCCAAAGTTGCTGATCCCTGCCCTAGCACATTTATTTTGTCTGTGTTTTCTGGTTACAGACTTGGCTTTTTATTCCCGAATACTGCTATTCTGTTCTCCCAGACCTGGGTATGTATTCTTTTGCTCCTCTAACATTCAACCTAGCCTATGTTACTAGTCCCTTCTAAGGCTTTACCCATGGTACCTCGGTTCAGTCCGGCCATTACTAGACCGGTGATCTGGCCTGTGATCATTCCTGATGGTGGAAACTTGAAGTTGATACTGGACATCGAGGACATATTGGGGTGAAGGGAAGATGTCCCTTCGCTATTATAGCAGGTGGAACTAAAAGCGGTTTTGCGCACTATTTCCTACCAGGGCGGCTGCGTAAACCAGACGTATCCAGCCCACTTCAGGCAGTATTACAAAGCTGGTGCTAACTTAACCAGAGCTGTTGTAATCTTAGCAACTCTATAGACTATAAGGCCCCGTTCACACCTGGGCGTTTTACAGCGCGTTCCTTCCTACGCACTGTAAAACGCCCAAACATGGAAATCCCATGATTTCCTATGGGGCCCCTTTCACATGTGGACATTTCACAGCACGAAGGAACGTGCTGTAAAACGCCCTACGCCCAAAGAAGTACATGAGCTTCTTTGGGGCATTTTGCAGCGTGTTCGCGGCCATACACTGCAGAGTGAACGCTGCAATGCGCGTTTGCGCGACAAAAACGCGCGTATTACGTGCATATGAAAAACGCTGAGGTGTGAACTGGGCCTTATAATGGCTCTGGTAAGGTTACAACAGCCCTGATTAAAGGGACCTGCAAGCTTTGCTAGTGTGCTTTTAAAGCAGGCTATGCCTTTTTGAATGAGTCAGTGTCATTCAGCAGGCATAAAAAACAAGTAAATATATTTTTTAATATTTACGTGCTTTTCTTTCTTGGCATTTTCCACACCCACCTGGGGAGCACTTTAAGCTGTGTATACCTAGGTATAGAGTAAAAAAACGCACTGATCATGTGCGACTGAGTTGCTCCTCCCCCCTCTTGCACTGTGAGTTGAGGGGAGGGCGGGGCTGAACTTTCACCCTCGGCTACTACAGAGACAGGGAAGGAAAGAAATCCATACACACAGGGAGAAAAAGAGACGGCAGAGAGAGGGACCGGAAAAAAAAAACCAGACACAGCAAGAAAAGCAGAGACACAGCTAGAAACGGTAAAGAGAGAGAGCGAAAAAGAAAGCACGATAAAGCAGAGAAAGCACACGAAAAGGTTCAGTGAGAGCGAGCGCACACACAAGAGACTGCACAAGAAAGCGTGTGAGAGGGAGTGACTGTGTGAGGGAGTTTGAGTGAGACATTGAGTATGTAAACCATGAAAGAGCGTGACCGAGTCAGCGGGTGAGTGAGTCAGCGAGTGAGGGAGTTTTGCTTTCACAGTTGCAGAGATGCTAATATTCAGTTCCTCAGTTTCCCCAGTGTGAGGTCCTGAGCGTGCAGTGTTTCACGTGCACAGCTTACAGTCAAAGGTATTTATAAAGCGCTAGCAAGTTCTGTAGTGCTGTACAATGGGAGAGGCAGAAAAAAAAATGTTCATACAAGTTAAACACACAGAACAGTAGGAGAGAGGACCCTGTCCAAGAGCTTACAATCAAAGAGGAGAGGGGTGACACACTAGGTGAGGGTAATAGCTGAGTATGTCAAGTAGTGGGGTGCATGGGGGCTGTGGGCAAGATGGAGAAAGATATGTAGTTCATGTGAAGCTTTGATGGGTGGGATAGTGGGTGGAGTAGTGGATGGGAAGGAGTCGGGGAATATTCAGGAAGTCGGAGCTGTAGAAACACCCCTAGCTGAGAAGATGAAATGACCGTTTAAAGCAAGAAAATAAACTTTTTTTTTTTTTTTACACATTTTTAAAACTTTATTCTAGTTTGTCTATAGGTATAAAAGCGTTTAAATGACAATTTAAAAAACCTAATATTTCTAGACCTTGCAGCGCTGGTTTTAAATCCCCTGTCGTTGTAGTACTTGTTTTTGGCCACCGGAGGGAGACGAGCGCGATGTAAGACACTGAACATTGGGACTACATTTTCCAGCATGCTTTACGGGCGGGAACAGGAAGTGGGTGGGAGAGAGACACTGATATCCGCAGCCTCGTGGAAAGCGCAGGCAGAGCGCGCCGAGGAGTGAGAGGAGCAAGACGCAGTGTAGCAGAAAGTGATCTCGACCAGGCCAGGGCGCAGGTGCGGCCTAGCGGAGCTGGAGATCGGGTTTTTCCTTCCTATTTAACGAAGACCCAGTAACCCACGCTGAGACAGAGTAAGCTGAAGGACCCCGAGTGAGGAGAACCGCAGACGATTTAACAGGGAGTGCAGGCAGTGAGCTGGACATCTTGTGGCCGATACAGAGGAGCAAGACAGCGGATCCGGTGACACAGAGAACCCCAGTCAAAATCGAGCGGAGAGACGTCCTTGGTCGAGCGGAGCACCGAGTATCTGGCGGATGGGTGAGAGGCCTTCCAGGCCACGGTGAAATACTAAAGCACACTACAGTTTGTTCCAAAACCTACAGGGCCCCAACGTGACTAGTCTACGATACCTCCTAAATAATTCACTGGCCAGTTGAATATTGTACCCGGGTACCAATACACGCATACACATACATTCCTTGGGACATAACCTGTACAAGAATCACACTCCAACCACTAAGGGGTTAAAAATACTTTTTTTCCCTCTTCCGCTGCGCGTTTCTCGCATTACGAAGTGCTGTATTTTTCCCTTTTCCGCTGCGTGTTTCTCGTATTACGAAGTACTGTAAAAAATATATACATATACCGTGTTACTCATTATATGCTCGTTTATTCAGTAAACTATATAATTTATAAAATCCACGACGGTGCTGGAGTATATTTATTCCCTAGTGCGGGGAGACTGACCCGATGTTCAAATTCAGCGGCTCCTCCGGGAGTGAGCGCTACAACATCATATCCCTTTAAGTTAGCAACAGCTTTGTGTATAAAACATAACAAAAAAAGGTTGTCATTTGCGCTTACCCCTATGGCTCCATGAGAAACTTGGAACTGGATTTCCATTTGACTGATCGCATGGGAAGCTGCAAAATCTTTCTATTTAGACACATTTTACAAAAATGACTATTTAATGCGGTTTCCAGATCGTGACAATATTGGAAATACAAATAAATTATCATTTTCACGTATTTGACAAGAATCAAGGATATACAGATATTGGTGTTTTTGCAATTATTTTTTTTAGGTGTGGGGACATGCCAGCACTCAGTAGTGGGTGCAGTATCCTTCTCTGAAAGGACAGAGACCGTAATGAGGATAGCTGGATAACAGAAACTATTAAGGTAAATTAATGTGCTGTGAAACTTCCCAAGGTGATTTCATTTATTTTTCTCAACGTCGTGAATGTTGATGATCGCCATACATGAAGCAGAGTAGGCTAGCCTTCAACAAGTGCAATTTGGTAGTAATCAAAGTTTACTTCTCAGTATTGTTTTGGAAATTAATCTACTATCAATTCCCTAATGTAGTTTGATCCGCTGTACTTACAAGCAGCTCTGCGCTATCCCTGGCATACGTAGCAGAAAAGAGACACAGACCCACACGCTGCTTCTAGCTGGAGTTCATCTGACCACGTGAGCCAAGAGCCAAGTCCCACGTGAGCTTCCTGAGCTCCTGGTCATTTGTTTATTACACCATAGGACAACGCCCAGTGGCCACTGACTATACAACAGAAAACAAGTTTGTCCAGTAAATACATTTACATATCAAAAGGACAGAGGTGTGGACTAGAATGACGGACCGGCCCCCTGTACACACCTTATCCCTACAGTATAATGTCTGCCGCTGGCTTGGATTTGAAACCACATTCAAATCCAACACAGGGAGACAGATGACCACTTATAAAAACACACACATCCTAGACTATAATGTCCACATAATAAAATTTCCACAACAGTCCCTCCTCTTTGTCATTTGCTCCCCAGTGTCCCTCGCTGAATCTCGATCTTCCTTGGAAAGAAACAGTTCCTCTTGTAAAGTTCTGAATGCAAAAAGCCAAACACATGATAGAAAACAACAGACAGTCCATCTTGACACGCCGAATCTTAAAGCAAGTGTTAAAACAAATCTTGACACGTGGATCATAAAGCAAAAACAAATCTTGACACGTGGATAAACCAATCTAAAACCAAATCTTGACACGCCGATTTTTTTTTTTGGCAAATCTTAAAACAAATCTTGACACGTAGAACTTGACACGTAGAATCTCCTTTAGGGGAGGTGACGCAGAGGGAGGACATGAGGTGGTGGGTTGCGCCGATCGTTGGTCGGTCTGAAATCCTCTGTATCCGGTCCATGGGTTGATCTTCTGAGCGTCTCATCTGTTCAGGCTCCGGTAACTCGGTCGGTCTGAAATCCTCTGTGTCCGGTCCATGGGTTGGTCCTCTGGGCGTCCCATCTGTTCGGGCTTCGGTAACTCGGTCGATTAGACATCAGGAACATCTCACTCCGGCATATAGAAGGAATAGAGACAGAAACACCATAAGTATTTATACTCCCATTACCTTTAGCCAGGATCCAATGGAAAACCAGAAATCCCCCGAAGCTTCCCAAAGCTTTAAAAAATATTCCAACCCTCAGTAGCTATAGCTCCGCTTCTGCCCTGCTCCCATCAGTGTGGACCTGACCCTTGTAAATCCCCCCCCCTTTGGACGCTCTACTGTCGTTGTTTCTTGGTGATCTCCCTCACTACAACACCGCACAAGAATTTAAACAAGCGAACGACAGGAGCCAGAGTTACTATTACAAATGTCTCCTTGTGGCCCTTGCTAGTCTTAGGTACATTTCCCTCGCTAAAAACTAAACTAAACAAATAAAGAAAATGATACTCTTCACTCTTTGACGTATTTGAGAAACTTCTTGCAGTGACCGGCGTGGATCCAGTTGTCTTGTCCCTCGAACTTCAGGGAGGTTGGCGTCGTCTGCAGCACCTGGCATGGCCCACGATATCTCGCCTCTAGTCCTGTCCTCGGATGTTTCTTTAGCATGATCCAATCACCTGGTTGACTAGAATGAACACTGGTTATTGAGTTTGGGTCTGGGAGAGACTCCCGGACCTGGTGGACTTTTTTGGAGCTCATCAAGGAAAAGCAATCATGATGGTGTTTCCCTACTAGGTTGGAAAATTGAGAGGTTAGAATGGTTAGTAAAAGTTGGAAAATTTACTTTTTTCACACCATTATCTCCCCCCTTCTCTTCCTCCTTCATAACCGGAAGAAGAGACGCTGGGTTCAAAAATGGTGCATCGTCTTAGAGCCAGTTTAGTGGGTGTTAGAGCCACTTAATGTCTTTATTCTCTGGGTGATTAATGTCGGGTACCCTGAGAGATACAATGTCCTAAAAAGATAACCTTTTCCTTGCAAAACTGTACTTTCTCCTTGTTAGCCTTATTACCTGTGGGCACCAGATGGTTAAGAAATGATACAGTATGCCAATAACAAACCTCCCGTGTGGGACATCAAAGTACCAAGTCATCCACATACGACCCCTGGATCGATTGGGGCCCACTAATCTAACACGATCTTCAGCTTGCAACTGTATTCCGAAGGACTAGTCACCGACCCCTGATGAAGACGTGTCCATGTTAGGCGTTAACCTTGGAATGTAAAAACACAAAAAAACTGGAGAGAGCAAAGTTAGTTACATTGGTGATAAGAGAAACATCAGAGGAAACTACAACAGATCCAGTGTTAGTGGATCCAGCCTGCCTTAGCAGAGTTAGCCCAGAAAGGGCCTCTTCCGCTTCCATCATTGGATTACCAATCGCGGCTATCCCCTCTGGCCAGGTGTACATAATGCGGTTCTTCCGGATTGAAACCGCCTTCTGTATACCCTGTCAGTTTACCTTAATAGACTTCTGAAGCTACATCTGAGCTACACCTAAGGTCTTTGTCGTCCAGAGCCTGGGTTTAAACTCAGTTATGAATTTCTCCCATCTCCAGGCGTCAAATGTCCCCTCCAGAGGGATACCCCTAGCGGTACCCTTGGACCATCTATGCCATTCTTTAAATGGGGTTTCATGGCCTTCGCCCCAAACCTAGGATTTTCGTGTGCTGCGCAGCCGTCTGACTGTGGGAAGCCTCGCTTTCCTTCCCTTGCATGGACGGCACATTGCCCATGACGATTCGAATCGGCTTATCGTCTTACCCCTGCGTCCAGGGAAACCCTTGCACCAATTTAGGAGAGCACCGTCTGGTGTCCTCTTTCACGGTGGATTGTCAGACTATATCCACTATAGTCCCCCCAACTAGAGACCCTAACCGAGGCAACGTGTAACACTATGGCTTGTTGTCCCAACAGGTCTGGTACAGAACTATGCCCCAAACGATTAGTCAACAACCACAGATTACCCCCTTGAATTATGTCTCTACCCCTCACAGTGTATGCATACACAAACGTATACGCTGTACGCCCGCACACTGCGTCACCAGACTAAACCGCACAGCACAATGACTATCCTTTCTCTACAGAACAATGTGGCTTCTCTCCGTATACATTTGTTAAATGGGGATAGAACAGTATCCACTGGGCTAATCACTTATAAAAATGGTGGCTAAAGCTGATGTCTTTGTTAGCGTTTGCTCAGTTAATTATATGGAGAAATAAGCTTGTGATTATAACAAAGCTGCAGTTTTTGGTGCCTATACTCAGGTTTAGTGACTGGTGCCCAGTGTGTTAGTGTTTAATATAGGAAAGTATTTCTTCCTTCACAAAGAATTGGAATGCACAGCAAAATATAAATGCATGAGCTGAATCTCGATAAAAAATGTAATAGGGATACAATGAATTTCAATTGTTCTCGCATTTAAAGCGTTAAAATGATTTTATTTTATTTTATGTGATGACCTTTGCCAGTCAGTAGTATCAAGTTAGAATATTTAAACATTTTACCCTTTGTACTTCTGTTCTCCTGAATATAATTAGAGCCATGTCCTCAGAAGAACTGGATTGTGAAATCGTCATGTCGGCATGCATGATCTACATCAAAAAGGTACCGTATAACTAAACAAACTCCTAGATGCACACAGACATGTCCGTGATATAGAACAAACCTACTGGTGTGATCACAGGCCTCAATATGGCCGGTATTGATTAACCATCAGTATGTGCTAGTGTCAGTTAGCAGATCACGCTGTGAGTGTGAAGTGACCATAGGCTTCCTGCAAAGATTTCTGCTTACAATACAACTGAATACAAACATATACAGACTGGTTACAGAAAAAAAACATTGGGGCGTATAGCAGCGTGTTTGCGGCCATAGACATAGCCGCGAACGCGCTGCAATGAGCTTTTTCGTATGTGTGTAAAAAAAAAACACGATCGAGCAGGTTTAAAAAATGCTGAGGTGTGAACCCAGCCATATATACTGTGATGAGAACAAAGGTACCACACGTCAGTCCAACAGCTCTGTACTCGCCAACCAATGGTCTGGGCTAGGCTAGTCACTAGATGTCATTTTGTTGCTGTATGGCAATTACAGAAGATCCTTACATTGATTATATTAAGACTCTTGTATTCCTGTGAATCCTTCACTTGATTACGAAAGTTATTCCTGCACATCTTTCCAGCATTTTTCTGGGTTTCAGGCCGATCACTAATCAATAATTTGCACTTGCATCTGTACAGCGGTAAAAGCTAGTGTTGTGTTGGTTTCTGAAAGTACATCTGGTAATTCTAATAGAAATAATTTTGGTGCACTCTGGAGTTGTTATCATATACATAGTCTAAACCTGTTGTGTGTTTTTCATTCCAGGACTGAGGCTAAATTAACTATAGGAGGAAGTGTTTTTGCAAGTTTAGGTACATTATGCTGTAATCTTAATATACCCCTATTGGATGTCTGTACATCACTATTGAGTTGTGATAGACAGTATAATCTTATCTTCTACCTAGCCATACACCAATTTTAGTGTTGGTTTACATATCGCAGGGAGACTTCTTTCCTGATATTTAACCAATTAAGGACAGTATTGTGATCAGCGGATAGGGGCTTTATACTCCCATGATCCCTAGTTACTTCCCACTAATGTGGGGTTAACCAACAGTATATTGAGTGCATTTATCTCATATAGAATTGTCTGTCAATCTACAGTTGTGTTCAAAATTATTCATCCTCCAATGCTGTAAAGGGTTTTAGGGAATTTAGTGTACATTTGTAATTGTATTCAGAATGAAATCCTACAAGGACTTTTTAAAGAACCATATGCAACTAAAATGACATCAATTGGTTTTGTAATACAGTAGTAAATGTTTCTTTTGTGAATTCTTCATTGACACAATTATTCAACCCCTTAAAGACTACCACTCTGAAGAACAGAGGTTCATTCAAGTGTTTTCAATCAGGTATTGAAAACACCTGTGGATGTCACGGAGCAGCAAAAAAGCATAATAAGCACCAATTAGGCAGCTTTAAAATGACTGTGATACTCAGCTCCTTCTAGACATTTACTGGTGTGGTTACAAACATGGTAAAGTCAAGAGAATGGTCCAGGAAAACAAGAGAAGAGGTGATTACTCTCCACAGGAAGGGCAATGGCTATAACAAGATTGCAAAGATGTTAAACATACCAAGAGCGACCATAGGAAGCATCATTTGCAAATTCAAGGCAAAGGGCACTGTTGAAACGCTACCTGGTCGTGGCAGAAAGAAGATGCTGACTTCGACTGCTGTGCGCTACCTGAAGCGTAGAGTGGAGAAAAGTCCCCGTGTGACTGAGGAACTGAGAAAAGATTTGTCAGATGTGGGTACTGAAGTTTCAGCTCAGACAATACGGCGCACACTGCGTAATGAAGGCCTCCATGCCAGAACTCCCAGGCGCACCCCCTTGCTGTCTCCAAAGAATACGAAGAGTCGACTGCAGTATGCCAAAAGTCATGTGGACAAACCACAGAAGTTTTGGGATAGTGTTCTGTGGACTGATGAAACAAAATTAGAACGGTTTGAGCCCATGGATCAACGCTATGTTTGGAGGAAGAACAAGGCCTATGAAGAAAAGAACACCTTGCCTACTGTGAAGCATGGCGGGGGGTCAATCATGCTTTGGGGCTGTTTTGCTTCTGCAGGTACAGGGAAGCTTCAGCGTGTGCAAGGTACAATGAATTCTCTTCAGTACCAGGCGATATTGGATGACAATGTGATGCAGTCCATCACAAACCTGAGGCTTGGGAGACGTTGGACCTTTCAACAGGACAATGATCCCAAGCATACCTCCAAGTCCACTAGAGCATGGTTGCAGATTAACCCTTTCGCTGCTGAGGCTTTTCCCGCCCCTGTGCTGAGGTCATTTTTTACCTGTTTTGCGCATCATGTTTAAACGTGTTTTGAAGGCTTATTTTAGTATATGACATCGACATATTATATATCGTTCTTTCCGTCAGACTCGGTAGATTCATAATATGTCATTATTATATGTATACGTTATGTCATGTTTGTATATTATAACAAAAAATGCAATAAAATATGTATTTTCAATAATTTACAGCGTGTAAAGTGTTTTTTTCCACATTTTAACATGCGAGCAATTGCGGTTATATTTTGTATGGGGTGCGCTTGTTAAAAAAATTAGAGATGGGGTCTCGTTACATTTTTTTTTGGGGAAAATGACACCATTTTTAACAAACACCGCATACAAAAATCGTTAATGCAGCATCATTGTTCACATTATAATTGAAATGGGAACAATATTGCTGCATTAACAAAACAAAAAAAAAAAAAAAAAGTGTTATTTTTTTTTTTTTTAATTTTTTTTATTTTTTTTTTCTTCTTTTTTTTTTTTTTTTACAATTTTTTTACTTTCATGTTTGGTATCGTTGGAACGGCCATGCTCTGGCCGATCCAACGACATCAAAATTTAACCCCTAACTGCCACGGATCGGGAGATAGGGAGTTCATTGGAACTCCCTATCTCCACACTTCGGGCAGTTAGGGGTTAATGCTAGGACTGGCGTCATCGTGCTACGCACGATGACGCCAGTCCTCTGGGGGAGTTCCCGGAAGCTTGGCCGACATCCAAGATGTCGGCCAGCTCCCGGGAAGGATCGCAAATCGGCGCTTTTCAGCGCCGATTTGCGATCCAGCTCCCCAGGGGTTAATGCCAGGCATCATTTGGAAGGGCAGGCTGTGCCCTTCCAAATGATGCCTGGGTTAAGCCCCTGTGAGCCGCCGATCGGGAGGGAGAGAGGTCCGAAGGACCTCCCCCCCCTCCCTTTCAGGCGCCTCCTCCGCACATGCGGGGGGGGCGCCTGAATTATGTGTCATCGCGGGGGCGCGATGACACATAATAATGGCGGCCACTGCTCCGGATGCCGGGCTGACATCCAGGATGTCAGCCCGCACGGAGGGGCCAGCGATCGGCCGGAACCCGCCGAACGCTGACCCCAATGCGAGGACGCGCTCAGCGCGTCCTCCGCATACCAGCGGGAATGCTGAGGACGCGCTGAGCGCGTCCTTAGCATTCAAGTGGTTAAAGGCTGGAATATTTTGGAGTGGCCATCGCAGTCACCTGACTTAAATCCGATTGAGAACCTCTGGTGGGACTTAAAGAAAGCCGTTGCAGTGCGCAAGCCTAAGAATGTGACTGAACTGGAGGCTTTTGCCCGTGACGAATGGGCGAAGATACCCGTAGATCTCTGCAAGAAACTTGTGTCAAGCTATGCTTCACGTTTAAAAGCTGTTATAACTGTAAAAGGATGTTGTACTAAGATTGAATGTCACTTGGGGGTTGAATAAAACTGATAATGATGTGAGCACAGAAAAGACATTTGTGGTTATTTCATTATAAATGTTATATTTGTCTGACATACACGTGCCTCTTTGATTTAATCGTAAGCAAGATGACTGAATGATCAAAATCAATGTCAAACTGGCCAAAACACTCATTTTCAGTGGGGGTTGAATAATTTTGAACACAACTGTATGTTTATTGTATGTCTGTAATTTGAAACCAGCACAAGTGGTATAAGCCAGCTAATATAGCTGCGATTATATTTGCCACAACCCATCTTGCTTTCTGATTCCTCAAGTGCTCTGCGGCGTTTGGTCCGGTGTGCCGGGCTTGGGGGTGAGGACGGGTCCGCGTGCCCTGGCTTTTGCAGGAGCCCCGAGGTGGCCTGAAATGCCTGACCCTTCCGCGGGGTCCACTGTGGCTGCGCTCTCGTGCCTGGATGCGGTGCATGGTTCCCTTCTGGAGTCGTCTCCCTTTCCCCGCCAGAGGTCTGATGCCGCCTTACTCCCGCTGACAAGGAGAGATCTGGCGGTCCTGCTGGCTGATTTTCGAGAGGTATGGCGTGCTTCCCTTCAGGAAGCAGGATGGATGAGCGCTGCAGGGGACCATGATGAGTGTGCCCGGGGATCCGGAGACCCGAATGGAATCGCTCTGTCTGCGGCTACTCCTGCTGCCGTGGAGCGGGATGTCTTGGCGCCTCTCCTGCTGTATCCCCCTGGTGTGGCCAGGGACTGTCGGTGGCGCACTGGGACTCTCCTGGACCCCCAACACGGTTACTGGGGCTGCTGGAGTTGCCCAGAGGCAGTTTGTTCGAAGTGCCCCCTGCGGTTTTGGAGACGCCACTAGTGCCCTTGGGAAGCTGATTGCCCTGTGGGGCCCCCCCCCCCGTGCGGTTGAAGATAAGTCAGAGGTGGCGACCTATGCGCACCTTGGCCTTGCCTGTGCCTTCTTACCGCTACAGACCGAGAACCCGGGTATTGGATGTGGGAAAGTATGTTGCCGGGCCGGATGTATTTTGTTCCTGGACACTGGCTGAGCTAGAGGAGACTATTGACCTCCTGGCTGCCGACATCTTTCCTGTGATGCTGATTATCTAGTTCCCCTAGAAACATTTTCTCCTGCTGACACCCCCCACCACACATATACACATCTTGTTGAGGACTTTTGCTGATTTATTCCCCCCCCCCTCTGGACACTCTTTAGCGGACTTTGCTTCATCTGTCCAAGTTGTGGTTTGGCATGACGGTCTGGGCATCTAGCCCCCCTTTTTTATTTTGGCCCCCCCCTTTTTTTTTTTTTTTTAAGTTTTTATTTTTGGGTGCGGGACAATAGGTTGCCCTAGGCGAGCCATTGGAGCGGATACCATGGCTCTGACCGCTCCCTCTGGCCCCAGGACGCCTGGCCTCTTCCGTGGCCTCCAGCCTCCTTGTGAGGTTGCTGGAGTGAGCCAGAAATGCCACCTTTTCCTGGGCTGTCCTCCACCTTTCCCCTTCTACCCACCCCCCCTTTTTTTTATGTGGTTGCCCCATGTCTGTTTGACGAGACCACCTCCCTGGTTACTTATGTCGAGTGCCCTCTATTTCTCCCCCCCCCCCTTATTGTTCACTTTGCGGACACTTGCTGTCTGTGATTTTCGTTGATTTTCCTGATGACTAGTCTGTGGCCCTGCGTGGCCTTTTTTCCTATTTGCTCTACCACTGACATTGTTTCGAAATAATAAAATTTTGAATACAAAAAAAAATTACAACCTTCTAATCTCTGTTTACAAATGTATCCATACTAGGAAGGAAGGAGTCTGTGGCATCTAATGGTAGGAAGAAAAAGAGGGGGTTTGTGAGGGTCCTGAGAACGAGCAACGGCACTAGTGGCCTGCTCTACGGTGGGGCTTGCTCAGATCTCACAATGTTTTAGCTCGATTGTGCCATTACAGGGACAACTGCTCCATATGCAAATCAGACTGCAATCACCCAAAAAGGGTGGCCAGTACTGAAATATCAAGGAAGTCATCCCTGCACGAGAGGTATAGCAACCCCTGACGATCATTTCGGCCTTGTTAGGCCTCATCAGGAGGGTATAGCTGACACCTCTCTAGGCACCACGAGCAAGGGGTCCACGTCTGGATTACACTGTATACTTGTAGTGATGAAAAAGGGGGGTTTGTGAGGGTCCTGAGAACGAGTGATAGCACTAGTGGCCTGCTCTTTGGTGGGGCCCGCTCAGGTCTCACAAGGAAATGATCATCAGGGGTTGCTATACCTCTCGTGCAGGGATAACTTCCTTCGCATTTCAGTAGTGGCCACCCTTTCTGGGTGATTGCAGTCTGATTTGCATATGGAGCTGTTGACCTTGTACCGGCACAATCGAGCTAAAACCTTGTGAGACCCGAGCGGGCCCCACCGTAGAGCAGGCCACTAATGCCGTTGCTCGTTCTCAGGACCTTCACAAACCCCCCCCCCCCTGTCACGGAACCCCGTGCCTAGTGACTGTGGACTGTACTAAAACCTCGCTCCTCTGCTATTCCCCTCATGGAAGCTATTTGTCTGTTTATGGTTTAATGTTAAAAGTGGTGGTTTGTGCCTTTTCCCCATCAGCACATAATCCAATTGCCAGGGCCGGTGCTAGACTATTTTGCGCCCTAGGCAAGACCAGCTACTTGCACCCCCCCAAAAAAGAAAGCTCACATGGGTATATTTGCCCCAGCTCACATGGGTATATTTACCCCCCGCTCACATGGGTATATTTGCCCCCCCCCGCTCACATGGGTATATTTGCCCCCCGCTCACATGGGTATATTTGCCCCCAGCTCACATGGGTATATTTGCCCCAGCTCACACATGGATATATTGCCCCAGCTCTCACATGGGTATATTTGCCCTCAGCTCACACAGCTTTGTCTCTCACTCAGCACCTCATCTTCTCTCCGTCTCTACCTCCTTCACGCCAGCGACAGACGTGAGGGCGTGCGTGCTGCAGCCAGCCCCAACACGTGGTCGGGCCCGGCTGCGCCCTAGGCGGGCACTGCGCTCTAGGCGGCCGCCTAGCGGCAGCACCGGCCCTACCAATTGCCTTTAAGCCTGTCCCTCATGTTTATTGTGTTATCTGACACCAGGGGAAGCCTCGGTTTGCAACCATGAGCTGGGTTTGAAACCCCAGCCAATCCCATTCAAGGAAGGCACCGCAGCAGCGAACATGCGGCATCCCCTGGGGGTAACTGCTACACGCTGCCATCCTTGTCCCTGCCTCCGTATTTGGATGCTTTTTGGACTGTGACACCATAGGGGCCCGAGCTATCAAATGGTACCCCTGGCTTGCCGCTGCTCCCCTGGAATCCCCCCAAACAAGGGCCCTTGCTCTGTATGACTGCAGTTACAGTTATTTGTAAGGCGCCAACCAAGTTCCGTAGTGCTGTACAATTGGAGAGACCGAATAACCAATATACATACAAGTTAAACACAGGGCCCTATTACAATCTTTGCGTTAAAACGCTTGCGTAACGTGTGAATTTGTGCGCCGTGCGTTAAATGTTAATGCGCGTAAATCAATGCTGGAATTACAATCCTTGTGCATTTTTTCATCCGTCGAGCAATAACGCACGTAAAACGGACGCGCACAAATACACGCGCAGCAATCAAGTGTGCGGACTGTTTTTTTTTTCACGCGATTCAGCCAATCAGAATTAAGTTTTTGCGCCTGTCAAAGTCAATCTGAGCATATATGCTGCAGCAATAATAAATGCACACACAACTTCTCCATTTTATTGGTTTGGTATGTGTAGAATGTGTAACTATACTTTGCTGCATATTTTTTTTGGGCTGGTGTATTTGGGTTCGGCCAGGTTGATAGAATTTGCCATTAACACCAGCTTTTAGGAGTTGCTAAAATTATGTGCGCAAAGGCAGTGCGTTACAAACTGCGCATAGATTGTAATACCATCCGCATACCAGCGCACATTCGCGTTTGTGCTCACAATGTTAAGTGTAGTACGCGCAGAGTAAAGTACGCTCGCGCAGGTTCACCCACGGTAGACGAATATGCGCGTTTGTTGCGCTGACATTGGAATACGACGTTCAGCGCAAAGGGTTTTACCCCTTGCGTTAATGCGTTTTTGCGCCGGTACAAACATTTGCACGAAGATTGTAATCGGGCCCATAGAACAGTAGGAGGACCTTGCCCAAGAGCTTGCACTCTGAGAGGTCCTGATGAAGAGCAGGGTGAATGGCGGTGCCGGGATGTCTGGGGTGGGGGGGGCGGGAATGTTAACTGTTCTTATCTGATTCTGTACCAAATAAAAGTAGGCCATGTGAAAGGGCCAGAGAGTCTGCTTAACCTAATATGAACGGTGTCGTCTGCTCTAGTGCGAGAAATTAAGATCCGATATATTGGATCAGCGATGCATGCTGAGGGGAGAATCCGGGATCTGGCGGAGGCGATCGAACCACGACGGCCGAGGGAAAATATTTGACCTGGGCATTTCGTGACCAGGGGCGGACTGACCCATCGGGCACTCGGGCAGTGCCCGTGGGTTGGTAGGGTCCCTGTTTTGGCAGGCACAGTGGGTCCCGCAGGTTTCTCAATCCCGCAGCTCCGGAATCCGGAACTGGTCTGTCTGATATTTTCATCCCCAGCAGCGCAGTGCGTGCAGTCACTCAGCAGCGTGCCTGCCACATTCAAAGCACTAGACGGCACGCTCAATTGGCTCCGCCCCCTTAATCCACGTGATGCATAGTGCAGGAAGCGGCAGAGGAGGAGCGTACAAGAACGGGTGCAGTCACGTTGGAGCCAGCCAGCCTGAAGGAGGACCCAGAGGCGAAGAATAATTTTGGCAGGTGATGGTGAGTGACCTGCTGGCACTGACTAGTATATTTGCCCTGCAGGGTGGGTGAGGAGCGATCACAGATTGATTAGTGGGGAGAATAAAGTGAGGGTGGCCTGGAACTCCGTTTCCTCTGTCTCCATGGTGAAGGGCACACACAGCATCGGCTGGAGACCTGAGCTGGCTGGAGACCTGGGAGGCAGGAGAAGTGCCTGAGGGAAGAGATGGGTCCCAGGGTGGAGGAAAAGGAGAAGCTCTTGGGGAGATGCAGCAGGGATCCTGGTGAGTATGTACCCAGCATTTACACTGGGGAGGCAGGCTGGAGTGACAGAACAGGTTGGGAGAGCAGGGGAACATGAGGGCAGTAAGGGCTGAACAGAGTGACTGGGAGCAAAATAAACTGAAATATAAATTGGATTTGGGGCTTAAAGATAAACCAGGAGAGGGGTTTAAGCAGTGGTAAGGAGGAGGCATGGAGGGCAGAATATATTGAGAGCATATAGGGATACATGGGGTTTAGAATGATAGACTTTGCAGGGGTCAGAGGGCACAGAGTTTTGTGCTGGTAAAGGAACACCAGGGTCTGAGTGACAGGCAGAGTGAATTCTTACAGTGGCTGGCATCATTAGAGCTATGGGGAAAGACCAGGAGCATGTGAGCAGAGTCCTGAATAATGTGGGATACAGTAATGTATAGTGCTGGAGACATACATAGCGGTAAGGAGGGTTAATATTTCTCCCTAATGCTCACTCTCTGGGGTATTTTCCCCTATTACTTTATAAGGTGAGTGTGCCAAACACACTGCAATCCTCCCCTCTGTATGCCACTCCTGATGAGAAACGAAAAGCTTTTGGAGAGCTGTATGACAGGTTATAATGTAGCAGGGAATCTGTCCCACATGGAGTGAGCATTCGGAAAGAAATGTACCCTTAATATTTCCTTACATACAGGGCCGGTGCTGCTGCTAGGCCAGCTAGGCGGGCGCCTAGAGCGCAGTGCCCGCCTAGGGCGCAGCCGGCCTGACCAGTTGAAAAAAAAAATTGGCCACAGAGCAGCCTGGGGCGGCCGCGTGCGGCAGCCAGCCCCAATATGTGCCGGCATCAAGGAGACGGAGGCGTTGACTTGATGCTTCTTGCACCAAGTCCACGCCTCCAGCATGCATTGGGACTGGCTACGACTACGAGGAGGGGGTGGAAGACGGCGCTGGAGCGGCAAACATCCATGTGTGAGCCTGGGGGCAGATATATCCATGTGTGAGCCTGGGGGCAGATATATCCATGTGTGAGCCTGGGGGCAAATATATCCATGTGTGAGCCTGGGGGCACATATATCCATGTGTGAGCCTGGGGGCAAATATATCCATGTGTGAGCCTGGGGGCACATATATCCATGTGTGAGCCTGGGGGCAAATATATCCATGTGTGAGCCTGGGGGCAAATATATCCATGTGTGAGCCTGGGGGCAAATATATCCATGTGTGAGCCTGGGGGCAAATATATCCATGTGTGAGCCTGGGGGCACATATATCCATGTGTGAGCCTGGGGGCACATATATCCATGTGTGAGCCTGGGGGCACATACATCCATGTGTGAGCCTGGGGGCACATACATCCATGTGTGAGCCTGGGGGCACATACATCCATGTGTGAGCCTGGGGGCACATACATCCATGTGTGAGCCTGGGGGCACATATATCCATGTGTGAGCCTGGGGGCACATATATCCATGTGTGAGCCTGGCGGCACATATATCCATGTGTGAGCCTGGCGGCACATATATCCATGTGTGAGCCTGGCGGCACCTATATCCATGTGTGAGCCTGGCGGCACATATCTGCCCCCAGGCTCACGCATGGATATATGTGCCGCCAGGCTCACACATGGATATAGGTGCCGCCAGGCTCACACATGGATATATCTCCATGCCATGTGTGAGCTGGGGGCAAATATACCCATGTGAGCTTTCTTTTTTTTGGGGGGTGCAAGTAGCTGGTCTTGCCTAGGGCGCAAAATAGTATAGCACCGGCCCTGCTTACATAACGCTGATCTTTCCAGACTGACATTTTCAGCAGGTCACTGAAGGATGGAGAGGACAAAATGCACTGGATCTGTTAATCACTGAAGTGTAAAATAAAGGCCTGGGACTATAATATGACCCTCCAACAACAGGAGAAAGGGGGTGCTGCAGCTTTTTTTTGGGGACAGAAGGGACATTCTATACACACAGCTGAAACATACTCATGGCATACACACTCTGCTCAAACATAGCCATATCATACACAGAGTGCTCAAACAAACTCACTGACTACCTCAAGCAAACTCCCATCACTCACTGACATCCTCTAGATTCTCACACACACAACTACCACATATTCACAAAACTCACAAACAGCCCCCACATACTTGCTTTAACTTAAAGACAGCCCACATATACAATATGCACATGCAGCCCCATATACTCCCTTCACTCACAGACCACTTCCACAAACAGTCCCCTCATATTCTCAATCAGCTACATATAATCACATCACTTTCAGCCCATGATCACTTACAGACAATGCCCAAACACACACAGCCCCCATATCAGGGTCATGTTGAGGGGGAATGCGTGAGAACACAGTTTCTCCACTATTTTTGTAGGGAGAAGAGTTCCCATTGGCCCCCCACACTATAGAACTTGTGTTCAGGTGTTTAATCATATGCTAACCTATTGAATCATGCAATAAAACACTCAGTAATATACACTGTATGAGCGTATCACAGAGCTTCACAGCAATAAAATACGCTCATACAGTGTATATTACTGTGAGTTTTATTGCTGTGGAGCTCTGATGCGTTCATACAGTGTATATTACGGAGTGTTTTATTGCTGTGGTGCTCCGTAAGTCTAGGGTCAGACGAACGCATTTTTCGCGTCCGTGAAAAAGTGTGTTCGAACAAATGGACGTATTTTTTCACGGAATACGCGATAGCGGTCATACGATGCGCATTTTCGTCCGTGATTTTGTACGGTTATCAATAAAACACTTTTTGCGTCTGGACGTTATGTTGGCCAGACATTAGCAGCGTCTGACGTCTCCTAAACACGCACACATGCCGCTAGCGGACGCAGCGCACTCTGTACGTCAGTACTAGCGGTATCACGTTCTCGAAAAAATGCGTTCGTTTGCCACTTGCGTTGCACGGCCGCACGAAAGTTCATACACTTTCGTGCGGCCGTACTTCGTATATTGCCTGTCATTGGCCGTCATTTGTTGCTACTACGGTCGTGATAAAGTGCAGCTGCACGCGCTTTCGCCTGACCTTAGCCTAATATACAATGTATGAACGCATCACAGAGCTCCACAGCAATAAAACTCACGCTCATACATAGTGTATGAGTTTTATTGCTGTGGAGCTCAGTGATGCGTTCATTCATTGTATATTACTGAGTGCTTTATTGCTGTGGAGCTCTGTGATACAGTAATACACATATACACTATGTATCACAGAGCTCCTCAGTAATATACATTGTATGAGCGCATCACAGAGCACCACAGCAATAAAACTCACAATAATCTCTAGTGAGTATGATATTTACTGCTGTAGAGCTCTGTCACACATTACTGTGAGTTTTACTGCTGTGGATTCTGTGATGCACTCATACACACTACACATTACTGTAAGTTGTATTGCTGTGGAGCTCTGTGATAGGCTCATACACCCTGCACATTACTGAGTTTTATTGCTGTGATGTAGAGAATTAAATTCAATATGGGTGTAGCACAAGGGGCCCCATGATTTCTTATGGGGCCCCGGGCAATGAGTTGTCAGTCCGCCCCTGTTCGTGACACCCCTTTTTCCTCACTACAAGTATACAGGGTTATCCAGACGTGGACCCCTTGCTCGAAGTGCCTAGAGGGGTGTCAGTTATACCCTCCTGACGAGGCCTAACAAGGCTTAAATGATCGTCGGGGGTTGCTATACCTCTCATGCAGGGATGACTTCCTTGGCATTTCAGTACTGGCCACCGTTTCTGGGTGATTGCGTCTACCACAATAGCACAATACAAAAAGAAAGTGGCTCGGTCCTCATTTTCCTACAGAGCACCACAATTATGGAATAACCTCCCAGACACCATCAATTCTTCCCCCAGTCTTAAGTCACTCGAGCTCCCTATTAACATACCTCCATACGGAATGCACCTGTAAACATGTAACATAATGACTATTTCCTACATATTTATTTTCTGTTAATCTGTATATTTGTGTTGTTTTTTTTTAATATCTTGCATTGTATTACTTTGTATTTCTGTAACACTTCAATGTTCTTGAACCCAGGACATACTTGAAAACAAGAGAAATCTCAATGTATCCTTCCTGGTAAAATACCTTTTATAAATAAATTTGCATATGGAGCAGTTGTCCCTAGACATGTGCACAGCACAAAAATTCGTTTTGAACTAATGGATTAGTCCTAAAATGCAATTTATTTAGTTGCTAAAGAAATTCGTTTTCAGTTCTTTAGTATGAAAACTAATTTCATTCATCCGAAAACCAGTGGATACAATTACTATTGTAGTGGCTCCTCAGAGGGCTGAGATTGCTGCTTGTTTCAGTATCACTCACTCTCAGCACAATGTGCCAGGCAAAGCTGTTACAGTAACTGACTGCTGCTCATCACAGCGCTCAGAGTTTCAGTAAAACTAGTAAATAATATTTTTATATATAAGAGGTTAGAACAATATTATTTCCTTGTTTTACTAAAACTCTGAGCGCTGTTACAGTCAGTTACTGTAACAGCTGAGCCTGATACATTGTACTGAGAGATAATATAACAAGCAGCCGATCTCAGCGCTCACAGCCACTGGATTTAAAGGGCTAAAAAAAAGGCTCATCTCTGTATAATGTTTAGAACATCCTCCTGCATTAATTAATACCCCTCTCTGTATAATGTAGATAACATCCTTCTGCATTAATTAATACCCCTCTTCGTATAATGTATAGAACATCCTCCTGAATTAATTAATGTCCCTCTCTGTATAGAACATCCTCCTCAATTTATAACTTTCTCTGTATAATGTATATAACATCCTCCTGCATTAATACCCCTCTCTGTATAATGTATAGAACATCCTCCTGCATTAATTAATGCCCCTCTCTGTATAGAACATCCTACTGCATTGGCATGTGGAGGGTGCAGAACTACGGATGTTGCGATGTTGCGCTCTTCATTGCTGGTCTCCTTCACTCATCAATGTAATATCACAAAAAGGACAAACTAAAATGTAGTGCATTTTATTTTAGTTTCTTTCGTTTTTTTGTACTGAGCAGTTTCGTTTCTCTTGAGTCATACGAAAACTAAATTATCCCAAAATTCGGACTAAATCGTTTTAGTACTAAAACGAATGCACATGTCTAGTTGTCCCTGTAATGGCACAAACAAGCTAAAACCTTGTGAGACTTGAGAGTCCCCCACCGTAGAGCAGGCCATTAGTGCTTTTGCTCATTCACAGGATCCTCACAAACCCCCTCTGTTTCCTCATCTAATGATAGGAGGTTCACATTTGGGCACCGTCCTCCTGCTAGCAGCTGGGGGTGTTTTGTAGCCGGAAAGGTGTCCTCTGTGGCTGACCTTTATCAGCACAAACTGGCTCTGTCTGCTGAGACACTATAAACGTATGCGGTGTGGAAGGAATTCATCCAAGGAAGGTCTCCCCCTTCCCCTGATCATCTCATTCCCTGGATGTCACAAAGTTAAATACACAAACGTTTATACATAAAACAGGACCGGGGTTCCTGGAACCCTTTTCTACAAAGTATAGCAAGCTCTCTGCTCCTCTGTCGCAGCGCAGAGTGAATCTGAGACGGATTCTCGTTTACTAGGCCTGTGCCATCAGATTGTGAGGGACAAAACTTTCATTTTCTCCCTAAAGCATTTTATTGCAGCGGTCCAGTATAATTTGAGGAATGAGTGTATAACAGAGCAGCACAGCAATAAATCTCCCAGCAACGAGTAAGTAAACCAGGGGTTGGCAACTTTGGCCCCCTGATGTTTTGTAACTACAATTTCCATAATGCGGTCTTTTGAGTGGACTATGCATCATGGGGTATGTAGTTCCAAAACATGAGGGGGGGGGGGTGATGCCGTCCTCTGCTCTAAACTATAATGAATATTCTTAGAAATAATTTAGTGTAAATGAAACAAGAAAAGTATAAGTGAGACTTTTATTGCCCTGAATAGTCCCGATAGGTGGTGAATAATATTTGCCTTCATTATATAATATACACGGTACGGCTGTAGAATTTGTGGTGGCCAAGGCAGACCTCAGACTACATCCTCTCCTGGAGTGACCTGATAAACGGAAAGTAACAGGAGTCCTTCCATACAGGCGTGCGCTCCCGAGCGAAGCGGTGACAAGGTTATGACATTGAGAAGGCAGATTACTGGGTTAAACGAGAAGTAGCATAAATGTGGCGGGAGGGGCCGGCGGCCATGAACACACCTTATCACTCACACAGGGCACCTTTTAGGGAGGGGGGGGCACTGAGATACAGGTGACCTTGGAAATGTGGGCGTCAAGTGATAAGGGGCGCATCCCACGTGTCCCACCAGGTACAGGGGAGGGGGTCTGGGCTGTGGGCACCCAGTGATAATGAGGTACCTGAAGATATGAAAGGGTCACAGGGAGTCCTGTATAACACACACTGTGTATGACCCTGTATGGATACATTCATTCTCTACAATGTAAATCTGAGAGCCAGCTGCCAAACTTCTAATGTCTGGTGTAAAAACCCCTCTGACTGGAAATGTCATCTTAAGGTGGGGGTTCCAAATGATGAAATATTCACTAAACAGGGAATTATGGCAGGGTATTTTTTTTTTCCATTAAAAATGGCAGATTATTCGGTACAGGTGTCCTGCCTGGAATGGGGTTATTTTGGGCACAGTCATGCCCTTCTTGTGCCCTGGCTGGGTGAGGTAGCCGAGGGACCCCTTCCCTTTAAATGACACAGCCCTTCCTCCATTGCTGGGCTGACACCAGCAGACTAACGCGCCGGCAGATAAAGGGTGTCCCTGCGCGCTCCCCACACACGCACGTGTCCGCGCGCACACAGCCAGCGAGAGGAGCAGCGAGAGAATGAATGAAGAGGGGGAAGGCGGTGCGCGCTCCCGCCCGCCCGCGGCCCCTCCCCCGCTTCCCACCCGCGCTCTCCCCCCTCCTCCATCCCGCGCGCTACGTCACGGGCGCTATATATTGTCGCGATGCTGACGTGTGCGCCCTTGAAGCCGGGACGCGCGGGGGCTACTCAGGGGCCCAGTGACCGCTCCAGCCGTGTTCATACAATCCCAGCAGCGTCTCCTCTCCCCGCAACACACAAAACATGGCCGGATACCTCCGCGCTGTCAGCTCCGTCTGTAAGACCTCTGCCGCCGCCTTCAGCAGGAGCCCCGGCGTGCTGGCCCCAGCCCTCTGCCAGCAAGTGCATCAGCAGCGGAACTGTGAGTGTCATTACCCTCCCCCCGGGATAAACCCGCCATGCTGCGCCCCGTGTCAAGCCGGCCGGCACCCTGTGCACGTGGTCAGCGTGCCTTAACCCCTGGAGTGCCGGAGAGGTCCTCAGTGCATCAATACAGCCAGGGTAATGGCTGGGGGAGGGGGGTGCAATGCAAGCTGTCCCCGAGGCTCCCCCCTCACCTATCGTCCTGAGCAGCCTGCCAGGGATTATCCTGCAGCTCCTAGGCAGTGATGCTCTGCAGCTCCTCACCCGCCCCGCGGTAAGGTCACTCGGAACTGGTTTGACCTTTCCTGTTTGCTGCTGGGAGTGATGGGATGCTCTCCAGAGAGGGCCTGGGAGGACAGCTCTGCATGCAGGCCCCGCCCACTGCGGGGGGAGGGTGTTTAGGGTCCTCCATGAGCAGAGAGTGGGAAATAACGTGTCCTCTGCAGCAGCATCTGCTTCCTTACATGGAGGCTTCCCTGACCTTACTTGGTGATCTGGGCCACAGCTTTTTCTTTCATTTTGCAATCCATTCTCCCATGCAGGCCAAGAGCTGGCTGGCCCCTACACCTGCTGTAGAGCCAGAATTCAGGGCAGAGTATCTGCTATCTTCATTACAGGTAGCTTGTGAGAATAAACCAGAGATAATGGACCGCTACAATGTAACCAT
Source organism: Leptobrachium leishanense (assembly GCA_009667805.1). Taxonomy (NCBI): domain Eukaryota; kingdom Metazoa; phylum Chordata; class Amphibia; order Anura; family Megophryidae; genus Leptobrachium; species Leptobrachium leishanense. The sequence goes on from CM019065.1 coordinate 106,389,005, forward strand.
CTTTCTTTTCCCACTTCCTGTTCGCTGCTCTTCAGGCATGGTTTGGGAATGCTGAGCAGGTGCCTGTTTACAGAGTATTCCTGCTAATTCCTGGCAGAATAAATATTTAACGTTCTGCATGCAGGCTCCGCTCCATCTCCCCTGACCTTTTGCACAAGCCTTAAAGTCTTACTTTGTATTTCAGGGTTTATACTTTATCGGGTTTAAAAAGCCCCCCCCCCCTTTCCCACCAGGAGCTGGCATCTAGTCTGCAGAATATTTTTAGCTGTGAATGAGGGATTTGGCGCTCAATCTTCATCGTGTGAGTGACCCTCACGACAAGGTCACTTTGTATCAGGCCTGCAATGGAGCTGATTGAACCTGGTATTCCAGCAGAATCTTGTCAATTCCTCCATCTGGTTTAGAACCCTGCTGTGCGACGAGCGCTGCGAGTCTAGTCCAGTCACCACCTCCGCTTTTATATTTCTCTGCCTGTGGATCTGACCTTCAGGGCTGCAGTGACCGCAGGCCGGTGTGCAGGCCCAGCCACTTGTTTCACAGCCGCCTTCTCGCAGCACAGGTGCATCTGCAGACTTTACTGTGGGAAATATTGTTTTGGCAACTATATGGCTTTGTTCTTGTGGCTCGTTCCGTTTACCAGTCTCCTGGTAACTCAGTGCTCTGCTCCAGCGTCATCACCACTGTGTAGTCTGAACAATTTCAGGAGTGATTTGGTGGGAAATGGGAGGAAACACTAGAAACTACAAAAATGTGCATGGAAGAGCTCCGTGGCTTGAAGGTTGTTCCACATGCTACCCCAAATAATGCTGTTCCATTCAAAGAACTGGCCATTAAAACCACCACGTAAAAAAACCCTCCAATCTCCATCACCTTATACACAAACCAGTATGTGCCGCTCAGGGTTACAGTTGGTCATTAGGGCAGAGAACGATGGAATACTACTCTTTTGCTCTATGCATTGGTCATACCTATAATCACTGACCCCCCCCCCCCATGGCTACTTTGTAGGATTCCAACAGCTTCCATCAGCGCTGATTAAAGTGTAGGGCTCGTCCCAGAGTTTTGATACCCTGTGCATGCACGCGCCGTCAGTCTGTCCATGCAGACTCATTGAGCGGTCAGTTGACCAACAAAATGCTCTTTGCAGCCCTGCAAGCTGCATCTGCATGTTTGACTCCAGGAGACAAGTTACCTCTGCAGAGGCTGTTCTCGGCCACTAATTGATGGTCTTCAGGACTAGGGGGTGCTTTGAAGATCTGCCCTAGCAGCCAGGGACAGCTTTGGTATCATCAGAGGACACGCTCCAAACCCCATGGCCGCTTGGCTAGCATGTCCCTTGGGACTAAGTGTACACTTCCCAGTGGGTAGGGACGTGCTGCTTTTGCTTCTCAATAAATGTGCTTGTGTGAATGGAAGCCGGTAGAATGTTCACGTAATGAGAAACTCCTCAATGAGACGGAGCTCCTGTAATTACACGCTTCCATGCATTTCTGGGAATGGTCTTTTGTCTTGGCAGGTCTCCTCTTGCCAGGGAGATGTGATTGAATGTTTGGTGTCTTTTCCAGCTTGTGTTGTCATGTATCATGTGACCTCCTTACAAGCCGTTTGTATCATGCACACCCCAGAGCTGACACAACTAGCAGTTCTAGTGTTGAGAAAAAGGCTTCCCTTGTCTACTGTTCCTGGTTTACTAGTCATTACCAAGGTAACAGTCAACACAGAGCAAACCCAACAACCTCCCTGCCTGAGCAAACTACACTTCCTGCAGCAGAGTAAATACTGATGTCCTATCTAGAGGTCAAATCGATGGAGCATTTACTCCTAGATTGTCTCTGATGCATCATCTGTTGCGCTAGCATTGTCCTGTGATTGTCTACATCTGCAGGACTGAACACTCGGCTATCTTCTCTCTTTATTTTCTTAAACCTGGCTTTCCAGTGTGTGAAGCCCTTTCTATAAACTTGTAGGTAGCAAAATATACATTACATCTTGGTCAGGAAATGCAGATGTGTAAAACCTTGTTATTAGAAGTTCTACTACAAGCTGATTTTTAACGTTATCTTGTGCGATCACATTTGTTGTAAAACCAGCAGGTTTTATGATCAGATAACCCTAGTGAAAATACCAGTTTTGGATTGAACACTTGCAAGTTCTGGACAGGCCTGGTCTCAACCTGTTCCCTTTTAATGTATTCACAAAGCTCTGAGGTTGCCCTACAAAGTAGTCATATCCATGTGAAAGATCCCTCGTTTAGCGTACCTCCCCAAGGAGAACACCCATCATCCTGCGGTTATTGTTGCGTGTCAGGCTGTGCCGATCTGCCTTTGGGGGCATCCATTGAATGTATTCAGCAGTGAGCGTGCTTCAGAATGCTATTTATACCACGCGGAGTGTATTTTAAACGGAGGAGCGGTATCAAAATAGTTTAACTCTTTCAGTATGAGTCGCACAGCAATCCGCTAAGGCCCTGTTCACACTGTGCAATTTATCGCTCGGATTTTGCCGCAACGTCGCACTATGTAGCTTCTCCAATGCATTTCAATGGAGCTGTTCACATCTTGCCGCGTGACGTTGCAGAAGCATGTCGCAGGTACATGACCCTTTTTTGCGATTTGCTATCTGCGATTTTGCGATTTGTATTGGTGGTGCTTTGCAAAAATCGCACAAAACAGTGTCGTGCGACCATTATCGCACCATGTCGCGAATATGAAAATCGCGCGGAAAGTCGCGCGATTTTCAAATCGCAGTGTGAATGGGGCCTTAAGAAGCAGAGTAACTGTGCCACGTCATGCACCCAATTCAGAAGCACAAGATGTGAAAAGGTCTCTAGCAACTGAATAAAGCCCATATTAAAGGTACAGGCACAGGGATCACTGCAATCTGTGAACCTACAGTAGGTGGCTGATATCCACGCTCAGTTTTAATAAAGGTGCCCCCCTCTTCTAGATGGCCAGCTTGCTTCTCCATGAAGTCAGTTGATGTCTTCCCTTGTGCATAGAATTGCTATTTGTTGTAATAGCATTACAATAATTGCCCCACCTGACTGTGGATTCCTGAGCCTAAAATGTTAATTTTCTTCTTTCATGGCTATAAACTGTTTGTTCCATAAGGATATGGCACTTGATTGCAGTAGCTACATAAACTGACTGGTAAATAGATTTGTCCTCTGCTTGGCTGAATTCTATATCAAAGAAAAGCATATTTCTCACACATAAAACTGAAATTGTGGCTTCTGATTGGCTGATCCACATTCTGTTCTAAGCCGCATGACAGCAGTTACCATAGATACTCGAGTATAGCACGACCCGAATATAACACAATGGATAGATTTATTATAGAAATGAGAGCATACTCAGACTCGCATATAACGCGATAAGCAAAATTATAAAAGTATACTGTACCGGTAAACAATTAAAATCCTTACAGGTTCTCTTAACACAGGCTACCCCTCAGGCCACGGTGCTCTGCTCTAGAATGATTGCAGTAGTTACTAAGTATGAAGCTGCTGGCAACCTGCCTTCTTTACTTGTGATAAGATGGTTGGCAGAGTGAGGTGGCCAGCACGCCGGGAAGTGTGGTTTTCTGAACTCCAGCAAGCAGGCTCAACCGTTTCATTCGCCAATAGCCAGCCCCCCTGAATGAGCACCTGATGTTACTGCAGAGGCGCCGCCTCTTTCTCCTCATATCTAGAATGTGTGGAGAATCGTGCATTGCGTCTGCAGTGACGTCAGGATGAGGCAACAATGGGTTGGGTCTGGCTATTGGCGGACAACGCGGTGGACGATCCTGCCTGCTGGTGGTCAGAAAACTACAACTCCCGGCATGCTGTGCGTAGCTAGAGTGAATGCCCGAGGCCTGTTCAATACCTCAGCCGCTGCAAGTGCTAAGTTAGCAACTTGCATTGAACGCCGTTCAACCGCTCAGCGCTCAGCAGTGCTAACCTAGCACTTGCAGCGACCCGAGGAGATGCTTCGTGTGACGTATTAAAGATGGCCGCCGCATGAAGCCAGTAACAATGCCCTACAGCAAGATGGCCGCCGCCTCGAAGCAAGTAATAATTCCCTACAGCAATGTTAATTTTGAGGTTTTTGTTCACCAAAGCACAAAATATTTATTTATTATTTCCTCCTGCACATAGACAATATATAAATTGAACTGTAATAATGTTTCAGAAGTAAACATAACTTTTATTCATTAAAAACTATCATTTGTGGTGTGTGCATACAAAACGGAATTGTGCTGACTGCTTCTCTTTATTATTTTTTGTCCGAGTGATCCGAAAAACAATCTGAATTTTTCATTAAGAAATTGTCGGCCATTTTGGATTCAAAATTCGCATCCAAAGGGTTCAACGACACTGCTGCAGCAAACTGAATTGCTGCGCTGCAGCAATTCAGCAGCTGCTGAGGTATTGAACAGGCCTCGGGTTTTAAGCTAATCTTTAATGATTGGCCGTGGTGGATCCAACCTCTTCCTGAATCCAGGAGTTCCTGAAGTGTTTGCGGGCGTCAGGGAGCCTGCATTCACTTCAGGGAGACTACCCGAACTTCCGGGAGACTTGGGATCCCCGACCAAGTCAATATTTTTATTTTTTATTTTTTTTTGTACAAGCAATGCAGATGTCTCGAATATAACGAGACCCCTCCAATTTTAAGGTAAATCTTTGTCACACACAAGTCTAGCGGTATACTCGTGTATCTATAGTACTATGTTGTTCCCCTAGCCTGCAGCAGCTTGATGGAGGATCACCTTTTAAAGATTCCTGTGTGTGGAATACTGTAAAACACAACAGCATTCCCTTTTTCAGACTGGAATTTAAAGTCTCTCTCTTAAACTGGAATAGTGGACACAAAGGCTCAAAACCTGATCTAGGACTTCAAATGGATCTGCTCAGGTTTGGCTCAACCATATTGAGATGATGGGATTAGCTTTGGTCTCATGCTGGACATGTGGTTATCTGATGTTTTTGAAAGTAGTGTCTTCCCTGCTTGCAGACAAGCACATTTTAAAAGCCTCTTCACCCCCCATGCTGTGCAAGATTAGAAACCTGGCCTGTCTCCTATGACTGACGGCCAGTATTGCTGCAATAACAAAATCCTGCAAACAGACACCGGTACGCTCGCATGTGCAAGACTACTACTGAAAAATAGTTTCACCCAGATTGTGATGACTAAACATACTTTTTTTTTAAAAGTACCCAACATAAACTTGATTCTTGGCTGTGGTCATCTTATTGGGCAAAATACCCCATGTCTCCGACCCCTGCTTCTACTATGCACAACTTGGGTCTCAAAGTGGGCCAGATGTTGACGGGACTTGATTATTCGAATGTTGCAACTCCAAAAAAATGGTGTTTCAGATGTTCTGTGACAGTGTCAAAGGGCAGCTTCTCCTGCAGTACATTGTATTTAACACTAACACCAGCATTCTTTGCCAATGTTTTACCCTTCACCAAACACTGGCACCTGAATAGCTTTGTCTAAAACCCTACATGCATGATGTCTTCTTGTGCCAGTGCAACTTAGCAGGGGATCCTCCATTTTAAGAACCGAATGAGAAGTCTAGTGTCACTGGCTGCCATTATCCTAGTTGAATCTGCATTGATTTCTAGGATTTAATAAAGTAAGGTTAGGCCTTGTGTCCAACCAAATGTGCATTTAAACACTGTTAGAAAGTAGATCAAAAACAACTAAAGGCTGGTTCCTTTTCTGTTTTTGGTAGATGCAGACAAACGTATCAAGGTGGCCAACCCGGTGGTTGAGATGGATGGTGATGAGATGACTCGTATCATCTGGGAATTTATCAAGGAAAAGGTGAGTCTCTTGGCAGTATTCAAAGTCTGGTGTAAACACAACTGGAGCCAGCTGTCAAACTCGAGCCCCACAGATATCTGAACTCATGCAGATATTTCATGAGTTGACAAAGTAGAACAGCAGTTTCTGACACATGGATTTTCAGCTTTACCCCTCCCAGGTTCTGGTATTGTGCAATCTAAATGGCCACCTGCAATACAATGACCTATACAATTAAAGGGAGCTCTGCCCCCATGCCCATAATGAAGTGGTCATGGTGGCAGTTAACAGCTTCCACTCATAATGCTTTTCAATTAACTGCAATTAGGGATGCACAAATACAGATACTAGTATCAGTGCCAATACTGCCGTTTGCACGAGTACTTGGTACTTATGCAAATGGCCCGATACCGGAAACCAGCGCTGGGCCGGCTTGCTGGTATCCACGGGGCTGGGGAAGCGGGCCGCGTGCATGAAAAGCACACGCCCAGCGTTCCCCTCTGTCGGGCCGCAATACTCACCCATCCGAAGGTCCGGTCACACAGCTGTGACGCAGCCACCGGACGCTTCCTCTCGGCTGGAGGCAGTGTCAGAGGCGGCTGTGTGATCGCGCCACAGCTGTGCAACCGGACCTTCGGATGGGTGATTATTGCAGCTCGCCGGAGGGGAACGCTGGTCAAGTGCTTTTCATGCACGTGGCCAGCTTCCCCAAGTGTGAGCTGGGGGCAAGCTAGATATCGGTGTGAGCTGGGGGCAAGCTAGATATCGGTGTGAGCTGGGGGCAAGCTAGATATCGGTGTGAGCTGGGGGCAAGCTAGATATCGGTGTGAGCTGGGGGCAAGCTAGATATCGGTGTGAGCTGGGGGCAAGCTAGATCTCCGTGTGTGTCTGAGATTATACAGAATGCTCCAGCTCTCGTGGATATATTTCTGGTCTGTTCTTTTTGAAAAGCGTTCACCTGACCTAAAATAAGTGTCGGTAGTCGGTCTTAAAAAAAAGTGGTATCGGTGCATCCCTAACAACAGCAATTCCCTTTGTAACTTCTATTTATATTCTTTTTAGCTGATCTTGACTAACGTTGATGTAGACTTGAAGTACTATGATCTGGGACTTCCATATCGTGACCAAACCAACGACCAGGTCACCATAGACTCTGCCCTCGCCACACAGAAATACAACGTTGCTGTGAAATGCGCAACAATTACACCAGATGAGGACCGAGTGGAAGGTATGTGCAGCGAATAAGGAGTAGTAGTAAAAGACTTTTTCAAAACCTGAGAAGACTGAATTTAATGGTGGTAAGTGTACCAATGTGTCTGTTACTTGGTATGTGTACAGTAGTAACTGACACTGATTGTTTGGAGTTCTCATTGCCTAGACATTCTAGGCACCCTGGTTGACTACACAGTGCAAGGAGCCAGTGCCTACAGTTGGACCTAAACTGCTTAGTTTCTTGGCAAAGGTTTTTTAAAGTCATCTAGAATATCCAGGGAATATCTTGAGTCCATGGTTAATGTGAGCAATACATTCATGTATCAAAATCTTACACACTGTAACTCTTCTAAAAGGCATCAGAACCATAGTAATAAGGTTTACACATCACATTATACTCCTACCATTCTGTAGGTATTTGAACAGTGATTATGAAGATGGACTTTCAGCAGACTTGTAAAGATAAGCCAATTATCAAAGTATGGATTGCTGAAATTCCTTCCCGTGGAATGGCTGCTTTTGAGAATGATCATTGTGAACAAGCTAGGTACTGATGCTGGACTTAAATGCAAGGCTTTGAACTGGAAATTGACTTTAGCATGAAAACGAAATCTGAGGAATTCCCTGTGACACCTAGCAATTGGAAAGTATATGCATCCTCTAGCTCTGCGTTTCCTTGAATCAAACGGTTCATTTTAGATTGGACTCCATTGAAATGTCTTTTTTAAATTTCAATGCCATATTGAGTGAAGACACAATGATAAAAGGATTTGGAGTACGTTCTAAAACAGATTTACAAAAGTAAAAGATGGATCCAGTTTCCACAAAGTCGTGGAGTAATCTTCACAACAGCACCCAGAAGATAGGAGCAAAATTTGAGACTCGTCCTTCAAACATGAAATATCCCCTCCAAACATATGAACAGTGTCCCCAAAATGCAATTACCAGAGGGAAGCCCTCTCCCTGGAAGCAGGGGGCCATCCATAACCTGTAGGTCAGCACAGTGGTGGGGGGCAAACGACAGGTAAATGGTGCAGGAAGAGCGTGTAGCCCTCACAGGTTCAATCTCCTTTGCCACTCATATCAACCAGAAAACTCAGGCTGCCAAAGCTGGGGAGGAGGTGGCAAACCTCGACCGCACATCTCAATATTCATTCAGTATTTAACAAAAAATGGGTTTGTCTTTCTTGCTCCTTTGTTGGCACTTGTATTTTATTTCTGCAGAGGTTTTTCTGTAAATTGAGACTTTAGAGTGGTATTTTAAGAAACTCCACGTATAGTAAAAACTTGTCTTCCTGACCCACATATCTGAGGTGGCCAGTTTCCAGACATCTGCATAATTCCTCAAATTGGCATCTTTTTTTCTAACCCATATTCCACTGAGCCAAAGAAATATTGATGGGAATGTGTCCCTGAACTGGAAAAACTATTTCCCTTTTGGATATGCAAAACCTACAGTTTCAAGTCTTTTCAAAGACTAAGGCAAGGTTCTATCTATGCCTAATGATTTAGAGCAGATCAAATTAGATCTTTTACTGTGTTGGCGGGATTGGTGCATTCTCGGCCTGGTCTGCGGATTCAGTAGGGGAAATGGATGTTTATCAAAATCTAATTCTTTCCAAAGAATCGCTTAAATCTATTTGACACAAATGTTGCTAAAGAATCCTGCCTATATCTGCTTGAATCTTTACAGACAATTCTCCAAATCATTGACCAAATACTGAGCTGGTGACAGAAATGGCTGGTAAAGTTCTAGCTTGCAAGGGTGATATAGGTAACATCCTGCATAGATGTAATTTTTTTTTTTTTTATCGAATACTTGTATGAACAGCTTTGCCAACAGGAAGGGTGGCTTTATCATTCACTTGGGTTAGTCGCATTCTCGTTATGCGACCTTTTCACGTGGGTTTTAAATCTAATACTTTCTACTGGCGGCTCTTGTTTTCTGGCCGCCTTGAGCAAAGAGTGGAAAGAATACTTGTGTTTCTTACTCACTTCTTGGTAGCATAGACTTCTTCAAGCGTCAATGTTTCTCAAATCTGAAGGGTCTTCATTGTATTCGCACATCTGGTTCTGGGATGTCAAACTCTGGCTTTCCAGAAGTCTTTGAATACAATGGATGACCAGAGGCTCACTGGAGCTGTCATTCAGCATCTGGGGGCCAGAGTTTGACACGCTGATTCCACTGTTAGAAGGCCTAGGATTTTGTGGGCCTTTTAAGGAATCTGATGTCTGCAAATGTTTCCTGAAATCATGAACAGAGGAACCCTGCATCCAGATCACAACTGGGACAGACTTTATTGGCTGGAGCTGTGTCGAACGATATGACAACCAGCCCGGTTTGCAGCGCAGTTCTATTGGGTTTACATACTTCTGTGTCATAATAATATTATTATTTATTAATACCAATTGGTGGTAGAGTTCGTACCAATGCACTCACACAGCATATTAGGTGATGGACCTGTAAAGGTATCTTTGCTCGTATGTTGGTAACGAAATTTGTACCAATGCGCTCACAGAAAATTTGTTTAAGCTTGTAAAGGTATCTTTGCTTGTATGTTACCGCTTTGCTGATTCTAGAGCGTCGTATTCCTGGTTCACCCCGCCACCACAGGACTATAGCAGACTAGAGATGGGACAGATTAGACCTGTATATCTACCGCGATATGTATATCTAGATACCAGGCCCTTTTGCGCAGCTGTCCTAGGAAATCAAGGCCTGCGCTTCCAAACTGATGGAGGAAACCATTAACAGGCCAGTGACCATTTTCTGTGGTCAGTGAAGGTGTGAATCAAAGAAATAACCCTTTTGGTTCTACCCAGCAGGCGGCAGGGGCAATTGCTCATGGCAGGGAGAAGACTCAGCCGGAGCGGCACCCCAACCGCATATCAAAGAAGCAATCGCATCCTTGGATCACTGGAGGTGGTCTTTGAGAGATGATTGATAGATCAGGGAATTAAGATTAATGACGATGCGTACGGAGTGTGCTCAGAGGGGAATTCTGGGATATGTAGTGCAGAAGGCTGGGCCATTTGTGGGTGGGTTTTGGAAGTGTATAAATTCTGAAGCTTGTCATGTGCTTGCGGCTGATCACAGGGGGGTCCTGGGCCATGAGGATCTGTCCATGCTGTACATGCTTCTAGCTCCAGCCCCAGGAGTCAGCGAGAATTAGCTTATTTGACGTGTAAGTAAGGCTGTGCTTAATCCCTTTTATTTGCTGTGTACTATCTAAAAAATTTCCTGTAACAAATCCTGTATATATCTTTTTTTTTCTTTCTATATCCTAAATATCCATTTATTACGTTCTATTTCTGCCTGATATTCGATCCATGCTAACTGAAGAGACTGCAGTATTGCTGCTTTTTAAGCTCCAGTAGCTACGAAATTGTGAGTTGCGGTCGCTCGGGACGGTTGGGTAAGCAAGCGGGGATTGTTGTCTACGCAGTCACTGGGTCTAGGATAGACAGCGCGGTTGCTTATTCCTGCGTCTCTTGCGACGCGTTTAGTGTCCATGAGGACTGGTGGCAGCATAACTAATAGAATAGGAAAGTGAGCTCAGGGATTGTGGGGAGACGTAGTCACTACCCGCTTCAAGAGAAGACTAGTACTGCATTACACTCCTTGGACTATTGTATCACGCTCTACGTACCTGTTGCAAGAGAAAGTGTGGCTGGGGACGGTTAGATAAGCGCGCATGCGGATTGTGGTCCACGCAGTCATTATCTGGGTCTAGGATACAGTGAGCGTTTTAACCTGGCGTCTTTCACAGCAGCGCGCGTAGTGGTCGTGACAAGGACCACCAAGAGGACGATTCCAGTAAAAAGCGATTTATTCGTAACAGCTCAAAATTCCAAATTCATGCTTTATTTTCCCTGATGAAGTCCTTTGTATATTTTGGACGAAACACGTTGGAATTTTATTGAGCTGTTACGAATAATAAATCGCTTTTTACTGAAATCGTCCATGTTGGTGGTCCTGTGGCGGCGGGGTGAACCAGGAATACGACGCTCTAGAATCAGCGAAGCGGTAACATACAAGCAAAGATACCTTTTTACAAGCTTAGAACTTAAGGAACTTCTTGTAGCTGTCTGGCATTGGCAGTGAACATGCAACAGGTCTTTAACTGTTGTAGTCAGTGTCATGGTTATCCACCAGGTTTTACATTATGAAATGTAAACAGTACAATATTATGCAAATGCCTACTAGAAATGTATACTCAACATGTACACATGCCATTTTTAGTTTACCTGTCACTTCCCATAAAGTGCATTAAGGCAAACTGAAATGGAAAGTTGAGGTGAAACCTTATTTCCTAGGGTTTTATTTTTTTTTTTGTAAACAAATTTTATTGGAGGTTAGAGTGAGAACAAGCATGAGAACCAAAGCTGCGTCGCAGCACAGACTAAGCACATTAAATCCACTAATCTCATGTAGCCATTGAAAATATAAAGGTCAGTAGTAACATCCAAATTTTGTCTTAACAAGGAATCAAGAAGAAAAAATAAGGGAGACAAGAGATGTATGGGGGGGGGGGTGGCCCAGGCCAATGCGCAAAGACATGTAAGCAAATCCAACCAGTAGAATTCTACAGAAGAGTGGGAGGGGTGGGGATCGAAAGCCAAGAGACAGTAATGCCCTATACATCATGTCTAGGACCCATGATACAATCTTGGGCTACAAGCCAGCATCCAGCCACGGCCCCCAGATCTTTTCATACGATGGCATTGTGAAACTGACCAAGGCTGTCAGTTCGTCCATAACCTGTCTCTGATTTTGGTGTACACTTTAGCCATACCTGGTGGAAGGCCGCCTCCAGCATTCTGCAATAGCCCGTCGAGCCACCAGGGTTATTTTGGCCATTAACTTGTTTTCATGAAAAGTCCCAGGGAGCGATCTAGAAAGTAGGAATGCCCAAGGGTCCAGTGGGAGATCTTTTGGATAGCACTAGAATCAGCAGATCTTGGGCCTCTTTCCACAAAGGCTCAATTTGGGGGGCAGGACCACCACATGTGGAAGAAAGAACCTCCTAGAGGTGCATAATCTTCAGTAAACGTCAGGCAAATTCCGGTTCATGTGCGTGTCAGATATAATCTCTGCACGTGAATTCAACACGTTATATATTGGACTCATCAGCCAAGCCTCCAATATGTCTATATTGGACTTACTGGACCTACCTCGGCAGTTGCCTCCAAGATATCAGGGATTATTTCATAAGAAACTTATACGAGACACAAATATCAATCGTTTATATTTCTTAGAAATTATCCTGAATTCTTTTAATTGTCTGTGTTTTGCTTTAAAAAATACAATAATCGGATAAAAATATATTTATTACGTATACAAAAAAGCTTCAAATCTCATATCATAAACAAAAATTTATAAACCACAATCCATCAGCATATAAAAACTAGCTTCACAATATATGTATCTCCGGTTAGTAACTGCATATATAATATGATTTAATATCATTTACCTTATCAGTTAGTAACGAATACACAAATGGTTAATAAACATTTCTGCTTAATACAACATGCATTTCCCAGCAAACAATGTTTAACCAGCCAGCTCTTATAGATGTATATATATCTCGATGCTACATGGATCAACAAAAGATGAGCTAATTTAATAAGTAATAAAAACTTATTTAGTGAATCCTCCCCTAATCTCGAGAATTAAACTTCTAATCTTTTGCTTTTTATTTTGTAGTTATAGAATTCCTTGCTTATTTTAATCGCAGTAATTTCCAAATTCAATATATATATTGGTATCAATCTTACAACATTTCTTTTAGGAATAAATCCGTATATCCACTTCTTCATATTTCTATCTGCAGAATAGAAAATACTTAGAATTTGGATTTAACCGTATCCGAGAAGTCTCAGTCTACGTTGCAAGAATCTTTACAAATATATATTTACATTAATTCCTTATTTCATACATTACCTGTCCAATTTGGATGTTGATAAGTCTGCCTTGGAATTCCTGATGTAGTAATTTTTGGAATGTGTGAAGATTATCGATCAGATAATCAATGCATGTGAGTTAGGGATTTGAGTCAGAAATTTAGTGAGAATCTTGATTGCCTCATGTCTTGGGATCTGCCTGCATCGTGGTGTGAGTCTGAGTGTTGGAATCTTGGACTCTCAGAGGGCCATGTCTAATGCATTGCAGTGTGAGTCTGACTGCTGGAATCTGCGACTGACTTGTAACCAACATTGCCGCTTATTATAGCCAATTTGACGTCACGGGCAATATTTTTAATATATTTACTATCCTCTAGAGGGCAGTATTGCACTTCTTAATTCCACCTTTTCTTTTTAATACTCTTATCTTGGGTCAAAAGTTCAATCTACACAAAGGACCTTCTCCCAGTCTTTAGACAGTGTCTCCATCTGTCATCTTTGCTTTATATCCCTACTCCCTTTTGACTCAGAGTCCTATCAGCTAAATTCTTTTCTGGTTAACTCAACAAAATCTATTCTTTTAGTAAATTTTATTATTTACCAATTATATACTTTCTACAATATTTATTGGAGTATATATATCCTGTGTATATATATATAATAAAATATACCTTGATTTTATAAACAGATGTTTTGTGAATATAAATCTATATTACAGAATATTAACTCTTATTCCTATACCCAAAAGACAAAATATCTTTTGTTTTAAGACAGACCAATAAATTTAATTGACACGTCTTAGCAATTCCTTCATGTCTGGCACTTCTTAAAAAAAAAAAATATATAAAAGACTTCACCCAGGAATGAACTCTGTGTAAAAAAAAAAAAAAAAAAAAAAAAAATTCATTTTTAAACCTAGAGAAAATTTTAAAGAAAAGAAACTGTCTTTAAAAACAAAATGGCTACAAGCATCCATTTTAAATTCTCCTTTTCTGTGTAATATACCTGACATGCGCCAATTGGGATGGCGTAACATACCATCTCATCATTTTAATGGACTGTTCCTGCAGCAAGGCACACACACTGAGCGTGACATCTCCCAAATATCCAACCAATCCTGAGTCTAAGGTTTCACCAACATCTCGTTCCCAAGTCGTGGATATAGGACAGATCTTTCCAGTCCAGGAGTGAGGTCAGTTCCCGATATAGCAGAGATCTAGGGTTTTAATTTTAAATGACTTCTGTTCTATAGGAATGCTTTAAAATTCACCATATTTGCTTGGCGACTTCTAAAGTGATGTCACCAGTGAAATGCAAAGCACTCCAGCAGGTTTTCCACCTCTGAACTTCCATATTTATCCTCAGTGCTGGCAACACTACAGAGGACATCTTGCAACCATATCTCCCCCAAATACCTTTCAGCCCAGTGTTGGTGCCTGATGTGCGCAAAATACAGTGCTTCTACTGGATGTCACACTGAATTAAAATGCAAATACTGGCCTTCCTAACTCTCCTACAGGTTACTTGTGGGCCAGTGCTCCTATCAAAGGTTTCTCCTCAAATCTAGAAAGTGTCCGTCCAGTGCAATCGTCTATGGGTTGATCAGACTCATCACCTCATTCTCTGATCTCCAGTGGCCTGAAAAATGGCCCCCTTGCTGCCTTATATCTTAACCTGTTTTCTTATATGCTGTAGTTAAGACACAGAAGTACTTTGTTAAAAACTATGTTGGATATAAAGTTTCTTTCCTTTTTTACATGCAGTTACTTCAAAGAAAAACAGCATCACGTGTTTTGTTTCCCCGTGGTTTAAATTATTTTAATGCACAAGAAATGTATATATTTACAGCTTTAAGTGTTTTTTTTTTTTTTTTTTGTTTACTCAAAACTGGACCTGGATGACAGATCAACCCAATCCATTTTACTGAAATTCAGTTTAGCACTGCCTTCAGGGGTTGTCCCCTCATGTAGCTAATGGGCTTGTGCACATCGTATAAGCGTTGAACATATAAAAGACGTTCCCCACGAGAAAATGCAGAGCAGTTCTTGCTAGTTTGTCCTTGGGGCAGGAAGCACAAGGCCAACCAGCGGCATGTAACTTGTCATTGTAAAATGAGGAGCTTTGGAAACGTGTATGCTCAGACCTGGTTTTTCAACTTAAACAAAATCTCCTTGCTTCGATGCAGACTTGGTTATTTTGGTTTTCAATAGGTCTTGAAGGGCATATCCTGTCAATGACCTTTAGGTGACTTCCTAAAACATTGGAATCAAAGATCTGCTTGCAACTGGTCTTGAAAGTGTACACACACCTTTTCAGACTGTAGCTTAGCTGAGGTAAAATGTGTCGTGTCCTCGTGGGATATGTTCTGCAAGGTCTCCTGCTTCAATTTTTCATTTATTCCAAATGTCTGGTCTTGCGCAGTAGGTTATTAACAGGTTATCTGGTCAATTGTTTTCAGAGTTCAAGTTGAAAAAAATGTGGAAGAGTCCCAATGGTACGATCAGGAACATCTTGGGTGGCACAGTCTTCCGCGAGCCCATCATCTGCAAGAACATTCCTCGCCTGGTTCCTGGGTGGACCCAGGCAATCACTATTGGCAGACATGCCCATGGTGACCAGGTTGGTTTAATTCTTGTGATCTAGAAGCTTAAAAGCAAACTCTATAGAAAAATGGCTAATCTACTTTCTTTTTCCCCACCCAAGTACAAAGCCACAGACTTTGTTGCTGATCGTGCTGGCACATTCAAGATGGTGTTTACACCTACTGATGGCTCCGCTGCCAATGAATGGGAAGTGTTCAAATTTCCAGCAGGAGGCGTTGGCATGGGCATGTACAACACGGACGAGGTAAAAAGCTTTGGCTAACAATTTAAATTTGCAGCAAACTTTTTTTATAAAGGGTTATCTGACAAATGATCAGGTGTTTTTTTCTTTAACTTTAAATGTAGCTGTCAGGATGAGCCTTGTTTCAAGAAACTTTGTGGATCAACCAAATGGCAGCATAAACCTTTCATAAAATGGGCTGGCCATCCCTGCCCACATTCAGTGACATGATAGTGATTTGCAAGTCTTACAGCTGCATAAGGAAAATGCTAGGAAACAGGGCAGTAATGACTGCATGAAAAAGTTGCATTGTTACACATTTCGCCCATGATGGGTGTAATCCTTTTCTACTTCTTGCTTTGTTAGTCTATCAGTGGATTTGCACACAGCTGCTTCCAGTATGCAATTCAGAAGAAATGGCCCCTGTACATGAGCACAAAGAACACTATTTTGAAGGCCTACGATGGCAGGTTCAAGGACATCTTCCAGGAAATCTTTGAAAAGTATGTATAAAGGATAAAAAGTAGATGGATTTCCCCCTCGTGGAATGTTTTCTCTTGGCCTTTGCTGTTAATAATCAAAAGGAGTTTGAGTGCAAAGTTTAAAATCTGGATGGAACATCTAAAGCAGTGTTTCCCAAACCTGTCCTTGGGACCCTCAACCAGGCCAGATTTTGCAGATCATTTTGGGGAAATGCAGACCGAATCCTGCAATCACTGAGCAGCAAATCATATCACCTGTGCTGTTTCAGATATCTGGAAAAAGTGGCAAGGCGGTGGGTCCTGAGGACAGGTTTGGGAAACACTGATCTAAAGGATGAGTTTATTATGGATTACTCTCTTTGATCATGGAGTGTCACATGGCTAAAATGTACCATAATTTGTGCTGTATATGGTGGGGTATGCTAAATATGTAAGGCTTTTTATACAGTATATAGTAATTTGCAGTGTTTCATGCAGCACTCCATATGCTCACTGTATCATGTGCATTTCATCTGGAAAGCATCTTTCAATAGTAGTTTTTATGCTATAGTAGAAATATAATTTAAAGCCATCTTGCATAATGATTTTCCTTAAAGATGTTGGCCAATGTCTAAACTGCCATTTTTGTTTTCACTTTTTAGGAACTACAAGCCAGAATTTGACAAGGTGAAGATCTGGTATGAACACAGATTAATAGATGACATGGTGGCACAGGTTCTAAAATCATCTGGTGGCTTTGTTTGGGCTTGCAAAAACTATGATGGTGATGTCCAATCTGACATTCTTGCACAGGGTAAGATTTGGTCACGTTTTATTGCCAATCTCTAGCTTTGACATACCATACAACACCTGGTAAATATGACCAGAATAACACTTGCTGTTAATCCGTGAAGTGCCTGACTGTAAATCCAAGATATGGAACATCATATTACCTTATTGTGAAAAACAAAAGCGATTCAGATGGAACTTCTGGTGCAATTTGGAAAACTCAAAGGCAACTTAACTTATGTATGCTAAAAGGTGACATGAGTAAATGTTGGTTACAAGTTTAGCTATTCTTAAATCCTGATCTAGGTCATAACTAGTCAACAATTGTTTTACTCTATTCTAGGATTTGGCTCCCTTGGTTTAATGACATCGGTGTTGGTCTGCCCAGACGGAAAGACTATTGAAGCTGAAGCTGCTCATGGCACGGTTACTCGTCATTACAGGGAACACCAGAAGGTATGACTGTTAAATATCTATACATGGATGCCATGGACTTCTACAAGCCACATAAACTGGCCATAAATAACATTGGGAAGAACCTACTGTAACACGCTAAAGACTTCCATATCAAGAAGTTTTAAACCGTGCATTGGAATAAAGCAATCTATGGCTGTACATGGAATACAGTATGGAGACCTGGACTCAGTCACTTTATGATCAATGTCTTAGACTGTTAGGCTTATCGCAAGGCATGAAAGAAATCTAAATGTAACAAATGTTTCCTTCTCAAGGGGCGTCCCACAAGTACAAATCCCATTGCCAGTATATTTGCGTGGACACGGGGCTTGGAGCATAGGGGCAAGCTTGATGGGAATCAAGATCTGATCAAGTAAGTCAAAGCGGTCCTGTGCTTCAGTATTTCCTACAGCTCATACCATGATGCATTAAAGTCAAATTGTAAGTGCCCTCTCGTAGCCTTCTGATTTCATAGAGGTATACTTTAGCGTTGTAGTTGCAAGAATTTCAAGAAGCCAATGAAAAATGTGCATGTCCCAATGAACTCATAACACAGGATTCTGCTGGTGTTCAGAAGAGCAGTAGTAAATTATGAAATTCATGGCCTTGGGGTGAATGGGTCCTATGAGGTGCATCATGAAACGTGTTGAATTTCAGTGCCACTTTAGTAATGGCTTTCCGGTGATTTGGGCTATTGCATGCATTAAATGTTCTCTTGTCGGCACATACTGCAAGCTTTTTGGCTTCAACCACTAATGTTCACTTTGGGTACTAATGTGATATCACATGAATTTCTTCTCAGATTTGCCTTGACACTAGAGAGGGTTTGTGTGGAGACAGTTGAAAGTGGCAGCATGACAAAAGACCTGGCAGGCTGTATTCATGGAGGTTTGAGCAAGTAAGTACTTGTTGGGTGATTCTATGGCCCTGGTAATCTCCCGACTCGACTATTGCAATAATCTCTTATCTGGCCTCCCTCTGTCCCGCCTCTCCCCCCTACAATCCATCCTGAACGCCTCCGCCAGGCTAATTCACCTCACCCGCCGCTCTGTCTCTGCCGCTCCCCTCTGCGAGTCCCTTCACTGGCTCCCCATCCACTGCAGAATTAAGTTCAAAATCCTTATCCTTACCTACAAAACCCTCACTAACTCAGCTCCCCACTACCTGTCCTCACTAATCACCAAATACACCCCAGCCCGCTCCCTAAGGTCAAACAGTGACCTGCGCCTAGCTTCTCCCCGCATCACCTCTTCCCATGATAGACTGCAGGATTTCTCACGCGCAGCCCCCACTCTCTGGAACGCTCTCCCTCGTGCTGTCAGACTTCCCCTAACTTCTCTTCCTTCAAACGCTCCCTGAAAACATTCCTATTTAGGGAAGCCTACCACCCAACTCACTGACGCAAGCATCAATCACTCTCACCTTACAGTCCTCTCATCCTGTTTCCAACCCCAACCCTCCTAGATTGTGAGTTCCTACGGGAATAGGGCCCTCATCTCCTCCTGTACTGTTTGTCAAATGTTGTTCAATGTATTGTAACCCTGTCTGTACTGTGCTTATTGTACAGCGCTGCGGAATATGCTGGCGCTTTATAAATAAATAATAATAATAATAATAATAATAATGGCTGTAACAAGCAGTTGAATACATGCCCCTCCTTAATGGTAACTGGTCCTCTGCAGTCTTCTTGCTGTTTTTGACCACTCGCTGCATATGGAATGGCTGTAGACAACATGGCTGCCCATGTCTGCTGTTACTCCTTGGTGCAGGTGATGTGGGACTTGATCTATAAATTTGACAGCATTAAACCTGTAAAGGTAGGATTTTAAATCTCCTTCAAATTAACTTTTTTAACCGGATTAAAATGTGAAGGATGTCTCTAATAAATGGGTTTATTTGGGTCCTCTTATTCTTTACATCTATGTAACCTATTAAGTTCATGAATTTTTAAGTGAGAAATGTTTTAACCCCCTGCCACATGCAAACCCCTGTTCACTATTGGTTAACCAGTGGCTGTGGTTTTAAGGATGTGTTGCACTTCTTTCTTTCAGTGTCAGACTGAATGAACATTACGTCAACACAACGGACTTCTTGGACGCCATTAAGAACAACCTGGAAAAGGCTCTTGGAAAGTAACGAGACTGCTGTAGTGCCATGGCCAGTTTTTACCTCATTTTTAACCTATTGAGATAGGAAAGCCACAAGTGGTCAAAAACTTGTTTTAACCCGTTTATTGCTGGCATTTTGTAGAACACCTTTTTAAACACAGCAGAAAATGAATGGGACGGGACTTTAGCATCGCCTGTGTTTAGTGCTGGACCTCAAGGTTTGCCTTTTGCATCTGGCAGATGTCGTCTTCCTATGAAGGAGCAATGTGTATAGCAAATAAACCTTCACAAACCTTTTAAAGTGTTCTAACGTTTTTTTACTTGGTAAAAGTTAATGGGCAACTTTCATGTTAACTCTTACATGTCAGCTTGAAGGTATTGTAACGGAGTCTAGGCCAGGGCTGTCAACCTGCAGCCACCCAGATGTTGAGGCCTACAATTCACAGAATTCTTTCAGTGCAATAGATTGCCAGGGAATCATGTGAGATTTAGTTCAGAAGCATCTGGTGGGCCAGAGTTTGACAGGCTTCCTCAAAGCATTTTTTTTCTTGTGCAGAACTAAACTGTTGCAGTGCAGGAAATATCATGTCTTGTAAAATGGGTAAATGGAGAAAAATGCCAAAATAATATGGTCTGCCTCGAGGCAGCAGGTGAGGCAAACTGAAGTGACTTTAAAGTTTTGCTTATCGCTCAGATCCTTAAGGCTTCTATTCTCTAAGCCTTCCCATACTTGGAAGGACACTGTAGGAAATTCTGGCTATAAAATATACTGGTTTGTGTATTTTCCTTGCAGTTTTAAAGGGCTAGGCTGATCAACCCCACATTCCTGATAACAGCCAATTAAGTGCCCCTCATGAAAACCCTGAGGATGTACACTTTTTTAAACAATTTACACATGAGCACAATTCACGCTTAAACCCACTGGTTTCCGGATCTGCTGGTCTTGGGACAGATTAGTCCTTCATGCAGCATGGGAGTTAAGTAAAAGATCTGCCCTGCAACATCTAGACAGGATAAAAAATAGGAAGCCTCAGCGTCTAGAATAGAACCCCGTGGATCTATTCAATAGGATCGTAGATGTTAAAATCGCCCGATTTAACAAAAAAAAAGATGGGTGTAGAATAAAAAACTTTATTCGAAATAAATGTATAAAAAGGCATAATATGCTCAAAGCCCAACATGTTTCATCTATATCTAGACTTTTTCAAGGGCAATACAAATGTATAAAAAGCAAAATGATAGTAACAAACAAAACACCCATCATATCCTTTTATTACCCATACAGGGATTTCATTGGTCAGCTCATTAGCTGTGGCGTTTTCCTTATATGGTGAAATCACAGATCATTTATACTCCCATCAGTCTTTATTCTAAAGTCCAATCCGCTCGCTTGTTATTTTCAAAGGCCACTCTCATTGGATGTCTTTGGTTTCATTTTCGAAGAGCCAGAGGATCGCTTCCGGTATTCTTTCTATCTTCTCTTCCGGTTTCATTTCTACCGGAAGTTCCTTCATACTGCAGCATCCTCCCCAGCTTAGGATCCGGTTTCACTCTTGATCTTCACCTCCACTTCCGTCACCGTGTAAACATCCGGAACTTTACCATCCTCTCTATTATGACTCCATGCTCGTTCTCCGATCTGCGATCCTTATCAATGACCTCTTCGTTCCGAATGTATCCAAGAGCCTTCAAAAAGCAGATCCCCTCTCCTTAGCCGATTCATACAAGCGATTATATATAAAAAGAAGAAAAATATAAAAAAAGGAGTTAAAAAGGTTCACCAAATATTAAAAACTAATAAAGAGAATAATACACACGTGGAAAAGTGAATATTACCGACCCTAAAAAAAGGGGCGGTAATATTCACTTTCCACATATATATGTGTATTTTTCTCTTAATTATTTATTTTTTTAATATTTGAACCTTTTTTTTAAACTTTTTTTAAACCTTTTTTAACTCCCCTTTTTTTTTATATATATTTTTCTTTTATATATTCTCTTGTATGAATCGGCTAAGGAGAGGGGATCTGCTTTTTGAAGGCTCTTGGATACATTAGGAACGAAGAGGTCATTGATAAGGATCGCGGATCGGAGAACGAGCATGGAGTCATAATAGAGAGGATGGTAAAGTTCCGGATGTTTACACGGTGACAGAAGTGGAGGTGAAGATCAAGAGTGAAACCGGATCCTAAGCTGGGGAGGATGCTGCAGTATGAAGGAACTTCCGGTAGAAATGAAACCGGAAGAGAAGATAGAAAGAATACCGGAAGCGATCCTCTGGCTCTTCGAAAATGAAACCAAAGACATCCAATGAGAGTGGCCTTTGAAAATAACAAGCGAGCGGATTGGACTTTAGAATAAAGACTGATGGGTGTATAAATGATCTGTGATTTCACCATATAAGGAAAACGCCACAGCTAATGAGCTGACCAATGAAATCCCTGTATGGGTAATAAAAGGATATGATGGGTGTTTTGTTTGTTACTATCATTTTGCTTTTTATACATTTGTATTGCCCTTGAAAATGTCTAGATATAGACGAAACGAGTTGGGCTTTGAGCATATTATGCCTTTTTATACATTTATTTCGAAATAAAGTTTTTTTTATTCTACACCCATCTTCCTTTTTTGTTAAATCTGGCGATTTTTAACCTCTACGATCCTATTGAATAGATCCACGGGGTTCTATTCTAGACGCTGAGGCTTCCTATTTTTTTTTATCCTGTCTATGTGTGGAGTACTTTGGACCATCAGAAAAAGAAGTTGATTTTCTTTCTCCTTTTTATCACCAATTGCCGGTTGTTACTGCAACATCTAGACCTTGCAGGAATGAAGTAGACAAAGCATGGTAGATCACTTGGGATTCACTAGGCCAGGGGTCACCAACCTTGGCTCCTTGATGTTTTGGGAACTACATTTCCCATGTGGCTCAGCCTAATGGGTTACTGAGCCACATGGGAAATGTAGTTCCCAAAAACATCAGGGAGCCAAGGTTGCTGACCCCTGCACTAGGTTATATACCTCAGGACTGTGATTCTCAACCTGCATATTGGAAAGTGTGAATATGA
This sequence comes from Leptobrachium leishanense, assembly GCA_009667805.1. NCBI lineage: Eukaryota > Metazoa > Chordata > Amphibia > Anura > Megophryidae > Leptobrachium > Leptobrachium leishanense. The sequence goes on from CM019065.1 coordinate 106,411,618, forward strand.
CATGGATGTATAAAGACTTATTCTTGTAAGGACATGACAGTAAAAATAACCTTTTTTTAATACTTCCATGTAAAAGTTTGCTCACCTGCACAATAGTTGTGGGCTGTATTAAAAGCCTGGCGCAAACATAACCCTTCTTCCCCCGCAATGCATACTATGCTGTCCCCACGCCAAGTGGGACTCAAGGCTGTGGGGCAGCATAGCACACCCCACCGAGGTCTATGGGCCATGTTGGGCCCACCCACCAGTTGTCACGTCATTTGCTGCCATGTAATTGCCTGAACTCGAGCAGTCCCCCTGTAGCCAATGACTCGCATGCTGCAGCAGCTGGACAGCACACCCACCCACCGGGCACAACCTGCCCAGGAGTAAGGGATTAACCAGAGCTGTTGTGAATTTGCCACCTCCCATAGACATGGCTGGCTCTTAACAGGGTTATCCAAAGAGATCCGAATTGCTTGAGAAAGGTAACCGAACGCTGAAAATCAGCGTTCGGTTACCTTTCCTGGCCATTCGGCTATCCAGAGAGCAGGCAATTCGCCAAATCCTGGCGAATTGCCTGAACATACGGTGCCTGTTCGGTGCCTGTTCGAGGGCAGTGAAATCCCCATAGAGAAGCACTGCTTCGGCTATTCAGAGAACACAAACCAGCAGTGAAAGGTTCCCCTAATGCCCTGCCATTCTGTGTGTTTAATTCGGCAAATTTATTCAGGAGAATCCCATAGGCTTCAATGTTAAAAATATTCCCGCTTTAATTCAATATCTAATAAACCGTTCATTATAAAATTCTGCAGCAAAGAGTCTCTTTATTTATAGATTTTTTAGGATACTTTAAGCATTTTTCAGATTTTTTTTTTTTTTTTTTTCAGTTTACTTATTTTTTTTGTAACAGCCCTCTTTATTATCATTCCCTGGACCTCCTGTGAAAATTTCAGACATTTTCGCTCAGTAGTTTCTTTGCAAACAGCGTTTCATTTTCCCAGATTCATACAAATGGTTTTTCTAATTTATTCACTGCCTCCTCTACGTCACAGCTGCTTCGGCTCTGTGTGATTCGGCTCCTGTTCGGCTTTTTCGAAGGTTAATCCAGATGTTTTTGCTTGTTTTCAGCGTGCATTCGGTTAGTTTTCGTCAGTTTTTCGGCAGCTTTTCCCTGCAATTCGGGGACCCTGTGCTCTTTGCTGAATACACCGCAGGGTCACCGAAATGCAATCGGCAAAAGGAACCGAATTGAAGAGAACGAAAAGTCACCGAACGTGCGGTGACTTTTCGAATCTCTTTGGATAACCCTGTAAGTTTACATCAGGGTTGGCATCTGAGCCAGGAAATTTAACCGGTTTCTGTGTATGACGCTATAGTGACTTGGTCCTTGACAATAAAAATCTAAAAGGCCACTTCTGCGGAAGTTCCTCATAGGTGACAATGTGTAGTCAAATGACATGCACAAAAAAATCCTAGATCTGAAGGATCACCTTTGTGGTGGAAGTGTTAAAGTTGTGAAAGGCGTATTTTCTGGAGAATGCATGCCAGCATATAAATTTTTCTGTATTTTGTAAACCCCCCCCCCCCCCACATATTGCTTTGATCATAGGGTAGGACCCGATTTCTTCAGTCAATGTATAAAACATTGCAGTAATTCCTCAACTGTAGGCTGCATCTTTAAAATGCTCTGAACCAGTTTCCCTGGAACTGCAAAGACAGCTGAACATTTCAAATGCTCTTAAATGACTGGCTTTTTGACCCCTAGAATATGACAAGTGTTGGTGATCCTAGAAGGCTGGCATCAGACGAGCGCACTAGGTGCGCCCGTACGGACGTGGCTTCCGGCATCCATCGCAGCGTTATGACACTGTGATAGGGCCAGCCACACACTGTTGCGCGCGCACGAATTGCATGTGCAGCAGCAACTGTGCTGCTCCAAAGTGCTAAGATGCGCATTGATGGAGCTGCAAAGTGCGATCCTCCATAGAATCGAGCCTTGCAGCGCTGAGCGCACTAACTGTGCTCAGGGAGGTGGCCAGACGGGTGTCGAGTGGAAGGAACCTCCACTCTCAGACGTTCATTCTGCCCTTCAAATACGCTCACCTGATGCCACCTAATCTGGCTTGGCCTGGCTGTAGTGCTAGCACTCAACATCCCTCCATCTAATGATACTATTAGATCTGTCAGACAAGCATTTTGAAAGGTGAAAGGCATGTCCGTGAGGATGTTTTTTTCCACTGACTCGTCTGGCTGCCTCGGAGTGCAGTTAGTGCACTCGATACTGCAACCCTCTATCCTCCTATGGATGATCGTGCTTTGCAGCCCCTCCAACCCGTGTCCTAGCGCGTTGACAGGGAGGCTTGCTACACAGCTGCTGTCGCACGCAACCAGGCCAGCCATCAAATTTTGGGGCCCCTTACTGACCCTCAGAATCCCCTATTCCCATAGGAAATCACTATTGTGAATCGTGGTCACAATCACCCATATTGCTGGCACAACATCATAAGTATCTGGCTCAAATAATTTAAAACGGTATGAAATTCAAATAGATTAAAAAGAAATACGATCTTGTTTTTTTGTTGTTTTTTTTTTGAGTTGCCCCAATACCTTTTTTTTTTAAAATCACATAAAATAAGTGTAATTCTTCCACTGCTTTGGCATATCTGAGCACCACAGCAATAGAACTCACAGTAAAGGCAGCGAGTATGAACATACACAGGAATCCACAGCAATAGACTGTTAACGATATAGGCAGGGGCTCTCTTATCATGTCCATCTAATCCCCCCCCCCCTCTTCATTTCACCCCCCCCCCCCCCTCCACTTTTCATTTCACCCCCTCCTCTCCTTCTGGTTTCTTTTGCCACCCAACCCCCGGTTGAATTACCTTCCTTGGTCCTGTCACCGTCGGCCACTGCAGGTGCGCTCTTCCACATGAATCATGAACGCTGGGAGGCAGTTACATGATCTCTTCCTCCCAGCGTACACAGGAGGAAGCAAGCCAGCCAGCCAGGACTTGGGCGGAGCATGGGCTACAGATGTCAGGTGGGCCCTCTGATATCAGAGAGAGGGGGCGGGGCCTGCTGACGGCCATCTTGGAGTCCCTGCCCGCCGGCCCATGTAGGCTGCAGTACCTCTTCTGAGGCCGCAGCCTAAAGTTAACAGTTGCTGCTGACGGCGGGGTCCCCCCAGGCCCCTTACAGCAACATGGGCTGGAATGCGTGCAGGGCTGCCATCAGAGCAACAGCATGTGGCTGGCCCCATTGCAGCATCACAATGCTACAATGGACACCAGAAGGCAGGTGCGCTTGTCTGATTCCAGCCTTAAGACTACACCCAGGTCTTCCAGACAGAATTTAAAACTTGCATTCAGGTATTGTCTCAAGCCCATATTAACACTTTTTTTTTTTTTTTTCCCTTTACGCTAAGGCTAATGTCAGACGAGTGCATTCTGTGCGTCCGTGCACAACAGATGTACTTTGACGACAAGGTAGTGGACAGTCTTTTTGACTTTTTTTGACTGATGTAAAAGGGAAAATTTAAATATGAAACCATTTTGTCCGTCAAATGCTGGATGTATAAATGCAGTCCGTCTGACTTGGTTCCATCACTCACACACAAAGCTATGCGGACGTTGGGCACAGCGCACTCTGTGCCCATTCTAGTGGATTTACTTTCTTGCCTAACTTGCATCCTTTGTGTCTGTACTTCTGTGCGGACGTACTTTGTGTGTGGGCTCTTGATCATAATTGTATGCTACCACGGACGTTAAAATGTGCGGCAACACGGACATGAACTCTGCGCTTGTCTGACACGGGCCTTAAATTGCAGGACCAATATGCTCAACACATGATCATAAATAAATTATGCCCTGGATAAATTGACACATTATGCTGTGAATCAATGTCTCAGTCCCCAGGGAAGGTTCCCCATTTTTTATTTTTTTTGGCGCAGATGTTGCAGGAGGTAAATTGTTTCAAAGACATTGGCTTGTACTCCTTCCCTGCATACTATTCCTCAGCTTGGCATTACATGGTTGCATGTATGTTTGCCATGGGAATATTGAGTGTTAATCCTTTCCCACACATATACATTTATTCTTTAGTGTGTTCCGTCCCCCACCCATTTGAAGGACAAGACTGAAGCCTGATCCTGTTTGACCTCAGTAACACATGGCCTTACATGGTTTCACAAAATGGAAGGAGTTGGTGTATTTGTGAGTAAAGTCACTGTCACCATATGGACACTGCACCCTATGACATGGGAAATGGTTGACGTTTAAAAAAATATTAACTCTTAGGCTGGGGTCAGACGAGCGTAGTGTTCACATTCGTGATTGCGCCTAAAAGTACGTCCGTGATAGCATGACAGAAAGCCCATTGGAGCCCCACACACGAAGTACGTCCGCACTGAACTGCAAACGCACAACGGCCGCGGCCCACGGACGCAAGGCAGGCAAGAATGTACAACCCCTAGAACGGCCGCACAAAGTGCGCTGCGTCCGCAACGTCCGCATAGCTTTGTGTGTGAGTGATGGAACGTGGTCAGACGGACTGCATTTATACGTCCAGCATTTTTCACGGACAAAATGGTTTTGCTTTATATTTTATTTTCCCGCCTACATCCGTCAAAATATACATCAGTGAATAAACGGACTGTGTGGCCACTACTGCGTCTTCCGTACTGACGTACGTCCGTGTGCACGGACGTACAGTCCGTAGAAATCACGCTCGTCTGACCCTAGCCTTAGCATGAGATAGGGGATAAAGTCTATAGCTCGGGTCAGACGAGCGCAGTGTTCAAGTCCGTGTTGCCGCACATTAACGTCCGTGGTAGCGTACAATTATGATCTAGAGACCAGTACGGATGCGAGTTAGGCAAGAACATAAAACCGCTAGAACAGACGTGCAGAGCGTGCCACGTCTGCATAGCTTTGTGTGTGAGTGATGGAACGTAGTCAGATGGACTGCATTTTTGACAATCTACATCCATCAAAGTCACAAACGCACCGTGTGGCCACTACCTTGTCAGAGTACGCCCGCTGTGCAGACGCACAGAGTGCGTTGATCTAACCCTAGCCTTATCAGAGGAAAAATGGTTGCACCATACAGCATCATTTTACTGACACAAAGTGGTAAATAGCAGCAGGGTTGCTAATTGTGCTTGTTTTTTTGGGAGTCAACACTAACTACAGATCTTGCTCCATTCTCTTCATTGTTGGATATAATCTCTGCACGTGAATACAACACGATTATATATATATATATATCAGCCAAGCCTCCAATATGTCTATATTGGACTTACTGGACCTACCTCGGCAGTTGCCTCCAATATATCAGGGATTATTATTTCATAAGAAACTTATACGAGACACATATCAATCGTTTTATATTTCTTAGAAATTATCCTGAATTCTTTTAATTGTCTGTGTTTTGCTTTAAAAAATACAATAATCGGATAAAAATATATATATATTTATTACGTATACAAAAAAGTTTCAAATCTCATATCATAAACAAAAATTTATAAACCACAATCCATCAGCATATAAAAACTAGCTTCACAATATATGTATCTCCGGTTAGTAACTGCATATATGATTAATATCATTTACCTTATCAGTTAGTAACTAATACACAAATGGTTAATAAACATTTCTGCTTAATACAACATGCATTTCCCAGCAAACAATGTTTAACCAGCCAGCTCTTATAGATATATATCTCTATACTACATGGTTCAACAAAAGATGAGCTAATTTGATAAGTAATAAAAACTTATTTAGTGAATCTTCCCCTAATCTCGAGAATCAAACTTCCAATCTTGCTTTTTATTTTGTAGTAATAGAATTGCTTGCTTATTTTAATCACAGTAATTTCCAAATTCAATATATATATATATATATATATATATCAATCTTACATTTCTTTTAGGAATAAATCCTTATATCCACTTCTTCATATTTCTAACTGCAGAATAGAAAATACTTAGAATTTGGATCTAACCCAAGTATCTGAGAAGTCTCAGTCTACGTTGCAAGAATATCTACAAATATATATATAATTACATTTAATTCCTTTTTTTCATACATTACCTGTCCAATTTGGATGTTGATAAATCTTGGAATTTTCTATGTGATGCTTTGTTTTGGAATATGTGAAAATTATCGATCAGATAATCAATGCATGTGAGTTTGAGATTTGGTGAGAGTCAGAAATTTGAGAATCTTGATTGCCTCGAGTCTGAGAGTCCAAGATTCCAACACTCAGAGGGTCACGTGTAATGCATTGCAGTGTGAGTCTCTGAATGCTGGAATGTCCGACTGACTTGCAAATAACATTGCCGCTTATTATAGCCAATTTGACGTCACTGGCAATATTATTGATATATTCATTATAATATTTACTATCCTCTAGAGGGCAGTATTGCACTTCTTAATTAATTCCATTTCTTTTTAATATTCCTATCTCGGGTCAAAAGTTCAAAGACCTTCTCTTCTCAGTCATTTAGACACTGTGTCTCTGTCTAATTTATATCCCTACTCCCATCAGCTAAATTCTTTTCTGGTTAACTCAACAAAATCTATTCTTTAGTAAATTTTATTATTTACCAATTATATACTTTCTACAATATTTATTGGAGTATATATTTCCTACTGTAAATATAAAATATACCTTGATTTTATAAACATATATTTTGTAAATAATATAAATCTATATTAGAGATATTAACTCTTATTCCTATACCCAAAAGACAAAATCTCTTTTGTTTTAAAAACTTAAGACAGACCAATAAATTTAATTATGACACGTCTTAGCACTTAACCCTAGCCTTATCACACACAAACCTTCTAGGTTCCTTCATGTCTGGCACTTCTTAAAAAAAAATATAAAAGACTTCACCCAGGAATGAACTCTGTAAAAAAAAAATCTCGTTCATTTCTAAACCTAGAGAAAATTTTAAAGGAAAAAAAACTGTCTTTAAAAACAAAATGGCTACAGGCATCCATTTTAAAATTCCTTTGCGTAATATACCTGACATCATGCAACAGTCGTCTCTGCTGTTTTTGAAGTGAGCCTAGCTAAAGCTAACCAGTGTACCGCAATGAACAATGCCCAAGACTAATAATGCTGCTAGAAAGGGTTTTCTAAAGGGACATTACAAGTAATTTAGATATATCTTATGCATTATAAAACCTGCAGTTTTCATTTCTTTGTAGTAATTTCTCTTCTCCCCCCCCCCCCGCAATGATGCAGCATTTAACAAAAGCATGCTTTATGGCTCTTAGGCTGGCGGTGCACTAGCAAGCACTTTGCGTCCGTCTGACTACTGTTTGACATCTGTAGCTTTTAACCCTTTCACTGCTGAGGACGTGTGGGGAACGTCCTCATTGACTCCTAAAGAAAGATGGGAGATATCGGGGTTCAAAAGGAACTCCCTAACTGTTGGCAGCTAGCAGGGTCATAGTTGGTATCACTAAAAAGGCCAGAGCATGGCCTTTCCAATGATACCAAACATGACCATGTTTAAAGTAAATAACAAAAACAATTTAAAAAAAGAAAAATGTGTTTTTTTTAGACGTGAAGGGGTCAAAAAGGCGTCACTGAAACCTGCCACACGTAGCACCTGCGCACGGTTTCACGGACGGGCAACGCATATAGCTACGGACGCGAAAACATCATGAAATAGCTAAACGGATGCAGAAACGCCGCAATGTATTTTCCTAGGATGTGGAGACCTCAGATGTTACGAACTCACTTTACGCAGTACTTACGGCTGAATTATTTTCATGGGAGATATTGTAACGGACGCAGTACAGTATGCTCGTGTGCAGCCTCCCTAAATCTAAACAATACAGTCATGGCCACAATTGTTGGCACCCCAGAAATTTTTCCAGAAAATAAAGTAACATGTTTTGCTATACACATGTTTATTCCCTTTGTGTGTATTGGAACAAAACATAAAAAAGGGGGAGGGAACAAATTGGACATAATGTGTCAACTCCAAAAATGGGCTGGACAAAATTCTTGGCACCCTTTCAAAATTGTGGATAAATAAGATTGTTTCAAGCATGTGATGCTCCTGTAAACTCACCTGGGGCAAGTAACAGGTGTGGGCAATATAAAAATCACACCTGAAAGATTAAAAGGAGAGACGTTCACTTAGTCTTTGCATTGTATATGTGTGTGTCACACTAAGCATGGACAACAGAAAGAGAAGAGAACTGAGGACTTGAACCAAAATTGTGTAAAAAAAATATCAACAATCTCAAGGTTACAAGGCCATCTCCAGAGATCTAGATTTGCCTTTGTCCATAGTGCGCAACATTATCAAGAAGTTTGCAACCCATGGCACTGTAGCTAATCTCTCTGGGCGTGGATGGAAGAGAAAAATTGATGAAAGGTTGCAACGCAGGATAGTCCAGATGGTGGATAAGAAGCCCCAAACAAGTTCCAAAGTAATTCAAGCTGTCCTGCAAGCTCAGGGAGCATCAATGTCAGCACGAACTGTCGACATTTAAATTACCGTATTTTTCGCTCCATAAGATGCACCCCCCCCCCCCACCCCAAAGTGTGTGTCTTATGGAGCGAATACTGCAAAAGAGAGTGCGCATTGGGGCATGGGCGTCGCAAGGTGGGGGCAGGGTGTGTGGCCCGCACCAGGTGACACCTGCCCTTAGGACCCTAAGGGTGGGTGTCTCACCCTGCAACGCAGTGTTCGGCGCTCGCCTGGGGGAACCACATCACCAGCCAAGTTCTCGCGGGATCGCGGCTGGTCACGTGGCTCCCCCAGGCGAGTGAGCGCCCAAGCTCCATGCCGCCGGACGCTCAGAGGGAGCCGAACATGCGGCGGCAGGAGGTGACCTGGGGGCAGTATCCATGAGAGGAGCTCCTGGGGCATATCCATTATTACACTATTTGATTCAGAATATTTTTTTTCCTGTTTTCTAAAAACTAGGTGCGTCTTATGGAGCATAAAATACGGTAAATGAAACGCTATGCCAGGAGGCCCCCACTGCTGACAGACATAAAAAAACAAGACCACCGTTTGCCAAAATGTACTTGAGTAAGCCAAAATCCTTCTGGGACAACGTCTTGTGGACAGATGAGACCAAGATAGAGCTTTTTGGTAAAGCACATCATTCTACTGTTTACCGAAAACGGAATGAGGCCTACAAAGAAAAGAACACAGTACCTACAGTGAAATATGGTGGAGGTTCAATGATGTTTTGGGGTTTGTGTGCAAGGCATCATGAAATCTGATTACCAAAGGATTTTGGGTCGCACTGTAGAGCCCAGTGTCAGAAAGCTGGGTTTGCGTCCGAGATCTTGGGTCTTCCAGCAGGACAATGACTAGGGATGAGCCGAACACCCCCATGTTCGGTTTGCATTCGACCACGAACCGAACTCAATGCAAGTCAATGGGACTCAAAAGTTCGGTTTGAAGAGTGCCCTGCAAGAGGGCATGTATGCAAGATATTTGCCATAAAAGGTGTATGGGGGTCCGGGTAGTGCACTGGGGGACAGGAAACAAGGACAAAAAGAAAAAAAAACGTTTTTAAAGGAACAGTGAGTTTTCCATGAACTAAGGGTTAAAAATAAAAACAAAAAATTCCTTCAAATATCTTGCCTAGGAGGTCCCCATAACCTGCCCGTGAAGTGGCGGATTTGTAGGATATATAGAAACATTTAAAAACATGACATTTCAAATGAGGGTAAACGGTTCTCCTTTAATCTATTCATAAACAACTGCTTGGGGCGGCAGCCTGTATGAAAAGACATTTTAGGACACGCAGAACACGTTTAGTGATTTTTTTTTGGGCTAAATTATGGTGAAACTTATGCAGGCTTTGGCATTCTATTCTGTTACGTCAGCATCAGGGGATTGATAGCTGCTGATCCAGGACTGATTCATTTTTATAAATGTCAGCCAGTCTACAGAGTTGGTGGACAGACGCACTCTTTTGTCTGACAAAACCTCCAGCGGCACTGAACGTCCTTTCAGAAAGCACGCTGGATGATGGGCAACCTAGTAGCTGCATAGCATATTGGCTAGGTTCTGGCCAGTGATCCAATCTCAACACCCAGTAAGCCAGTGGATCATCTGCTGGAAAGTTGTCCAGGTCTGCCCTTGCCCCTAGGTAGTCCTGCACCATACGGAGAAGACGTTGGCAATGGGTGCCTACATTTGACGTCCCTGGGTGTCGTGGACTAAAAAAATTTAAAAAGGCATCAGTCAAGCGGCCCCGGCCTTCACCACTATTCCTCTGATCATCTGCAGCCTCAGAAGCACCTGTGTCATCACTTGGCAACCTACCAGTGCCTGGAAAGGTGTTACACAAGTGTCGCTTTAGAGCGTCCTCAAGTTTTTTCATCCTGTGCTCCCTCTGTGCGGGCAGAATGAGCTCTGCAACTTTACCCTTGTATCGTGGATCAAGAAGGGTTGCCAACCAGTAATGATCCCTCTCCTTGATAGCACGAATCCTGGGGTCCTTTACCAGGCGTTTCAGGATAAGGGAGCCCATGCAGCGTAGGTTGGAGGTGGCATTAGCTTAGTCTTCCTGGTCAATGAGGAGGATGACCCCATCGTGCACTTCCTCCTCCCAGCCATGTACTAGTCCTTGTGTTTCTGGGTACACAAAACCCTCTCTTGAGGCATCCCCACCTTCAGTGCCCCCACTACTTAAATATTCCTCCTCCTCCTGTCTGATCTGAGGAGGACCCGCTGGAATGCTGTCTGCGGAAAGACTGGGGCCTTGAGAGCTAGAGAAGGCCTCCTCTTCCTCCCGCTGCTCTGCCTCTAGAGCCACATCTATAATTCCCCGCAGAGTGCTCTCCAGCAGGAAAACTAAAGGAATTGTGTCACTGATGCATGCGCTGTCCCTGCTCACCATCCTCGTTGCCTCCTCAAATGGTGACAGTACAGTGCATGCATCCTTGATCATCAGCCACTGTGGGGGGGGGCAAGTTGACCTGAACCTGTCCTTGTGCCATACTCACACAGGTACTCGTTGATGGCCCTCTGCTGCTTGTGTAGACGCTGCAGCATTGCTAATGTCGAGTTCCACCTGGTGGGCATGTCACAGATCAGACGGTTTGTGGGAAGGTGGAATTCTCTTTGAATTTCTGCCAGGCGAACACTTGCTGGGAATGACCATCTGAAGTGGCTGCAGACTTTTCTGGCCTGGCTGAGAAGCTCTGCCATCCCTGGGTACCTGGTTAGGAGACGCTGTACCACCAGATATAGGACGTGTGCTAGGCATGGTACATGCGTCAACTTACCCAGGCGTAGGGTGGAGAGAAGGTTGCTGCCATTATCACAGACGACCATTCTCAGCTGAAGCTGGCGTGGTGTTAACCATCTCTGCACCTGCCCCTGCAGAGCTGACAGAATTTCTGGCCCGGTGTGGCTCCTGTCCCCTAAACAAACCAGCTCAAGTACAGTATGGCATCTTTTTGCTTGTGCCATTGCGTAGCCCCTGTCACGCGTCGGTTTAACTGCCACTTCGCCAGAGACTGAAGGAGGAGGGAGAGGTGGTGGTGGAGCAGACAGACCTCATACAAGCAGCTTTCTGGAGGTGTGGTGGATGAACAAGCTCCAGCACAGAGCCCCGTCTCGGATTCCTCCCAGCTGCCATCAGAGTTACCCAGTGTGCCGTGAAGGAAATGTAACGGCCCTGTCCATGCTTGCTGGACCACGTGTCTAAAGTCACATGCACCTTGCTGCTGACTGCCTTTCCCAATGACTCGATAACATTGTCTTCCACGTGCTGGAATGGCCTTCCGTGAAAAGTAATGGCGTTTTGGAACCTGCCACTATGGTACAGCACATTCAGAAAATTCACGGAAGGAAGCAGAGTCCACCAGTTGGAAAGGTAGCAGCTGTAATGCGAGTAATTTTGCTAAGCTGGCATTTGGACGCTGTGCTTCGGGATGGTTGGGACTATATTTTTTTCTTACGCTGCAGCAGCTGGGGCAACGTAATCTAACTGCGTAAATCTTCAGCTGATGGGATGCTGTCACATTGTGAGAAAGGACCTGGTACATCCATTACTGTAGCATCATCCCTGTCAGTGGAGGTTGGAGTCTGACATGGCAGGACATATAGTGGGGGTAGAGACAGGTGAGGAGGACCTACGCAATGTTTTGCACCAACGGGATGCATGGCAGGTGGTCATATGTCGCCTCAAGCACGTGGTACCCAAGCGTCCGGTGTCTTTCCCACGCTTGAGCCTCATCTGACATAGATTACAAATAGCAACGGTGCAGTCTGCTGCACATTTCTTAAAGAACTCCCAGACAGCAGAGTTCCTGGATGTGTGCTTTGAGACAACAGTGCTCTGCACCTGAGCAGCTCTGCCATCTGATGCCTTGGACTGGCTAGTGCTATGGTTGGTCATAGAGGATGTTGTGCCTCGTGTTTGTTGTGCCTCCTCCTCCTCACTTGACTCCTCTGTTCGATTAGGCACCCAGATGGAGTCAGTGACCTCATCATCATCACCCCCCTAGCTCCTCGTCACTGGAGCCAACTTGGCAGTATGATGCAGCTGCTGGGGCAACATGAGTGCCAGTTATTTGTGTGTCACTGGCACCCCCTTCCTCTAGGTTGATTATACTCCCTTCCTCAACCTCAGAGATTGAATCAGAGCACTGTAGTTTCTGCGCATCCTCAAGCAGCATGTCACTGTCATTGTAGTCAAATAATTCAGCTGACTCCTCCATGTGTGATAGTGAGGCTACGGCAGGAGTAGCTGTGGACATGGAGGCTGCATTAGATGCTTTGGCAGCTGAGGTGGACTGTAAAACACCACAAGCCTGGCTGGCGGAAGATGAGGATGGCCTGGTTAGCAAATCCACCAAATCCTCTGTATGTTGCTGCTGCTTAAGATGGCCAGTACCAGTTAGAAAGGACAAGCGTGCCACTGCAGAGAATGCACCACGTCCACGACGACCAGAGGCACAGCCTCCCGACACAGAGGCTGCTTGCCCTCTTATCTGTGCCTGGGAGCGTCTGCCTGTCCTTTTTGGTCTTTCTGACATGGTGATGGTGATATATAGATTAAATATATACAGAACTCTGATTCAACTCTGGTATAAAGATTAAAGATTTCCAGAACTCTGGTATAACTCTGTGAGACACCCTGATAGCTAGCAGCCAGTGACAAGACACAGATTACAAATTCCCAGAAACCTCCTATAAATCAGTGAGACTCCCTGATGGGTGGCAGTGACAAGACACAAATTACAATTCCCAGAAACCACCTACAAGTCAGTGAGACCCCCTGATAGCTGGCAACAGTGACAAGACACAGATTACAATTTGCAGAAATCTGCTAGAAGTATGTGGGACCCCCTGATTGCTGGCAGTGAGAAGACACCGGTTACAATTCCCAGAAACCTCCTATAAGTCAGTGAGACCCCCTGATGGGTGGCAGTGAGAACACACAGATTACAACAATTCCCAGATATTTTGTATAAATGAGACCCCCCCCCCAATAGCTGGTGGCAGACTGGCAGTGAGAACACACACTAACAGAACAATCTCCTCTCAAAAAACACGTGCTGAAGTGCTGTGTGAAGCCTTATATAGTGTGCTGCGGGGACTTCGCTCTGTGAGCCCATGATTGAGCCGTGATTGGCATAGTCTTGAACCGGTCTTGCACCTGACCTGTGGTCAGGTGCAAGGCTGTAGCCAATTACAAGCTTCAGGCCAGTGGAAAAGTGCATTGTGGTCCATTGTGGGCGAACATGCGGCGAACACGCGGAAATGTTCGTAGTTCGCGAACAGGCGATGTTCGAATCGAACTCCGAACCGAACAGCTCATCCCTAACAATGACCCCAAACATATGTCAAAAAGCACCCAGAAATGGATGGCAACAAAGCGCTGGAGAGTTCTGAAGTGGCCAGCAATGAGTCCAGATCTAAATCCCATTGAACACCTGTGGAGAAATCTTAAAATTGCTGTTGGGAAAAGGCGCCCTTCCAATAAGAGAGACCTGGAGCAGTTTGCAAAGAAAGAGTGGTCCAAAATTTCAGGTGAGAGGTGTAAGAAGCTTATTGATGGTTATAGGAAGCGACTGATTTCAGTTATTTTTTCCAAAGGGTGTGCAACCAAATATTAAGTTAAGGGTGCCAAGAATTTTGTCCAGCCCATTTTTGGAGTTTTGTGTGACATTATGTCCAATTTGCTTTTTTTCCTCCCTTTTTTTGTTTTGTTCCAATACACACAAAGGGAATAAACATAGCAAATTTGTGTTACTGCAATACTTTTCTGTGAGAAATACTTGATTTTCTGGAAAAATTTCTGGGATGCCAACAATTTCGGCCATGACTGTATATACACCAGCTAACCAGAGGGAATGTTAAGAGCAGGCAGCTGAATGAAATTCATTAATGTCTTGGGACGTACTATCAGGGGAATTCAAAGAGAATCAAAAAGTCACCGCACGTTTGGTGACTTTTCGTTCTCTTCAATTTGGTTTGTTTCGCCGATCCCATTTCGGTGACCCTGCGGTGTATTCAGCAAGCACCACCGGGTCCCCGAATTGCAGGGAAAGGCTGCTGCAAACCCGACGAAAACTAACCGCAAAACCCGGCGAATGCATGCCGAAAACCCGCAAAAACATCTGGATTAACCTGCCGAAAACACCGGAAAAACCCGAGCAGGAGCCGATCACACGCTGCGCAGCCGCCGGAAAAAGCCAACATCTCAGACGAATGCAGAGAATAAATTAGCAAAACAGTTTGCTTGAATGTTTGCAAAGAAACTACTGAGGGAAAATGTCTGAAATTTACATATGAGGTCCAATGAATGATAATAAAAAGGGCTGTTACAGAAAAAAGTAAACTTAAAAAAAAATAAAAAAATTTAAAATCCAGAAAAATGCTTAAAATATCTAGAGACTCTTTACTGCAGAATTTTATAATGAACGGTTTATTAGATATTGAATTAAAACGGGAATATTTTTAACATTGAAGCCTATGGGATTCACCTGAATAAACTTGCCGAATTAAACCACCAAATGACAGGGCATTCCGGGAACCTCTCACTGCTGGTGTGTGTTCTCTGAATAGTCAAAGCAGTGCTTTTTTATGGTGATTTCACTGCCCTCGAACAGGCACCGTATGTGCAGGCAATTCACCAGGATTTGGCGAATTGCCTGCTCTCTGGATAGCCGAATGGCCAAGAAAGGTAACCGAACGTTGATGACCTTTCTCCAGGCATTCGGATCTCTTTGAATTACTCTGAATGTCTATGCAGCAGGTGGGCTTTGAAGATGCAAGGCTACTGGCACACCCCACTGACTTCAATGAGCTGCCTCAGTCCCTCCCTGCAGCTGGCACATGCTGCAGAGACTGCCTGAACGCAGGCCATACCCCTCCCTGCAGCCAATGACAGGTGCTGGCTGCATGGGTGGGCCAAATCAGGCCTGCAGCGGGTGTACCGCCATGCTGTCGTTAACCCTCCTGACAGGTGACACCTGCCAGTCAATGGGTTAAGATCCCTGACATGACTTCTTTGAATATATCCCACCAGACACTTTGAGTCGGCTGCCTAACCCATACAGGGTTATTCAGAGAGCGGTGAAAAGATGGAGAATGGAAAATTCTAGGTCAAAATAGCTGATTTGGAAAGTGAGAAATTCTCCCATTCATCTCACTTTCCAAATCAGCTATTTTGACCTAGAATTTTCCATTCTCCTGCTTTTCACCTCTCTGAATAACCCTGATAGACTCCATTCCATGTTCAAAACCATAAAACGAGGACCAAGTGATGTGTCTTTACAACACAATCGATGCACCCAGTGACCCATTTTCTTAGAAAACCAAGTACATGTATGTTTATCAGGAACATGAATTTTTTGTGTGGTAGTGGCCCTTTACCAAAATATTAATTTTTACAAGAACCATTACACTGCCATGGCACTAATATGAAATAGGTTTCTGCATGGTCTCTGTGAAGGAATGGTAGCCAGGTAACCGACTATATGAATCCCTCCCTTTGAAATAAATTGTATTGATCTGAAGGACATGGGATGCAAAGTGACATTTTTAACTTGGTCTATACTCCTAGTGACTAGTTATAACACCATTTAAGTAACTACCATGCGACTCAATAACGAAAACCGAGGCAGAGTGATTGTTACAATACCATATTTATTAACCAAAACAGATGCGTTTTTGACATTGGTGCATCTCACTCATAAATAAACTAGATAATTATTGCCAAGTAAACATTTTATAAATCGGTAAATGGACACAGTAGAGCGCTGCACAGTGGCTAACATTTTCTCAATGTACATTTATGATTTGGTCCAGTAATGCTACCTAAAAGGACTCAAGGTAGCGCGATTTGATTAATTCACGTGTGCTTTAACAGGAAAGCCTTAGGAAACCATACACTGCCCTGTTGCACAAAGTTATGGGGAAATTTACTTCCTACAGTAGAAAGGGATGCAGGTAGAAATAATACACATGAATAATACAGATATAATGACTTAATTTGAAGGATTTCCAGAAAATAAATCTATATATGGTTTCCCTGATGTTTAATACAATTTAGACACTAGTAATGTGTGACCACCATCTCCCCAAACATCACCTGCCTTGTTTGTAGAATACAGACGGGTAACTACATTGGCCGTATAATATGCCATCCTGTGAACATAATGAGAATATAATAATTGGTTACAGCCAAAGATTTAGATTCTGGTACAAATCAAACTAAGAGAATTCCACATTTAAATCTTTGTTTTGGCACCTCATATTCCCAAACTATAAAGGTGTAAATAGGCTCCGATGGCACACCCTTACTACCTGGGACACATATGTTGTCTGAAGGTTTATTGGTTTCAAGACCGGAGCAGGTGAAAGAGCACAAACCCTCAAAGACCTCTGAAATCAACAGCACTTTACATGGAGTCTAGAAACAAATCTGCTATGCACGCAAAATTCAATAAACCTAGCATTGCAAGATACATGGTGAATATATTCATACTGTTTCCAGCGCTATACCTGTCACCTCTCCACACATTGGACATCTGTTGGAAGAAACATTCATATAATAACCCACACCCCCCCCTCTCTCATTCACTTTCCGTGAATTTGTCCTCTGTCACAAGTCTTGGCAAATTTACATCAAACTTAGGAGCCAACTTTGCAAGCCCTGCTCCATCAATACAAAAGATCATGGACTATGTCACTAGCACTGTGTGTGATGGAGCTTTTCAATAGTTAATGACCGCTCGTTTTATTCTAGGGCTGGAATTACCTATTGGGATTTCAATACGGTCTCCAGCTTTAATGGCAGACACAGATGAGGTTTCAGTTGTGTGGTATAATTGGTAAAAGAGGTAGTTTGGGCTGAGCCACTGTGTTTTTTATCATCGCAAACCTAATTTTGGTTTGCAAAATAATCCACGTGAAGTCACCTAACATTTTGTACATGCTTGGCAGAGAAAATAAGAAAGCAAACATTTTTTTTCCAGTTAAAGTGTAAAGCTGAGCTTTTAGAGTTTTGCTCCTATACTAAACAGTGACACTGTAGCATTATATTGGATTAAAGTGAAAATAAACCTTCAAAAACCCATCAAGCACAGCTGCCTATATATAATTTGTATATCCACACTGTCAGTGCGCCAGGCTTCACCTGCAAAAGATCCCAGCTGCCTTAGCGGCAAAGGGAACATATTACCGTCTGGGTGTATCGTAACAGATGCCCGTGGCACAGCAGACACTTTGCTCCACTGACATCACTCTCCATCTCCAAATTCAAACCGGCCTCACTGGAACAGATCAACTCGAACGATAATTTTTTGGCTTAAATTTTGCAACAACAATAATTAAAACTCTGCTCGCTGTTTAGTGAACAGACCCTTGCAATTAGTGGCTGGGTATATGGGGAAAATGTTTCTGTGCGAGCAGTGGCGACTCTAGGAACAATATTTAGGGGGGGCACAGAAGATACCGCAGTCAAAACTGGGGGGGCTCTAATAATTTTCACCACTAAATCATATCACTGAATAAAACTAAGGGCCCAATCACCTGTGTGAGCTAAAACACCATCACTAAAGGAAACATTTAGCGCGAGTTGCTAAAACATAGTGCCTGACGACCCACGAAAAGATCACCTTGTCTGCAGTAGTCCACGAACAAGGTCGTTTAGTGCACGCTAGGAAAACTCTAAGACCCGGGCTGAGACCCAGCGCTAATGCGGTTGTGTACAGGATAGAACGTTTTTTTTTCCAGTGCCGGGCCATACCTATACCCCGCCCTCACAAGCTTGAATATGAACACATCCAGTGAATAACCTCACACCCCTGCATTATTAAAATCATCCAAGGTGGCCGTATCATCCATGGCTTGATGCACACATATATTAAGGCTGATGGGCATTGCATGATAAATGCCACCCAACAGCAGGTAGAATCATTACACTGCATTTAATAGATCCAAAAGGAAGGCCAGGTGAGCGACAAAAATTTCCCTGCTGCAGCATATAAATAATACATGTTTCAGGGCAAGACTTCTTCACATGTCCCTTTAAACATGGTCCACACAGTCACCCTAATAATCAACCGCTTCCATACTATGAATAACCCCCAGCATAAAATGTTTAAAATTAGGCAATATATTAGAATTAGGATATATGTGGATAAAGGATACTTTTATAATAGAGCCGACTGCAACAGCAACGACAATGCGGACCAGATCCATTGCTATAGTGTATGGGGCCAAGAGAAAACCTGTGCTGCATTCCTTTCAATTGCCTGTTAATTTTGGGCGAAGATCTGTTTTTTTTTGGAGTTAGCACCAGGGTTAAGCAGTGAGTAAAATGGTGCAATTAGCGCCCCTCAAAAAATTAGCGCTGGCACCAACTGATCTGCTAGCTGCAAAAGCGCTAGAGATCTCTAGCGCTCCCCATGTTAAGTAAAGGACGCGGAAAGTACAGTAAGCTCGAGCTACAAATCGCTAATAGCAACGCGCCAAGTGATTTTTCCAGTTTGTAGCGAGAGGCAAAAGATCTGTTGGTCAGGCGCTAGACTCGATTAACCTGGCGCTAACGCAAAACCATGCCGACGCAAGGGTTAACTCACACCAGGTAATAGTGCCCTAAATAAGTATATATAAATAAGATTCCAAAACCCCAGAGTAATGTGATGCAATGATGCCTTTTTATTGTACTAACCTGATACTTTATTTGCCGCAGTTCGGCAGTTTTCGCTGAATGTCTGATTGTTCCTTCAGCGACTCCACTTTTAGCAAATTACAGTGACCATTCGCTAAATAGGGAATTCACTTTATTGTCGGCGAAATAAATTCCCCGAAATGTGACAAAAAGCAGAGGATCTAAACATGATTAGACCCTTTAGATTCTAACTTCCATAATAACCCCTGAAGTGCCATAAACCCAGGGAAATACAATAAAAATAATAAAAAATGTGGCATTTAGCCTACTCATTAACCCCTAAATTGCCATTGATCAAGGTAAAACATGAAATGAATACACTGTGAGGCATATAGCTAACACATTAACCCCTAAAATGCCATTAATCAAGGAAAAAATAAAATGTATAATGTGAGGGATGAAGCCTACCCATTAACCCTTAATATACAACTAAACCAAGGCAAAAACTAATGTAATACACAATGTAATGTATAGTCTGAACATTAACCACTTCACTGCTGAGACATTTCAACCCTGTGAAAATGCTTAAGTTTAAGTGCCTGTTATTATTTAATGTTTTTGACTTTTATTTCAAACGGAATATGGTCATTTTGGGTATCATTGGAAAGGCCAGAATCTGCTCTTTCCAATGACACCTAGATCGTCCATATACGATGCATAGGGACGGAGATACACTGGTCCGAAGAAGTGTGGTAAGCGGGAAGCTGATTTTTGGTGGGGGGGCACATGGGGGGGGCAAGGAATAACCTAGGGGGGGCAATTGCCCCCCCTTGCCCCCCTGTAGAGTCGCCTATGTGTGCGAGTAAGGAATACATACAGGGGTCTCAAAAATATTCATGGGAACTTATGCTTACAGAATAAAGCTTTTCAACGTGCTGCCAGTTGTGTTTCTAATGTGAAAATCGTTCTCCACAATGTCTCGTCTAATCTCCAGAATAATTAGAGAATAAATGAATATCTAAATCCGGGTCCAGTGGTGGTCACCTTGCTGTTCATATTGTAGAATATAACCTAGATTATGGGGGTAATGCTAAATCTTTAAGTCATTAACTAACCCACCCAGGCTTCAGTTGCATTTGCAAGTAAAATAAAACGATTTGCCTGTATAGTTACATATGTCATTGTCCATGTATTTTAATAGTTGCTGGTTTGATGATATAAACGCTGACATTTAAGGGGGCGACTCAGACTTAATTTTACACCTCTTTTGGATAAACACGTTATTGTTTATACAATGTGCTACCTGAATCACCTGGTACAGGTTTTGTGCACTTAACACCCCCAGCCAGTAAACAGGGCGCACAGTAACTAACAAAAACTGTCACTTTCATAATCAAAAACAGAGTTGCATTTTTATACCAGATCCTGGGGTCTATGATTGTATACCCTATGGCAGGAGTCTGCAACCTTAGCCCTCCAGATGTTTTGGAACTACATTTCCATTGAGGTGTAGCCAATCTATTCAGTACCTGAGCATTTCCCATGATGCTTTACCTACTTTCTAATGAGTAGCTGTGGATCATGGGAGATGTAGCTCCGAACCATCTGGGGGGGCCAAGGATGCTGACGCCTGTCCTAGCTGCATTGTCATATATACAGCAAGTGTATATATGTGCTCATGAGAGTATGGTATATAAGGGAATCGGGGATAAAGGGGGGACTACAATCCGTTTACATGTTAAATAATGATCAATATAACCATTAAGACTAAGCGGAGTATCACTAGGTATCTCTCAACAGTAAAACAAAGGACAAAAGAGTTTGTGTACCTGGGCAGGTTGTGATCACAAAGAAAAACCCAGCATTGCAGATCCAGTTCTCCTGTAAGATCCACTGGCTTATACTGCAGGATAAAGTACTTTTATTTGGTTATACAGGATCTGTCTTTGGTCTACTGTGATTCAAGAAGGTTCCAAAACAAACAGGAAAAACATTTGCTTTGTTTTCTACATGAAATAAAAACCTGTGTGCGCTTTTTATATATATATATATTAGTAACAATGAGATGACATGAAATTATAAAACTTAATGAAAACTATAGCAGAAAATAAAGACCCCATTGTGATCCTTTTCTTTAGTATCTGCAGCTTGATCGATTTCATTCAATGTCAAAAGTCTACATTAAAACACAGAGGTTACAGTGGTACCGCAGAGGTCTCAAAACACACGTGCAGGAAAGTATTCTAGAAATCCAGCTGAATAAAACATTTGTTACAGCATATTAGCAGGGCTGCGCTTACGTATATAGTATATTTTATGCCCGCTATCCAGAGGATTTCTCCCCATTTCTAACTTTGACGTAAAATATATATATTTTTTTTATATATAAACTGCCAGGGTAAAATTTTTGGAGTTTGATACAGTTAAAAAAAGGCAGTACTAAATTCTGCTGAGCACATGGGAGCTGGCACAGCTTTGGATTATACTGGGGTTTAAGAGTTCTGACCTCCATAGCACCAAAGGAGTACTGGGATAGCCTAATTAAGGGATACTCAACCTGCACCATCCAGATGTTTTAGAACTACATTTCCCAGGAGTCTCAGCCAAACTAATGAGTACCTGAGCATCACGGGGAATTTAGTTTCAAAACATCTGGCTGGTCAAGGTTGAGCATCCCTGCATTAGGCTGACCCCTGACCCCATACGTCTAAAAAGGAGTGAGATTTACGGAGTAATTTTTTATGAACTAAAAAATACGGCACTTTGCAAAGTCCATCATTGCCATGTTTTACAGATTTTTTTTTTATATACCTTCCAGGCACAAAACCTTACAGATTTTGATATATATTTCATGTCAATAAATGTATAGAGAAAATTGCTTCCCATCCTTGGACATTACCCATCACAGACTTTGGCCCTTTTTTAAACGCTGTACCAGGAAGACCTGAGTCTCCACTGAAAAATTTGGCAGAACAAATAGAATGAATAAAGCTTCTTTTTTTTTTGCTAGGATAACTAGTTTTTGCCCTTTTTGAGAGGAGGTTGTCATTCAATATGTCTTATATATTCCTGTCAAATAGACCAGTGGTTAGGGATGCCAATCAATGCCCTGATCTCTGCCAACCTTCGCTTAACACTAGACGATTCATCCATCGAGACTACGAGCGAACATCTATATCAGTTTATGATTTCACCTTCACAGATAATGCAGAATGATTTGCTTGGGGGGCTTAATAGTCCATTTTGAGATGAAATATAGTAGAAATACTCCATAATGCTGTATGTCACCCGTTCTGACACCCAGTGACTCAATATGCTGCGCCTGATTAGAATTTGAATAGATACCTTGACCTCATGTCCGGTATGTCATTTGTAAACACTGTAACTACTTTAAAACACGTTTATGACCTGCAAATAATGATTGTTTATATCAGAGATGACCAGATAAGGCTGCAGAAAGTGTGTCAAGGTATATTTCTCTAGGATAGTTTAACCACATATATCCGGATACAAATCTGACATATGACCTTGTTGTCACTTATGTGACCATTCACTGTATTTAAGTGTATTTTGGAGATGTAGATATTGCAATCCTGCAGGATGCGAGAAATTCCAGACAGTTGTAGAAGTGCTTGACTAAGGCTGGGGCAGAAGAGTGTTTTTAAGAGCGTAAGGAGCGTCCGTGTGAGTGGACGTTCCTTCCACTCCGATGCCTGTCTGGCCACCTCGCTGAGCGCAGTTAGTGTGCGCAGAGCTGCAAGGTTCGATCCACCTATGGAGGATTGCGCTTTGCAGCCCCGTCAACATGCATCCTAACGCTTTGACGGGGAGGCTTGCTGCACAGACGTAGCAAGGCAGCTGTCATGCGCGCACAATAGTGTGTGGCTGGCCCCGTCGAAGCGTCACAACACGAGCGTCCGACCGACGCCGGAAGGCATGTCAGTACAGGAGCACATAGTGCCTTCGTCTGAACACAGCCTAATATAACCAGTATTCGCTTACTTCAATTATTAATAGTTTGGATTGCTCATAGGTACCCATGTTTTATTATTCTTTGTGTCTCTGCTGAGATGGTGTAAATAAATATCAGCGGTTACTAGATTTTACTTTTTTGACAGAAGAATAAAGTAAGAGGAACCAGAGTGAAGTAGTGGTTTCCCATCAAAAAGCAGGAGCATCTTCCCCATCATATATAGTTATGGTGACCATAAGAAAGTAGGAATAAGAATAATCAGCAAACCAAATAAGACCACGTTTTTTTGCCACACCCATGTCTACTAGGAATCATATTTCTAAATGATGGGGAAATGATCCTAGCAAACCTTTACCTTTGGAAAGAAACAGGTGCAAACATTACAAATTCTTAACGATTTATAAGCAAAAGCACATTTTAAGTAAGTAAAATATTTTTTCCTTTAAAGCCTTAGGTTAACGGATACTCTTTGCACTATGGTCATGGACCATTTCAGATGAAACATCTGAAGAGTAAACAGTGACATAGATCGACATCCACAAGTGGTCGACAGAAGAGGTAGAAGGCAGCTTGAAAGGCTGCAGCTTTACATTAAAGAAACAATGCCATGCTTCCATTACTGATTGCCTAAATTTGCTTTAATCAGGTGAGAGGTGTCACCTAGTCCAGTGGATTTCAGCCCTGTCCTCAAGTCCTCCTAACAAGCCAGGTTTTCAGATATGTGAAGCACAGCACAGGTGATATGATTTGCTGCTCAGTGATTGCAGGATTCAGTCTGCATTTCCCCAAGTGAATCCTTAAAATCTGCCTGTTAGAGGTACTTTAGGACAGGTTTGGGAAAAACTGATCTAGTCAATGAGACATTGCTGTAGAGCAGTGGTCCCCAACCCTGCTATGGTTAAATGTAACAGGCCAAAGTTTAAGGAATACGTTGGGGAAAGGCAGACTGAGTACTGCTATCACTGAGCAGCAAATCATTTCACTTCTGCTGTGCTTCATATATCTGGCAAACCTGACCTGTTAGTGGGTCTTGAGGACAGGTTTGAGAAGCGCAGCTGTAGAGGGTTTCCCTACCACCTAGAACAGCGCTGTCAATCTGCAGCCCACCCCCCAGTTGTTGGTGACCTACAATTCCCAGAATTCTATGAATGTAATAGATGGCCAGGGAATCATGGGGGTTATAGTTCATAAACATCTGAAAAGCCAGAGTATGACAGCCCTGATCGAGAGTATGTGATAATCTGGACCTAAGAATTATGACATGCAGGACATTCAAGATATTCAAGACATTTACAACTTGTGGCTCATTGACATGGTTGCCCTGCAGGAAAACATTCACATTCTGTAACATACCCCAAATAACCCCTTCCACGTCCCCATTCAGTGTAAGACAATGATTTCTGAACATGAAACAAAACTAGTGTAGTTCACAACACTGTAGCAGAGTATCTTGGTAGGTAGCATTCAGGCCGCTGTGCTGGTTTACGAAAACTGTCAAGAGTTTTACATACACGTGTGGGATATGCAAGAGAAGGAAAAAACAAAAACAAAGTAAGGAGTTCAAAACACCAGTGCACCAACTACAAAAACAAAACAAGATCAGTCTGTGCAGGGCCCTTACCAGGACCATGATCATTCTACAGTACAGGACATGTTAGTCAAGGCAAAGAGGTGACTCACAGCCAAGAAAAGAAAAACAAATATAGAATAGACGATTCTCCTGAGCCAACATCTTTCTTCCTTTGTAGAGAGGCAATGTACCAGCACTTCATAAAGCCTTCCCTGGTAGCCCAGTGACAATTCTCTTGGAGGTAAGGTCCCACGTGAGGATTACTAGGCTCTCTTCTCACAGAGGTCGAGCTCAAAAACCTTTCTTCGACAAAGAAAGGAAACGATTCCTCCACGAATTTCCTAACATTTGGATTTCATTCTGTGTGTGATTATAAGACATTATAATAGACCATTTCCTTTATAGTCTGGTCAGCCGGTACATTCTGGACTTCAAAGCTGTATGAATTCTCCTCATAGTCCTCCGTCTCTTGCTGGCCTTTATTGTCATTGGTATCGGTGTCTGGAAGATCTATCATGGGATCTAAAGTGGTGAATAAACAAAACATACCATCTTGTTTTAATACACCAAGTCTGGTTATTTTACAGAAACCTCATCACACTTCTATTCCAAGAATGCATTCAGATACTGTCCTCAGCGCACGCATTGCCCCCTTGCAATCTGTAATGAATGTTGCTGCCAGACTTATATTTCTCACCCGACGTGCCGCACATAAATCTGACCTACCACGGACTTCCTGCATTTTTCAGGATATGCTCACAAACGCTAGTTAGTACTACACTCACGTTCAAAGAACTCAATAACTTGACCCCCCCTTACACGTCTTCCCTAATTCCCAAGCACATCCCTTCTACATAACTCCAGCCTCCAGGTAACCTCCGCCTATCATCTGTTTCCACCCGCAAACCTCAAAGACTTCTCATGTGTGGCTCTGGTCCCGTGGAATGACCTACCTCACCCTACCAAACTCTATCTTAATCTTATGCCCTTCAGAAAATCCCTCAAAACTCATTTTTTCAAATAAACTTTTCACATTCCTGACCAATTGCTCTCTCACACTCAACGTCACATCGTTATAGGCTCCATAGATTGAATTACTACCATGCCCATCCTCATTTCTGACACAAGTGCTAGTACTAGCGACCCTGACCTCTAATAAGATGTAACTGGTAACTCCTCTTGTTCTTCTCTACCCCATATCCTCTAGATCAGTGTTTCCCAAACATCCATACATGCCTCAACAGCTACCAACAAACATTACATATTTGTAGCACTATTCATAACACAATAATATACCATGGTCTAAGATGCCATACCTTGACTGTCTAGACTGGTGTCCATCACCCCGTGCTTGACTTTCATATGTCGACTGAGGTTTCCCTTCAGGTTAAACTTGCTGGAGCAGTATGGACATTTAAAAGGCTTGTAACCAGCATGGAGGTGCATATGACCAAGTAGATTGTACATTCTGTTAAAGGATTTCCCACACACCTAGATAACAAACAAACACATGTTTGATGCAGAGGAGCGGACGTACAAGGAAGATCTACTTTTAAATATCAATGAAAGGGTGGAATTAGAATATTGAAAAGAAATACAAAAGCATCACATTTTGACAATGTGTCCGCTTGCAAAGAGGAGGATCATGGTGAACATCGATAACGAATCGAAAGCCAAAAATCAGTTCACGTTTTAATCATTAACCTGTAGTTCTATGTACTATTAACGAAAAATATAGACTAATCACATAGTTTTCCTTGTGCTGCTCATCCACTAATCCTTAGATCTTCCATATAGGTCAGTCATAATTTTGCTGTCAATAATGGAAATCCAAGTTCAACAATAGCGAGATATTTGTATTTTTATATGTATATTTGTATCACTTTTTCTATTTTGTAACACGCATTTTATGGTTTTTTAAAGGCTTGTCTTTTATTAGACTAATTAGATTTATTCATTTAAATTCCTATTAGGAGAATGAGACTTTTTTTTTTTTTTTTTTACAGTACCATAAACTGCTTTAGCAACTCCAATTTTGCCAAAATACGGTGACCATTCGCCAAATAGTGATTTCACCATATTTTCAGCGAAATGGAGTCGTCAAAGTGAACTGAAATGCGGCGAAACACAATAGACCCTTAAGCGATGCAGTGAAGGGTTAATGGGCTAAGAATACGCAAAAGGTTGGTTTCTCTGAGAAGAATTTTGAAATACTTTAAATTGTTACGGTGAAAAACTATTTTGCTTTACCGTATTATACCGTTGTACTATATTGTCACAAAACATGCAGAAAAGAGGGAACTTGCTGTGTGAGGTGAGGAAGAGCTATGCAAACTGGGTGGGTCATGTGCTGTTAACACATTTGTTAAAATGTTTCTCTCACACAGTATTTTGAAAGCAAATTGGAATATGTAGGTTAAAAGGGATACTCTTATTAACTCCTCTTGGCCCCAATCATGTTTTGAACACCATAGCCAGTGGATATAGCTCTTCTTTCCAGCACTGGCTTCCTTTGGTGTTGCTCTGGTGCCAGCTTCCTGTAAGCTGCAGCATGTCATGTGACCTCAGGGCGGATGGATGCCCAACCAATCCAATGATTCTCGATGCAAGTGGGAGAGGAGTCCGGCTTTTTAAAAAATCATCATGAAGCGGAGATCAGTGTTCGCTGACCTCAGGATCTGTGCAGAGATAAACCCTCGCACTCAGTGTTCTCCCCTCTTTCCGCCCTCTAAGATCACTGCGACCACTCAAATGATACTAAGCAGTCACAGGGCCCCCTTAAGGTAACCAAAAGCAAACAAAATGGCAAGTTTGTCACTTCATAATACCCAACTGTACATTTCTTGCTCCATCTATCACACAGCCCCCATGTACCCCACATACTCTGCTGTTTACCCTTGCCTAGTGGGTCTCCCCTCTCCTCTTCGAGTGTAAGCTCTCGAGCAGGGTCCTCTTTCCTACTGTTCTGTGTGTCTAACTTGTATGTATATTTGTTGTTCTGTCTCACCCATTGTACAGCGCTACAGAACTTGTTAGCGCTCTATATATAAATGTAACTGTACCGGTCAATCTTTGCAGTGTATCTGCTTTGCAACATAAGTTTCCCAGTGACTGCAAGGATTGTTTTTCTGGAGTAAACCCATTACTACATCCAATACTGAGCACTAATTCCATAGAAAAATCCAGAACAAGTATAGTTTTGGTGAATATAGCATATCATTAAATAGCTCCTACACAAACATGAAGTTACTAAAATATTCCTGTACAGCAGGGATACTGTAATATATGGTGCAGGAGAAAGCTTGAGAAAGCTCGGATAATGATTAACAGGTGTAAAACAATCACAAGAGCTTTTTAAAGCCCTAAACGTATATTTCTGGTGTCTCTTCACACTCAAAGTACAGGGTAGCCTTGCCACGCCCAGTTTTATGTGCACTTTCACCTGTGAGGAAGAACAGGATTCCTGTCTCCTCGTTTTACAGGAGGTTCCTTTCCTATAAACTAAGTTGGTGCTTAATAAATAATAATAAATTCGTCACTAACACATTCCGCAGCGCTGTACAACCTTTAAGGATAAGTGCCAAGTTGGGAAAGGTTTTTCATGAGCTTTGGCCTAAAATATTTTGGGTTAACTGGTTTAACTCCTGCAACTCAAGGCTGAATATTTAAATTCCCAGAGACCGATAGTTCATGCCTCAAAAACAAACATGTGTAATTGTATGCTATTAATCAAACAGAACAACAAAACGTGACCCTGTACAGCAATATCTTGCTGATGGGCATGCACTGCATCCACCTAGGGGCTGGATAGTATACCTTGCATTTGAAGGGCTTGACGGGAGAATGGACTATCATATGGGTCTTCAGTGTTTGCTTCTGCACGAACGTCTTAAAGCAGATATGGCACTGGAATGGACGGACACTGGCATGGATCAGCATGTGACGTTTCATGTTGGCGTGCAGGGTGAACTCGCGCCCACATACTTCACACTTAAATTCTTTAACACCCTAGAAGCAGCAGAAAAAAAAAAGTAAAACAGGAAAAATGTTAGAAATCCTCAGCAAAATAACAAATTCAAAAAATCCTAATTCTGTTTGCAAATGTAATACCAGGACTGGTTATAATAAATAACTAATAATGGGAAAAGCTACTGACCATCAATGTTGCATTAAAGCGAGACTTAAGCGGCATATTCGACGGAAATAAACACAGCGGTAAGCTAAAAGTGGGGTGTCAGCATGGCCCATCTACAAAAGACATACACAACCCCAGTCACTTTGTCCAAGCCGGTTGGATGCTCACACACTGCTTTAGGCCGGGGGCACACTAGGCGTTTTCTTTAACGTACAGTACGTGCGTTAAAGAAAACGCTAACGCAACGGCGTCCACTCGACGCCTGTCTGACCCCCCCTCAGCGCTGTAAAACGCGACCGCGCAGCCCCGTCGACACGCATCCTAGCGCATCGACGATGATGATGCTCTAGGATGCGCGTCTACGGGGCTGCGCGATCCTCCTGCGCTCAAGTGCGCATGCGCACTGCATTTGACGCCCAACGTCACGTCAATGTTAGCACAACAGCCTTGGTGTTTTCAAGACGGATGTCTTCAGCGCACTTTATGCGTGTGGTCTTCGCGTTATGCGTAATTATATGCTGCGAAGCGCATTAGTAACGCCTTAGTTAGTCGGCCTTGTCATTTCAGTTTCAGTATGTCTAGGTGGGTGGAATGAGTCTGGTATGATATTCTGGTGGTAGATATCTCTCTGTAATGGCAAAAAGAAGTCTGAAAGGAACCTACACAACGAACAGGTAAGGCATCAAACGCTGGCTTTTGTGAAAATCTCTTACACTTTGTTAGCCTTATGTGCATACTGTATGCGGGTCT
Source organism: Leptobrachium leishanense (assembly GCA_009667805.1). Classification (NCBI taxonomy): domain Eukaryota; kingdom Metazoa; phylum Chordata; class Amphibia; order Anura; family Megophryidae; genus Leptobrachium; species Leptobrachium leishanense. The sequence continues at coordinate 106,441,155 of CM019065.1, forward strand.
ATACCGCTAAATAATAATCAAAGAAAAGGACCTTTTTGCTTTGACTAGATGGATATACAGTGGGGCAAAAAAGTATTTAGTCAGCCACCAATTGTGCAGGTTCTCCCACTTAAAAAGATGAGAGAGGCCTGTAATTGTCATCATAGGTACACTTCAACTATGAGAGACAAACAGGGTTATTCAGAGAGCGTGAAAAGCAGGAGAATGACTGGAGAATGAAAAATTCTAGGTCAAAATAGCCAAACCAGAAAAATTCTCCCATTCATCTCACTTTCCAAATCGGCTATTTTGACCTGGAATTTTTCATTCTCCAGTCATTCTCCTGCTTTTCACGCTCTCTGAATAACCCTGAAAATGTGAAAAAAAAATCCAGAAAATCACATTGTCTGATTTTTAACCACTTCGCTGCTACGGACGCGCTGAGCGCGTCCAGGAAGTTCCCGCTGCTGTGCGGAGGACGCGCTCAGCGCGTCCGATCCTCCCGGCAGCGAAGCGGCGGTGTGGCGGAGATCCCCGGCGGCAAACAGTGAGGGACCGACATCGGCCCTCACTGTGGGATCATGGGAGTCGCGGTGACGTCATCACGCCTGGCGTGATGACGTCACTTTCAACAGCCGCATAGACAGCCCTTAGGAGGAGGGGGGAGAGGTCCTTAGGACCTCTCTATCTCCTCATCGGTAAGGGCTGCAGTGATAAATGAGACACCGATGGAAAGCCCAGAGCCTGAGCTTTCCAACGGTGTGCCTCATTATAATATAAAATGTAAAAAAAATATTTAAAAAAAAACATAAAGTAAAAAACACCACACACAGGGTCTCTAAGGGTAGTAAAAAAAATCAAAACTGCCCAGATGCCCCCAAACCCCACATTTAATAAAATTACAATCCCCTTTTTATTATTTTATTTCACATTTTATTGTTACAGCTATGTGATCACTGTAGTAACAATGATCACTTAGCTGTCACAATTGTCACTGCCACCTCCAACATGGCCGCTGAGGATAGAAATATAACCCTAAAATGACCCCGTAACCTAGCGATTGACCCTCCAGCCAATCACGGGGAATGAATTTTTCAAATCTTGATAATTTTTTCATTTCTATCCTCAGTCTGCATGTGGATTGCGAGGTGTTAGTGTCGCAGAGGCTGTCTCCATAAAATAGGTGATAAATTGCTAATACACACATATACACATATATATATATACACACACACACATATATATACATATTTACGCGCGCACACACGCGTACACACGCTTATATATATATATATATAGAATATATTATATACGCACACACACGTGCATATATATATATATACACACATTATATATATATATATATATATACTATCAAACGGCGTAATTTTCTTTTGAAAATACATTTTCAGAAAGCAAATTATGGCTAAAAGGTTTCTAAGCGCTGAGGAAGCAGCTGACGTCCTTATGATGTCAGACTCTGATCCCAGCGCTGATGAATCTTTTGAAGATTCAGACAGTGACTTTGTCCCTGGAGCATCATCAGATAGTGACGGTTCCAGTGACGAAGAACTACGTGATGAGCCACGGCGTGGCCGCATGGAGTTACCAGGGTGCTCCCGTGGTAGTGCAGGGACCGCACGGTCTGTAGTTGCACTACCTGATCCTGCACCGGCCCAAAGGCCTATTGCAGGGGTATCTGCAACACAGGCTGTGGCGATGCCTGAACCAGGATCTGACTGGACCTCCCCTAATATGGTCCAGCCAGAATTGCCACAATTTTCTGGCAATCCTGGTATACTAGTGGACAACACTAATTTTGAACCCATCAACTTTTTTCAACTATATATAGATGATGGGTTCTTGGAATTTATTGTTCAGCAGAGCAATCTGTATGCCGAACAATATTTTCAAGGTCTAGGGGCAGAATTGTTGCCAACTGCGAGGGCGCGTAAATGGACCCCAACCAGTTTGCCAGAGATGAGGAAGTTCTGGGGCCTCACTCTGCAGATGGGGATTGTGCAAAAACCCAGCATAGCCTCATACTGGTCAAAAAAGAGTACCCAAACCACCCCTATCTTCCCTGCTACTATTGAAGGAGAACCAGGCTGAAAGATGGTCGCTACTATTAGCCAGGCAGCCATCTTGTCCAGAATGTTGGTTCACCAGTAAATAGAATAGATTTTACTTAGATGAGAAAAGCAGAGTTTGCATAGAATTTAAGGAATGTAGTAGATTAGAAAAACTAACAAGAAATCCAGGCAGAATCCGGCCGGCTCTTGACACAGAAAGATTTATGACTGGGACAAGGTCAGTGAGATGTGCCGGGGAATAAAAGAAAACATAGAAGACCAGGCCCCAGGCCACCTGAATAAACATAGCCGATAGGGAGGGAGGCACTGCCCGGAGAAAGACAGCACAAACAAATCACAGACTGTCAAACTAACGAGAAGTGTATCAATTTATAGTTATATGTGGAATGTTCTTTGTGTTCGAATTAATGATGGGAGGTATTAACCCACGTGGGGTGGAATAGAGTGTCATAGGGAGGTGGGCTAATGGGGATGTACCTAATTATGTATTTGGGGCATAAAACCTCATGTCTCTGTGTAATCAGGGCTCACTCTAAGCGATTCAATCCTGTGTGAGCACTTGTGTGACGACACAATAAAACCTTGCCTTTCCTGAAGAGACTCGTGTTTGGACAATCCTTGCTTGTGTCTGGTCCGGCGCCGTTAATGAAGTGAACCTGATTGACTCCGGTAACACTATGAGCAGGGACAGATATTTATTGCTCCTGCGGTATTTGCATTATAATGATAATGCAAAGGCTTTGCCCCGTGACCACCCAGATCAACGACCGACTGTACAAGTTGCGGCCACTTCTTGACCATCTGATGGCAAGATTTGAAGAGTTATACACTCCAGGCCAAAACTTGTCAGTCGACGAGTCCTTGCTGCTTTACAAGGGACGTCTTGTTTTCAAGCAGTACCTCCCTTCGAAGCGAGCTCGGTATGGGATAAAACTTTATAAACTGTGCGAAAGCTCCAGTGGATACATGTATCGCTTTCGTGTATACACTGGCAAGGACTCGCAGCTGGCCCCCCTGACTGCCCCCCCGCCCTCTCCACCACTGAAAAAATAGTGTGGGACCTCGCTTATCCACTATTCGGTAAAGGTTACTGTATTTATACAGATAACTTTTACACGGGTGTGCCGCTGTACAAATTTTTGTACAGCAATGGTACTGGAGCCTGTGGCACGATCCGTCCGAATAGGAAAGGCTTTCCAACAACACAGTTTGGGAAGCAAAAGAGAGGAGAAACATCTGCCTTGCGCTGCGGTGAACTGCTGGCTGTGAAATACACAGACAAAAAGGATGTGCATTTACTTACAACGATACATAATGAATGCACATCTGCAGTTCACGTCAGATGGAGAGATTCCCCTATCATGAAACCCCTATGTGTACAGGATTATAATCGATACATGGGGGGAGTGGACAAGTCTGACCAGATGCTTGTACCATATCTCGCTTCTCGCAAGGCATATGTATGGTACAAAAAGCTGGCAGTCCATCTGATACAGATGTCAATGCTTAACGCATTCATCTTGTATCAGGCCACTCATGCCCAACGGATAACATTCCTAAAATTTCAGGAATCTGTTATCGAGTCCCTTCTCTGTCCAGAAGAGAATGCTCCATTGTTGAAGAGGTGGAAGATGTAATTAGGTTGCGTGACCGCCACTTTCCAGGCTACATTCCACCAACTGAGAAAAGAGTTACCCCATGTAAAAGGTGTCGGGTTTGCGCGCGCCAAGGGCGGCGTAAGGAAAGCCGCCTTCACTGCCCTGACTGCCCCTCCAAACCAGGTCTTTGTGTGCCTGATTGCTTCAAGATTTATCATACAGTGACACATTACTAGTGGCATACCGGGACCGAATTGTTTTCTCGGCTGAGAACAAACAGATTTCAGGTTGAGGTATGCCACTGATTTTGTGCTTCTTGATAAATCTGGCTATAGCACTGTTAAGATCTTTGCAGATCTTGATGACATTCTGATGGACACAGTGCAGTGTAATCTGGACAGAGCTTGCCCGGATCATGCTGGCATTTATTCCTGGATAGTGCTATTCCTCTAAATTTCCCAAATAAAAAAACAAACCAAAACCAGCCCCATTATTTTATAGCAGTGTTAATTCAAGCGTTAATAAAAAAACTACCCACCACGTTTCACTACCCACTCCGGTTCAATACCCACCACGTTTCACTACCACCTACAGTTCACTACCACCCCCAGTTATAATGTAATTCACCCCACATACAATAAAATAGGTTGCCCCTCCCCAACAAGCTGATGTCCTCCGTACGTCAGATGTAGAAAGAAGCCTCTGAAGACAGATTGAACTGCGGTGTTAATGGTGTGTCTTCAACTTATTTGTCTCTGCCCTTTTCTTTGCCCCTTCCCTTCACCCACTTCCCTTACCTATCTTCTTTCATGAATGGTGTGTGATTCAGTGAGTGAAACAGATGTGAATGGGGGGGGGGGGTTTCTATTCCACCCCCTCTAATCCTCATTATCTTTCTCTTTTCCCCTTCCGTGTTTCTGCACTTTTCCCTTCTTTGCCCCCTTAACGTCACTCACTCCACTTTTACTAGCTTCTTGCATGAAAGGTGTGTGATTCGGTGAGTGAAACAGATGTGAAAGATGTGTGAATGGTCAGTAACCTGGTTGGGGCCTTGACGTGGCGTTACTGCTCACATGGATGCCCCATGTGCCAATCCAACTGATTGAGTGAATGTAAAAATGTGTGGCGGGCTTGTTGTGTGTTTGTGCAGCATTTTGAGTCACTATACAATTGTTGATAGACTACATAATTGTTGATCAAAATTCATGGGGAAAATGTTGTGAATGTTTTTTTTGTTTTTTTTAAGAAGGCATACCTGCATTTAAATGTCTCTAGCCAACAGAAAATTAAAACAGACCACATAAAGTATATATTAGGATAAACTAGACACCCAGACGAATCAAATGAGGGGTTAAATAAAATTCTATCATAAAAATAGAGGGCGCAACAGCATGTGGAATTTACATTTATTTATTTTTTTAGCACAAATCCAAATTCCACAAGTTGTTGCGGGCTCAATATTTATGATAGAATAATAAGTAACCCCACGTTTGATTCATCTGGAAGTCTACTTTGTCCGGATATATACTTTATTTGGCATATTTTAGATCCATGTTGAGCTAGAGCCATTTAATTGCAGGTATGCCTCCTTTCAAAAACCGGCATAAAAAGCTTCTCTAAATTTATTTTGCGCATGGCGCAAATTAGCGCCTCGTGCTCCATCTAGGGGGACCCGGACCACTAAACCTGGGTCTCATTTTTATCACAAGGGTTGGGGCTTTGCATTGAGCTAGAGAAAGGCCTAGTTTTCAAAGATTTTATCATGTCTGAAGTGATTGAAATATTTTTTTTTTGTGCACAAATCCAAATTCCACAAGTTGTTGCAGGCTCAATATTTATGATAGAATAATAAGTAACCCCACGTTTGATTCATCTGGAAGTCTACTTTGTCCGGATATATACTTTATTTGGCATATTTTAGATCCCTGTTGAGCTAGAGCCATTTAATTGCAGGTATGCCTCCTTTCAAAAACCGGCATAAAAAGCTTCTCTAAATTTATTTTGCGCATGGCGCAAACTAGCACCTCCAACGCTGCCTAAACTTGATATGTGCAATCAAATTGGATCTATTATTTTATAGGAGGGATATATTTATATAGTTAAGCAAAAAAAATATTTTACCCCAAAAATTAACCCTTTCGCTGCTGAGGCTTTTCCCGCCCCTGTGCTGAGGTCATTTTTTACTTGTTTTGCGCATCATGTTTAAACGTGTTTTTAAGGCTTATTTTAGTATATGACACCGACATATTATATATCGTTCTTGCCGTCAGACTCGGTAGATTCATAATATGTCATTATTATATGTATACGTTATGTCATGTTTGTATATTATAACAAAAAATGCAATAAAATATGTATTTTCAATAATTTACAATGTGTAAAGTGTTTTTTTCCACATTTTAACATGCGAGCAATTGCGGTTATATTTTGTATGGGGTGCGCTTGTTAAAAAAATTAGAGATGGGGTCTCGTTACATTTTTTTTTGGGGAAAATGACACCATTTTTAACAAACGCACCGCATACAAAAATCGTTAATGCAGCATCATTGTTCACATTATAATTGAAATGGGAACAATATTGCTGCATTAACAAACCAAAAAAAATAAAAAAAAAGTGTTTTTTTTTTTTTTTTTTTAATTTTTTTTTTTTTTTTTTTTTTTTTTTTTTTTTACAATTTTTTTTACTTTCATGTTTGGTATCGTTGGAACGGCCATGCTCTGGCCGATCCAACCATATCAAAATTTAACCCCTAACTGCCACGGATCGGGAGATAGGGAGTTCATTGGAGCTCCCTATCTCCACAGTTCGTGGCAGTTAGGGGTTAACTGTAGGACTGGCGTCATCGTGCTGCGCACGATGACGCCAGTCCTCTGGGGAGTTCCCGGAAGCTTGGCCGACATCCAAGATGTCGGCCAGCTCCGGGAAGGATCGCGAATCGGCGCTTTTCAGCGCCGATTTGCGATCCAGCTCCCCAGGGGTTAATGCCAGGCATCATTTGGAAGGGCAGGCTGTGCCCTTCCAAATGATGCCTGGGTTAAGCCCCTGTGTGCCGCCGATCGGGAGGGAGAGAGGTCCGAAGGACCTCCCCCCCTCCCTTTCAGGCGCCTCCTCCGCACATGCGGGGGGGGCGCCTGAATTAGGTGTCATCGCGGGGGCGCGATGACACCTAATAATGGCGGCCACTGCTCCGGATGCCGGGCTGACATCCAGGATGTCAGCCCGCACCGGAGGGGCCAGCGATCGCGGAACCCCGGCCGAACGCTGACCCCAATGCGAGGACGCGCTCAGCGCGTCCTCCGCATACCAGCGGTAATGCTGAGGACGCGCTGAGCGCGTCCTTAGCATTGAAGTGGTTAATATGAAATTATGCAATATAAATCTTGACCTATTATGATTTTTTTTTTTACATTAAATATGATGTTTTTTGAATAAAGTTATGAATAACAAAATAAATTTAAAAATGTGTCATAAAGGTCTCTTTTTTTGCGGAATTTTGTCTAGTTTCAGAAAATATATAGCTTTTCCATTTCAATTGGTTTAGATATACTAATTTTATGCATTACATACAATGAGTCATGACATAAGAAAAAAGCTGATTTTTTTGATTTTTAGAAAACTGCATATTTTTGTACAAAAAAACATGAAATATTCTCCATTACACCATTTTTAAAAAGGCACCTAATGTATCAATATATAACCACAATAGTTCTGGTCATAAAGTGTAGATAGAAAAAAAATATGCAATGTTGTTCTTCTGAATTTTAACAAAATTTTACTTTTTTTCCCCCTTTTTTTTTCTTTTTTTTTTTAAATCTTTACTTATACACATAATAATGATATATTTTGAATCTGTGGAGTCTGCTGAAAAAAAGGATATATAATTTGTCTTGGTCATATAATAAAACTTGACTTCAAATCGCATTTAAACATGATGAGCACAAAACGGTAAAAATGAGCTCAGCACACAGGCAGGAAATGCCTCAGCAGCGAAAGGGTTAAAGAAGTTATTTGCAAATTATGATGGAAAATAAGTATTTGGTCACCTACAGTACAGTACAAACAAGCAAGTTTTCTGGCTCTCACAGACCTGTAACGTCTTCCTTAAGAGGCTCCTCTGTCCTCCACTTGTTACCTGTATGAATGGCACCTGTTTGAACTTGTTATCAGTATAAAAGACACCTGTCCACAACCTCAAACAGACACACTCGGGGGCGTGGTTTGGCGTGAGACCAAGATGGCCACATGCTGAGCTAGCTCGTCGGTCCCCTCCGATTTCAAAGCACATTAAATAGCGTACGGGCCATGGTGCAGGGTAAGAGAGCATCCAGTACCACCCTGACCCCTCGTAGAGCTACCAGAACGATTTCAGGCCCTCTGGACGAATTTTTGAACCCACCTCCACCACGAGACACGGCTGCGGCCTGCACGGTTTCCTCACCTAAAATGGCGGCGGCGCGCCCTTCCCCCGCACAGACCCCGGACTCCCTGCAAGCTATCGCCCGCCTGGAAAGGATGGTGGCAGCACTCCCCACCCGAACAGATCTCACGGCCATGGTAGAAGACTTTCGGGTGAGCTTCCAGTCGGAGATACGAGAGGTGTGTATAGAAGTAAAGGAGCTCCACACGCGCACTGCAGCGCTCGAGAGGCGCGCAAATCTCCCGCCGCAGTTGCCGGCTTCTCTTGAGGAGGACCTCGCGGAGATGCGAAGGCGCTTAGACGATCTGGACAATAGGGGCCGTCGACACAATTTACGTATTAGGGGGCTCCCTGAGACGGTACCCATAGAGGAAATGGGGGACTGTGTGCAAACGATATTGGTCCGCCTGCTGGGTGACCCGGAGGTCCCCTCCATCCCTCTGGACCGCTGCCACCGAGCTCTGAGACCCAGCCCACCCACCGGAGCACCGCCACGGGACGTGATATGCCGGATTACCAGCTATACCCTTAAGGATCGCCTGATGAATACAGCCCGTACACGCAGGGAGTGGGATATAGAAGGTTTCCGACTGGAGTTCTATCAGGACCTATCTCCGCTTACGCTGGGGGCACGGAGAGCCTTGAGACCGGTTACTCAACTCCTACGACAACACCGCACAGCCTACCGCTGGGGATTCCCCTTCTCACTTCATGTGCGGTTAGATGGTGTCCTAACCACGATTCGTAGGCCGAAAGATGTCCCGGATTTCCTTACCTGCCTCGCCCTTCCCCCCACTACTGTTTCGAACTGGGAGCCTAATGGAGCGCCCGGCTAGATTGGGGGCTCAAATGCACCGCTCCCCCGACGAAACCGACCGCAGCGCATTGACCAACCACACTCGCCACTGCAGGCGGCCCAGGATATGTGACCCCATTCTGTATTGGATTGACTAAACTTTTTTCTATATGTTCTCAGCGTCCCATACAGAACCGGCTGGGAGGCCGAGCAGAAGTGCTGCTATGATTTTGCCCTCCAGATCTGCACATTACGATACGGATGTCTTGGTTGGAAATGCAGGAATGGAGAGGTTAGACTAGACCTGCTGTAAGATGAGTGGTTGTAGGAGTACCGACACCTACAATGTAGTTTCACGGGCTCCGTGAGACACCAAGACCATGGCTGTGGACCGAGCTACGCCTTAACGTTGACAGAACTCTGTCTTCGGACATGAAGCCATACATGAGGACAAGCGGAGTCATATTTACTTGCAGGACATGGATCTCGCGGGAGTCACAGAGGGGAGGGAGGTGGGGGGGTTGGACGACGGGACACTGTGCTATATTATCTGCCCCTCAGTTGATGAAGAGGGGGACCAGAGTTCTTTGAGGTGGGGGAGGAGGGAGGGGAGGGGTCATGGATGGTTGGCAGCACATGGGCTGTATAGGAGGGGGGTTATATTGAGGTAAGCTGCTCGACAGGGAAAACGAGGCGAAGAAAGGAGGTATATCCCGGGGGCTAGGGGGTAGGAGGGTGGGCGACATATAATGCAATGTAAGGGGGAACATAGGGACGGGGATGCGGTTTAAAGTTACGGGGGGAGGGAAGGCGAGGGGGGGGGAATAAAAAAAAACAAAAAACTGACACACTCCAAACTCCACTATGGTCAAGACCAAAGAGCTGTCGAAGGACACCAGAAACAAAATTGTAGACCTGCACCAGGCTGGGAAGACTGAATCTGCAATAGGCAAGCAGCTTGGTGTGAAGAAATCAACTGTGGGAGCAATCATTAGAAAATGGAAGACATACAAGACCACTGATAATCTCCATCGATCTGGGGCTCCACGCAAGATCTCACCCCGTGGGGTCAAAATGTTCACAAGAACGGTGAGCAAAAATCCCACTACCACACGGGGGGACCTAGTGAATGACCTGCAGAGAGTTGGGACCAAAGTAACAAAGGCTACCATCAATAACACACTACGCTGCTAGAGAGCATTTGGATGATCCAGAAGGGGATTGGGAGAATGTCATATGGTCAGATGAAACCAAAGTAGAACGTTTTGGTAAAAACTCAACTCGTCATGTTTGGAGGAGAGAGAATGCTGAGTTGCATCCAAAGAACACCATAACTACTGTTTAAGCATGGTGGTGGAAAAATCATGCTTTGGGGCTGTTTTTCTGCAAAGGGACCAGGACAACTGATCCGTGTAAAGGGAAGAATGAATGTATCGTGAGATTTTGAGTGAAAACCTCCTTCCATCAGCAAGGGCATTGAAGATGAAACGTGGCTGGGTCTTTCAGCAGGACAATGATCCCAAACTCAACGCCCGGGCAACGAAGGAGTGGCTTCGTAAGAAGCATATCAAGGTCCTGGAGTGGCCTAGCCAGTCTCCAGGTCTCAACCCCATAGAAAAACTTTGGAGTTAAAGGTCTGTGTTGCCCAGCGACAGCCCCAAAACATTACTGCTCTAGAGGAGATCTGCATGGAGGAATGGGCAAAAATACCAGCAACAGTGTGTGAAAACCTTGTGAAGACTTACAGAAAACGTTTGACCTCTGTCATTGCCAACAAAGGATATATAACTAAGTATTGAGATGGAATTTTGATATTGACCAAATACTTAGTTTCCACTTTCCACCATAATTTGCAAATAAATTCTTTAAAAATCAGACAATGTGATTTTCTGGATTTTGTTTTCTCATTTTGTCTCTCATAGTTGAAGTGTACCTATGATGACAATTACAGGCCTCTCTCATCTTTTTAAGTGGGAGAACCTGCACAATTGGTGGCTAACTAAATACTTTTTTGCCTCACTGTATGTAGTAAAGTAGATGAGGCTTTATTCCACCCTGTCTGTCACTTTCATGTGCTGCCTCAACTGGACCAGAGGGGTAACACTGACATGAGACTATAAGGCTAATGTCAGACGAATGCAGTTATTTATCACGTCCGTGTTGCCGCACAGTTTAACGTCCGTCGTAGCATAGAATCATGATCAATAGAGACCCACACACAAAGTACATGCGCACCGAACTGCGCACTCACAATGCACGTGGCAAACGGATGCAAGTTAGGCAAGAACGTAAAACTGCTACCACAGACGTGCAGAGTGCGCCACGTCCGCGTTGCATTCTGTGTAGGTGATGAGATGTCAGACGCAGCGCATTTGCGACGTCCAGCACCTTGACGCACACAATGGCTTTTCATATCCTTTTCAAATTTTTATCATTTTTCATATTAATTTTATTTCCCATAGTTCCCTTTTTTTCTACGTCCGTCAAAAAAACACAGACCGTGTGGTGTCTATAGTATCTTCCGTCAGTACGTCTGTCCGTTATGCACGCACGCAGAGTGCGCTCAGACTGCGTTCATCTGACATTAGCCTAAGACAGTGGTGGCGAAGGCTCTGCACCCCAGACGTTTTGAAACTACATATCCCATGATGCTCTAGCAGCCTTAAGACTAGATGGGCATCATAGAACATGTAGTTCAGAAACATCTGGGGTGAGGATGTTCGCCACCACTGCTATAGAACCTCGAATTACCCATAAGGCAAGATATTGAGCTTCTGACTTTTTTTGTGTAGATTTAATTTGAACTCTGTACCTACTCAGATCATAAGTACATTTGCCGAATTACTCAGCTGTAGAAGTGCCCACAGAGCAAGACAAATTTAGATTACGTGAAGGAACTAGGCAACGTTTTGTATATAGGTTTGTGCAGCACAAAAGAGAAACCAAGGAGCCTGATGTAAATATCTCTTAAGTGGGTGTCAAACCTTGCACCAAGAATCAGCGACAGGACTGCTCAAAACTTAATATTTAAATTGTATTGCCTGAAATTTACTGGAAGAGATATAATTAGGGAAACAGCAGGGATTATTTATTAAACTGGGTATTAATGATAATGGAGAAGCTAAAAATGATAAGATTGCAATTTTGTGAAAGGGCACTAGATGGAGCCAGGGAGCTGAAGAAATAGAAATGCCTGCTCAGTGATAGGTATAGGAGGAGATACATACAGGGTTATTCAGAGAGAGGTGAAAACCTTGAGAATTGGCAGGAGAAGAGAACAATCTAGACCAAATAGGCAATTTGCAAAAAGTGAGATAAATGGAAGAATTTTTCTGGTTTGGCTAATTTGATCTAGAATTTAAAATTCTCCAGCCATTCTCCTGGTTTTCACCGCTCTCTGAATAACCCTGAATGGGTTTATCGCTTATCGAAGTCATCAAAAGAATTTGGAAAGATACTGCTTTGAAATACAAGTTCATTTTCTAAAATACCCTCATTGGTCCATTGAATACAATACATATTATTTGCCGGTGGAATGAGGACCACGTATTTATTTGCTATGCTTCTTTTTTCATAAAAGACAGGTGCCTGCTGTCTGCAGATGTAGAACCGATGAAAGAGATAAGGAAATGTATATATACAACAGTTAAAAAAAATTGGCGTATGGAAGATGTGAGCAGGGTACTATTACCATTAAACACCGCTACAACAGAGTGCAAGATCTTGAAGAAAAAATATGTGTGTGTGTATATATTAATTTGTCTTAAAGGAATGGTTTTGGGAAACCGACATCTTCTGCCAAACTACACATAAATAAAAGGGCCATTGCTTACCTATCCTGTATAATAATAATCTGAAACACAACTGGATGAGGACGAGAATACTGGTGATCCATACAAGAACCTATTCCGACCCATATTCAGTGTATTATGGACAGATGGTGTGCTTCAATACTCCCGAACCTATCAGGTATGTGTATTACTCTGGTCTTCCTCAACCCCAATCCCTCTAGACTGTAAGCTCCTATGAGCAGGGCTCTCTACACCTCTTGTTTCCATCCTATGTCCGTTTATATGTATTTCATTCCCTTTGGTTATTGTAAAGCGCTGCAGAAACTGTTGGCGCTATATAAATGATGACATTAATATGAATAATAATAATATGCAAATAAAATATAATTTAGACCAAAATTAGCACAAAGTATCTTACTTATACCAAGCGATCTCTAACATTTATTATAGTGTAGACCTTGCCGGTATTAGTTCCTCTGCAGCTGTTATATAGAAGCACACCTCAAATTTATCATCAGCCTTTAACGCGAGGAACCTCAGGGAAAAGATGAGGAAATGAGCTATTTTTAATTAGGTTTCACCATACAAGTAGCTCAATGTTGGCCCACTCCATAAATGCTAGAAATAAAAAAAATGGTGCCCCTCCAACCTGCTGATCCGGCCTAGTAAAGAAATTTGTTTGTTTTGTATTCCATGGCTCTTTAAAATAAATAATTTGTAAAAACAAAAACCTTATCCCTTAGTCCTACTAAACCATACTGGACTGTAATTCTGCAGCCCCTGTCCATGGTACTGACCGGGGAGGGTGGTCCTGCAAAAACGCTGCCATCTCCCAAATCCATCTGTTGCAGGAAACTGAAAGTTTGGAAAATTGCAGGGAGAGAGATAAATGAACAGAATCTGACTCCATCCATCCTTACTGCATTCCAATGCACCTGGCATGCTTTAAGGAGGCTGGGCTCATTTGATAGGGATTCCCTCCCTATATACAGGTGAAACTCAAATTAGAATATCGTGCAAATTTTCATTTATTTCAGTAATGCAACTTAAAAGGTGAAACTAATATATGAGATATAAAAGTTTTGGACCTGCATGGGCTAAGGATGATGGATACGGTATAGGGATTTGGGTATGCTGCCCTTGGGACGTGTTTGACACACAAAAGGAACACAAATAGTTCAAGCTGTGATTTGTCATAATTGTGATGATTATGGTTACAGCTCAAGAAAACCCCAAATCCACAATCTCAGAAAATTAGAATATTACATGCAGTCAATAAAACAAGGATTGTACATAGAACAATATCGGACCTCTGAAAAGTATAAGCTGCATATGTTCTCAGTGCTTGGTTTGGGCCCCTTTTGCAGCAATTACTGCCGCAATGTGGCATGGAAGCCATCAGCCTGTGGCACTGCTGAGGTGTTATGGAAGACCAGGATGCTTCAATAGCGGCCTTCAGCTCTTCTGCATTGTTCGGTCTCATGTCTCTCATCTTTCTCTTGGCAATGCCCCATAGATTCTCTATGGGGTTCATGACAGGGGAGTTTGCTGGCCAATCAAGCACAGTAATCCCACGGCCATTGAACCAGGTTTTGGTGCTTTTGGCAGTGTGGGCAGGTGCCAAGTCTGCTGGAAAATGAAGTCAGCATCCCCATAAAGCTCGTCTGCGGAAGGAACCATGAAGTGCTCCAAAATCAAAAACGAATCAATTTGCACAAAGTGCAACTAGAGTACCAAGAGTAGGTTAATTTAATGATACACATAAACAAACAATGAATGAAAAATTGCAAGGTTGGTGGTAGAGGGTGTGGAGGGTGGGACAAGGACCACCAATCAATAAGCAAAAATGCACAATGAAAGGGTAGAAAGGTCTATACCTCGGCGGTTCAAGCCACCTACATAACCAGTAATGTAATAAGGAGTACCAGACAGCATATAGCAAACCCAAACAACTACCCTCACCAACCAAAATACAGTTAAAAACAACAACAAGGAGACATAGCTTGACGCGTTTCGCCCGTCTGGGCTTAGTCTGAAGCTAGCTTCAGACTAAGCCCAGACCTGCGAAACGCGTCAAGCTATGTCTCCTTGTTGTTGTTTTTAACTGTATTTTGGTTGGTGAGGGTAGTTGTTTGGGTTTGCTATATGCTGTCTGGTACTCCTTATTACATTACTGGTTATGTAGGTGGCTTGAACCGCCGAGGTATAGACCTTTCTACCCTTTCATTGTGCATTTTTGCTTATTGATTGGTGGTCCTTGTCCCACCCTCCACACCCTCTACCACCAACCTTGCAATTTTTCATTCATTGTTTGTTTATGTGTATCATTAAATTAACCTACTCTTGGTACTCTAGTTGCACTTTGTGCAAATTGATTCGTTTTTCATGTTGTTTTGGGTTATGCCCTTTTGTTGAGTACCTGGTGCCCCTTTCGTTGTGCTATTTTTCAGTGCTCCACAATCTCCTGGTAGACGGCTGCGTTGACCCTGGACTTAATGAAGCACAGTGGACGAACACCAGCAGATGACATGGCTCCCCAAATCAACACAGACTGTGGAAACTTCACACTGGACTTCAAGCATCTTGCAGTGTGTTTCTTCCTCCATACGCTGGGTCCTTGGTTTCCAAATGAGATGCAAAAGTTGCTCTCATCAGAAAAGAGGACTTTGGACCACTGAGCAACAGACCAGGTCTGTTTTTCTTTAGCCCAGGTAAGACGCTTCTGACATTGTTGTTCAGGAGCGGCTTGACAAGAGGAATACGACATTTGAAGCCCATGTCCAGGATCCGTGTGTGTGTGGTGGCTCTTGCTGCACTGACTCCAGCCTCAGTCCACTCCTTGTGAAAGTCCCCAACACTTTTGAATGGCCTTTTCCTGACAATAGTCTCCAGGCTGCGGTCATCCCTGCTGCTTGTGCACCTTTATCTTCCACACTTTTCCCTTCCACATAACTTTCTATTAATGTGCTGTGATACAGCACTTTGGGAACATCCAACTTCTTTTGCAATGACCTTTTGAGGCTTTCCCTCCTTATGGAGGGTGTCAATGATGGTTTTCTGCACAACTGTCAGGTCAGCAGTCTTTCCCATGATTGTGATTCCTACTGAACCAGACTGAGAGACCATTTAAAGGCTCAGGAACCCTTTGCAGGTGTTATGGCTTAATTAGCTGATTAGAGTGGGACACTTTGAGCCTAGAATATTGCACCTTTTCACAATATTCTAATTTTCTGAGATTGTGGGTTTGGGGTTTTCATGAGCTGTAAGCCATAATCCTCACAATTATGACAAATCACGGCTTGAACTATCTCATATATTAGTTTCACCTTTTAAGTTGCATTACTGAAATAAATGAACTTTTGCACAATATTCACATTTTTTCGAGTTTCACCTGTATACCCTAGTATTATTTTTTCTAAACACACTTACTGTCCAAGAGGGGTCAGCCACCTTGGCCCTCCCAGATGTTTTGAAACTACATCTCCCATAATGCTCAGGCCCTCATTATATTGGCTAACCATCATGGGAAATGTAATTCAGAAACATCTGGAGGGCCAAAGCTGCTGACCCATGCATTCTGTATAGCAATGCTTCCCAAACCTGTTCTTAGGACCCACTAACAGGTCAGGTTTTCCAGATATCTGAAGCACAGCACAGGTGATTTGCTGCTCAGTGATTGCAGGATTCAGTTTGCATTTCCCAAAGGTGATCTGCAAAATTTGGCCTGTTACAGGGTCCTGAGACCGGAGTTTAGAAACATTGCTGTATAGTAAAAAACTGAGTGATTCCCTGTAAAAGTAAAAAAAAAAAAAAGTCACTCACTTGCAGCAGCATGCCAATGGGGTGACAATTCTGACAACAAGCATGTCCTCTGCTCAATCCTGCATCGTGACTGCAGGCCGGTGGGTGCATTAACTGAGAAGTCAGCGTGCCACTGTCACTGCTGTGAGATAGTTGTGGAGTGCTACACAATGGCTTTAAAGTAAATGCTGTCCATGGAGGAAAAACATGTCAGTGCCCGGCACAGGACTGGGGCAAGTAGTGGCTGAAATACCATATTGATGGATAAGATCAATGTTATATCTACAGTTGTGTTCAAAATTATTCAACCCCCAATGCTGTAAAGGGTTTTAGGGAATTTAGTGTACATTTGTAATTGTATTCAGAATGAAATCCTACAAGGACTTTTTAAAGAACCATATGCAACTAAAATGACATCAATTGGTTTTGTAATACAGTAGTAAATGTTTCTTTTGTGAATTCTTCATTGACACAATTATTCAACCCCTTAAAGACTACCACTCTGAAGAACAGAGGTTCATTCAAGTGTTTTCAATCAGGTATTGAAAACATCTGTGGATGTCACGGAGCAGCAATAAAGCATAATAAGCACCAATTAGGCAGCTTTAAAATGACTGTGATACTCAGCTCCTTCTAGACATTTACTGGTGTGGTTACAAACATGGTGAAGTCAAGAGAATGGTCCAGGAAGACAAGAGAAGAGGTGATTACTCTTCACAGGAAGGGCAATGGCTATAAGAAGATTGCAAAGATGTTAAACATACCAAGAGAGATCATAGGAAGCATCATTCGCAAATTCAAGGCAAAGGGCACTGTTGAAACGCTACCTGGTCGTGGCAGAAAGAAGATGCTGACTTCGACTGCTGTGCGCTACCTGAAGCGTAGAGTGGAGAAAAGTCCCCGTGTGACTGCTGAGGAACTGAGAAAAGATTTGTCAGATGTGGGTACTGAAGTTTCAGCTCAGACAATACGGCGCACACTGCGTAATGAAGGCCTCCATGCCAGAACTCCCAGGCGCACCCCCTTGCTGTCTCCAAAGAATAAGAAGAGTCGACTGCAGTATGCCAAAAGTCATGTGGACAAACCACAGAAGTTTTGGGATAGTGTTCTGTGGACTGATGAAACAAAATTAGAACTGTTTGGGCCCATGGATCAACGCTATGTTTGGAGGAGGAAGAACAAGGCCTATGAAGAAAAGAACACCTTGCCTACTGTGAAGAATGGCGGGGGGTCAATCATGCTTTGGGGCTGTTTTGCTTCTGCAGGTACAGGGAAGCTTCAGCGTGTGCAAGGTACCATGAATTCTCTTCAGTACCAGGAGATATTGGATGACAATGTGATGCAGTCTGTCGAAAACCTGAGGCTTGGGAGACGTTGGACCTTTCAACAGGACAATGATCCCAAGCATACCTCCAAGTCCACTAGAACATGGTTGCAGATTAAAGGCTGGAACATTTTGGAGTGGCCATCGCAGTCACCTGACTTAAATCCGATTGAGAACCTCTGGTGAGACTTAGAGAAAGCAGTTGCAGTGCGCAAGCCTAAGAATGTGACTGAACTGGAGGCTTTTGCCCATGACGAATGGGCGAAGATACCCGTAGATCGCTGCAAGACACTTGTGTCAAGCTATGCTTCACGTTTAAAAGCTGTTATAACTGTAAAAGGATGTTGTACTGAGTACTAAGATTGAATGTCACTTGGGGGTTGAATAAAACTGATAATGATGTGAGCACAGAAAAGACATTTGTGGTTATTTCATTATAAATGTTATGTTATATTTGTCTGACCTACACGTGCCTCTTTGATTTAATTGCAAGCTGTCACCAGCTGGGCCTGGCATGGGTGTGCAGGAGTATGGGTGTGAGCCCAATGTGCAGCGAAATAGCAGCAGACAGGTTACAGGGCAATAGGAGTTTATTAAGCACAGATATGAACCAAGATAGGAGGAACTAGGAGGCAGTTTAAACAGATAAATAACTAGAAGGGGAGCACAGACAACACAATATCCAAGCGAAGGTACAAATGGAAGCATGAAATAGAATTGTCAAGGTCTAGCAAGGGTCTGGTACACGAGTAAAGTCAAGCAATATAACAGAGGGGTACTGGGTGGACAAGGAGGATACCGTAAATAACTGTAGAATCAGAGCAGAGGGAGAGCAGGAATGTCGATTGTATAGAGGGGTTCCAGATAGGGATCTCAGGAGAATCAGAAGCAGGTCTGCACTTAGCAAGGCTGGAAACTTCAATGAGGAAGCCCAGAGTAAGGGGCGTAGCTTCCTCATATACAGGGCAGATCAGGCTGGATAAGGTGCAGGTGATTAGTCAGGTTCTGAATTGCATTCAGAACCTAAGTCCAGAACCGAGCATGGGGAAAAAAAACAAAGTCCTGGAATCTGCATAGGACATGCAGAACATGCAAAAAAAAAGGCAAACAAAAGGAGGCGTCAGAGGGTCTGGGGGTTTGGACCGTGACATAAGCAAGATGACTGAATGATCAAAATCAATGTCAAACTGGCCAAAACACTCAATTTCAGTGGGGGTTGAATAATTTTGAACACAACTGTATATTCATTCTCTGTGGGAAATCGCAGAGAAAGTGAACCTGGACAGTATAGATGCACTTTAAAAAAGAGAGAAAAAAAAATCATATAATAGAAACATAGAAACATAGAAAGATGTCGGCAGATAAGAACCTTTCGGCCCATCTAGTCTGCCCAATTACATGGATACTTTACCTGGATTTATCTTTTGTTTAGGATAGCCTTATGCCTATCCCATGCTTGCTTAAATTCAATTACTGTTTTGGCCTCTACCACTTCAACTGGAAGACTGTTCCATGTATCCACCACCCTCTCAGTAAAATAATGCTTCCTGATGTTACTTTTAAACCTTTGCCCCTCTAATCTAAGACTATGTCCTCTTGTTTTGCTATTTTGTTTCCTTTTAAATATACTCCCTTCCTCTACCTTGTGGATTCCCTTTACGTATTTAAATGTTTCTATCATATCTCCTCTGTCTCGTCTTTTTTCCAAGCTGTAATCAATGACATAGAACAATAAACACACAATAGTTCTTCTCAACTTATCACCGTGGATCTCTTTCCCTGCCCTGTTGAGGTGAAATCTTTCTCAAATTGGTGGGTTCGTTCGCAACCCCAACCCAGCCACTCTTCTCCGTCTTGAGCTGGAGCAGTGAAGATATAGCCAACATAGGATCTGACCAAAGATCTTTTTATCTCCAGACACCTGGCTGGTTTTCAATTTTTATAGGTGATGCCCACCAAGCGGTAACCCCAGCTCTTCCGGAGAAAGGATTACACTATATTGACCCCAAATGCAGATTCTAACCTTCTGGTTACAACATTTTATTAAAAAGTACCAGTAAGTATTACATAGGAACATTACTGCTTTTAAAAGAAGTGAAAGTTCATTTCGAAACGCTTAGAAATTCTGGAAAAGAGCCAGGGACACTACTCTTTTGACTAAATGATCTGTCGTAAGGAGGTACTTTCCCTGCTCGTATAGAGTGAAGCAAACAGTCTGTTCCACTTAAACCAGTACAGGAAATCTAGCGGAGATCAACATTGTATAAAATAAGTATGTGGAAGAACAGCAAGAAATTCTCACCCTCCAGTCACATCTGCTTCCAGCTTGTAGCAGACATCGATTTGTTTCCAGAAGGATTATTACATTTTTTTAAAAAAACAAACAGGTTTCCCTTTTTGTTAAATATTTCTGCGGTTTTCTGTTATGCATTTTTTAGCTGGACAAAACGATCACAGCATTATCTCCAAATGTTGCGATCTCTATTCTGCAGACAGGGAATACACGCCTTATATTAACATATACTTTGTTTAAATGGAATACTTAATTTGATTTAGTATTTGGGTCTCGTAATAATATTAATAGCAGTTAATTTAGTTTAGGGACATCTATCGATGTAATGAGGAGCACTAGGTGCTCAGTTTCAACCAAGTCACAAATAGTGGCTCGCCATTATTCATTTTTGGCTAGCTATTAACTAGGGATGAACTGATACCACTTTTTAAGACCGAGTACGAGTACCGATACTTTTTAAAAGTACTCACCGATACCAAGTACCGATACTTTTATTTTAGGCCATGTGACCACTTTCCAATAAGAACAGACCTCAAATAAAAATGCCCCCAGCTCACATGTATATACATCCCCCCGAGATATATATAGAATGCCCCCAGCTCACATGGATATGTAGCTTGCCCCAGCTCACATGGATATTGCCCCCAGCTCACATGGATATTGCCCCCAGCTCTCATGGACATTACCCCCAGCTCTCATGGATATTGCCCCCAGATCACCTGGATTGCTGGGCTCCGAGCGCTCTTCCTCCTTCAGTGTCCACCGGCAACAGGTTGCAGCCCGGCTTTGTCGGCGGACACTGAAGGAGGAAGAGCGCTCGGAGGGACGTCTGCTCCACGGATGCCGGTCGCAGGGCTGTAAACGCAGCCGCCGGGCCGTGGAGGCCTTGACTCTTTCTCCAGCCGAGATCTCGTGTATAGGAGTACATATACAAGTGGGTGTATAAATGTATATGTGGATATTTATTGGGTGCGCATATATATGTGTGTGTGCTTCTGTGTAGCGGTAGACAAAAGTGGGCTGCTGAATTTAAAATGCCGGGCCTAGTTTTTGGCCCATTGTGGACCTGTAAGTAACTATTTGAATTCTTAAGCCGAGTAAAGTGTTAAGTAATTTGCAAAAGCAAAAGTCACTTCAACACCACAGTATGAGAGCCTGTATACTTTGCAGAATAGTGGCTCGAGAAGACAAGAATAAGCTATGTTGGAATAACTTGCCGTTCTCCTGGTAGCTGCAAATTAATGACTCCTATGCAAAGTATAACATGTAACCTAGTGACTATATTTCCTACATATTTATTTTCTGTTAATCTGTATATTTGTGTTGTTAATATCTTACATTGTATTACTTTGTATTTCTGTAAATGTAACACTTCAATGTACTTGAACCCAGGACATACTTGAAAACGAGAGAAAGCTCAATGTATCCTTCCTGGTAAAATCCTTTATAAATAAATAAAATAACAGTTCTAGACGCTAACTTAATGGCTCAGTTGGAATTACAGTCAGGTCCAGAAATATTGGGACATTGACACAATTCTAACATCTTTGACTCTATACACCACCACAATGGAGATGGAATGAAACAAACACAATGTGCTTTAACTGCAGACTGTCAGCTTTAATTTGAGGGTATGTACATCCAACTCAGGTGAACGGTGTAGGACTTACAGCAGTTTGCAGATGTGCCTCCCACTTGTTCAGGAACCAAAGGTAATGGGACAATTGGCTTCTCAGCTGTTCCATGGCCAGGTGTGTGATATTCCCTCATTACCCCAATTACAATGTGCAGATAAAAGGCCCAGAGTTAATTTCAAGTGTGCTATTTGCATTTGGGAAACAAAGGGGGTGTTTGTGAGGGTCCTGAGAACGAGTAACAGCACAATGTCCTGCTCTACGGTGGGTGCCCGCTCAGGTCTCACAAACAAGGTTTTAGCTTGATTGTGCCATTACAGGGATGAATTTTCCATATGCAAATCAGCCTGCTCTCACCCAGAAAGGGTGGCCAGTGCTGATTGCCAAGGACGTCATCCCTGCACGAGAGGTGCAGCAACCCCCGACGATCGTTTCGGCCTTATTGGGCCTCGTCAGGAGGGTATAGCTGACACCCCTCTAGGCACATCAAGCAAGGGGTCCACGTCTGGATGACCCTTTACAATTACAGTGAGAAACAAAGGGGGTGTTTGTGCATTTGGAATCTGTTGCTGTCAACTCTCAAGATGAGATCCAAAGAGCTGTCACTATCAGTGAAGCAAGCCATCATTAGGCTGAAGAAACAAAACAAACCCATCAGAGAGATAGCAAGAACATTAGGCGTGGCCAAAACAACTGTTTGGAACATTCTCAAAAAGAAGGAACGCACCGGTGAGCTCAGCAACACCAAAAGACCCGGGAGACCATGGAAAACAACTGTGGTGGATGACCGAAGAATTCTTTCCCTGGTGAAGAAAACACCCTTCACAACAGTTGGCCAGATCAAGAACACTCTCCAGTAGAAAGGGGTATGTGTGTCAAAGTCAACAATCAAGAGAAGACTTCACCAGAGTGAATACAGAGGGTTCACCACAAGATGTAAACCATTGGTGAGCCTCAAAAACAGGAAGGCCAGATTAGAGTTTGCCAAACAACACCTAACAAAGCCTTCACAGTT
This sequence comes from Leptobrachium leishanense, assembly GCA_009667805.1. Classification (NCBI taxonomy): domain Eukaryota; kingdom Metazoa; phylum Chordata; class Amphibia; order Anura; family Megophryidae; genus Leptobrachium; species Leptobrachium leishanense. Next base: position 106,463,897 of record CM019065.1, read on the forward strand.
CTGGGAACAAGATCCTATGGACAGATGAGACAAATATCAACTTGTACCAGAGTGATGGGAAGAGAAGAGCATGGAGAAGGAAAGGAACTGCTCATGATCCTAAGCATACCACCTCATCAGTGAAGCATGGTGGTGGTAGTGTCATTTTGTGGGCATGTATGGCTGCCAATGGAACTGGTTCTCTTGTATTTATTGATGATGTGACTGCTGACAAAAGCAGCAGGATGAATTCTGAAGTGTTTCGGGCAATATTATCTGCTCACATTCAGCCAAATGCTGCAGAACTCATTAGACTGCGCTTCACAGTGCAGATGGACAATGACCCAAAGCATACTGCAAAAGCAACCAAAGAGTTTTTGAAGGGACAGAAGTGGAATGTTATGCAATGGCCAAGTCAATCACCTGACCTGAATCCCATTGAGCATGCATTTCACTTGCTGAAGACAAAACTGAAGGGAAAATGCCCCAAGAACAAGCAGGAGCTGAAGACAGTTGCAGTAGAGGCCTGGCAGAGCATCACCAGGGATGAAACCCAGCGTCTGGTGATGTCTATGCGTTCCAGACTTCAGGCTGTGATTGACTGCAAAGGATTTAGAAACATAGAAACATAGAAAAATGTCGGCAGATAAGAACCTTTCGGCCCATCTAGTCTGCCCAATTACATGGATACTTTACCTGGATTTATCTTTGGTTTAGGATAGCCTTATGCCTATCCCATGCTTGCTTAAATTCAATTACTGTTTTGGCCTCTACCACTTCTACTGGAAGACTGTTCCATGTATCCACCACCCTCTCAGTAAAATAATGCTTTCTGATGTTACTTTTAAACCTTTGCCCCTCTAATCTAAGACTATGTTCTCTTGTTTTGCTACTTTGTTTCCTTTTAAATATACTCCCTTCCTCTACCTTGTGGATTCCCTTTACGTATTTAAATGTTTCTATCATATCTCCTCTGTCTCGTCTTTTTTCCAAGCTGTACATGTTAAGATCATTAAGCCTTTCCTGGTAACTTTTCTCCTTCAAGCCGTACACCATTTGCAACCAAGTATTAAGAAGGGAAAGTTTGATTTATGATTATTATTCTGTCCCATTACTTTTGGTCCCTTAACAAGTGGGAGGCACATCTGCAAACTGCTGTAAGTCCTACACCGTTCACCTGAGTTGGATGTACATACCCTCAAATTAAAGCTGACAGTCTGCAGTTAAAGCACATTGTGTTTGTTTCATTCCAACCCCATTGTGGTGGTGTATAGAGCCAAAGATGTTAGAATTGTGTCGATGTCCCAATATTTCTGGACCTGACTGTAGATCTGACATTTGTAAGAAAGATGGTCAAATCACCTCTTTGCAGCAAAATGCTGATTATGTCCTCAAAAACAAGCAGAAAACAAAACCGCAAGACATTAAATATGTAAAATTCTAAAACAGAGATCGCCAAATGAGAGGTCTATAGAGGTTATAGAAGTATAAACATTATTAGAGTTGCAGTTGTACAACAGCCGAGGATCTAGCGTCTGGTTTAGCACCTACCTTGTGTGTAAGGGAGTGTTGTTTCAGATGGTGGATCTGGCTAAACTCCATGCCGCATTCTTTACAGACAAAGGGTCGAACATTCTGGTGTTTAAGCATATGGTTCTGTAGCTGGCTGCGGTAGTGGAAGGACTTGCTGCACTCCATGCATTGGTATAGAGTGGGACCTTGATGTGATGAAATGTGTCGTTTCAGCTGCGTTAGGGTGGCAAAGTCCAGGCCACATTCCACGCATACGTGGCACCGTCCGTTCTCGTGCTTCACTTCATGGGCTTTAAGCTCGCTGGGATAGGCAAAGCCACGTCCACAGAAGCGGCAGCTGTACGGCTTGATGTCCGTGTGCAGTAACATGTGCCTTTTGAGGTGACTGGTCTGTGTGAACGCCTTGTTGCAAACCTCACATTTGTGCGGCCTCGTGCCCTGATGGGTGAGGAGGTGGGTTTGCAAATGGCTTGGCTGTTTAAAGAGCTTGTTGCAGTGCGGGCAAGAGTGAGGTTTGATCCCACTATGCCCCAAAATGTGTGTGACCAAGTTGTATTTTGAGGTGTATGACTTCTCACACATTCGACATTGCCAACGTTTCTGACGATCTCCAGCTTCCACAAGGTAAGAGTCATCAATCTGCACGTTAATGTCTAAACGGTCCAATTGCGCCTTCTTATTGCGCTCGACAGAGTCGGCGGTATCCGTTTCAAACTCATTTGGATCTTGCCAACCATAGTTTTGACCACTTTCCTCTGTCTTTGGCGATCCTACTTCAGGACCCATAGCATCACTAGGTGGCATCAGACCGGAGCCAAACCCGCATGGTCTCTGATAGTTTTCTAAACCAGTGTTTCCTGGGAGCATGGGCATAGGTGGAAGTGGGTATGGATTCTGAACTGGGTGCTGCAAAATGTGCCTATAATCACTATTTACTTCATGATGTTGCCTCTCTCGCAAGTGGCGAGGTCTCCGAGCCCTCCTGCGAAACGCGCCAAGGTCAATCATTTTCAAATTGCTGTTCTGCATAGCACTTTCACAAGCTGCCTCTGGCGTTTCTGCCGTCACGTTACGCTGCAACAGGTTCTCGTCACAATTTTCCTCTACAGTGACTTTGTAGATCTCTTCTTCCTCCACTTCTGTTTTTTCATGTTTGATTTTTGGCACAACTCGCACTGGCTGCCTTCTCTTCCGTCGCGTGTGTTTTTCAGGGTCTATGCCCTCGTCTTCAGGTGGTTCAGCTGCGACTTTACCACCTGATTTTAGGTAGGACTCTTCTTCTGGCTGCTGGGCTTCAATGGGTCCATTATCCGAAAATTCTCTCCTGGATGCAGGAAAAAAGCCACTGGGGCTAATGGTGGCACCAAACAGTTCATTTTCAGACACCAGCCCTAAAACTGCTGCCTGTGCTAGGGAAAGCACCACCACAGCGTCCGTCTGAGTGCCAAAATCTGCAAACCGGTCCATCTTGCATACCATCAAGCTGTTGTAAATTCCCTGGTAAAGAAAACACAAAACACAAAACATACAATAAGTACAGCATCCTTCTCTTAAAAGAATATACAATGCTCATTAAGCCTGGCATGGAAATTTGATGCTAGTGTGACCCTCTGCACTGAATCAGATGGAAGAAATGTAGGGCTCTATTACATTCTTCGCGCAAACGATAACGTGTGTGCAAAAACGCAATAATGTGGGAGGCAAAACCCTCTGCGCAGAACGTCGTATTACAATGTCCGCGCAAAAAATGCGCGTTAACGTCTACCGCGGGTGGACCTGCGCGAACCCTTTGCGAGCGTTATGTACTTTGCACGTCCTATACTTAACATTGTGCGCGCAAATGCGTTTGTGCGCTGGTATGCGGATGGTATTACAATCTATGCGCAATATTTAACGAACAACGTTTGCGTGCATAATTTTAACGTCTTTGAAAAGCTGGTGTTAATGGCAAATCTGAACGTCCTGGCCGAACTCAAATACACTAGCCCAAAAAAAAAATACAGCACAGTATAGTTACACATTCTACACTTACCCAAACAATAAAATGGAGAACAAAAAATGGAGCGCAAACCCCGGTGTGAGCGCACTTTGCTGATTTGATTGAGTGACTTCAATGGCAATCTCAATGTTCTGGTTTGAAAGATCATAAGTCCTATTGATAAAAAATAGAAAACTCCATAGTGCAAATAACGTCTGTAATAGATACAATTCTGTAGGATAATGTAAGTGAATAACTCACAAGTGTGGAGCCAAATGAGGCTCAATAGAAGTCGCCTTCTGACCACTCTGGGGGGTCACTCCCCTTGTGTGGAATCTTCACACTTTAGTTCAGCCGTGGGGTTGACCTCTGGTGAGTTTCTTCCACTCTTACAGAAAATGGTGGTGAATTCCAGCATTTTCTGTAAGAGTGGAAGAAACTCACCAGAGGTCAACCCCACGGCTGAACTAAAGTGTGAAGATTCCACACAAGGGGAGTGACCCCCCAGAGTGGTCAGAAGGCGACTTCTATTGAGCCTCATTTGGCTCCACACTTGTGAGTTATTCACTTACATTATCCTACAGAATTGTATCTATTACAGACGTTATTTGCACTATGGAGTTTTCTATTTTTTATCAATAGGACTTATGATCTTTCAAACCAGAACATTGAGATTGCCATTGAAGTCACTCAATCAAATCAGCAAAGTGCGCTCACACCGGGGTTTGCGCTCCATTTTTTGTTTAATATTTTATTGTATTTAGGGTGTACATAGGTGTTTTTCGAGCAGCCAATTGTTAATTGTATTTTAGCGCTAATTGATCTCTCTGTATTTATTCAATAAAATGGAGAAGTTGTGCGTGTTTATATTATTGCTGCAGCATACAGTTGTGTTCAAAAGTATTCAACCCCCAATGCTGTAAAGGGTTTTAGGGAATTTAGTGTACATTTGTAATTGTATTCAGAATGAAATCCTACAAGGACTTTTTAAAGAACCATATGCAACTAAAATGACATCAATTGGTTTTGTAATACAGTAGTAAATGTTTCTTTTGTGAATTCTTCATTGACACAATTATTCAACCCCTTAAAGACTACCACTCTAAAGAACAGAGGTTCATTCAAGTGTTTTCAATCAGGTATTGAAAACACCTGTGGATGTCACGGAGCAGCAATAAAGCATAATAAGCACCAATTAGGCAGCTTTAAAATGACTGTGATACTCAGCTCCTTCTAGACATTTACTGGTGTGGTTACAAACATGGTGAAGTCAAGAGAATGGTCCAGGAAGACAAGAGAAGAGGTGATTACTCTTCACAGGAAGGGCAATGGCTATAAGAAGATTGCAAAGATGTTAAACCTACCAAGAGAGACCATAGGAAGCATCATCCGCAAATTCAAGGCAAAGGGCACTGTTGAAACGCTACCTGGTCGTGGCAGAAAGACGATGCTGACTTCGACTGTTGTGCGCTACCTGAAGCGTAGAGTGGAGAAATGTCCCCGTGTGACTGCTGAGGAACTGAGAAAAGATTTGTCAGATGTGGGTACTGAAGTTTCAGCTCAGACAATACGGCGCACACTGCGTAATGAAGGCCTCCATGCCAGAACTCCCAGGCGCACCCCCTTGCTGTCTCCAAAGAATAAGAAGAGTCGACTGCAGTATGCCAAAAGTCATGTGGACAAACCACAGAAGTTTTGGGATAGTGTTCTGTGGACTGATGAAACAAAATTAGAACTGTTTGGGCCCATGGATCAACGCTATGTTTGGAGGAGGAAGAACAAGGCCTATGAAGAAAAGAACACCTTGCCTACTGAGTGTAACGTTGGGGGCTTCCAGCCCTACCTGTGTGCTTGAGGACAGCAAGTCTGATGCTGCTCGCTGACCACTGCCCGGTTTAAATGGAGACAGGCAGGGAGGTGATTGCATGAGGTGTGGCTTGAGTGTGGGGCGTGGTCTGGTGAAGGTCTTTAAAAACCCTCAGTATAGTTTCAGAAGTTGCCAGATCGTGGTTATCCATACCTGAGCTCCTTGTACCTGACTGCTAAATTGATTTAACCTGTTATTGACCTCTGCTTGTGTTCTGACCATTCTGCCTTCTGTTGCCCTAGACTATTTTCTTGTACTACGCTACTGCTCTGATACCGACCCGGCTATTCCATTTGACCATTCTGAACTCTGTATTCCTGATTCTGGCTCGGCTGACTCCTCTCCGTATTGTTAACCCTTTTCTGTCTAGCTAGTTTACCTGGCCAATTCTAAGGACCAGACAGATAGGGATCATTCACAGCTACACTGTTGGTAGCTTCTGGGTTTTGTGGAGTGTTGGGGGTTAAGTACTGCGTGGTGGGATCCGGGAACCGTGACACTGAGAAGCATGGCGGGGGGTCAATCATGCTTTGGGGCTGTTTTGCTTCTGCAGGTACAGGGAAGCTTCAGCGTGTGCAAGGTACCATGAATTCTCTTCAGTACCAGGAGATATTGGATGACAATGTGATGCAGTCCGTCACAAACCTGAGGCTTGGGAGACGTTGGACCTTTCAACAGGACAATGATCCCAAGCATACCTCCAAGTCCACTAGAGCATGGTTGCAGATTAAAGGCTGGAACATTTTGGAGTGGCCATCGCAGTCACCTGACTTAAATCCGATTGAGAACCTCTGGTGGGACTTAAAGAAAGCAATTGCAGTGCGCAAGCCTAAGAATGTGACTGAACTGGAGGCTTTTGCCCATGACGAATGGGCGAAGATACCCGTAGATCGCTGCAAGACACTTGTGTCAAGCTATGCTTCACGTTTAAAAGCTGTTATAACTGTAAAAGGATGTTGTACTAAGTACTAAGATTGAATGTCACTTGGGGGTTGAATAAAACTGATAATGATGTGAGCACAGAAAAGACATTTGTGTTTATTTCATTATAAATGTTATGTTCTATTTGTCTGACCTACACGTGCCTCTTTGATTTAATTGTAAGCAAGATGACTGAATGATCAAAATCAATGTCAAACTGGCCAAAACACTCAATTTCAGTGGGGGTTGAATAATTTTGAACACAACTGTATATACTCGATTTTGGCAGGCGCAAAAACTTAACGGGAGACAATTGTGGTACTTAATTATGATTGGCTGAATCGCGTGAAAAAACTGTCCGCACACAGATTTCTGCGGGCAACGTTAATGCGCACACGTTTTTGTGCGTCTTTTTTACGCGCGTTATTTTTTGACGGATGAAAAAATGTGCGCGGATTGTAATACCAGCGTTAATTTACGCTTTGCGCACAAATTAACGCGCTGCGCAAGCTTTTTTGCACAAGGAATGTAATAGAGCCCGTAGGTTGTTGCAATACTGGGATATGAGTCATAACTTACTGAACATCAGGCAACCTGTTCAAGAATAGTAACCTGCTTCAGAGTGATTATACACTGTGTTAACTCCCATGGTTTAGAATAGAACATTAGGCAATTAACAACAGACACACACACACACACACACTTGTATTTAAGTTGTGGTGGAGGGCAAAAAAGTGAGATGAAAAGCCTCCACACAGCAAATAATAAAGTTGATAGTTGTGGAAGACATTTACACATCCCAGCAATTCAGAGAACTGCTTACAGAGCTCGTGTGCTACATTCCATAAGCAGCCAAGAACTCTGGGTAGGACATGCAAATTAAGTCCCCAAAGCCTCACCTTTTTTTGCATCTAGGGTCTGTAATGACATAAAACCCTCCTTGCCGGTGCCATGCCATTCTAGATGTTTTTTTTTTTGTAAAGGACAGGTTATGCAACCAGTCACAGCATATATATGTATATAATCATATTCTGGTTCATATTTACTTACCCAATGCTCCAGTAAACTTACATGTCAACAGACTTCCATTGTTTTGGAAGGTTTACAAATGACTCAGAATCCAGCCTCAAATTGTAGCAATTAATATTGGATATAGATTTTACTTTTTTTTTTACAAATTTCGTTAAAATTTTGAATATAAAATAAATTTATAATTGGACGTGGAAAAAGTAAAATGACAACAGCAAAGGGCAAAATGTGTCAGAATGTGTCGGTTTTTTGGATTGCTTTATTTCTACAGGTCTATTCAAAGAAAGGTGAAACTCAGAAGAATGACCGGAGAAGTGAAAAATCTAGGTCATAATAGCCAAACCAGAAAAATTCTCCAGTTTATCTCACTTTCCAAATCGGCTATTTGGTCTAGATTGTTCTCTTCTCCTGCCAGTTCTCCTGGTTTTCACCTTTCTCTGAATAACCTCGCTAGTGTATGTTCTCCTTTTAATGAGATAGAAAGGTATATAAGCAGACAGGTTTGACACAACATAGGGGTATTTCATACATACAATGGCCCCCTTAATAAAAGAGATGCAGATATGATGGATAGAGGAGAACAGAAAGAATTGTCCATTTTTCATCAAGTTCCATATTATAAAAAAACAAACAGAAAGGCAAGGTAGGGGGCAAAAGAAACAGAATGAATAAGAATGGTGAGGCGTAGCAGAATGTAATGTGTAACATTGGACATGAAGAAAAAATGTCAGTATATAGTTTAGAGGGTTTGTGTATGTCTGTACAGGAAAACAGATGATCACAGAGTGGCGCCAAAACATAAAATCTGGAAGGATGTGAAATATAATAACATTCCGTAATGAAAACAGGACAGATTTACTGCTACCGGAGATCAGATAATAAAGAACCTCACTTCGAAATATTATTTTTTTCCTTCTACAAAGCTATGTAGGGCTAGAACCCTACTGTTTTTCCAATTAAGGAAGTGGGGCAGCACACCTACAAGATAGCGAACAAGAATCGGATGCAGACATAGAGGTTGTTCTGTCACACATGTAACCGCTATACTCAGATACTGTCAGGGTTATTCAAAGAGAATCGAAAAGTCATCGCACGTTCAGTACTTTTCGTTCTCTTCCATTTGGTGTGATTTGGCAATCCCATTTCCGCGACCCTGCGGTGTATTCAGCAAGCACCACAGGGCCGTCGTAGTGCAGGGAAAAGCCGCCACAAACCCGACAAACACTCACGCAAAACCCGATGAACGCACACCGAAACCCGCAAAAACATCTGGATTAACCCTGCTGAACACGCCAGAGAAACCCGAGCAGGAGCCGATCACAGTGCAGAGCAGCCGCCAGAAAAAACTGACACCGCAGATGAATGGAGGGAAAAAAACCCCCCAAAAAACAGTTCGCTTGAATGTTTGAAAAGTGAAACGCTGTTTGCAAAGAAACTACTGAGCGAAAATGTCTGAAATTTACATATGAGATCCAATGAATGATAATAAAAATGGCTGTTACAGAAAAACAAAAAATTATTTTAAAAAAAAAGGAAAACATTTTTTTGCCGAAAAATTCCTTAAAGATCCTAAAATATCTATAAATGAAGAGACTTTTTACTGCAGAATATTATAATCAACGGTTTATTAGATATTGGATTAAAACAGGAATATTTTTAACATTGAAGCCTATGGGATTCGCCTGAATAAACCTGTCGTATGAAACCACTGAACAGTAGGGCAATTCGGCAACCTTTCACTGCTGGTTTTTGTTCTCTGAATAGACAAAGCATTGCTTCTCTATGGGGATTTCACTGCCCTCGAACAGGCACCGTATGTGCAGGCAATTCGCCAACATTTGGCAAACTACCCGCTCTCTAAGGCTGGGTTCACACCACGGCGTAGCGCAGCGTCGCGCAATGCGCGCGTTTTTTTTACGCGCGTTCGCACATACAAAAAAACACGCGAACGTGCGTTGCAGCGCGTTCGCAGCTATGATATGGCCGCGAACGCTCTGATAATTGCCCCAAAGAAGCTCCCGCACTTCTTTGGACGTAGGGCGTTTATCAGCGCGTTCATGCGCGCTGAGAAACGGCCAGGTGTGATATGCCCACATAGGGAATAATGGTATTTCACTGTTTGAGCGTTTTACAGCGCGCAGGAGCGCGCTGTAAAACGCTTAGGTGTGAACCCAGCCTGAATAGCTGAATGGCCAGGAAAGGTAAACGTACGCTGAATTTCACTGTTCGGTTACCTTTCGGGGCCAGATCAGCTCTCTTTGAATAACCCTGTTTAAGTCTTATGTAGATGCAATGACTAGATATGGACAAACCCTGTGGACACTTTTGTTTACATTTACCATGTCATTACTTGCTTTCCATGCTTCTGCCACAATTTGTTCAACAAGATTACAAATACAAAAATATGTGTGTATGTATTCTGTAAATATTTACAGTTTGGTGAAACAGACTTTTGATTTTGCTAGGCTGAAGACACTATACAAGCTTTCCATGGGTGATCATGTAGCACATAGGGGCACCTATTTTAGAAGAATACGATTTGTGCTCAACACTTTAGTTTGTATAGTTTTTAACATTTTCTTGATAATTATACTTTAACAACTTTTCAAAATTTATGGACTTTTCTATTGGAAAAGTCTCAGTATCCATTTCTTGTGATGAGCACGAGTACCACTGATCATAGTTCCTCAATAAGACAAGGACAGTAGAGCACTTCCTGTAACCTTCAAAAGTGTGTGTATACACACACACACACACACACACACACACACACGTCAATGGTTCCTTGAATTTTACCTATACCTCAATATCTGGGTCATTCTGTACAAGTCCCTGTATAATATGTTGCATGGCTCCTAAATTTTGTTACGAGCACGACAATTGATAGGAGTTTGTTATTCGCTGGGAATATACATACACACAATAATGAATTTAATCCTTTCACTATCAAAGTCGAGTTAACTCGATTCTGTATTGTAATATAGAAAAAAGCAATCATTAGCAAATCAAAACCAATTTGCATATCTTTTTAAGGCAGGATCAGTGTGCCCCCTGTGGAGAAATGAAACCCACTCCTTTCCCTCTGTAATAATATAAAATAATCTGCAAAAAGCAGCCCCAAAGCTCATGGTGACAAAAAGCTCAAAGTGCTGTTGCATTACAATAACCAGGGAGACGGAAGAATACAGAAAGTCATTCACTACCAGGGCCGGATTAACATAGGAGCTATTGGAGCAGCAGCTCCAGGCCCATGCCCCATAATAGGCCCAGAGAAAGGATAACTATCAGGATTCTTCAGAGAAAGGTGAAAATCAGGAGAATTGGCAGGAGAAGAGAACAATCTAGACCAAATAGTCGCTTTGGAAAGTTAAGATGAGAGAATATTTCTGGTTTGGCTATTTTGACCTAGAATTTTTACTTCTCCAGTCATTCTCCTGAGTTTCACCTTTCTTTGAATAGACCTGTATGTTTGCATTGATGAGCACTTGGACTCCTGTATCTCCAACCCCATAGCTACAGTGTCATGTGAGGTAACCCTGGAAAGACCAGAGCATGACCTTCCCAATGATCACGAACATGACAAGCTTTTATGGAACAATAAAAATAGAAAAAAAGAGAAAAAAATTATATTTTTGTAACACAGCAATATTTTTCACTTTTCAATTATAAAGTGAACAATGATGCTGCACTAACTCTCCATCTCATTTCTCATGTCACCAACAAGTTTGGAGGTGATGGCACAATGTGTTATTACACATTGTTCCATCAAAAACCTAAACCATCACACTGCAGCGAAGAGCATTGGGGGGACTTTGGAACCCCGAGTCTCTAATCTTTACACTGCACAAGGTCAAACGAAAGGACAGAGTCTGGCCTTTGCATGGATACCAAAAATGACCATGCAAAATCTAGACAAAGAAGAAAAAAAAGAAGCATTTTTTATAGTTTTTTTTGCTTATTCCAAAGCGATTGCATTGTCCGTTTGTCAAGTATAAAATGAGCAATACCACTGCCATTACTCACCTTCTCATTTCCCGTGCTGGGAGCAAGGTCAGTGTGTTTCATACATACAGGGTTATTCAGAGAGAGGTGAAAACCAGGAGAATGACTGGAGAAGTGAAAATTCAAGGTCAAAATAGCCAAACCAGAAAAATTCTCCCATTTATCGAACTTTCCAAATTGGCTATTTTGACCTAGAGTTTTCACTTCTCCAGTCATTCTCCTGGTTTTCCCCTCTCTCTGAATAACCCTGATAGTCATATTAGTCATAAAACACCATCCTCCAAACACAAGCGAAAATTTTCGTTTCATCGGTTTGGTTGAAATTGTGTGTTTTCTCAGAAAAATGCAGTAACAGGTCCCCATTTCAAATATTTTTACAAGAATTCCCTATAGAATACAGTTGTGTTCAAAATTATTCAACCCCCACTGAAATTGAGTGTTTTGGCCAGTTTGACATTGATTTTGATCATTCAGTCATCTTGCTTACAATTAAATCAAAGAGGCACGTGTAGGTCAGACAAATATAACATAACATTTATAATGAAATAACCACAAATGTCTTTTCTGTGCTCACATCATTATCAGTTTTATTCAACCCCCAAGTGACATTCAATCTTAGTACTTAGTACAACATCCTTTTACAGTTATAACAGCTTTTAAACGTGAAGCATAGCTTGACACAAGTGTCTTGCAGCGATCTACGGGTATCTTCGCCCATTCGTCATGGGCAAAAGCCTCCAGTTCAGTCACATTCTTAGGCTTGCGCACTGCAACTGCTATCTTTAAATCCCACCAGAGGTTCTCAATCAGATTTAAGTCAGGTGACTGCGATGGCCACTCCAAAATGTTCCAGCCTTTAATCTGCAACCATGCTCTAGTGGACTTGGAGGTATGCTTGGGATCATTGTCCTGTTGAAAGGTTCAACGTCTCCCAAGCCTCAGGTTTGTGACGGACTGCATCACATTGTCATCCAATATCTCCTGGTACTGAAGAGAATTCATGGTACCTTGCACACGCTGAAGCTTCCCTGTACCTGCAGAAGCAAAACAGCCCCAAAGCATGATTGACCCCCCGCCATGCTTCACAGTAGGCAAGGTGTGCTTTTCTTCATAGGCCTTGTTCTTCCTCCTCCAAACATAGCGTTGATCCATAGGCCCAAACAGTTCTAATTTTGTTTCATCAGTCCACAGAACACTATCCCAAAACTTCTGTGGTTTGTCCACATGACTTTTGGCATACTGCAGTCGACTCTTCTTATTCTTTGGAGACAGCAAGGGGGTGCGCCTGGGAGTTCTGGCATGGAGGCCTTCATTACGCAGTGTGCGCCGTATTGTCTGAGCTGAAACTTCAGTACCCACATCTGACAAATCTTTTCTCAGTTCCTCAGCAGTCACACGGGGACATTTCTCCACTCTACGCTTCAGGTAGCGCACAGCAGTCGAAGTCAGCATCTTCTTTCTGCCACGACCAGGTAGCGTTTCAACAGTGCCCTTTGCCTTGAATTTGCGAATGATGCTTCCTATGGTCTCTCTTGGTATGTTTCACATACCCCTTCCTGTGGAGAGTAATCACCTCTTCTCTTGTCTTCCTGGACCATTCTCTTGACTTCACCATGTTTGTAACCACACCAGTAAATGTCTAGAAGGAGCTGAGTATCACAGTCATTTTAAAGCTGCCTAATTGGTGCTTATTATGCTTTATTGCTGCTCCGTGACATCCACAGGTGTTTTCAATACCTGATTGAAAACACTTGAATGAACCTCTGTTCTTCAGAGTGGTAGTCTTTAAGGGGTTGAATAATTGTGTCAATGAAGAATTCACAAAAGAAACATTTACTACTGTATTACAAAACCAATTGATGTCATTTTAGTTGCATATGGTTCTTTAAAAAGTCCTTGTAGGATTTCATTCTGAATACAATTACAAATGTACACTAAATTCCCTAAAACCCTTTACAGCATTGGGGGTTGAATAATTTTGAACACAACTGTATTCCAAAAAAAGCCCACCAAAATATTCAGCCCCAGGCCCATAGAGATCTTAATCCGGCCCTGCTCACTACTGTACATGGATAGGATTCAGGGAGTTATAAGGAGTGAAAATCCATTTTTATATTCTATTGGTGTTTTTGGAAGCAGCATTGCTAATAATCTCATTTTGATCACTACAAACCCCCATAAGCAAGAGATCTGAACATTTTTAGTATCTATTTTTATCACATTTACTGTGTCGGACACAAAGGCTAATCCTGCCTGTATGCGGATAATGCAGACCCCATGTGAAATTTTGCAAGATAGAGATCAAAACATTTTATTTCAACAATATTTCTGTAAAGGATAAACTAATACATGAAAATGAGCAAATTTACATTAATTGTTTTACTATCTCAGAACAACAATTTCTGTGCAAAGTTTTTATTTTACTCTATATTTAATTGTTAAAGTCCCATCCCACATTTGAAATAAATGTAATGATTTTGATCTTTTTTCAACAAAAAGGCGCTTGGTAGTGAAGGGGTTAAAAGCATTGACGACTAGTGACATTAGTTTGCAATAAATCAAGTCAATAAAGAAGCACACATGGAAGAACTATATATTATTATATAGCATGGAAGTATGTGCCGCCTCAGTTTTTTTTATGGGTTCATTATAGAGATGTGCAACAGAGCTGCCCAGAGGGTCACAAGGTCATCTTTGAGAACTTGTCAGCCAAGAGAAGAACAGAAATGGTCTTTCTGAACCGTAGGTACACAGGCACCAGTCTACCACATCTTATGTAAAAGAGTATCTACATGGAAAAAAAAAAAAGAGACGAATATCGCTCCAACCCTGTGACCATATATTTGATATATGACATGTAAGTACACAACAAATGGAAGTACCAAGTATATTGAGTTACAGTACTCTATTGCTTAAACATATATTCCATATTTTTAAAAATTTTGTTTTTATTTTTTACTTTGATAATGCAAAATGTGACATTATTGTAAACTCACATATTACATCATTTTATTGTCAAAACAACAAAGCGCTACACATTTTGTGGACCCAATCTTTATGGGTATGTTGTAACCCCTGCACTGCCAAGTACCCAACAGGGGTCACCCAAAGAAGGGGGGGGTAGGAGTGAAATTTTACTACAGTGGCCCTTTAAGATGGTTCTGCGGTAAAACGTGAACTCTGAGCAAAATTATTTGCAAGAGCATCTAAAAATTATTATTATTAAGGACTAATTACAGAAATGTACTTGAGGAAGTGCTCAGCTCTAGCCCTATTTTTATTGAATAAACGTCCATGGTTTGCAAGGCGGCTTGACGTTCAATGGTTCCTGCAGAAGACACAGGTCTATTCACAAAAGGTGAAACTCCGGAGAACTGACAGGAAAAGAGAACAATCACTAGACCGAATAGCTGATTTGGAAAGTGAGATAAATGGGAGAATTTTTCTGGTTTGGCCATTTGACCTGGAATTTTCACTTCTCCTGCCAATTCTCCGGAGTTTCACCGTTAGTGAATAGAACTGTTAATCTGTCCAAATGGGTAATATACCTTTATTTACGCAAAAGACCTAATCTCTAATGTGTACCTTTTATTCTCAATTTAAAAAAAATCAAAAAAAAAATCTAAATTTGCAAAAAAAAAATAATAAGTATTAGAACATGGTAAAATTAAAAGTGCCGTTTGCCATTTTAGAACCAATTATAATATAAATGCCTTTTAAGGTACTCTAACAGAGTGTGGCACCCAGCGCGTCTCATGCTGCACATTACACGTTTGAAAGTACATTCTTATACAGTGTAATGGAGACATATAATCATTTCAAAAGCGTCTTCAGCATCGGCTGCTGCTTTAATTACAAGTCAATCTGGTACCGTGGCTAGAGCTTTCCATTTGAAAATAAATGGTTTGATGGGGAAAAAAATCTACAGACAAAAAGAAAAAAAGAAAATAAAGTGTCCCCGAGATGATCTCTGGATAGTTATTAATTCCAACGGCTGAAAAAGGATGCTCTGTGCTGGAGTTTGAGGAGATAGTGACAAGTCTGATGAGAATGTGAAGATTCCAGCCAAGCACATCAATTAAAAGAAATGAGAAAATTCACCAAACGGACTTTCCCTCAGGAAAAAAAATTGTAAAAACACTCCAAAAAATCCATGAAAGTGGCCAAGGGAGTTGCGACATGGTCTGACATGCGGAATGCAAAAGAATAAGTAAACACTTGGATTAATCAGGACGATTTGAATAAAGCTCAATAAGCCAGACAGAATGAATGTTTTTAGGTTACAGACACTATTTGGCCTGTGTTTCCCCTACATCAGTGGTTCCCGACCCTGGTCCAAAAGCACCCCTTAGGCTGCGGGCTCACGAGCAACTTTCAGGAGCAGAAGGAACGTCCGTGAGAGTGGATGTTCCTTTCACTCTGACGCCCATGTGGCCACCTCGCTGAGCACAGTTAGTGCACTCAGCGTTATAAAGCCGATCCTCCTATGGAGGATCGCGCTGTGTAGCCCTGGCTGCATCTGTTGCAGCTTTTTTGACGGGGTGGGCTTTTAATGTCCGGTGGTAGCTTGCACAATTCGTGTGCACGCTACACTGTGTGGTCCTCCACGTCGATCCGTCACAGAGCTGCGACGGATGCTGGGAAGTGTGGTCACATGGATACACTGAGTGTGCTCGTGTGCCCGCAGCCTAAGGCCGCGTTCACACTGAGCGACATGAAAATCGTGCGTTTTCCACGCGATTTTCATATTCGCGATAATATCGTGCGATATCGCCATTATGAGCAACACCTCCAACATCACCAATGCAAATCGCAAAAAAAGGGTCATGTACCAGCGACAAGCTACAGCGACGTGCTACGGTCGACATTGAGTGACAAGATGTGAATAGCTCCATTGAAATGCATTGGTGAAGCTACATCGAGCGGAAATACGCGCGATAACGTGGCAAAAAACACACAATAAATTGCTTATTGTGAACGGGGCCTAAGGCTGGGGTCAAACGAGAGCACTGAATGCGTCCGTGTGACTGCACTTATCTGCGTCCATCGCAGCCTTTGACAGGCTGGACGGAGAGGGCCACATGGGATAGTGTGTGCATGAATCACCGGACGATGCTGTCACCGGACTTGATTTCAACCTCCCCTCCAAAAAATCACAACGAACGCTGATGGGGCTACAAACCGCGATCTTCCATAGTAAGATCTTGCTTTGTAGCGCTGAGAGCGCTAACTGCGCTCAGCAAGGCGGCCACACATGCGTCAGAATGGAAGGAACATCCACTCTCATGAAAGTTCCCTCCGCTCTGCAAAAAGCTTGTGTGCATGCAGCATAACAGGCCAGGTTTGCAGGATATCTGAAGCACAGCACAGGGGATATGATTTGCTGCTCAGTGATTGCAGGATTCAGTCTGTATTTCCCCCAAGGTAATCCTCAAAACCTGGCCTGCTATGTTAGGGGTACCTGAGGACCAGGTTTGGAAAACAATTATTACACAGGAAACCAGAAATTTCCTTATTTGGGATGAGCAATGTTTTGTGTTTTTTCACTCCTTGGCACTTCTGTTTTGATGCCCCATAATGGACTCTGTGGGATGAAGACAAACTAAGGAAATTTATTTTTGTTTCCAAGTTATTCTCGTTTAGCAGTTCCCATGTAGTGTTGCTCTTGATAAAATGCAAGAATTATGTATACAGAGCAGAGGAAATCCAAATTACAGAGTATAAATTTGCATCAAACATCACATCAACGGCTCCCAGGATTAATGTAATTCAAATTTTGTTTTCCCTCTTTAAACAGCTATTTTCAATCATTTATGATTGCCGAAGCCCTATTCTAAATGAGCCGTTAAGCTAACGCCTCAACCCTTTATATACATTAGGACTCAAGTCATTAGCTGAACGTCTTGAGCTGTTATTCCAACCTTGCAGCCTTGTATAGGAGCTGTAAAAAGAGTCTCAGTGCCAGAACAATGACCTACTCTGTAGAAGATTGCGTTTCTCAGCTGGAGCCGATATTCCTGAAAGAATAATGGACTCTCAGAGTGTGGCGTTAAGGGATTTAGCAAATGCAAAATCCCTTAACACTGAAACTTACTCCTGGTCCGGCAGAGCACATGGCATCGCAAACCACTGCATCCTCTCACCACGAGCAGCAGAACGCTAGGACCAAATAGTTGTTATTTTTTATTTATATAGCGCCAGCATATTCCGCAGCGCTGAACAGTAGGCACAATATAGACGGTTGAAATACACTGAGACTGAACAACATTACATTCGATAAACCAGTACATAAGGAAACGATGGTCCTATTCCCGTGGGAACTCACAATCTAGAAGGGTTGGTGGTGGAAACAAGAGGCGAGTGATGGACTGCAAAGTGAGAGTGATGGACTGGTTGGAAACATGAGGAGAGGACTGCAATGTGAGAGTGATGGGACTGGTTGGAAACATGAGGAGAGGACTGCAATGTGAGAGTGATGGACTGGTTGGGGCAGTGAGGTGTATTAGGGAGTCGGGTGGTAGGCTTCCCTATATAGGAATGTCTTATAAGAGAGGGAGAGATGTAGATAGTGGAGGGGTTGGTGGTACAGAGGCAGGAGTTCCATTTTAGGATGAATGCAGAGTAAAAGAGTAAAAGAGACATGGAGCGTATTGTGCAGCTGTATGTGGACCTTGCAGTTCCCTAACTCCAGCAGAGGGGAGGTGGAGCTGGTGGCCAGAAAAACACTGCAGAGTTTGCATGGGAGAGACCAGAAGCCTGGGATTAGTATGAATAATTAGAGAGAGAAGTAGAGACAGCTGGAAAGGATACATGAAATTAGAGGCCGGTCCTGGGTGGGGGGAGGGTGGGACTGCCAAGTGTGTAAGTGAAGCTTGGTCAGTGTGTTCCTGTGTGAAAAGGAAATTAGTTCAGGTAAGTGTCCTTGTCCTTTCGCAGAGCTCAACAGGGTCATGCTTTGCTCCATGGAGTCCTGTGGTGTCCAGGAGCCGGTACCAGGAATCTAAAATCAGCTTCAAAATATTTTGACTTGAGCCACTGATACAGTGGATCTTTAGGAACAGAGTCGTTACTACAGAGCCGCACCGGGAGAACACAGGATTGCGGGATTTTTCCATATGCAAGCTGCTATTATCAGCTAGAATGGAATCTGACCCCAGGCCAGAAATAAACAAAGCGAACACTGGAAATAAATGTGCTGGTATTGTGGTTTTAAGAAAGTGAAATCAGTATCAATCAACGAAACATTTCCATCACAGACAACGATCAGGGCACAGCAAGTAGGAGAATCCATCCACAGCATTTCTGGAAAGACAAATACTTAAAATATGGAGTAATTGAAAATGCTACAATAACAAAGGGAAGACAAATCCAGCCAATAAAAGTAAAAATATATATCATTTTTTTTTGGCAGACAACTTCAGGTCTTTGCATGTGGGTGTGATGTCATGCAGCAGCATTTATGGGGTGACCTTTATATAAGTGGACGCAGATGAAATACTCCTGATCTCGAAGAATTTGTTTCAACAATCCTCCAGAAAATGAAAAAAAGAAGAAGAAAAAAGAAAACCTGGAGAGATGTAGGGGGAGGGGGATCTTTCCTAAAGGTTTATTGAATACTGATGTATTTGTAGGAAAGAGGCCATCACGTTTTAAACCATTTATTGTATCTGGTGCATTCCACCAAAAACAAAGAACCATTGGAAATCCTGCTTTTCAATGAGGCCCGAGGAGTCACGGAATATCTGCAAAGCCTCTGTTATAGAAGAGGTCTATAGGAATGAAGACACACTTAGCACTTCATTCAACAAGAGCTTCTTTACCATCACTTGATAGCTTCAAATGTCTCTGGGAGTCCTGTGTTACCATATGCGAGCGGCTTTTAAGAGAGATGGAAGTCTGAATGGCTGGGGGACTGATTGGCACTAAATTTTAAAGGGACAGTCCATATATATTTTAATACAGATAATGCATTAACATAATAAACTATTTATTGCAGGGAGCCGGTGCATTGAAAAGTATTGCCCGATCTGACTACGCATCCTTAAAAAAATACAACACCCAGAGTTGATGTGTAGTATCCTGTGTCTGATGAAGACATTCCTTCCAGTAAGTACGTCTTCTATCACAGCACTCACACCGACCAATTAAAAAAACAAAAAAAACCTTGAGGGGGTTATATAAGAAAACCAAATGTGGTTGAATAATTTCAGGACCTAGATTCACTGAGGTTCATTATGGTCATGATAGGTGATCGTATTCCCACCCTGGACAACTCCTATGTCACAAAACGCTGTACAGTCAGGTCCAGAAATATTGGGACATCGACACAATTCTAACATCTTTGGCTCTATACACCACCACAATGGAGTTGGAATGAAACAAACACAATGTGCTTTAACTTGATGGTATGTACATCCAACTCAGGTGAACAGTGTAGGACTTACAGCAGTTTGCAGATGTGCCTCCCACTTGTTAAGGACCAAAAGTAATGGGACAGAATAATAATCATAAATCAAACTTTCCCTTCTTAATACTTGGTTGCAAAACCTTTGCAGTCAATCCAGTAGAAGTGGTAGAGGCCAAAACAGTAATTGAATTTAAGCAAGCATGAGATAGGCATAAGGCTATCCTAAACCAAAGATAAATCCAGGTAAAGTATCCATGTAATTGGGCAGACTAGATGGGCCGAAAGGTTCTTATCTGCCGACATTTTTCTATTTTTCTATGTTTCTAAATCCTTTGCAGTCAATCACAGCCTGAAGTCTGGAACGCATAGACATGACTAGACGCTGGGTTTCATCCCTGGTGATGCTCTGCCAGGCCTCTACTGCAACTGTCTTCAGTTCCTGCTTGTTCTTGGGGCATTTTCCCTTCAGTTTTGTCTTCAGCAAGTGAAATGCATGCTCAATGGGATTCAGGTCAGGTGATTGACTTTGCCATTGCATAACATTCCACTTCTGTCCCTTCAAAAACTCTTTGGTTGCTTTTGCAGTATGCTTTGGGTCATTGTCCATCTGCACTGTGAAGCACCGTCCAATGAGTTCTGCAGCATTTGGCTGAATGTGAGCAGATAATATTGCCCGAAACACTTCAGAATTCATCCTGCTGCTTTTGTCAGCAGTCACATCATCAATAAATACAAGAGAACCAGTTCCATTGGCAGCCATACATGCCCACAAAATGACACTACCACCACCATGCTTCACTGATGAGGTGGTATGCTTAGGATCATGAGCAGTTCCTTTCCTTCTCCATACTCTTCTCTTCCCATCACTCTGGTACAAGTTGATCTTGGTCTCATCTGTCCATAGGATTTTGTTCCAGAACTGTGAAGGCTTTGTTAGGTGTTGTTCGGCAAACTCTGATCTGGCCTTCCTGGTTTTGAGGCTCACCAATGGTTTACATCTTGTGGTGAACCCTCTGTATTCACTCTGGTGAAGTCTTCTCTTAATTGTTGACTTTGACACACACACACCTACCCCCTGAAAGTGTTCTTGATCTGGCCAACTGTTGTGAAGGGTGTTTTCTTCACCAGGGAAAGAATTCTTCGGTCATCCACCACAGTTGTTTTCCGTGGTCTCCCGGGTCTTTTGGTGTTGCTGAGATCACCGGTGCTTTCCTTCTTTTTGAGAATGTTCCAAACAGTTGTTTTGGCCACGTCTAATGTTCTTGCTATCTCTCTGATGGGTTTTGTTTCTTCAGCCTAATGATGGATTGCTCATTTTTACCGATTTTGCTCATCAGGTTTAAACGTGTTTTGAAGGCTTATTTTAGTATATTACCCAGACATATTATATATCGTTCTTTCCGTCAGACTCGGCAGATTCCTAATATGTCATTATTATATGTATACGTCATGACCTGTCTGTATATTATAACAAAAAAATGCAATAAAATATGAATTTTCAATAATTTACAAGGTGTAAAGTGGTTTTTTTTCACATTTTAACATGCGAGCAATTACAGTTATATTTTGTATCGGGTGCACTTGTTAAAAAAATTAGAGATGGGGTCTCGTTACTTTTTTTTGGGGGAAAATTACGCGATTTTTAACAAACGCACCGCATACAAAAATCGTTAGTGCAGCATTATTGTTCACATTATAATTGAATTGGGAACAATATTGCTGCATTAACGAACCAAAAAAAAGAAAAAAAAAAACTTGTTTATTTTTTTTCTAATTTTTTTTTAATATTTTTTTTTTTTTTTTACACTTTTTTCATACTCATGTTTGTAGTTTCTGGCCGATCCAACAATACCAAACATTAACCCCTAACTGCCACGGATCGGGAGATAGGGGGTTCCAATGAACCCCCTATCTCCACCATTGGTGGCAGTTAGGGGTTAACTCCAGGACTGGCGTCATCGTGCTATAGCACGATGACGCCAGGCCTCAGGGGGAGTTCCCGGAAGCTTGGCCGACATCCAAGATGTCGGCCAGCTCCGGGAAAGGATCACGAACCGGCGCTTTTCGGCGCCGATTCGTGATCCGGCCCCCATGGAGTTAATGCCAGGCACCATTTGAAAGGGCAGGCTGTGCCCTTCCAAACGGTGCCTGGGTTATCCCCCTGCACGCCGCCGATCGGGAGGGAGAGAGGTCCCTTTCAGCGCCTCCTCCGCACATGCGGGGGGGTGCCTGAATTAGGTGTCATCGCGCCCCCGCGATGACACCTAATTACTCCGGCGGCGGTTCCGGGTGCTGGGCTGACATCGAGGATGTCAGCCCGCACCGGGGGGGCCAGCGATCGGCCGGAACCCGGCCGAACGCTGGCCCCAAAGGGAGGAAGCGCGTCCACCGCAAGGAACGTTACCTGCGGTTGGACGCGCTCAGCGCGTCCATAGCAGCGAAGAGGTTAAAAGTTAGATTGCTAGGTCTAAAATATTCAATTTTTGGACTTTTTGGGGCTTGCACTGCCCAGCATCACACCTTTTTTTTGAAACCAGTCGTATTATTATTATTATTCTTTATATAGCGCCAGCATAACAGTGGGCAGGATATAGACTGAACAACATTTTGATAAACTAGTACAGGAGGAAACGAGGGCCATATTCCGGTGGGAACTCACAATCTAGAAGGGTTGGGGGTGGAAACAGGAGGAGAGGACTGCAAGGTGAGAGTGATGGACTGCAAGGTGAGAGTGAAGGACTGGTAGGAGCAGTGAGGCTTATTAGTGAGTCGGGTGGTAGGCTTGCCTGAATAGGAATGTGTTAAGGGAGCGTTTGAAGGAAGGGAACTAGGGGAAAGTCTGACAGTATGAGTGAGACCGTTTCAGAGGATGGGGGCTGCGCGTGAGGAATCCTGCAGTTTATCATGGGAAGAGGGAATGCGGGGAGAAGCTAGGCGCAGGTCACTGTTTGACCTTAGGGAGTGAGCTGGGGTGTATTTGGTGATTAGTGAGGACAGGTAGTGGGGAGCTGAGGTAGTGAGAGCTTTGTAGGTAAGGATAAGGATTTTGAATGCAATTCTGCAGTGGATGGGGAGCCAGTGAAGGGACTCGCAGAGGGGAGCAGCAGAGAGAGCGGCGGGTGAGGTGGATGAGGCTGGCGGAGGCATTCAGAATGGATTGTAGGGGGAGAGGCGGGAGAGAGGGAGACCAGCTAGAAGATTATTACAATAGTCAAGTCGGGAGATTACAAGGGTGTGGATGAGTTGCTTTGTGGTGTCAGTGGTAAGAAATGGCCGAATTCTGGAAATATTACGCAATTAGTTCCTTTTAAATTCACAATTAAAAAAGGAATCCTCATTCATTTCAAGATCGGCTTCCTTTTACCCCTAAGGTTAACATTGCTCAAACCACTGTCTTGATTCATGATCAACAAGAACATATTATCTTAAATAATGTCCGTTTTATGGTTTGGCAAGACGTCACCACTGGAGAGCATCTAAATTCATAATAGTAAAAAGGAACACTGTATCCACCATTCTCATTTAATGGAATTTAAATAATAATGGTTTGCTTTCCATCGTGTTGGCTTTACTGACAGGCTAGACAGTCTTGTCAAGCACTTCCTCTTCCCTCCGCATGGATAGCTGTCATTCAACTCTTGTAGACAACACGTGAGGTTTATGATCAGCTTTGCACAGGTCCGCAGGTTGGATGTGTGCAGACATAAGGGAGGGGATATACTCTAGTCACCAGAATCAGTTAACTTAAAAGGGACACTGCCACTTACATAAACTGTAACTAGATTACATGAGCATTACAAATAAAACCATTTTATAAAAACACATGCTGCTTTTTTTTTGCAAAGTAAATTGCATGTAAAAAGGAAAACAAAATTAGGTTTTCATCTGTTTCCATTTTGTGTATTTTTCCCATGACATTTACCAAAAGCTTTGCTTTGTGGCTATTGTTTATTTAATCTACATTATTTAACAGGTAATGAGGTGGAGGTGGGAATGTTTAGATAAGGTGACAGGAGGGTATTTTCTGCCAGTCCGAGATAAGAGATGACAGCGAGTTTAGAAGACTTCTAAGTCAACCTCCTGGTGATGTCCTTTGAATACATCCCACAAAATACAATGAGAAAAACAAAGCACATGAAAGATATCAGCAACATAAAATACATACAATAAGAACATTTCATTTTTTGGTGGTATTGGCCCTTTAGGAGATCTAGTGTGGACATCTAAGGCAGGGGTGCTCAACCTTCACCTTCCCTCCAGATGTTTACAACGCCCAGGGTACTCAGTCAATCATTTGGTCACCAGAGACTTGTGGGAAATCTAGGTCCAAAACATCTGGATGGCCAAGTTTGAGAAGCATGCCGCAAGGTTTAATTTATTTCTTTTACTTAAGAAACTGATGCAATTCTTTAATACGCACAGGTTTCTATACCAACCCTGGTGTAAACTTAACCAGATTTGAATAGCCCTGGGGGTTTACAACAAGTGTATGGAGTTTGTTAAGTTTGCAACACCTCCAAGTAAGTTTGCCGCAGGGTGGGAATATAGGCCACAGGGTCTGACGACTTTGAAGATCGAGAAGCACTGACATGATGTTGACTCAAGTTTCTGAGTGCCTATGACAGTTTGCTGTGGACCACTGCAGGAATCCATTTTTTCCCCAAAAAATCAGTTTATTAAGAATAGAAACATAGAAAATGTCGGCAGATAAGAACCTTTCGGCCCATCTAGTCTGCCCAATTACATGGATACTTTACCTGGATTTATCTTTTGTTTAGGATAGCCTTATGCCTATCCCATGCCTGCTTAAATTCAATTACTGTTTTGGCCTCTACCACTTCTACTGGAAGACTGTTCCATGTATCCACCACCCTCTCAGTAAAATAATGCTTCCTGATGTTACTTTTAAACCTTTGCCCCTCTAATCTAAGACTATGTCCTCTTGTTTTGCTACTTTGTTTCCTTTTAAATATACTCCCTTCCTCTACCTTGTGGATTCCCTTTACGTATTTAAATGTTTCTATCATATCTCCTCTGTCTCGTCTTTTTTCCAAGCTGTACATGTTAAGATCATTAAGGTCAGGTTTGTATAAAACACTAACAGGGTTATTCAGAGAGAGGTGAAAAGCAGGAGAATGACTGGAGAATGGAAAATTCTAGGTCAAAATAGCCAAACCAGAAAAATTCTCCCATTTATCTCACTTTCCAAATCGGCTATTTTGACCTAGAGTTCTTTCCATTCTCCAGCCATTCTCCTGCTTTTCACCGCTCTCTGAATAACCCTGTAAGAACAAACACAGGAATGGGAAATAAAAATAGAAAAAAAAAATAACCAAAAAGTATAATAAAACAATACAATAAAATAGTACAGAAACCCCAACAGAACACAAAACCATCAATCAGGCTCAGCAGGAATCCATTTTTAATGCAGACTAGTTTCCACTTTCATTTAATAAGTGTTCTCCAAAAACGTAAATCATAAGTCGGTACAAACAACGCAAATACAATGTTATTAGATCTTGGAAAATGTGAGTCGTAGACTCATGCTGAAAGGGACACGGTAAACCCAGGAAAAAAAAGACCATCAAGCCCAAATAATTTTTTTTTTTTTTAAGGTACTACCTTACTTATTAATCTCATAGCCCTGTCATTTCCTATTGGCGTCAGAGGTTTTGCTCAAAGACACCAGACAGGCTTAAAGGAACACTCCAGTCTGAAAATCACCCCCCCCCCTTTTTTACATTATATTAAAGCTATTGCCCTAACTAGTCAATCAGTATATATATATATTATATATTTTTAATGTAATACTTACCCTAAAAACGACACTTTCTCCAACGGCGTTTTTTTTTTTTTTACTCACCTCCCTCCTCTTCCGCTCCCGTTGTGGAAACTTGGAACTTGGCTACAGGTTTACGTACAAAGCGCGCATGCGCGCCTATCACGTAAACCAGCCAATCAGCAAATCAGCAGGCTTCCTCCCGGAATCCTGCTCATTCAACCGTGCATGCGCGGAGCAGCGCACGTTCACGAGCGGCGAGGTGAGCTGAAGTTCACCCCGCCTGCTCGTCTAAAAACTCTTTGGCGGAGGAGAAGGAGGAGGCAGCGGCTCCGGCTCCTTCTCCTGCGCGTTCCCGCGACTCTGCCGGAGTGGTGGGACGTCATCGCGCTTCTAGCGCGATGACGTCCCAGCTTTGCCGAGAGTTCCAAAACACGGGGACCTTGAAACCCGATCGGCTGATTGACAGTGGGAGGGCGGAGTAAAGTCCACCGCTTCTCTCAGCAATATCAGCCGATCGGGAAAAGATAGAAGGCTGGGGAAAAAAATGGGATACTTCAGGCAATATGACCACCTTAAAAAGCTGAGGTGGTCATATTGCCTGGAGTATCCCTTTAAGCTGGTTAATATTTTACATTCTTTCTCAAAACCGTTCCTTCGTATTTTACATATGAATACAATTCAAAGGTGTAAATGAAATCTATAAATATTAGAACAATAAATAATTAGAAAGACCGGGAAATGGCTGGACCAATCAGGAGCTGCTCCTCCCTGATCTGAAGAGCCTGAAATGATCCCATTAGCCAACTCCTAGTAACGTAATTAGCCATAACATTACTAGACAATTATAATTGTCATTTATACCACAATTCCGTGTTTCCAACGCACTTTACAATGTAATGTGTGTGAGTAAAACTAACAAGATGTCAGAATTTGAGACAGGTACATAAAGGGTCAGATGAGCATATAATGTAGTTCGTCTAACTCTGTAGCCTTGCCATTCAGTAGTAGTAGACGTTGCGTTGTTTATGAAAAGGGATATTCTATACACACCCTGACCACTTCAGCTTTTTAGTATCCCCCCCCCTCCCAGGTCTCCCGAACTCTTTAAAATGCGGGGTGAAGTGGAAAGATTCCTCCACCACCACCACCCCCCCCCGCAGGACCATGCAGTCGGGAGGTTAGAGCTTCCTGGCTGTCATTCACCTGAAACGTCAGAACGCTCCATCGTGCTGATGTCTCCTCCCTGAGACCTCCCGAGAAGCCAGCAGTTCTCAGGGAGGAAGCCGATGGATTGGATCTGCATGTGTAGCCCCAATCCATCGTTGCGCGCAAGCGCCAAGATCATAGGCCAGTTAGAGACATCAGCGAGAGAGAAAAAGATACGTAAAAACACTGGAAAAGAGAAAAAAAACACAATAATAAGACAGAGGCTGCCAACAATAGAGTATTCCTTTAAGCAGAGAGCAACTTTATGATGGTTCCATTCACAGTTTTCCCCACACAAAAAAACCCAACTACTCGCGCTCTCATCCCCGTGGCTTGGAGAGCTCAAACAGTTGGGAACGAGAAGAGCGTGCTCAAGATGTCCAACCTTTCAATGGACTTAGGCTAGGGTCAGAGTGGGGCAGTCGGAACGCGCGTGCAGACGCACTAAATCACGGCGGCAGTAGCAGCACATAACGGCCAATGACGGCCAATATACGCAGTACGTGCGTACGAAAGTGCGCCGACACCACGCAACCAGCAAATGAACGCATTTTTATCAGAACGTGAAACCGCTGCTACTGACGTACAAAGTGCGCTGCGGCCGCATAGCAGCGTGTGTGCGTGATTAGGAGATGTCAGACGCTGCTAGTGTGCGGCCAACATAACGTTCAAACAGCCGGATTTCCCTAGACTTCTTTTTACCCCACCGTCATGAAATACGTCCAGAATTGCGCATCGTCTGACCACTTAAGCGTATTCCGTGAAAAAATGCGTGCGCACGCATCGACGTACATTTTGACGGTGGCTGCAGAAAATGCGCTCATCTGTCCCTAGCCTAAAAGGGCGACGCTATAGCATTCTCCACTAGTAAAATATAGTGCTTCAGTTATAGAACAGTATGTACAAGAAAGCAGGGAACGCCCCCCTCCCCGATATGTGTTTCAAATGCCAAAAAAGAGCCCACTTAATCAATCCACATTTCTGTAAATGTGGACTAACGTTAGGTTTTCTTAATTGAAATCCTTTGCAATGCCAGGTTGTTGTCGTGTTGTGTCGTCCAGTCATGACAACTAGAAGGGATGCAACAGACACACACATACATTTATATAAATACAGTTTCAATGTGCATGTGATTTACTGTCATCGGTGTGTGAAGGCAGCAGACGGTTGTGGCTGTCGCTGGGAGCGTGCATCTGGTGGATTGTAAAGCAACAGTTGGCTGAAACGAAGCCCCATATAACAATGTCAGCCTGCTTCATGCGGATAGTCCCAGTCGCTATGTAGACCCAGCATCTGTGACGCCTTTTCCTGGTAGCGAAAGGCCTGACTAAGCAACGCTGGGGCCTAGTAGCAAGGGGAAAAAAAAAGCCAACTCGGAATAGAATTAACCTTTTATTACATTTTTTGCAAACACTATATGAGAGCAATGGTTTAACCCTTTCGCTGCTGAGGTCATTTTTACCGATTTTGCTCATCATGTTTAAATGCGTTTTGAAGGCTTATTTTAGTATATGACCCAGACATATTATATATCGTTCTTTCCGTCAGACTCGGCAGATTCATAATATGTCATTATTATATGTATACGTCATGACATGTCTGTATATTATAACAAAAAATGCAATAAAATATGAATTTAAGAATTTACAATGTGTAAAGTGTTTTTTTTTCACATTTTAACATGCGAGCAATTGCGGTTATATTTTGTTTGGGCTGCGCTTGTTAAAAAAAATTAGAGATGGGGTCTCGTTACATTTTTTTTGGGGAAAATTACGCGATTTTTAACAAACGCACCGCATACAAAAATCGTTAGTGCAGCATCATTGTTCACATTATAATTGAAATGGGAACAATAGTGCTGCATTAACGAACCAAAAATAAGAAAAAAAAAACTTGTTTATTTTTTGTTAACCCTTTCGCTGCTGAGGCTTTTCCCGCCCCTATGCTGAGGTCATTTTTACCTGTTTTGCGCATCATGTTTAAACGTGTTTTGAAGGCTTATTTTAGTATATGACCCAGACATATTATATATCGTTCTTTCCGTCAGACTCAGTAGATTCATAATATGTCATTATTATATGTATACGTTATGTCATGTCTGTATATTATAACAAAAAATGCAATAAAATATGTATTTTCAATAATTTACAATGTGTAAAGTGTTTTTTTCCACATTTTAACATGCGAGCAATTGCGGTTATATTTTGTATGGGGTGCGCTTGTTAAAAAAATTAGAAATGGGGTCTCGTTACATTTTTTTTTGGGGAAAATGACACTATTTTTAACAAACGCACCGCATCCAAAAATCGTTAGTGCAGCATCATTGTTCACATTATAATTGAAATGGGAACAATATTGCTGCATTAACAAACCAAAAAAAATAAAAAAAAAGTGTTTATTTTTAATTTTTTTTTTTAATTTTTTTTTATTTTTATTTTTCATTTTTTTTTTTTTTTTACAAAATTTTTCACTTTCATGTTTGGTATCGTTGGAACGGCCATGCTCTGGCCGATCCAACGATACCAAAATTTAACCCCTAGCTGCCACGGATCGGGAGATAGGGAGTTCATTGGAACTCCCTATCTCCACAGTTGGTGCAGTTAGGGGTTAAGTCTAGGACTGGCGTCATCGTGCTACGCATGATGACGCCAGTCCTCTGGGGGAGTTCCCGGAGGCTTGGCCGACATCCAAGATGTCGGCCAGCTCCGGGAAAGGATCGCGAACCGGCGCTTTTCAGCGCCGATTCGCGATCCAGCTCCCCAGGGGTTAATGCCAGGCATCATTTGGAAGGGCAGGCTGTGCCCTTCCAAATGATGCCTGGGTTAACCCCCTGTGCGCCGCCGATCGGGAGGGAGAGAGGTCCGAAGGACCTCCCCCCCCTCCCTTTCAGGCGCCTCCTCCGCACATGCGGTGACACCTAATTCTGGCAGCTGCTGGTCCGGATGCCGGGCTGACATCCAGGATGTCAGCCCGCACCGGAGGGGCCAGCGATCGGCCGGAACCCGGCCGAACGCTGACCCCGATGGGAGGACGCGCTCAGCGCGTCCTCCGCATACCAGCGGGACTGCTGAGGACGCGCTGAGCGCGTCCTCAGCAGCGAAGTGGTTAAAATATTTTTTTATTTTTATTTTTAATTTTTTTTACAAACTTTTTTCATAGTCATGTAAACAACATGTCATCAAACATTAACCCCTAACTGCCACGGATCGGGAGATAGGGGGTTCCAATGAACCCCCTATCTCCACCATTGGTGGCAGTTAGGGGTTAACTCCAGGACTGGCGTTATCGTGCTATGCACGATGACGCCAGTCCTCAGGGGGCATTCCCGGAAGCTTGGCCGACATCCAAGATGTCGGCCAGCTCCGGGAAAGGATCACGAACCGGCGCTTTTCAGCGCCGATTCGTGATCCAGCCCCCATGGGGTTAATTCCAGGTACCGTTAGGAAGGGCAGGCTGTGCCCTTCCAAACGGTGCCTGGGTTAACCCCCTACACACCGCCGAACGGGAGGGATAGAGGTCCGAAGGACCTCCCCCCCCTCCCTTTCAGGCGCCTCCTCCGCACATGCGGGGGGGCGCCTGAATTAGGTGTCATCGCGCCGCCGCGATGACACCTAATTAGCCCGGCGGCGGTTCCGGGTGCTGGGCTGACATCGAGGATGTCAGCCCAGCACCGGGGGGGCCAGCGATCGGCCAGAAACCCGGCCGAACGCTGGCCCCAAAGGGAGGACGCGTTCAGCACGTCCACCGCAAGGAACGTTACCTGCGGGTGGACGCGCTGAGCGCATCCTCCGCAGCGAAAGGGTTAAACATTACCAATAAAAAGTCCCTGAAAGTGAAACAGTCTTGAGCTATAAAGTGATATCAAGGACTAGTCATGGCAATCATTAACTCAATCACACACAAACAAATGGTAAATTAGAAAGAAAAAAAGAAAAGAAACGGATAGCAACAGCTAGTTAAGGCTAGGGTCAGACGAACGCATTTTTCACGTCGTCCGTGAAAAAGTGCGTTCGAACGAATGGACGTATTTTTTCATGGAATACGCAATAGCGGTCATACGATGCGCATTTTCGTCCGTGATCTTGTACAGATCATCAATAAAACCCTTTTTGCGTCTGGATGTTATGTTGGCCGGACATTAGCAGCGTCTGACGTCTCCTAATCACACACACACACCGCTAGCGGACGCAGCGCACTCTGTACGTCAGTACTAGCGGTATCACGTTCTCGAAAAAATGTGTTTGTTTGCCGCTTGCATTGTGCAGCCACACTTTCGTGCGGCCGTACTTCGTGTATTGCCTGTCATTGGCCATCATCTGCTGCTGCTACGGCCGTGATGAAAATGTTCCTACTTTAGTTTATGTTGCGGATATCTGACATGTACTTTGTATTTCTCACGTTTGTTAATAAAATATATTGCGCTATGTGTGTCACTGGCAGGGACGGATTTACCATTAGGCAGAGTAGGCATGTGCCTACAGGCGCCTGCCACAAGGGGGCGCCTTGTTCTGTGTGTAAAAATAAAATTATATATATATATATATATATATATATTATTTAGAATTTGCAATAATTTAGACCACTGTATCTCTGGAGCCCTATGTAAAAATAAAATATCTATTAAAATACAATTTTTCTCATTTTTTACTAACACGGCACTATTATTCAGTTTACAATTATAAAGTGAACAGTGATGCTGCACTAACTCACCTCATATACCATACTGCCAGCAAGTGTGTATCTGGTGAAGCAATGCATTGTTTAACCCCTTCACTGCTGAGGCATTTCACCGCTTTCGCTCATCATGTTTAAACGCGATTTGAAGCCATATTTTAATA
Organism: Leptobrachium leishanense; assembly: GCA_009667805.1. Taxonomy (NCBI): domain Eukaryota; kingdom Metazoa; phylum Chordata; class Amphibia; order Anura; family Megophryidae; genus Leptobrachium; species Leptobrachium leishanense. The sequence continues at coordinate 106,495,439 of CM019065.1, forward strand.
AATGACCCAGACATATTATATATCGTTCTTTCCGGCAGACTCCGCAGATTCATAATATATCATTTTTATATGTATACGTCATGTCCTGTCTGTATATTATAACAAAAAATACAATAATAATTTAGTTTTTAATCATCTGCAGTGTGTAAAGTGTTTTTTTTCACATTTTATTACATGAGCGTTTGCGGTTATGTTTTCTATGGGGTGCGCTTGTACAAAAATTTGAAATGGGGACTTGTTACATTTTGTGGGGGGATTTACGTGATTTTTAGCAAACCATAGAAAAAAATCATTAGTGCAGCATCATTGTTCACATTATAATTGAAATGTGAACAATATTGCTGCATTAATAAAAACAACACACAAAAAAAAACATGTTTTTTTTTTATTATTTATTTTTATTATAATTTTTTTTATTATTTTTTTTACTTTGTACCTAGTCATGTTGGGTATCATTCGAAAGGCCATGCTCAGGCCTTTCAAATGACACCCTCCATGACCCCCTAGCTGCCACGGTTCTGGAGATATCGGGGTTCACAAGAACCCCATATCTCCACCAGGGGATTTCCTTGGGAAATCCCCTGGCAGCTAGGGGTTCCCCGGCTATCTGACGTCATCATGCTATGCATGATGACATCAGGCAGCGAGGGGAGACCCGGGGGTGGAGCCGCCATCCAAGATGGCGGCCCCCACCGGAGCTAGGCTGCACTTCAGCGCCGCAAGGCGCTGAAGTGCAACCCGGCGCTTGAGGGGTTAAAGCCAGGCACCGCTTAAAAGGGGAGACTCTCCCCTTTTAAGCGGTGCCTGGCTTTTGGCGCTGCTCCTTTCCGATCGGGAGGGAGAGGGATCCGAACGGATCCCCCCCTCCCTTCCAGGCTATCTCCCGGCATTGCCGGGGGGTCGCCTGGAAATGACATCATCGCGCCAAGCGCGATGACGTCATTTACGCCGGGAAGAGCTTGACTTCAGCGTCTGAGGACGCTGAAGTCAGAACACCGCGGGACCCCGGACAGAGAGGTGAGTATCTCCGCCGGGGGTCCCGCACAGCTGATGACGTGTGGGGCACGTCCTCAGCATGTAACGTGCATCAATGAGGACGTGCCCCACACGTCTTCAGCAGTGAAAGGGTTAATTTAAAACTTAGACCATGATGCTGCAGTGAGGAGGGACAGGGGGTCTTTGGAACCTGCATCCCTGAATTGTACAGCACACAAGGTTAAGTGAGGTGTCATTGGAAAGGTCAGAGTCTATTCTTTACTATGATACCAAACATGACCATGTAATGTGTAAAAATAAAAAAATAAATCAAAAAAGTAAATGCAAAATATATTTTTTCTGTTCTATAGCAGAGGCAATATATGCTTTTACATATAAAACAAACAATGCTGCTGCATTCACTGCCTTCCTCCTTTAACCATTCTACCCCACGGACTCCCTCACTCCCTGCCCCCTCTTCCACTAGGTCTTCCTTTTCTACAGTCTCGGAGGAGGATGTAACAGAACTTCTTATGTCCTCCTACCCGACCACCTGTCCACTTGATCCCATCCCCTCACACCTTATTCGGCCTGTCCTACCAGTTACTGTCTCTGATTTGACTCATATTTTTAGCCTCTCCCTCTCCTCTGGAATCTTCCTCTCTGTACTCAAACGTGCTTTGATCACCCCATTCTAAAAAAGACATCTCTTGATCCTACCTCCCTCTTGAACTACTCTCCCATCTCTCTGCTCCCCTCTGCCCCTAAAATCTTAGACCGTCTGGTCTATAACCAGCTCACCAGTTTTCTTGCTGCTATCTCTCTACTCGATCCACACCAGTCCGGCTTTTGCTCCCAACAATCTGCTGAGACTGCTCTGACCAAGGTGACTAATGATTTATTTGCCTCTGAAACCAAAGGTCACTTCTCCCGCTTATTCTTCTTGACCTTTCTGCTGCATTTGATACTGTTGATCACCCTCTCCTGCTCCTAACGCTGCGTCAACTTGGCCTCAGTGACATCGCTCTCTCCTTGTCATCTTCCTGTCTCTTTTTGCTCCTTCAGGGTCTCCTTCGCTGGTGTCTCTTCACCACCAGTTCCTCTTTCAGGTGGGGTACTTCAAGGCTCTGTTCTGGGTCCCCTACTTGTCTCGATCTATACCACCTCTTTGGACAACCTCATCTCTTCTTATGGATTCCAATATCATCTCTATGCTGACGACACCCAAATCTACCTTTCCTCTCTCGATCTCTCTCCTCTGTTGTTGGACCGTGTTACTGCCGGCCTATCGGCTGTCTTCGACTGAATGACTTCCCGTTTCCTAAAGCTCAACCTCTCAAAAACTGAACTTCTCATCTTCCCTCCCTCTAAAACCTCCATTCCTGCGCCAATTTCTCTTCAGGTGAATGGTGCCACCGTTATTTCTACCTCTCAAGCTCTATTGCCTCAGGGTCCTCTTGGACTCCAATCTGTCCTTTACTCCTCACATTCAGCCTCTAACCAAATCTTGCTTCTTCCACCTAAAAAACATTGCACGCATCCATCCCTTTCTTAATCCAGACTTTACTAAAATGCTCATCCAAGCTCTTATTATCACCCGCCTTGACTACTATAACCTCCTTCTCTCTGGCCTTAAGAGATCCCAGATTCTGCCACTGCAGTCTGCAATGAACGCCTGTGCCAGACTCATACACCTCACCTCCTGCACCTCACGCCTCTGTCAATCTCTACACTGGCTCCCTGTTTCCTTTAGAATCCAATTCATTATACTGGTGCTCACATACTGTACAAAGCTCTCCATAACCGCGCCCCTGCCTACATCTCCCTTATTAGCAGGTACATCCCATCCTCACCACTTTGCTCGCCAATGATCTGATGCTATCAGTTCCACGTACCCGCACCCCCCAACTTTTGCCTTCAGGACTCTCTTGAGCTGCCCTCTTTCTATGGAACTCTCTCCCCCGCAACATCAGACTCGCCCGTCTCTCCAGTCCTTCAAGAAGTCTCTGAAAACGCATTCCTATAGAGAAGTCTATCGGCTCACTCCCATGATCCCCCTCTGTCATTTCCTGCTCCATCTTCGCATTCAGTCCTCATGCACAGCGCTACTTCAAATACCCTATTCATCCTCACCTAATGTGTCACCCCTCTCCTCTTAGATTGTAAGCTCTCGAGCAGGGTCCTCCCTCCTTCTGTTCAGGGTGTGTAACATTTATGTATATTTGTTATTCTGTTGCTCACATTGTACAGCGCTAAGGAACTTTTTGACACTTTATAAACACGTGTAACTGTAACTAATTCAACGAAGGCAACAGATTCTGCCTTGTCTTTTGATTTGAGCGCAGAGAAAAACAGTTTCAGTTTTTTAAATGTATATTTTTTTAGGGTTTTTTGCCTTAAAACAAAAATTTAAATAGTAATTTTGGTAGGTTTCTTTTTTTTGTTTGGGGGGGGTAGGGGCACTCCGCATTTCTGTGCCTACAGGCTCCTGAGTTGCAAATCCGGCCCTGGTCACTGGGTGCATCCATTTTTTGATATTTGGGGTTTTAACCCTTTCGCTGCTGAGCCATTTCACGCCTGTGTGCTGAGGTCATTTTTACCGGTTTCGCTCATCATGTTTAAACGCGTTTTGAAGTGATATTTTATTATATGACCCAGACAAATTATATATCGTTCTTTCTCGGCAGACTCGGCAGATTCATAATATATCATTATTATATGTATACGTCATGTCCTGTCTGTATATTATAACAAAAAATGCAATAAAAATTTTTTTTTCAACTAATAGATTATGAAAATAATCGTTAGTTGCAGCCCTAGTTGAAACCAAAGTTTGGCAAATCCAGAGGCCATTAGGTAGCTACAGGTTCACAGAATTTGGCCAAATAACAGAAATAGGTAATAATATAATAGACACAATGCTCTTTTCATGCATAGTAAAGCTGTACCCATGCTCTATTCTTTCAATGCCATTGTGGGAGGATTGTGGCACAACTGTCCACCAGAGATGGTAAAGGCCAAACAATAAAGGGATACTGTAGGGTTAAAAGAGCAAAAGGGAGTGGTCAATCCTTAACCATCCTGACCCTCTCTGCACCACCTCCTGTTTGAACCTTTTCAGCTCTAAACATACCTTATATCCAGCACTGGGCTGCCTCACCGTTATCCACACATGATATGCTGGTGCTTTCTGTAAGCTGCAACAGGTCACATGATTGTGGGGTTGCTGGGCTCCCAAGCAAGCATTCAGTCAATCCAAAAGCTCTCAAAGCTGCAGCACACTGAGAGCCATTGGTGGGACCTAGGAAAACAAGTTCTTGGGACTAAGCTACCCTCAGAGAACCCCCCCCCCCGCGCATGGGGGAAAGGGACAGAGGCGCTCACGACACTGTGACCACTCAAATTAAACATAGAATGGTCACAATCCATAGAGTGTTCCTTTAAGAAAACAGAAAGCAGACGATGTTGGCCACAAGGTTGGCATGTGTCCGTAATGAGGTTTGCTTTTAGGTTTTTTTCAGAAAACTCCCTGGATTTCCCCTGCGCCGATACAGAAATAGAAAACGAAACATACGTGTATTAACCCCTGAGCTGTCAGGGATCACACAGCTAATGATTATACCAGGAGTCCAGGACGCGGTGCGAGGCTTCAGCTGCACCGGCTCATCGCGTACATACGCCAAACTAGAGAGAAGTACAGAAATAGTTAAAATAGGAAGTGTATATTAGACCCAGACAAAAGAGGGAAAAAAAAAGTCAGACTGGGAGGAGACAGCTGCAGAAACAAGGGACACTGTCACACAGGGAGGGAGGACAGGAAAAGCGAGGGAGAGAGAGAGCGAGAGGACAAAAAGAGGGAAAGAGGGGGTGTGTTGAAAGCATGCAGAAAAATACAGACGAGTAGGGGAGAGAGAAAGCACGGGCATAGAAATAAGACAAAGAAGCCAACAAACGGGCTTTAATTCCTATGTATTGAGCCCGGGCGGATGCATTGCATGCAAACCACATAGCCATCTAGGTTGCACGCAATACAGTTAACCCTTGCAAGGCCAGGGAGACATGGTTGTAGCAGTTAGCATATTTCTCAGGAAGTGCTCAGCTAGATTTTGAGGGGTTTTGGGGGATTGGGGGACCTTGGTATATAAATAAATAGAAAAAAAAGGGTTTTATTTGAAAACAGAATATTGCCCCATCCACAGCGTCAAAAATTTACAGAGCTGCAAACGGCGGAATACGTGCTACATTCTGGCACTAAAACCACAATGACATAGGGGCATAGGGTTGTGCCTGGTGTGCCCAGGCACACCCTAATGTTGGGTGACGAGGTCCTCTTTAACCTTCTACATTGACATCTTCAATGTCCCTTACCTGGTTCATGATAAACCGCATAAAACCAGACAGCGTCTCTGATTACAGGCTTGTTATCTTTAATGAAAAATGTGCATTTTAGGCAAAATCTTCTAAAAATAAGTTATCAGTTAATAAAAGTTTGATGGTGCTTGCCCTAATGCAACGGGCTGCGCACGCTAGTGCATAGGGACTTCAGTGGTAATGCTATAAAGGGGTTAATTCTCACCCAACCACATATCAACTGTCAGTTGGAAAAATGCAACTGTTGTATTTTTCATCCTAAAGACTGCAGAGCATAAGCTTGCTAGCAATAATGAGAGCATCGATATGAATGTGTCTCATGAATATCCAGATTGTATATTTGTATGGGCTGGGTCTTCTACACCTCTTGTCTCTGCTACCTAAGCTTGTTATTTTGTTACTCAAATTCCCCACTCATTAAAAAACACTGCAGAAACTGTAGGCAATACATAAAAAAAATTTGAATAATATTCACGCAGTTCTTATCTCCATCCCTGCCTCACTGCATGGAACAAAGTAAAATGATAGTATCCTGGTGTAGCGTTATCACAGTGTGGGACCTGATACAGAGGTCTGCTGGTCCACACATTGCCTCGCGCTCATCCCTATTGCAAATGGTAAACAAATGGAAAAAGCTTAATAATGGAAAAAATATATTTATACACACACATCTCACCGGCCACTTTATTAGGTACACCTTGCTAGTACTGGGTTGGACCCCCGTTTGCCTTCAGAACTGCCTTAATTCTTAACATTGTTTCCAACACCTTGTTGAATCTTTCTTCAGAGGTTTTGGTCCATATTGACACGATGGCATCACGCATTTGCTGCAGATTTGTCGGCTGCACATCCAGGATGTGACTCTCCCGTTCCACCATATCCCAAAGCTGCTCTATTGGATTGAGATCTGATGACTGTGGAGGCCATTGGAGCACAGTGAACTCATTGTCATGTTCAAGAAACCAGTTTGAGAGGATTTGAGCTTTGTAACATGGTGCATTATCCTGCTGGAAGTAGCCATCAGAAGATGGGTAAACTGTGGTCATAAAGGGATGGACATGGTCAGCAACAATACTAAGGTAGGCTGTGGTGTTTAAACGATGCTCAATTGGTAATAAGGGGTACAAAGTGTGCCAAGAAAATATCCCCCACACCATTACATCACCACCGCCACCCTGAACCGTTAATACAAGGCAGGATGGATCCATGCTTTCAGGTGGTTTACCCCAAATTCCTACCCTGAATGTCGCAGCTGAAATCGAGACTCAGACCAGGCAACTTTTTCAAATCTTCTATTGTCCAATTTTGATGAGCTTGTGCTATTGTAGCCTCAGTTTCCGGTCCTTAGCTCACAGGAGTGTCACCCGGTGTGGTTTGCTGCTGCTGTGGCCCAGCTGCTTCACAGGTTTGACATGTTGTTCGTTCAGAGATGGTATTCTGCACAACTTGGCTGTATCGAGTGGTTACTTGAGTTACTGTTGCCTTTCTATCATCTTGAACCAGTCTGCCCATTCTCCTCTGACATAAACAAGGCATTTTCACACTTACTGGATATTTTCTTTTTCTGACCACTCTCTGTAAACCCTATAGATAGTTGTGCATGAAAATCCCAGTAGGTCAGAAGTTTTTTTTAAATACTCAGACCAGCCTGTCTGGCACCAACAACCATGCCATGTTTACAGTCCCTTAAATCCCCTTCCTTCCCCATTCTGGTGCTCGGTCTGAAGTTCAGCACGTCGTCTTCACCACGACTAGCTGTCATGTGATTGGCTGATAAACAATTTGTATTTATTTATTTATTCATTCATAAAGTATTTTACCAGGAAGGATACATTGAGATTTCTCTCTTTTTCAAGTATGTCCTGGGTTCAAGAACATTGAAATGTTACAGTCGTTACAGAGATAAAGTAATAAAATACAAAATATTTTAATAAAAACACAAGTATACATATTAAAAGAAAATAAATATGTAGGAAATAGTCACTATGTTACATGTTCACAGGTGCATTCTGTATTGAGGTATGTTAATAGGGAGCTCTTGAGAGACTTTAGAAGGCTGGTTTAGAATGTGGTTTAGACTTTAGAAGATTTGATGGCGTCTAGGAGGTTATTCCAGAATTGTGGTGCTCTGTAGGAAAATGAGGATCGAGCCACTTTCTTTTTGTATTGTGATATTGTAAGTAAGGTGCTGGTCCTGGATCGGAGGTTATAGGATGAGGGAGCTGCTGGGGGAAGCAGTCTATTCAGATAGGGTGGCAGCTTCCCAGAAAAGCTCTTAAACACCAGGTTGGAAAGGTGAAGGGTGCGTCTAGATTCCAGCGATGGCCAGTTTAGCTCTTTTAACATGTCACAATGGTGGGTCATGTAGTTACATTGTAGCACAAAGCGGCAGCATGAGTTATACAATGTAGTAAGTTTCTAAAGGTGTGTTTGCGGGGCAGCTGCATACACTACATCTCCGTATTCAATAGCCGGCATAAGCATTTGCTGTACAATCTGCTTTCTTACCGCGGGGCTCAGGCAGGATTTGTTTCTGTACAGGGCACCTAGTTTGGGGTAAAGTTTAGATGAGACTTTTTCGATGTGGGGGCCAAAGGATAGATTTGAGTCTAACCTCATACCTAGATATTTGAGAGAAGTGACTGTGGTCAGCGTGCCATTTGATTTTGTCCCAACACATAGATGGGGATTTTGCAATTTATGTAGTTTAGGTGCTGTTCCAAAGAGCATCATTACAGTTTTGTCAGCATTTAAAAAACGATTGTTGTGTTTGATCCACTTTTCTGCCTTCGAATTGTTCTTGCAGCACAGCCCCCAGCTGTGGGAGATTTGGTTTTTGGTTTGCTTGTATAGATTACGGTGTCATCTGCGTACATGTGTACAGTTGAGGCTTTGCAGATGTTGGGCAGATCATTTATAAATATCGTGAATAGCAGAAGGCTGAGTATCGAGCATTTGAACAGTCGTACCTAATAAAGTGGCCGGTGAGATATATATATATTTATTATATATTACACACATACATACAGTTGCAAGAAAAAGTATGTGAACCCTTTTGGATTACGTGGAGTTTTGCATGAATTGGTCATAAAATGTGCTCTGATCTTCATCTAAGTCACAACAATTTGAAAAACACAGTCTGCTTAAAATAATACAACACAAACATTATAGGTTTTCATGTGTTTATTGAACATAACATGTAAACATTCACAGTGCAGGGTGGAAAAAGTATGTGAACCCCTAGCTTAATGACTTCTCCAAGAGCTAATTGGAGCCAGGAGTGAGCCAACCTTGAGTCCAATCAGTGTGATATTATTGGAGGTGTTGCTGAAAGCTGTCCTGCCCTTTAAAAACACACACCAGTTTTGGGTTTACTGGTTTCAAGAAGCACTGCCTGATGTGAACCATGCCTCACAGAAAAGAGCTCTCAGAAGACCTACGATCAAGAATTGTTGACTTGCATGAAGCTGGAAAGGGTTACAAAAGTATCTCCAAAAGCCTTGATGTTCATGTGTCCACGGTAAGACAGACTGTCAAAATGGAGAAAGTTCAGCACTGTTGCTACTCTCCCTAGGCGTGGTCGTCCTGTAAAGATGACTGCAAGAGCACAGCGCAGAATGCTTAATGAGGTAAAGAAGAATCCTAGAGTGTCAGCTAAAGACTTACAGAAATCTCTGGCACATGCTAAAAATGTTGTTGACACATCTACAATAAGGAAAACATTAAACAAGAATGGAGTACATGGGAGGACACCACGGAGGAAGCCATTGCTGTCCAAAAAGAATATTGCAGCACGTTTGAAGTTTGCAAAAAGCACCTGGATGTTCCACAGCACTACTGGCAAAATATTTTGTGGACAGATGAAACCAAAACTGAGTTCTTTGGAAAAAACACACAACACTATCAGGGTTATCCAAAGAGATCCGAATTGCTTGAGAAAGGTAACCGAACGCTGAAAATCAGCGTTCGGTTACCTTTCTTGGCCATTCGGCTATCCAGAGAGCAGGCAATTTGCCAAATCCTGGCGAATTGCCTGAACATACGGTGCCTGTTCGAGGGCAGTGAAATCCCCATGAAAAAGCACTGCTTCGGCTATTCAGAGAACACAAACCAGCAGTGAAAGGTTCCCGAAATGCCCTGCCATTCGGTGATTTCATGCGGCAAATTTATTCAGGAGAATCCCATAGGCTTCAATGTTAAAAATATTCCCATTTTAATTCAATATCTAATAAACCATTCATTATAAAATTCTGCAGTAAAGAGTCTCTTTAAGCATTTTTCTGAAAAAAATTTGTTTTCTAAAAGTCCGATTTTTGTTTATTTTTTTTTCAGTTTACTTATTTTTTTGTAACAGCCCTTTTTATTATCATTCCCTGGACCTCCTGTGCAAATTGCAGACATTTTGGCTCAGTAGTTTCTTTGCAAACAGCGTTTCAATTTCACATTCATACAAACGGTTTTGCTAATTTATTCACCTCCCTCTGTCTGCGGTCTCAGCTGCTTCGGCTCCTGTTCGGGCTTTTAGACGGGTTTATCCAGATGTTTTTGTGGCTTTTCAGCCTGCATTCGGTGAGTTTTGCAGTTAGTTTTCGGTGGGTTTACGGCAGCTTTTCCCTGCAATTCGGGGACCCTGTGGTGCTTGCTGAATACACCGCAGGGTCACAGAAATGGGATCGGCAAAAGGAACCGAATTGAAGAGAACGAAAAGTCACCGAACGTGCGGTGACTTTTCGACTCTCTTTGGATAACCCTGTATGTGTGGAGAAAAAAAAGGCACAGCACACCAACATCAAAACCTCATCCCCACTGTAAAACATGGCGGAGGGAGCATCATGGTTTGGGGCTGCTTTTCTGCCTCAGGGCTTGGACGGATTGTTGTCATTGATGGACAAAATGAATTCCAGAGTTTATCAAGACATTTTGCAGGAAAACGTAAGACCATCTGTCCGCCAACTGAAGCTCTGTAGAGGATGGGTGATGCAACAGGACAATGACCCAAAGCATACAAGTAATTCAACAAAAGAATGGCTTCAACAAAACAAAATACGCCTTCTGGAGTGGCCCAGTCAGAGTCCTGACCTCAACACGATTGAAATGCTGTGGCGTGGCATGACCTTAAGAGAGCGATTCACACCAGACATCCCAAGAATATTGCTACACTGAAACAGTTTTGTGAAGAAGAGTGGTCCAAAATTACTCCAGATCGTTGTGCAGGTCTGATCTGCAACTACAGGAAACGTTTGATTGAGGTTATTGCTGCCAAAGGAGGGTCAACCAGTTATTAAGTCCAAAGGTTCACATACTTTTTCCACCCTGCACTGTGAATGTTTACATGTTCTGTTCAATAAACACATGAAAACATATAATGTTTGTGTTGTATTATTTTAAGCAGACTGTGTTTTTCAAATTGTTGTGACTTAGATGAAGATGAGCACATTTTATGACCAATTCATGCAAAACTCCACGTAATCCCAAAGGGTTCACATACTTTTTCTTGCAACTGTACATGTACTTACATACCAGGTGTCTGAATAAAGCTCACCCATTCCAGGCACTCTGCAGCAAAAACAACTTATCAGAAGGTCACAAAATTTGAAGTACTTCTCTTAATGATATCAAGGGAAGGACATTTATGCAAAAAAAAAATGTTCAAAATGTCACAGTTTTAGTTTGAACATTGCAATGCATTACAGTTCTGATATGAGTACAGTCACGTTAATACATGTTCAATATGCTGACCGCCATTTTCAGTTACCAGCTGCAATTGCAGAATAGTATGTTCCACTGTTGAACGCAAGGTGTCCCTGGAAATGTTCAGCACGTGACATGATATGCTTGCTTTCAGATCTGCCAAGGTTGCTACGTTGTCACACCAAACTGTCACTTTTGGGGAATGTAATGGAATTTCCAGACTTGCATAGGGATTTTCCCTAGCCAAAATGCAACCATTATACGTGTTAACAGCATCATGAAGAAGGAAATGTGCCTCGTCCATCCAGAGAATGTTCCAGGACCATGCAGGGTCAACCTCGACCCAAGCTAAGAACTGTAACGCAAAGGTCTGTCGTTGAAGCGGATCAGGAGGCAGCAGTTGTTGAACTGTAGACATTTTGTAAGGATAGTACCACAGAACGTTCTGAACGATTTTGTGGACTGTCGTACAGCCTGTTGAGGCTGGCCAAACGATTGTGCAACACACTGAACACTGACCCTGACATTTGACATCTTGTCCTCTTCAACTTTGGTCCCTACATCTTCAACCACCTACGCGGAAACAAGCTTTCGTCCTCTTCCACATTCAACGACCCGGTTTTTTCAAATAGCAGGATCATTCTCCGTAATCCATTCACAGCGATTGGACCTCTTCGAAGGCCAATCAACAATCGAAACCCCCGCAAAGCTTCTGGAGCAGAATTTACATTTTGGTTAAAAAATTTCACATACCATAACAACCTATGAACGCCCCCTTGTGGTGAAGTTATGAAATAATTATATTATTTTTTGCATGAATGTCCTTCCCATGACGTCATTTAGATGTGCTGCAAATTTGGTGACATTCCGATAAGTTGTCTTTGCTGTAGAGTGCTTGGAATAGGTGAACTTTATTTATAGGCACCTGGTATATATACAGTGTGTATATGTACAGTATAAACACATATATATTATATACACACACACACATACATACATACATACATACATACATACATACACACAACTACAAATAGGTGACTAGTGAGAATGGTCAGGAATGGATACAAATGACTTTTGGAGGTTAGGGAAAGGGAGAAGGTACTAGAGACCTATGGAAAATGTAGACACCCGTCAGGAAGAGGAGCTGGGTAAAGGAAATAGAAATGGGAAGCTGTGGAAATCGAGCTAGAAGCTATAGTATCGGAGTAGGTAAACCCAAGAAAAACAAAATTATAAATTCAATTTAAAATTGAACATAAAGTAAAAAAAAAGATTAAAATGGAAATTTTTTGAATTAAAAGCAGTTGTAAAAATTAATGAATTGGAAATCTGATTTCATCATTCAAAATTTGCTAATGGTTACAGCAAGACCGAAAGTACTTTAAATCAAAACCTTTACAAGAATCGGAACTTTTAAGTTTATGGAACACAAATTATTTGTGTAGCCAGGACAACAAACACTGCATGTCTACTAATAAGCAGGATGAAGAGCCAACCGGTACTTAATCCAAAAATAGACTGAATACGGGAGGTAAAGCCAGGAAGGGGGCTCTATGATTAGGCAAAATAGGCTTGCGTCCAAGGCCTACAGAGAACAAGGACAAGTTTACAAGAACACGGAGAATGGGCAATGCCATTAGAGATCTGCCTTTCAGCGAGCCCCTGTTCATGACTCATAAGGTTTTATCTCGATGGCTTTATTATAGAGAAGACTATTCCGTATGCAAATCAGACGGTTATCACTCAAAGGGTGGCCAGATCTGAAATGCCAAGGAAGTCTACACCATAGATACAGCCTCAACCAAGGCCTATTTTCATACAGGACCTTCACATGATGATTTCTTTGCCTATGCACAAAACATTCATCTGCATTTTGGCATTCCACAGAAACACACTTGCACATTCACATACTCCTGTGTACCTAGAGACCTGTGTGATCCTTCAGAAATTAAAATGTATTAGCATTATATCTGCATTTTGTGCATAATAAGACAAACTTCACAAACTCTAGAGCCACCCTTGGGTAAAGCATACATAAATACCCCCACTACCGCACTCGCAAGTCATTAATATAGACAAAGAGTTATGGTGGCATATTCCGTGCTCATTAGGTCCCAAAACAAGCGTAATCTACACCTAAATGTGTATCTATGCAAAGATTCGTAAAGAATAGTCAAACTGTAGGAGCTGGAGGTAAAATACTAGGAACCAGCAGCTACCTGGCTCCTGGTTCTGTCAAGCCCTAAAGTATCATGTGGGCTTATTATTATCATCATTAGTATAGCACCAACAGGTTCTGTAGTGCTACAATATTTAGTGGCAAATTAATTTTAAAAATGACAAACTTTAGAAAACAGAGACAAGCAGGGTTATTCAGAGAGAGGTGAAAACCAGGTGAATTGGCAGGATAAGAGAACAATCTAGACCAAAATAGCCAATTTGGAAAGTGAGATAAATGGGAGAAAGTTTCTGGTTTGGCTGTTTTGACCTAGAATTTTCACTTCTCCAGTCATTCTCCCGAGTTTCACCGCTCTCTGAATAAGCCTAAGGCTAATGTCAGACGAACGCAGTGATCACGTCTGTGTCGCCGCACAGTTTAACGCCCGTCATAACATAGAATCATGATCAATAGATACCCACACACAAAGTACTTGCGCACCGAACTGCACACGCACAACACACGTGGCAAACAGACGCAAGTTAGGCAAGAATGTAAAACCGCTAACACGGACGTGCAGAGTGCGCCACGTCTGCGTAGCGTTCTGGGTGAGTGATGAGATGTCAGACGCAGCACATTTGCGACGTCCAGCACCTTGACGCACACAATGGCTTTTCATATCCTTTTCAAATTTTTATCATTTTTCATATTAATTTTATTCTCAGTTCCTTTTTTTTTTCTACATCCGTCAAAAAAAACAGACCGTGTGGGGTCTACAGTATCTTCCATCAGTACCTCTGTCCGTTGTGCACGCAAGCAGTGTGCGCTCAGACTGCGTTCGTCTGACAGCCTTACAGTGTACATGTCACTCACTGCCCTAATGAGCTGATAATCTAGAGACTTTCTACATAGGTCAAAGTATGTCTTGATGGACTTGAGACATTAGATTTTGACAGCAGATACACAACTATAAAATTCTATACAGAAGTTTTTTTGGTGCACAAATCCCATTGCTCCTAGGCAGCGCAGTAACACCAGCAGACAGCCACATAGTATACAACAAACAAAAAATGTATCATCTGTGCTCAGAATCAAATAAACCTACAGACAAAAAATAGATTTACAGCTATATAACCATCTCATAACTTTATTGTTGTTTATTTACTAAAATATCTCTTTATTTTCGGGTTCCTGTCACTTACTAAATTTCTGTGTAGCCATGACCGTCGAGAGATCGTTCATTTGTGTTTGTTAATTTTAGGAAGATTTGTCCATTCTACTACATATAATCCTACATATGTACGTACAATCCTATTAACAGGTGGCAACTCTTTAATGAAAAACAAACTGCACCTGACCGCGGGTCAGGAGAGATTGAGCCCCATATTATTTATAAAGTTTGAAGGGGCAATGATAAGAGAAAAAAAAGAGGACTACTTTGTCCATTCAGATCAGTATTTTATTGCAGGACATAAAAGGAAAAAGATGCAAATATGTAACATATTGACCATTTAATTAGGTTCAAATCGTTTTCCTGCCCAGACAAAATTGTTAAGTGACATAGAAGAATCTAAAATCTGTAAAGTAAAAAAAAAAAAACCCCAAAAAAACAGCTGACATCCTTCATAAGTCTCAAGATAAGGATAAAAATCTGCAACTGCACCTGCTTTATTTTTATTTTTAAAAAAAACCACACGCACACACAGTGCCATAACACTATAGATATCAGTGATGGATAAGTAAATATTACTTTTAAACTTGAACTATGTGTATTCAGCTATTTGATACATTGATGCATTTTTGGGTTTTTATTCTTCATCTCATGGATATCGGTCTGCCTGCTTTTATTTATATGCTCACCTACTCACACATAATTGAAGCCGCTTCCATTGCTCCACCAGTCCCGATCCAAAAGGCACTAATGATCCTGACATCCACTAAAACTTCCCTGGTCTTCCTCAACCCCAATCCCTCTAGACTGTAAGCTCCTAGGAGCAGGGCCCTCTACACCTCATGTTTCCATCATATGTCCGTTTATCTGTATCTCGTTCCCTTTGGATATTGTAAAGCGCTGCGGAAACTGTTGGCGCTATATAAATGATGACAATAATAATAATAACCCTGTGTTGTATTGTTGAAAAATAATAAAAACGAAGAAAAAAAAACAAACAGTAAACGGAGGCGGTTGTGTTTATACAATAACCGGCTTAACTATCCGTTTCCGCATTATACCGCACCACATTCCAAGTTGGTGTTTTAGATATATAGGTGGCCCTTTTGACCGTGCACGGTACCTGGAGTAAGTACAAGCCAATGAAGCAAGCACATCGATTCATGTGTGTTTCAGCTATTCTGCCATTTATTTTCTTTCAGTTATGTCCTTCCTAGGCATGAAGTAGTTAACAAGTAAAAGAATAAAAATACAAAATCGTTTTTTTTTATGCAGGGATAAGGAATTGCCAGTTTCATATGGCTGTATCATCCCTAGAAGACTGCAGGGAGGCAGGCGGCGGAGAAGGAAAGAGTTACCTTGGAAAAGCTCTAAGAAAAGGTTCAGGAACAATAAGAAGAATGAGATGTTTTTGAGGTTGGAATAAAGGAGAAAACGGAGACAATAAAAAACACAACTTCAAGTTTTTAATACAAACATGGCATGTTCATTTTAGTCATGTCAAAAATACCGTAAGGAACTGTGCTTTTTATTCTCCAAGTGATAATAAAAAAGAGATAGAAAAACAAGGGGAATGGAGGAGAGAGCGGAAGGGAGGAAGAAGGGGGAAAAAAGAGAGGGTGAGGGAGGGAGGGAGAAACACTGCAAAAGAAAAAAAGAGGAAGACAGATGAGGCAGATAAGAGGAGAGGTATGGGTGGAAGGGAGAGAGAGGCAGTGGAGGGACATGGCAGAGATGTACAGAGAGTTAGGCAGGAGAGGTAAAAAAAAGCAAAGGGAGGAGGGAGATGGAGGAGAGAAAAGATACTGCAAAGGGGGGGTTGAGGTGAGAGAAGTAAGAGGAGGAGGAGGTGTGGAATGAGAGATGATAAGTGTTCAGAGATGTAAAAAGAAAGAAAAAGCGAGCATACAGATGAAGAAAAAAAAAGAAATGGAAAAGCTAGGGAGGATGGACAAGCGAGAGAGCTGGAAAAGGGAGGGGGCAGGTGGATCGAAGGAGAGAATGGAAAATAAAAAAACTATGGGAGGAAAGCAGATTAAATGAAAGATGAGGTTGATTGTGAAGTAAAGTATGTGGTAGGATGGGGGTTGTCTGAAAGGAGAAATTAACTGAATGCAGGCAGATAAATAAAGTAGGGGAAAAAAAGGGGGGTTTTAGGAGAAATGAGTGAGGGAAAGGAAAATGTATAAAAGTCAAAAGAAACTGGAGGGGGCGAGATATAAAAAGGAGTCAGACACTGAGAAAGGAAGGAGGGAGATGGGTAGAAGGTGGCGGGAGAGATGATGGACATGGGGATGGAAATTAGAGAAGAGACTGATGCGAGATAAAAAAAGAACAGCAGAGTGAAGGATGTGTTAATGGACAGGCTGGGGCTGGATATGGAGAATGCAAAAAAAAAAAAGAAAGAAAGAAGAGCTGATGTCAATGAAGAGAAAGAAATGTGGAGAGGAAAGAGAGATGGACACAAGACAGGGAGAAGAACAGGGAGGGGGTGAAGGGGTGACACAGAACACCAGCCAGGCAGAAAAACAAAATACTGTATATATATATATATATGACTTGTGAAGAGGAAAGGAAGCACAGGGGCAACTGTATACAGGTTGGGGAGAGTGAGATCTGAAGAGGAAGACATGGGAGAGGCTGGGCAGAAAGGGAGGGGAGCTGTAAGAAAGAAATGAGGAGACAAGGAAAGAGTGTGCTTTCAAAAGATAAGAGGAATGGCAGAGAAGGAAGGGGGGAAGGAGAGAGTGACCATGATAAACAGGAAAAAGGCCGAAAAGGAGGGGTGGGCCGGCATGTCTTAAAGACAGAAAGCAAGGATTGAGAAAGGGTGAAAAAATAAAAACTAGGAAAGAGAGAGAAAAAAAATTAGATATGAGGGATTAACTGAAAAGAAAACAACAGCAGGGGTGGGTGGAAAAAAAAAGGAGGAGATGAAAGGGGGGAGAGACAGATGGAAGACAGGAGAGGGGGAAGGGAGGAATGAAACCAAGAGCAAAAGAGACATGAGAGGGGCAAGAGAGAGCAGAGGGTGACATGCAAAGGAAGAGGGGAGCAACCCAGGAGCTGGAGAGAAGCAGCAAGTAAAAAGGAGATATGAAAACATGAGACCACAAAAATAAATTACATACATATATATATATATATGTAGCACAAAAGTGATAAAGAGTTAAAAGGAGAGATAGACAGGCTTGTGAAACACTGATAATGAACAGCTGAAGTGTGCAGGAGGGAGGGAGAGACAGGAGAGAAACTGAAAATAAACAGATAAATCCCAGGACATAGTTGAAAACGAGAGAAAACTCAATGTATCCTTCCTGCTAAAATACTTTATAAATAAATCGAAATAGGAAAGAGTGATCGAACCCGTCAACGGAATATGCAATGTAGCGACAAACCCTGTTGCCACTGGAAGTTTTAACCTCCCCAATTCCCTGTTATAGAAAGGAACAGAACAGGGTCAGACGAACCGAGCTCAATGAAAATGAAAAAAATCTATTATTATCAGCGCCATCTGGTCAGGGCCAAAGGAAGAATTTTAAATACAGCACACCTAGTCTCCTGACCAATAAAGGACTTGCAAATCCTTTTGACATTCCAAGAGAAATAAAATATTTATATCATATCCAAATGCAGGGCTTGACAAGTCTAGCAGGTCTATTCAATAAAGGTGAAACTCTGGAGAACTTTTGGAGAAGTGAAAATTCTAGGTCAAAATAGCCAAACTAGAAAAATTCTCCCATTTATCTCTTTTTCCAACTATTTGGTCTAGATTGTCCTCTTCTTCTGCCAATTCTCCTGAGTTTCACCTTTTAGTGAATAGATCTGTTGGTGGCAGATAGCCATGGGCAACTAAAATGAAACCTCTGACAACTGCACAAAAACCCTTAAAAGAAATCTTTGCCTGGTACCTGAAATAGTTATTTTATTGTGTCCTAGGTTTGAAGTACATTTGTCAAGCCCTGCCCTAGAGTATTGAATGAAAATAAAGGATGTACATAGGTCACTACATCGTTAATGAAACCTCACCTGCTGTTCTTTGAGTTTCCTCTCTGGATTACCAACGTTTATTGTGTTTGCAACAACGCTAAACACTGGCTACTAGTGAATAAACCCTATAGTTATAGTTTATATATGCATTTATCTCCCATTATTCAGCACTTTCTGCGTGGAGTAATGAGCATGCAGAACTAAAAAAAAAAGGAATTATGAAAAACACACAGATAATTATTGTAAAGAAACATGTATAGAAGACGTTGCGCTAGATTACAAAGTGAACGCTAAGGCTAGGGTCAGACGTACGCATTTTTCACGTCTACCGTCCAAAAGTGCGTCGATGCGTCCGAACGCATTTTGTCACGGAAGATAGCGGTCATACGATGCGCAATTTCGGCCGTGATTTCATACGGATCCAAACCAGGAAACTTTTTGTGTCTGGACATTATGTTGGCCGGACATGAGCAGCGTCTGACGTCTCCCAATTACGCACACACGCCGCTAGCGGACGCAGCGCACTCTGTACATCAGAACTAGCAGTTCGACGTTCTTGCAAAAATGCATTAGTTTTCCACTTGCGTTGCGCGGCCGAACTTTCGTGCGACTGTACTTCGTGTGTGGGCCTGCATTGGACGTCATTTGCTGCTACCACGCCCGTAATAAAGTGTGGCTAAACGCACGTTCGCACTGCATTCGTCTGACCCCAGCCTAACAGGAAAAACCTGCACCTGCAACTTCAGCACCTTGCCCCAGAACGCAGCGCTACCCTCAGTGATACCCATGGTAGCATTTCCGCACCGCCGTGAATATCACCTTCTGGAGTCCACCGGACTCCATGGAGGGTTGCGCTGCCAAGTCACGAGATCGCGCAGCGCCACGGAGGGAGACTGAACTATTTGTCCCCAGTCTCACTCTGCTCACGGCCAGGAGTATTGGATTCATTTTGCTTCTCCAAAAACAGAATCATATAGACACCAGCTTTTAGGTGTCGGCAAAATTTTGTTAAGCCCATCGGTACGTAATTAACGCTAGGACTTTGTAATACCTTCCTTATCCTAAGGCTAATTACTGATCGTGCTCCCCAGGTTAAGTATAGGATTTTCTAAGTACAGTAAAC
This sequence comes from Leptobrachium leishanense, assembly GCA_009667805.1. Classification (NCBI taxonomy): domain Eukaryota; kingdom Metazoa; phylum Chordata; class Amphibia; order Anura; family Megophryidae; genus Leptobrachium; species Leptobrachium leishanense. The sequence continues at coordinate 106,514,921 of CM019065.1, forward strand.
TTGCGGAAGCTAGCGCAATCAGCGATGCGTTAACAGGTTTTTCATGGGTTTAGCGTTAGAAATGTAATATGGGGGGCACGCGATAAAGTCACTTATCCTAGCATTAAGACAAACTCACCCCAACGCTAACGGTAACACCATGTAATTTAGCCTGTTACATTTAAATAATGTATACACCAATCTTATCAAATCGTACTGGCGTAATACCTCTCAGTGTTTTAAGACAGGGGTCTGTCACCACCCCAATGTTTCAGCTTGTGGTCTTCCTCATGGGGCTTCGCCCTTTAAATTTAATGTGCTGTATACGGGACTGTTTTTTTTATAGTTATCAGTTTATAATAAAAGATGCATTTTATTTATCAATATACTGGTGCTTGCAGCATGTTCATTAATATTTAGGCCATTCTGAGAGATTGGATAGTTCCATGAGCACCAGTTATAGGGCCCTATTCCACATAAAGCAGTGTTTTCCAAACCTATCCTCAGGACCTGCTGACACGCTACTTTTTCCAGAGATCTGAAGCACAGCACTGGTGATCGGATTTGCTGCTCAGTGATTGCAGGATTCAGTCTGCATTTCCCCAAGGTGATCTGCAAAATCTGGCCGTGGGTCCCGAGGACATGTTTGGGAGACACTGACATAAAGGGAGATGGTAAGTGAAAAATGGATCACAAGCACCAGTTACTTTATCAACAGCTGGCCGTAGAATGAAACCTGCAGTGCTGCCGCTGGTATCGGTTTCTGGATTCCATAGGATTCCCTGGAACCCAGCAACTCCCGGTTGCAAGCCCGCACTTGCTTGATCAGGCAGGAGCCACGGAGTAATCACAGAGGGAGACTGGGAACTATTTGTTCTGCTCGTGGTGAGATGAAGCACCAGATGGCACTGCCCTTTGTACCATAGGATGAGAAGTAAGGGATTTTTTGATTGGTTTATTTTACCGTTTAGGTAGGGGAAAAATATATATGTGTTTTTCTCTTTTTATTCCCCAAAAAATGCAAATTTAACCAAGAGTAACAGATTCTTAATTTATGATTTTTTTTCATAAAGACTAACCCATAGAATATATTACCACAAAGGTTTGGATGATAAAATGTGAATAAATAAACTTACATACTGCAAATGATTGATGTCTGAGGCTAGGGTCAGACGAACGCATTTTTCGCGTCGACCGTGGAAAAGTGCGGTCGAACGAACGGACATATTTTTTCACGGAATACGCGATAGCGGTCATACGATGCGCCTTTTCGTCCGTGATTTTGTACGGATCAACAATAAAACACTTTTTGCGTCTGGACGTTATGTTGGCCGGACATTAGCAGCGTCTGAAGTCTCCCAATCACGCAAACACGCCGCTATGCGGCCGCAGCGCACTCTGTACGTCAGTAGTAGCGGTTTGACGTTCTCGAAAAAATGCGTTCGTTTGCCACTTGCGTTGCGCGGACGAACTTTCGTGCGGCCGTACTTCGTGTGTTCCCCGGCATTGGACGTCATTTGCTGCTAGCACGGCCGTGATTTTGTGCGGCTAAACGCACGTTAAAACTGCGTTCGTCTGACCCTAGCCTAAATGGACATTTACACTTTTTGTTATAGCATATTGACAGTTCATGTCGCATGGCAATTATATATTTTGACAATTTTTATATATATCTTCTGAATCTGCTGGAGAAAAAAAGGATACACACACACACACACCATTATTCAGAGATAGGTGACACGCTGGAGAACCTTTGGAGAAGTGAAAATTTTAGGTCAAAATAGCCAAACCAGAAAAATTCTCCCATTTAGCTCACTTTCCAAATTAGCTATTTTGACCTAGAATTTTCACTTCTCCAAACGTTCTCCAGAGTGTCACCTTTCTCTGAATAACCCTGCATATTTGTTTGGGTTCTACAATAAAAAAATACTTCAAATCATGTTTAAACATGATGAGCAAAATATGGTGAAAGTTAGCTCAGCATACAGAGGTGAAAATGTCTCAGCAGTGAAGGGGTTAATGTTGATCGGTGTCACAGGAGACGGTGGATGTACCACCTACATTAAACTGAAATGTGAGTGAACTAACATGATGATGGCTCCAGATGCTGGACCACTTCAAGAAGCATTGTGGACTAACTTAGCAGACAGCCCTGCAAGTGCACTTTAACCTCCAGAGGGTACACGTCCTGGAAGATACCTTCACAAACTTGAATAAAGTAAAAGGTTTCCTACAGTTCTTTCAAGAAAATAAAAAACCTCAAATGGAGACTAACCATGAATAGAACGAGCCACAGGTTATAAATCATTTTACATACACTAGTTAAAGCCCTTTTTTTTTGGAAGAGTGATGTGCTCTACAGTATTCTCTTGATTGTTTTCTTGGCAAAGTTGTTTCCCTTTGCAAGACATTTCCTTTGATCCGGTAACAGCGGATTCCCTTGTCTGCTGCTGGACATGGCATAGAAGAAGAGAAGGGGTATCTTTCTAGCTGTATGCCAAGCGACAAACGAGCAGAATGTAGGTCACGACACCTTAGGGGTTATTCACAAATCATTAAAGTTTGCCGGTGTTGCAGCGCCGGCAAATGCTGTCATTTCACTAAATTCAAACGTAAAGCGTGACAGGAGAAGCTTCTCTTGTTTCTCTTTGTCTTATGGTTTTGTGGAATACCGGATTTTATCGTCGCTGCAATACGGGCGATTTTTGCCAGTATTTGCTACATGGATGCTTTGTGAAGAACCCGTCATTATGCCAGAAGCCTCTGCTTCTCCCACTGAAACTTACTGGTTATTTTCTTCTTTAAAAAGGTACCTTATCTTCCAAAATGAAGGCCATTGGTAACCCTCACAAATACGAACACCCTGATGGAAACGGCAGCTAAAAATTCAAGCACACTATACGCTTTGCATAAATTAAAGAAAACAGTGAGATCCAAACATGTATCATGACATAAGCAACGATGTAGCAAAGAACTACAGTCCAGCAGACCCTATTTTTAGATCTGATGTACCGTTCTATCACATTAAATGACCTGGCTGGGTGGTTTTTAATATTGTGTCAACATCATGTTCACTATGTTCTAAAAAAAAAAAAAAAACCTTAGAACTTGTTCCAAGAAATGGAAATAATGAGTCAATGCTCTCCCAAAATAGCCAGAAAGGTTGTGGGTTAAAGCAATGGTTCCAGTTGCTACTGTGCATTCAGAGGGCCAATTCTGGGAGAATTGTTCCATCACGGAGTGGGTTATTTAGTATACTGCACGGGGAAACGTGTAAGGAAGTATCCAGCTACAAAAAGGTTGATAGATTTACTGAATTGTTTCCCATCATCGGTGAGATTGGAGGATTTAATATGCCTGGGACCCATCGGAGGTCGTGTGTGAAGTACAAAAAGACTACAGAGATTATGAATTTTACACCAGATAAGACAGGGGCATGCCTGGGTTCTTACATGCTGTCAAATCTGTGTTTCTGTGTAACATCTTGCTCGCAAAGGAAACAGCAATTTTACAGATAGAATAATAACACCACTCAGGCTATCCATTTTATGTTTATAGAGTGTTGAGTGACAAATGAATGAAATATCTGTAAATGTGGCGTGTAACTATCTGCTCATCCTTAATACGATCTTGCTTCTGAAATCTGGGATTTTCAGCTAGAGAACTGCTTGAAACCTCTTCGCTCATTCAATATGATGCTACGCCCAGTATTTGCTTCAAAAATCGTTCACTGTCAAAAACTCCCCCCAAAAAACCAAGATGCAGCATCACAGGAGAGCGGATATTATGGGAAGCAGACAATGTATACTTTTTTTTTTTTTACATGTTCAGAAAGGCACCAAGACCATCCTGTCTCAACCTTGGCTCTCCAGATGTTTTGGAACTACATTTCCATTGACGTGGAGGTAATCTAATGAGTACCTGAGCATCATGGGACATGTAGTTTCAAAATGTCTAGAGGGCCAAGGTTGCTGAACATGGTTGATAGAGGATGGATACATTGAAAATGATAATATCTGTCTACATAAGCATACTATCAGGGTTATTCAGAGAGAGTGAAAAGCAGGAGAATGACTGGAGAATGAAAAATTCTAGGTCAAAATAGCCGATTTGGAAAGTGAGATAAATGGGAGACTTTTTTCTGGTTTGGCTATTTTGACCTAGAATTTTTCATTCTCCAGTCATTCTCCTGCTTTTCACGCTCTCTGAATAACCCTGTATGGAATGGATAGGCATTTCTGGAACTAAATAGAAACACACACACACAGGTCTATTCAAAGAAAGGTGAAACTCAGGAGAATGACTGGAGAAGTGAAAATTCTAACAGGGTTATTCAGAGAAAGGTGAAAATCAGGAGAACTGGCAGGAGATGAGAACAATCTAGCAGCCGATTTGGAAAGTGAGATAAATGGGAGAATTTTTCTGGTTTGGCTATTTTGACCTAGAATTTTCACTTCTCCAGTCATTCTCCAGAGTTTCACCTTTCTTCGAATAGACCTGTAGGTCAAAATAGCCAAACCAGAAGAATTCTCCCATTTATCTCACTTTCCAAATCGGCTATATGGTCTAGATTGTTCTCTTCTACCAGTTCTCCTGGTTTTAACCTTTCTCTGAATAACGCCGACAGGTTTACAGTTTCTAGCAATGCAACCTATGTTTGAAGTAAAACCCTACACATTCAGGGTTATTCAGAGAGAGGTGAAAAGCAGGAGAATGACTGGAGAAGTGAAAATTCTAGGTCAAAATAGCTGATTTGGAAAGTGAGATGAATGGGAGAATTTTTCTGGTTTGACTATTTTGACCTAGAATTTTCCATTCTCCAGCCATTCTCCTGCTTTTCAACGCTCTCTGAATAACCCTGATAATCTTTGATAAAAAAAACAAAAAAACAAGGAGCAAACAGTGTTATTAATATAAACCTTAAAGTATATATGGGTGCTAAACTATAATATTCACTATGTCAATAAAAAGACATATATATATATATATATCTGTAAGTGGAATATATCACTTTTACATATAGCCTAACACAACCGGATCTCTTAACAGCTGACAGTGAAATATTATTAAATGCAAACAAATAAATAAAAATAAGAACAAGTGTTTTACCTCTTAATATGTCAGAAGATTTTAGCAGACACACACCAGGTCCCCAAATGTTTCAGCTGCCTGCCTTTATCAAGGGGTAAACCGGTTTGTGTTATTATTATTATTATTATTATTTATAAAGCGCCAGCATATTCCGCAGTGTTGTGCTATATGTAAAGAAATTACATCTATATATTAGGCTAGGGTCAGACTAACGCATTTTTCGCGTCTTCCATCAAAAAGTGCGTCCGGACACATGGACGCACTTTTTGACAGAAGACGTGAAATCGGCCACACGGTGCGCAATTACGGCCGTGATTTTTGACGGAGCTATAAAAAACAAATGGACGCGATGTTGGCCAGACATGTGCAGCGTCTGACGTCTCCTAATCACGCACACACGCCGCTATGCCGACGTAGCACACTCTGTGCGTCAGTACTAGCGGTTCGACATTATTGAAAAAATGCGTTAGTTTGCGGCTTGCGTTGCGCGGCTGAACTTTCGTGCGGCCGTACTTTATATGTTGGCGGTCATTGGACGTCATTTGCTGTTACCATGGCCGTAATAAAGTGCGGCTAAACGCACGTTCACACTGTGATCGTCTGACCCCAGCCTTAATTGTGGATGTCTGCAGCAAGGAATTATGGGTAGGACATGCAAATTAAGTCCAACATTTCTCACTTGTTTGCATCTATCAGTTGCACAGACACCCCACAAGCCAGTGTGCAATGCCATGCTATATTGCTTTCAGCATAGGATCGGGGAATGCAAAAAAGTGACAAATTGTAGATGTCATTTTTCAAACCACAATCCCTTGCTGCATATGAAGAATGTGGCAAAGGGGATATACTGTATATTGTGTCTTGCAACTTTGTATAAAGGAGAATTTTAATTTGGCTTTTTAGTCCTCCTTAATTTTAATCGTGGTATATAATAAGTTATAAGCACTACTATATTCGCCTGCAGATTTCACGCAGGGTCCACAATTTATTTTTCTTTAGATTGAACAAAAAAAAGGAAGAGTTTTGTATATTTTGTCAATTCTCAACTCTTTGTTGTTAAGCTCCGTGGAAACTATTGCCGCTATAAAGATAAGCCAGATAGAAAAGGTAAAGGGTAGATGTCGATTTTATGAGCTAGTGCAAAAAATTCAGTAACCCCATTCCAGTAGCCATCGAAGTGAAAATGATGACAGGACGTCAGTGTCGGCCTGGAACATCCCTTGTTGCCTATTTACCATATCATAACGTGTGGTTTTAACCGTTACCAGCTAACAGATCCCCAGAACGGTGCAAATGGTGCTGTAAATAGATCTTATTATCGTGAATTATTAACTTATCACTCTAGGAGACGCCTGTAATGTTCCTCTCTTCCCCATACAGCAAGGTATTTGATCCACGTAGCACGAACAGCAAAGGGACCTTGTGGCTGGATTTACAGCCCTATCTTTACAAGCATGATCTTTGTACCCTCTTTGCGAATCACCGTACATCGCTGCTAGATTTTTGCATTCCCACCCCCCCCCCCTCGCACTCTGTGCCTTTTGATCGCATTCTTATTCTATTCCTAAAGAAAAATTTCCCCCAAGGAGTAATATAAAATGTCTGAGAGATGACTGGTGGTGGGGAGGGAGTCTGTTTGAGCACAGCAGCAGATACAAAGCCAAAAAAACAAGCTATTGTTTAACTTCCTTATTTTTTCAGTCTTCCGATTTCCCATTTCTCCTCTCCATTGTGCAACTGAGCATTGTGAGTGTTCGTTTATGAATATGAGAATAATTGCAAGTCTGGCCAGATTATTTCAGTTATGAATGCCTCCCACCCCATCTCCCTTCCAACTCTAATTTGTGCCAGAGGGGCTGTCAACAACTGTGAAAGCAATAATACCTCTCCCGTAATAAGGAAGATATCGGCAGCATCAGCTCTCGGAATATTGGGGCTGAAGTGAAGAAATTAATAGTTCACCTCGCAAGTACAGCCACCATGACGGACTACAATCCACATCGGTTTTTAGTGACTAGCTGAGCTTGATGGGAAATCATTATTATGGACAAAAACTAGGAATTACATCAATCAAAAATAATTCTGTAAAGTTCATGGGCTCTCTTCCACTGTTGACATTAAGATAACCCCTGGAGATGTTCTACATACGGTCTTCAGAAATTATTTTACTGCGGGGAATCCCTAGTCTGCTCTTGCTGCAAGCTGTGCTTGCGGTTCGGACATAGCATGTCCTTAATGTAAATTAATGTCTACTGTACTTAGTTTATTCTTGTACTCCCAGTTGCAAACATTTCAAGGTAGCTCATTCTTTAATCCTGGAGACGGTATTCCTCATAAAAAATATTGACGCAAAGAACCAGGTGTTAACTGTCATGTCCCACGCAGTCCAAATGCCTCAATGGCCGGCAGCACCCTCCTCACTACTCGCCCGCCGAGTGAAATGCAGGCCATTCGCGATCACGGGTCAAAGATGCTGGCAGGTGCGGAGCCCATCGAGTTTAAATTCAGACGCCTGAGATGTGTTCCTTGCCCTGACGTGATTCTCACTCCTCTCAGTGTGTGCTATATTATTCTGATTGATATTTTGTGTACCAACTTGGCTTGTCTATCGTCTCTCATGGTTGTTAACCCCTTGGCTCCTGTACTGATTACCCGCTCTGGCATACGATCCCTGGCATTCCTGACTACCCGCTCTTGTATACGGCCCCTGGCATTCCTGACTACTCGATCTAACATACGACTCCTGGCATTTCCCCTGACATCCCGAGATTGGTACTTAACCCCTTTTTTTCTGGCTCACGAGCAACCCTGATTTAACCCCTGGTGTCTGTTTATCTGTTTGGTTTAATTTAGACGTACTGACCTTTCAAAGGATCGGAAGTGTAGGATAGTTGTGCTGTGTGCAGGGATCAGATATTTATATCTAGGAGGAATGTGACAATAACACACCAAACCCCCTAAAAAAATTGCATACTCACCTCTCATCAACAGCAGCACTGCTGGTATCAATCTGCGCTTGCGTGTCATTCGGCAGCCAGCCACTAATAAAGCTGTTGGTGTGGAATAGTTGTGGTAAATGGGAGACCTAAAGAAAATGAGCTTGTGCCAATTTTTTCACTTACGGTCTCTCTTTTACCAGCAACTGTGGAATAAGGCCCTATAACGGGTGCTCAAGGAACTTTGCGAATCTCCCAAAATGGCCTAAATATTAATGAAAATAAGCAAAGCACACCAGTGTATTTAAAAAAAACCCACACAAAATATATATATATACACCAACCAACTCCATGTTTTTTGTATATATATATAATATATATATATATATATTAGAGAGAGAACCCACACAGATAATTGTAAAGAAACATTCATGTATACAACGCATTACATTTAAAGGGTTAAGCCCTGTGAGGAAGGCCGCAAGCCAATATGTTGGGGGTGGCGACAGACCCCTTGCTGAAACCCTGAGTGTTGTTATGCCACTTTTTAATCCACTTGTACGCCATTTCGATAAGATTGGTGAATAAATTATTTAAATCTAACATGTTTAGAAATTACTGTTTCTTTTAAAGTTACCTTTTGTGGTTTTCATTTTTTTTCTAATAAACACATTTTATTTCTCGAATATGTTCTTGAGCTTGGATTGTTTTCACGAGGATGTTAGGAAATACAGACCTGCACAGGCTAAATACCGCATGTAAGAGGTGACAGGCTGAATGGTGAGTTTGGAGAGAATTGCTAGTTTTAGACCAGAATTATAGAGCTAATGGTATAATAGAGCTGGTATAAGAAATTAAATTCAACTACATTGGTTGAAAACTTGCAATTCTCTTACCAGTTTCCATCAAATCACTGTTTAATGAATAATCCTTTAAGTCTTTAGCCATCCACCTACAGGACACATACGAGAAAAATAAGGTTTTCTAGACTAGTGGAAATATTTTTGTATTTTTTTTAAAATATGTATTATAAACATCTGACTATAAACGTCCTTGCTGTAATTAGCCATTAACCATGTGCGGTGTAGTTATGATTGCCAGATCAACATATTAGGGAGAGATCTTTATAAATAACGTACTCTCAGGGCAATAACACAGCCCTGAAAAATCTTATTTTTTTGTTGTTGTTGCTGTAGCAAAGGGATGCGGTACAATGCAAAATTAATTTGTGTTTGTGTTTATATTTCTAAAACAAAATTTATACCTGTGTGTGTTTTAGTTATTTTGTTTTAACCAGGTAAATACAGATATCCTGACACAGGAAGGAAAAACAGCCCTTAACATTGTATTATTTTGGGAACCAGAGTATCCCCAGAGACAAACACTTCTGTTCCCTGAGCTGGTTTCAGTTCTGTAAAAATGAAATGTGAAGCATTAAAAGAAGAGACGGCCTTTCGAGGTTAGGCTTGAAATGGACACAAGCAGCAAGGGGAGAATAACAACAGTAGCTTGCAAACCTAGAGACATTTGAGGATTAGGAAAAGCTTCACCTGACCCACCTGCTGATACCTAGGGTACTGGAGGGCCGGCAGGACAAGCTTCTTACGCCAGCTTTGGCTTAGAACACATCGCAAAGGGATAGTCTGCCAAGGAGGAAACGAGATGACACATCACTGTACCTGCAGAGAAAGAAAAAAATATTTGTTTATGTATTAGAAGAACGGATTTTCTGAAAAAAATTAATTTCACTTCATTATGATAAAATGCCAAGAAACAGAAGGATTAATTTATTTACAAGCCATGGATTAGCATCTTAGGTTTTTTTGTTCTTTAAGCAGTAAACGAAAGCAAAATTAATAATGCTTTTTAGAAGACAAAAGCAAAAAGCAACAAGAAGATAAACAAATAAATGAAAAATAATGAAAACAATAACCAAAGTACAGTAGCTACTAGGAGATTATGTCAATACAACAATTCTGTGGGACTGATTTCTGGAGATATCGTGGGAAAAACTGACCTTGGTGCATACAACTTAGATCTTTAAATGGGGCACGGCACCAGCGAGGTAGAGTCAAGCTCAAAGTAGGACAGCGACTCTCCGGCTAAAGACCTCATCAATATCAGAGAGACCTTTCTGTCTTCTAGTTTGGACCCAATTCCATCATTTCCACAGGAGACTGTCACATGATAAATTACAGCACCTAGTGAGAGCGTCACATCAAATCTATATATGGTTTACCCTTGGAATACCTGCTCTGCTCCCCAGCAGTGCATGGCAGAGGTGTGACTCTTTGCATATCGACAAGGGAAAGATGCAAGAGTAATACCTAGTTTTTCAAGAAAACATAGACAGCAGCAGCTTTTCGAAAACCTGTCATGTATCTGTTGCATCAGGATTTCCCTCCAATATAACGCTTTCAGATCTGACAAGAATCATTATTATTCAACAGTTTATTCTTTCCAAACAAGGCCTGATGGAGTATTGTCATCAAGGCACATGTGTACACTAGATCCAACCAGCATTTTGCCAACAGTTCCTGCGCTCTGTGTAAGAGAGCTCTCTGGCACATAGGGAGTAAGTGTTCAGAGGTGCAATAGGTTATCACCAAATCAAAAGGTGATTCACAGAAAAAGAACTAGCAGTGCAGGACTAGATGGGAAAAGTCAAATTTAAAAAGGAGCACTCTGGTCTAGCCAAACTGTCCCCCTCCTCTCCCTCTCGAGTGTCTTTGCAGGCTGTTAAAGCCTTAGATGGTGTAGGGTTTACCTGCACCCAGAAGGCCGTCATTCAGCTCACGCAAGCTTTCCATGTTTACGATCCTTGCTGCAGAACATGTGCAGTGATGATTGGCCGATGCCTCCCAACACATTTGGATTTGGTAGGAATTAGATTTATCAAAAAACACTAACTTATCATCAACATTGGGTACCCGAGGTACAAAGTATCAAGTCTGAGTTGGACTGAATGGTCGAGCCACGATTGTATCCCTACAAAAGTTCTGAAATACAACCACTTGTTTTGTATTGTAAGACATTTTTCTTAATGAAAATTTGTATAATATATATATATATATATATATATATATATATTGAATGCAGCAAACATGGCAGCCAGCCAGGAATATTTCCTTGCAATCCCTTCGAAGCTTTCAAAGACCTTTATACATACACAAGCACACGCATGTGAAAACACACACAAGAGGTAAACTAATAACACTTTTGCAAAATGAACTAGGAGTTATAAATCAGATTTATACGACATTCCTTGGAGTCAAGATTCATCAAACACTAGCTGCATAAGTTTATTTTGGCAACAAAATACCTTGGCTGTTAGTGGGACAGGTAGTGTTTGCGAATACATGAGTCTTCCGACTTCTTAAGGAAAAAGGTTTATTCCTATTAAAACGTTTGCATGTGTAACACATAGAATAGTTTCTACACACACTGAATAATCCCTCATGTTTTTACAGATCAATAAAGTGCACCAAAATTTCTGTGCCGATGCCTATAAATAACAATAAAAAGATCTGTTGCAGAATAATAAATAAAAAAAATATCGAAATCAAAACTGTCGCTGAAAAAAATCCAGACACACCTAAAAAAAAAAAAAAAAAAGCCTTTTTGCTGCATATGAAAAGGATAAACAGGAATAAAAATGTAATCAAAACCAATAATTTATTTTACATTGAAACCTATGGGATTCACCTTTTCAAACCTGTCAAACAAAACCACCAAATATCTTGGCATTTCACCAATTTGTGTGGGCTTTTCGGCGTTCGCTGAATAGATTAACCATCACTTCTCTATGGGAATTTCACAGAGCTCACTGCCACTGACTTGCACTGTATTTTTCAGGCAATTCGCCAATATTTGGTGAACTGCCATCTTTTTGAATAGCCAAATTGCCCCGAAATTGCACCATACGGGAAAGTTCACTGTTCGGTGCAACTGGGTGGAAAGTTCGGCTCTCTTTGAATAACCGCTATGGTCTTATCAGCCAACTAGGCATAACCATGGTGAAACCAACATTTCAACAGTCACTGCAAACCAGTTTATGGCTTTTTCTTTCTCCAACCACAACCCCTCCCCCCCCAATCACATTTCTGAGGTCATAAAATGCTTCCACTCTTCATCTGGACAAGCCAAATGGAAACAGACTGTAAATGAAGAATCGGGATCTCTAGTCTGGGATAAAGCCACTTTACACAAATTTACCTGGATGACAAAGAGAATTTTGAAGATCGATGAAAAATTGTGTTTTCCCCTTTCAAAGTGATACATGGCACCCCAATATGTGCTCATGAGATTTTTTCCCCTCTAGTACTGAAGCAGTCAGAAAGCAGTTTTCGGTGTACAGTGTATTCTGCCCTTTCGCTCAGGCTCTCTCATGCCATCTCTTCTTTCCATACCTCCCTCAGACCTTTCTTTTTCATTCTTCCTGTTACCCTAGCAACAGCTACCTTACTTCTATGGATCCCCGGTGCCTCTTTCTACCTCTTATTCTGTTTTTTTCTCCTTTCATCTATCTCCACATCTCTGCATGCGGTTTTAACCTCTCTATCTGCGTTATCGTTCCACTTTAAATCAGCTTCTGCATCCTTTTTCTCCCTCTCCGCCCTTGAATGGGCTTCAATCTAAAAAAAAAAAAATCAATAAACGGCTCCTGTGTACCCCTTCACCTAGTGAGGGGAGCAGGTCATCTTTCTATAGCACACGGGATGAGCAGGAGATATACAAACACATGGTTTAGATGTGGAGTTGAAAATATTCATTAGATTGCTCTTGTAACCCTACAACTGCTGGAAATTGTTACAATTACTCGAAAAGCACCAACATACTCCACAGCGCTGTACAAAGGGTAGGACAAAACAAACATAACATTAACAAATACGTTTGAGAACAATAGGTAAAGATGACCCTGCTCGGAAGCTTACAAAGAAGTGGGGTGACACACAGAGGAGGGTAAATAGCAGCGTTTGAGAAGTAATGGGCTGCATGGGGGTTGTGTGGGAGATAGTTGTATGTTAAAGGGATTTTCATGGAAAAAGAAAATATAATTGCATGAATTACTTTAAAAGAGGATGACTTTATAAAGTTGTGTCAGAAACCTGGTGTCCAGTAGAAAAATCTTTGTAGCCAAGCAGTGGTTTGTATAAAAAGTTATATAGATGAAGCTATAAAGAGAGAGGTAAACCTCTAGGAGCCATTGTCTACCTAATCCCTGGGTACAACTAGACCAATGTCATTTTGAGTTTAATGCCCTGAGGAGTAAGTGTTTAAACCCCCCATAAAAGGGTTAAACACACAGTTAAAGTCCCATCAGAGTCACATAATCCAGCCACTGGCAAACCCCGGTTGTTGAGTCTGTCTGTAAAACGCAATCATTCTCTAGTCATCTCCTGCATCCTAGCTTCAGTGTTACATAATTTACTGAACAAAACAAATTATATACGTTCATACTGGATTAATCTGGAGCTACAAAAGATAGTTTACAGAAAAACAGGGGATGAGGCCAGGGATGTTCACCCAGCCATTTCTTGTTATCCTGTTTTTAACGTACAGTAAAAACATAGAAACATAGAAAAATGTCGGCAGATAAGAACCTTTCGGCCCATCTAGTCTGCCCAATTACATGGATACTTTACCTGGATTTATCTTTTGTTTAGGATAGCCTTATGCCTATCCCATACTTGCTTAAATTCAATTACTGTTTTGGCCTCTACCACTTCTACTGGAAGACTGTTCCATGTATCCACCACCCTCTCAGTAAAATAATGCTTCCTGATGTTACTTTTAAACCTTTGCCCCTCTAATCTAAGACTATGTCCTCTTGTTTTGCTACTTTGTTTCTGTTTAAATATACTCCCTTCCTCTACCTTGTGGATTCCCTTTACGTATTTAAATGTTTCTGTCATATCTCCTCTGTCTCGTCTTTTTTCCAAGCTGTACATGTTAAGATCATTAAGCCTTTCCTGGTAACTTTTCTCCTTCAAGCCGTACACCATTTTAGTAGCCCTTCTATGAACTCTCTCTAAGATGTCTATATCCTTCTGGAGATACGGTCTCCAGTACTGCACACAGTACTCCAAGTGAGGTCTCGCCAGTGCTCTGTACAGTGGAATGAGCACTTCCCTTTTCCTACTGCTAATACCTCTCCCTACACAACCAAGCATTCTGCTAGCATTTCCTGCTGCTCTATTACATTGACTGCTTACCTTTCCAGTATCCCTTTCAATAGGAATTGAAGGAAGAATAAAATAAAAGGTTTATAACTTATTTGGCAAAAACAAACATAAAAAAACAGTAACAAAAAAACAGATCATAGATTCTTATTACATGTCAGACAACCGTATTCTTATTATCATCATTTATATAGCGCCAACAATTTGCACTGCACTTTACAATAAATCAATGGGAGTGAAACAAAATTTAAAAAAAAAAAAAACAGAAACTAGAGCTGTAGGGGGCCCTGCTCAGAGGAGCCTATAAATTTTTTAGTTGTCATGATCGCTCGTAAAGGGGTTTCAGAAATGGTGAGGGCATGGAAGTGATATCATTCATGAGGTGGGGGTAGATGAGGAGAGGGATAGGTTGGCAACAGTAAAGTGGTATGGTAAACTTAAGAGATGGTTTTGAGGTATTTGTGGAAGGCCTGCAAGGAACACTACTCATCCTGACAACTTTATAGTTCTAAAGTGGACAGGATATGATCAATGCCCCCCCTCCTTCCGCAATTCTGGCTGAAGTGAAGGAGCTTCCTCCACCTCATCCAGCATCACCAGCAGCTGGGATTTTAGAATTTCCTGTCTGCTGGTCACAAGATCAGTCACTGGTGAAGTCAGCATGCAGAGATCCATCATTCTGCGCAGGCACTACGGAACATGCGCATGTAAAGTGCGTAAGTCCCATAGCAGTGAAAAATTTGCAGTTCCTATGCTACACATGTTGCGTAGGAGTACAGATCGTGCAGAAAAACTTCAGGAAGTTTCAGATTTGGGAGTCCCTGAGCCGAAGAGAAGATGCGCGCGGCGAGGGAGAAATGAGGAGTAAAATCATCTAAAAATAGAAGAAAAAAAAAATGGGGAGGAGCTTTTTCAATAGATTATTTTCTAATCTACAAGGGATAGTCTAATAGGGTGAGGTGGGTCATTCCAGCATAACTCTAGTCCGTGCATTCCATACATAACATGAGCGATCAGATCATTGCTCATCCCTTAAAAAGAGTCATGAACCTGTCACAATGAAATGTTAAATTGCTGGCTATATACACCTCAGGATCCCATTGTAACGTAGGAAATCTGTGTGCCAGATGGGAACCCAACCCAGGATAACCAGAACTGGTTTGCTTTGTAATATGAAAGAATACTGAACACTCCCCACGGCTTTAAAGCGGATGTAATTTTATTAATAAAAAACACAATTACAATCTACTATTTTCGGTATGAGACAGTTTATAAGCATGTTAATCCAGTTTGTCCTGTCCTTCCATTTCAACTGAAAACCAGGTCAGAGGAATACAGAGAGTTGCGTGGAGTGTTTAGTCAGGGGCCGGGCTCTACAAACGTCTCCCCATTACAGCATGTTATTAGATGGATTATATGGAATTTACAATCCTATTTATAGCAGAAGCTCACTTTGTCTGCATTAGCAGGAGAAAAGAAAAACAGATATATAAAAATAATTTTCAAACGTGTGAACGCTATCTAATTCTGTCCTTCAGGCCCCGTTCACACCTAGCCGTTTTAACGCGCGTTCGTGCACGCTTTAAAAATGCAGGAACGGGGAAATCCCATGCTTTGCTATGGGACCCATTCAGACCTAAGCGTTTTAAAGCGTGCAGGAACGCGCTTTAAAACGGCCAACGCAAAAAGAAGTTCTCCCTGTCTTTATCTCAGGGACTGATGAAGCTGACATAGTCGGAGAAACGCGTATCCCAGACATCGGACTACCCATTATATGGAATTCCATTTTATATTATTGATTTTATAAGAGTGTATTCAATCATTTTTTTATTTTATTTTAAAACCAGTATAATACGGATTCGAGTCCTTCCTTGTGAATTCTGACATAAGGAACCCCAAGCATGATGTGTGCAGAGCGCTCAACCTAAGGGAGTTAACCAGGAACCTCTGAGGGCAAAAACCAGGTGAAATAAGGAGACACTCGCAGCCTGGAAGCCACTACAGACCGAGATCAGCGATCCCGCTTTATAATTGTATCATTTATATGTATAGAAAGTTATACATGTTTTGAGTAGATACAACCAAAATTTTAATTGCGCTGGATAGGGTTGCACCGATACCGATACCGATACCTCCCTTCCTTCAGCGACGCCGGGAAAGTCTTCGCGCGCGCGCCTTGGAAGAACCCCAGCCGCGACCACGTGGGACCATGTGATCGCGGCTGGGGTCCTTCCAACGAGCGCACGCGCGGAAACTTTCCCGGCGTCGCTGAAGGAAGGTAAGTATAAACAAAGTGAGCAGCTGCAGGGCCTGTCCGAATGCAGATAGAGCATTCGGACAGGCCCTGCAGCTGCTCTCCGCTCATACTTACCTTCCTTCAGCGACGCCGGGAAAGTTTCCGCGCGTGCGCTCGTTGGAAGGACCCCAGCCGCGATCACATGGTCCCACGTGGTCGCGGCTGGGGACCTTCCAAGGAGCGCGCGCGCGCACACACACACACAGACTTTCCCGGCGTCGCTGAAGGAAGGTAAGTATGAGCGGAGAGTGCAGGGGGGGGCATTATCCATGAGCTGGGGGGCATATCCATGAGCTGGGGGGCAATTATCCATGAGCTGGGGGGGCAATTATCCATGAGCAGGGGGGCAATTATCCATGAGCAGGGGGGCAATTATCCATGAGCAGGGGGGCAATTATCCATGAGCAGGGGGGGCATATCCATGAGCAGGGGGGCATATCCATGAGCTGGGGGGCAATTATCCATGAGCTGGGGGGCAGGATATCCATGAGCTGGGGGGGCAATTATCCATGAGCTGGGGGGGCAATTATCCATGAGCAGGGGGGGCAATTATCCATGAGCTGGGGGGCAATTATCCATGAGCTGGGGGGCAGGATATCCATGAGCTGGGGCAATATCCATGAGACCTGGGGGCTTTATAGGAGGTCTGTTCTTATTGGAAAGCGTCACATGACATAAAATAAAAGTATCGGTACTTGGTATCGGTGAGTACTTGAACAAAAGTATCGGTACTCGGTCTTAAAAAAGTGGTATCGGTGCATCCCTAGCGCTGCAGGAGGTTTTTATGGTTTTAAATGTTTATCTATTCGCAACCATTAGAGAGAGTGGGTTGCATTTATCCTATTTAGCTGCAAATCACATGATACAAAGGTTTGGGTCAAAATTAACAACCAAAAACGGCGCCTGCATCGCACAGTTTTTCTTCTACAAAAGTGATAGATATGTTGCGATTTGCCGTAATTTGGCGGCACCAGAATTGTCGCATAGAAGGCTATCGTGTCTTCTAGCCACAGAACGCAGAATTGCAGCGAAATTCCAGCAAAATGCCCTGATTTTCAGTGTTTCAATTCGACAGGTTTAAAAAGGTGAATCTCATAAGTTTCAACGAAAAAAAGTAATATCTTAAATACTTTTTTTTAAAACCGTTTTTTTTTTTGGTTTTAAAAAAAGAATAAACTTACATTTTTTAAAAGACCTCTTTCAGGTCTATTCAAAGAAAGGTGAAACTCAGGAGAATGACTGGAGAAGTGAATATTCTAGGTCAAAATATCCAAACCAGAAAAATTCTTCCATTTAACTCACTTTCCAAAACGACTATTTGGTCTAGATTGTTCTCTTCTCCTGCCAGTTCTCCTGGTTTTCACCTTTCTCTGAATAACCCTGTACGTATTTTTTAGATAACATTTTTGTTTTTTCTAAGAATTTATCATTTTTTAAAAGGACCCTTTTTATTATTTAGACACACTATGGATTCAAACTCTTATTGGGGAAATAGGAGACTTCCTTTTTATTGGCGGTTTTCGCCGACATCCGATAACTACTTTGGTGACTACAATGTTGGCAAAATATGGTGAACATTCACTAGGGAATTCATCCTACCCTGTAAGTTTCTCTCCAAACCATTTCTTAAATATTCTGAAACAAGTGGGATGCATTGTGTTTGCAGGTCTTACATGTTCCACGAGGTCTAGCCAGCATTAAAGGGATACTCCAGGCAATATGACCACCTCAGCTTTTTAAGGTGGTCATATAGCCTGAAGTATCCCATCCCCCCCTTCTACGTTTTCCCGAACGGCTGATATTGCTGAGAGAAATGGAGGACTTTCCTCCGCCCTCCCAGCTGTCAATCAGCCGATCGAGTTTGAACTTTCCGCGTTTTGGAACTGTCGGCAAAGCTGGGACGTCATCGCGCTACATGCGCGATGACGTCCCACCGCTCCGACAGAGTCGTGGGAACGCGCAGGAGAAGGAGCTGCCGCTGTGAGAGGGAGTGGATTTTTACACGAGCAGGTGGGGTGAACTTCAGCTCACTTTGCCGCTCGTGAACGCTCACTGCTCCGCGCATGCGCGGTTGAATGAGTAGGATTCCAGGAGGAAGCCTGCTGATTGCGTGCTCTTTGCACGTAAACCTTTAGCCAAGTTGAAAGTTTACCACGATGGGAGCGGAAGAGGAGGGAGGTGAGTAAAAAAAAAAAAAAGTGTCGTTTTTAGGGTAAGTATAACATTAAAAAAATATATACTGAATAACTAGTTAGGTTTAATATAACGTAAAAAAAAAAGGGGGGGGTGATTTTCAGCCTGGAGTGTTCCTTTAAGCATGTCTGAAACCTGTAGATTCAAAACATCTGGGGTGCCAAGGTTTGCAATCACTCTTATAAGGGGGGGGGGGGGCTCAGGACCAATACACCCCCCCCCTACCCACAGCTAGACAATGACATACAAACATACCTCAACTAAGAAGTCATCACACACATAAATAACGAGAGATCCCAAGTTGTGCTTGGAATTCTTTTATTATGCTAAAGCAAAGAGAAATTGTAAAAACAGTATTAGCATTAGCCAGCTCCATCACTTTCTGACCCTCCCCCACCAAGAAACAGAGAAGAGATACTCAATGCAAAAGAGAGCGAGACAGAAAACACACACACACACACACACAATTGAAAAAGGAAGTGAATGCAGGAAGAAAATAAAATGTACGGGGGGTGGGGGTGAGCAGAAAATACAAAGAGAACTAAATGAAAAGGAAAGAGAAAAAAAAACAGAAAGAGAGAGAAAGAAAGGAATGGAAAAGAAAGAGATTGTGAATAGAGAACTGTACCCAGATGAATAGTGAGTGCATAAAAGAATGATTGCCTGAAAGGAAACAGCCACATGAAATAACCTCTCTTCTGAGGCAGTGCCAATCAAAGCTACAATGCAAATAATTCCTTTCTTTCCCCTTCTTTTTAACTTTCTGCTTTTTCCAAAGCAAAACGAAGAGGGACTGACAAAGTGGGGGCTGGGAAACAGAATTACAAAGTGCTGAAAAAAAGAAAAGGAAAAAATGCAATAATAAAGCAGATTGCGTGCAAAGAAGCTGAAACTATGACTTAACCCTTAGAGTTCTATGGCAACAGATCACCCTACCCCCCCCCCCAGGAAATCAAAGCGTTAATGTTTGAATAGGTTAGTATGAGTGCAAATAGTCCCTTTTAAGTTTCCCTCGTCTCTGAGAATAGAAAGCTTACAAAAAGAAACTCTGGTCACCCAGCCCTGCAAACATACAACATAAACTACGTGTAGCAATAGGACTTGAGTCCGGCAACAACGTCTCTGTATACACCAAAGGGCACTATTCCAAGATTGGTGCTAAATGGCAGACGCTAATGGAAAACCTGAGTGTCTGCTGTTTCGCACTAGCGCCTGACATTTAACACCTATATTACGAAGGAGACGCTTTTTCAGTAGCTTCAGACGTAATACTGTCGATGTGTTAAATGAGAATAGCAGCAGTGCAAAGCGCAGCGGGTGTTATCTGCGCCAGGGGTCCATAGGACTCCATAGAGACAGGACACGAGCTCGGGCGAATGAGATCTGGCCAGACGGTGAAGTGGGGAGGAACACTGGGATCTATTTGTTCCCAATATAACTCTGCTGCGGATCAAAGAAGCGGTGGATCGTGCCGCTCTCGCCACCAAGGTATCTGAGGCGTGTACAGGATTTAATGGTGGAGTTAGTTCATTGTGTTATGTGATTGTGCAGAAGCACAATCACTTAACACCAGGGTCTGAAAGACGTTACTCTTTTCAGAATAACGTCAGTCGCAGATGGAGAATGGGTGCGTTGGAACAGCTTGTTCATCTACTGCGGCCACATTAGTGTCCCCATACAAAGTATAGGTCATGCTAATGTACAGTAATGGACACTACAGTAACCATTCTGCTGAAGGGCTCAATTTTTGCACTTAATGACATGGTTGCCATCAGAATTCTTGGGGCCCCTTACTAAACTATTGGTCAGGGCCTCCTTTCCATCAGAGTTAAAATTAAAGGATTTTAGCTTCTCTTCCCCTTCAGTTTAGGGGGGGGGAAGCGTTACCTGGTGAGGGAATGTTTGCTCTGTACCTGGCACAGACAATACCAATCACTCCCTAAGTGATTAGTCAGAGTTCTCTACTAGCCCCAGATGCTACGTCCGACAGGGAAATTTGCTGATATCTTGGTGGGTCAGTCGGTCCTAGGTAGCATGGGGCACCCTTACAACTGTGGCACTTAAACTTTACAGGGTTTGAGTAGGGTCCCCTGGAGCCACTGGACCCCTGAACACATCATGGGCTGTTACCCCCTG
The DNA here is from genome assembly GCA_009667805.1 of Leptobrachium leishanense. Lineage (NCBI taxonomy): Eukaryota > Metazoa > Chordata > Amphibia > Anura > Megophryidae > Leptobrachium > Leptobrachium leishanense. The sequence goes on from CM019065.1 coordinate 106,535,734, forward strand.
ATGGCTGCCCTGCTTAATGGCAACATTGGAATAGGTCTCCAAGTGTCATTTAGATATGTGTAATTTATCTCCTCCAGGAAGATCCTTCATCAAGATGGACTAATACGTTCCTCTACTGACAGACATTTTTCTACACCCACTTGACAGCAAGCAGAGTTCATATCTGGCTAGGAAGGAAAATCCCAGGAAGCCCAGGCTTCATTAAGAAAAAAATTACATCAACTAGAGATTACAAGAATCAATTTCCGCAATTCCTTTGAGATCCCATCACCACTGGGTCATGTGTCGCCTCACCGAATAGTAGTTTTCCAGCACCGGCCAACAAGTGTTTAGCAAGCAATGGCCAAGAAACATCACTCATATAGTAGATTTTGGTGAAATTACAATTAGTTTGTAAAACCGAAAATGTAAAAGCAATTACCTCTTTCAGCTTGAGGGTTTTGGTTTTGGGTTTTCTTTAAAGGTAAAAAACAACAAGTCAAAATGTTGCATGCTCAACTCCCACCACTCTCAGAAGAAGCTATGCTACACTAGCAGCTAGCCCAAACACTTGCACAAGAAAAAAATATATATTTTTGACACTGGTGCTCAAAATCCACCAAAGCCTAGAATATGAGATTTTCAGTTTACTTGCAATGGCCAGTAAGCTGAAGGAAACTAAAAAGCTCATATTCTAGGCTTTAAAGGATATTGAGCCCGTGTCAAAAGTTTTTTTTCTTGAGGTAAAAGGACAACCTAGGTCGAGTCCTCTCCTGCTCTCCCGGGTATAGCAGAAGCCCACCCAAAATGCTGTCAATCAGCTTTACCCATCTCCCCACCCACTTCCTTTTACTTGGAGAATCGTTTTAACCTTAGGTTTTACGAGATCGAATACTCCCTTATTCCTGGTGCCTTTGAATAATAGTTAAAGTCATCTTTATAGATCCACGTATGTATTTGTAAGTTTTTAAATTTGCAATATCACCTTCCATCCCCCAAAAAAAAGATAGCTAAGAGGAGTTATTGGCTTTATTAGAAGTGAATATAAAATTATGTAAAGCGCTATAGTCTTCAAAACTAGTAGGAATTGTTCTTAAGGAAAGTTTTGCTCAGAAATCCTATTTCAGACGTTGGAGCCAACTACACAGTTTTTAGAGGCAGTCTCGGGTCGGTCTAATATAGGCCCCGATTACATTCTTCACGCAGTGTGTTTTGCGTGCGCAAAAGGCACATTTGCGCGAGGGACAAAACCCTTTGCCCTGAACGTCGTATTACAACGTTCGCGCAAACGATGCGCGTTATCGTTTAACGAGGATGGACCTGCACGAGCGAGATGAACTGTGTGCGTCCTATACTTAACATTGTGAGCGCAAATTCGTTTGTGCGCTAGTAAGCGGATGGTATTTCATTCGATGCGCATTTTTTTTTACGAACAAAGTTTGCGCACATAATTTTAACGTCTTTAAAAAGCTGGTGTTAAAAGGCAAATGGTAACTGCAAATCGGAACGTTTTTGCCGAAATGAAAAACACCAGCACGAAAATAAAAAAAATACAGCACAGTATAGTTACACATTCTACACATACCCAAAACAAAAAAAATTGTGAATTCGAGCATATATTTTTTATTGCTGCAGCAGGTATACACAGATTTACTTTGACAGGCGCAAAAACTTAAGTGAGTCAATTAAGGTAAATTGATGTCAATTACAGTTCTTAATTCTGATTGGCTGAATCCTGCAAACAAAATTTTTTTTAAAAAAAACAGTCCGCACACTGATTTACGTGCGCAACGTTACTGCGCGCGTATTACACTTCGTTTTGCGCATCGTTTTTACAAACGTTATTTTTTGACGAGAAAATGCGTTCGGATCGGTATACCACGTTAATTTTCGCACAATAGCGCTGGACGAATTGTGAAATTTAGGATTCAGAGATAAAATTCCACAATCCCTGCTTTAATGCATGCATCATGTATTAATAATAATTTGGATATATTTATTCTGACCTGAGCTGGGAACCTTAGAGAAGGAGCAAGAGAAATGCAAATTTAAGGCCAAAAATAGAAGATTTAAAATGATTTGTTAATGGCAGAACTGACAAATTTGATGTCACTTTTTATAAATCCAACTAAGGGCTACATTCCGAGTACGATACAAATGTACCAGAGTGGATGAATGAGATTATTGCAGCAGTTACGTTTACACCAGACTATCTAGCCCTAAAGCCCCGTTCCCACTGTGCGATTTGAAAATCACGCGACTTTCCGCGCGATTTTCATATTCGCGACATGGTGCGATAATGTCGCGCGACATTGCTGTTTTCTGCGATTTTTGCAAAGCATCACCAATACAAATCGCAAAAACGCAGATAGCAAATCGCAAAAAAAAGGGTCATGTACCAGCGACATGCTTCTGCGACGCGCGGCAAGATGTGAACAGCTCCATTGAAATGCATTGGAGAAGCTACACAGCGCGACGTCGCGCGGATTTTGCTGCAACGTCGCGGCAAAATCCATGCATTAAATCGCACAGTGTGAACAGGGCCTAACTGCTTAGTGAATACCCTCCCTCAGAATAATGAAAAGTCTAAACCTGCTGCATGGCATCAAAATTAATTCCTCATTTATAGCTAATGATCATTTGAAACATATCCATTGCCTAATTAGTAGACTTCTAGAAAAACATTAAAACTGCAGTATTTGAAAAAGCAGAAAAATTTATTTTCACGAATCGCATTTATGAGAAAACACAAGTGATGACATCATCAGCGCACACCACAGACTGTCTGCAGCAAAACAGATCTCGGAGAACGGCTTCTTTCGCGGCTATGATGTTAAGAAATGATTAATTAAATGGGGAATTGGTAAAGATTACGTTTTAGATCTCCCCGGTAAATGACAATGCATTTCATTAAGGTGCAGTTACAGAATCCACAAACTGAACCAGTCTGAGGTAACAGGTGGTGGTGGGGCAATCACTGCGTAAAAGCAGGATTAAAAAAAATAAAAATACACAAACATACTATTGTCACCAATAAAATTGCAGGTTCATTGGATTATAAAAAGGGTTGGATTAGGGACTGTCACTTTATTTAGGAGGTACCTCTCAAGATGCTTATGGACGGTCAAGGTTGTTAGAAACAAAAAAAAGAGTAATATACCGGTATATATATTGCCCAAAAGGGTTTGGAAAGCTAAAACTGCAGGGACTGACAAAGCCACCAGCCATGTAGTCACTGACTGATTGGATTGTCCTACAAAAGTCTATAAACTTATGACCGGCTCCAAAAAAATAAGTAATTGGCTCTTAGTTGCATGAGCAAGATAAAAAAATACTTTAATAAAAGATGTCAAAATTCGTTAGCGGCTGAGCAATAATTTCATTACAAACGATGTGAGCCTTTATGGCTTCCTGTGAACTCATCCAACAAGGGAGTAATAAGGGAATACTTCCACATTAAAATGGATTAATATAGGATATTGACTTTACGAACAGATAATGGTAGCGGTCTTCATAAGGTGATGTGTCTGGGGAAAAATGACAGATGTGTGAATTACAATTTTATGTGATGTCATCTCCATGCACTATCAGAGAAGATCACTAAACATATGGTACGTTGCAATGGGTTGACACCTCTACTACTATTGGTGCCTTCTGTTTTTATGTAATGGATATTTTAGCATTAGAACTGGGGAAAAGCCCAGCAGGTCCACATTAATGTTATTAGCACTGGCAAGTAAACAGACTCATAAGAGGGTGCTATCATTATTGTTATGAAGATACATGATAGCTCTATAAATAAGCATCATTCAGTAAGAGCATTCATTCGTTACAAAAGTTGACTTCTGGAAGAAGAACATTAGTGCTTGTACCGTAGCATCAGCACCAGTAGAGCCAAAGCAAGATATCCAGATGGCATCAGCACCAGGCCAGGCCAACGCAAGATACCCAGACGGCATCAGCACCAGGCCAGGCCAACGCAAGATACCCAGACGGCATCAGCACCAGGCCAGGCCAACGCAAGATACCCAGACGGCATCAGCACCAAGCCAGGCCAAAGCAAGATACCCCAGACGGCATCAGGGCCAGGCCAGGCCAGGCTAAAGCATGAATACCCAGATGATGTAGAACTAGAACTTCTCCGACGCATTACAAGACTGTAAAACTATAACTAGGGATCTACAGTTGTGTTCAAAATTATTCAACCCCCAATGCTGTAAAGGGTTTTAGGGAATTTAGTGTACATTTGTAATTGTATTCAGAATGAAATCCTACAAGGACTTTTTAAAGGACCATATGCAACTAAAATGACATCAATTGGTTTTGTAATACAGTAGTAAATGTTTCTTTTGTGAATTCTTCATTGACACAATTATTCAACCCCTTAAAGACTACCACTCTGAAGAACAGAGGTTCATGCAAGTGTTTTCAATCAGGTATTGAAAACACCTGTGGATGTCACCGAGCAGCAATAAAGCATAATAAGCACCAATTAGGCAGCTTTAAAATGACTGTGATACTCAGCTCCTTCTAGACATTTACTGGTGTGGTTACAAACATGGTGAAGTCAAGAGAATGGTCCAGGAAGACAAGAGAAGAGGTGATTACTCTTCACAGGAAGGGCAATGGCTATAAGAAGATTGCAAAGATGTTAAACATACCAAGAGAGACCATAGGAAGCATCATTCGCAAATTCAAGGCAAAGGGCACTGTTGAAACGCTACCTGGTCGTGGCAGAAAGAAGATGCTGACTTCGACTGCTGTGCGCTACCTGAAGCGTAGAGTGGAGAAAAGTCCCCGTGTGACTGCTGAGGAACTGAGAAAAGATTTGTCAGATGTGGGTACTGAAGTTTCAGCTCAGACAATACGGCGCACACTGCGTAATGAAGGCCTCCATGCCAGAACTCCCAGGCGCACCCCCTTGCTGTCTCCAAAGAATAAGAAGAGTCGACTGCAGTATGCCAAAAGTCATGTGGACAAACCACAGAAGTTTTGGGATAGTGTTCTGTGGACTGATGAAACAAAATTAGAACTGTTTGGGCCCATGGATCAACGCTATGTTTGGAGGAGGAAGAACAAGGCCTATGAAGAAAAGAACACCTTGCCTACTGTGATGCATGGCGGGGGGGTCAATCATGCTTTAGGGCTGTTTTGCTTCTGCAGGTACAGGGAAGCTTCAGCGTGTGCAAGGTACCATGAATTCTCTTCAGTACCAGGAGATATTGGATGACAATGTGATGCAGTCCGTCACAAACCTGAGGCTTGGGAGACGTTGGATCTTTCAACAGGACAATGATCCCAAGCATACCTCCAAGTCCACTAGAGCATGGTTGCAGATTAAATGCTGGAACATTGATTTTGGAGTGGCCATCACAGTCACCTGACTTAAATCCGATTGAGAATCTCTGGTGGGACTTAAAGAAAGCAGTTGCAGTGCGCAAGCCTAAGAATGTGACTGAACTGGAGGCTTTTGCCCATGACGAATGGGCGAAGATACCCGTAGATCGCTGCAAGACACTTGTGTCAAGCTATGCTTCACGTTTAAAAGCTGTTAGTACAACATCCTTTTACAGTTATAAGTACTAAGATTGAATGTCACTTGGGGGTTGAATAAAACTGATAATGATGTGAGCACAGAAAAGACATTTGTGGTTATTTCATTATAAATGTTATGTTATATTTGTCTGACCTACACGTGCCTCTTTGATTTAATTGTAAGCAAGATGACTTAATGATCAAAATCAATGTCAAACTGGCCAAAACACTCAATTTCAGTGGGGGTTGAATAATTTTGAACACAACTGTACCTCTTGGATCCCCCATGTACACCAATGCTATTCAATTTCTATACGAAACAAATGTACTTTTTTTCAAACCAGGCAGATCATATTTTCCAATATATTAGACATACATCAAGGATCTGTTGATTTTTTTTTTTTGAGAAAGGATTTTACCAGGAAGGATACATTGAGATCTCTCTCGTTTTCAAGTATGTCCTGGGTGGCGAGTATGTACCGTTAGGTGTCTTGCCAAGGACACTTACTGGAGAGGTTGCTCGCTGGGATCGAACCCATGACTCCACAGGCTCTCTCCACGCAGAGCAGTGACAATACCTCTACTCCACCCAGCCGGATCTGTGGATTGTGTGGAAAGGTCCCAAGGAGCTGAGATGTTTGAGGATTTGAATCAACTGGAATCCAGGGTCAAGTTTTAATACAAGGCCAGGAATCGGTCCGTTGACTTTCAAGATTTCATTATATTTTGCAAGTGGGATTCTTTGGGATACACATTATAGTATAAAGGAGACTGACGGTAATAAATACCATTTCCAGGGTCATCCGACTTCAAATCAGATACAAGCCATATCAAAAGATTCTTACAATGTGGAGCAAAGTAAAAGCCCTGGCTATTCACCATAACATACGTCTGGGGAAGAGAAGGAACAGAGAGTATTTTAGTTAAATTTCAATATCGGTTCGGACTAAATATGTTCAAAATCCATTAAAATTGGATTTCCACTATCAAGGATGGCAGTGGCACAGTCATTGAAGGACTTCAACAACGACCTTTGATTGCATACAGGCGCAACAGGAGTCTCATGGATTAGTCAAAAACAATTGCAACAGTAACTAAATGAGAATATATGAATTTGAGAATATGGAATGCATTGCAGAAGTTGTTTTGGCTGTGTTGGCACATAGACCGTGAGGACAGGGGCTGACATCCCCTGAATGTAACAGTCCGTGCAACAGAATCACTGCATTACATTCCTCACAGTATACATTGTTTGTGTGCATGATAAATAGTTACAGTATATTTGTAAATGCAACCCACACGCTCTGAATGAATACACAATCATCATTTTTCCATTAGGAAAGCCCTTGTAGAGGGACACTCAGACAAACCTGTCAGGCATTTTGGGGAAGTAGGATATCAACTCCACACTCTTCGGATTATGGGATTGGCCCAAGAGGAGGATCCGGACACAGATGTTGCTGCAATGGGAAGCCTTTTGAATTTTTATGTGATCTCCCCAAAGAGACCAAATTAAGTAAATCCATTATTACTATTAGATAATTGTATCTAAATGTTGCTTTTACTCCATGAGTATTGTTTGGTTTATTATACTGAAGATTTCGTTTAAGTAGGTTTAAGGCTAGGGTCAGACGAAAGCATTTTTCCCCGCGAACGTGAAAAAGTGCGTCCGAACGCATTGACGTATTTTTTCACGGAATGCGCAAAAACGGTCAGACGACGCGCATTTTCGGGCGTGATTTTGTACGGATTGTCAATAAAACTCTTTTTGCGTCTGGACATTAGCAGCGTCTGACATCTCCTAATCACGCAAACACGCCGATATGCCGCAGCCACGCACTCAGTACTAGCGGTTCAGCTTTCTCAGAAAAATGCGTTCAAATTCCACTTGCGTTGCACGGCCGGACTTTTGTGTGGCCGTACATCGTATATTGGCCGTCATTGCCCGTCATCTGCTGCTAGTGCGGCCGTAATTATGTGCGCCAGAACGCACGTTAAAAGTGCGCTGGTCTGACCCCAGCCTTACTGTCTATGTACTCCACTAATACTTTGGCTCTGAATGGAATATGGGGATTAAGGTACCCGTTTTTTGTCTATACATACATTTTTTTTTTATACTTCTTTAGATACTTTCTCAAAAAAAAAAGTGTATTTTACCAGGAAGGATACATTGAGATTTCGCTCGTTTTTGAGTATGTCCTGGGGGCGAGTATGTACCGTTAGGTGTCTTGCCCAAGGACACTTACTGGAGAGGTGCTCTTGCTGGGATTCAAACCTGTGTCTCCACGGTTATAGAGCAGTGATGTTACCTCTACTCCACCCAGCCAGTATTTAGCAGATTAGCTTTTGTCTCCTTTAACACCTCAGGTCCGGTTTTGTATGTTTTTGTTCTCTACTGGACTCTTACATATTCGAAGGGGGGAGGGCGGGAAGAGAGGCTAGTTGCCTTTCTTCGCACAGAGCTGTCTAACTATATGCAACTTTTTTCTGTATGATTATCCTGATGAAAATCCAACTGAGGACGGAAACGCTGATTATTAAACTTGCAATATGAGATATATATATATATATCCTATTTTTCTTTGAAAATACACTCACACTTTGTATAGATTTTATGTTAAAACTAATATATATGTTTAAGTATAGAGTTTGGAGATTACAAGACGGCTGCTTCCTAAAATGTGCATGTAAGACAGAGAGAGGATGAGAGAACAGGAAAGATAAATTTAGAACAGTGAATAGCGATCCATCATTCTGTACTGTGATTTCCTTCTTGAAGGAAATGATCAAGAAACAACCAAGATTTCTCTACCAGATAATCCACATGTTCTAGCAGCTTCCTATAACTGACAGACGACCTATTATGTGAGGGCCGTACAACCATTCATATCGCTTTTGCGCTAAGGGGGAAGATCCAGTATTGCCATTTCCTACATTGAGTAGTACAAAAGGTATCCACATTGCGGATCAGCTGCTGAATTTACAGTTTCTCTTGAAATATGGCCACCGTGATATGATAGATACAGGCCTCGCATTAAGTGTAATTGAAATGTCATTTGGTGTCGGCTTACGGCATCCTTCTCGCTGATTACAAACAAGTCATATGTTCAACATCAGCGCCGGAGAAGAGGGTAATACAGTATTAGGATTATAATTACATTGCGCTCTTGTATGCCGCTATAAAAGGTTAAGATGTTTATAAGAAAATTATGCAATAAATATCTCATAAAATGCCATGGTGAAAACTCATTTTAAAAAGATTCCTATATTAAAATGTTCCCTAACGAGTCTGGTTTCATACGTTGGTTTATAATGCAAGAACGAAATTAAAATTTAAAAAAAAAGTCCCTTTATGCTGTCATTCACTGGAGGATAAAACCAGTTGTATCTCTGTCAAAAACCAATTCAGACCTGATGCTTTTATTGCGAGCGGAAGATCTCAGCACCCCCACTGCTGCAGGAGAGCCTGGCATAATAACCCGTTCCGAGTTACCTTGTTGCAAAATAATAAATGCTTGGGGTATTTAATGAAAATATTAGTTACATACATTAAAAGGTTTCATGAAAGGGTAAAAAAACAGTAAGTCGGGGCAGGAAGGGTTAGTTTTTAACTCCTACTGACCCACAAGAATGTAAAAACTCTGCTCTCTCGCAGCTCTGTGGATCGACATTTGTTGCGGTGCTGTCCCCTGGCAAGCACCACTAGCCTGATGGCAGCTAATTAGATGCCCCTCAGTGCAAAGCATTTAGAGGCATTAAGAAGGTTGCAGTAACCCAAGCCGATCTCGCCTCAGGGTGGCTGTCAAACTGAAGCGGACTGACAGCATTCAGTATGGAGAGGAAACATCTGCTTTGGTGGACTGTCCCTGCGCTCAAGGACAGCCACATGGCACAGGTGGGCACTCAGCACACCATGAAGATTTAAATTCAGTGGGCACTTTCATAGTGCTGCTTGTAAATCCATCTGAAAGAGCACTACCTGCTTTTAGCCAGGCAGCATTTTTTAATATAGGAGCCAATGTGCCTACTTAAATACAATTATGCTCACTTAAACCTGGGATTTCTGGAATCGACATTCTTCTAATCTGCAGAAGATGAATAAAAAAGAAACAAACTCAAAAGCACTAAATTGACATATATAGATAATCATCCTAAGCGTTTTTGTTTTTTTTAGTTCAGCACCCACATGTGTCATGATTCTGAACTATATGATCTTTGTCAGGAACAAAACTTGGTAGTTGTCACGGTGGCCCATGTCCAGGGAAATGTTGCACCTTCGACCCATGTCCGGGGAAATGTTGCACCTTCGCCCCATGTCCAGGGAAGTGTTGCACCTTCGCCCCATGTCCAGGGAAGTGTTGCACCTTCGCCCCATGTCCAGGGAAATGTTGCACCTTCGCCCCATGTCCAGGGAAATGTTGCACCTTCGCCCCATGTCCAGGGAAATGTTGCACCTTCGCCCCATGTCCAGGGAAATGTTGCACCTTCGCCCCATGTCCAGGGAAATGTTGCACCTTCGCCCCATGTCCGGGGAAATGTTGCGGCCGTCACAGCAGCTGATATCCAGAAAGCCTTATTCCAGGGTACTGTGTACTACAGGACAGAGAATGGTGCTGCCCGCGAATCAGATGCAGCATGCAGGAAGGACAACCAATCGCAGCACATGACCAGCTATCCTATAGCAGAGCAGGGCGTCTCCTCTGAGCACCAATAGGAAGTGCTGTGGCTCTATTTAAAGGGCTTCCTTTCTCTTAGGAAGTTGCCCTAGCGTGGTTCCAGTTACGACTAGTGCCTTGCTGTTATTTCTGAATTCCTGGTTAATACGATCCCGGCTTGTCTTGACTTCCCTGTATTCTGGCATAGTATAACGGACCTCTAATTTCCTTAAACCCTGCCTATGTGTGTTTTTGTTGGTTTGCCCTGCTTAACCCGGCCATTATTAAGGACCGGCTAGCTAGAGCATTGTGGGTTACTTTATTCTGCAGGTTGTTTTACTTTGCACTCCACCACTTTATTTGTGTTCGTCGTTCTCAGTATTAATGACCATAACCCGGCCATTACTAAGGACCGGTTGGTCAGGGTCTGTTGGCTTACAGTCTGCAAGCGGGGTTACCTGATCCTGACAGTAGTATAAGGCCGACGTCAGACGAACGCAGTGATCACGTCCGTGTTGCCGCACAGTTTAACGTCCATCGTAGCATAGAATCATGATCAATAGAAACCCACACATGAAGTATGTGCACGCTGAACTGCGCATGCACAACGCGCATGGCAAACAGACGCAATTGAGGCAAGAACGTAAAACCTCTAGGATGGACGCACAGATTTCAGCCACGTCCGCGTAGCGTTGTGTGTGTGGTGACACGAAGTCAGACAGACCGCATTTGCGACGTAAAGCACCTTGACGCACAAAATGGCTTTTCATTTCATTTTTCGTATTAATTTTGATTCCCATAATTCCCTTTATTTCCTACATCCGTCAAGAAAAACGCATCGTGTGGTGTCTACAGTATCTTTCGTCAGTACGTCCGTCTGTTGTGCACGCACGCACAGTGCGCTCAGACTGCGTTCATCTGACATTAGCCTATGGGATGAGTGACGTATATGTGCATTTGTGTGCACAAAGTCCCTAAAAACATCAAACCTAATCCAAGATCCTTCTCATGTAGATTGTGGCCCCTATTCCTCTCCAGTCAGTAACTGGAAGCCGCCAAGGGAAAGTTTTGCCACAAGCCGAACCCCTTAGTGGATCCATGTTACCGACTCGATTATGACCAAGCCGCCGTGTTAGCGACTCGAGCTGTAATTTCAGAGTGTCCAGGTATCTGGAATATCAGCTCCTGGAGTCCACAGAACCAAGCTTGGATCAGCAGCAGTGGGTGATGCGTCTTTTTTTCAGCCTATGTAATTATATGAGAGCAACCCTATGTATGCTCGGTCATGCTGAGGCCACGGAGGGACACTGGGAACTATTTGCTTCTAGTGTTCCACTGCTTGTGTCCCTAAGAAGTAGTGGATCAAGTCAACCCCTGCTCCGCAGGATAAGAAGCAAGTTTGGGATTTTTTATGGGTTTCAACTTCTACTGTGTTACGTGATTTTGTAAAGTCACAAATCATCGAGTTTTGTGAGACTGTGGTCTTTTAGAAATACCACTGAGACAAGAGCCAAGTCGTTGTTAATAAAGTATACGATCAGATGTATAGACCTGTTAACCTACAGCTGCCAAGTCGCAACAATGTATAAATAAAGCCTCCAACCGTTATATTAATAGAAGGGTCAAAATAAGGCTCCTTGTGTTTTCTTTAGCTTTTTCTATCAAGCAGCCAAGTTACACATTTTTTAATATATATATATATATATATATATATATATATATATATTCAAAGAAAAAAAAGAATCCGAAATTTAGAAGGAAAAAAACAAAATCGCATAATTTCTATTAACATGTGTGTATAGAAACAGGTTTCTGCCGTGTTCCTTCCTTACGTTATATGGTTCACTTGTTGCTACATAAATCTCACAGAACCATGTATTCTAGAGAAAGTATTTACAAATTACTAATTACCAACCCTTGGAAACCGTTTAATTGCAGCCTCATTAAGAAGGAATACATCCACTTGGCAGGCTGATTTAATTGAGCAACTGCTGAGAAAAGGAGACTGTATTAGGTAGGACAAGACCAGTACTACAGATCCTGGGTGTACATTTTATTAAAGAACATCTCTGGATTATAGGCTTTCCTACCGGGGTAAAACGCAGCATCTGAGCGTCACAGAGCAGCAATCACTAAGTTTGACACATGACCCCTCCCTTGGGGGGGGGGGGGTTCAGACTACATGCCCCATGATCATGGCTGGTGTGAAGAGGAATATACATTTTCGTCCCCTCTCAGATTGGCGTGTTTATGTGTGTGTGTGTTGAGAGTTTGAAACAGAATGTATCCTTGTGATGACAGTCGTGTTTTTTCGGGTCTGTGTGGGCTGGAATGTGTGTTTGAGATTTTACCCGGCATGGGATTGTGTTTGAAATGGGAGTGTGAGGATCCAGGTGAGGGCAGGGAGTTGTCTGTGAGGGATGTGGGTGTTGTATGAAAATAAATGGCACCTCATTGCTAACAGGACATGGCGATAACAATCTCAGAAACTTGTGGCAAACATATTGAAAGAACAGACAATATTACAATCCTAGGAGCCAACTACACATGTTTGGTAGTCAGAAGTTTTTATATACAGATTTATGCAGAATAATCAAGGGCTCCTAATCAGATCTTGTCGTTAACAGTGAGTCGCTAAGGCAGTGTTTCCCAAACCTGTCCTCGGGACCCTCAACCAGGCCAGATTTTGCAGATCACCTTGGGGAAATGCAGACTGAATCCTGCAATCACTGAGCAGCAAATCATATCACCTGTGCTGTGCTTCACATATCTGGCGAATCGGAGGGTCCTGAGGACAGGATTGGGGAACACTGCGCTAAGGGGAAAAATCGTCGAGAGCCAAAAGACCCCTAGAGGCTCCCTGTTATGGACTCTACTACGAACGAATCATACAGGTCTATTTCAAAGAAAGGTGAAACTCAGGAGAATGACTGGAGAAGTGAAAATTCTAGGTCAAAATAGCCAAACCAGAAAAATTCGCCCATTCATCTCACTTTCCAAATTCGTCTGTTTGTTCTCTTCTCCTGGTTTTCAACTTTCTCTGAATAACCCTGAAAGTGTAGCGGCTTGAGCTGCTATTTTAGGTAGCCGCTCATGGATAAAACGCAGTGCTGCCACAGGTACTCCTGGAGTCCATAGGACCAAATAACACCAGGATCTGAAATCTAGCTTTCAAGTCTGGACACTGGCTTAAATTGAGAACAAATAAACAAATTTTTGTCATTGTGCTGCAATAGATTAAGATCGAAGTAAAAAGGTACCTTGGAACCTTTAAAAATACTATTTTCTTTCCGATTTTGGCTAAATTGAGAACAGCAAGATACCACAGAGCAGCTCACTATACTAAGTATAGGAGCCATTCATTCACAGCAAGAAGCGACTACTATTAATACAACGGGATGAGACATTATACAAAAAAAAAAAAAAAATGTAATAGAGCAGCAGGAAATGCTAGCAGAATGCTTGGTTGTGTAGGGAGAGGTATTAGCAGTAGGAAAAGGGAAGTGCTCATGCCACTGTACAGAGCACTGGTGAGACCTCACTTGGAGTACTGTGTGCAGTACTGGAGACCGTATCTCCAGAAGGATATAGACATCTTAGAGAGAGTTCAGAGAAGGGCTACTAAAATGGTGTACGGCTTGAAGGAGAAAAGTTACCAGGAAAGGCTTAATGATCTTAACATGTACAGCTTGGAAAAAAGACGAGACAGAGGAGATATGATAGAAACATTTAAATACGTAAAGGGAATCCACAAGGTAGAGGAAGGGAGTATATTTAAAAGGAAACAAAGTAGCAAAACAAGAGGACATAGTCTTAGATTAGAGGGGCAAAGGTTTAAAAGTAACATCAGGAAGCATTATTTTACTGAGAGGGTGGTGGATACATGGAACAGTCTTCCAGTTGAAGTGGTAGAGGCCAAAACAGTAATTGAATTTAAGCAGGCATGGGATAGGCATAAGGCTATCCTAAACAAAAGATAAATCCAGGTAAAGTATCCATGTAATTGGGCAGACTAGATGGGCCGAAAGGTTCTTATCTGCCGACATCTTTCTATGTTTCTATGTTTCTATAAAGGATAAGAATCTTCTTAGATTGTAAGCCGTCGAGCATTGTCCTCTCTCCTACTGTTCTGTGTGCTTACCTTGTATGTCTCACCATTGTACAGCGCTACAGATCTTATTGGCGATTTCTAAATACTTGTAACTGGGGCCCGTGATACAGCAACTGGAAGCGCTGGCTATCTGCCTCGTGTATTTGACAAACTCGGATTTAATAAAAAGGAACCAACGTATTGATGAGACATTTAAATCACGCAGCCATGAGTGATGTCACCCAGGATGAAATAGGTTAGGGAACTAAAAGTTAATAATTACAAAAGTATACACATTTAGAACCTATTGAATTACATGTTACATTACACTACTCCACATCAAACCATGAGAGTACTGTATGAATGAACCAGTAAAAAAAGCAACATAATGCCTTTAAAACCAGATATTCCTGTTTTGTACTTACTACACCACATTAAACAAGAGAGTCTGGGAGGTACTGAAACCTGTTCATTATAAAAACCATAATAAGCTGTTCTATTTCAGGAATATATCTCTGTATATCTTGATGGTAAGCTCCTCTGAGCAGGGCCCTCTACACTCTTGTATCTGGTTCTTCGTTTAATTCCCCATTCTTTATTGTAAAGCGCAGTGAAACTTTTGGCGCTAAATAAATGATAATAATAATTATAATTGAGCACTTGTTATTGAACAAGGCTTTTTTCTTGGGGAGGGGGGGACGGACGACTAGATTTTCCCTAGTTTAGGAGGAGTAGAGGACCAAGGCATCCCTCCAGACGCAAAGCAATGCTATGAGATATTTACAATCTGAGAGTTTTATCAGGTTTCATGAGTTCTTTGGTTTATCCAGTGGCCTCAAAAAACAAACCCCAAACCATAAATATTTGTGTGGACTTTCAATACCACATTAAACAATTAATGCCAAAGCATTTCAACACTGTGTGTCTGTGTTTAGACCTGCTGAGAATCATGGGACATGTAGCTTTGTGACAATAGCTATCACTGCTATTTTTTTTTTTTGAGAAAGTATTTTACCAGGAAGGATACATTGAGATTTCTCTCGTTTTCAAGTATGTCCTGGGTGGTGAGTATGTACCGTTAGGTGTGGACACTTACTGGAGAGGTGCTCTTGCTGGACTCAAACCCATGTCTCCACAGGCTCTCTCCACGCAGAGCAGTGATGTTACCTCTACTCCACCCAGCCAGCTATAAGACAGTTATGGTTGGGCACAGCAGGTATCTCACGTTCAAAACAGGATCTTTATTTTAGATTAATGTGTAAAATATATATATTTTAGTAGACAGCCACAAAATAGGACCGAAACACAGATTTGTTACAAAATTACTTAAATCTTTTATTGGAAATATTTAAGTAATTTTGTGTAAAATCTGTGTTGCGGATCCATTTTGTGGCTGTCTACAATGTGGATCGAGGTCCTACATCGGAGTATTAGGATTTTCTACAAGGTGGCGCAGAGATCGAGGGGATTTATTGTATATTAGTACGTATAGGTTTTATTTTTGTTATGGTTTTTCCAATTCTCCCTCTTCAGGTATATTTACATGTTTATCTCTGATCTGCACTTTCTGGCTGATCTTCAGTATTTATGACCCCCCCGCCCCACCCCCAAAAAAAAACCCTGACTCTTAAGGGTTAAACTCTGCCATTTGTATCAGTTTCTCTTAGAGACATGAAGACCAGTCATCTCTCAAAAGCTTGACGTTTAAAATATAAAGTTAGCCCAACTAAAAGCATATCACTGCTTCCTGCAGCACTCAGGGGGATATATATACATCTTTATACAGTATATATGATTTGTTACAGTGTATTTAAAAACCATGGTCTTCCCTGTCCTCTATCCCAGAACCCAGTGTACACCAAGTCATTCCATTCACAACTGGAATTGCCGTGACGATCAAGTAACGACATAAGAAAATGAGATCTTAAAATCCTGTTGGAACCATCTGAACGCAACTTTCATTTTAGTTTTTAACAAATTTCCTAAAATCCCTATTTTAGGAATATTGTAACAGCACGATATTGAAATCTTCTTTAGATTATGCAGTTATTAAAACAATACTCCTGATTTCATAAACACACAGGCAAACATTATGAAAAAACATAATACATTACAAGTCGTAACTTTTCCATTCCGGCGATTAAGTAATCTTAGAAACAACAGGTTGTTTCCCATGGTTTATCAACAGAGGATTATCCAAAGTTCCCTTTTCTAACAGAAACAGGCAAAGATCATTATCCACAACAGCTGCTTTTACACCTAGACCATCCCTCTTGCTACATTAAATTTCAGTTACGCAAACAACACCTACATTTAATTGTTGGTGTTTTTCGTAGTGTTTATAAAGCAAATAAGCAGTTTTCTTAAAATAGTACACAAAGCACAACAACAAAAACCCCTAATAGAATCCCATTAACTCTTTCAATGTAGAGAAGGTTTTGATAGAGTTGCATTGCTTGCAGATTTAGGCTAGGGTCAGACGAGCGTGATTTCTACGGACTGTACGTCCGTGCACACGGACGTACGTCAGTACGGAAGACGCAGTAGTGGCCAGACAGTCCGTTTTTTTCACTGACGTATATATTTTGACGGATGTAGGAGGGAAAATAAATTAAAAAGCAAAACCATTTTGTCCGTGAAAAATGCTGGACGTATAAATGCAGTCCGTCTGACCACGTTCCATCACTCACACACAAAGCTATGCGGACGTTGCGGACGCAGCGCACTTTGTGCGGCCGTTCTAGGGGTTGTACGTTCTTGCCTGCCTTGCGTCCGTGGGCCGCGGCCGTTGTGCGTCCGCAGTTCAGTGCGGACGTACTTCGTGTGTCGGGCTCCGATGGGCTTCCTGTCATGCTATCACGGACGTACTTTTAGGCGCAATCACGGACGTGAACACTATGCTCGTCTGACAGCAGCCTTAACCTGGGCCTCCTCCTAACACCGAGAAAGCACATACAAGATACCCCATCTAGGCATCTATTCCATAGTTTGTGCTAATGTTGCGTCTCGATAGTTAATCGTTAGAGCTAGGATAAGTAAGTTTAACATCTGGCATCGATAATTCAATCTTGAGACTACATTCAGGTGAAAAGGTTTCACACCTTGCGTGAGCTTACTGTACTTAAGGCCCTGTTCACACTGTGTGATTTTGCCGCGACGTTGCAGAGAAATCCGCGCGACGTCACGCTATGTAGCTTCTCCAATGCATTTCAATGTAGCCGTTCACATCTTGCCCCGCGATGTCGCATGTCGTGGTAGCATGTCGCTGGTACATGACCCTTTTTTTGCGATTTGTATTGGTGGTGCTTTTCAAAATCTCACAAAACTGCGACATTATCGCGAATATGAAAATCGCGTGGAAAATCGCGCGATTTTTCAAATCGCACAGTGTGAACGGGGCCTAAGTGGCTCTTATACTTAACATGTGAAACGCAATCTATTTTTACCGTCTTGACAAGTGAGGTATTACAAAGTGCTGGTGCAATTTACCATCAGGACGCGCAAGCAAAAATTTTAACAATCCTAAAATCTGGTGCTAAAGGATTCTGCAAATGCAAAATAATTTAACACGCTGTAAAACCACCCAAAAATCCCATAGCGAAAAGGGTGGCCCAATCTGCTGCTTCTTCTCACTGGGAGCAGAGTGAGACTGGGAACAAATAGTTCCTAGTCTCCCTCCGCATTCACTCCACAGCACTGAGTGATCTCGCAAGAACTAGGTTGCACAGAGCTCACGGCCAGGAAGCGCAAGCCTCCATGGAGTCCTATGGACTCCAGGAGCTGATACTCACGGTGGCACGGGAGCGCTACTGCGAGTATCTGTGAGGTTAGCGCTGCGTTCCAGGGCGAGGTGTGGAGATAGCACCTTTCCCAAAATGCAACGTTTACCTGGAGACAGGAAGGGAAAATCTGCAAATGCACATTATCCTGCTTACGGTCTCCATGTCAGGTGGAATAGGGCCCCTATAATGCAAAGGGATGATAGCAAAGTCTTTTCTATACAGGTTCCTAAGGGAAAAGGATGCTCTACTACAGGGTTATTCAGAGAGAGGTGAAAACCAGGAGAATGAACAATCTAGACCAAATAGCTAAATGGGAGAATTTTTCTGGTTTGGCTATTTTGACCTAGAATTTTCAATTCTCGTCTTTCTCCTGGTTTTCACCTCTCTCTGAATAACCCTGCTACTCTATCAGCTTGGTCAAGTTGTGACTTGTTCAAAATGTATTTCTGGTATCCTTGTCCACTTGACTGTGGACCGAATCGGATTTGTACAATGCTGTAGAATCTGTTGGTGCTCTATAAAAGTATAATAAAATACTACAAAGTCTACAAATTAGGAACTAAATGGGAAATGTATACGAGACCATGGCCTCTGAATTAATCATGCGGATACAGTCTTGTTTTATAGCAGTGATGTCACAATCAGATCATGTGAAGCCATCACACAACCCTCTACCTGACAGGCGAACTGAAAGGCCACATGTACACCTATAGGTAGCACAGCCTATGTATGGTTTTGATGGAGATCACATGAATTCCAAGTTTTGGGATAATAATTTTGTAAATTTAGACATAAAAACACACAGAAAAAATGTGATTAGTTTGATTCTTTTACGCAATCTGCAGGCAACACATGGAAACAGCAGCTGGCAGAGTGATTAAAAGGGATAAAACAAACTGCAGGAAAACCAAACCTCTGGAAAGCTAGCGGCCGGCTACGGCTAATAATGAGCACAATCAGGCTCCTGGCTGATTATACTGGGAGTTCAGTACCAAGCCACTAAATTGTCTTTAGTCTCCGATCACTGATTGAGTCCGACTGCAGGTCTTAATGCAAATTGGGTGTTTGTTTGCTCTTTTTTTCTTAAACAATAAACTTAAAAGAAAAAAATAATAAGCATTTGCCAAATAACCGTTTGGACATATCTCTCGAAGACGTTAGATTTGAATGCCAGAAGGCAAGGAATCTGCAACCTTGGCCTCGCAGAGGTTTTGGAACTACCCATGATGCTCATCCACTCAATTGGATGGTTGTGCCTGGTGGGAGCTGTAGTCCAATACATCTGGAAGGTTACTGACCCCAGTCTGAAGCACCTTAGAAAAAAGCGGTGAAATGGTCAGCTTTGGTCAGTGCAAGCAGCAGAAAATAAATGTATTTTTTTTCTTGTATTTTTTTATTGTTACTTTGCCCTCTTCTCCCATTGTCCTGAGGTTGTCTCCTACCTATTGTACAGCGCTATGGAATCCGTTGGCGCTTTATAAATACTTGTAATTCTAAAACCTCTAGTAACTGATCAAATGCTATAAACCTGGTATCCCTGTGTGCTGCGAAAAACCTCTTGATGCTGGATAATGTCCAGTCCATCCCTGTGCTGCGGCTATGTATGGGATGGCCAATAAATGGCTTAATGACATGGTTATAGTACAGGCTGTAGCGCAGCACCTATCATGCCATGCTCACTGGGCAAGCAGAAGTGATATAGGTTTAGGAAAACATGAAAGCTCTAAAAAAAGCTTGATCCAGCAGCCACATGGTTCAATGGTGGCTGGGCTTCTGTGGACTACACTTCCCATAATCCTCAGCCAGTTTAGCACTAGGGGAAGGTACTTAAAAAGAAATCCATGAAACTTTATGTTTGTCAGGTTTGCTTTCTCTGATTGGGGAGTATTAATACAGAAAATAACCCAAAATCTATTAAGTTAAAAGTCCCCCCCCCTCACTTTTGGGGGGAGTGTGCCATACACATGTGCTGGGCATGGAGGGGGCACAGCACCACAGCTCAATGATTCCCTCCCTCCTCACAGTATCTCTCCCCACCCTCCAGACGCCATCGCCCTCACTATCTCTCTCCCTCCTATCTTCCTGACACAACAAGTGAACGGAGAAGTGAAAGAAAAAGACGACATGTTAGCTTCGATAGCCCTCCCCTGCTTGTCACGTAATGACCTGGTCCTATTGCCCACCATTCCCGGTGTGGAGCGTACCACCAGTTGGAGGTGGGGGAGGTGGGGTCACAAAGTGTATGTGCAGGCAGAGGAGGTAGCATGGCAGCAGTAAATATTTATATTGACCAAAGTAGAGACTTTTTTTTGTATCCAGGGCTGTAACTGAGAGGGGGGGTCAGAGAGAGAGAGACACACAAAGTAGTCAGACTTACCCTGAAGGTGGAGTGTCCTTATAGAGAGAGGTGCTGGGCTGGGGGTCTGTATTCCCAGGGGAGCCAGAGAGTGGACCTGAGGGGCTGCTGCTGCTGCTTGCCTGATGGCTGTCCTCTCTATCTTCCCCTCTCTCTGCCTCTTTCTGTCTTTCTCTAGCAGGAAGGAAGAAGGGATTGAGGCAGGGCTGACGTGAATGGATGCAAAACAGCTCCTCCTAACCCTGCTCTGTATGTCTGTAAAAAGAGAGAGACAGAGGGAGAGGAGAGAGAAGCAGCCAGCAGCCCCCTATCTCTCTTTTGTTTTCTCACCTCCTCCCCTCCTCCAACAAGTTTTCTTTCTCTTTCTCTCCAGTCAGTACTGGGGGGTGTTTTATCTCTCTCTTCTAAAACTCTGTGTTTTTTTTCTCTCTGCTCATTAAAAGCAGAACCCATACATTCTCACATTATTTCCTCCTTTCTCTTCCCTCTTATGTCTCTGACCATCAGTTTAGTTGGTTTTTTTTCCTATCGGCGGTGTCGTTCTTCCTTTTTTCATATGTATTTATACACAACATCCCCTTTTTCTTCAGCTATGACAAAAAAAATATATTATATTATATTACATTTCGGTAATGTCAACTTCTCTCGATAGAAAATGGGGAAGTGAAGCAGCAAAAAAAAATTCAATTTATGAAGACAGAAATAAAATTGTGTACAGGGACCTGTTTAAATATCCATGCGATATTTCACGTCACTCTGATTAACTGGGTTTAGTATATACAAAATGGATGTGCAAAGATGCGCACTTTTGGGGCATATTTTGGGAATTGCTACTGGAAGAGGGAAAAATGGCAGCATTGGAAATGGTTCGAATTCAGCTTCTGGCTTTGCTTATCAATTTCCTAAGGAGTTATTCAAAGACTGCTGAACTTGCCACAGAATTGCATTGAACGGTGAATTTCACGTATTGTGCAATTCGGCTATTCAGAAAGCTGGTAATTTGTCAAATAGTGGCTAATTGCCAGCGAAATATGGTGCAATTTACCTAAGATCGCCCAACTCAACGACCTTCGGCAGCAGTGAAATTCCTCATACAGAATAAATGGTTAATCTATTTAGAGAAGGCCAGACAGCACTGAACAGTTGGCGAAATGCCCAGATTTTCAGTGCTTTCCTTAGACAGGTTTTAGGCTGGGGTCAGACGAACGCAGTGTGAAAGTGCGTTTAGCCGCACTTTATTACGGCCGTGGTAGCAGCAAATGACGTCCAACGCAGGTCCACACACGAAGTACGGCCGAACGAAAGTTCGGCCACGCAACGCAAGAGGCAAACGAATGCATTTTCGCAAGAATGTCGAACCACTAGTACTGACTGCGCTGCGTCCGCATAGCGGCGTGTGTGCGCGATTAGGAGACGTCTGACGCTGCTCATGTCCGGCCAACATCACGTCCTGACACCCAAAGTTTCCTGGTTTGGATCTGTAAAGAAATTGCGCATCGTATGACCGCTATCGCGTCTTCCGTGAAAAAATGCGTTTGGACGCATCAACACACTTTTTGACGGTAGACGTGAAAAATGCGTTCGTCTGACCCTAGCCTAAACAGGCGAATCCCATATGTTTCAATGTATAAAAAAAATCCAGTTTTTATTAATTTTTTATTCAACCGTTTAATCTTTTCATTTGCGACAAAAGGTATTTTTATTAATTTATTTTTAGAATTTTTTTCATGAGGAAAGTTTGAATTCCGTTTTTTTAAACTTTTGTAACAGACCTTTTTATCATTATTCATAGGATTATATTTATTATTTGCATGAATTTTCATGCCTTTTTTTTTTTTAAACACCTTTTAAAAATTGCCGTTTTTTTTTTTTCTACCCTTGTATCGGCGGCTGATCGGCTGTACTTGGCAGTTGATCAGCAATACATTTCAATACTGAATTCACCGCAGGGTCAGCAAACTTGAAACGCCGAATTGCGCTGAACGAAAAAGCACTGAAATTTCAGTGCTCTTTGAAAAACCCCTCTAGCCAGTAAATCATAACATAAATAACCAGGCAGAGTCCAGTTTTTTAACTACTTTTTTACCCTAACTCAGGGTTCATCAGCCCTGGCCATACAGATTTTTTGGAACTAATTCTCCCTTGATGTTCAGCCACCCATTAGCTTGGCAGAGGCTCATGGGAGATCTAATTCCAAAACATCTTGAGGGTCGAGGTTGCTGTCTCTTGACCTAAATTGTCTAGGCTTTGCATTTCAATATATATGTCCCCTACATACCCACCAGTTTGACTCATGACTGAAAAGCAGTGTGGGCAGTTATGGTTCGCTACACAGCAGCCTGTGGCTTCATTTTGGATAGGACTCACCCTCACTAGAGGTGCCTTGACGTTTGGCGGGTGAGCTTACTCTTTTAATGGCCATTAACAGAAACCAAAGTCTCTAATTGCGTTTTGTTTCACACGGTATAATGGGAATAAGCGCAGATGACATTTTTCTCCTTGTTATGTTTTATACATGTCGCTGGGCTGGATACATTTGGTGGTTGCAGCCGCCCCATCAGGGAATAGGCGCGACCTTACCCCTCCTGTATTATGCCCCCTATATGGCTTGATGGATGTGACTAGGTGTAATTCATTAAAAAATTTGGAATAACACCTCTAATTCCATGGGCTTATCTCTGATATCATGGATCTTTGTAAGAAATGAAGAACATTTAAGGGTAGACACAGGAAATGTCTGGTAGCCTGGACTCCTTTGAAGGGCTGAACCAAATGTTGAAAACCTTATCTCTTTATTTTGTAAACTGCCAACAGCTCATAAAATCACTGAAGTCTAAGCTCCTTAAAGGGACACTACCCCTTACATAAACTGTAACTAGATTACTTGTGCATTACAAACAAAACCACCTTATAAAACACACGGTGCTGGGTTTATCTTCGAAGTAATTGCATGTAAAAAGGAAAATAAATGTAGTTTTTTTCATCTCCTTTTTCTATTTTGTGGACTTTTCCCATGATGCAACATTAACAAAATCTTATGGTGAGTTTTACTTTGTTGCTGTGCTTTATTTTATACATTATTGAACAGTTAACCCCTTAAGGACGGGAGTAATTTTACAAGTTCGGCGCTGTTTCGAAGTAGAAGTTTGCTGAGCTCATTTTGACGGTTTTAAACGCGGTTTTAAGTCACGTATTATTGTACCACCCAGACAAATTATATATTGTTCTTTCCGGCAGACTTGGCAGATTAATAATATATCATTATTATATGTATACATCATGCCCTGCGAAAATTCTATAACAAAACTGTAAAACAAATGTGAATTTTCAATAAAATTTCAGTCATCCACAGTGTGTAAAGTGTGTTGTTTTTGCATTTTATTACCCGAGCCTTTGAGGATATATTCTATGGGGTAGACTTGTTAAAAAAATTTGAACAGGGAACCCATTTATTTTATTTTATTTATTTTGGGGAGAAATTTACGTGATTTTAACTAAACCCCCCCCAAAAAACAAATCATTAGTGAAGCATCATTGTTCACATTATAATTGAAATGTGAACAATAGTGCTGCATTAGAAAAAATAAAAAAAACACATTTTTATTTTTTTATTAATTTTTTTTTTTATTATTTTTATTTGCGCTGAGAGCGTCCTCCGCTTTCTTGCTAGGGTGTGCTGGTCGCTCTCAGCACATCATCACCGCCCCGTGGCTTGGGAACTGATGTGGTGCCGACCACGTTGTTTTTCCATCTTGGATATCAGCCCTGCTTCCGGGACCTCCCCCTGCCCACTGATGTCATCATGCATGGGTGCAATGATGTCAGAAAGGGACTCCCCCCCCCCAGCTGGGCTGGTAAATCCCTATGATGGATATACATGGGTCCTTTGGGCCCCCGTATATCTCCTGAACCATGTAATGTTGAGCATGGCCTTTCCAATGATACCACGCATGACCAGGTTATTGGTAAAAATAAAATGAAATTTAATTTTTTCCCAAATGCAGCACTATTGTTCACTTTTCAATAAGAATGTGAACAATGATGCTACACTAACTCACCTTCTAATTTCCCATGATGCCAGCAAGTTTGAAGGCGATGGCACAATGCATTTTCCTGCATTAGTTTGTTGAAAACCTAAACTGCCGCACTGCAGTGAGGGTCGCAGGGGGCCCTTTGGAACCCCGTGTCTCTGATTTTTACACCACACAAGGTCAAGTGAGGTGTCATTTTAAAGGTCAGTGTCTGGCAGTGCGATGGCACAATGCATTTTCCTGCATTAGTTTCTGGCAGTGCGATGGCACAATGCATTTTCCTGCATTAGTTTGTTGAAAACCTAAACTGCCACACTGCAGTGAGGGTCTCTGATTTTTACACCACACAAGGTCAAGTGAGGTGTTATTTTAAAGGTCAGTGTCTGGCCTTCCCAAATATACCAAACATGACCACGTATGTGTAAAAATAGAAAGAAAAAGAATGATACAAAATTATTTTTTTTCCCCCTCTCATTTCTATGGTGGGGGCATTATGTGCATTTACTTGTAAAGGAGAGGGAGGGGTCTTTGGACCCCTGTATTTCCATTCTTTACATCCCACAATGTCATGTTAGCTGTCATTGGACAGGTCAGAGTCTGGCCTTTCTAATGATACCAAACATGTTCATGTTAAATGTCATGTAAAAAAAAACAACACACAAACAAACATAAAATATTTTTTGCTTTAACCCCTTAACGCCGCAGAACGTACCATTACGTCCTGCATTAGGCGGGCTTTAACGCCGCAGGACATAATGGTACGTCTACGGCGTCTGCAGCCCCCCTCCGGCCATACTCACCTCCTCTGGTCGCTCCCTCGCTGCTCTGACTCCCGTGGAGTCAGATCGGTGGGTTTTACTCCTACCGGCGCACTGACGTCATCGCGCCGGGCGCGATGACGTCAGTTTCAGGCGTCGTCCCCCCGCTGGAGCAGGGGAAGTGCCTGAAGGGGAGGGGCGGATCCTTTGGATCCCTCTATCTCCCCATTGCCGGGGACTAGAATGCTGTGGCCAGCATCACTGGAAAGGTCACAGCCTGACCTTTCCAGCGATGTAGGGGGTTAACCCCTTAGTTGCCAGGTTGTGGCCTAGCACCAATCGGTGCAAGACCATGGCCTTTTTCCGGTGGGGGCCGCCATCTTGGATGGCAGCCCCACCTCTGGATCCCCCCGCGTCAACTGACTCATCGCGCCATGCGCGATAATGTCAGTTAACAGGGGAACCCCTAGCTGCAAAGGGATTTCCTAAGGAAAAAAATGGGTTCCCCGTTCTAATTCTTTGAACCCCCTTATCTCCTGATTAGTGGCAGCTAGCGGGTCATGTCTGATATTGCTGGAAAGGCCAGAGCATGGCCTTTCCAATGATATCAAACATGACCATGTTACAAGTAATATAAAAGAGTAGAAAATAACAATAATAAAAAAATAAAAACTTTTTTTAATGCAGCACTATTGTTCACCACATTTCAATTATAATGTGAACAATGATGCTTCACTAATAAAATTTTTGGGGGGTGGGGGTTTAGCTAAAATTACGCAATTTCTCCCCAAAAAAAAATGGGTTCCCCGTTCTAATTTTTTTAACAAGTCTACCCCATAGCATTTGACCGCAAAGGCTCGAATAATAAAATTTTAGAAAAATCATCCACTATGGATGATTGAAATTTTATTGAAAATTATTTTTTTTTCCTTTTTTTACATTTTTTGAGTGGCCCAAAGAATATATAACCACAAAGGATTGAATGCTGAAAAATGTTGAAAAAAGAATTTACACACTGTAAATGATTGAAATCTGAATGGAAATTTACATTTTTTTAAGATTTTTTGTTATAGCACCCTGAAAGGACATGACGTATACATATAAAAATGATATATTTTGAATCTGCCGAGTCTGCTGAAAATAAGGATTTATATTTTGTCTGGGTCCTACAGTAAAACATGACTTTGAATCACGTTTAAACATGATGCGCACAAAAGGGTCAAAATGAGCTCGGCACACGTGGGTGAAATGGCTCAGCAGGGAAGGGGTTAATTTAGAGTAGCAAATGTACTGTAGTCTGTTCACTTGCAGATTTGATTATGCACTTAAAATAAAAATACTTATACATACCTGCTGATGATTTCTGGTAAAAATAAAATTGATTGTGCTTTGTTTTCCTTTTTTTAAAAAATATTTTTACGAATTCTACATTCTTTTTTTTTTAAATGTTACAAAACACAGCAATCCATATGTTGCCTACCCAGAAGTAAACCGACAGGTTAATAAAAAAAGAATATGTACCTCGCTCCACCATAATATACCAATATGTCTTTCTTTTAATCACTGATTTATTTATTTATTTGTATTTGTTTCATGTATCTGACTATGAATAAAAGTGTCTCTCTTGTGTTTTTAGATCTCATATCATGCAAGAGCACTCACATACCAGCGATTGGTTCTTCTGTGTTATCACAGCATTGCCCCAGATTCCAAGAAATATGATATATCCTGCTTTTTTTTTTTTATATAAATCCCATTACCCCTTAACAGATTTTTGTCCTAAGGGAAGGTATTTTATACTTCATATTGGATGGAGTGAAAACTTGTCCTTGAAAGTCAGGCACTGTCGTCTTTCGACAAAGATAACATCTATAATATATCTAGTGCTGAATACATTCCAAACTAAGGGAAAATACCCATAATGCTTATTTAGAATGATAGAATGATTCCTTTTTTTTTAGATGGTCAGTAGTATTATAAAATAAGCAGATCAGCGCCACAAATCACGTCCACCACCAATCTCCCAAAAGCTTGATCAAACACAGTGGTCTTCCCTATACCAGGTGAATGAAAAAAATATATACGTATCTTGATCAGCGCAATAAAAATTGCTATCAGGATCTTGGCGTCTCTCATAGATCAGCAGACCATATTTTGGTACATAAAACAAAATATAAAAATACACAATGGTGAAGTATATCAAATATATACTAAGTAAAATGCAATGAGTGATGTTTCACTCACAAACATAGAGCCTAGCACTGGCTCTAAGTGGAACTGCACGTTTTGGGTTGTTTTTTCTTCTATATTGTTCACAGGTGACCCACACCTTACACGGCTGTTTCCCTTCACATATCAAGGAACCATATAAGACAAGGAAAGACAGCGCAACTCTCCTTGTGCAGAATGAAAAATATAAGTGTATATATGCTTTTCAGTCAATTTTTCACTTACACTTGTTGGAGCTTCAATAGTTCTAAGGTTTGCGCATAAGGATTTTTTCAGGCTCGGGCAAATCCACAAACCACCAAAAAGACACAGGCTGGATCTTCTTTTCGAAAGAAAATTTAACCCCTTAGTGACCAGGCGGTTTTACACAAATCCGTCCATTAGTGACCGCTGCTGTTTTTACGTTTCTGTGCTGTTTGTGTTTACAGTAATAGCACAAAAGTGTGAAAGTGTATAACCGAAAGATATGAAAAACTGCAGTTCACAGCACTCTCCACCACAACGTGCTATAATAAGGAATATAGAAACAATAGAACATGCAGTACAATACAACCTTTTAAATGGTCGAACTCTTTTGATGAACAGAATCTTCAAAGAAGTACATAGATGCTACAATAAAAGCATACAAAAAATCATAGCATAATACTGCCAAGTATTTAATAAAATTAAAACACACAAAGGAGACACTCACAAAATTAGTGGCACACAATAAATAAAAGTGTGCACAAGCGCATATTAGCCAATTCGTCCAAATAGTCACCACAGCCGGGAAAAGCGTTGTCCTTAGGATGTAATCTCTGCGGGAGAGCCTGGCCAAGGATTTACTCCGTATTGAGAAGTCCAGCTATCAGGTGGAACCAGCGTCTTTCAGACCAACAAGTGGGAAGACCGGAAGCTTGGACCCATCCAGAATGAAGAGCGACGATCCGGCGGGCGAAAAAGGCGAAGACAAGCAAGTCAGTTCGACGCGTTTCGTCCTCTGACTTATTCATGAACTGACTTGTCTGTCCAGATCTTCTCTCTTTTAAAATCCATTTTTCATTTAATTACAACCCAAAATAAATTCATGTGTGGATACCGGAAGCGGTGAACACTCCCGGCAGCCTCCAAAGAGCGCTCCGGAAGTGACGCCACCTCGCGCTGAGATCCATTATGGTAAAGGGCATAATTATCCCAAACCTTATGGAGAGTATGGGCAAAACACATATGACGTGCATAAAAGCTAAAAACAACATATACTGTTAAATTACTATTTCAAAAATGCAACATATACTGTTAAATTACTATTTCAAAAATGACAATAGAGGAACCTGTGGAGACAAAAATAAAAAAACAGTGCATGTATGCTTATGCTGCAATAGATCTCAAAAGAAAGGCAACTAGCATTCCTCGTGTAAAGGGATATTAGGCATCCTTAGAAAAGATATAAGGACCAGTAGAAAGTAGTAAGGAATAAAAAATAAGAAGAAAAAATCATAAAAACGATTGAAGCTCTATATCAATGTTAAGGCCCGGCGGTTTCAAAGTGTCCATATAAAATATCCACTTAGTTTCCGCTTGTGTCATGCCCCGCTCCGCGGCCCGCTCCCGGTCCAGACCGCCATGCTGGGAGAGGTGCTCTACTCACCCGAGATCCCTCGTGGCGCGTCGCTCCAAGTTCCTGGTCCGCAGGATGGAGAGGGAGAGCCAGGAGACGCCCCACGCCGCCGACTGAATCCGAGTCCTGAAGAGGAAAGTGCGCACGCGCGCGAACAAACTCTCCTATGTAGTAGAAAACCAGGTACTCTGGCGCCCTCAGCTGGCCGATTAGGGGTACTGCATGACACCTGCTCTGGAGATCCTCGAATGCCTCCCATTGACCTACCAAAATTCCAGGTACCTCAACTCCACCTACAATACCCAGGTGAAAGGTATTTCCATGATCCCATGAACCCTATTTAATTCCGCCTTCCTTCCCAGCACATTAACCAGATTCTACTGTGCCTCCCGCCTCAGTTTCCTAGTGCTCCTCGTATCCTTTGACCACATTATCTTCAACCCTTCGACCCGGATTGTGCCACCGACTACGCCTGCCTTCTTCAACCCTTCGACCCGGATTGTGCCACCGACTACGCCTGCCTTCTTCAACCCTTCGACCCGGATTGTGCCACGACTACGCCACCTTCTTCAACCTTCGACCCGGATTGTGCCACCGACTACGCCTGCCTTCTTAAACCCTTCGACCCGGATTGTGCCACCGACTACGCCACCTTCTTCAACCCTTCGACCCGGATTGTACCACCGACTACGCCACCTTCTTCAACCCTTCGACCCGGATTGTGCCACCACTACGCCACCTTCTTCAACCCTTCGACCCGGATTGTGCCACCGACTACGCCCGCCTTCTTCGTTATTTCCTGTTGTTCTTTCTGGGACTTGCCTACAATTTCAGTCCAACCTTTTGACCGTATTGTTTTCTGGACTTCAGTTTCTATTCATGATTCACTAAAGATTGCTTACACTCCATCGTCTCCTGATTTCTTTACCCACAGCTTGCCATTGGGTTCCATACTCACACTTCACAGGGGACTCAAACCCTGCATTACAGCTTGAGAAAGAGCCTTAGCGATATTGCCTCCTCTCCAATTTTGTTTAACCCTTTCAATACCTAGCCAGACGAAAGTGGAAAAACTGAAACTAGGGCACTTACAGCAGTGTCTAGGTACACTATGCTTATCACTACATTTTCTAATGTTATAAAAGTGCTCATAGATACGTTCTCTCAATTTTCTCTTTGTTTTCCCAATATATTGGGCCCCACAACCACATTGAAGTAGATAAATGACGTTGGTAGTATTGCAATTAATAAATTCTTTGATATAATATTCCTTTCCTGTTTTCGTGCTTTTAAATGAGTCCACTTTCACTTTTAGCTTTCTACACATAGAGCACACTCTACACTTAAAGAAACCTTTTGGCTTATCAAGCAGGGGGTGGATCTTATTTTCCATAATTTTATTTTTGTTTTTATTGTTATTATTATTAGAAGGTAGGGCACTTGGGGCCAATGTGTTTTTGACTGTATTAGCTCTTCTATAGATAACACGAGGGAAGGCCGGTAAATGTTTAGACAGGACTTGGTCATTTTGAAGAACGGGCCAACATTTAGAAAGGGCTTTCTCAATGTCTCTACTTCTACCATTAAATTTAGTGAAGAAGGCAAGGTCCCACCTCGTGTGGGATCTTTTGTCTTTCCCAATTTCCGTTGAAATAGATTTAATCTATCTAACTCTTCAATATCTTTTAAGCTTTTATCAACTAGAGATTTAGGATATTGTTTAAGAAGAAATTTTTGCGAGAGCTCTCTACTTTGGGTGATGAAATCTTGCGTTTCTGTACAGTTTCTACAGTTTCGTCGAATACGTCCAAACTGATTTTTAGGTATATTTTTTAGCCACTTCTTGTGGTGGCAACTATTGTAATTTATATAGGAATTCTTGTCGGTAGGTTTGAAAAAGGTCTTTGTGCAAAATTTCTGGTTCTTAATAAAAATATTCAAATCCAGGAAGTTGAGGGTCTCATCCCCCACCTCCATAGTGAATCTAAGGTCAAAAGCATTTGCATTAACAAAATTAAAAAACCTGCTAAGATCATCCCTATTTCCATCCATATAATAAAGACGTCATCAATATAACGTCGCCAGAGTGCCAAGTTTGCCCTGAACGGATTCTTGTCCCATATAGCCTGCTGCTCCCAATGGGCAACAAAGATGTTAGCATATCCCGGGGCAAACTTGGCACCCATGGCCGTTCCTGTCTTCTGGAGATAAAATTTATTCTGAAAACCAAAAAAATTATGAATTAAACAAAAACGTATGGCCTCACCCAAAAATGCCCTCTGCTCACTTTTGAATATAGGATCCTCTTCTATCCTTTTATCTATAGCCAACAAGCCTTTCTCATGTTCTATAACTGTATACAGAGATATCACGTCCATACTCACTAGGATGTATGTCTCTTTCCACTCTAAGCTTTGTAAAATCTCCATAAGGTGTCCTGAATATTTTATATAGGACGGAGCTAGTGGGACATATTTTTGTAGGAAACTATCAATATATTCGGATAAATTAGCTGTCAAAGACCCAATTCCACTAATTATGGGGCGACCCGGAGGGGATACTAAAGATTTGTGGATTTTTGGATTATGATAGAATATAGCTCATCTCGGAAATGGGGTACACAAAAAGTTATACTCGTCCTTAGTCAAAATACCCTGAGATAATCCTCCATTTAAGAGTTTTCCCATCTGTTCCAAAAATTCTTTAGTGGGATTTTGCGTAAGTAGTTGATATGTCGCTTCATCTGACAGGATTTTCTCAGCTTCTTTTATATAGTCTGTCCTGTCTTGAATAACCACCCCCCCTCCCTTATCAGCTTGCCTGAACACCAAGTCATGTTTGGTTTGAAGTCCGTTTAGAGCTTCCCTCTCTTTCCTATCTAAATTAAACTGAATCCGTTTTTTAGCTCTAGCAAAAATTTCTTCTTAAACAATATCCTAAATCTCTAGTTGATAAAAGCTTAAAAGATATTGAAGATTTAGATAGATTAAATCTATTTCAACGAAAATTGGGAAAGACAAAAGATCCCACAAAGTGGGACCTTGCCTTCTTCACTAAATTTAATGGTAGAAGTAGAGACATTGAGAAAGCCCTTTCTAAATGTTGGCCCGTTCTCCAAAATGACCAAGTCCTGTCTAAACATTTACCGGCCTTCCCTTGTGTTATCTATAGAAGAGCTAATACAGTCAAAAACACAATGGCCCCAAGTGCCCTACCTTCTAATAATAATAACAATAAAAACAAAAATAAAATATGGAAAATAAGATCCACCCCCTGCTTGATAAGCCAAAAGGTTTCTTTAAGTGTAGAGTGTGCTCTATGTGTAGAAAGCTAAAAGTGAAAGTGGACTCATTTAAAAGCACGAAAACAGGAAAGGAATATTATATCAAAGAATTTATTAATTGCAATACTACCAACGCCATTTATCTACTTCAATGTGGTTGTGGGGCCCAATATATTGGGAAAACAAAGAGAAAATTGAGAGAACGTATCTATGAGCACTTTTATAACATTAGAAAATGTAGTGCTAAGCATAGTGTACCTAGACACTGCTGTAAGTGCCCTAGTTTCAGTTTTCCACTTTCGTCTGGCTAGGTATTGAAAGGGTTAAACAAAATTGGAGAGGAGGCGATATCGCTAAGGTTCTTTCTCAAGCAGAAACCAAGTGGATATTTTATATGGACACTTTGAAACCGCCGGGCCTTAACATTGATATAGAGCTTCAATCGTTTTTATGATTTTTTCTTATTATTTTTTATTCCTTACTACTTTCTACTGGTCCTTATATCTTTTCTAAGGATGCCTAATATCCCTTTACACGGGGAATGCTAGTTGCCTTTCTTTTGAGATCTATTGCAGCATAAGCATACATGCACTGGTTTTTTATTTTTGTCTCCACAGGTTCCTCTATTGTCATTTTTGAAATAGTAATTTAACAGTATATGTTGTTTTTAGCTTTTATGCACGTCATATGTGTTTTGCCCATACTCTCCATAAGGTTTGGGATAATTATGCCCTTTACCATAATGGATCTCAGCACGAGGTGGCGTCACTTCCGGAACGCTCTTTGGAGGCTGCCGGGAGTGTTCACCGCTTCCGGTATCCACACATGAATTTATTTTGGGTTGTAATTGAATGAAAAATGGTTTTTAAAAGAGAGAAGATCTGGACAGACAAGTCAGTTCATGAATAAGTCAGAGGACGAAACGCGTCGAACTGACTTGCTTGTCTTCGCCTTTTTCGCCCGCCCGCCGGAACGTCACTCTTCATTCTGGATGGGTCCAAGCTTCCGGTCTTCCCACTTGTTGGTCTGAAAGACACTGGTTCCACCTGATAGCTGGACTTCTCAATACGGAGTAAATCCTTGGCCAGGCTCTCCCGCAGAGATTACATCCTAAGGACAACACTTTTCCCGGCTGTGGTGACTATTTGGACGAATTGGCTAATATGCGCTTGTGCACACTTTTATTTATTGTGTGCCACTAATTTTGTGAGTGGCTCCTTTGTGTGTTTTAATTTTATTAAATACTTGGCAGTATTATGCTATGATTTTTTGTATGCTTTTATTGTAGCATCTATGTACTTCTTTGAAGATTCTGTTCATCAAAAGAGTTCGACCATTTAAAAGGTTGTATTGTACTGTTTGTGTTTACGTCAGATTTTCCTCTTACTCGTTTATGCAACCCACACATATTTTACACTGTTTTTCTCGTCATTAAATGGACTTTATAAAGATACAATTTTTTTCATCATTTCATATAATTTACTATAAAAAAATTGTGAAATATGACAAAAAAATTGAAAAAACACCACTTTTTCGAACTTTGACCCCCAAAATTTCTTATGTATCAACAACCGTCAAAAAAATGTAATTCCTTAGTAGTTTCTAAATTTAGTTCTGAGTTTAGCAATACCCAATGTTTACATATTCCTCGCTTTTCTCCTTATCTTATGCAACAATAAGTGAAAGTAGCACTTTGCCATTTACAAAGGGTTTACTTTTAAAAGTAGTCATAGTGACATTGTAACCAGGGCCGGATTAACATAGGGGCAGATGGAGCAGCAGCTCCAGGCCCATGCCCCAGAATAGGCCCAGAGAAAAAATAACAATGTCTGCATTTATGAACATGTGGACCCCATTATCTCCAACACCGTAGCAGCTACAGGGTCATATGAGGTATCACTGGAAAGGCCAGAGTATGCCCTTTCCAATGATACCAAAAATGACCAGGTTTTATGTAACAATAAAATAAAATAATAAATATTACTTTATTTTTTCTTTCTAACACAGCAATACTTTCCACTTTTCAATTATAAAGTGAACAATGATGCTGCACTAACTCACCATCTCAAGTGTGGAGGTGATGGCACGATCCATTATTACGTATTGTTGCACCAAAAACCTAAACCACCGCACTGCAGCAAAGTGCACTGGGTGGTGACTTTGGAACGCTGCGTTACTAATCTTTACACCTCACAAGGTGGGAGGTGTCATTGGACAGGTCAGCGTCTGGCCTTTGCATTAATACCAAACATGTAAAATCTAAAAGGAAAACCCAAAAACTTTTTATCTTTTTATTTTTAGTTCCAATGCAATGGTATTGTCCATTTGTCACTTAGTAAATGAGCAATACCTCTGCCATTACTCACCTTCTCATTTCCCACGCTGGGAGCAAGATCAGTGTTTTATACATAGTCATATTATTCAAAAAACACAAGGGAAATATTTCATTTTTTTGGTTAAAATTGTATAGTTTCTTAGAAAAATGCAGTAACAGGATCCCATTTTAAAAAAATTAACAAGAATTCCCTATAGAATATATAACCACAAAGGTTTGGATGATAAAATGTGAAAAAATTATTTTACATGCTTTAAATGATTGAAATCTGAATGTAAATTTACTCACACAGTATCTGCCTGGTTAGATATATCCGTATCTGCACTAGAACCTAAAATATGCTTTCATTTCACTAAATTCCAAAAAAAAGCCACCAAAATCTTCAGCTCCAGGCCCATAGAGATCTTAATCCGGCCCTGATTGTAACACTGATATCTGTCACTAATTCCTGAATAACCCTCCACATATACATAATTTTTTAAAGTACACAAATCAAGGTATTAAACTTGGGGTATTTTGACTCTTTCCATGCAAACCATTTTACCACAAATCTATGCCAAAGTTTGAGAAAAAAAAAAGTTTTGGTGATTTTTTTTTTTGAATGCAATTTAAGAGTACATGTACTGTGAACTTTAAGGTTTACTGCCAAAAAGCACCCCAAAATATGTTCAGCAACATCTTCTGAGTAAATTGATACCACCCATGTATAGGTATGTCGGGTCATTTGGGGGCTAATAGGCCTTATTTGGGGGGGGGTGCACATTTCAGTTTTCCAACTTGGAATTTTCAATTTCGTCATCATGCACCCATGTCCTATTTGGGACATTTTTGAAGTCGGCCAAAGTAATTTACCCACATCAAACCATATATTTTTAGAAAGGGCACACCCTAGGGTACTTCAAAGAGTTGTATTTTAACACTTTCCATGCACTAGCTCTTTGTCAAACTTTCAGGTAGTCACTTTTTATGTTATTTTTTCACACACATTGTACTTTAGGCATGAATTGTCAAATCCAGTTCTGGGTTACTGCCAAAAAACACCCCAAAATATGTTCAGCAACATCTTTTGGGTAAATTGATACCACCCATGTATAGGTATGTTGGGATATTTGGGGGCTAATAGGCCTTTTTGGGGGGGTGCGTATTTCAGTTTTCCAACTTGGAATTTTCACATTTCGTCATCATGCACCCATGTTCTATTTGGGACATTTTTGAAGCCGGCCAAAGTAATTTACCCCCATCAAACCATATATTTTTAGAAAGGGCACACCCTAGGGTACTTCAAAGAGTTGTATTTTAACACTTTCCATGCACTAGCTCTTTGTCAAACTTTCAGGTAGTCACTTTTTGTGTTATTTTTTCACACACATTGTACTTTAGGCATGAATTGTCAAATCCAGTTATGGGTTACTGCCAAAAAACCCCCCAAAATATGTTCAACGACATCTTCTGAGTAAATTGATACCACCCATGTATAGGTATGTCAGGTCATTTGGGGGCTAATAGGCCTTATTTGGGGGGTGCGCATTTCAGTTTTCCAACTTGGAATTTTCACATTTCGTCATCATGCACCCATGTCCTATTTGGGACATTTTTGAAGCCGGCCAAAGTAATTTACCCCCATCAAACCATATATTTTTAGAAAGGGCACACCCTAGGGTACTTCAAAGAGTTGTATTTTAACACTTTCCATGCACTAGCTCTATGTCAAACTTTCAGGTAGTCACTTTTTGTGTTATTTTTTCACACACATTGTACTTTAGGCATGAATTGTCAAATCCAGTTATGGGTTACTGCCAAAAAACACCCCAAAATATGTTCAGCAACATCTTCTGAGTAAAGTGATACCACCCATATATAGATTTGTTCTGTTGTTTTTGGGGTGGTACGCCAATCTTTTGACATGTGCTTGTCATTTTTCTAATTTGACATATCTTCTTTGCCTATCTTCTTTTTAGGGGCCTTTTTACATACCCCAATTTTATGAACGTGCATATATTTGGTAAGCTAACACCCCAAAGTATTGTAAATGGAGTGTTTTTATGCCATGGATGCAACCGTTTGCTACAAACAAATTGGATACTGTTTGGTGGTCATTTTTCATTTTCACACCCACATCAGTTTTGGACTGTGATTTAGGAGACACTGTTGTCGGTTACTGCATGAAAACTCTCCAGGTTGTTTTCTGCAAGGTCTCCTGAGTACACCCATGCCCCCCATGCATAGGTTTGCCAGGATTTTGGGAAAGTTCAAATACAATTTTTATGACTCTGTCATTGGAGTTGAAATTGAGATTATTTCTTCAGCTAGGCCTATCTTTGGTTTTGGGTCTACCGCATACCCCAGTTTGAATTATTGCCACAAAATTGTTTATATTTGAAATGTTGACACCCCAAGGTATTGCATATGGAGTGCTTTGATGCCATGGATGCAACGGTTTTAGCCCAAAACATTTGAGAAGGTGTGTGGCGGTAATTTTTCAATTTTCAGATTTTTACGCCCACATTAGATTTGGACTGTGATTTAGGAGACACTGTTGTCGGTTACTGCATGACAACTCTCCAGGTTGTTTTCTGCAAGGTCTCCTGAGTACACCCATGCCCCCCATGCATAGGTTTGCCAGGATTTTGGGAAGGTTCAAATACAATTTTTATGAATTTGTCATTGGAGTTGAAATTTCGATTATTTCTTCAGCTAGGCCTATCTTTGGTTTTGGGTCTACCGCATACCTCAGTTTGAATTATTGCCAGAAAATTGTTTATTTTTGACCTGCTGACACCCCAAGGTATTGCATATGGAGTGCTTTGATGCCATGTATGCAACAGTTTTAGCCCAAAACATTTGAGAAGGTGTGTGGCGGTAATTTTTCAATTTTTTATTTTTACGCCCACATTAGATTTGGACTGTGATTTAGGAGACACTGTTGTCGGTTACTGCATGAAAACTCTCCAGGTTGTGTAGCGCTCACTCCCGGAGGAGCCGCTGAATTTGAACCTCGGGTCAGTCTCCCCGCACTAGGGAATAAATATACTCCAGCACCGTTGTGGATTTTATAAATTATATAGTTTACTGAATAAACTGGCATATAATGAGTAATATGGTATACGCATATATATTTACAGTACTTCGTAACGCGAGAAACGCGCAGCGGAAAAGAAATACAATACTTCGTAATGCGAGAAACGCGCAGCGGAAAAGGAAAAAAGTATTTTTAACCCCTTAGTGGTTGGGGTGTGAGTCCTGTACAGGTTATGTCCCAAGGAATGTATGTGTGTATTGGTACCCGGGTACAACATTCAACTGGCCAGTGAATTATTTATGAGGTATCTTCGACTAGTCACGTTGGGGCCCTGTGGGTTTTGAAGAAACTGCAGCGTGCTTTAGTATTTTACAACGGCCTGGAAGGCCTCTCACCCATCTGCCAGATACTCTGTGCTCCGCTCGACCCAGGACGTCTCTCCGCTCGATTTTGACTGGGGTTCTCTGTGTCACCGGATCCACTGTCTTGCTTGTCTGTATCTGCCACAAGATGTCCAGCTCACCGCCTGCACTCCCTGTTAGATCGATCTGCGGTTCTCCTAACTCGGGGTCCAGCCGGAACCAGCTTCTTGTCCTCAGACCCCACAGCTTGGTATAGACAGATCTCTGCAGGGTCACTGTTCCGATCCCCCAGCACCAGCGAGGTAGCCCCTGCGCTCTGGCCTGGTCACGATCCTTAACAGCTCTGCCTGCTTCCTTCTCCTTTCAGCTCCCAGCTCACTCCGAGCATGCTTTCCACGAGGCTGCTGATGCCTTTCCTTTCCTACACACCCACTTCCTGTCCTCACGCAAAGCATCATTGAAAATGTAGTTCAGTGCCTTCTGTGTTTGTCCACCATAATCTTACCATGGTCTCTGTCTCCCTCTGGTGGCTATTGCAAGTAAATGCAGCAGAACAGTCTTTTTAAACACAGCGCTACAGTTGTTTTCTGCAAGGTCTCCTGAGTACACCCATGCCCCCCATGCATAGGTGTGCCAAGATTTTGGCAAAATACAGCACCAATTGTAGAACATAAAAATGTAGGAATAAAATGTAAAAGTCTGGTGCAGTAAAAGAAAAAAGAAACTAAACAGAACTAACTAACTAGACTGTAA
The DNA here is from genome assembly GCA_009667805.1 of Leptobrachium leishanense. NCBI lineage: Eukaryota > Metazoa > Chordata > Amphibia > Anura > Megophryidae > Leptobrachium > Leptobrachium leishanense. The sequence goes on from CM019065.1 coordinate 106,574,498, forward strand.
GAAAAAAAAATCACAGATCACGCACAGTGTGATACATCTTGAAACAGTCCCCAAGACACAGACTGGGTTGTCCAGGGCATTCTGGGCAGTAAAAGATTGTGTCTCTCCTCTGCCCCCTCTTGAAACACACCCTGCATCTTTTTTGGGGTTTCTGTTTGCCCTCAGTAGGGGGGATTTTAAAAATAAAATGTGTAGCCCCAACTCTGTCCCCCATCACCGCCTGGGGAGCAGGTGCATCCTGGTACAAAAATCCCGAAATGACCTGGAGCTGAAACTGTAAAAAGGACAGCGTCACTCCGGGGTTTGCCTTTTTGCAGAGCAAAAAGGCATTGTGGGTTGCAATTTGCATCAGGTAAATTGCAACCTTTTTGTACCAAGCCCTTGACTTCCGCATAATCTGGTAGGGCTGGAGCAGCTGATCTCCCAGATCAACCCCACCCATATGCCGGTTATAGGCTTTGATGCACACTGGCTTCCTGATGCGCTCAGCTCTGCCACGTACAGAGACCTCCACAGACCTCTCAGTGTGGATGGTGGATAGAAGGTATATATCCTTCTTGTCCCTGTACTTGACCGCCAACAGCTCCTCTTGGCGCAGAGCTGAGGTCTCCCCCCTTTTTAACCGGGTGCGGACAAGCTGTGCTGGGAAACCTACGCGGTTCTTGCGAACAGTACCGCATGCTGCTGTATAAAAACAATACAGCAGCTTGAACAAAGGGACACTTGTCTAAAAATTATCAACATACAAGTGGTACCCTTTGTTCATCAGGGGAAAAAGTAGGTCCCACACAATCTTGCCACTGGTTCCCATGTGTTCTGGGCAACCTGGAGGGTCAAGGCTACTATCCTTTCCCTCGTACACCCGGAAGGCCTGAGTATACCCACTCTCGCTGTCACAGAGCTTATACACCTTCACTCCATACCTGGAGCGTTTGGAAGGAATATACTGCTTGAATCCCAGCCTTCCCTTGTATTTCATTAGGAATTCATCCACGCAGATATTCCTTCCAGGTGTATAAGCCTCTGCAAACCTGGCGGCGAAGTGGGTAATCAGGGGGCGGATTTTATACAGCCTGTCAAACTGGGGATGCTCTCTAGGAGGGCACAGGCTGTTGTCACTGAAGTGCATGAAATGCAAAATGTTTTCATACCTTCTACGTGACATTGATTGGGGGTAAATGGGGGTAGAGCAGATGGGGCTACTGCTCCAGTAGGAGCGAATTGAGGGCTTCTTTATGATGCCCATCAGCATAGTAAGTGCCCAGAATTTCAGAAATTCTGGCACATCTAGCGGGGTCCATTGCTGCCTTGCCAAGTAGGAGTCTGGCTTCGCAGCACAATGCTGATGGGCATACAGATTTGATTGGACAACAATGTGGCCCAACAAATCATCCACCATAAACACCTGTAAAAACTGTGTGGCGGTAAATCCTGCAACATCAATATTGATGCCAGGATTTGCCGTGAAAGGAGGGATATCTGGCCTCTGGCGATGAGGCACTACCCACTCCTCAGCTGGAGCTGTGCGTCTCCTGCTGGCAGGTGGTGGCCCAGGATCTGCAACAGAAACATCACTAGGAGATACATCAGCCAGCGTAGATGATGTATCTAGTGATGTCTCTGAGCACTTAGCAGGGTCAAAATCTGGGTCGGAGTCCGACGCAGATGCCTCAGATTCTTACGCCAGGATGGCATATGCCTCCTCGGCGCTGTACACCCTCTCAGACATTATATATAATAGATTATAAAATTTTATAATTATTATATATATATATACCGTATATACTCGCGTATAAGCCAAGTTTTTTGACTCAGATTTAGAGTAAAAAAACGCGATTCGGCTTATACGCGAGTCCGTCCGTGTTGAAGGGGATGCATCTGCGTGCAGGCGCAGCCGGTCACGTGGTCCGGCTAATCAGGTGGTACTGAGTCTCTGTACCACCTGACTGGCCGGACCGCGTGACCTGCGCACGCACGCAGCCGCATCCCCTTCAACATGGACGGACTCACGCTGTTCAGGACCGGGCAGGCACTCCCGCTGCCCGGCATCTGGGCCCCCTCAACCCCTGCTGGATCCGGAGCTGGGGCAAGTATCCATGTGAGAACTGGCTGCCGCTGGGGCAATATCCAGGTGAGAGCTGGGGCAAATCCATGAGCTGGGGGCAAATCCATGAGCTGGGGGCAAATCCATGAGCTGGGGCATATCCATGAGCTGGGGCATATCCATGAGCTGGGGCAAATCCATGAGCTGGGGCAAATCCATGAGCTGGGGGCAAATCCATGAGCTGGGGCAAATCCATGAGCTGGGGCAAATCCATTGTTTGAGCTGGGGCAAATCCATGAGCTGGGGCAAATCCATGAGCTGGGGCAAATCCATGAGCTGGGGCAAATCCATTGTTTGAGCTGGGGCAAATCCATTGTTTGAGCTGGGGCAATATCCATGTGTGAGCTGGGGCAATATCCATGTGTGAGCTGGGGCAATATCCCATTTAGGCTTATACGCGAGTCAATAAGTTTTCACAGGTTTTTTGGGAAAAAGTAGGGGGGTCGGCTTATACACGGGTCGGCTTATACCCGAGTATATACGGTAAGCGGATTATTGGTTCTCAAAAGAACCGTTGGGTTTCACAAGAAAATAAAAATAAACACCTAAATCTCTCTAAATCCCTCTAAACCTGCCTCAATTGTTCTAAATCTCCCTAAAATCTCTCTAAATCTGCCTCAAATTTTCTAATCTCACTAAATCTACCTAAAATCTCTAACCTGTCAAATCTGATCTCTCTCTCTCGCTCACCAAAACACAAGTGAGAGGGAGAGGGAGGGAGAATCACAGAGGTCACGGCCAATATTTACAAAATATTGACCTGACCTGACAAATTAGAAATTTTATTTAGATTTTTTATAACTTTTGATTGGATGTTGCTAGCCTGCCTCTCTGATGAGGCAGGCTAGGAACATCCCACACAGCCCCAAGATGATCCTGCCCTTAGAAGGGCAGCGCCATCTCGGCTGTCACTTTTATTTTATTAATTTTTATTTATTTATTTTTATTTGTTTACACTTCTTTTACACTTTTTTTAGTCTGCTGGGTGCCTTGATCCCTCGAGGCACCCAGCAGAGCACCTGATCACTTATGTGATCGTTTTTGTACTGAGTTTTTGTACTACGATACCTCGTGGCACTCAGTACTTCCTGCCGCTACCGGAAGTGATCGCTCAGGGGGAGCAATCACGGCGGACCGGTGGCAGGTAACCATATTGCAAGGATGCCTCGATGTCGAGGCATCCCTGCAATATACTCAGAGCAGCTGGAAGCGATACTGATCGCTTCCAGCGCTCTGTAGAAGTGCGGGGCACCTTTCCGGTGAAACCGGATGTTGATCGCTCCCGGGGAGCGATCACAAGGGGCCCCGGCACTTCTAACCGCCATTGCACGGATGCCTGGTCTCCCAGGCAGCCTGCAATGGCGTTTGAGCTGCTGGAAGCGATCCGATCGCTTCCAGTGCTCAAAAGACTGCAGGACGCACCATGTACGTCAGCGGGTCTAAAAGAGACTTGCGGCCGTGACGTACATGGTACGTCCGAGGTCCTTAAGGGGTTAATAGAATAAAAACATGTAAAACAAATGGATAAAACAGGTACCCAGAACGCTTTTCATCGCACTAGGCCAGCTGAGGAAGTCGCCTCTTGCTTTTCAACGATACAAAAATACTTTTAGAACAAAATTTAGAATTAACTATTTTATGGATATAGAAAAAATGTACTCATTAAAGATTAGAACCAGAAAATTACAGATGGCAGCCTTTTTATCATGGTTTTGTTGGTCTACTGGAGAGTTTCCCATCCTTGTCTTCTGGTACCCTTAACAGGGCAGATTGTACGGATCACCTTGGGGAAATGCAGACTGGATCCTGCAATCACTGAGCAGCAAATCATATCACCTGTGCTGTGCTTCAGATATACGGCAAACCTGGCCTGCTAGGGGTACTTGGAGACCATGTTTTGGAACCACGCTGGTCTGCTGTACTGAAGCTAACATACCATATAGCCAGGGCCGGTGCTAGACTATTTTGCGCCCTAGGCAAGACCAACTACTTGCGCCCCCCCCCCCAAAAAAAACACTGCACATTACTATGGAGCTCTGTGATACCCTCCTAAAAACCGCACATTACTGCCCCCAGCACACATGGGTATATATTGTCCCCAGGACACCTGGGTATATATTGCCCCAGCACACATGGGTATATATTGCCCCCAGCACACGTAGGTATATATTGCCCCCAGCTCACATGGAGATATATGCTTGTTCTTTGGAGTGGCTGCTCTGTCCATTATTTTTGTCTTTGCCTGATGATATGGGCATTACCCATCTGAAATGCATGTGGTACAGGAATCCTCTATAATTTTGTGATTGTCCAAAGGTTCTGCGATAAACCCTATGGATGTCAACTAGCTAAAAAAAGACACTGGAGCGTCTATTGAGGGATCTAAAACTCTACCCCCAGATGCTTATTGCCTACAATTCCCAGAATTCCTTAAGCAATAGTCAGAAAATCATGGTAGCTGTTCAGAAACATCTGGGGCCGGGGTGGGCAGAGTTTGAGATCCCCTGCTTTTATCCAAGCTCTATATATCTCATAGTTCAGTTGTTCTTTCTGGATCTTTTTTTTTCAATATTCTTCACCATTTTTCACTGCAACAATTGATATATAGAGGCAGGAAAAAAAGGACAAGGTATGGATAAAGGAGGGACCAATAATATGCATAGCAAATGAAGGAGAGCCAATATAGGGATTAGGCAAACTCCTTCATCCTCAAGGGTTTAAAAAAATGTCATTATAACTCTGTGATATGGTGTAGGTGGGGATACCCTTATGGCGCTTCCCGGGTTCATATGCAAATGAGTAGTGTGTATGCTGCCAATAGGGGGTTGTAGCAGAGCCCTGTGACTGCTACCGTATAGTGAAGCAAAAGGGGGGGGTTCCCACTATATGGCGCTCCTCGCAAGAGAATGAGTGGATCTGTCTGAAAAATCCCCTGGTGATTTGGACTCCTATTTTCAATAGGTATCTCAAGGACAGTGAATAAAGCCCTTATGGTGTAGACCGTGTGAATATAGGTGCGGCAGTATATATGATGACAACGTATAAGGCACCTGTAATATACACCTTATAAATTCAAGCACAGCAAAAAAAGTAGTAACTGGATATAACACTGTAGGTATTAGTCCTTGTCCGAGATTGCCATCTAGTAGTTTTTTAGTATATAGCAATGTCTTTTTTTAAAAAACAGTCTTTAGTTTTCTTCTCCTGGTGAGATGCTTCCTTTATTCTTCCTTGTGTCCCAGTTCCTCTCTCTTGATCTTGTGCCTCCAAGACAGAGAGTAGGAGTTAGGAAAGGGAGATTGTATTTCAGAAAAACTGAATAGGTTTCTCAGAAGGCACTTACGTTTTGCTCTGTCTCCCAAACGGTCTTTGTACTGTTTCACTGGTATGACCCTTTCAGGTTCGCCTTCCTCTGCTCCTGCGATGTTCCTTTATACAGTCAGGCTTCCACAGATCCAATGTTGCCCTTTTCTGGGTACTAGGATGTTAGTGGGGTCTAAGGTTCCTAGGAATAACAAACGCTGGATGCAGGGATACGGCTTGCAGGGAGACTTGGGTTGATAAGTCCAGCTGGTATCTAAAAGCACACAGTTATGGAGCCTGGCGCGGGAAGCTGAATTAAAATGTGAGTGCGTGGACACATGAACATCAAGGCTTTTGGAGATACTTTTGTAACCCTTTCCAGCTTCATGCAAGTCAACAATTCTTCACTGCAACAATTGATATATAGATGCAGGAAAAAAAAGGACAAGGTATGGATAAAGGAGGGACCAATAATATGCATAGCAAATGAAGGAGAGCCAATATAGGGATTAGGCAAACTCCTTCATCCTCAAGGGTTTAAAAAAATGTCATTATAACTCTGTGATATGGTTGTTTTATTGTAAATGCTCTTTTTAAGATCAAGATTCTTTAGCTCATTTATAAAATGATAAGCACATAGCGCACACACTCTGATCACACACACACACACTCTGATCACTAACACACACTGATCACACACACACACACTCTGATCACTAACACACACTGATCACACACACACTCTGATCACTAACACACACTGATCACACACACACACTCTGATCACACACTGATCACACAGATCACACACAGATCACACACCACACACTCTCTGATCACACACACACACTGTCATGAATTAAGCCTATGCCCGCACCTAAACCGTGGCAAACCCTTATTCACCTGTCTAGGTTTGTATGCAGGTTCGATTCCCCTATCTGGCTGTTAAGCTTCTGCTGTGATACCTACAGGTGTATACTACTTCACCTAAATGAAGCCTGCTTAAAAGAGGGATCCACCCTTCCATCAGGGCTTCAACATAACGTCCCTGGAAGTGCAGACAACCAGACCTGTTCCTGAAGCTCCCTACCGTGTTACCTGAATCCCTCCAGTGATACTCCCAAGTGGAACCCTGCTACCAAGGAGAATCTCCCCACCAAGGTACCCCGCTCTCAAGAACCCTCGTTCTTCGAGTGTACCCCACTTCCAAGAATCCTCGTTTGTCAAGCATACCCTGCTTTCAAGAATCCCTGTTGTCAAGCTGAATCCTGCATACAGTCTGTTGCCTGCCTGCTAGTGCTGCTATTATTTACTATTTGTTTTGTTTATTATTTAATAAACCTTCAATACCCAGCAACCTGTGTGACTCCTATGATCACTGCATCCTGGGCTCACTTCACCCACCGCCGCACTCCCATACCTGACACACACTCACACACACAAACCACACCTGACCCGCTGGTTATATACTCACAGGTTAGGTTGTCTGTCTGTGTCTCCTTCCACTTCCCCTCCCTGCACGTGCTGGATGCTTCCAGCACACAGGGGAGTCTCTGCATCCGGCTGCTGTGGAGGTGGAAGGGGCGGAGCCAGCATGTCCCCGGGCCCTGTGAGCTGCTGGGCTGGCAGTGTCCTCCTTCTCTTCTCTTTCCCCGGCGGGGCCTTTATTTCTGGTGCAGCGTGTCGGAGTTTCATCCCACACGCTGGCCAGAGGCGCGTTCAATACCTCAGCCACTGCAAGTGCTAAGTTAGCAACTTGCCATTGAACAACGTTCAGCCACTCAGCGCTCAGCACTGCTAACTTAGCACTTGCAGCGACCCGAGGAGATGCTGCGAGTAGCTGAGTGTGACGTATTAAAGATGGCCGCCGCCATGAAGCAAGTAACAATTCCGTACAGCAAGATGGCCGCCGCCATGAAGCAAGTAACAATTCCGTACAGCAATGTTCATTTTGAGGTTTTTGTTCACCAAAGCACAAAATATGTATTTATTATTTACCCCTGCACATAGACATATATTACAGCTCCATTATATTTTGTTTCAGAAGTAAACATTACGTTTATTCAAAACAAACTATCATTTGTGGTGTGAGCGTACAAAACGGAATTGTGCTGACTGCTTTTCTTCATCATATTTTGTCCGAGTGATACGAAAAAGAATCTGAATCTTTCATTAAGAAATCGTCGGCCATTTTGGATTCAAAATTTGCATCCAAAGCGTTCAATGACACTGCTGCAGCAATTCAGCAGCTGCTGAGGTATTGAACGGGGCTCAGTAAATGGGAGACACAGTGTCAAACCAGCCCCCCCCATCCGGGCCCTCGGGCTTCGTCTCTCACGGCACCTTGTCTCCTTCACATGAGACCCCCACAGCCAGTGACTGATGTGATGGCGCGCGTGCTGCCGCCAGCCCCAACACGTGCCGGCGCCAGCCGCTGGCATCAAGGAGGAGCATTTCTATTGGCTCGTGGGTGACGGAGGCGTGCTGCGGGCCTGCGGCTGGTGTGTGAGTTTGCCGGGCGCGAGTACGCTGTGGTGCCCGCTGCGGCGAAGACACAATGATTTTTCGGTGGTCGGCCCGGCTGCGCCCTAGGTGGGCACTGCACTCTAGGCGGCTGCCTAGCGGCAGCGCAGGCCCTGCATATAGCTTATACTGTAGATATGTGATATTCAAGGTTCTCTGACAGACAGTATTAAAGACCTCAATCAAAGTAGCACTCTCTGTTAATACGTGTCTTCCATTCTTTGATTCATCATCAACAGTGCCGTAAATACCCATATTAGGGTAACAAATGGGGTGCTATTTTAGGAGCGTTAATCTGCAAACTCTGAATATTCAGATCTTTTTTTCAAATTACTTATGCTGTTAAATTTGTTGGATTTCGTTTTTTTCACATTAGGCTAGGGTCAGACGAACGCATTTTTCACGCCGAACGTCAAAAAGTGCGTCCATGCGTCCGGACGCACTCTTTCACGGAAGACGCGATAGCGGTCATACGGTGCGCAATTACGGCCGTGATTTTTTACGGCGCTATGAAAAACAAATGGACGTGATGTTGACCGGACATGTGCAGCGTCTGACGTCTCCTAATCACGCACACACGCCGCTATGCTGATGCAGCGCACTCTGTGCGTCAGTACTAGCGGTTCGACGTTCTCTAAAAATGCATTAGTTTGCCGCTTGTGTTGCGCGGCCGAACTTACGTGCAGCCGTACTTCGTATATTGGCCATCATTGGACATCATTTGCTGCTACTATGGCCATGATAAAGTGCAGCTGAAAGCACGTTCGCACTGCGTTCGTCTGACCACAACCTTAGTCTACACCAGTACCCCATTGTTAGCACTTTTGCAAATCTAGCTAAAACAAAAAAACTCATCATTTTGAAAATGGGGTGTTTTGAAGAGCTCAGTGAACTCAAGCGTGGTACTGTGATATAAACCACCTGTGTAACAAGTCAGTTTGTTACATTTCTTCCCTGCTACATCTTCCACGTTCACTGTAAGAGGTATTATTGGAAAATGGAAGCATTTGGGATCAGCAGCAACTCCCCCCAAAAAACAGAAGACCACGTAAAGTCACTGAGTGCTGAGGTGCGGTCACATCCCACGCCGTTTAGCTTAGCCAGCGTCCGGCAGCATGTTACTCGCTGCTTGCTGGTCGGATGCTGATTGATAAGGGAATCCCTGGTGGGTGAGGTGAGCCGGCAGTTTTTTTAACTGCCGTTATTTTTGATTGATGTAGCAGGGAGAATAAATTAAATATGAAAACCATTTTGTCCGTCAAAAATGCTGGACGCACAAATGCAGTCCGTCTGACCTCGTTCAAATCATCACTCACACACAAAGCTATACGGACGTTGCAGACGCAGTGCACTCTGTGCGTCCGTTCTAGCGGATTTACGTTCTTGCCTAACCTGCGTCCATTTGCCACGTCCATTATACGTCTGCAATTCGGTGCGGACGTACTTTGTGTGTGGGGCTCCTTTGGTCATAATTATATGCTATAACGGACGTTAAAATGTGCGGCAACACGGACGTGATCAGTGCCCTCATCTGACACGAGCCTTAAGCCCAGCGTCTCAGTCAGTTCAGTGCCCTGACATGGTAATCACATCCCTCAGTGCTCTCTGTTGCTACCGCTCTGTTTACCGACTTTGGCTATTCCTGATAACCCTCTATGTGTGTGTAGCGCTCACTCCCGGAGGAGCCGCTGAAAATGAACCACGGGTCAGTCTCCCCGCACTAGGGAATAAATATACTCCAACACAGTTGTGAGTTTTTATCATTTAAATAGTTTACTAAAATATTTGAGCAGATGTCGAGACACGGTATTCACAAGTATTATTACAGTATTTTCGTATCACGGTAAAACGCGTAGCGGAAAAGAAACGAAACACGAGGCTTCGTATTTCGGAAAATAAAATATTCGCAACCGAACATAAAAGCAATGCAATTTCCCGATAGTTCAGAAAAGGGGACACGTAGCAAAAACCCCAAACATACAATCCCTTCGTATTACGGTAAACGCGCAGCGGAAAAAGAGGAAAAATATATTCGGAACGTATCTTTATCTGTAACCCCTGTTCCGATTCGTAAAAGGAAATGAGTCCTGCACAAGTTAAATCCCAGAATGTGAAAGGTGTATATGTGTGTGTGGTACCCGGGTACTGTTCAACTGGCCAGTGAGTTTATTAAAGGAAGGTCTTCGACTAGTCAGTTGGGGCCCTGTGGACTTTAAAGAGAAAACAGCATCGCGTCCTTTAATCATAAAACAGCCTTGGAGGCCTCTCACCCATCCGACGATTGCTTTAGGCTCCGCTGACCCAGGACGTCTCTCCACCCGATTTTGACTGGGGATACTAGCGGCCGGATCCGTTGTCTGACTTCATGCAGCTTGTCCAGCTCACCGCCTGCTCTCTGTTCGAGTCCGCCGGTCTGCAGCATTGTCTGGGCTCTGGCAAGTCTCCTTCTCCTCAGGTTGAGTGACCCAAACAGGAATAACAGGTCTCCCTCGGGCTTTGGCCTAGGTTCTCCCGCGATCTCCTCAGTGCGTCTGCTTTCTCCTGTTCCCTGGCGCGCTCTGGAACTTTCTCCACGAGGCAGAGGATGGAAGTCTCCAGTCCCCACCCACTTCCTGTCTTCTTGCAAAGCATGCCGGGCATTGTAGTCCCAATGTCCAGTATCTCTGATCGCGATAGTCTCCATCTTGCGGCCAAAAATAGGTACTGCCACAGCAAGATTTTTAACACAGCGCTACATGTGTCTTACCTGACAAGTCTGAGATCCCGCTCTGTGTACCAATTCTGGATTTTCTAAGAACCCCTCCGTGTACTGACCATGGCATACGGCTGACGACCTTCCCTAGTACTACAACCCCCGCTATTCTACTGGCCAAGTATATTGTTATTATCTGGTGTCTGTTAACCCTTTGTGGGTACGTATCTGTCTCCTCACTAACTATAGATAGCTTTGCCGACAATTCAAGGATCAGAAGGGTAGATAGCATTCTCTGTATAGGGTCCAGTACCATAGATCCTAGGGGGAATCGTGACAGGTGCGTGGTGCGTATACCAGTAAGTCGCCATCGTTCTGCTAAATCCACAGCTGATGGGTTCCAAACATCCAATGACATTAATATGAGCAGAAAAACTGTACGGTAGAAGCTTCATTGAATGGGTTTCCATGGCCGAGCAACTGTATGCAAGGCTCACATCACCAAATAAAATGCCAAGCGTCAGAAGGAGTGGTGTAAAGCAGTGTTTCTCTACTCCAGTCCTCAAGTCCTGCTAAGAGGCCAGATTTTAAGGATTACTTTGGGGACGTGAATCCTGCAATCACTGAGCAGCAAATCATATCACCTGTGCTGTGCGCCAGATATCTGGCAAACCTGGCTTGTTCGGGAGAGACCTGAGGACCAGAGTTGAGAAACACTGGTGTAAAGCATGCCGAAACTAGACTCTGGTTCAGTGGAAATTTGTTCTTTGGAATGATGAATCATGCTTCTTGGTTTGGCAGTCTGATAGCCGAGTTTGGGTTTGGCGTGTGCCAGGAGAATGTTACTGCCTAACTGCATTGTGCCAACTGTAAAGTTTGGTGGATGAGGGATACTGGCCCATACAAAGCCCTGACCTAAACTGGAATGGAGATTGCAAGCCAGGCCTTCTCATCCAACATCCTCACCTTGCCTGACCCCACAATTACTCTAATGGATAAATGGGCAAAAATTCGCACAGAAACACTCCAAGATCTTGTGGAAAGCCTTCCCAGAAGAGTGGAAACTGGTATAGCTACAAAGGTGGTGTATTGGTCAGGTGTCCTGATACATTTATAAATTTGTCCATATAGCACATATAGGGTGCTAAGGTATAAAACCAATCGCCCTCATGAGCAATTCTAGTAAAATAAATTAAAGCACACCAATGTATTGAAAAAAATACAAAATTTTAATATATTTTAAAATATATTATTATTATTACCCTTTATTTATATAACGCCACAAATACTGCAGCGCTTTACAAGATCAGTGTACAAGAGGTTGATATAGTAAATAAAGGAGTAACCTGTACAGCAGTAACCCCTGTACAAGAACTCCCAAAGAGGGTAGGGACCTGTGCACCGTCATCAAAATAGGGCGGTAACCACAGTTATATAATCAATGTAAAGAAAAGCAGCCTTACGTTAGGGATGGGCCGAACACCCCCGTGTTCGGTTCGCATTCGAACTCGAACATTTGAAAAAGTTTGAATTCGAATTCGAATGCGAACACGATTCGAACACAATGCAAGTCAATGGGGCTCAAAAGTTTGAAAACTAAGGTCCCCTCCAGAGGGCATATATTTATTTATTTATTTATTTATTTATTTATAAAGGATTTTACCAGGAAGGATACATTGAGAATTCTCTCGTTTTCAAGTATGTCCTGGGTTCAAGAACATTGAAGTGTTACAGTTACAGAAATACAAAGTAATACAATGCAAGATATTAAAAAAAAAAAAACACAAATATACAGATTAACAGAAAATATATATGTAGGAAATATAGTCACTAGGTTACATGTTTACAGGTGCATTCTGTATTGAGGTATGTTAGTAAGGAGCTCTTGAGTGACTTTAGACTGGGGGAAGATTGGATGGTGTCTGGGAGGTTATTCCATAATTGTGGTGCTCTGTAGGAAAATGAGGACCGAGACACTGTCTTTTTGTATTGTGGTATTGCAAGTAAGGTGCTGGTCCTGGATCGGAGGTTATAGGATGAGAGAGCTGCTGGGGGAAGCAGTCTATTCAGGTAGGGTGGTAGCTTCCCAGAAAAGCTCTTAAACACCAGGCTGCAGTGGCGTCGTAACGTGGGGGCGGTGGGTGCGGCCCGCACCAGGTGACACCCGCCTTTAGGGTGACACCGTCACCCTAAGGGCGGGTGTCTCACCCACCGCCCGCCACCGCCGCGTATTCGCTCCGTGCGAGCGTCCGAAGCACGCAGCTTCGGCGCTCGCCTGGAGGAAATACGTCACCAGCCAATCGCGGCTGGTCACGTGGCTCCCCCAGACGAGCGCCCAAGCTGCGCGCCGCCGGACGCTCAGAAGGAGCGAAAAACGCGGCGGAGAGGTGCTGCCTGGGCCGCTATCCATGTGCTGGGACCAGGACCAGGAGGTGAGCTGGGGCAAATCCATGAGGAGCTGGGGCAAATCCATGGGGGCCTGGGGCAAATCCATAAGCTGCTGGGGCAAATCCATGAGCTGCTGGGGCAAATCCATAAGCTGCTGGGGCAAATCCATAAGCTGCTGGGGCAAATCCATTTGCTGCTGGGGCAAATCCATGAGCTGCTGGGGCAAATCCATAAGCTGCTGGGGCAAATCCATGAGGAGCTGGGGCAAATCCATGAGCTGCTGGGGCAAATCCACGAGGAGCTGGGGCAAATCCATGGGGGCCTGGGGCATATCCATGAGGAGCTGGGGCAAATCCATAACCTGCTGGGGCAAATCCATGAGGTGCTGGGGCAAATCCATGAGCTGCTGGGGCATATCCATGAGGAGCTGGGGCAAATCTATAACCTGCTGGGGCAAATCCATAAGCTGCTGGGGCAAATCCATGAGCTGCTGGGGCAAATCCATGAGCTGCTGGGGCATATCCATGAGGAGCTGGGGCAAATCCATAAACTGCTGGGGCAAATCCATGAGCTGCTGGGGCAAATCCATAAACTGCTGGGGCAAATCCATGAGCTGCTGGGGCAAATCCATGAGGAGCTGGGGAAAATCCATGAGCTGCTGGGGCAAATCCATGAGGAGCTGGGGCAAATCCATGGGGGCCTGGGGCAAATCCATGAGCTGCTGGGGCAAATCCATAAACTGCTGGGGCAAATCCATGAGCTGCTGGGGCAAATCCATGAGCTGCTGGGGCAAATCCATGAGGAGCTGGGGCAAATCCATGGGGGCCTGGGGCATATCCATGAGGAGCTGGGGCAAATCCATGAGGTGCTGGGGCAAATCCATGAGGTGCTGGGGCATATCCATGAGGTGCTGGGGCATATCCATGAGGAGCTGGGGCATATCAATGAGCTGGGGCATATCAATGAGCTGGGGCATATCCATGAGCTGCTGGGGCATATCCATGAGCTGCTGGGGCAGTATATCCATGAGCTGCTGGGGCAGTATATCCATGAGCTGCTGGGGCAGTATATCCATGAGCTGGGGCAAATCCATGAGAGCAGCTGGAGCATTATCAATGAGAGCAGCTGGGGCAGTATATACATGAGAGGAGCTGGGGCAATATCCATGAGAGGAGCTGGGGCATATCCATGTGTGCTGGGGGCAATATCCATGAGAGCTGGGGCAATATCCATGTGTGAGCTGGTCTGGGGCAATATATCCATGTGTGAGCTGGTCTGGGGCAATATATCCATGTGTGAGCTGGTCTGGGGCAATATATCCATGTGTGAGCTGGTCTGGGGCAATATATCCATGTGTGAGCTGGTCTGGGGCAATATATCCATGTGTGAGCTGGTCTGGGGCAATATATCCATGTGTGAGCTGAGGCGCAATATATCCATATGTGAGCTGGGGCAATATATATCCATGGGTGAGCTGCTGGGGGCAATATATATCCAGAGCTGCTGGGGGCAATATATATCCATGTGTGCTTTCACTGCCTTCGAACAGGCAACGTACTTGCTGGCAGTTGGCAAAAAGTTGTGTGAGCATATGAGAGAGCTCCACAGCAATAAACCTCACAGTAATGTGCGCTGTGTGTATGAGCATTCAGTGTTATATGGGAGTACTGATTTAGGAGTAAGAGTAGTTAAAAAAAAAAATCTGAAAAACTCGGGGGGGGGGGGGGTGACACCATAAATTACCGCACCGGGTGACACCGACCCTAGTGACGCCACTGCCAGGCTGGAAAGGTGAAGGGTGCGTTTAGACTCCAGCGATGGCCAGTTTAGCTCTTTTAACATGTCACAATGGTGGGTCATGTAGTTACATTGTAATATGCAAAGCGGCAGAAGGAGTTATATAATGTAGTAAGTTTCTGAAGGTGTGTTTGCGGGGCTGCTGCATACACTACATCTCCGTAATCAATACCTGGCATAAGCATTTGTTGTACAATCTGTTTTCTTACTGCGGGACTCAGGCAGGATTTGTTTCTGTACAGGGTACCTAGTTTGGGGTAAAGATTAGATGCGAGTTTTTCGATGTGGGGGCCAAAGGATAGATTAGGGTCCAACCACATACCTAGATATTTGAGAGAAGTGACTGTGGTCAGCGTGCCATTTGATTTTGTCCCAACACATAGATGGGGATTTTGCAATTTGTGTAGTTTAGGTGCTGTACCAAAGAGCATCGTTACAGTTTTGTCAGTATTTAAAAAAAGTTTGTTGTGTTTGATGCACTTTTCTACCTCTGTGAATTGTTCTTGCAGCACAGCTTCCAGCTGTGGGAGATTTGGTTTGCTGGTATAGATTACAGTGTCGTCTGCGTACATATGTACAGTTGAGGCTTTGCAGACGTTGGGCAGATCATTTATGAATATTGTGAATAGCAGGGGGCCTAGTATTGAGCCTTGGGGTACACCGCAAGTGACTGGGAGCGGGAGGGAGGAGCTGCCAGAAATTGACACATATTGTGATCGTTCGGATACATATGATTGAAACCAGGTTAAAGTGCGATCACCAATTCCAGAGTTTTTAAGTTTTTCTAACAAGATGCCATGGTCTACCGTGTCAAAGGCCTTGGCAAAATCAAGGAAGATGGCTCCAGTTAGGTTTCCTTGTTCCATATATGCAAGATATTGGTCATAAAAAGTGTATGGGGGTCCGGGTACTGCCCTGGGGGACAGGAAACAATGAAAAACAAATTTAAAAAAAAGCATTTTTAACAAACAAAAATGTTTTTTTGAGCCATTTAACCGCTGTGCGCTGAGCTAATTTTTCCCACTTTTGCTCATGTTTAAACGCGATTTGAAGTCATGGGAAATGTTTGAGCAACAACGAGTGGGAAAAATTACGTTCTTAACGCAAACGTTAACGCTCACTAGAGTGAGCATTAACATTTGCTGCGGCGTTCACCGCATATTTGTAACGATTCCCCAGGACAGACCTGGTAGGATCCCTGTTAACAGACCTCTAACCCTCCGATCCTTAGGATGGTCGGGATTTGGGACCACTAAACCTAACCGCTAGCAGCCACACATGCCAGGGAGACAGCACCAACAATATACACCACAGACTGAGATCAATATAAGTTTGTACTGCGCTACAGTGTATGGCAGGATGGAAGTGCACCAGCAGTAACAAGCAGCGGAATATTCCATACAGGGGCACAGAGCGAGAGTAGTCGTTATAACAAAACCGGGTCAGCAACGTTTAGGCACTTGTACTGCGCTACTCTATATGGTGAGAATCGGCACACACCAGTAGCAACAGGAGGCAAACAGAACAGGCAGGGAGTACACAGAGAGAATAGTCAAATGGCAGGCAAAGTCGGCAACAGATCGGGTCCTCAGAACAAGCAGGGTCAGTAACAAGTATACAAACTTATTCGGTAAGCTAGCGATGCGGGAATGAAACTTCACGGCAAGGCAAGGTGTACAACGCGCACTCCTGATTTAAAAGTCCTGGCATTCGGCCAGCTGGCGGCAACATATCAATGCAGCAAATCAATTCTCATACTGCCGGGCAGCATCTCTACAGTCTGACGCTAGCTTTAACCGGCGAGCTGTGTGCAGCTTCTGAGAAGATAAGCTATTAGTGTAGCGGGGAAGCCGACTGCGCATTTTGCATCGCTCCCTCTACACTAATAGCGTATCTTCTCAGAAGCTGCACACAGCGCGCCAGTGTATGCAGCTTCTAACAGTGTGGGAGACGGGACGCTGCGCTTATTGGTGGATCAGGTGAGTATTAGAAAGAAAAAAAAAGTTTTATTTTATGTTCCCGGGGACATTTAAAAATGTCCTCGGATTTTATTTTTTTTAGAAATGTGTCGCCTTACCTTAGCCTGGATGTAAGTAGGGGCTTCCTGGATCGTGGTTGTGGGGGGGGGTCTGTCATGGCCGCAGGTGCAGTGGCTCCCTCCCTGCGCCGCCTCTCTGCCACATGCACCCGGCCAGCCAGCCCACACAGTCGCAGCTCTGTCATCCGGCGGCCGCATACTCCTCAAGGGATCCTTGGGAGGCCCCGGCGGGCTGCCCTCTACAGTGCCTGATTAGAGGGCCTCGTCTGCCTGATGTTTTAGCAACAAGATTGTTTTATCCCATAGGCTTCAATGTTAAAATATTCCCGTTTTAATTCAATATCTAATAAACCGTTGCTTATAATATTCTGCAGTAAAGAGTCACTTTATCTTTAGATTTTATGATTTTTTAAGCATTTTTTTAAAAAAATTCTAAATTTTATTTTTTTTAGAACTTTTTGCGAACGGCCTGAAAAGTTCGAAGTTCGCGAACTTTCGAACGGCCGATGTTCGATGCGAACATCGAACCGATTCGAACCGGCAGCCCATCCCTACCTTACATAAGTCCACAATTGTTGAACCCACTATGGGTGCGAGACTTATTTATTTATTCATAAAGGATTAAACGAGGAAGGATACATTGAGATTTCTCTCGTTTTCAAGTATGTCCTGAGTTCA
The DNA here is from genome assembly GCA_009667805.1 of Leptobrachium leishanense. NCBI lineage: Eukaryota > Metazoa > Chordata > Amphibia > Anura > Megophryidae > Leptobrachium > Leptobrachium leishanense. The sequence continues at coordinate 106,592,021 of CM019065.1, forward strand.
ATTACCAATTAGGGGAACCCGGGAGAGTGAATTAAGCATAAAACGGGGTGCTGACAATTGTGTTTTTAAACACATTTTAATTTCTTCTATTGTAGCCCGGTGTTTAATTTGGCTCTGAGAACTGCAGCTGTTATGCCTCTAGAGGGAGCCAGAGTGCAACGTATGGGGAAAGACTGTAATGGACTCATGGACTACGTCCCCCAGAAACCCTGGGGAGAGAGGAAGGAAGTAAGCTCTCTGACGCCAGGAATTGGGAGGAGTGTGGGCAGAACTGAGAAAGTTGTGAGAGAAGTCAGTCGCTCGTGTGACACTTTCTGGGATCTTGGCCAATTGGAGCGCGGAAAACCGGCGGCATCCATTGCTGGAGTGATCGGGGAGAGTGTGTATCGACCTGCAGTACATCACGCTGAACTGTTCCTGTTCCAAGTACGTTCGAGAGGGACCGCGAGTGAGGAGGCCACAGATGGAGCGGAGTGCTGGCGGTATGCTATTCCTGGCGGAGGAGAACCGGGATCGGGAGTGTGAACTTCGACAGCATCGGGCTCCAGGCGGCTGAGAGGACGGATCTTCTCAAGAGGGACCTTTCTTCAGAGTTTCATCGGTCCAGGACAAGCTATTTCGCCGGTTGGGTGAGAGGCCGTCGGCCTATGATATTACTAACAGTGCGCACTTATTTGCTTGCTACATTTTCAGGACCCCAACATTGACTAGTCGAAGATATTCATCCATCCACTGGCCAGTGAACTTAGTATCCGGGTACCCTAGGACTTAAACTAAAACGTATCTCTAACGTGGGACTTTGAACAAAGGACTGAGAATTATATTAACGGTTTAGTCGCTATATAGTTACGCTTTCATATTACCGTCATTCATTTCCTAGCATGCTCGATTCTCACGGTTAAAGTACATTTGAGAAAATCTATAACGGTGTGCTGGTGTACAGTGAATTGTTAGTGCAGTGAGACCAATCCTGGGTTATTCAGCGGCTCCTCCGGGGGTGAGCGCTACACTATAATATTCGAATAAAGAATGTCTTGAATTTTAATTTTTTTATGTATGTGGTCACCTGGAGCCCCTAGTGGGTTTAACAATTGTGGACTCCCGTAAGGCTGCTTTTCTTTACATGCAAGGAGTTGATACACTGGAATACCAAACATGGATGAGATGGCCTGATTCAGGGGGACCCTGTTCCCAAGGGAATATACTAGTAGAGCAACATCAAGACATACATGGAGACATGAAGCAAACAATGTAACACAAACTAAAAAATAAGTACAGTTTTTCAATACGTTTAACCCTTTCGCTGCTGAGCCATTTCACACCTGTGTGCTGAGCTCATTTTTACCGGTTCCGCTCATCATGTTTAATTCTTTATTTTAAAGGTTTTACATTTCACAATAGGCAACAAAGCAAAAAACAGTAGACCGCGCAGGGTCAGCACAAACGTCAGATATAAACAGAACCGAACTGTCCACGGAAAATCGGCACCAGACTAAAAGTCATAAAAATAATAATAAAAAAAAAAAGGTGTGAATAACAGCAGTAAGTCAGAAGAGAAAAAGAAAGACATAGCTAACGTCCCGCCAAAGGAAATAAGAGTAAAAAGGTAGGGAGGGCAATGTTAGAAAAACCCTCATCCCAGGGGAAGGACAAAAGTAAATCGCGGTACACTCAAGTAACCTAGTCCGGATCCAATAAGATAGGCGAGGAATCCCCACGAGCAGGGGTAGGCGATGCCCGGGGAGAGGAGAGACCCAAAGAGTGCAATAAGTGCCAGGCCACTGCGGGGTTGGTAACTAAATGCGACAGATTGTCATGGCAAATATACATCGAACCCGCGACCCCCCAACGGTAGCGAACTCCATTACTCCTCAAAAATGCAGACACCTCACGGAATTGCCTCCGGGCGACGAGCGTCATAAGTGGGAGATCATTAAAAAGTGTCAATGATATGTCCTCATATAAAATCGGGGCTCGGGCGATCAGGCTCGACATCAGACGACGTTTCTCCGCTTCCTCCAAGGCCATCGCGAGTACATTGCGCAGGGACTCTGCTGGGGCCGTCGCCGCCTTCCGCAGCCGAATAACGTACCGGAAAACTGGTGAAGTCTCCGCTGGGGTCCCCAAAACATGCAAGGCAAATTTATTAACATAGGCCAATGGAGCGTCGGCAGCAATTGACTCCTGGATCCCCCTGATCCGCACATTCTTCCGGCGATGCCGAGTTTCTGTAGCCTCCACCACACCGGTAAGCTGCTTCACCTGGCTCTGTAAGGCCTCCACTTGTGGCGCAAAAAGGGCCTGCGTCGCCGTAGTCTCCTCTATGCGTGTCTCCACCGCTGACAAACGGCCTTTAACGTTTACCATGTCCATCTGCATAGCCGCAAAATTGGCCCTCCACATCGACCTCATCTCTCCCATTGCATCCCCCAATAAACCTCGCATAGCGCCTTCTGTGAGGGGTGCAGCATCTCGGGCGGCGCCGAGCGATTCAGCCAAGCCACCTACTGCCATCAGCGTCGAGTTGCGAGGTTTGTCCTTTGGATGTTTCATTTTCCCCAGGTCTCGGGGCGATCCCCGTGCAGCTATGGAGGCCTCCGACCAATACGGATCCTCGTCTTCAGAGGAGCTCGCTGTGGGGGAGAGGTATGTTTGGGGCGCCATTTGCCGCTTCTGTCGGCTCTCTCCCAAAGAGTCACGTATGTCCCTCTGCCGGGGGCTTTCCGGTACCTGGGATTTCTTGCCAGATTTTCTACCCATAGCTACAGAGGGGTCCCAAGCAGTACTGCAAAGTTGAGCACTCCGAGAGGCTATAGTATTGCATCAAAGATGGCCGCCAGGCGTAGGCCGCAAAATCAGGCCGCAAACTACAAATCTCCCCGCAACTGCTCCAAAAAACTCATGGGCTGTAGTCTGGGGCCAAGGTGGCGTGCCAGCAAGGTTCCCTCGGCTTGGGGTATAAGTTTCCCGTGGTTGAATCGCTGTGTACCGCAAATAAAGTCAGATAAAGCTGGAGAGCTCTGCAATGTGCGACTGCACCCACCGGAAGTCAGCTCCGCCTTCCCGCTCTTCATGTTTAAACGCGATTTGAAGCCACATTTTATTATACAACCCAGACACATTATACATCGTTCTTTTCAACAGACTCGGCAGATTCATAATATATCATTATTATATGTATACGTTGTGACGGAACCATTCTCTTCCGCCTGTCCTGACTCTCCAGACACCCCTTCGTTGCGGTCAGCCCGGCTACTGGGAGCGCTGTCCTCAGTGCCTCGAGCAGCTTGACCCGCCTGCTTCTGTTTCTCTGCCCTGGAGCCGTAAGGAATTTCCTGAAGGCCGCTCTGTGCCTTCTGATGTTGAGTGTGTAGTGTAGCGTAGCTGAAGGAGACACCAGACGCGGCTGTATGTTCCAACAGGATTCTCTCTCTCTGAGCTCTTTAATGAACAAAACGCCACAATTTATGCTGAGATCCAACAGCCATAATTTGCATAAATGACTCACATTGACCTACTAAAATGTTAATTACATTATGTCAGATATTTACAATGAACATTCCTCTTTCTTCATATCACACATCATTTACATAATCTATTGTAAAGGAAATCAGTTAGGTTTTGGCTGAGACAATGGTGACTCCCAACCTCTGAGACATGTAAACAGATAGCAGATGAACAAAGAAAAAAACCCTTTTGCCTAATCACAAGTTACTCAAACCTATTTTACAATCTATACGAAAGAAAGCATTTGAACTCGCTGCAGGTAGTATCTTTAAAAAAACCACATTTCTACCTAAAGAAATATAAGTATATTTAAAACTAAAGCTACGTAATTTACACTAAACTAACCCAGACTAAAACCAAACAATGTAAAATATATTTAAAATCACACAATACAAATGAACACAAAGTCTCTTGGGGTTTGAAGCGTGGAGGGCTACGTCAGTTCCATGACATATGTCCATACAATTCAATACGCACAACCGAAGGATAAAGAGTAAAAATGGTCTTTAAACTTGTCCAGTTTGGGTTCTGCGGTTCGCTGAGGCGAGCCCGATGTCAGCTCAGTGACATACTGTACGTCATGTCCTGCTTGAATATTATAACACAAAATGCAATAACATTTTAATTTTCAATCATCTACAGTGTGTAAAGTGATTTTTTTCACATTTTATCTTGCGAGCCTTTGCGGTTATATTTTCTATGGGGTGCACTTGTTAAAAAAATTTGAAATGGGGACTCGTTACATTTTTTGGGGGGATAATACGTGATTTTTTGCAAATGCCCCCATAGAAAAAAAATCGTTAGTGCGGCATCAGTGTTCATATTATAATTGAATTGGGAACAATATTGCTGCATTAATAAAACAACATTAACCCCTAGCTACCACGGATCGGGAGATAAGGGGTTCATTGGAACCCCCTATCTCCACCATAGGTGGCAGCTAGGGGTTAACTCCCGAACTGACGTCATCGTGCTATGCTCTATGCGCGATGACGCCAGTAGGCAGCAGGAGATCCCGGAAGCTTGGCCGACATCCAAGATGTCAGCCAGCTCTGGGAGGGGACTACTAATTATATGCCAGTTTATTCAGTAAACTATATAATTTATAAAATCCACGACGGTGCTGGAGTATATTTATTCCCTAGTGCGGGGAGACTGACCCGAGTTCAAATACAAGAAGCCCAAGTTAAGATGGAACAGACACACACGGACCTATGCCGGGCAATATTGAAAGTAGTAGAAATGCAGACTGAAATACAGAAGTCTCTCTCAGATATACGAACAGCAGCGGTTGCTGTGGTCTCCAACAGGGGATTTTCAAATGAGCCACAGGAAGAAAGTGTGCCCTCATCCTCCTGGGGAAGATGTTTCACCTGTAGAGAATTCGGCTTTTTCAAGGCTCAGTGCCCGGAAAGGAGACAGGGAGGGTCTCTATATGTGCCTGCTAGACCTAGGAGATCCTCTCCCTGGAGGTCTGGTCCTACATCACGGGAAGACAATGTACGCCCGCAGTCACCACGTATGAGGACAAGGGTTAGAGTACAACAGACTGGGTCTACCTCTCCTGCTGCTACGAAAAAGTTCCCTGACAAGTTGATAGGTCCTTCGCCCATCATCCCGGTTCAAGTGGAAGGAGTCTATACTAAGGCTCTTCTAGATTCGGGTGCTCAAGTAACGCTGATTTACCGAGACTTCTATCAGAAATATTTGAAGCATATACCCCTGAAGAAATTGAAGGATCTCGAAATCTGGGGTATGGGAATGGAGAAGTTTCCCTATGATGGATATATACAGGTGAAGATAGAATTCAGTTCGGTAAACGCTGGACAACCGGGAGTATGTGACACGTTGGCAATTGTGTGTCCTCGTCCCTCGGGAGCTAATCGAAGTTCTATGATAGTGGGGATGAACACTGATGTGTTGAGACACCTCTTAACCACACTGGTCACGGAAGAGAGTCCTGCTCCTAAGAAGGCACACTCGATGTCACGACCGGCCTGTCCACGGAGGGTCAAAGAACAGAGAGCCACTACAGAAGTAAGAAGGCTGAGGAGAAGGGACAGAGAAGGCTCTACGGTCAGGAAAGACTGTACAAGTACCGATTGGAGACAAATTCTCTGTGCCTGGTCTGCCTATATCTCGTCCGACTTCTATTACTCGGTCTCAGCAGTTACGTCCTGTCTGAGAGAGTGAAGAAGACAGTGAAGAGGAAGGCTGGTGTCTGAGCTGGGTGTGGACACCTGAGTCTCAGGGCGTCAAGCCAGTTTCTGACCGGAGTGAGAGTGATTAGAACCTGATATCTCTGAAGTTATGACTCGAGCACCTGCAGTACCTGAGACCTGGGAAGTTCCTGAAGTTTTAGAGGAAATATCCATAGATTACAGTTCTATGCCTTCACTGGAGGGCTCATATTCCGAGGAAGTGTTTGCTCCGATTGTTGATGAGAAAATTGAGCCCGTAACTACAACTCACCCACCTGAAGATGTATCGGGTGATGACAGCTCTATGCCTTCCCTGGAAGGTTTATACACCGAAGATGTATCTACTCAGTCTGCAGGAGAGAGAATTGAGCCTGTAGAGTCAGCTCTCCCGACTGAAGAGGTTCCTGAAAAATTTGAACCTAAACGTTCAGTACGACCCCCTCAGAGACTCACGTATGATTCACCAGGACATAGCACAGAGGAAGCTGTAACAACTGGGCGGAGGTTTCCAGAAGTGTCAGCTCTACTTGCCGAGGTGTCTAGGGGTTTGGGGGAGATTGAGGAAAATTGCTGCCTGTTGTCAACCCTGAATATATAGGCTAAAGTTTGAAATGTTATGTTGAAATGTAATGCAACTGTTGTTATGTTATGTTGTGTTATGTATGACCGACACATGTACCCGTTACACGCCCTTGGGAGGACCCAAGAGTTTAGGGGGGGAGAGTGTAGCACTGTGTTTAAAAAGACTGTTCTGCTGCATTTACTTGCAATGGCCACCAGAGGGAGACAGAGACCATGGTAAGATTATGCTGGACAAACACAGAAGGCACTGAACTACATTTTCCATGATGCTTTGCGTGAGGACAGGAAGTGGGTGTGTAGGAAAGGAAAGGCATCAGCAGCCTCGTGGAAAGCATGCTCAGAGTGAGCTGGGAGCTGAAAGGAGAAGGAAGCAGGCAGAGCTGTTAAGGATCGTGACCAGGCCAGAGCGCAGGGGCTACCTCGCTGGTGCTGGGGGATCGGGACAGTGACCCTGCAGAGATCTGTCTATACCAAGCTGTGAGGTCTGAGGACAAGAAGCTGGTTCCGGCTGGACCCTGAGTTAGGAGAACCGCAGATCGATCTAACAGGGAGTGCAGGCGGTGAGCTGGACATCTTGTGGCAGATACAGACAAGCAAGACAGCGGATCCGGTGACACAGAGAACCCCAGTCAAAATCGAGCGGAGAGACGTCCTGGGTCGAGCGGAGCATAGAGTATCTGGCGGATGGGTGAGAGGCCTTCCAGGCCGTTGTAAAATACTAAAGCACGCTGCAGTTTCTTCAAAACCCACAGGGCCCCAACGTGACTAGTCGAAGATACCTCATAAATAATTCACTGGCCAGTTGAATATTGTACCCGGGTACCAATACACACATACACATACATTCCTTGGGACATAACCTGTACGGGACTCACACCCCAACCACTAAGGGGTTAAAAATACTTTTTTTCTTTTCTGCTGCGCGTTTCTCGCATTACGAAGTATTGTATTTCTTTTCCGCTGCGTGTTTCTCGCGTTACGAAGTACTGTAAATATATATACGTATACCGTGTTACTAATTATATGCCAGTTTATTCAGTAAACTATATAATTTATAAAATCCACGACGGTGCTGGAGTATATTTATTCCCTAGTGCGGGGAGACTGACCCGAGGTTCAAATTCAGCGGCTCCTCCGGGAGTGAGCGCTACAGCGTCTTGGTTGTATTTTCTACCATTATTACTAATTTTATTTATTTAATAAATCCATTTTGGTTTTACCTCTAAACTTTGGTCCGGATTACTGCCAAGCAGAGGAATGGAGGAGGTGATCAAACACTGAGGGGGGATCCGACGCTCCCACCATATCACTGGCTGCTGTAACATCTCTTGTCTGACTTGAGACACCGATAAACATGAGTGTAACCGTTTACTTTTATATTCATTACCTGCACAGGCTATACTATGTCGCTATATGCTTTATTTGAGGTACAAGCACTACTACAGCAAAGGGAATGACTGAGTAAAATCAAGGATATACAATCAAAACCTGCAATGTGAAGGAAGTTTGGAGGAAGCCGTGACCTCACCACACCAATTTCGTACCCTGATATATATTGTCTACATACTGAGTTTACATCAATAATTTAACCCTTTCGCTGCTGAGGCTTTTCCCGCCCCTGTGCTGAGGTCATTTTTTACCTGTTTTGCGCATCATGTTTAAACGTGTTTTTAAGGCTTATTTTAGTATATGACACCGACATATTATATATCGTTCTTTCCGTCAGACTCGGTAGATTCATAATATGTCATTATTATATGTATACGTTATGTCATGTCTGTATATTATAACAAAAAATGCAATAAAATATGTATTTTCAATAATTTACAACGTGTAAAGTGTTTTTTTCCACATTTTAACATGCGAGCAATTGCGGTTATATTTTGTATGGGGTGCGCTTGTTAAAAAAATTAGAGATGGGGTCTCGTTACATTTTTTTTTGGGGAAAATGACACTATTTTTAACAAACGCACCGCATACAAAAATCGTTAGTGCAGCATCATTGTTCACATTATAATTGAAATGGGAACAATATTGCTGCATTAACAAACCCAAAAAAAAGAAAAAAAAGTGTTTATTTTTTTTTTTTTAATTTTTTTTTTTTAATTTATTTATTTTTTTTTTCAACATTTTTAACTTTCATGTTTGGTATCGTTGGAACGGCCATGCTCTGGCCGATCCAACGATATCAAAATTTAACCCCTAGCTGCCACGGATCGGGAGATAGGGAGTTAATTGGAACTCCCTATCTCCACACTTGGTGGCAGTTAGGGGTTAACTGTAGGACTGGCGTCATCGTGCTACGCACGATGACGCCAGTCCTCTGGGGAGTTCCCGGAAGCTTGGCCGACATCCAAGATGTCGGCCAGCTCCCGGGAAGGATCGCGAATCGGCGCTTTTCAGCGCCGATTTGCGATCCAGCTCCCCAGGGGTTAATGCCAGGCATCATTTGGAAGGGCAGGCTGTGCCCTTCCAAATGATGCCTGGGTTAACCCCCTGTGCGCCGCCGATCGGGAGGGAGAGAGGTCCGAAGGACCTCCCCCCCCTCCCTTTCAGGCGCCTCCTCCGCACATGCGGGGGGGGCGCCTGAATTAGGTGTCATCGCGCCCCCGCGATGACACCTAATAATGGCGGCTGCTGGTCCGGATGCCGGGCTGACATCCAGGATGTCAGCCCGCACCGGAGGGGCCAGCGATCGCCCGGAACCCGGCCGAACGCTGACCCCAATGTGAGGACGCGCTCAGCGCGTCCTCAGCACACCAGCGGTAATGCTGAGGACGCGCTGAGCGCGTCCTTAGCATTGAAGTGGTTAAATGGCGGTCAAAAGTACAACATCATTGTAAGAATTAGCAAAAAAATGTGTTTATCTTAAAGAATTGCACTAAACTAAATATTCAACAGCTAGTAGCTATTTAATATCTCTCTTTTCAGGAACGCTTGAAGATATGGATCTGAGGAGAGTACATGAAATCCAAACTTGCACTTTCTAATTGGTAACCTGGAAAGTTAAACCAGGAGCTGGCTGGCCCACAAACAGACTTATGATGTTTTTAATGTATTTGTCCTCCTGTATGGTTGGAGAAAGAGGATGACAAGCAGGAGCTGTCCTCACTCGCCGTCTCCCGATGACATCATGATATGCAAACCCGGAAGTGATTGCTGATTCCTCCCGATGTGGTTTCACTTTGCTGTTCTGGATACAACTTTTTTGGCTATATAAACCCTGAAAGGACTATGGGGGCCACATGCTTTTTGTCCCTTGCCACTGATGAAGCGCCCCTGATTCGAGAAACGTGTTTGGCTGTTTACTGTTTGCTTGTATATTTTATATTTTGTTTTAATAAATATTTTTCCAGCATTTCTGGCCTTTATGTTACCTTTGCTCCTGCACTGAGGTTTACATACGCTGCTACCCTGGAAAGATTCTGCTGGAGATTCAATTCTATTAGGTGAGTGGATATTTGCTTATCCTTTACAATCTGTTGGATTATATACAACCCATGTTTCTGTGCTTTTTTGGAGGTCTGAGTGCGGGAGTATGAGGCGAACAGGTTGGCCCTGAACACCTGTGAGGTCTTCATATGAGAGCTAGCAGCTCTCATAAAGTGTGAGTAGTGAACATTACAACTTTACTAAAGCAGTATAGTTTGTGCAATACTGTACCATTGTCTGTATTTTTTTGTTTTTTGAGGTCATCCTATTATGAAGATTTTGATTGATTTAGTCCACGCCTAATCCTCCTTAAGGGACTTACCATTGCTTGTGAGCATTTTTCCATATTTACCACATCACTTATACACTGCATCCTTTTAAGTTCAAGCGCTGTCCCCATTTCTTTACTTCACATTTTGCAATTTGTTCTGTGACGGGAGCACCACAGTGCGGGAATATTGCGAATCCTTAAAAGTGTATATCTAGCGCCACGGAGTAAAACCACAGCGCTAGCTGAAGCACACATACTATTAAACACATCCAGATTTCCTTCCAGGGTTTAACACAGAAGAATATGTTCATTAAATCTTATGAAATAACTGTCTTTATGTACTGTATCTGTGCGTCTTTTTTATTTTTATTTCATTCTTCTACTGATAAGCCCCTCAGGAAATTATTGCTCGATCGTGGGTGAACCAATATGATTTTTAGTTTTCAAGAAGACTGATTTGTTTCCACAATATATGAGATCTGACGGAGAGCCATTAACAATACATGCGATAATGTTGCGCATGATATTGAATCATATTTTTAAGGATTTTGGGTAAGGTATTTTTGGAATTTCCTAATTCCAAGCTATGATATTTTGTACAATGTAACTGCTGTACCAAATGGAATAATTTAGATATATAAAATCTTACTGCTACGGGTTTTGTGCCAAACACAATATTTAAATTACAATAATTTATGAAGCGGCAGCATATTTTACAGTGCTGTACAATGGGTGGAACAAACAAAACATATAATTAACAAATAAACGTAACATATGGTAGGAAAACAGGACCCTGCACAAGAGCTTACAATCTAAGAGGAGTGAGGTGGCACACACAGGTCTATTCAAAGAAAGGTGAAACTCAGGAGAAGGACTGGAGAAGTGAAAAATCTAGGTCAAAATAGCTGAACCAGAAAAATTCTCCCATTTATCTCACTTTTCAAATCTAGATTGTTCTCTTCTCCTGCCAGTTCTCCTGGTTTTCACCTCTCTCTGAATAACCTTGTTTGTGTTGAAGATAAATAGAGGATAAGTAATGTGGTGCCTGGGATCTGTGTGGGATATAGATAAGGAAAGGTGGGGGATTATTTATTATTATTTATCTTTGAATGATGCCTTATGTAATTTATCATTCCAGAAATGTATTGGCTCTGCATTGCGTGTTGCTTAACATTACTTATAAAAAACTAGATCCATTGCTGCTTGATTTCTTCAGCAGAAAATCCAAACCTCCCATTGTCAGATCTCCTCTCTGCTGCCATCTAGACTACAAATTGAAGAACATTAACTAGCATTTGCAGGATTTCAGAAATGAGGATGATTATTCACAAAATAATGAGCCCATTTAAGAAAATCTGTCACAATTCAAAGCAACTTCCCTTTTCTATTTGGCTGAAATTTACCACATTTGCTGAAAGTAGAGTTGATGATACAAAAATCTGCAATATGCCAGATATAATATCATAAGAAAGCTAGGATGCTCTCACGCCTGCTGGTGTAGAATGCAGCTGTTCTTTATTATTATTTTTTTACTATATAATAGGGCGATTTGCCTTTATTTATTAATCTATTATCTCTATCATGACATTGATCTTATACGAAAATGACAACTAACATGGGTTGGGTTATATTGTTCCAGTATCCAAAGAGACGCCTCTCGGCTTTTTGCAAAACCCTTATTACACAAACGACAGACAAGCTTAATGATAAAGATGTATACAGGGCTATTCAGAAAGGAGGTGAAAACCTTGAGAATGACTTGAATTGAAAATTCTAGGCCAAAATAGTCAAACCAGAAAAATTCGCCCATTTATCTCACTTTCCAAATTGGCTATTTGGTCTAGATTGTTCATTCTCCTGGCAATTCTCAAGGTTTTCACCTCTTTCTGAATAGTCCTGTTAGACTCCTTGTCAGGTCGATGTCTTTGCAGGAGAGTAAAGAAAAGCAGAAAACCAAAAATGTCCCTAGATACATACAGGGTTATTCAAAGAGATTCGAAAAGTCACCGCACGTTCGGTAACTTTTCGTTCTCTTCAATTCGGTTCCTTTTGCCGATCCCATTTCGGTGACCCTGCGGTGTAATCAGCAAGCACCACAGGGTCCCCGAATTGCAGGGAAAAGCTGCCGCAAACCCGACGAAAACGAACCGCAAAACCCAGCGAATGCACGCTGAAAACCCTCAAAAACATCTGGATTAACCTGCCGAAAACCACGGAAAAACCCGAGCAGGAGCCGATCACACGCAGCGAAGCCGCCGGAAAAAGCCGAGACCGCAGACAGAGTGAAGTGAATAAGTAAGGCTAGGGTCAGACGAGCGCAGTGCGAACGCGCGTGCAGGCGCACTTAATCACGGCCGCAGTAGCAGCAAATGACGGGCAATGACGGCCAATATACGAAGTACGGTCGCACAAAAGTCCGGCTGCGCAACGCAAGTCGAAAACGAACGCATTTTGTCGAGAACGTAAAACCTCTAGTACGGTTGTACAGAGTGCGCTGCGTCCGCTAGCGGCGTGTGTGCGTGAATTGGAGATGTCAGACACTGCTAATGTCCGGCCAACATAATGTCCAGATGCACAAAGTGTTTTATTGATGATCCGTACAAAATCACGGATGCAAATGCGCATCGTATGACCGCTATCGCGTACTCCGTGAAAAAATGCGTCCATTCGTTCGAACGTACTTTTTCACAGACAACGTGAAAATGCGTTCGTCTGACCCTAGCCTTAGGAAAACAGTTTGTATGAATGATTGAAAAGTGAAACACTGTTTGCAAAGAAACTACTGAGCGAAAATGTCTGAAATTTACATATGAGGTCCAGGGAATGATAATAAAAAGGGCTGTTACAGAAAAAATAAGTAAACTTAAAAAAAAAAAAAAAAAAAAAAAAAATCGGACTTTTAAAAAAAAAAAATTAAGAAAAATGCTTAAAATATCCTAAAAAATCTATAAATAAAGAGACTCTTTACTGCTGAATTTTATAATGAACGGTTTATTAGATATTGAATTAAAACGGGAATATTTTTAACATTGAAGGCTACGGGATTCTCCTAAATAAATTTGCCGAATTAAACCACCGAATGGCAGGGCATTAGGGGAACCTTTCACTGCTGGTTTGTGTTCTCTGAATAGCCGAAGCAGTGCTTTTTCATGGGGATTTCACTGCCCTCGAACAGGGACCGAACAGGCACCGTATGTTCAGGCAATTCGCCTGGATTTGGCGAATTGCCTGCTCTCTGGATAGCCGAATGGCCAAGAAAGGTAACCGAACGCTGATTTTCAGCGTTCGGTTACCTTTCAAGCAATTCGGATCTCTTTGAATAACCCTGATAGTCTTATTCAAAACAGTTTTTTTCAACAATAAAATTGGAAACTGTTCACAACATAATATATACTGTATAATAGTAACATGATAACGCAATCACACCAGATGGGAAATATTTACTTGTCACTGCACCAAATTGTGTAACGACCAGCACCAATAAATACAGAAAATAAATAAAATACGTATCACAACATTCCCCCAGTGACTCCTCCTTCGTGCAACTAGAACAATGAATCAATATGAAATATGTCATAAATATTTACATGTGCCTGACGTCTTCCTATTGGTCATGACAACTCCAGGTAATATTGGAAGTGGGATGTTCTTGAGGAAGGTTATTTATTACAAGGCTGAACCAACTGCTGACTTGTCAAAATGCACTCTATCTGATTGTAGAACGTAGAACCAGGGCACATAATGGTACGTGTAGAATATTTTTCTGTGAAGGAGGTTTGTGTGTGCTTATTGAAATTAGCTAACAAGTGGTTTCTCGACTGAGCCAGAGACAGTAGGGAACAGTTTTCTCTCCATTCTGGGCTGCATTATCCTCATCCAGTCCCACCTGGAAAATAAAAGACGTTACAGTTCATGTATATCCGTATCAGCACTGGTAAAGTTAACAAAGCATTAGGTTTACATGTCTCGTATTCTAGACTATGGAAAGTTACTACCTGCCCCAAAGGGGTAATGCATTTAGTGACCTAAAAGTATAAATTCTTCTATTACTGATATTTATGATTCATACAATTCCAGCACTTTTATTTAAATTTGTAAACTATTACAATTTAAGAGGGTGCCGATCATGACCTGAGCAGATGATCCAGATTTGTGTTTGGTTATCAACCACTGATACTTCACACACTACTCTTTATGGATTAACCCCCTTATCGACTATTTTCGATTTCCAAAATCTCCTGCAGGTGCCCTAGGATAGAGTATACGCAATCTCGTCTGATTCTGGTTTATCGCAAATTAAATTAATTTGTAAAACGGCTGCAGAACATGTTGCTTAAAATTCAATGCATCGGACATGACAACTCATGGCTCTCGGTAAAAGAGAGCCCAAGCTATAATATAAACGTAGTAGTGCTTTTTAGCCATGAGTGTCGTAAAAAGGCCAGATAAGGTGCTGTTCCAGCTTCATGGACACTCCAAACTGTTTTCCCTTGTTCCATGACCATATGCCTAGGAATCCATGCCCAGTTTTACCTGTAAATCCGAACCTCAGGTGTGGGCTGGGCCTCTGTTTATAGTGGCACTCCACCCTAGATGGAGTTCTTCTGCATTGACTGAAGTCCATCAGTTTCCTTGAACCTTGTGCTGTGCACATCTTCTACCAGACCTGTCCCCAAGAACCTGCCAAACTCAACCATGCCCTTTGCTACTGGATATCCTGTGTAGGACCTTCTGTTGGACTTTGACTACTCACTTGCCTGCTGCCTGCCGGACTCATGCTTGAACTCTGACCGTGTTACTTGGATTGCCCCTTTTGGATACCTTCCTGGATTCCCATATTGCATGGACTTTTGCCTATTGTGTTTCCTGGTCTTCAGCCCCTTCCTCTGTTCTGGCTCATTCCCAGTAAGTAAAAAAATACGTATCTGGTGGCGCGATGGTAGTCGCTCTTGGATCATATGGTGGTTCTCTTATTTTGTATCATACATATGGGCAACATAAAAATGAAGCAAATGACATAATAGTGCAGAGCGAATTGTACAATATGTAATATGAATAATTATGTACTGATTCCACTCACAAATAAAGAGCCCCAGCACTGGCTCTGAGGGGATATATGCATTCGGGTCCTTTGCGTCTGTATTTAAAGGTGACCCACACCCTTTAGATGAAAGAATCTTCTTCCGATTTTAATATATGTAAAGACATAAAAACAAGCAAACTTCCTTGTGCAGATCCACTGATAACGAAATGGAAATGTAAATTGCAGAGTTCTAACTCACATTTGGTGGAGCTTATGGCCAAGCTCTAGGTGGAAGTGCCAATGGACTTATTAGCAGGTTAAGTCCATGAAAACCCTTAAGATTCCAGAACACCGGGGACTTGTGCAAAATAAAATTTATTTAAATATTAAAAGTAAACCTGGCACAACCAGGTAACCAGGACGCGTTTCACCACATGTTGTGGCTTCCTCAGCTGGTTTACAAGTGATTTTAGACAGACTGTATATATAGTGTCCTCTTGTTAATGAAATTGTCCCCACATGTTCGAATTAGCAGTTGGCGTGCGTTCCACTCCTCTAATAACACGATTTTTGTATTCCAAATGGCGCCGCCATCTTGCGCATGCGCTCCAACGGCACTTGCGTTCCACATTGCGTGTCACGCTGCACTTCCGGCTAGTCCATGCGTTCCACCATGTCTGCCACAGCGCATAGCAAATGAAGCAAATCCCCAGTTCTCTCTCTATCCACGTAGCGCTGCCTTGCAGCTGTCATAAGTGTAAAGAATACATATATAGCTCTGTCCGGAGGGAGAGGCAATGTTTAGAAATTGACAATAACCTGGGTAAATATGTTAAAAACTTCCCCAGTTCCACATCAGATAACAAACAAGGATGAATTCGTGCACATTCTCTGAATGATAGTTATTAATACGATTATGATAATCTGATATACTCTATACAGTGTGAATTTTTTTTTGTATTCTTATTTTTGGTGTACAGTATCATCTAAAAAAACATGGATGATGGAAAAATGCCTCTTCCAAAAATCCATTGTGGTGAGAATATAATTTAAAGTTAACATTAACTTTAAATTATATTCTCACCACAAATTGCCCTCTTCTTCATGTCCTGCCCCTCTGTTTCTTATCAAAGTATTCTGTCCTGTCCACCTGGTGTTTCCTATCCTGCGTCTTGTACATCAGTCCCATTCCCGTCTCACCCAGCCACCTGTTATAATTTATACATTATTTAGTGCTCCCTTTTGGTTTATCCCTGCTGTTATAATCCCTGTGTAATAAACCTCTACCTGTTTTACCCCGAATATCTGCCTCACTCCACTCTGTCACCGCACTTGGCTCGACCCTGCGACCCCGGCACAACCCAGTCGTGACAATGAGAGAGCCCTATAATTTTCAAATACAGGTTACTGACAGTGAACATCTACTGTGGAATGCTGTTTTTTATGGCAAGTAAAGTGTTTGTGAATGTCCCTGAACATCCTAGCATTCCTGCTCCTTTTTGTGGTACTACTCAAGCATAATCAGGGGTTGACCTTCCAAAGGGTATTCAACATTGATGGGAATTATACAGAATTGACAGTGGAATTTTAAACCTTAGACCAAAATTCCAGAAATGTTAACAACTTGACTCATTGAGCATAAACTTCAGCAATTTCCTGGGTGGAGTAGAGGTAAAATCATTGCTCTGCATGGAGAGAGCTTGTGGAGACACAGGTTCGATCCCAGCAAGCAACCTCTCCAGTAAGTGTCCTTGGACAAGACACCTAACGGTACATACTCGCCACCCAGGACATACTTGAAAATGAGAGAAATCTCAATGTATCCTTCCTGGTAATAAAATCCTTTCTCAAAAAAAAAATCCGCACAACATCCTGGGTTTAGTGGACCAATCCATCTGATCGTGAAATTGTCCTAAAGCTGCAGGTTTCCATTTCACATTGAGTTTCCTGCCGGTGTTTAGAGAAGTAATCAGTCACTCCTATGTTCTTCTGCCACTATCTACAGCAAAGAGGGTAGATAAGTAACAGGAAGGTAGATTTGTAGCTGCTGACAATCTGTTAAGAAACAGGAAGGAATTGTAAAAGATTGTCGCTGTGGAATTCTGCTGACATCAAATAAGAAAAATATCACCAAGTATATAATTCTGCCTTTCACTTAGGGGGTTATTCAGAGAGCACCAAAATGTCGCCGACATTTGGGCGCTCACTCTTTCCCCGCAATTTCCTGCATTTCGGGGAATCAAAGTTCTCCACCCTGCGGTGAATACAGCATTCACCACAGGGAGTGCGAGGGAAAACCCACCGCAAACTGCCGCAAACAACATGCTGAGCACGCTGTAAAAAGTCGACAAGCCAACGATCACAGCGCAGACCAGACGCTGGAAAAAGCCGACAAGCTGACGAACGGGGTAAAAAAAAAAAAAAAAAAAAAGGAACAATACGCTTGACAGTGTCAAAATTGAAACGCTGTTTGCAAAAAAACCTACCGAACGAAAATGCCCGGGATTTGCATATAAGGTCCTATGAATGATCATAATAAGGTCTGTTACAGGAAAAAAAACGCTTTTTAAAAAAATTGCCAAAAAAAATAAAAAATAAAATAAAAAAAAATCTATGGAGACTTTTTACTGCAGAGTAAAATAATGAACAGTATATTAGATGTTGGATTAAAACGGGAATTTTTTTAACATTGAAGCCTATGATCTTCTCCTGAATAAACCTGCCAAATGAAACCACAGAACAGCAGGGCATTTTGGCAACTTTTCACTGCTGTTTGGTGTTCTCTGAATAGATTAACCATTGCTTCTCTATGGGGGATTTCACTGCCTTCGAATAGGCACCGTACTTGCTGGCAGTTCATAAAAATTTGAACTGCCTGCTCTCTGAACAGCCAATTGGATCCGAAATCTCACTGTTCGGTGTTCGGTGACATTCCAGGCAGATCAGCTCTCTGAATTACCCCTTTAATGTTTGTGGTAAATTACTTGTCTGTTAATTTTTAGTTGCGCTTCCCTGCAAGGTTAGGGAGGACATTCATACTTCGTAGATACAGCATTTAAGTGTAAGAAGAGAAGAAACGAAATATGCTCATTAACAACAGAGTTTCATTTAAATCCATGTTTCCCAAACCTGTCCTCGGGACCCTCAACCAGGCCAGATTTTGCAGATTAACTTGGGGGGAAATGCAGACCGAATCCTACAATCACTGAGCAGCAAATCATATCACTTGTGCTGTGCTTCACATATCCTGCAAACCTGGCCTGTTAGTGGGTCCTGAGGACAGGTTTGGGAAACACTGATTTAATTGAATCTGTTTCCAGGTTTCTTTTCTAGTAATGTAATGGTGTTCCATATAAGAGCAAATGCTAACAGAATTACTGAGTCCCAAGGGCTCGTCACCATTTGATGCTGGAGTTGGTATATCAGCAGATCCAACACTAGTATTTACAGGGCCCTAGGAGATAAAATCTCCAGGAGGACCGCAGCCA
Source organism: Leptobrachium leishanense (assembly GCA_009667805.1). NCBI lineage: Eukaryota > Metazoa > Chordata > Amphibia > Anura > Megophryidae > Leptobrachium > Leptobrachium leishanense. The sequence goes on from CM019065.1 coordinate 106,610,525, forward strand.
TGCTTTCAATGCCACACCACTTTATACATATCCTTTATCACACATGGATACACACACTGACCCCCCCCCCCACACACACACATTGATCTTCAAACAGAAAAATTCTTAACTCTGAGCTTTGTTGAAATAAAATGGTGGAAATTTGGTTCGCAATGAACGGCTGTGAATTGCTTAAGCCTGCCAACAGCGTCAATGTAATCCACCCTCTGGCAGGTCCTACTCTGCAAACCTATTCACTGCCCATCATGGGATAAACTCACGGAGGAACAGATCCTTTCTGGAGCTGCCGCAGATCAAGGTTAAATAGAACCTGGCAAGCTTAAGCAATTCACGGATGTTCATTGCGAACCAAATTTCCACTATTTTATTCAACAAAGTTTAGATTTAAGAATTTTTAAACTTGGTAAAAGCTGGTATTATGTACCCATGCATGAAGCTAGTTTAGGTTGAGTGCCCCCCCCCCATGTGAGATATATATGTATATGTCTATGTCATAGACCTCATATATCCAGCATCATTCCCTGACACAAAGATTGGAGCATCTGGTCATTAGAACGATTACAGTACTGGACCAAAAATCGGTTCTGTTGTGAAAACAAATGCTAAATATAGAATTCAAAATTTCGATTTTCACATTTGTCCCTACATCTGCATTCACTCGGCGCGCGTTTCCCCTGTCAAGGCTCATCAGGAGCGCTCAGAGCTAAGCACTCCTGACGGGCAAAACACATGCTGCCTTTTTTATTTCTTTGAAGTAATTGCAAGTAAAAAGGAAATTTTTTTTAGTTTTTTTTTATTTATAGTTTACATTTTGTGGACTTTTTCCATGATGCTATAATTACTAAAATCTTATGTTGAGTTTTACTTTGTGGCTATGCTTTAACTTAAACAGTATTTAACAGTTAATGAGGTGGACGAGGGAGTGTTTAGATAAAGCAGCAGGGGGTGTTTTACTAATCAAGATAAGAGATGGCAGCAGAATGATATATGACAGGGAGCTTAAAAGACTTCTAATCTACCCCCCTCCCCGGTGATGTCCTTTGAATACATCCCACACAATACCTTGATTTGAGTCAATGATGGACCCATAGACTCCATTCTATGGTCAAGCCACCCAGTGAGGAGCAATTGATGGAAAGATCCTGTGAGGGGGGAGTGTTAGTTTACAGCACAATATGTCACACAATGGATGCACCCAGTGATACATATAGAGTGTAGCGCTGTGTTAAAAATCTTGCTGTGGCATTACCTATTTTTGGCCACAAGATGGAGACAGTCGCGATTAGAGACACTGGACATTGGAACTACATTTCCCGGCATGCTTGGCGAGGAGACAGGAAGTGGGTGGGGACTGGACACTTACATCCTCCACCTCGTGGAGAACGCGAGAGAGCGCGCCAGGGAACGAGAGAAAGCAGACGCACTGAAGAGATCGCGAGAGGGCCTAGGCCAAAGCCCGAGGGAGACCCGTCAGTCCGGATTGGATCACTCAACCTGAGGGGAAGGAGACTTGCCAGAACCCAGGCATTGCGGCAGACCGGAGGAATCAAACGGAGAGCAGGCGGTGAGCTGGACAAGCTGCATGAAGTCAGACAACGGATCCGGCCGCTAGTATCCCCAGTCAAAATCCGGCGGAGAGACGTCCTGGGTCAGCGGAGCCTAAAGCAATCGTCGGATGGGTGAGAGGCCTCCAAGGCTGTTTTGTGTTTAAAGGTCAAGCTGCTGTTTTCTCTTTAAAAGTCCACAGGGCCCCAACTGACTAGTCGAAGACTTTCCTTCAGTAAATTCACTGGCCAGTTGAACAGTACCCGGGTACCATACACACACATATACACCTTTTACATTCCGGGACTTAACCTGTGCAGGACTCATTCTGTTACGAATCGGAACGGGGGTTAAAGAGAAAAGATACGTTCCGAAATTATATTTTTCTCTTTTCCGCTGCGCGTTTACCGCAATACGAAGGGATTGTATGTTTTGGGTTTCGCTACGTGTCCCCTTTTTCTGAACTATCGGGAAATTGCATTTCTTTTCTGTTCGGTTGCGAATATTTTATTTTTCCGAAATACGAAGCCTCGTGTTTCGTTTCTTTTCCGCTACGCGTTTTACCGTGATACGAAAATACTGTAATAATACTTGTGAATACCGTGTCTCAATATCTGCTCAAGATTTTAGTAAACTATTTAAATGATAAAAACTCACAACTGTGTTGGAGTATATTTATTCCCTAGTGCGGGGAGACTGACCCGTGGTTCATTTTCAGCGGCTCCTCCGGGAGTGAGCGCTACAAGAGTAAAATATTTTCTTAACTAAACATACGAGAGGAAAGCAAAGTATATAAGATATCAGCAACATAAAATAAACACAATAAGGACATTTCATTTTTTGGTGGTAGTGGCCCTTTAACATTATGGTGAGTTCGAAGAGTTGTTTTAGTAAAACCCAACTGTGAAGTTATGGAAACAAACAGCGAACAAAGTGAGAAGGATATTTTGTGGCCTTCGCTGATGATTATTCCAGAATTAATTAATGTCAGGTCTGATGCAGTACCAAGGTGCGCGTGGGAAAACTTGTAGCGGTGATTACTAAATAAAGTCATTGGTATCATGGTGCACCTGCACAGGGGATGAGCTGATGAAGAGGAAGAACTATTTAAAATGATGTTCAACTGTTAAACATATTTCTGGGGAAAAAACACCTTTGTGATAGGAAACAGTGGCATAGCGTGGGTTGTCAGCACCCGGGGCCAGCCAAGAATTGTGCGCCCCCCCAACCTGTGGACACGTTATCGATATTGCCCCAGCTCACACATGGATATGCCCCAGCTCACACATGGATATTCCCCAGCTCACACATGGATTTGCCCCCAGCTCACACATGGATATTCCCCAGCTCACACATGGATTTGCCCCCAGCTCACACATGGATTTGCCCCCAGCTCACACATGGATTTGCCCTAGCTCTCACCTGGATATTGCCCCAGCGGCAGCCAGCTCATACATGGATATTGCCCCAGCTCCGGATCCAGCAGGGGTTGAGGGGGCCCAGATGCCGGGCAGCGGGAGTGCCTGCCCGGTCCTGAACAGCATGTGAGTCCGTCCGTGTTGAAGGGGAGGCGGCTGCGTGCGTGCGAAGGTCACACGGTCCGGCCAGTCAGGTGGTACAGAGACTCAGTACCACCTGATTAGCACTGCACGCAGCCGCCTCCCCTTCAACACGGACGGACTCACACGCTGTTCAGGACCGGGCAGGCACTCCCGCTGCCCGGCATCTGGGCCCCCTCAACCCGCGGGCCCTTGGGCGGCGCCCGAGGGCCCGGCGGGTCAATCCGGGCCTCAAGTTTTAGGGGCGCAAATTTCTTCTGAAATTATGTGCCCCTAAGAAAACTGCGCCCGGGGCGACGCCCCCCCAGCCCCCCCCCACCACGCTACGCCACTGATAGGAAAGCATGTGCTTTATCAGCAAGGTATGCTAGACATCAACCAGCACAATAAATATATAGAAGAACATTACTCTATTATTTAAAGATCAGATTTTGATGCATTTTATGAATTCATCCATAACTGGTAAAGCAACGACATATTTTAAAGATTGGATGACTCCAACACGTATAATCAAGCAAATGGAAAATGACAGTGGGAGTAATAACATGGCTTGCAAAATTCTGAATAACATGTGACAGCAAAGTAACAAGTATTAAAGGGGTTATTCACTAAACCTCATTGTTTCACCAAAGTTGCAAACAATGGTAAAAAAATAAATAAAACAGTGTTGAACTCCGGCAATAGCGAGAAAAAAGTAAAAAGGGGCATTTGAAGTTGCTTAAAATAACAATGAACACCAGTACCACCAATGAGAATTTTATGGTTGTTCCACCACTATTTTCAACAATAGTGAATATACTTCTGCTAAAGTCAGGTTCTTCATGAAACTCGTACTGAATCAAGAGTAAAAAGAACAGTAAAATCATTGCTGAACAACTCCGGTATAAACTCCGGTATAAACAGCAGAGGAAAACATGGTGAAAATGACAGCAAATAGGCAATGCTGAAGAACTTCAGCATTAAGTACTGTGAAAACAATGTGAAAACTATGGATGTTCCCTACATAGATCCTGGAATATGAAAAGGTTAGTGGAAGCATAAACCTAGGTATCGATCACCACAGGTTCCACCCAGCAGGGTACTGCTATCAATCTCCCAAATTTTAGTAGTCACGGAAAAAGGAATGCAGGTCACATTGTAGGATGCGATGAGGCCACTTAGAGCTCATTCACACTGATTTATCGCGTGATTTTTGCTGCGATATTGCTCATATTTCCAAGCGATATCGCTCTATGTAGCTTCACCAATGTATTTCAATGGACCTGTTCACATCTCACAGCTCAATGTCGCCTGTAGCTCGTCTCTGGTACATGACCCTTTTTTTCTGCGATTTGCTGTGATTTGCCGATTTAACATGATGGTGTCGCACAATATCACACATTATGGCGCGATATCGCTCAATGTCGCGTATATGAAAATCAGACTGAAAAACGCACGATTTTCATGTTGCTTAGTGTGAATGGGCCCTTAATTAGAGCAAGGAAAGACTACATTTCAGCTCACTCCATTAGCCTTTATTTTGGATAAAGGCTCACTGAGCTGAAACATTCAGGTCTATTCACTAAAGGTGAAACTCAGGAGAATGACTGGAGAAGTGAAAATTCTAGGTCAAAATAGCCAAACCAGAAAAATTCTCCCATTTATCTCGCTATTCGGTCTAGATTGTACTCTTCTCCTGAGTTTCACCATTTAGTGAATTTACCTGATTGTCTCTCCTTGCTCTGATTAGAGCAGCCTTACTACATCCTACAGTGTGACCACCGGTCCTTTTTCCTGAACTTCAATAGTCAACTCACCATAATTTCATGGTAGTTGATCCAACATAGTTTGCCGAAGTAAATCCATTGCTATTTTAATAAAACAATGGTGGTTAGTGAGATGAGAACCTGTTCCAAAAGAGTTAATAAAGAGCTTATATATAGTTCCCAATCCTCATCCTCAAGTACCCTAACAGGCCAGATTTTGCAGATCACCTTGGGGAAATTCAGACTGAATCCTGCAATCATGAGCAGCAAATCGTATCACCTGTGCTGTGCTTCACATATCCTGCAAACCTGGCCTGTTAGAGGGACTTGAGGACCAGGGTTGGGAAACACTGATGTAAAGGAAAAGTAGTAGTAGTATAAGTAGTAATAATAATAGAATAGTGGGAGCAGACAGAAACAGAAAGCATTTACTTAGAAACAAAACTGGTTTACCAGGAATATTGACAAACGTCTCTCAAAACCAGAAGGTCAGCATAAAATGCTGGAAATTCCTCGCTGTTGTTTAGAACTATCGAATAGACAAAACAATATGACAGCTTAACCTAAACATTATTCAGCAGGATTAAATTATAACATTTATATATTTTTGCCAAATTCACGACTCCCTTTCAGTTGACAGACATTCTAGGACATAAAAACGCTCATAATTCTCAGATAAATATGCCATAATAATAAGCATAGTAAACATTAACTAACCTGCAAAGAAAAGCCAATACATATCTAATTCCTGCAACCAATTCAATTCTTTGGACTGAGATTGATTGTATGAGATACATTTCTAATTAAAGAATATATAAATTTTAAATAGGCTGACACATCAACCTGCAAGATAAAAAAATAAAAAAAAGTGATGCATAAATGCTATCTCAGGTAATTGAATCCAGGCCTAGGTCCTGAGAATAAAGGAAAAACATCTCCAGCTGTGAAGGCCAATTTCCCTAAAGGTCAAATAAATTGACAGACAAATTAGCCCAGTTAATTTGACTCTGTTGCTTCTAATGCTTTGTATTCACTATCTATCAAAATAAAAAAATAAACAATTATCCAGAGAAATGATGTGACTGTAGCTTTTAATATTGCAACGACTGAAGGCTGAAAACGGAAAGTCAATTGTAAAACTGGTTAAATATATATATATATTTCTTTTAATTTAACTTTAGAGTACTGTTTAATCAGATCCCATGCTTTTTATAATTGGTATCATCAAAAATCCTGAGACTGCACAAACTGCACACACTAACGGCTTATGCTTTCATTAGTCATATGGCATTTCAGGCGTCAATAAAACATAAACAAATGCGGACCTTTGCCTTCTTTCACTTTTCCATTAACCTTTTTGTCCATTGTCTTCGCACATCTCTTTCCACCAGCCTTTCTTTACTCGCTGTCTCATTTTCATATCGCAATATTGCATCTTTATATTACCTGCTATTATTATTATTCATTTATTTGTATTGCACCAACGCGCTTTGCAGCACAGTAAAGAGGTTACAATCTCTTAAGACAAGGCATCGATGGACATAGATTGAAGGGTAAAAGCACTCTGCTCCCTAGGAAGCTTTCAATTATTATTATTAATCTTTATTTATAAAGCACCAGCATATTCTGTAGCGCTGTACAATAGGCACAGTATAGACAGGGTTACAATACATTGAACAACATTTTGACAAATCAGTACAGGAGGAAACGAGGGCCCTATTCCCGTGGGAACTCACAATCTAGAAGGGTTGGGGTGGAAACAGGAGGAGAGGACTGTAAGGTGAGAGTGATGGACTGGTTGGGGCAGGGAGGTGTATCAGTGTGTCGGGTGGTAGGCTTACCTAAATAGGAATGTCTTAAGGGAGCGTTTGAAGGAAGAGAAATTTGGGGAAAGTCTGACAGTACGAGGGAGAGCGTTCCAGAGGATGGGGGCTGCGCGTGAGAAATCCTGCCGTCTATCATGGGAAGAGGTGATGCGGGGAGAAGCTAGGCGCAGGTCACTGTTTGATTTTAGGGAGCGGGCTGGGGTGTATTTGGTGATTAGTGAGGACAGGACAATCTACAAGACGTAGGGGGGAAATGTAGGGAATTGTGTTGCAGTAAAAGGTTGGGTGAGAATAGTATTGAAATGCATGGGAAAAGCATATGGCTTAGCAGAGACAGTTGGTAAGCTTCTTTCAATATGTAAGTGTAGCGATGTGTTAAAATTTACTGTGGCAATACCCATTTTTGGCCACAAGATGGAGACAATCGCGATTGGAGGCACTGGACATTCGAACTACATGTCCCGGCATGCTTTGCGAAGAAAACAGGAAGTGGGTGGGTTTTGGAGAGACTGTACATCCTGCACCTCGTGGAGAACAGGCAGAGCGCGCCAGGGAGTAGAGGAGAGCGGATGCACATACAGAGAAGGAGAGACCAAAAGATAGGCCGGAGCGCAGACAGAGTGGATCGGGCCTTAGGATTGGGTCACCCAGCCTTGCGGGATACAGACATCACCCTCTATACTATCCGAGTGCAGTTGAAGGAGAGAAGACCCCTCGAGTAAGGAGTACCGCGGTCGATTGAAGCGGGGGAGCAGGCGGTAAGCTGGATGAGTCGCGGCTGACAGACAGAAGGCCAGACAACAGATCCGGTGGTCGGCGTCCCCAGTCAACATCGAGCGGAGAGACGTCCTGGGTCAGCGGAACCTCAAGCTTGCGCTGGATGGGTGAGAGGCCCCCAAGGCCGTATGTAAATAAGAGCGTACGCTGCTGTTTTCCTTCTAAAACCCACAGGCCCCAACTGACTAGTCGAAGACATCTTTAAAGTAAACTCACTGGCCAGTTGAAAAGTACCCGGGTACCTATACACACGAATACACACCACTTCATGTTCTGGGACTTAACCTGTGCAGGACTCAGTTTCCTTTTTCCGAATCGGGACAAGGGGGCAAAGTTAAAGTTACATTCCGAACATTTTTCCTTTTTTTTTGTTCCCGCTGCGCGTTTACCGTGATACGAGAACTGTGTATTTTATTGTGTCCCGCTACGCGTTTTTCCTCGAATTTCGTATCTTTTAAATTTCTGCTCGGTCGGGGTTTTTTCCGAAAATACGAAGCCCTCGTGTTTTCGTTTTCTTTTACCGCTACGCGTTTATCGTGTTACGAAAGTACTGTAAATCTTCCTGCATATGCCGTGTCTCAAGAGCTGCAAACCTTTTTAGTAAACCTTTTAACTTGTAAAACTTACAGCGGTGTTGGAGTATATTTATTCCCTAGTGCGGGGAGACTGACCCGTGGTTCATTTTCAGCGGCTCCTCCGGGAGTGAGCGCTACACGTGGGGGCTCGTTTCCGGGATTCAGTCTCTGGAAAAACCGCATCTAAAGGGTTAAATATGGATCCAGACACTGCTGCCGAATGGTGTGGGGAGCACAGTAGTCAGTTAGCATGTTGCATAGTCATGGATATTCCCGCAGACACTTGGGCCGAAGATCAGATTCGCCAGGCCGTGGCCACGCTAGCACCAGATCATCGGGGGTTAATTCTGGACATTAAGAAAAACCCAGATACCTCTCACACGCATGTTCTTCTTGAATGGAGAAAAGGTATTCCAGCATGTTTTCGGGGCGCGAGCGTGGAGCTGGAAGATGAGGTGGAAGTCCAACTAATTCAGCCAAGTGCGCCACGTGGTGAATCCGAAAGTGTTCCCGCGCCCAGTCCGTTGGCCATGATCGGGCCTGAATTTATCGTGGCTATTGGAGATTTGCTGGCCAAATGTCAGAAAACAAGCCCTCCTCACACTAATTTCGGTTATCGACGGTTAAGGAACTTTACAGGAAATGTACCAACTCCGGCGGGAGAAGAAACCTTTGAGGAATGGGTGGAACAGGCGATGCAGGCACTGGATGAGTGGGACGTCCCTGAGGCCCAGAAAAAGCAAAGGATCACCGAGAGTTAAAGGGACCTGCGTCAGAAGCGGTGAGAAACCTAAAATTGAGTAGAAAAGATTGTACTGCTTTGGATTATCTGAACGTTCTTGAAGAAGTTTTTGGGCGAACAGAAAAGGCAGCAGAACTGGTATATCAGTACGAACACACCTATCAGAAAGAGGTGAGAGAATGATTGATTACATGAGGCGCTTGGATAAGATTCTGCACCAAATACTCCTCAAGAAAGGGGCCAAACCGGCTGACGTAGATAAGATACGAATAAAGCAGATCCTGAGGGGCTCTCAACCGTTAGATCCGGTGATGATGCAGCTGAGAAGCAGAGCAGTTAATCAAGAGTTGAAGTACCTAGAACTGATCCGAGTTGTACGAGAGGAGGAGGCTCTGCTGGAAGAGAAATCCTTCAGGCGGGGAGAAAGGGCTTATGCACAACCTGCAAGATATAACGACGGTCTGCAGCCTGAAAACGACTCGTTAGACACCTATGGATCTGACCTGGATGAACAGGAGCAGTTAGTCGGTTTTAAATTCATCGAAAAGGCTGCCAAAGAATCGAACTCTTCCGAACGAAGCGAGTTGTTCAAGACTGTAAAGAAGGTACAGGAAGCTCAAACTGAACTGCAGCAAGCGCACGCTGAACTGTGCAGGGTGTTGATGAAGGTGACCGAGATGCAGGGGGAAATGCAAAAGTTCCTAACAGGTATGCAGACGACTGAAGTTGCCGTGGCGTCTGGTTCAAATCTCTTATTAGAACCTCAACAAGCAACTGTGTCTCCGCTTTCGAGGAAGAGATGTTTCGGTTGTGGAGAAATGGGCCATTTCCGTGCGCAATGTAAAGGCCGGAAGCCTGAGAGGGATAAAGTTGAGTGGCTGCTGAAAGCCCTAGAGGGACTGTTATCTACTCCACCAGCGGGAAACGCCAGAGGGCACCAGTAAAGGAGCAACCTAGGTGCCCAGAAGTTGAACCTCGCTCCAAGAACCAATTTAAAACTAAGAGGGCAAGAGGGCCCAGAGTCAAGCCAACTGCTGAGCCTGCCAGAATGGAAAGAGTCACTCCCTTAGCGTCCGGGTCTACGTCATGGGGAAGCAATGCACACCCAAAACCTGCACGGGCCAAGAAAAAGGCCAGGGTCCAGCAAACTGGGTCTAAGCGTCCGGATACCTCCACCAAGTTTCCTGACCAGCTGATAGGTCCTTCTCCGATTGTGCCAATCCAAGTGGAGGGAGTCTACACCAAAGCCCTGTTAGATTCAGGGGCTCAAGTGACTTTGATTTATAAAGACTTCTATGAGAAACACTTAAAGCACATTCCTCTGCAAGAATTGAAGGATTTGGAAATATGGGGTATCGGCACTGAGAAACTCCCTTATGACGGGTACCTGCAAGTGAGGTTGGAGATCGGATCTGAAGTCATCGGGCAGTCTGGGGGTTGTGATGCATTGGCCATTGTGTGTCCCCGACCCTCGGGTGCGAACAGAAGCTCTCTGATAGTGGGGACGAATACGGACCTAGTGCGGCGTCTTCTGACCCCCATCGTAGTGGAAGAAGGGTCAACTCAAGGAGTGCACCCCATGTTACGACCGGTCTATCAGAGGATGGTTGAAGAACGGAAAGCACCTGCTGAGGTGGGAAGACTGTGGAGACTGGGTGGGACAGAGAAGGTTCTGCAAGCAGGAGAAGTAGCGAGCTTCCGGGTTTCAGTCAAGTTGAACGGATCGCAACCAGGTCCCTATGTGGTGCTGGGAACCGATGTCAGTCATGGGAGTGAAACCGGTGTCGAAGTAATTCCTGAAATAATCTCCACAAAAGCCCTGAAGAGAACACGAGGAAGAGTCTCGGTCAGCGTGTGCAATGTGACAGATTCTCCAGTAGTTCTTAAAGCACGAATGCCTATCGGGCAAGTAGAGTCTGCTACACCCCTCTCCACCGATTTAGGAGGGGGAGTGGATAAAGAGATTCCAGATGAAAGATTCTACCCTAAAGACGCCCCCATTTCACCTGAGTGGAAGAAACGTCTTCAGTCTCAAGTTCTAAAGTGGAAAGAATTATTTTCGAAAGATGAGTTCGATGTGGGCCTGGCTAAGAGTACGGAACACCGCATTCGGTTGCAAGAAGACAAGCCGTTTCGTGAAAGGTCAAGGCGAGTTCCGTTGGGAGACTTGGATGATCTGCGAGAACAGCTAAACGAGTTGCAGAGAACCAATGTGATTCAAGAGTCCAGGAGCCCATATGCATCTCCAATAGTGCTGGTCAGGAAGAAGAATGGTTCTGTCCGCTTGTGCATAGACTATCGCACCCTGAACCGAAGAACCATCCCCGACCAATACGCCACTCCTCGGATTGAAGATGCCTTACAGTGTTTGTCTGGAGCAAAGTGGTTCAGTGTACTAGATCTGCGAAGCGGATATCATCAGATACCGATGCATCCTGAAGACAAAGAGAAAACTGCGTTTATTTGTCCACTGGGGTTCTTTGAGTTCAATAGAATGCCTCAGGGTCTGACGGGAGCTCCAGCCACGTTCCAACGGTTGATGGAGAAGACAGTCGGGGATATGAATCTAATCGAAGTGTTAGTGTACCTGGATGACATAATTGTGTTCGGGAAGACTCTGGAAGAGCATGAGCAACGTTTGGAGAAGGTCTTGAAGAGGCTCCATGAAGAGGGGTTGAAATTGTCTCTGGAGAAATGCCAGTTCTGTTTACCGTCAGTCACATATCTGGGACACGTGGTCTCGGCAGAAGGTGTTTCAACAGATCCTCGAAAGTTGGAGGCCGTAGCTTCTTGGCCTAGACCTCGAAACGTCACTGAACTTAGATCTTTCTTGGGATTCTGCTCATACTATCGAAGATTTGTGGGAGGATTCGCAAAGATAGCTCAGCCGTTGAACAAACTCCTGCAGAAAGAAACCACCGAAGAAGGCTGTAAGGTCTCTGACCGAAACCCCTCCGCTCCAGGACCAAGGAAAGCTAAAGAGTCCATACAAGGTGAATGGACTAGTCAATGTGAAGGTGCGTTTGTGAAGCTGAAAGAGAATCTAACCCGAGCTCCTGTTCTGGCCTACGCGGACCCTCACAAGCCGTATGAACTACATGTGGATGCCAGCCGAGAAGGTCTGGGAGGAGTCCTATATCAGGAGTATGATGGATTGCTGAGGCCTGTGGCGTACGTGAGCCGGAGCCTTGCGCCTTCTGAGAAGAACTATCCTACTCACAAACTGGAGTTCCTAGCCTTGAAGTGGGCAGTGGTGGACAAGTTGAAAGACTATCTGTATGGAGCTGAGTTCGTGATTAAGACGGATAATAATCCTCTCACCTATATCCTTACTACTGCAAAACTGGACGCAACGGGACATCGGTGGTTGGCCGCTCTGTCAGGGTTTCGGTTCAGCCTGAAGTATCGCCCTGGGGTGAACAATCGAGATGCTGATGCTTTATCAAGAAGACCCTACACTACAGAATGGACTCAGGTGACTCCAGACGGGGTGCAAGCTTTGTGTCAAGGAACAGAACGCCGGGTCAAGGGAGGAGTTGAAGCGGAGGCCATAGGAGTCATGGCCGCGGCTGTTCCTGAGTTCTACTGTAACCCTACGCAATTGAGGGATGAAAATCTACCTACCTTTTCCAAGCAGGACCTGAAAGCGGATCAAGCTAGAGACCCTTTGATTGCATTGACCATAAAGGCCCTGACGGCAAACCAGCGAGAGATTCTGTTAACAATTCCCCGGATGGAGCCAGATTGGTTTACAAAGAGTGGGAGCGGTTGAAGATGTTGGATGGGGTGGTCTACCGAAGGGGCCCCTCGACCAATTCCGAAGAGATTCAACAGTTATTTCTCCCCACTAAACACAGGGAGAGTGTGTTGCGATCATTACATGATGAGCATGGACATTTGGGTGCTGAGAGAACTTTTAAGTTGGTGCGAGATAGGTTTTATTGGCCTTGCATGAGGGCTGAAGTTGAGAGTTATTGCCATTCCTGTCTGAGGTGCATTCAGAGGAAAACTCTACCAACCCGAGCTGCTCCAATGAGCCATCTACAGAGTCAGGGACCCATGGATTTGGTGTGCATTGACTTCCTGTGCTTAGAGCCGGATGCTAGTGGGCAAGGGAACATTCTGATAGTGACTGATCATTTCACCCGTTATGCCCAAGCTTTTTCTACAAAAGACCAACGCGCTCCGACAGTGGCGAAGGTGCTGATGGAAAAGTTCTTTGTTCATTACGGCCTGCCAAGAAGAATACACTCTGATCAGGGAAGAGACTTTGAAAGTAGATTGGTCGGGCAATTGCTGGAGTTGTTGGGAATTCAAAAGACCCGAACTACGCCATACCACCCTCAGGGTGATGCTCAGCCTGAAAGGTTTAATCGCACGCTGCTAAACATGCTGGGGACCTTGTCTAATGTAGAGAAGCAGAGTTGGAGTCGTCACATAGCTACTCTGGTGCATGCATATAACAGTACGGAGAGTGATGCAACGGGATATTCACCGTACCGTCTTATGTTCGGAAGAGAAGCTCGACTGCCGGTTGATTTGGCATTTGGGTTATCTCTAGACCAGACGTCGGTAGCTTCTCATAGAAACTACGTGGATAGACTTCGGAAGAATCTGGCTTCTGCGTTTGAACAGGCCCGTTTGACTTCAGGTAACAGGGAGCAAAGGAACAAGAAGAGCTATGATTTGAAGGTTCGAATACAAGATCTACAACCCGGTGATAGGGTTCTATTGAAGAATTTGGGTGCTGCTGCGAGACACAAGCTGGCGGATAGATGGAGTTCTCAGGTTTACATTGTTTGCAAAAAACTGCCAGGTCTGCCGGTGTATCAGATTCGCCCTGATGGAAAGGCTGGTCCCCTCAAGAATTGGCACCGAAATCACTTGTTACCTTTGAGAGAGGCTGTGAGGATACCAGTGGAGAACGAACTTCCTCCGGCGAATCCGCATGCTCCACGTGTCCCTCCTGTTACTCGGTCTCAACAGACTCGGGTTGTTGGAGAGAGCGAAAGAGACAGCGACGAAGAGAGTTTCTGTTTAGATTGGATGCGCTCGCCAGAACCTGAAGAGGTCGTCCCAGTTCCTTGTCAATGGGAAAGTAACTTGAGGGCTGAAGCTCCTGAATTTCAGTGGGAATTCCCTGAGAATATGGAACTCCCTGAAACCCTTGAACTTCCGTTAAGGGTCCCGGATACTGTTGGAGACCCTGTAGCTCCTGAAGACGAACCTTACGACTATAGTTCTATGCCTTCCCTGGAGGGATCGTACTCGGAGGAAGTGTCTGCTCCAGTGGCAGACATAAGGACTGAGCCTATACCTATAGTACTTCCACCTGAAGAGGAACGGAAGGAGCCTGAACAAAAACGCTCTATTCGACCGCCCCAGCGACTTACCTATGACTCACCAGGACATAGCACTGAAGAGGCCATCACCACTGTGCAGAGATTGCCCGAAGTGTCTGCTATGTTAGCTGAGGTAGCCCAGAACATGAGTCAGCTTGAGAAAGTGTTTCTAACCCACTGCATGTATGCTGCTGAACCTGTATATGCTGTATAAACTGTGTGCAAATTGTAAAAGGATAATGTAACTGTTGTACCTCCTTGGAGAGACCCAAGAGTTCTAGGAGGGGGAGAGTGTAGCGATGTGTTAAAATTTACTGTGGCAATACCCATTTTTGGCCACAAGATGGAGACAATCGCGATTGGAGGCACTGGACATTCGAACTACATGTCCCGGCATGCTTTGCGAAGAAAACAGGAAGTGGGTGGGTTTTGGAGAGACTGTACATCCTGCACCTCGTGGAGAACAGGCAGAGCGCGCCAGGGAGTAGAGGAGAGCGGATGCACATACAGAGAAGGAGAGACCAAAAGATAGGCCGGAGCGCAGACAGAGTGGATCGGGCCTTAGGATTGGGTCACCCAGCCTTGCGGGATACAGACATCACCCTCTATACTATCCGAGTGCAGTTGAAGGAGAGAAGACCCCTCGAGTAAGGAGTACCGCGGTCGATTGAAGCGGGGGAGCAGGCGGTAAGCTGGATGAGTCGCGGCTGACAGACAGAAGGCCAGACAACAGATCCGGTGGTCGGCGTCCCCAGTCAACATCGAGCGGAGAGACGTCCTGGGTCAGCGGAACCTCAAGCTTGCGCTGGATGGGTGAGAGGCCCCCAAGGCCGTATGTAAATAAGAGCGTACGCTGCTGTTTTCCTTCTAAAACCCACAGGGCCCCAACTGACTAGTCGAAGACATCTTTAAAGTAAACTCACTGGCCAGTTGAAAAGTACCCGGGTACCATATACACACGAATACACACCACTTCATGTTCTGGGACTTAACCTGTGCAGGACTCAGTTTCCTTTTTCCGAATCGGGACAAGGGGGCAAAGTTAAAGTTACATTCCGAACATTTTTCCTTTTTTTTGTTCCCGCTGCGCGTTTACCGTGATACGAGAACTGTGTATTTTATTGTGTCCCGCTACGCGGTTTTTCCTCGAATTTCGTATCTTTTAAATTTCTGCTCGGTCGGGGTTTTTTCCGAAAATACGAAGCCCTCGTGTTTTCGTTTTCTTTTACCGCTACGCGTTTATCGTGTTACGAAAGTACTGTAAATCTTCCTGCATATGCCGTGTCTCAAGAGCTGCAAACCTTTTTAGTAAACCTTTTAACTTGTAAAACTTACAGCGGTGTTGGAGTATATTTATTCCCTAGTGCGGGGAGACTGACCCGTGGTTCATTTTCAGCGGCTCCTCCGGGAGTGAGCGCTACATAAGTTTTAAGGCAGGTTTAAAGCTTTGAATGTTAAGGGACAGTTTGACACTCAGTGAGAATCGACCCTTATATCAGTGCGAGATATCCTTACCTGCTTCCTGGAGCCTGATCTATACTGACCCAGATACTGTATTAGCTGTTTGTGTCAGATAATTGGGAGGTGCAAGCTGATAGCAGCATTGGCACCACTGCTAGTAACAGCTGCTGGAATCCATAGGACTCCACGGGGCCAAATGTGACCCTGCTGCGAGCAGGATCGTGCAAAGACAGCGGAAGAACACTGAACTAGTTGTTCCGAGTTGAGTAGAGCAACTGGAAGTGGAGGATCGTACCACCATCTTTAACGTAGGAATACAGGTAAGAAAATACGTTTTTAGAATCTTTATTTTGCAGTGTTAAATGATTTTGCAAAAGATAGTATCCCTTGACACCAGGCTCTAAGAGCCAGTAATCTTTGCATAATACCATCTGAAGCCATATAGCTCGACGTTCTTATTTTGATAACATATAGGAGTTGTTACTGCACAGTAAGTAGCATCTAATTCCAAGCTGCAAGCTCAGCTTGCAGCAAAGTCAAAATAGATCTGAAATCAATTTTGTGAGGTGTGGGACTGCGGCTTTTGGTGGGTCTGACATTTTATATTATTTCCCTAGCCCCCTCTCCTATTGCAAAATAACCATGCGCCACTTGTAGGTACAGGGTGACCGTGCTCTCTGTCCTGTTCCCTGATGTCAGTGATGTACCTTGGGAGATGTACTGTATTGTTCCCTGATGTATTCAAATGCAAATCATTTAACACGCTCCAAACTCTCCCCTGTGAATCCCATACTCACCTCTCATCCCGTGGTGAATAGGGTGGCTAGATCCTCAGCTTCTTCTCCAAGGCAACAGAGTGAGACTGGGAACACATAGTTCCTAGTCTCCCTCCGCAGTCGCTGAGAGCGAGCTTGCACAGAGCTCACGGCCTGGAAACACAAGGCTCCATGGACTTCTATGGACGCCACGAACTGATACTACTAAGAGCTGATAATACTACTACTGTATGTCTACAATGGAGAGACTCTTGAAAATTTTGGTACATGTCACATGCCACACAATAGACTAGTGTTGTATACAATACAATATCAATTAAGAGATCACTTAAGAGATCTCTATTAATATACCTCGATACAGAATGCGCCTGTAAACATGTAACATAGTGACTATTTCCTACATATTTATTTTCTGTATTAATCTGTATATTTGTGTTTTGTTTTTAATATCTTGCATTTATTACTTTGAATTGTTACAGTCGTTACAGAAATACAATGTTCTGGAAACGAGAGAAATCTCAATGTGTCCTTCCTGGTAAAATCCTTTAATTCCGTTCATTTAACTGAATCTTTATAAATAAGTAGAATCATGTTTTGATTATTTATTTATTTTTTATTGGATAATTCAATATTGGCAGCTATTTCTGTGGTAGATAATCAGAGGCAGTTCCCCAGACAACAATGACTAATTTGTGTCCTCAGTTTTGACTTGAAGTGCTTCATAATAATTACAGTATATTGTGTCTCCTATACACATTTTTGTCAGTTTTGCTGAGGATGTCACAGGTATCACTGCCTGCAGGGAAAGTCAGCAGATAGCACAATGCATTTAGCAGGAGATTGTGTTTGGTTGTGTGTGATAGTAGTGAACATGATGAGTGTGGTTGGCTGCGCTCTGCAGATAATACACACACAGTACACTCCACACCCAGGAAATACTACACATACACAGGTGCATATACACTGCACGCACAGTATACACAGGGGCATAGACCCTGCACATACAAGTATACCTTGAAGCTACAGACATACTGTGTACACAACATATTGCACACACAGGACACACGTAGCGTACAGAAACTCTGCACTTACAGTATCCACGGATGCATCATCTACCCCCTCTTTCCCATCTCCCTATTCATAGTCATCCATCACACACTGTCAAACCCCTCTAAGACAATGTCAACCAAGCCCACACGTTATCACTTGCACACAATCACATTGATTTACTGTAATATGATTAAATTTACACTAATCTCCTTTGGTCACTGTACTCTCCTCTGCTAGGATGCCCTGTGATAAAGATCACCTGAGGCACAGGTACGTTTTGCTGCACATTTACCTGCCTGAGGAAGCCAAAAAAGAAAAATTAGACACCTGATTTTTTTTTCCCCATGTCTATTATAAATGGACCCTGACTTTAAAAAATACCTCTGCTGCAGTGAGTTAGCTTTTTATATATAGAGGCATATGATGACGAGTTGAATGTTATATATTTATTGTTGTTTTTAGCTCAGTTACTGCGTAACTATGATTGCAACAAAAGATTTACAGTTATAAGTATGACACGTTTACTAGATTTGATCAGCAACATGGTTCATTACAGGTGATGGTAAATTCTCTAACTTTACACTGTAACATGTTATCTATAGCACATACCGCATCCATACCACAAAACTGATTTTTTATAGCATAAAAAAGGCACTAACACGTAACAATTCTGTATAATTCATGCCTGTCACTCAAATTAGTGGATTGAAATCTTTTTATTAGGAATTATTATTTATTTATAAAGCGCCATCATATTCTGCAGCGCTGTACAACGTGCACAATGTAGATAGACAATACATTGAACAACATTTGATAAACCAGTACAGG
Organism: Leptobrachium leishanense; assembly: GCA_009667805.1. Taxonomy (NCBI): domain Eukaryota; kingdom Metazoa; phylum Chordata; class Amphibia; order Anura; family Megophryidae; genus Leptobrachium; species Leptobrachium leishanense. Next base: position 106,628,751 of record CM019065.1, read on the forward strand.
AGGAAATGAAGGCCCTATTCCCGTGGGAACTTCCAATCTATAAGGCTAGGGTCAAAAAGTGCGTCCAAACGCATTGACGTACTTTTTCACGGAATGCGTGAAAACGGTCAGATGATGCACATTTTCGTGCGTGATTTTGTACTGATCGTCAATAAAACACTTCTTGCGTCTCGACGTGATGTTGGCCAGACATTAGCAGCGTCTGACATCTCCTAATCACGCAAACACGCCGCTATGCCGCTGCAGCGCACTCTGTACGTCAGTACTAGCGGTTCTGCGTTCTCGAAAAAGTGCGTTAATTTTCCACTTGCGTTGCGCGGCCGTACTTCGTATTGAGATAGTATATTTCTAAATTAAATTCCAAGAGGTGCTAACACAGCTAATCCGCCATTTTGGTGTTCGCTCAAGGTATGCTACCAACTCCATTTTGTGTTTTAAAAGTCTGCAGTCCCTTTGTGCTCACTAGAGTCAACTAAGTATGCCTGCTCTAACTAACAGCTAAGTGTAGCCTCTAATAAACCTGATTTCTGCTGACTGAAGAATTAGCTCTTCTCCCCCCCCAGGTCTCTAACTCTAAGCCATAAAAGTTGCTTAATATATCGAGACAGCAGAAGGAATGCGTAAATCCCATAGCTTGCCATATTTGTTTTGGAAGAAGGATTCCTTTTTATAACCATATTGACTAGACAGAGAATTCAGAGTGGGCTCAAGGGTCGTTTCTTTGAAGTGAACCTTGCTGACTTGCAAAATGATGAATAAAGTCCAATATGTATAATGAAGGTTGATATGCTAAGTGGGAGGGTAACCTGGGGAGGGGAATAAGGTGTGCATTTTTACAAGCCATGTATAAATTCTTTGTTTCTCTGTTGGCTCGGGACTTGAGCTTTGATTTGTGAGCAAGACTTGCAGCTCTCATCCGGTACCGAATAAAACCTTTTTTCCTTTCAAGAATCAAGGCCTCCGTCTGGCATTTCTTTTGTCGAGTCATCACCTAAATACCCGGTCAGATAGCCATTACATTTCTGGGGGCTCGTCCGAAGGGATAAAAGGCCTTGACTCGGCAAAGAAGCCTGAACGGCAGTGATTGCTGCATCTCGGCGGAATCCGGCGGGAGATGGCCCAGGTATGCTGATCTTCTACTAGGCACCAAGGCGAGAGTTCTCGCTCTGTGGACCATCAACCTGCTGAGGGCACGCTCCCGACCGAGAATCCAAGGAGAGGAACAGGCCGAGGAAAATTGGTGATGCCGCGGCAGAAGGGGTAAATAACAAATTGTATTTCTTTGTGTTGAATAAGGTAGCAGCTAGTTTCAATCTGTGTGTAAAGAGTTGTCCATGCAGCGGAGGGGGCCGAGCTCCAGACTTCTGCACCTGTGTGTGATACAGAGGCTGGGGATCGACCGCCCTCTAGCAAGGATAGACGAGGTCTGTAGAGCCTCAAGAGAGCCTGTGATGCTCATAGCCGTCCGGATCAGTTACGGTAAATACTGATCCCAGACAAGGGGACAGGCCACCCCCTTTGTACTAAAACCCCTGCAGTAGAGTAATAAATACTGATGGTGAAGTAAATAATGATTGAAAGCTAGCTGTCTACGACAAGAACTGTTACACAAATATTGTGTTTGTATTTTATGTTTATTGTATCTGGTGTTGAGTGTGTAGGAGAGTGGACTTGTTCTCCCTGAGGAAAAGTCACCTGAAAAAGTAGAACTGTTTATGTACTGTTTTGTGCTGAATGTATCTGGTACAGTATGCGCTGAGAGTGTTGTGAGTGAGTGTGCGCCTACACCCTTCGGGGTAAAGCAAATACGAGAGTGGCCCTATAGTAGGTGAGATTCCAAGCTGGGTGACCACGACTTGGCCACCGAATTAGGGACGCAAAAGAATTGTTGAGTGAAATATCAGATTGTGCTTTTGTGTATTACTTGGTGCTGGTCACCAAGTTGCGGAAATGGGAAACACCAAATCCCATAAGGGAAACAAAATTGTGAAAGGTGAAACACCGCTTGGGTATATGTTGCAGAACTTCGAGACTCTCTTTGCAGTTCATCAATATGGGAGGAAGCTGCATAAGAGCAGGCTGCGAGTTCTGTGTGAGGTTGATTGGCCCCTCCTTTCTCCTTCATGGCCGCAGGAAGGATCAATGGAGCCTGAAGAGATCCAAAAGGTTCATTCAGTGGTCACTGGACGCCCAAGGCATCCGGATCAATACCCTGTATGGATATATGGAGTAGTCAATGTAATAGAGCAGCAGGAAATGCTGGCAGAATGCTTGGTTGTGTAGGGAGAGGTATTAGCAGTAGGAAAAGGGAAGTGCTCATGCCACTGTACAGAGCACTGGTGAGACCTCACTTGGAGTACTGTGTGCAGTACTGGAGACCGTATCTCCAGAAGGATATAGACACCTTAGAGAGAGTTCAGAGAAGGGCTACTAGAATGGTGTACGGCTTGAAGGAGAAAAGTTACCAGAAAAGGCTTAATGATCTTAACATGTACAGCTTGGAAAAAAGACGAGACAGAGGAGATATGATAGAAACATTTAAATACGTAAAGGGAATCCACAAGGTAGAGGAAGGGAGGATATTTAAAAGGAAACAAAGTAGCAAAACAAGAGGACATAGTCTTAGATTAGAGGGGCAAAGGTTTAAAAGTAACATCAGAAAGCATTATTTTACTGAGAGGGTGGTGGATACATGGAACAGCCTTCCAGTAGAAGTGGTAGAGGCCAAAACAGTGATTGAATTTTAGCAGACATGGGATAGGTATAAGGCTATCCTAAACAAAAGATAAATCCAGCTGAAGTATCCGTGTAATTGGGCAGACTAGATGGGCCGAAAGGTTCTTATCTGCCGACATTTTTCTATGTTTCTATTTTGGCTACTAGATAACTACTTATATGTGCACCATAGGGGATTATATTAGTTAATACGGTCTATTAATTAGAAAATGGCTTAAGCTCTGGATGGTGGAAAATGTGCAAAAATTAATAAATAAATACAGATATATATACAGTAAATCCAGAAAAACAGAGGCACTCAGGAGACTTAGTTTAAGGTGTAACGAAAATTTGAATCCATAGAGCGAGTCGACGTTTCAGTCCACTCCAGGACTTTTATCAAGACAGGATATAGCTATATGGTTATATATATAAATTTTGGAAAACAAAACACAAATATTCCAAATAGCAAGGTTTTACAACTGCTAAACCGTAAATTGTGACATTATAGAATTATACACAATTTCAGAATAACGACACAGGTCCAGTCAGTCCAATGTATTTCCGTGTCTTACCTAGATATTATAGGTAACGTCCAGGAGTCGCTTTCTTTCTAAAGCAAAGGCTTTTCAACCATTTAAAGGTGTTTTGAAGGAACATATACCCGAGTAAATTGAGTGTGTTAAAACAAGCGTTTGCCTCATTTCCATGCATTATTCTCTCGTGAGTTATGCCCAGATGAATGAAGAGTTTGCAGGCTCCTGACTCAACATGCACGTTCATATATCACTGGAAAAAGGCAGATGATATTTGAATTTTACCCATTGTGTTCAAGCTTTGACTGTAATTGGAGAAGTCAGACTGCTGACACCTTCTCCAGTCAATGCACATTGTGAAATCCATTCGGAGATCATGGGGAACAAAAGAACTGTTGTTTCCTATTGTATCATCAACAAATGCGCACTCCTCCCATTTTATAGAACCTAAAGGACGTCCCCAACCAACAATGCACTAGCTGCAGATACAAACAATGGGCAGGTTTAAAAATGCAAATGTGGTAAGAGTGCCATAGGAGTCATGGGGCGCTATTCCATCCTGAAGGGAAGGCTAACATGGAGCCATTAAGCAGGATAATGTGTGTTTGCAGATTTTCTCTTACCTCCTCCATGTTAACATCATATTCCGGGGAAGGTGCATCTCAGCACCTTGCCCCAGAATGCAACACTAAACTCCGTGACACCTGCAGTAGCGCTTCCGTGCCGCCATGAGTATAAGCTGTTGGAGTCCACAGGACTTCATGGAGCCTTGTGCTTTCAGGCCTCAAGCTGTGCACAAACACAGCACCACAGAGTGACTGCGAAGGGGGACTAGGAACTATTTGTCCCCAGTCTCACTCTGTACCCGGTAAGATGAAGCAGCGGATTGGGCCACCCTTTTCGCCGTGGGATGAGACATAACTATGGGATTTAATTGGGGGGGGGGGGGTTAGAGCGTGTTAAAAGATTTTGCATTTGCAAGCTGTGAGGCGCAAATCTTTTTCACCTCAGTTTAGCGTCAAGGTCGGAATATCGATGCCAGACATTAAACTTACTTATCCTGTCACTAATAATGCCATAACGAGAAGCTATATTAGCACCAACTATGGAATAGTGACCCAATACAGTATTAACTAGGGCAAATTGTAATCCTCAAAAATGGGTTTAGACTGTTATCACCGTGTGGCGTACTATGCCACCACCGTGGCGGGTGGGCCTTGAAGTCATGGGGCGGCATAGCATGCTCCACTGGCTTCATCCTTGCTCCAACCCAGTTGGTGCACGCAGCACACCATTGGCTGAACTCAGGCCGTCCCCCTGCAGCCAATGACACGCTCCGCGGGTCAGCTAAGTAGGTGGATCAGAGGAGGAGCCTTCAACTACAGTAAAAACAATGGTACAAAACAATGCTAGGCAACTTCGACTGAAACACTAGTGGAAACTACAGAGGAAATCCCATTTAAACCACGCTAAAGAACGTCAACAGAAATTATGTTGGAACGAATGGTGAAAAGTATGGCGAACTATTTGAATATGTAATCTTAATTTCCATCTCAGGATGCATTTGTATAGCAAGAAAACTCAGGAAATCAAGCAACCCTCATCATTGGTCAGTAAGATAAAAACTAGAGATTAGTCCCGGGGTATAACTGTGGGCGGCTGTGTGACCTAATAGTGCTTCATATACACATTACAAAAACTGTCACCTGTGCTCTATATCCCAAATTCCACTGTGTAATAAATAATGTACATTTTAGCACCACCGTAAGAGCCATTAAGAAAAAGCTCACTTCCTTGGCTGTCAGATATGTATTCTCTGCGTAATTAGAAACTTTTGGAGAACCATAAGTAACATACAAGCACCCCCAGTCCACTCCCAGCCGGCTGCTGTCAAAGTAAACAATCAAACCCTGCAACACCCCCTAGATGTAGCAAATGCCTTTAATGGTTATTTTGTTGGATGCGCCACCTCTTTGATTGCCAAGCTAGTTAATGACATGCAATCAGAAAGGCCTCATGCAGGTCAGGCCCCTCCAACTGTGCAAAGTCCCTGTATCAGACAGGAATTCAGTTTTAGACCAGTGCCTGTCAGTGTCGTTACTAAACTTCTCTGTAAGCAAAAAATGAAATACCAGTCTGGACCTGATCAAATACCAGCAATGCTGCTGAAAATCAGTGCACCGGCAACTGCAAATCCTGTCGCAACCCTAATCAATGAATCACTGGCAACTGGATACATACCCAAACTCTGGAAGACTGCGAGAGTGGTACCTATCCATAAAAGTGGTGACAGTACTTTGGTATCCAACTACCGTCCGATATCGTTGCTCCCTGTAATGTCAAAAATTTTGGAAAAATGCGTCTACACACAATTACGTGATTATTATCAATATTGGAACTACTTAACCCCGGATCAATCCGGCTTTCGTCCAAATCACTCAACTACAACCGCCCTTTTAAAAGTCTGCAATGATATCCAAGCTGGGATGGAACATGGAAACCTAACTGGAGCCATTTTCCTTGATTTTGCCAAGGCCTTTGACACAGTAGACCATGGCATCTTGTTAGAAAAACTTAAAAACTCTGGCATTGGTGATCGCACGTTAACCTGGTTTCAATCATATATATCCAACCGATCACAATATGTGTCAATTTCTGGCAGCTCCTCCCTCCCCCATCCCTGTCACTTGCGGTGTACCCCAAGGCTCAATACTCGGCCCCCTTACTATTCACAATATTCATAAATGATCTGCCCAACGTCTGCAAAGCCTCAACTGTACATATGTATGCAGACGACTCCGTAATCTATACCAGCAAACCAAATCTCCGGCAGCTGGAAGCCGTGCTGCAACAACAATTCACAGAGGTAGAAAAGTGGATCAAACACAACAAACTTTTTTTAAATAATGACAAAACTGTAACGATGCTCTTTGGAACAAAACCTAAACTACACAAATTGCAAAATCCCCACTTATGTGTTGGGACAAAATCAAATGGCATGCTGACCACAGTCACTTCTCTCAAATATCTAGGTATTGGTTGGACCCTAACCTATCCTTTGGCCCTCACATCGAAAAACTCTCATCTAAACTTTACCCCAAACTAGGCGCCCTGTACAGAAACAAATCCTGCCTGAGTCCCGCGGTAAGAAAGCAGATTGTACAACAAATGCTTATGCCGGCTATTGATTACGGAGATGTAGTGTACGCAGCCGCCCCGCAAACACATCTTCAGAAACTTACTACATTGTATAACTCATTCTGCCGCTTTGCATTACAATGTAACTACATGACCCACCATTGTGACATGTTAAAAGAACTAAACTGGCCATCGCTGGAATCTAGACGCACCCTTCACCTTTCCAGCCTGGTGTTTAAGAGCTTTTCTGGGAAGCTACCACCCTATCTGAATAGACTGCTTCCCCCAGCAGCTCCCTCATCCTATAACCTCCGATCCAGGACCAGCACCTTACTTGCAATACCACAATACAAAAAGACAGTGGCTCGGTCCTCATTTTCCTACAGAGCACCACAATTATGGAATAACCTTCCAGACACCATCAAATCTTCCCCCAGTCTTAAGTCACTCAAGAGCTCCTTACTAACATACCTCAATACAGAATGCACCTGTAAACATGTAACATAGTGACTATTTCCTACATATTTATTTTCTGTTAATCTGTATATTTGTGTTTTTTTTTTTAATATCTTGCATTGTATTACTTTGTATTTCTGTAACTGTAACACTTCAATGTTCTTGAATCCAGGACATACTTGAAAACGAGAGAAATCTCAATGTATCCTTCCTGGTAAAATACTTTATAAATAAATAAATAAATTACCAGTGATATTTTGACAGTTATACATGTGCTTCACCAGCCTCAATATGAAAAAAGATAACATTACAAAGCAAGCTGTTCGCACAACATATGGCTGACACATTACTCCTTCCCCATGCATAGCAGGCCCAAGCACACTCATTGCCCATACATTGCAGCCCCTTGGCCACATCATTACTCTTTGCTTTTTAACCTATCACGGGTCAGCATTGATGCATGCGGTGTGTCCATGGATTGCCAGACACACCAATTTGTTATTAATGTGCCGTGGGTGCACACCCTAACATATGGGCATTTTTTCCCCCAGTCTCTCCCTGCTCCCGGTGGCAAGATGGAGCCGCTGTTCTCGCCGCGGGATAGAAAGTATGTGATTTTTGGGGGGATTTTTTGCTGGTGCTGATGGATTCTGCAGAAGCGGAATCCACTAGCACCAGGTCCTGGCTGTGGTTAACTTTCGAGTTAACCGCAGCGGGACGGTAATTAGTGTTAGGACGTTGTAATACCTACGCTAATTAACTCTTTGCGCTCCCCATGTTAAGTATAGGGAGCGCAAAGTACAGTAACCTAGCGCTCAAAAGTGCAAGACTCGAATCGCTAATGGTTTTTTAACCCGTTAGCATTCGGATTGTAATATGGTGCGCCCGCGCTAGGGCCACCATTGCTAACCTTAACGCTCACACAGCTGAGCACTATCGTTAGCATTATGATTGTAATAGGGCCCTATGATTACACAATTGCCTCATCTGTTTCACATCACCGTCTTATTTCAACTTGTCACATCGCTATCAGCCCTAAATTGCCCCGTCCCAACTTTTGTGGAGTATGTTGCAGTCATCAGATTTGAAATGAGTGCGTTTTTTCAAAAACATTCATTAAATTCACAAATCAAAACATCAAAGAATGTGTTAATAATAGTTCCGGGTGACTTGAATTTTCAATTGACTTTTTTTTGCATTTTCCATACTGTCCCAACTTTTGGGTTATACATGCACAGAGTACAGGATAAACCGTTATGGCATGGCTTCTGAGACGTAACACCCTTATAAAGGAAGTCCTAGAGCAGGGGTCAGCAACCATGGCTCCCTGATGTTTTGGGAACTACATCTCCCAAGATGCTTAGTCACCCATTAGGCTGACTGAGCCACATGGGAAATGTAGTTCCCAAAACATCAGGGAGCCAAGGTTGCTGACCCCTGTCCTTGTCAGGACTTGCCACAGGGAAACTGTAGTACTGGAACGATGGGAACCCAAGAGGCAGAGTATACCAGATCGTGAGAGCCACTATACGAAGGGTGAGATGGAATGGTACAACCCTATTCGTGACAGTGGCCGAGACGTCAGGTGTTGATGGGTATGAAGAGATAGGCACGATAATACTGGAGGCTTGACACGATGGATAATGTGCAGTATATGAAAACAGCATAATATAGTAACAGACCCGTAGGGGGTCGCAGTACTCACGGTAGACGATAGGTATCTCAAGGTATAGAGGTAACGTGAGGTACTGTGGTGTACTGTAGTAGGCTGGGGGTCTGCGGCTTGGTGAGACGGCTGTAAGGGCTGAAGAGCCAAAGCGGATTGAGGTGCTGGATGCGCTGTAGCAGGCCAGAGGTCTGAGGCTTGGCGAGATGGCTGTAAGGCTGAGGAGCCAAAGCGGATTGAGGTGCTGGAGGCGCTGTAGTAGGCCGGAGGTCTGAGGCTCGATGAGATGGCTGTAAAGGCTGAAGAGCCAAAGCGGATTGAGGTGCTGGATACGCTGTAGCAGGCCGGAGGTCTGAGGCTCGGTAAAACGGCTGTAAAAGCTGAAGAGCCAAAGCGGATTGAGGCGCTGGATGCGCTGTAGCAGGCTGGAGGTCTGAGGCTCGGTGAGACGGCTGTAAAGGCTGAAGAGCCAAAGTGGATTGAGGTGCTGGATGCGCTGTAGCAGGCCAGAGGTCTGAGGCTCGGTAAGACGGCTGTAAAGGCTGAAGAGCGGCCACTGTATGACTTGGAGACAATGAAACACAGTCCATGTGCTAGGAATCATACTCAATAATTGGGCATTTACTCACAGTTCTGTAGCCTCTTTTAAACCGATTCCCGCCGTACCTGGCGTCTGACGTCATCTCCCGGCGCCAAGGTCCTCATCGATATAGCGCGCATGCGTGCGCCGGCCGCGGTCTAGGGGATAGGGTGTCGGAGGATGAAGGTGTGGTAACCATGGTATCTGATGTGGTTTGCCGAGGACGGGACGGACAGCGTTGGCGTCGGGTCCGGCGGGTACCGGGCGGTATCAGGGGGTGATCCTGACAGGGCCCCCCACCAAGGCGACCCCTCTGGGGGCGATCGGGATGGACCACGTGAAAACGCCGAACCAGAGCAGGAGCATGTACCTCATTACATGACACCCAGGAGTCCTCTTCTGCGCCATAGCCCTTCCAGTGGATTAGGTACTCCAAACGATGTCGCCGCCATCGAGAATCTAGTATGGTCTCCACCTCATATTCGTTATCTGATACCGAGGTCACAGGTCCAGGAGCTACCAGAACTCGGTTAGGAAATGGGTCAGGGGTCGCGGATCTTAGTAGAGAGACATGGAACACAGGATGTATTTTCAATGTTGATGGTAAACGAAGTCGTACAACCACAGGAGACAGTACTCTGTCGATGGTGAAAGGGCCAAGGAAACGGGGACCTAGTTTACGAGAAGGACAAAACAGGTTAATATTACGGGCTGAGAGCCATACCTTATCTCCTTCTCGATATATGGGAGCCGGTCTTCTATGATGGTCTGCATAGAACTTGAACCTCCGTTGTGCCTTCAATAACTCAGTTCGGACAAGGCGGTAGTTTTTGTGGATCAGTGATAGTCGTTCATCGGCCTTCGGGATGTTAGTTTCTAAAGGTGACCCAGGTAACATGGAGGGATGATAGCCGGTATTGATATAGAAAGGTGTCATAGTCGTGGAGCGTTGTACCTGATTGTTGTAGGCGAACTCTGCTAGAGGTAGATACGCGACCCAGTCATGTTGGAGATGGGATATATAACAACGTAAGTATTGTTCCAGAATCCCGTTGGTACGTTCAGTTTGCCCATTGGCCTGAGGGTGATATGCGGAGGTCAATGCTTGGGTGATATGTAATCCCTTACAGAAAGCCCTCCAGAAGCGTGCTGTAAATTGCGTCCCTCTGTCTGTTACTATAGTAGAGGGTAATCCATGGAGACGGAAGATTTCTCTGATGAAGACGGAGGCGGTTTCTGTGGAGGTAGGTAGTCCCACGAGGGGGATGAAATGTGCCATTTTCGTAAATCTATCAACAACCACCATGATAGTATCGTGTTTCAATGATTTTGGTAATTCCACTATAAAGTCCATAGCAATATCAGACCAGGGTACAGAGGGTACGGGTAGTGGTTGTAACAATCCTTGAGGTCTATGTCTGGATGTCTTCATTCTTATACATGTAGGACAATTCGTGATGTATTCAGTAATAGTCTTTGACATATGTGGCCACCAAAAGGATCTTTTTATAGTATTGCTGGTTTTGTGAATACCTCCATGGCCTCCTAGGGTGGAATCATGGAAATGCTGTAATACTGCGGTCACGGCTAGAGGGGGTACGTATATTCTTTCTTGATGTACTAAGAATCCGTCCTTTTCTGAAAATGGTATCCCCGTGGGGGCTTCCTGAAGCGAAGGAGTGTTACGAGCGATCAGTTGCCATAGAGTATTTTCTTGTGTTAGAAAACATGTAGATGGTAATATGGTCTCTTGTTCTCTGGTTCTCTCTGGATTGCCTATTCTTGATAAGGCATCTGCTTTTCCGTTTTTTCTCCCGGGTCTGAAGGTAATGTATAAATCAAACCGGCTAAAAAAGAGGGCCCACCTGGCTTGTCGGGGTTTTAGCCTACGGGCTCTTTGTAGGTACTCTAAGTTTCTATGGTCTGTGAAAACAGTCACTGGGTGGCGTGTGTTCTTCAAGCAGATGCCTCCATTCTTCCAAGGCCATTTTTATGGCTAAGAGCTCTCTCTCGCCTACGTCATAGTTACGCTCAGCAGGAGATAGCCCTTTTGAAAAGAAACATACAGGATGTACTCGTCCGGTCTTTACTAGCCTTTGAGAGAGCACAGCCCCCACAGCGAATTCTGAAGCGTCTACCTCTATGATATAGGGGTATGTGGGATCTGGTAAGGTGAGGATCGGTGCCTGTGTGAACATATTTTTTAGTTTATGAAAGGCTTTTTGTGCGTCTTCAGTCCATGAGAACGTTACATCTTGTTTTGTCAGCCTAGTGAGAGGTCGTATAATTGTCGAGAAGTTTCTTATAAACTTCCTATAAAAGTTGCAGAAACCAATAAAGCTTTGTACTCCCTTTTTGTTTGCCGGAACTGGCCAGGTGGCTACTGCTTCAGTCTTGCTTGGATCCATACGGATGTTTCCAGGGCTGATAATAAATCCAAGGAACTCTACTTTGTCTGTGTCGAAGATACATTTCTCAGCCTTGGCATATAATCTCTGTTCTTGCAGTCTACGTAGTACGGTTTTTACATGTTTTCGATGAGTTTCTAAATCTTGGGAGTATATCAATATGTCGTCTAGGTATATCACGATGTAGCTGTCTAGTATATCACGGAAGACGTCATTCAGAAAACGTTGGAATGTGGCAGGAGCGTTACATAGCCCATACGGCATGACCATATATTCATAGTGGCCATAACGAGAACGGAACGCGGTCTTCCACTCGTCTCCGCTTTTGACACGTATCAGATTATAGGCTCCTCGTAGATCAAGTTTCGTGAATATGTTAGCGGAGCGAAGGCGATCCATCAATTCCGATATCAGGGGGAGAGGATATTTATCCTTGATCGTAATAGCGTTCATGGCTCTGTAATCTACACAAGGTCGAAGTCCTCCATCTTTCTTCCCTACAAAGAAGATAGGGGCTCCGGCAGGTGAGGTAGACGGCCGTATGAAGCCTTTTTGTAGATTGTCGTCGATGTAGTCTTTTAATACCAGTAATTCAGGTTCAGATAAGGGGTAAAGTCTTCCATAAGGAATGGGTGCCCCGGGTAGTAGATCCACAGGGCAGTCATATGGTCTGTGAGGAGGTAGGGTATCGGCCCCTTTTTTCTCAAAAACATGACTAAAGGCTTGGTACGGCTCGGGTACCTCAAGACACATAGCTATGGTGAGGTTCTTACAGGTATGTAGATCTGTGGTCGGGATGTTAGTCTCAGTACCGAAAGACACAGCACCAGAGGACCAGTCTATAGAAGGGTTATTTCTGCGAAGCCAATTGAGACCTAGTACAGCAGGAAACACGGGAGAGGTTACTACATCAAATACTATAGTGTCGCGATGTTAGTGCCCAGAGATACCAGCAACGGTCGGGTTTCTTTGACGATCGGACCAGATATGGGGGAACTTCCATCGAGCAATTGAATGGCGTAAGAGTGTGATTTGGGGACGATCGGGATACCCAGGGATACAGCTATTTTTTCGTCCACGAAACATCCGCTGGCTCCGGAATCAATCATAGCTCGGAGAGGAACGGCGCATTGGTCCCACTGTAATAGTAAGGATACGATTATGTGGGATGGTGTCACTGTACAAAGGTCATGGGTGGCAACCGACGTGGTGGGTTGTGCAGGCTCACCTGAACGACTGGGAGGTTTGGCTCGGCATTCTCGTACTTGGTGGCCCGGGCGCCCGCAGTACATGCATAGCCCTAAAGATCTACGCCTGGATTTTTCGTTTTCTGTTAGAGGTCCTCGCACGACTCCGATTTGCATAGGTTCTTCTTCGCTAGGAGAGGTAGTGGAAGTAATCACCGGAGGAGTCTGCATATATCTTTTTACTGGGGTATGAACGTGTGAGGCGGATCTTTCTGCCCTTCGTTCACGTAGCCTTCTATCGATCTGGGTGCAAAGGGTCATGGTAGCTTCTAGAGAGGAGGGGATCCCAGTGCGGGCGAGTTCGTCTTTAAGCACCTCGGATAGTCCCTTTCTGAACTGAGCTAGTAGGGCTGGCTCGTTCCACTCCGAATCCAGGGCTAAATGTTTGAACTCAGTAATATAATCCTCTACATCGTCTTTCCCTTGTTTTAGTAATTCTAGTGCTTGAGCCGCAGAGGCTAGGCGGTTGGGGTCTTCATACATGGCTTCAAGGGCATTATAGAAGGTGTTCCAGGTGCGCAAGGAAGGGTGCGCAGTACGTAATAGATGATGAGCCCATACTTGAGGTTTACCGGTAAGGAGGGATATCACCGTCCTGATCTTTACGAAATCTGACGCGTATGTCTTTCGTTGAATGGAGAACATTATTTGACATGATGTGATAAAAACCCGAAATTGCTTTCTGTCCCCGTCGAATTTGTTCGGTGGGGATACATAGGGTTCATGACTGGTAGCGGAAATTTCGGTGACTGATGGGGCTTCGGCAGGGGGCTCGGTTATCCCTTCTGCGCCTTGTGCTTGGTCTAGACGACTCAGGTGGTTTTGTATAGCGGCCTGGTGTTCTGTAGATCCACAATGGAGTGGGTTAGGTTTGATAACTGGTTCGTTATAAGGGCTAGGGTATCTGGTATACTCGCGGGTTCCATAATAGGCCCAATTATTCTGTCAGGACTTGCCACGGGGAAACTGTAGTACTGGAACGATGGGAACCCAAGAGGCAGAGTATACCAGATCGTGAGAGCCACTATACGAAGGGTGAGATGGAATGGTACAACCCTATTCGTGACAGTGGCCGAGACGTCAGGTGTTGATGGGTATGAAGAGATAGGCACGATAATACTGGAGGCTTGACACGATGGATAATGTGCAGTATATGAAAACAGCATAATATAGTAACAGACCCGTAGGGGGTCGCAGTACTCACGGTAGACGATAGGTATCTCAAGGTATAGAGGGAACGTGAGGTACTGTGGTGTACTGTAGTAGGCTGGGGGTCTGCGGCTTGGTGAGACGGCTGTAAGGGCTGAAGAGCCAAAGCGGATTGAGGTGCTGGATGCGCTGTAGCAGGCCAGAGGTCTGAGGCTTGGCGAGATGGCTGTAAGGCTGAGGAGCCAAAGCGGATTGAGGTGCTGGAGGCGCTGTAGTAGGCCGGAGGTCTGAGGCTCGATGAGATGGCTGTAAAGGCTGAAGAGCCAAAGCGGATTGAGGTGCTGGATACGCTGTAGCAGGCCGGAGGTCTGAGGCTCGGTAAGACGGCTGTAAAAGCTGAAGAGCCAAAGCGGATTGAGGCGCTGGATGCGCTGTAGCAGGCTGGAGGTCTGAGGCTCGGTGAGACGGCTGTAAAGGCTGAAGAGCCAAAGTGGATTGAGGTGCTGGATGCGCTGTAGCAGGCCGGAGGTCTGAGGCTTGGCGAGATGGCTGTAAGGCTGAGGAGCCAAAGCGGATTGAGGTACTGGATGCGCTGTAGCAGGCCGGAGGTCTGAGGCTTGGCGAGATGGCTGTAAGGCTGAGGAGCCAAAGCGGATTGAGGTGCTGGAGACGCTGTAGCAGGCCGGAGGTCTGAGGCTCGGTAAGACGGCTGTAAAGGCTGAAGAGCGGCCACTGTATGACTTGGAGACAATGAAACACAGTCCATGTGCTAGGAATCATACTCAATAATTGGGCATTTACTCACAGTTCTGTAGCCTCTTTTAACCGATTCCCGCCGTACCTGGCGTCTGACGTCATCTCCCGGCGCCAAGGTCCTCATCGATATAGCGCGCATGCGTGCGCCGGCGCGGTCTAGGGGATAGGGTGTCGGAGGATGAAGGTGTGGTAACCATGGTATCTGATGTGGTTTGCCGAGGACGGGACGGACAGCGTTGGCGTCGGGTCCGGCGGGTACCGGGCGGTATCAGGGGGTGATCCTGACAGTCCTAGAGAGACACAGGGCTGAATTGTGAAACACCTGTGACACCCTACTGGCTGGATAATAGGAAAATATGGACAGCATTAGACATGTTGGCATGGAAGGTGATAATAAAGTCTAGGTCACAGCAGAAGCAGTGCAGACACAAGCCTTTCTGTGACCCTTGTGTAGCCCAGGGCTTGGTATGCTACACTTGGTACTATCTGATTTCCATTACAACCAATGAGAGTTTGGTACATTAATACAGGAAAAAATGGAGTCGCGCCCATACTCCCCGGAGCGGCTGCAACAGCCAGGAGTAACAGCCCAGTTAATGTATAAAACATAACAAGAGCGAAAAGGTGTCATCTGCACTCGTTTCTATGTATTTCTATGTACAACAAAACACTATGAGGTTTTAGTTTGTTTCAATGGCAATTGAAACAAACTAAAACCTCATAGTGTTTTGTTGTACATGAAAATACATAGAAACGAGCGCAGATGACACCTTTTCTCTTTTGGTACATTAAGGCTGCGGTCACATGAGAACACTGAGTGCGTCCATGTGACTGCTCCTCCCTGAGTCTGTCGCAGCTTTCTGACGGCTCAACGGGGAGGGCCACACTGTGTAACGTGCATAATAGTATCACACATTACACCGGACGTGCTGAAACCCTCCCCATCAAAAAGCTACGACGGACGTAGGATGGACCTACAAAGCGCAATCCTCCATAGGAGGACTACCGCGGCCAAACGGAGGTCTGAGCGGAGAGAACGCCCGTTCCCACGAACGTTCCCTCCGTGCTCGTGTGACCGCAGCCTAATAAGGAGCATATCTGCAAGCACAATATACCTGCGACCAACAAAATGTGCCTGTAAACGTGTTAAAATCGTGAATAAATGATATTGGTCCAGTGAAGGTCTCTGAAATGATAAATACAGATTGTGGTAGTAAAGGGGTTAATGGCACCAGCACTAAATGCAAATAGTTGACAAGTGTTCGTCTAACATAATTCATGTTTTCCTCATTTTTTTTTTAGTCTCTCACATAATTTTATAAACTAATAAAACCACCCCACATGAGAAATACTGTTAAATACGACTTTGACCTCTGTATCATGTCCGGTTCATTGTGTATATTTACAGGCTCTTGTTATTGTTTTATAACTGCAAAACAATATTCAAACCGTTCACAGCATTTCAGTTCATGAACATTAGTTTACAATTACAAAGACACAGAATTCTGTTTTATTCTACACCGTTAACTGCGGTCTACTCGCGTTGCATGTTAATTTACCGGCGGTATTCTGTCACTCGTTACACGGAGCATTTTATCACATTGTTAACGTGAATACAAACAGACAGCAATACAATAGAAGGCGGACAATGCCGTCTTACAGGCAAACCTGATGGGATCAAATTGCACAACAAAAAGCATCTCAGTAGAAAAGGATATAACATAAATAACAATAATTAGCATTGCTGATAACACATTATTGTAGCGAGGTTGAGGTTCTAACAATTTGACAGGAGCTAGCTTTACCAGGACAGAGGTTAAACTTGGATTGCCACTTAAGTCATCTTTAGGCTAGGGTCAGACTAACGCATTTTTCGCAGCGACCGTCAAAAAGTGCGTCCGAACGCATTGCTGTATTTTTTTCACGGAATGCGCGAAAACGGTCATACGATGCGCATATTTGTGCGTGATTTTTTACAGATCCAAACCAGGAAACTTTGGGTGTCTGGACGTTATGTTGGCCGGACATGAGCAGCGTCTGACGTCTCCTAATCACGCAAACACGCCGCTATGCCGCCGCAGCGCACTCTGTACGTCAGTACTAGCGGTTCTGCGTTCTCGAAAAAATGCGTTAATTTTCCACTTGCGTTGCGCGGCAGGACTTTCGTGCGACTGTACTTCGTATATTGGCCGTCATTGCGTGTCATTTTCTGCTATTGCGGCCGTGATTAAGTGCTCCTAAACGCACGTTAAAATTTCGCTAGTCTGACCCCAGCCTTAAAGGGGACGTTTTATTTTAATTCCATTTGTTTTACCGAGATAAGGAGCAATCTGACAGCCACCTTTTTTAGTTTACAGCGTGTGCTATGTTTAATGACATAGAATGATTAAAACAATGGGAGCTTGGTGTCCTTTCAGGGTTATTCACTGACCGTCATACAGGGTAATTCAAAGAGAATCGAAAAGTCACTGCACGTTCGGTGACTTTTCGTTCTCTCCAATTCGGTGTGATTTGGCAATCCCCTTTCGGCTACCCTGCGGTGTATTCAGCAAGCACCACAGGGCCGCCGAAATGCAGGGAAACTCGCCGCAAACCTGCTGAAAACTCACCGCAATACGAGGACGAACGCACGCCGAAACCTGCAAAACATCTGGATTAACCTGCCTGAAAAACCCGAGCAGGAACCGATCACACGCAGTGCAGCCGCCGGAAAAAGCCAACACCGCAGACGAATGGAGTGAATAAAATAGAAAAACAGTTTGCTTGAATGTTTGAAAAGTGAAACGCTGTTTGCAAAGAAACTACTGAGCGAAAATGTCTGAAATTTACATATGAGATCCAATGAATGATAACAAAAAGGGCTGTTACAGAAAAAATAAGTAAAGTTAAAAAAAATCCCGAAAAATGCTTAAAATATCCTAAAAAATATATAAATAAAGAGACTCTTTACTGCAGAATTTTATAATGAACGGTTTATTAGATATTGAATTAAAACGGGAATATTTTTAACATTGAAGCCTATGGGATTCGCCTGAATAAACCTGCTGAATGAAACCACCGAATGACAGGGCATTTCGGGAACCTTTCACTGCTGGTTTGTGTTCTCTGAATAGCCGAAGCATTGCTTCTCTATGGGGATTTCACTGCCCTTGAACAGGCACCGAACAGGCACCGTATGTGCAGGCAATTCGCCAGGATTTGTCGAATTGCCTGCTCTCTGAATAGCCGAATGGCCAAGAAAGGTAACCAAACGCTGATTTTCAGCGTTTGATTCCCTTTCGGCAGCCATTCGGAGCTCTTTGAATTACCCTGATAGTTTACTGTAGTTGCAAACTTCAGCAATTCTGAGAGGGAAACAGCGGCAGAAGATCCTAGTATGAAGCTTCTCCTGCCACTGATTAATTTTCCTCTTGAGAAACGCCATAGTTTATTGTTTTTGCAACAATAGTAAACTATGGTTATTAGTGAATAACCCCCCTAGATACATATAACAACATACTTAAAGGAACCGCTACTTATCCTTCCTGATCACTCTACGTGCCCTGGTCCCTGCTCCCCCTCAGCCCTAATCTGGGGAAATTGATGTGTGAAGGGGAGGAGTTTTGTCCACTCACCCAGTGTCACCAGCAGCCAGGATTTGAATTTCCTGGCTTTGCATCACTAGTAGTGACGTCAGCATGCAGAGTGTGTGCCAAAGTTACCCTCTCTGATACAACCTGAGATAGCAAGCGTTCTCAGAGAGGCAGCTGATGAATCAGATCTTCCCATGTGCACACAGTTCTGATCTATCGCTCGGCACAGGTGCCAGGGCCAGATTTATAACTAGGCAGAGTAGGCATGTGCCTATAGGCGCTTGCCTCAAGGGGGGGCACCTTGCTCTGCATTTTTTTTAAAACACTGTATCTCTGGAGCCCTAAGGGCTAGAGGGACATATGAGGTATCATTGGAAAGGACAAATTATGATCTTTCCACAGTGATACCAAATATAATCAGGTTAGATGTATGTAAAAATAAAATACTTTTTTTTTCTAACAAAGCACTATTATTCAGTTTACAATTATAAAGTGCACATTGATGCTGCGCTAACTCACCTTCTCATTTCCCACAATGCCAGCAAGTGTGTATCTGGTAAGGCAATGCATTGTTTCATTCACAACATAGACCATGGCACTGCAGTGAGGAGAGACAGGGGGACTTTGGAACCTGCATCTCTGAATTGTACACCGCACAAGGTTAAGTGAGGTATCATTGGAAAGGTCAAAGTCTGGTCTATACCATGATACGAAACATGACCATGTAATGTTTAAAAATAAAAAAATGAAAAAAAGTAAATGCAAAATGCATTTTTTTTCTCTGGTCTATGGCAGATGTACCGTATTTTTCGCTCCATAAGACGCACTTTTCTCCCCCCCAAAAAGTGGGGGGAAAAGTGGGTGCGTCTTATGGAGCGAATGCCCCATGATATGCCTCAGCTCACCTGCCGCCGCCGCGTTCGGCTCCCTCTGAGCGTGCGTCCGGCGGCAAGGAGCTTGGGCACTCGCCTGGGGGAGCCACGTGACCGCGATCTCGCGGTCACGTGGCTCCCCCAGGCGAGTGCCCAAGCTTCCTGCCGCCGGACGCACGCTCAGAGGGAGCCTAACGCGGCGGCGGCAGGTGAGCTGGGGCATATCCATGAGCTGCAGGGGCTTATCCATGAGCTGCTGGGGCATATCCATGAGCTGCTGGGGCATATCCATGAGCTGCTGGGGCATATCCATGAGAGAGCTGGGGCATATCCATGAGCGAGCTGGGGCAAATCCATGAGCAAGCTGGGGCAAATCCATGAGCTGCTGGGGCATATCCATGAGCGAGCTGGGGCATATCCATGAGCTGCTGGGGCATATCCATGAGCAAGCTGGGGCAAATCCATGAGCTGCTGGGGCATATCCATGAGCGAGCTGGGGCAAATCCATGAGCTGCTGGGGCATATCCATGAGCGAGCTGGGGCAAATCCATGAGTGAGCTGGGGCATATCCATGTGTGAGCTGGGGCATATCCATGTGTGAGCTGGGGCTATATCCATAAGTGAGCTGGGGCAAATCCATGTGTGAGCTGGGGCAAATCCATGTGTGAGCTGGGGCAAATCCATGTGTGAGCTGGGGCAAATCCATGAGTGAGCTGGGGCAAATCCATGAGTGAGCTGGGGCAAATCCATGAGTGAGCTGGGGCAAATCCATGAGCTGCTGGGGCATATCCATGAGCGAGCTGGGGCAAATCCATGAGCTGCTGGGGCATATCCATGAGAGAGCTGGGGCAAATCCATGAGTGAGCTGGGGCAAATCCATGAGTGAGCTGGGGCAAATCCATGTGTGAGCTGGGGCATATCCATGAGCTGGGGCATATCCACGTGCTGGGGCATATCCATGTGTTGGGGCAATATCCATGTGCAGGGGCAATATCCATGAGCTGGGGCATTATCCATGTGCTGAGGCATATCCATAAATTGGGGGGCATATCCATAAATTGGGACAAATCCATGTGCTGGGGCATATCCATAAATTGGGGGGCAAATCCATGTGCTGGGGCAAATCCATGTGCTGGGGCATATCCATTAGCTGGGGGGCATATCCATAAACTGGGGGGCATATCCATAAGATGGGGGCATATCCATAAACTGGGGGGCATATCCACGAGCTGGGGGGCATATCCATGAGCTGGGGGACAGTATCCATGAGCTGGGGCAGTATCCATGAGCTGGGGGACAGTATCCATGAGCTGGGGGACAGTATCCATGAGCTGGGGCAGTATATCCATGAGAGGAGCTGGGGCAATATCCATTATTACACTATTTGATTTCAGAATATTTATTTTCCTGTTTTCCTCCTCTAAAAACTAGGTGCGTCTTATGATCAGGTGCGTCTTATGGAGCGAAAAATACGGTAATTTATGCTTTTACATATAAAACAAACAATGCCACTGCACTAACTCAACAGATTCTGCCCCTTCTTTCGATTTGAGCACAGAGAGAAACTATTTTCCAGTTTTTACAAAAAAATTTTTACAGTTTTTTTATTTTGCCCCAAACATAAATTTAAAAGGTCAATTTTTTTTTGGTTGGGGGGTGATAGTGGCGCACTTAATTTCTGTGTCTACAGGCTACTAAGATGCAAATCCAGCCCTGACAGGCGCTATGGAACTTGCAAGTCCGCATGTCCATAATGATGCGTAATTTGCAGTTCCTATGTCCCACAGACACGCAAATTGCGTAGCAAAGCTACAAGGACTTCGGGATTCAGAAAAGTCTAAGCTGAAGAGGAGGAGCTGCTCATATCAAGGGAAAAGATATGACAGGTCTATTCAGTAAAAGTTAAACTCTGGAGAAGTAAAAATTCTGGGTCAAAATAGCTGATTTGGAAAGTGAAATAAATGGGATATTTTTTCTGGTTTGGCTATTTTGATCTAGAATTTTCACTTCACCTTTTTAGTGAATAGACCCTATGCGGGTTATTCAGAGAAAGGTGAAAACCAGGAGAACTGGCAGGAGAAGAGAACAATCTCTAGACCAAATAGCTGATTTGGAAAGTGAGATAAATGGGAGGATTTTTTTGGTTTGTCTCTTTTGACCTAGAATCTTCACTTCTCCAGTCATTCTCCTGAGTTTCACCTTTCCCTGAATAGCCCCGTATAAGTATAAAAAAAAAACAATTGGAAAGAGACTGTCAGCAGCGTCTGGCCAATTATTTAACCTCCCTGGTGGTATTCCCGAGTGTGACTCAGGGTTAACCACGAACGTTAACCCCGAGCCACACTCGGGCTGGATGCATACTCCCTGGCTGTCCCCCAAAGTGTAACCCGGGAGTTGCTTCCTGGTAAGGCGAGTCACAGGATGCAGGGGGCGGGACCAGGCAGCAAACTTAATTTTTTTTTATAATAGACTGTATTCCAATGTTTATGAACGGCCACTAGGTGGCACTACAGGATCAGAAACAGACCATACATAGTTTCATCCTTGTTTTCAGACAGATTTCAGTATTTTTTTGTTTTATTTTATTGAATATCATAATTATTTTTGGGATAATAAATTATTATGTCGTGTTTCAAACTTTATTGGACTCAGTGTATTTACTATTTATTTATAAAGGATTTTACCAGTAAGGACTCTTGCTTGCACGGATTTCAGTGCGTGATTCCTAATTATTACAGGCTAACTATGTACAAAACAAATTTCCTTTAAAAAAAAATTGAGACCGCCAGGGAGGTTAAGTGCAAAAAGGGCAACTCTATTTTTAATAAAGTATCCCTTTAAATATCAGGCACAGAGGCCCAACTAAATGAACAGGGAGGGGGTGGACAAACTGTGACATTAACAAGCTTTCCCCCAGATTCCTGGCTCCTCTTCTGGAAATTAACCAGCACACTGACCAGATTCCTGCAAAATAAATAAATGAATACCAAAACCCTAACAAATGCCAAAGACAGCTTGTTTTGCTGTTTTAGTTCCTGTGAAAGGAGCAGAGCTTCTCCATCAATAACAGGAAAGAGATCTACCAAACACGCCACAAAAAACAACACATGCGCTAAATCTCATCTCTGATAAAATATTACAATGGGCATCTATGTTTAATCATCCAAGTGACCCTCTGAGAGAAAGCGTCCCCTGGCCGTGTCACTGTATGAGCTCATCCTGGCAGGTCAGCGGCTGTGATGATGTGTCTCTGCCGGCAGATGGCAGTGTTGCTACGCCTAACTCCCATTGCTCCCCAAAGGCCTACGCCTAACTCCCCATTGCTCCCTCTGCAGCCTGTGCTGGCTCGGGAATTCGATCACGTGAGCAGGTCACCGGGCGGAAGTGGTTTTCGGGCCTGAGTGAGCACTCTGCGGCCGGGATCTGCGTCGCGATGAGTCGCATCTATCACGACAGCGCTCTGCAGAACAAGCCCGTGCACGACGAGCGGCTACCCGGTCCGTGGGATCCGGCTGCTTTCCAGCGGTATGGGCTGCACACTGTGCCACATCCGGCTCTCTGTCAGCACGGTGCAAGGACAACACCTAGAGATCAGCCCCGCCGCCTGGTTGCGAGGGTAGGGCAGGGGGTCAGCAAGATTGGCCTTTCGGATGGTTAGGAACTACATCTCCCGTGATGCTCAGCCACTTAACAGGCTGGTGGAGACTCCTGGGAAATGTAGTTGCCAAGCGTCTGGAGGGCTCACCCCTGGGGTGGAGTGACCATGGTAATTGAGCATGCTAGACAGCATGGAAACTGGTCACTAGCTCAGACCTGCCTCATTCCTCCTGTCAGAGATCCCCCCCACATTCACAGCATCCAGTATTAGAGGAGTCAGCAAGCATGCCCCCCCCTGATGTTTTCTAACCACATATCCCATGAGGCCTAGTCAGATCAACCGTGAGCTTTATGGGAACATGTTTATAATTGGCCAAAACAGGGGACCTACCTCAAGGAATTACAAAATAGAATGACCATAGAGAATGAGACAGAGTGGAATGCCCATAGAGAATAATGGGACAGAGCGGAATGCCCATAGAGAATAACAGGGCAGAGCGGAATGCCCATAGAGAATAACAGGGCAGAGCGGAATGCCCATAGAGAATAACAGGGCAGAGCGGAATGCCCATAGAGAATAACAGGGCAGAGCGGAATGCCCATAGAGAATAACAGGGCAGAGCGGAATGCCCATAGCGAGTAACGGGACAGAGCGGAATGCCCATAGAGAATGACGGGACAGAGCGGAATGCCCATAGATAATGACGGGACAGAGCGGAATGCCCATAGATAATGACGGGACAGAGCGGAATGCCCATAGAGAATGACGGGACAGAGCGGAATGCCCACAGCGTATGACGGGACAGAGCGGAATGCCCATAGAGAATGACGGGACAGAGCGGAATGCCCATAGCGAATAATGGAAAGCAAAATAGCACCTTATTTTCGGGCAAACCTGTCAGATGCAGCAAATTAAACCTAACCTAATCACAGGTATTCCCAGCTACTGTAGCAGACAATAACTCTGAAATTACCTGGGATTTTAGCTGTTTTCTGTGGAATGACTGCAAATGAGGTGTTATTTTGCTCCCCATTGGATTTTATGTACATTCCACTGTGTCATTCCCTAAAAAATGTTAATCCCACTTATTCTTAATTTTATAACTGCTGGGGGTCCTAGGAGAGTATTTCATATATCAAATGTTCCGACTCAGTCCAATCATTCCTCCCATTATAGTTACTGTATGGGCATTCCACTGTCATTCATCCTTGTCATTCCACAGAAAACCGCTATAATGCCGGCTAATTTCAATGTTACTGTCTGCTACAGTACCTGGGTAATACCTGTGATAAGGTATAATTTGCTACATTTCACAGGTTTGCTCACAAATGAGGTGCTGTTTTGCTTTCCATTATTCTCTATGGGCATTCCGCTCCTGTCACATTATTCTCTATGGGCATTTCGCTACTTTGTTAAAGTCTATGGTCATTTGATTCTGTAATTCCTTTTAGTAGCTCCCCAAAATAGGCAGTTGCCTAAGGCCTCACTCAAACAGGGGCCTCACATGATGGAATGTAATTGTGCACATGATATGCCACACAAATGTACTCCTATATTTATATACCACCATCTATACAGAGTGCTTGAGGAAGTTTTAAAATGTCCGTTGCAGTGTTGTGACGCTTCAGGGCTGGCCACACGCTGTAGCGCCCCACAAATTGCACGCGTTACAGCGGGTATGAAGCGGACGTTCTGAAAGCCTCCCCGTGGAAGCGCTGTGACGTGCGTTCGGGGCTGCAAAGTGTGATCCACCATAGGATGATCGAGCTTTGCAGCGCTGAGCGCACTAACTGCACTCAGCGAGATGGCCAGACGGTGCAGAGTGGAAGGAACGTCCACTCTCACGGACGTTCTTACCGCTTTGCAAAACGCTCGTCTGACCCCGGCCTAAAACGATGATTTCAAATACTTGTGGAAAATAAAAATACTATATGGGTTGCAAAACAATGGGCAGGCTTTGAGCTACAATGTTTTTTGGAAATTGCTGCCCCTCTAATGAACCATTGCGGATTTAACGAGGGTCTTGTTTGACGGCTCTTCAATGTGTACCTGCTTTACACACATTCCTTCAATACACGGAATGATTTCTACTTGAAAACCAGTTGGTTTAAATCCGCTAATAACCTCATTGTTTCTCCCTTTCTTTCTGAAGTGGCCATGGTGTCCTCTTGGAAGCAGCTCTGGTGGATTTCTCGCGTCACAGTGTCACAGACAAACAGGGAAAGAAGGTGAGGAAAAAGATCTCACATTTCCTGTCTATTGAATGCAAAGCAAATTATTCACCCCCAAACAAACGTATATCAATGGACGTGTTACTAAATGGAGTTTAGGTATGACTGAGCATTCACACCACTAACCTTCTGCACTAAAAGGACTCTCTACACATCCTGACCACTTTATTTTTTGTGAGAAGCACACAAAGCGCCCAATCGCTGTTCTACTGAAAACATAGGGTGAAGTGTAGGAGTTTCCTCCACCCCACCCAGCATCACCAGCAGCAGCTGGGATTTAGAATTTCATGGCTGCCGGTCACTAGTGACATCAGCAGGCTGAGAGCGTACCAGTGTCACCCTCCCTGAGACCACCCACCATGACGAGCAGTCTCAGAGGCAGCGATGGATCATATCTGCGCACACAGCTCTGATCCATCGTTCTGCGCAGGCACTACGGAACGTGCGTTTGTAAAGTGTGCAAGTCCATAAATGGTGCGCATTTTGTGGTCCGTACATTATGCACGTTGCGCAGGAGCTCATTAGATAGCTGCAAGAACGTCTGGGGTCAGTCTCTGAGCCAAACAGGAGGAGGAGCTGTGAGGCACAAAAGCGGAGTAAATTCAATGAAAATAACAAAAATATGAAATATTTGGGCAGCATCTGCTCCGTTATTTAAGGGAAAAAAGGAACTCGTGTTGTTAATAGAGTATCCGTTTAAGCCAATATTTAATGCACATTGGCTTTCTGTGTATCGAAGAATTGATTTGATTTGAAAGCTCTTGGTCATAGTGTTCAATTTTTTTTTTGCTCTGAATAATTTTTTACTGACATCCGAATAGATCATATTCTACTACACTTTCCTCACGCGCCTTCCAGGACTGTGCTCACAAAGACCATCACTTTTCACCTCACGCCGCTGGACCACCACAGGAAAAGATATTCAAAAACCTCACTTAACACCGGGTTTTAGCAGCCGGTAATACATTATTTCATTACCTGAAGCAAGCAAGAATAAAATGGTGAGAAGGGAACCAGGAAGCATGACGTCGTGATCGTCCGGAGTGTGACTGCAGGGGACAGCGAGGGAGCGCAGGGTCAGGTAATGTATCCAGCCCGAGTGTGGCTCGGGGATACCGCTTTCAGCATTGAAATTAACCCCGAGCCACACTCGGAAAAACCGCCAGGGACATTAAAGAATTGTAACATAGAAACATAGAAAAATGTCGGCAGATAAGAACCTTTCGGCCCATCTAGTCTGCCCAATTACATGGATACTTTACCTGGATTTATCTTTTGTTTAGGATAGCCGTATGCCTATCCCATGCCTGCTTAAATTCAATTACTGTTTTGGCCTCTACCACTTCTACTGGAAGGCTGTTCCATGTATCCACCACCCTCTCAGTAAAATAATGCTTCCTGATGTTACTTTTAAACCTTTGACCCTCTAATCTAAGACTATGTCCTCTTGTTTTGCTATTTTGTTTCCTTTTAAATATACTCCTTCCTCTACCTTGTGGATTCCCTTTACGTATTTAATGTTTCTATCATATCTCCTCTGTCTCGTCTTTTTTCCAAGCTGTACATGTTAAGATCATTAAGCCTTTCCTGGTAACTTTTCTCCTTCAAGCCGTACACCATTTTAGTAGCCCTTCTCTGAACTCTCTCTAAGATGTCTATATCCTTTTGGAGATACGGTCTCCAGTACTGCACACAGTACTCCAAGTGAGGTCTCACCAGTGCTCTGTACAGTGTCATGAGCACTTCCCTTTTCCTACTGCTAATACCTCTCCCTACACAACCAAGCATTCTGCTAGCATTTCCTGCTGCTCTATTACATTGACTACTTACCCTTAGATGCTCTGAAATAATAACCCCTAAATCCCTTTCCTCAGATGTTGAGGTTAGGACTGTATCAAATATTCTATATTCAGCCCTTGGGTTTTTATGTCCCAGGTGCATTATCTTGCACTTATCCACATTAAAACTCAATTGCCACAACTCCGACCATTTTTTTAGTTTACCTAAATCATTTGTCATTTGGCTGATCCCTCCAGGAACGTCAACCCTGTTGCAAATCTTTGTGTCATCAGCAAAAAGACATACTTTTCCATTAATACCTTCTGCAATATCACTAATAAAAATATTAAAGAGAATGGGTCCAAGTACTGACCCCTGAGGTACCCCACTGGTAACAAGACCTTGCGCCGAATAAACTCCATTTACCACAACCCTCTGTTGTCTGTCACTCAGCCACTGCCTAATCCAGTCAACAATATTGGAATCCAAACTCAAAGATTGCAATTTATTGATGAGCCTTCTATGCGGAACAGTATCAAAAGCCTTACTGAAATCTAAATAAGCAATGTCTACTGCACCACCTGTGTCTATTATTTTTGTTACCCAATCAAAAAAATCAATAAGATTAGTTTGGCATGATCTCCCTGAGGTAAACCCATGTTGTTTCTGATCCTGTAATCTATGTGTTTTTAGATGTTCAACAATCCTTTCCTTTAACATGGTTTCCATTAATTTCCCCACTACTGACGTAAGACTAACTGGCCTATAGTTCCCCGATTCCTCCCTACTACCTTCTTGTAAATGGGCACAACATTTGCTAATTTCCAGTCTTCTGGGACGACTCCCGTTAACAAGGATTTGTTAAATAAATCTGTTAATGGTTTTGCTATTACATCACTGAGCTCTTTAATAATTTAGGGTGGATCCCATCAGGCCCCATTGACTTATTTGTCTTTACTTTAGACAGCTGCTGTAGAACCTCCTCTGTAAACTGATATGTAAATGTCTCTTTAGTGTTCTCTCCTAACTGAGGTCCCTTTCCTTCCTTTTCTTCTGCAAAGACTGAACAAAAATATTCATTGAGGCAGTCAGCGAGACTTTTATCCTCTTCTACATACCTTCCTTCCTTTGTTTTTAATCTAACTAATCCTTGTTTTACTTTTCTTTTCTCGTTTATGTATCTAAAAAATGTTTTGTCCCCCTTTTTTACTGACTGAGCTATTTTCTCTTCTGCGTGTGCTTTGGAAGCTCTTATAAATTGCTTTGCCTCTTTCTGCCTAATTTTATAGGTTTGCCTATCCTCTTCACGCTGAGTTTTTTTATAATTATTGAATTCTGACGTATAAAATATCAGTATTGTAACGCCAGGGAGGTTAATGAAAGGTGCGGTTTCTGCAATATCCACTGTTTTTCCATTTTATTACCGCTTTAGTGTTAATGTTTACCAATAAATATTTAGGGCCTATTACATTCTTCGCGCAAACGTTAACGTGTGCGCAAAAACGCATTAACGCGAGGCGCAACACCCTTTGCGCTGAATGTCCTATTAGAATGTCCACGGAAAAAAGGAGCATTAACATCTACCACTGGTGAACCCTGCGCGAGCGTAATGTACGTTGCTCGTCCTATACTTAACATTGTGAGCGCAAATGCGTTTGTGCGCCGGTGCGCGGATGGTATTACAATCTTAGCGCAAATTTTAATGGACAACGTTTGCGCGCATAATTTTAACGTCTTTTTTAAAAGCTGGTGTTAATGTCAAATCTGAACGTCCTGGCAGAAACCAAATACACCAGCCCAACAAAACAATACAGCAAAGTATAGTTACACATTCTACACCTACCCAAACAATAAAATGGAGAAGTTGTGTGTGTTTTTATTATTGATGCAGCATATATGCGCAGATTAATTTTGACAGGCGCAAAAACTTAATGTGAGACAATTAAGTTTCTTAATTCTGATTTGGCTGAATCGCGTGAAAAAACAGTCCGCACACAGATTTCTGTACGCAACGTAAATGCGCACGTATTTGTGTGTCTTTTTCACGTGTGTTATTTTTTGACTGATGAAATAATGCGCGAGGATTGTAATACCAGCGTTTAATTTATGCGCGTTAACGTTTAACGGTTCGCGCAAAAATTCACGCGTTTACCGTGCATTTTTGCGTGAAGAATGTAATCGAGCCCTTAGTGTTTTGGTCCACCGAACCTTCAAACTGAACATTTCCTCATTGGATTATTTGCTTCATGGAGGCGGCCATTTTTCCCACGTCACACTCAGCTGCAAGTGCTAAGTTAGCAGTGCTGAACTGCAGCACAACGTTCAGTGCCAAGTTGATAACTTGGCACTTGCAGCGGCTGAGGAACTGAACGCACCTCTGGTATCAACGAGTGGGGCTGTTAGTGTTACCGAGAGGGTTGTTACCTAAACGACTCGCCTGGAATAGGACCTATTGTCTGGTATTCATATAAAAAAATTGACATGATAAATAAGCCATGAATATAATTATGTCAGTTCTGTCTGAAAATGGTCTTGCATTTTTTTTTTAAATTTCCCAATATTGTCCAGGTTATCTATGTACCTTAATCAGGGACGCGCAGTCAGGGGTGGCAGGGGAGGCGGAGCCTCCCCTGCCATGCCAGTAAATTAATGAGCTCATTGTGTGTAATGACATGTGATGTTGTGTATGTACATTTAAACTGTAAATAAGTTATTTATACTCGCCTCTCCTCGCTCCCTCGCTGTGCTTTGCTTCTTCTCTGTCCGCTTTTTTTTTCTCCTGCGCTTTCACTTTCACAGTTTGCCGGCTGCTGTGTGTGTGTGTGTGTAATACACTACACAGACAGCAGGGGCAGCACTGAGCCAGCCTAGGCTACGCAATTTACGCAGCCCAACGCTACGCTAATTGCGGAGCTCAGGCTGGTGGCAGGCAAGCTCGTCATTGCTTCCAGGCAATGACAGCAAATGAAGCTTGAGCCAATGGGAAAGCTCCATTGTCTCGAGCAATTTTTTTTTTTTTTTTTTTTTTTTTTTAAAAAAGCCCACCATGGGAGGCAGTGCTCCCATGGTTTGATTGACGCAGGACAGTCATGTGACTGTCCTCGTCAATCGTGGGGGGCGGGCAGGGAGATCACAGCAGTGTGACTGTGACCAACCCCCTCCAGAAAGTGCTGAGCGCATGTGTGGTCTCGGCGAGTTGGTCAGCCCCCTCAATGACATCATTAGGGCGCGACCCACCCCTACACATGGCCACAATTCAGGGGAGCCAGAGGGTGCCTGGATCCCTGCCCTGCACAGCCCAACTCCTGAATCCCTTCAGGAGCTGTAGGCTGGCTCCCCCTTCGCTGCTTGCATTATTCAGGGAACCGAGGGACAGACTTCACAGCCGGCCTGTCTGTGTCTACCAGCGTGCTGGCCCCACTCCCTCCAGCAGCAGCAGGTCCTGGCAGGCAGGTAAATAGAAAGGATTCTCTGTCACACTCTCTATTCTATTTACCATGATCTCTCTCTGTGTCTTTCCCTTTCTGTCTATTCATCTCTCACTATTACATTCTCCTTCTCCATCCCTCTCTCCTTCACACCCTCTTCTCTCCCTCCAAATCCATGTGCTGGGGCAAATCCATGTGCTGGGGCAAATCCATGAGCTGCTGGGGCATATCCATGTGCTGCTGGGGCATATCCATGTGCGAGCTGGGGGGCATATCCATGTGCGAGCTGGGGGGCATATCTATGTGCGAGCTGGGGGGCATATCCATGTGCGAGCTGGGGGGCATATCCATGTGCGAGCTGGGGGGCATATCCATGTGCGAGCTGGGGGGCATATCCATGTGCGAGCTGGGGGGCATATCCATGTGCGAGCTGGGGGGCATATCCATGTGCGAGCTGGGGGCATATCCATGTGCGAGCTGGGGGGCATATCCATGAGCGAGCTGGGGGGCATATCCATGAGCGAGCTGGGGGGCATATCCATGAGCGAGCTGGGGGGCATATCCATGAGCGAGCTGGGGGGCATATCCATGAGCGAGCTGGGGGGCATATCCATGAGCGAGCTGGGGGCCTATCCATGAGCGAGCTGGGGGGCCTATCCATGAGCGAGCTGGGGGGCCTATCCATGAGCGAGCTGGGGGCCTATCCATGAGCGAGCTGGGGGGCCTATCCATGAGCGAGCTGGGGGGCCTATCCATGAGCGAGCTGGGGGGCCTATCCATGAGCGAGCTGGGGGGCCTATCCATGAGCGAGCTGGGGGGCATATCCATGAGCGAGCTGTGGGGCATATCCATGAGCGAGCTGGGGCAAATCCAGGAGCTGCTGGGGCAAATCCATGAGCTGCTGGGGCATATCTATTATCCATGACCTGGGGCAATATATCAATGAGAGGAGCTGGGGCAAAATTCTTGAGGAGCTGGGGCATATCCATGAGAGGAGCTGGGGCAGTATATCCATGAAAGGAGCTGGGGCATATCCATGTGTGCTGGGGGCATATCCATGAGAGCTGGGGCAATATCCTGTGTATATCTGGCTCTGATACAAGCCAGTGCCTCACCAGCCACTGACCTCACCGCACGTCACTGACCTTAATAGCATCAGCTAAAAAAAAAAAACTCAACAAAAAAAAGGAAACCGGTGGAACAACTCTGCCTGCCTTCAGGTCCTCAAGAATTGACATCATGGGCGATTTGTATTATGTCTTTTTTTTTTTTTTTTTTTTTTTTTACCCAGGAACGCTGGTATGTCCTGTACCTGAGTCCCAGCAAAATACACCGCCGACGATTCGATAACAAGGGAAATGAAATCGAACCTAACTTCTCAGACACTAGGAAAGTAAACACGGGATTCCTTATGTCTTCATACAGTAAGTGTGCGAGATCGTTGTCTGCGGTTTTTGGTTTTATACAGGAACATAAATAGATGCTACAATACATTTTAAAGGCACGCTACCACTAACATAATCTGTAACTAGATTGCTTGTGCATTACAAATAAAAACACATTATAGAACACATGCTGCTGGTTTTGTTCTATTTTTGAAGTATTTGCATGTAAAAATAAAATAGGTTTTTATCTTATTTTCATTTTGTGGATTTTCTCATGATGCAACAGTTACCAAAATCTCTGCAAAAGTTTTACTTCTGTGGTATAGATTCTACAGGGTTTAAGAGGCAATGGGGTGGAGGAGTGAATGTTTAGATAAGGCTGCACCGGGTCTATTGTGTTGTCAAGGTAAGAGATGGCAGCTGACTGAAATAAGGTTCCCATGACAAACAGTATTACGAAAAAGTCTTGGAAGCCTGCGTTTTGCTGCCTGACCTTGAACTGTTACCAAACGGAGATCAGACTGAAATTGGGGGGGACGGGGGACCGAAGTGGTGGTCAGAAGCAGAGGGTGAGCCTGGCCAGAGCAGTGTACAATAATGCAGATAAGACAGGGAGCTTAAAAGACTTCTAATCTACCTCCTTCGTGATGTCCTTTGCAGACATCCCACAAGATACAATGCTGTGAGTGGGTTTCTTGGACTGCAGACCAATTTACTCCATTCTATGGCGATTGCCACACGGGGAGAAACCAGTGATTTACAATACAAAAGATCACACATTGGATGCACCCAGTGACGTAATTGGAGTAAAATATTTTCTTAACTAAACAAACAAGACAAAAACGAAGCACATGTAAGATATCAGCAACGTAATATAACCAATATATGAATCCTCGTTTTCGGTGGTAGTGGCCCTTTAAGTTTGTGGACCATATTCTGTATTTACTATCATGTTTTTGATGGTCTTCGCATCTTATCGCAAGGCTGCATTAGCAAAAACTGGTTTACTGGGTGATTGCAGCAGTGGATTGAACTCCCAACTTCTTTTGGCCAATCTGTATACATACAGGGTTATTCAGAGAGCGTGAAAAGCAGGAGAATGATTGGAGAATGAAAAATTCTAGGTCAAAATAGCCGATTTGGAAAGTGAGATGAAAGGGAGAATTTTTCTGGTCTGGCTATTTTGACCTAGAATTTGTCATTCTCCAGCTTTTCACGCTCTCTGAATAACCCTGATATTTATTTATTTTTTTTCTCAAAATTGTTGTGGTGGTTCTTCAACCTCTGGTGATCTGTGTTTATTACCAACCAGTCTGCTGCCTGCCTTGGCACCTTATGAATTCTGATGCTGAAATGTCTCCCACGTTTTGACGTGTTTATTAGCTAAAAAGTGATGCCACAATGAGATCGGGAAAATAATAAATTGGCTTGTCTGTATAACACACGTGGGTGCTTGTTGGTCAAGAGCGATCAAAATATAAGCGCTTCTTTTTTTTTTTTTAAATTGAGCCCTCCCTTTTCTGCACTAAAATAAATGGGCAGATGCTGCTTATGGCACCTGCATAACAGTTTTTTTTGTTTTTGTGTAGGTAAAAATACTTGCATTTTCTCACTGTGCTCTGTGTGCTGTAGGGCTGCAACTATTATTTCCATAATCGATTAGTTGGCTGATTAATCGAAAAAATAATCAATTCATCATAAGAAAATTCTTATTTTCGTATGTAATTTGCACAGTGTAAATAACTTTTGTACATTACGCAAATTGTGTATCTCGTGTAACTTGGTTACTTTTTGCACATAAGGTACACAAGCGCCTGGTCAAATTGATGGATTGATGGGCGTGCGCAGCTCTAGCCCATGTCGGTTTTAATGCTGCTATGAGCGCTCAGACAGGATAATGTCAGCATGCAAAACCGTGTGAGGGGGGGGGGGCACTTCACACAGCCTTACCACTTTAATATGCAAATGTGGTCAGGGTGTGCAGATTGTCTCTTTTAAAATAAATTCATGAACAAACTGGGGGAGGGAGTGAGTTTAGACAAGGGACCAAATCCAAGTGTGAGAGGTAGTTTTGGCAAATGGACCAGACTGGAGAGAGACAGGTAGTGTGGAGTGGTGGCACAGGACTCCAGCTCCAAGTAAGGATAAAATACCGGCATAATACCAAACTGGGTTATGTTTGCCCTAACCCTAGAACTAAATCATACAGAGTAAAGCAGCAACACATCTTCTGCAATCAACGCCAATGTAGAAAGAGAAAGGGGGATGTGAGGATCCAGAGGACGAGCAACCAGCACTAATGGCCTGCTCTACGGTGGGTGCCCGCTCAGGTCTCACAAGGTTTTAGCTTGCTTGTGCCATTACAGGGATTAATGCTCCATATGCAAATCAGCCTTCTCTCACCCCCCCCCCCTTTCTCTCACTATAAGTTTACAGGGTCATCCAGACGTGGACCCCTTGCTTGATGTGCCAGCTATACCCTCTTGACGAGGCCTAACAAGGCCGAAACAATCGTTGGGGGTTCCTGCACCTATTGTGCAGGGATGACGTCCTTGGCATTCAGTACTGGCCACCCTCATTGGGTGAGAGCGGACGGATTTGCATATGGAGCATTCATCCCTGTAATGGCACAAGCAAGCTAAAACCTTGTGAGACCTGAGTGGGCACCACCATAGAGCAGGCCATTAGTGCTGTTGCTTGTCCTCAGGATCCTCACCCCCCCCTTTCTTTCAACGCCAATGTAGAGCCAGATGTTATAAACGTTTAACTCCGTCTGATTCTAAACGGTGTGTGTGCTGTATACATATCGATTTTAATCGACAGCCGATTAGTTGACAACTATTTTCATTATCGATTATTCTCATTGTTGATTAGTTGTCGATTTTAAACGATTAGTTGTTTCAGCACTACTGTGCTGTTCCTCCTCTTTAGCTTGGGGCTTCCGAAATGCAGAAGTCCCTGCAGCCATCTATTTATAAAGTGCAGGCGTGTGATAATCAAATCGTGATGAAAATGTGAGTGGTGTATAACCTCCTAAAATATTATTTTACAGAATAAATGAAACTCCAATAAAGATGCCGCCTCAATGGACAAGAACGCAAAAAAAAATCCCCAAAATTTGTGTCATAAAAACATGCAGTGACAGTATAGAGATGATCCATATGGCGCATTACAGAAATTTATATAAATAAAATGAACCCGTGACCGTTTAAACGCTCGTGCCAGTAATAATAGGTTCTCTCATCGTGTGTTAATTAGTAAAATGGCAAGAAACACAACTGTACACCCCATGAAGAGCAAGTAGTCCCTGGTTTGTACATATACAGTCAGGTCCAGAAATGTTGGGACATGGACACAATTCTAACATCTTTGGCTCTATACACCACCACAATGGAGTTGGAATGAAACAAACACAATGTGCTTTAACTGCAAACTGTCAGCTTTAATTTGAGGATATGTACATCCAACTCAGGTGAACGGTGTAGGACTTGCAGCAGTTTGCAGATGTGCCTCCCACTTGTTAAGGGACCAAAAGTAATGGGACAGAATAATAATCATAAATCAAACTTTCCCTTCTTAATACTTGGTTGCAAATCCTGTGCAGGCACAGCCTTTCTTGCTCGGATTACCTCAGTAAAGCATAAACATAACGGGAGAGGACGCTCTCGTAGCAGTTACAGGTATTTATAAAGTGTCAACAAATTCTGTAGCGCTGTACAATGGATGCGACCGAACAACAAAACTTTAAACGAGTTCCACAAACAGAACAGTAGGAAGGAGGACTCTGCTCGAGAATTTACAATCTAAGAAGAGAGGGGTGACACATTAGGTGAGGGTAGATAGCTGGGTATGGGAAGTAACGAGGGCTGTGCGTGAAGACAGGGCAAGAAATGCGCAGTGGGGGGAATCATGGAGTGAGCTGATAGGCTTCTCTAAATGTTTTCAGAAACTTCTTGAACACGTTCTGATAATCTCCCTTAGTAGATATTAAAGGGTTCCACTCACAAACTGGAGCCGCCTTATATTCAGGCTCATCCGATGCACACAGGGCACTTTTCTCAGGTAAGTGCCCAGGATCCCTGATCTTTGAGTGGATGTAGTGTTAGATCACCGATAAACAGAAATGAAAGTGGATATGGATAATAAAAGGTTAAATCAAAAAGTAATATTTATTAACGGATGCAAAATAATAAACTGAGGTGCGTTTTGGCTCTCAAGCCTTCATCAGTCATTCTGCTCATTGTCCAAATCCAGATTAAAAGCAAATCTAATAAAGAAAAAAGCAGTTTGTTTATGTATGCATCTTGCGTCACGTACACATTGCAAACTGCTCATCGCTCGGAAATCACGCAATTTTCTATGCAAGTTTCATAGCCCCTACGGAGAAGGATTTGTGCTGCGCACACTGTCAGAAACAATCCACTGGCCCCTTTCTCCCAGAACGCTTGCTGCTGCGCCACTGTATTCGATGGTGACCTTGTCGGCAACAGATTTGGTGACTGACTGGATATTAGGGCTGCAACTAACTATTATTTGCATAATCTATTTTTATTTATATTTTCGATTCATCGGGTGAAAAAAAGGACTTTTTCCTTCTTAAAAGGAATATTCTGTTGAGGGGGCAGGTTTTTTTTTTTGTTGTTTTTTGTAAGTGTATATTACTTTCATACGCAAATTGTATATTTTTCAGACAAGGTACACCAGTACCTGGTCAGTGAAGGATTGATGCTGCGTATGCCATGTCTTTATCTTCAAATGAACGCAGCTACGAGCGCTTGGATAGATATGGAAGCAGGATGAGGGGGGGGGGGCACGTCACGCAGCCTGACCACTTTAATAAGCTAGTACAGTGTCCCTTTACAATAATTTCATGAACAAACTGAGCTGGTGGAGGGTCCGGAGGTGGAAGGGAGTGAGTTTGGGCAAGGGACTTAATCCAAGAGGGGGTGGGTTTGGGCAAAAGACCAGACCTGAGTGTGGGAGGGAGTTTGTGGGAAGGGACCAGAGCAAAGGAAGAGAATGGCAGCTCCAGACCAACGAGGGGTGGCTGTCTGTCAGGTCAGGTTGGGTTGGTGGCACAGGACTCCAGTAAGGCGAAAACAGCAGCGGTACAGTGCCCATACCCAGTGGAAGTATACCAGGGTTTGTGTTATAGCACTGCTAGAGTTGTAAACTGAATAAAACCAAACTGGTTATGGCTGATATAACCCTAGAATCCTATTGAGTAAATCAGCGGCATGTTTTCTCCAATCAGCTCCAAAGCAGAATAAGAGGTTATAGGTTATAACATTTATCTCGGTCTGACTCTAAACTGTGTGTGTGTGTGTGTGTGCAAATCGATTTAATCGATAATGAGAATAGTTGTCAACTATTTTCATTATCGATTGTTTCAGCCCTACTGGATATTCAAATGCTATGTGCTTGGTGATGCTTGTGCGGGAGGAGGATTCTCCCCTGCTTCACACAGCGATATCTCCAAAACTGCATCAGAAGGGGGTCTCTCCACATACCCAGACCTCTTTAATAAGCTAAGTGGTCAGGGTGTGTATGGTGACTCTGTGGAAAATAGAAATATTGGACCACCCATTGCCTCGGTTTTGCTATCAGGGTTATTCAGAGAGCGGTGAAAAGCAGGAGACTGACTGGAGAATGAAAAATTCTAGGTCAAAATAGCCAAACCAGAAAAATTCTCCCATTTATCTCACTTTCCAAATCAGCTATTTTGACCTAGAATTTTTCATTCTCCAGTCTTTCTCCTGCTTTTCACGCTCTCTGAATAACCCTGTATGTCTTTTGTTTGCTTCTTACTATTTGTAAAACGCGGCAGTGTATGTTGGCGATATATAAATGCTTGTAATGCAATGTAATCTCTATCCTAACACAGGATAGCTTTTATGTTTATCTTTTTTCTCTCTTATTATCAGAGGTCGAGGCCAAAGGTGAAACGGACAGACTGTCAGATGAAGAGCTGAGACAATTGATAAACAAGGCAGTGCTCACAAAGATCACCGATCGGTTCACACCCCCGGATACTGTGGGATTTTGGATATCCGAGAGTGACGTGGAAAAAACTGAGCTGGAACTGGGTGAACAGCTGCGAGTAAAAACATTGGGAGATGGACCCTTTTTATGTAGGTACTGACTGCATGTATAGTAACTGTATACACAGGAACCCCGTCAGTTATACAACAGCCACCCCGTGCAGGGTTCCCCTCCAGCTGCAGCCGCTGATCACAATACATGTGTTGCTTAGAGCAGTGTTTCTCAAACCTGTCCTCAGGACCCTCCGCCTCGCCAGGTTTGCCAAATATCTGAAGGGCAGCACAGGTGATATGATTTGCTGCTCAGTGATTGCAGGATTCAGTCGGCCTTTCCTCAAGGTGATCCGTACAATCTGGTCTGGTTGAGGGTCCCGAGGAGAGGTTTGAGAAACACTAGCTTAGAGCAATTATTATCAAGCTTGTGCTCAGGACCTTCTAACAGGCCGGATTTTATGGATTACATTGAGGAAATGCAGACTGAATCCTGCAATCGCTGAGCTGCAAATCAGATCACCTGTGCTTCAGATATCTGGAAAACCTGGCCTGACGGTCCTGAGAACAGGCATGCGAATGATTGGCTTAGAAAAATCCTGATCATTTCTGGTAGGAGTAACAAAATGATACATTTTATTTATAATGGGCACCTTTTGGGCACTCCTTTACTTGTGTAAACACAATCCTGGTAGTGATCCTGTAAACAACCTGAATCTTCCAGCTCCTATGCCATATTACAGGGTGACAGGATTGAGATTTAAATGAAAATAGTATTTCTACCCAAGGAGATCAATCCACTTAAGTCACGTTTTATTGGCTTTATTTTATTTTCTAATGCGTTCCAGGTCCAAAACATGTGCGTTTTTTTGGTTATGAAGGGGTAAGTGGTTACAAAATAATTGGTTTTTTTTTTTCCCCATGATGCTGGGGTACTCGTTATATTGGCTGATCCTCATGGAAAATGTAGTTCCAAAACATCTGCAAGGCCAGGGTTGCTGAGCCGTGGTCTGGAACATAAAGGGGTACACCAAATACCGTACATGTCCGAGGGAGTGGAAAAGACCATATTCATTATATGTATTTCCACTTGTTGCTCTGAAATCGAAATATCAGCAGAAAGGTGTTTTGATATTGCCATCTTCTCTATCTATTGCAAGTGTTATGAGCCGCAATCCTTACTCCTACTTTGCGTTGTGTGTCCTCTACAGTTTCCCTAGCTAAGGTTGATGGTGGAACGGTGACAAAGTGTAACTTTGCAGGAGATGCACAAACTGGCGCTTCCTGGACCGATAATATCATGTCCAAAAAATCTCAAGGCAGCTCCCCGACACTGGAACCCAGGGGACAAGGAGACGGAGCAGAAGACGATGAATGGGTATGAAACCTGGAAAATTCAGGTCCTTGTTGACTGGAAATTTATTTTGGATTGTACCCATGTTAACTCGAGGTTTGCTCTTCAAACCTGTATTATGTTGCCAGGGAGAATTCAAGCGAAATAGGCCTTGAATTGACTCACCTGAGAGCGGATGGGATCTGACAATAGAAAGACAGCCATTGCTGGGAATCCATAGAGACCTGGCTAAATTATGATTGGTGTCCAGCCAATGATGTGAGTTCCTGAGCTTCATTCGCTAAGAATAAGTGTGTATAAAAAAAAAAGAGTCAGATATCTGGTGACAAAAATCAAATGAACAAAGGCAGTGAATTAACCCCTTCACTATCAAGGCATTTTCAAGAAAACCATTGGCAGGAACCAATATGGAAATTATTTTCTTGATACAGGAAGAAATATTTAGGATTGTTCCGAATGTATAGTAACCTATTTGGTAGGGAGATATCGCCATCTGCTGGCCCAAAGGAGTTACTGCATTTCTGAACTGTGTGCAGGTTCAGCTGGGGAAATCTCATTTAGAAGCATTTCCCATGAGAATGATCCCAACCCCGATGAGTTCAGAAAACCAAATCATCAGTCTGATCTTCCTTTTCTGCACAACACAGGCAGTTCAGGAAGCTACACTGATCTGTGTAACTAGCTGTCACAGGGAGCTATTTTACTACGAAATCAAGCATTTCATGATCAAACCTCATCAGTTAGATGCTCGTTTTAATTCACTAGACATTCTCTGGTAGTTCACACAGTGAGCATGGCTGTCACAATCTGCGCTGAAGCTGTTTAAATCAGAAAAATGTCTGACTGCTGTGTCTGGATAGCATTTATTAATGTTCTGATTGTTTTCCTTCTTCTTCTAGGACAACTAAGGATACAGACAGTGAATCCATGCAATCCCAGGTTTAAATGGGGAAACAACGGTTACAATCAAAGCAATCCATTCTTTTGTTTTATGGGAATATATATTTCTTGCCTGTTGCTCCCACATATATGGAAAGTCGAAAACTACATCTTGATGTTTATCTTTTCTATTCCTTTTTTCTTCTGAATACAGTTTTTGATAAGTATCTGGGTTCCTCCATTTCATGACTTTTTTTTTTTTTTTTTAATGTATTCATTTGTACATTTTTAATGTGAAAGCGAAACTTCCTGCCAAACACACTGAAGAACAAGATGAAATGCGCGTTTACTTGAGGCTATGTAAAATTCAGGACTCTTAAACCGGAGATTGAGGCACACGTGTACCTATTTGCTTATCTGAAGTGCAAACCCTTCCTGATTATTCATAAGGTGACCATATCAGCCATGTTTAAAGGGACACATACTACTATTTCATGCAGAGGGGAGCACAGGGGAAGGTGCTGACCTGTAACATGTATAATTCATATGCTGCAGGAAGGAAATCAAGGCAGGTCACTTGGAAATCCTCTTTGATTTTTTGCCTGCAGCGTACAGATTCTGCATGCTGCGGGGTCATGTTCTTCATGCACTGCCCATCAGCATTAATATATGTGTCCCTTTAACCTCCCTGGCGGTATTCCCGAGTGTGACTCGGGGTTAAATTTCGCTACCGTGAATGGTAACCCCGAGCCACACTCGGGCTGTATACTCACCTCATCCTGCGCTCCCTCGCTGTCTCCTGCAGTGTGATTGCGGCGACTTGCTTCCTGGTAACGCTCCCTGCGAGTCACGCGATGCAGGGGGGCGGGACCAGGCAGAAAATTAGCAAACTGTAAAATTAGAATATACATACGAGTGTACAATCAAACAGCCTGACTTGCTCATGAACGGCCACTAGGTGCCACTAACAGATCATAAACACCATACACCTAAGACTGTATATATGGTTTGTAGATCTCTTATTTGCACGGATTTCAGTGAGTTATACCTAATTATTACAGGCTTACTATATAAAACAACACGTTTCCTTTAAAAAAACATTGAGACGCTTTTAGACATAAAATTTTGAAAAAATTAGAACGCCAGGGAGGTTAAACATGGCTGATATTGTCATCTTATTTATTCACCATATATATGCAATTAAGTGGAATCATTTTCCTTTCTTCCTTCATACACTGCGATTTCTTCTGTTTCAGTGGCATGATATCGATTATGCTAGTTGTTCTTTTTATCATCCTCTCAGGATTACATTAGACCCCAGTGTTGCAAAATGTTAGTATTGCAAAACCTTTTCAGTGTATATATATATATATCACTGCTAAAAGTTAAGTTCTATTCCCGGTGCGCTATCTTGTGCTGGAACTGATGTCCTGTTCTGTTTTTTAGTTTGTGGCTAATTTTGGGTTTAATCCCCTTTTTTGCTGTGATGCAGATATGCCTACACATACACTGATAACTTTTTTTTTTCTTTTGCATTCCTTTTGTATTAGGAATATCTGTGAGCCACTGGTTGATAATAGCAGTGGCGGCGCTCGCTGATGCTGTTATTGGCTCCTGGAGTCCATGGGACTCTACAGAGCCAGGTGTGACCCTGCTTGCGAGCTCATGTTGCGCAGGGATGGAAGAACAACACTGGAAACTATCAGGGTTATTCAGAGAGCGTGAAAAGCAGGAGAATGGCTGGAGAATGAAAAATTCTAGGTCAAAATAGCCGATTTGGAAAGTGAGATGAAAGGGAGAATTTTTCTGGTTTGGCTAGTTTGACCTAGAATTTTTTTATTCTCCAGTCATTCTCCTGCTTTTCACGCTCTCTGAATAACCCTGTTTGTGTTCCCAGTCTTCCACTGCTTACGGTGCCACCCTCTGCACTGCTGAATACGGGGTAAGCATGTGATAGGTTTATGTTTAAATCTAAGTGTTAAATGTTTTTGCAAAAGCAGAATCTCTTTTCTCCAGGATTTAAGGACGATTGTTAATTCTTGAGTGATGGCTCGAGCCATGAAGAATGAGCAAGGTTGGAATAGCGTGGTCTTTGCAGTTTATCCACAAATTGGTGGCTCCTTTACAAAGTATATGATCTGTTAATTTGCAGCCCCAATGGCTCTGTTGGAACAGCGACTTGAGACTTCATGCGCGTCGGCTCCAGCCATTGGCTTAACATCACTGTTGAAATTGGGTCCCAGGTTTGTTAATACTGTAAATGTAGTTCTTAATGCTTTGCGTCAGGTTGCCAACCCAGTTTCTTTACGGGGTTAGAAAATGATTCAAGGACAATAAAAATCCGTTTGTTAATTTTGTTATTTTAAGAGAGCGTTCTAATAGATCCACAAAGTATTCCTAGTGAGAGAGGCCAGCAGATAAAAGACAAACCGTTTGTTGGTGATTTTCTAATGTGAATAATATAGAACATTTTTTTTGTTTTAATCTTTGGCATCACGAATTTAATTTTACACAATTGCTTGCGTACCTTTTTAAGATCAACCTATTTCATGTGCTCAATTTTTTTAAAAATGTTTTCTTAGATCATTGTCATACTTTTTTATCATTATGCATGTTTTGCAATTTTTTTGTCAGGTGTTGAGGGTGCATGACAAAATAGGCACTATTGAAGAAGTGTTTGTATAATCCTTATTTTTTGTATTCCTCTTTGTAATAAAATGTATTTGAATTTCTTAAGTCAATGTAAGTGTGGCCTTGTTTAACTCTTGTAACGTTACTGTTGAGATTTGTATGTTGCTCCTGTCTGCAAAATGAAAACCATATTTCTCATTAGATTAACAAGCGGTTGATAAATATACATGGTAATGCACAGGACGCCATTGTTTAGCATCATTGCGAACTGGGAAAAGGGGCAAGTGTTGCAACAATGATAAACTTCGGTGATTCAGAGACGTCATGTAACCGCAGGCGAAGTCTGCTGTCTTCTGAATTTCTCTCTGGATCGCCCAAGTTTAGCATGGTTGCAACAATGGCGTTAACGAATAAACCTGATATATTTCTGATAATTCCATTTCATGAAATCATCTGAACCTCGCAGCTCATTGTAGGCTTATTTAAGGGTGCAAACCAAAGGCTTTCTGCGTTACTACTAAGAAAAATGTATTAAAACTGTATTACATTGTGACACAATAAATTTTAGATGATCTAGAAATGGTATTAGTAAGATTTGTCTGTTCTGTCTTATCTAATTCTCGTCTATTAGCTATTCTTATGGCCAGCCTGACCTATTCCTTAATGAATGTGCTTTGCATCTTTATATGCTCCTTGCCTGCTACTCTCCTGCTTAATCCTCCATCCTCCAATCCTCTCCTGCTGCTTCTCCATTATTATTTTTTTTTTTTGTTGTCAATCCCCATCTTCACCCAAGTCTCTACTCTGGTAGGAATAACAGGCTAAAAGTAGGAAATAATTGGCGAAATATAAGAAATACATTTTAACCTACTGAATTCATTTGTAAATGCTCAGAAACCACCAGAATGTAAATTTTTAAGGTGACGTCTTCTCTGGCACTCCGTACCCCAATTCCTTTATGTCAAAAGGTCCTGTATTTGACATTTGAACAAAATAAAATGTGCGCAAGTTACCAAAACAACACGGACACCTTTTATTGAATGATTTAATTTTACCTCATGAAGTTATTCGCATTTGTTTAATGGTTAGTTAACTACTATAACCACTAGAGGGGGCTCTGCATCTAATAATCTGTCAACAATTGTAAAACCAGAACGCTAGAAGTAGAAACAAAATCCGTCTTGAAATCAATCCCAATAATGTTTTTTTAATTGGTCTTTACCCAACATTTCTGGGAACATTGTAGGCTTTCAAACATAGAGAATGATCTGGTTAGTGAACTGCCACCTTTTTAAGGGGTTATTCACAAAGCACTGAAATTTCAGCACTTTGCACTTCGGTGTGCTTCAGCAATTTTGCCGACCGTTCGGTGAATTCACGATTAACCGCAGGATCCCCATAGTGCACTTAAATGCGTTCGTCTGACCCTAGCCTTTTCGCATCGTTTGTGAAAAAATGCGTTTGAACGAATGGATATATTTTTTCACGGAATACGCGATCGCGTATGATGCGCATATGATGGTCATACGATGCGCATTTGCGTCTGTGATTTTGTACGGATCATCAATAAAACACTTTTTGCGTCTAGACGTTCTGTTGGCCGGACATTAGCAGCGTCTGACGTCTCCTAATCACGCACACCTGCCGCTACCGGAC
Source organism: Leptobrachium leishanense (assembly GCA_009667805.1). Classification (NCBI taxonomy): domain Eukaryota; kingdom Metazoa; phylum Chordata; class Amphibia; order Anura; family Megophryidae; genus Leptobrachium; species Leptobrachium leishanense. The sequence goes on from CM019065.1 coordinate 106,672,819, forward strand.
GCAGCGCACTCTGTACATCAGTACTAGCGGTATCACGTTCTCGAAAAAAATGCGTTTCTTTGCAGCTTGCGTTGCGCGGCCGCACTTCGTATATTGCCTTTCATTGGCCATCATTTGCTGCTACTACGGCCGTGATTAAATGCGGCTGCACGAGCGTTCGCACTGCGTTCGTCTGACCCTAGCCGAAGATGGAGTTACTGAACTGCTGAGAAAAAAAAAACTGAATTCTCCTCCGAACAAGCCTTTAAACCATGAAAATGTATGAAAATGTCTCTGAATAATAAAAAAAGGTCCAGTAAAAAATAATAAAGGTCTGTTACATAATAAAATAAGCACCTTTTAGAAAACTTTGGAAGCTGTCAAAATACAAAAAGGTGTTCTTTAAAAAAAAAATTGAAAATGACAAGAATAAACTTCTTAAATTTTTTTTTTTTTTTTTTACATAGAAACCTATGGGACTCGCTTGCTTAAACCTGTTGTCCTGATTTTTAGTTTTTCAGTTCATTTCACTGACATTTTGGTGCAGTTCGGCATTCTCTGAATAGATTAACCATTACTTCTCTGTGGGACAACTTCCCCATATTTCACTGTCAAATTGACACGCAGTTTAGTGAATAGACAAATTTTTACTGTTCGAAGCAATTCGGTGGCAAGTTCACTGTTTAGTGAATGGACCCTTTAGTTTCTGCCTTAGTTTCTTTTTATAACGTTCAGGATCGGATTCCATGGACTTTCCAATGGTGTTTTCACTCTTATTGCTTCCCTACATAAAAGGCCTACAATACTGTTTCCAGCATTCTTGTCACTGTAGTTTGTATGTGAGGCCTATGGAGATCACCTTAAAGGGCCAATCTGTTACAACAAATCCACCCCCCTCCTTTTTCCCCTTAAATAATTGGGAAGTAGCCGCTGATCACTTCTGCCCTATTATTTTTAGATTAGGTGTAAATACTCTTTTTTTTTTTTTTTTTTTTTTTTTTGAGAAAGGATTTTACCAGGAAGGATACATGAGATTTCTCTCGTTTTCAAGTATGTCGTGGGTGGTGAGTGTTTAACGTTAGTTGTCTTGCCCAAAGACACTTACTGGAGAGGTGCTCTTGCCGGGATCAAACCTGTATCTCCACGCAGAGCAGTGATGTTATCTCTACTCCACCCAGCCGGTATTCACTCCAGGTCTTCCAAAATGTAGATGTCCCTGCAGCTTCTTATGCAATTTACGTAGTGTATGTAATTTGTGCAGCTAGACAAATCTCTTATCTGGTGGAACTTACATAGTTTTGGAAATTTATATTGTGCCTGTGCAGAACAATGAATTAGTGCTGTGCCCCTTTGCGATGCACCTAGCCTGGAAATGTTCAGAGACAGATGTCGGTACGCAAAGTGACAGTCGGGATATTCAAATTCCTTCTGACAGCTGTGTGGGCAGAGGAAACTCCAGCTTCACACAGCGATATTGGCAAAACTGGCCTGCAAGGAGGGGGAGGAAAGGGGGGCATTCCACACAGCCTAACCACTTTAATTGGCGAAAATGGTCAGGGTGTGCAGAGCGTCCCTTTTATATTGCCCTTTTGTTTCAGACAGCAATAGAAAATTCAGAATAATATTGGGTTACATAGCATGTGTATTTCTTATGCAAAATATTATATTCCTGAGTGTTCCATGTGATGAAATCTCTCACCCACACAGTTTATTATATGATTATTAATGCTGGAAGGCTTTATATTACAGTATTTTCACAGAAAAATTCGTTTAGAAGGGGTGTTAGATGGCTTTAGTACACAGTTGTAAGGCGGCTATACCTTAAAAAAAAAAAGGGTGGTATCCCCAAAACCCCCCAAATGAAAGAAAAGGTACAAAAAGAAAATAAGGGAAGCGTCGGAGTGTACGATATGTGGGAAAAAACAAAACAACATTTGTATGTCAGCCCACGGGCCATGTGTCAAAACCATGTGCTTAATAAGCACTATTAAGCCACTCCCATATATTTATGTGTGGAATCACATAAATCACATATAGTGAGCATATAAAAACAATGTTACCCCTTTTGTTCAAAAGGGGTAACCTAATGTGATGTTTGATTGGGTTGCTTATCGTACATTCTATTTGGTGTTTCCCTTATTTTCTTTTTGTACCTTTTTATATTATTTTCAACTTTCCATAATAAATAATCCCAGGTTGTTATTTTGACAATGGCGATAACAGCTTGAGCTGTTATCCCGACGAGTGGCTTGGAATTAGCAGTTCTTTACTGTACAATAAGGCTCCTATACTTTGTATAGGTGCTGTAAATAATTGCTCAGAGCGAGAGACCGCGAGCTATTCCTAAAAGAATCCGGACTCTCAGAGCCAGATGTTAAAGTGACACTGCACACCTTGACCACTTTAGGTTTTGTGAAGCCCCCCCACCCCACTGTGCCGTTTTGCATAAATTGCTGTATGAAGCAGAGGAGTTTCCTCAGCCTGCACACGCATCATCAGCCTGGATTTTGAGTTTCCTGGCTGCCGGTCACGAAATCGGTCAACCAACCAAAAGTTGTTCTGCACAGGAGCTACAGAACTTACTTACAACAAGTACACAAATTCTGAGCAATGCACGATTTCCGCACTGTACACAAGTTGCGTTAGCCGCAGAGACTTGCGTTTCGGAAGCGCTGAGGTGAAATTAAATGGAAAAAAAAAAGTGGACAGATGCTGCCAGCAGCATCTGCCCAATTATTTAAGGGGTTAAAAGGAGGGGGATGGGGCATTAATACAGTAGACTGTCCCTTTTTAAATGGTTTTCATTTTACAAGAAACTTTTCATTTGAAAACATGCAGAGAGTGACATGTTCTGCTGCATCCCCTGCCTACGTACATGCAGTCTAACCTTGACCAGCAGGGAACTCCAGAAAGGATTCTGTCTGCAGAAAATGCGTTGATGCCATAAGGGCAGTCATTAGGTTGGGAAGCGAAGGACCTGTCAAAATGGGATACATTGACTATGGGACACTCTTAAAAGTTTAAGAATCATATGATCATAGTTGTGACCGAGTTCCTATCATTTGATTCTTAATGTTGGGTGGTTACATTTTTTTGCAATTTTTAAGGGGTTATTCAGAAAGCACTGAAATTTCAGTTCTTTCTGGTTCGGCGCACTTTGGCAATTCCATTTCGCCGACCCTGCGGTGAATTCACTATTAACCGCAGTGTCCCCAAAGTGCGGTAAACTGCACGGAGAAAAACATGACCTCTGCATTTCTTCTAATAGGTGTTCAAACCAATAAAAATGCATTAAAAAGTGTGTACATAATAAAAAAGGTCCAATAAAAAAGTCTGTTACAGAATTTAAAAAAAAAAAAATGCCTTTTCAAGAAATTAGGAATTAAAAATATTGTCCAAAAAAAAAAATACATTAAGGTGTTCCAAAAAATAAATAAAAAAAGATGGTTTGATGAAAAGAATAAACTGTCAAATAATAAAGATATTTTTTTACATTCAATCCTGTGGGAGTCGCCTGTTTAAACCTGTTGAACTGAACCACCGAAAATCAGGGCATTTCCCTGACACTTTGGTGCAGTTCGGTTTTCTCTGAATAGATTAAATGTTACTTCTGTATGGGACAATTTCGCTGTTGCTGAGGATCGCCGATCTGTGGCAAACTGCACCGTATTTTGCTGTCAATGCGCCAGTATTTGGTGAGTTGAAAGCTTAAAGACAGACGAATTAGCATAGAGTTACACTGTTCGGTGCAATTCGGTGGCAAGTTCATTGCTTATTGAAAAACCTCTTGAGTGTTATTTTCTGTGTATGTTATATATACCGATCAGACTCCCCTTTTCTAGAATTCTAAAATTCGGAAGACTCTGAAAACCAGAGCATTCTGAGCCATAAGAACTTTAGAGCTTCTGGACCAGGGTCCATTCGTATTGTTGCTGTTGCTTGGGAACGTGCCTCCTGAATGCTGTGACACATGGTGGCCCCAGCGTGTGACATACTGCTGGGCATCATGCTGACTCTGGGCACCATGTCTGCAAAGAAACGCTGCATGCTATTTTTTGAGAAAGGATTTTACCAGGAAGGATACATTGAGATTTCTCTCGTTTTCAAGTATGTCCTGGGTGGCGAGTATGTGTCGTTAGGTGTCTTGCCCAAGGACACTTACTGGAGATGTTGCTTGCTGGGATCGAACCCATGACGTCACAGGCTCTCTCCACGCAGAGCGGTGACATTACCTCTACTCCACCCAGCCGGTACTATTCTAAGTATACCGCAGTATAGACATGCAAAAGCAGAGCGTTAATGCAAGTAGCTGTCCGAATTAGAATAGCAAGCAGTCGTGCACCAATTGTGTAATCCTCTCCTCTAATTACAGAGCCTCATGCAATTGTTACCGCACCTAATGGAATAGCGTCCTTCGTTTTTAATGAATATCGTACTTTCCAGCTGCAATCCTCCGGCCATAAAACCTTGGTTAAGAAAGTTTTAATGTTAACTTGCAGTAAATCTTTGCGGTATAATTGGATAATTCTAATTGAAACCATACAATGGCAAATTAAACAATCTAGGAGGCCTCAATCCCATATTTTAAGCCACACAGCAATAAATTATACAATTACAAAGGACCTTACTGTTCTTTTAAAGTATCATCGTTTTACTACATTAGGTCTGAGTATTTTTTCTGCATGTAATGATATATATATATTTTTTTTAATCATTTTTATGCCTCTCAATTACCCAGAAAGCGTGATTGAATTGGGAAGCAGGAACAGCTGTTTGTTCAAGCCCCTTAAGTGGAATTCTTCACACAACATAATTTTCGATTTTTTCCAGATGTTTACAGCAGGGCACATAAAGCGTACGGATTAAAAAGCGGCACGCACGGGTCTAGCACAGGGAGTTATTGACAAATGAGCACATCTCACTTTTAATTGCTTCTGGCCATACAGCAAACATGAGATCAAAGGTCTTTTCAGTTACAAGGAGGAAATATGTTGTTTTGTATGTATTTTACATAACATTATCCAGAACCCACAGTAATGTATCGCAGTAACAGGCAATAATTTACAAGTCATGCACCATAATAACTCTTATATATTCCTTATGGTGTTGTTCCCAGGACTTTGGGGTACCTGTTTTTTCCCTGAATGGATATTTGGCATTTTAGAAAGACAAACTTGAATTATTACAATTTTTAGTTAATTTTTAAATAGCTATTTTATTTGTAAAGCCAAGAGCATCACGTAAGCTCAGCCTCCAACGTCCTACAGTTGTTAATGTGCAATAAAGTACAAAACCATCTTTAATTCTCAGCTATCTCCTTTAGTTTAACCTCCCTGGCGGTCCGATTCTGACATTTTATATGACAGAATTGGTACCATTTATTCGGCCCCCTGGTGGTTATTAGAGTTTGGCTCGGGGTTAAATTTCAGTGCTCAAAGCGGTAACCTGAGCCACACTCGGGCTGGATACATACCTGTCCCTGTGCTCCTTCGCTGTCCCCTGCAGTTGCCTCCGGCTGGTCGCAGCGTCCTGCTTTCCTTCTCGCGAGGGGATTGCGGGGTTAGCGAAGGGAGTGCAGGTAAAGGTATGTATCCAGCCCAAGTGTGGCTTGGGGTTATCGCTTTGAGCAGTGAAATTTAACCCCGAGCCACACTCGGGAAAACCGCCAGGGAGGTTAAGAACACCTTACGCCCATCTCTGGTTTCTCCTGCCATTCTAAGTACTTGTTTAAATATGCTCTGTGTACAATTTGTTTGTACCATAAGCAATAAAATATACTAAGGTGGGAGGTTACCACCCTACCTGAATAGACTGCTTCCCCCAGCAGTTCCCTCATCCTATAACCTCCGATCCAGGACCAGCACCTTACTTACAATACCACAATACAAAAAGAAAGTGGCTCGATCCTCATTTTCCTACAGAGCACCACAGTTATGGAATAACCTCCCAGACACCATCAAATCTTCCCCCAGTCTAAAATCACTGCATCTCTATTAATATACTTTGATACAGAATGCACCTGTGAATATATTTCCTACATATTTATTTTCTGTGTCAGTCTGTATATTTGTTTTTTGTTTTTAATATCTTTCATTTTATTACTCTGAATTTTTACAGTAGGTACAGAAATACAATGTTTTGAGCCCAGGACATACTTGAAAATAAGAGAAATTTCTATCCTTCCTGGTAAAATACTTTATAAATAAAATAATTCTTGGATTAGCCATGTAACTTTAAGGCTAGGGTCAGACGAACGCATTTTTATGTTGTCTGTGAAAAAGTGCGTTCGAACGAATGGACGCATTTTTTCACAGAATACGTGATAGCGGTCATACTATGCGCATTTTCGTCCGTGATTTTGTACGGATCATCAATAAAACACTTTTTGTGTCTGGACGTTATGTTGGCCGGACATTAGCAGCGTCTGACGTCTCCTAATCACGCACACACGCCGCTAGCGGACGCAGCGCACTCTGTACGTCAGTACCTGCGGTTTCACGTTCTCGAAAAAATGCGTTCATTTTCCACTTGCGTTGCGCAGCCGGACTTTTGTGCGACCGTACTTCGTATATTGGCCGTCATTGCCCGGCATCTGCTGCTAGTGCGGCCGTGATTAAGTGCGGCTGCACGCGCGTTCGCACTGCCTCAGTCTGACCCTAGCCTAAACAAGGGATTTTCATTCTTTTTTTCATTAATTTATGAAAGTCCATAATAAATTCTTATGAATTGCTCCCAAAAAACACTTTGAAAATGATGCAAAGTGGCATTTCTGGCCTCGGCTGACTTGAAGCATTCTTTGAATTTAAATTTTTTTGTTTTTCGCCAGCAAACAAGTGCATATCCATAGTAAAATATTGCAATGCATATATTGAGAGTGCTCCTTTCCAGGCATTGTAAAGAAAGCAGGGGATTGAGGGAACTCGTCTCTGTTTTGAAAGACTCTCCAAGTAAATTGCTCCTGTGTGTCTCCCAGTTAGTCTTAGCTAGACTTTTTGGAGATATTTTACCTGGATCACAATGAAAGTCACAAAACGTAATTTGTAACTGCATACTCTTGGCTAATACCAAGCACACCTACTCTGTAGGCTTGAATGGCCTGTCGTTAACCGTAATAATCACTGACAAAATATTGAACTCAATGGAAGTTAATCAGAGAGCAACGAAATTCCAGTGAATTCGGCAATTTCAATTTGCCAACCCTGCGGTGAATTCAGCATTCACCGTAGGGTCCTCGAAGTGCACTGAATGGGATCCGCCAAACGCAGCTGACAATCCATCGAAAGCAGCCGACAATTCACCCAACGCAGCTGCCGACCTAAGGGTTAAAAAAACGCTATATTTTAAAATGCATGTAAAACAATAAAATGCATGAAAATAATAAAAAGGTCTGGTACAGAATAAAAAAAACGCCATTTAAAAAAAATAAGAATCAAAAATTTCCCCTAAAAATACAGATAAATGCCTAAAAAAGTCTAAATAAATGAAGACTTTTACTGCAAATGAAAAGAATAAATAAGCAATTAAAATGTTAATTTTTGTTTACATTGAAATCTATGGGTTTCGCCTGTTTAAACCTGCCTAACTGAAGCACCGAAAATCTTGGCATTTCACCACCTCTTCGGTGCAGTTTGGCGTTCTCTGAATAGATTAAAGGGACACTCTACTAAAAAAAAAGCACCCCCCGTTTTTTAATCCTAACCTATCCCTATTCCCTTAATAGATATTTTTTGTTTATGTTTTTGTAACTGTAATACTTACCCTAAAATCCTCTTGTTTCCAGCGGTGTTTTTTTTTTTTTTCATACTCACCTCCCTCCTCTTCCGCTCCCGTCCTTCTTCCATCCGACTTGCCTTCTGGTTTACGTGAGAAGCGCGCATGCACGCCTCTCACGTAAGCCAGCCAATCGGCAGGCTTCCTCCCGGCTCCCTCTGAGGATTAGTGTTGCGCGCAAGAGGATGCGCGCAACAGTAACCCTCAGAGGGAGCCGCCAGCTTCTGCGGTGAGTTGGAGACGTCATCGCGCTGAAAGCGCGATGACGTCTCCTACTCGGCAAAAGTCGGCAGAAGCGGGAAATATGATTCCCGCTCTGCTGACTGACAGCTGGGAGGGCGAAGTAAACTCCTCCACCTCTCTCAGCTGTTTTCAGCATTTTCTGTTGAACCGCTGAGCGGAGGGAGGGGGGACAGAGGGCAGGATACTCCGGGCATCATGACCACCTAAAATAGCTTAGGTGGTCATGTTGCCTAGAATGTCCCTTTAATCATTACTTCTCTATGGGACAATTTCACCGCCACTGAATTAAGGCGATCTGAGGCGAACTGCACCATATTTTGTTGGCAATTCGCCAATATTTGGTGAATCGCTAGCTTTCTGAATAGCCAAACAGCCATAAAAATTGCACTGGACGGTAAAATTCACAAGTGGCAGGTTCGGCTGTTATTGAATAGCCTTTAATGTCTGAGGGTTAGTTGTCAATGATGATATAGCTAGACGAGGTTAAGTTTATGATGTCTATATGCACCCACATACTAATAGGTACCACATTATGACAAACCACCTGCTACTTCACAGATCAGCCCTCTGCTACTAATCAGACATAAGGTGGCATTGAATCCCACACATTAAGCATTTTTAGCAACACAAACCACTTCTCTGTGACCAAATCACTTCCAGTGACCTCTACCTCTGAGTGAATACCTTCCTGTCTGACCGCAGACTCCCCTCCCTAAAACACTTCCGGTGTTACCAGCTTATACAATTTTACAACAGCCGTAACGCAAAACTACACTACCCTCTCACAACATTTGAATGGAGGTGTCACCATGTCAGGATAGGTCTTCGAGGATATGGAGACCTCAGGATGCAGAGACCAGCGGGGTTACAGAATGAGGATAGTCAGGAACAGCAGATTGGGTCTTGAGGGCAGGTAGCTTTGGTGCGGAAACGATGAAACAGGCAATGGGTCGGTACACGTGGAATCAGAATAAAGGGTGCTTGGATAAGGTATACTTTGCAAAGGGTAAGGAACTCTATACCAGAGCGTTTGTGCTTAGTGAGCGCTGGGTTTAAATAGTGTTGGGATATGGCTCCACCCCTACTCCCATTGAGCTGACTGATGACATCATCACCGAGTGCCAGGAAGAGACGGGAGGTAAAAGGGGGCGTGGTGTGGCGTGCTCGCCCTTAGAGATGCAGGAAGCATGGTAGACAGAGGGAGTATGCCGGTGTTCGGCTCCGTGCGTCAGGCTGTAGATGCCCCGCGCTTCCCGCTGTCCCGAGGGGAGAAGCCCCCATCGCTGAAGGGAGTGTAGCATTGTATGGTGCCGCGACCCACGCGTCCATGGCGCCGCTGCACGCCGTCGTGGCGTGGAGGTTGGATACCTGACACACCATGTGGCCCCATTCTTATACAGTTAGTTCACACTTTTCTTTAAAATACTATTCTGGGAAAAATCAGCTCTAGCGGCTCTACCAACATTTTACATATTCATGTTTGTGCTGTCATTGCGCCTTGTTAGTGACTCACTAAGGCTGGGGTCAGACTAATGCATTTTTAATGTGCGTTTAGGCGCACTTAATCACGGCCGCAGTAGCAGCAAATGACGCGCAATGACGGACAATATACGATGTACGGCCACACAAAAGTCCGGCCGCGCAACGCAAGTGGAAAATGAACGCATTTTTTCGAGAACGCTGAACCGCTAGTACTGACGTACAGAGTGCGCTGCGGCGGCATAACGGCGTGTGTGCGTGATTAGGAGACGTCAGACGCTGCTAATGTCCAGCCTACATAACGTCCTGACGCAAAAAGTGTTTTATTGACGATCCGTAAAAAATCACGCACGAAAATGCGGGTCGTCTGACCGTTTTTGCGCATTCCGTGAAAAAATACGTCAATGCGTTCGGACGCACTTTTTGACAGTCACTGCCAATTATGCGTTCGTTTGACCCTAGCCTAAAACCCTTTGTATAAAGTTGCTCAAACTGCAGAAATTGATAAAGCTCATACTGTGTGATGTAATGCCGCAAGCCTGCCTAAAGGTTTCAAATGGAAATCTGAATAAACAATAATAAAAATAATCTAAGAGACAAGAAAATATCACAACCTGCACCATCTGGTATATTGTGCAAACTTGAAAGAGAAACACTGATTAGATTAGAGTGTTATAAATAAATGACTTGTGTACTGGTATCAAAGAACAAGCTGTATATCTGGGTATAGTTATAAGGCACAGGCTCATCTACAAATTCTGTCACAGTATCAGTGTGGGGCAAAATGGAGTGATATTCAATATAATAAAGTAAAAGATACAATCCCAAAGAGATGCATAAAACCAAAATGCACAATCCAAGTGTTTAAAGGGATAGTCTATTGAAAAATAGAGTTCACTTTTTCCACCCTTAAATAATTGGGCAGAGGTTGCTGACAGCCTCTGCCCAATTATTATTATTTTTTTCAATTTAAGGTGGTTTTACTCTTTTTTTTTTTTTTTTGTCCCTCGACACACACAGCTCATGCTCTTCGGCTCAGGGACTCCCAAACCGTAAGTCTCTGAGGCTTTTCTTTGCAATTTATGCTCCTAGGCAACTTGTGTAGCTTAGGGACCACAAATTGTACATCACTATGGGTCTTGCGCGCCTTAATCATACATGTTCCATAGCGTCTCCAAAGATTGTTGGATCGGAGCTGCGCGTATGAACAGATCTGTCTTTCCAGCTGCCTCTCTGAGACCGATCAGCGATTTGTCTCAGAAAGGGTGACAACGGAACGGGTGACAGTCAGGAAATTCAAAAATCCCCGCTGCTGGTGACGCTGGGTGGGGTGGAGGAAATACCTACGCTTCACCCAGCATTTTCATCAGATCAGGGGAGCTAGGAGTGGCAGTGTAAAGTGGTCAGGATGCGTAGAGTGTCCCTTTACAATATAGAATAAAAGTAGGATTAGAATTGAAGGGGCTTTAGGATATTTTACATTATGAGCTAGTGGACTGTAATTGTCAGGACATTAAGGAGACAAGGAGGATTGATAATAAGCTACTTGGGCCAGTCCTAGTGTTAAGGATTTTGCAACGAATGGAACTGAATCATTTCCTCTCCTTCATGGCAAACATACTTTGTTAGTGTGCTTTTAAAAACGTGTAATGCCTTTTGAATGAGTCAGTAGTGTCATTCAGCAGACAAAAAAAAGCTAGTGAATATGATATTTTTTCATACTTACCTGATTTTCACTTAACCAATCCGTGTGTATTCTGTGGTATGCATAAAAAATGCACTGAGCATGTGCGACTGATTTGCTCCTCCTCCCTCCTGCACTGTGAGCTGAGGGGAGGGCGGGGCTGAGTGCCATTCCAATCTGTATCTCTTTCATCCCCGGTTACTGCAGAGACAGGGAAGGAAAGAAATCAATACACACAGGGAGAAAAAAAGACAGCAGGGAAAGGGTCAGCAAAAAAAGCACAGAGACAGTGAGTATGCAAACCATGAAAGAGGGCGAGTGAAGGAGTCAGTAGGTGAGTGAGCGATTTAGTGGATGAGCGAGTCTTGCTCTCACAGTTGCAGAGATAGCTAATATTCAGTTCCTAAGTTTCCCCAGTCTGAGGTCCTGAGCGTGAACAGGGTTTCACGTGCACAGCTTGCGCTAGTTCATGTGAAGCTTTGATGGGTTGAATAGTGGGAGAGAGGAGGCGGGGAATATGCAGGAAGTGGGAACTGTAGAAACACCCCTAGCTGAGGGGCGTGGCCAGAGAAGCTGAAATGACAGAGGTTAAAGAAAAAATAATTTTTTACACATTCTTAGAACTTTTATTGATTTATATTCGTTTGTCTATTGGTATAAAAGTGTTAAACCGTCAATTTAAAAAAAGTTTCTAGACATGCATATCCCTTTAAGCAATAATTACCCCTCTGCTTATGCTTCATGATTGACTAGTGTGACTGCTAGCCTTTCACTTTTCATTAAGGTGCCTTGTATTTTGTATAGGACATGCTAAAGCAGAATAATGCAGGATTTGACAAGTCACTTGTTATTAATGCCAGTGCAATAAAAAGGAGCATTCCAACCGAGCTCTGCGATATTGCAGAAATTATGTGGGAAAAACATGGGCTATAAGATTTCCAAGAATGGGTAAAAGCATTAGTTGGCTCAGGTATCATACAGGTTATATCTTGATGGTGCCATTACAGAGAAGATGTTACCATATACAAATCAGCCTGCTATTACCCAGAAAAAGCAGCCAGTGCTGAAGTGCCAAGGACGTTTCCTCAGCACAAGGAATACAACATCTGAGGATTGTTTCAGCCTTCTAAGGCCTTAATCATGAGAGTATTTCTGGTACATCTCTAGCAGGGGTTAAGTCTTAAAAAAAGAAGCATGGCACTCACCAACATTCTGTCCCTTAATTAGCAATTATCATTGTGCTCTTAACGCAAACAACCCTGGATCTGATATTTATTTTATTTATTTATTTATAAAGGATTTTACCAGGAAGGATACATTGAGATTTCTCTCGTTTTCAAGTATGTCCTGGGTTCAAGTACATTGAAGTGTTACATTTACAGAAATACAAAGTAATACAATGCAAGATATTGATATATATATATACAGTCAGGGCTAGAAATATTGGGACATCGACACAATTCTAACATCTTTGGCTCTATATACCACCCCAATGGAGTTGGAATGAAACAAACACAATGTGCTTTAACTGCAGACTGTCAGCTTTAATTTGAGGGTATGTACATCCAACTCAGGTGAACGGTGTAGGGCTTACAGCAGATTGCAGATGTGCCTCCCACTTCTTAAGGGACCAAAGGTAATGGGACAATTGGCTTCTCAGCTGTTCCATGGCCAGGTGTGTGATATTCCCTCATTATTTATTTATTTATTTATAAAGGATTTTACCAGGAAGGATACATTGAGATTTCTCTCGTTTTCAAGTATGTCCTGGGTTCAAGAACATTGAAGTGTTACAGTTACAGAAATACAAAGTAATACAATGCAAGATATTAAAAAAAAACAACACAAATATACAGATTAACAGAAAATATTACCCCAATTACAGTGTGCAGATAAAAGGCCCAGAGTTCATTTCAAGTGTGCTACTTGCATTTGGAATCTGTTGCTGTCAACTCTCAAGATGAGATCCAAATAGCTGTCACTATCAGTGAAGCAAGCCATCATTAGGCTGAAGAAACAAAACAAACCCATCAGAGAGATAGCAAGAACATTAGGTGTGGCCAAAACAACTGTTTGGAACATTCTCAAAAAGAAGGAACGCACCGGTGAGCTCAGCAACACCAAAACCACGGAAAACAACTGTGATGGATGACCGAAGAATTCTTTCCCTGGTGAAGAAAACACCCTTCACAACAGTTGGCCAGATCAATTACACTCTCCAGGAGGTAGGTGTATGTGTGTCAAAGTCAACAATCAAGAGAAGACTTCACCAGAGTGAATACAGGGGGTTCACCACAAGATGTAAACCATTAGTGAGCCTCAAAAACAGGAAGGCCAGATTAGAGTTTGCCAAACAACACCTAACAAAGCCTTCACAGTTCTGGAACAAGATCCTATGGAGAGATGAGACCGAGATCAACTTGTACCAGAGTGATGGGAAGAGAAGAGTATGGAGAAGGAAAGGAACTGCTCATGATCCTAAGCATACCACCTCATCAGTGAAGCATGGTGGTGGTAGTGTCATGGCGTGGGCGTGTATGGCTGCCAATGGAACTGGTTCTCTTGTATTTATTGATGATGTGACTGCTGACAAAAGCAGCAGGATGAATTCTGAAGTGTTTCAGGCAATATTATCTGCTCACATTCAGGCAAATGCTGCAGAACTCATTGGACGGCGCTTCACAGTGCAGATGGACAATGACCCAAAGCATACTGCAAAAGCAAGCAAAGAGTTTTTGAAGGGACAGAAGTGGAATGTTATGCAATGGCCAAGTCAATCCCCTGACCTGAATACCATTGAGCATTCATTTCACTGGCTGAAGACAAAACTGAAGGGAAAATGCCCCAAGAACAATCAGGAACTGAAGACAGTTGCAGTAGAGGCCTGGTAGAGCAACACCAGGGATGAAACCCAGCGTCTGGTGATGTCTATGCGTTCCAGACTTCAGGCTGTGATTGACTGCAAAGGATTTGCAACCAAGTATTAAGAAGGGAAAGTTTGATTTATGATTATTATTCTGTCCCATTACCTTTGGTCCCTTAACAAGTGGGAGGCACATCTGCAAACTGCTGTAAGTCCTACACCGTTCACCTGAGTTGGATGTACATACCCTCAAATTAAAGCTGACAGTCTGCAGTTAAAGCACATTGTGTTTGTTTCATTCCAACTCCATTGTGGTGGTGTATAGAGCCAAAGATGTTAGAATTGTGTCGATGTCCCAATATTTCTGGACCTGACTGTATAGTGGAGGAACTGCAATCCCACACATTCGCTCCTCAGCTTGGCCCCTGCTCTATAGTCGCCGGTCTGGTGTTGTGGTAAACCTCAGTAGAGTCCTATGGATTCGAGAGTGATTACTACTAGTTGTAATCTCTGGCACTAATGATATGTAGCACTATAAACCAAATTCTGAGCATTTAACTTAGAATGGAACTTTCTTACAGGCCCCAACTCCACCTGGAACAAGTCCCTTAGGCATTTACAACCATTTTTTATTCAAGGTTAGGGTTGTTATTAATCTAGGGGTCCATATTATTTTTGCAAAGCGTTACATGTAATTATTAAACTGTAGCTTGCTTCTTTCCTCCTTATTACGTTGCTGGAGGAGTGGGTTAGAGCAGATTGCTCACTATACTCTGCAGGGAATGCATTTACATAGAGACGTAACTGATAAAAGTAAGATATAGGAAAGAAATATAAACTTAAATGGTCAAACATCCACTGTGCTAATGTGTGCTATCATCTTGTGTGCAGTGCTCCCTCTGTGGCTTCCATCCACTAAATGCAGCCAGCTAGTTTTTGCTCGACTATAATAGTCACCTTGCGCTTGTATGCTTTGGCTCAAGCTTCTACGGTGGAATTAGCCAACATTTTGATAGGCCGTTCCTTGAGCCGTTGCCGACAAGTGCAACTCGGCTATAAATTGGCAATTAGTGAATAGAGTACTTTATACGTGGCTGTTGTATGGCTTGATTGGTGCATGATTTACAGTGAACTTTGATCACAATAAATAATGAATTAAATAATACATTAAATTAATGCAGAATAATTTCAGATTTTTATTGCATGTGATTATAGTTCACTGCCCTCAACACATGTAAAGACTAAGCAGCTATATAACATGTACTGCTTTACCTCTGCCCTAACTCATCACATGAGAAACGTGTTGAACTTCAGCACTCCAGCACTAGCGTCCTTCAAAGTTAAATAATATATGCACAAAATATCTATAAATAGAAACTCTGTTGTCGGGGAATAGAAACTCTGTCTTAGTTACTGTGCTAAGGGGCATTCCTAGGATGAAGGTATTATTAGGTTTAAAAATATAATAAAAATAGCAAGGTACAACTCTGTACAGGAAAAATAGCAGAAAATAGAACAAACATAGCGTAATACTATACAGAAGTATGGTTCATATATATGCCCCCTATAGAAACGCACTCACAGGATGCATGTATATATAAGCACATATCACAAAACGGTGTGTTACCCCTTCACGATGTATGTGGGCACTGGACACCTTATCTCCAGAGCCTGCAAGCCTCAAGGACCTCAACAGTAGCAATCAGATTGTCGAAAGGGTCCCACTCTTCACACTATATGTGGGCACCTGACCAGACACATTGGACCTGGGCGGCAGCAGCAGTGGTAGGGTAATAGTAGCAATTCCCCAGTAAATAAAAGGTAAAGGCAACCACAGCCCAGTCCAGGAAATACAGCAAAATAGGCAAAATTTATAAAATACAAATAAGGTAAAATCCAGCGCGTTCCATTAGTTTCTGCTAACTTCTTAAAGGATAAAGTCTATCTGATGTATCTTCCCCTTTTATAGTCACCACAGTCACAACTTACTCCCATCCAGAAGAACCACCCGTCTGTCTCCACATGTATCCGATTAGCCGTGTTCTTTGCTACTTGCGTCACACTTCCAGTTCATTCCCGCGCGTGTCGTTTGTGGTCCTCTTGGCAAATTTCCGGTGCTCGTCTGTGACATATTTCCGGATCCACACCATCTTTGCACCCTTATTCACTTACTTCTGGATCCATGCCATATTGGGCCTCCTGAGCTGCCGCATATGGCAATCACTTGTTGCGAATGCCATCTTTAAAAGTCCAGTTTTCTTTTATCAACCCGGCCATATATAGGCTAAATCTGATCACGCTCCCACCTGTGCATATACAGTTTGGCATAGCTGGGGGCAAATCTTGTCCCCATGGTCATTCCACTTTTTTCCTAGGATGGAGGTATTATCAGGTTTAAAAATGGAATATATAACTATGTAACTATATGAATACTATACACAGAAATTATTTGGATTTTTAATAATATAATAATTGAATCAATGCAAAACTTGTTACTTAATATTGCTCATCTTGATGGCACTTTGTTAATTACACAGGGATAATTCGGCCATGTGAAAAAATGCTTAATTTTTTCACCAATAGTTAAGTTCGGGATCTAGACCTAAACAAAATACGTTTTGGAACTCTCCAGGGTTTTTTGCTCCTCTAAAAACCATTGGCATATTGCACCACAACTCCATATGCAAATTTGATATCAGTGTTTAAAAGTAAAGATAGGCTGGGTTTTAGGAAATCATTATGATAATTTCAATAAATAACATATTTCTGGTCACTTACTGAGGAAACATATATGTGGATCAGTTATTATCATCATCATAATTTATATAGTGCCAACAGTCTCCTCAGAGCTTCGCAATAAGAATAGGAGGATCAACTAACAAATTAGAGGCTTTGGTTTCTATTAATGGCCATTAAGAGTGTAAGCTCACCTGCCAACATCACGGCACCTCTAGTGAGGGTGAGTCCTATCCAAAAATGAAGCCACAGGCTGCTGTGTAGCGAACCATCACTGCCCACGCAGCTTTTCAGTCATGAAGTAGAGTGGTGGGCTCATAGTTATGCCCTCCCAGAAACAAATCCACCTTGGGATCAAAAAACAAAGACACGGAGCAGAACATGCTGCAATGATGACCTGGCTGGAGGTACAATAAAACATACATAGTACAGGAGGGGTGTGGTCGCGCCTATTCCCCGGTGGGGCAGCTGCAACCACCAAATGTATCCAGCCCAGGAACATGAATAAAATATAAGAAAAAATATATGTCATCTGCGCCTATTCCCATTATACCGTGTGAAACAAACCACAATTAGAGGCTTTGGTTTCTATTAATGGCCATTAAGAGTGTAAGCTCACCCGCCAACGTCAAGGGACCTCTAGTGAGGGTGAGTCCTATCCAAAAATGAAGCCACAGGCTGCTGTGTAGCGAACCATCACTGCTCACGCTGCTTTTCAGTCATGAGGTAGACTGGTGGGCTCATATTTATGCCCTCCCAGAAACAAATCCAGCTTGGGATCAAAAAACAAAGACACGGAGTGGAACATGCTGCAATGATGACCTGACTGGAGGTACAATAAAACATACATAGTACAGGAGGGGTGGGGTCGCACCTATGGTTCGCTACAAAGCAGCCTGCGGCTTCATTTTTGGATAGGACTCACCCTCACTAGAGTTGCCTTGACTTTGGCGGGTGAGCTTACACTCTTAATGGCCATTAATAGAAACCAAAGCATCTAATTGCGTTTTGTTTCACACGGTATAATGGGAATAAGCGCAGATGACATATATTTTTTCTTATGTTCTATACATGTTCCTGGGCTGGATACATTTGGTGGGTGCAGCCGCCCCACCAGGGAATAGGCGCGACCCCACCCCTCCTGTACTATGTAACAAATTTACATGGTAAGCAAAACTAAAGGGCTTGATTATGTACTTCACTCTAAAATGGGGACGCTAACAGGGAAAACCTGCGCCTGCAGGAAAGAATTTCCATTTTGCCAAGATATACTGGTCTATTCAATAAAGGTGAAGCTCAGGAGAATTGGCAGGAGAAGTGAAAAATCTAGGTCAAAATAGCCAAACCAGAAAAATTCTCCCATTTATCTCACTTTCCAAGTCGACTATTTGGTCTAGATTGTTCATTCTCCTGCCAAGTCTCCTGAGTTTCCCAATTAGTGAATAGACCTGATCAGGAATTCCAGTTAGAGATGGAGGAAAGGCAATTGGGGACACGATCCAGGAGAGCAGAAGTAAACTTGTGTGTTGTCAGGGTATATAGGTGATACTGAAATCCAAATAGCTGATCAGTTTGCCTAGGGATGCAATATAAACTGAAAAGGAGAAGGGGCCAAGTACTGATCCTTGGGACACCTGAACAGAGGCAAGTCGCAAGGAGTAAGTACAGCCAGAAAAAGAGAAACCAGTAAAGAGCAACAATGTCACGAAGAGGGTGCAGGAGGAAAGCTTGGTTGACATTGTCAATGGTGGCTGAGAGATCAAGGAGAATTAGTAGAGAGTAATGGCCTTTGGATTTAGCAGCGATTACATCATTGGTTAGCTTAGATAGGGCTTTCAAGTGGAGGGAATGAAAACAAGATTGCAGGGTCAAGTAGTGAGTAAGAGCAAGCTAATCAATCAATTGGGTGTTCAAAAGTTTTTTGGAGCTGATAGGGAGAAGTGAAATAAGATGGCAAGTGGATGGTGATGTAGGAAGCAGGGAAGACACCAGAAGACAGACAGGGTTATTCAGAGAGAGGTGAAAACCAGGAGAATGACTGGAGAAGTGAAAATTCTAGCTCAAAATAGCCAAACCAGAAAAATTCTCTAATTTATCTCACTTTCCAAATCGGCTATTTTGACCTAGAATTTTCACTTCTCCAGTCATTCTCCTGGTTTTAACCGCTCTCTGAATAGCCCTGAGAGAGAGAGATTAAAGGTATGGGTCAAAGCTGGTACAAGAGAAGTGGAGATAGTTTTAGTAAGGTGTGAGGGAGTAGAATTGACAGGGTGTGAGAGGATTATAGGAGCTTGGAGATCTCCTGTTCAATCACTGGTAACAAGAAGCTAAATGAAGGAGAGCAGGCATGAAGATCAAGCTCTGTGGGTGAGGACAGTAGCAGTGAAATATCATGATTAAGCTTTTATGTTGTCAGTGAACATGCTTGCTAAGTTAATGCAAAAAATTATGCAAAAAAGAAAGGAAACAGTCCCCTTAGCACAAGCGAAGTATACCACTAAAATTCTGAAACACATGAAACAGACCTTCAAAAAGAAGTGACTGGTGCATACTAAACCGTATACAGTAATGTACAGAAAAGAAAGGGGGAGGAGAGGTGAACTAAATTGTGAAAAAGAAAAAATATATATAATATGTTGATCTTTATAATATTTACATGAGATGGAAATTTGTTTAGAGGAAAAATAAAGCTATTTAAAAGCAAAACTAAAAATAATACTATTATTATTATTTATTAAGCGCCAACACATTCCGCAGCGCTGTACAAAGGTGCAGTGGGTAAAGACAGGACAATTCTACAATACATAAAGGAGACAGGTCAATATTCCTGCCAGCAGATACAGGAGGACATGAGGGCCCTATTCCCGGGGGAATTTACCATCTTGATCGGTGAGGGGATTAGAAACAGGAGGGGGGCTGCAGTGATGAGTTAATGCAGGGAGAGGTGAGGACCGGTTTAATACTACTACAAAATAATAATAATAGAAGGGTTATTACAAAGGGCGATGTTTGTATATAGCAGATTATATAAACTAAGGCTAATTTGTTGTAAAGATTTGAAAGGGTCTTTTTTATGTGTTCATATAGGGCAGCCCACCTTATAAAACAGGCTCTTTTATAAGTGATTAGTAATTAATTTATTCTTATTTTTCACCATTAAAAACCCATCCCTTTTGGTTTTTGGTACTTCAGATCACCCCACTCAAGAAGGTACCACAGTATCTTTTTACATGAGGATTGCCACAAGCAAGATGGCCAAAAGCCCAAGTGATCAGAATACTCGCATTACAATTGACCGATAGGACTGAAATAACCTGTGATCCAAGCCATCCTATAGGACAGTGGTTCCCTACCACGATCCTCAAGTACCCCCAACAGCTCAGATTTTCCAGATATGTGAAGCACAGCACAGGTGGTATGATTTGCTGCTCAGTGATTGCAGGATTCAGTCTGCATTTCCCCAAGGTGATCCTTAAAATCTGGCCTGTTAGGGTTACTTGGGGACCGCGGTTGGGAACCCCTGCTATAGGACGAGGAAACAAAAGCTTGCTGAACACCATCTTGAAACTCCTGGCTTTACAGACACATATGGCGAAAGACACTGATGCCATCTTGCGACACTCAAATCAATTAAAGCATATCCAGAAATATTTTTTTTTAATTGACATTTAAACACTTTTATACCTATAGACAGACTAGAATAAACCAATTAAAGTTGTCAATTCATCTTCTCAGCTAGGGATATTTCTTCAGCTCATACTTGCTGAATATTCCCCGACTCCTCCCCGTCCACTACTCCACCCACTATCCCACCCATCAAAGCTTCACATGAACTACATTTCTTGCTCCATCTTGCCCACAGCCCCCCATGCACCCCACTACTTCACATACTCAGCTATTACCCTCACCTAGTGTGTCACCCCTCTCCTCTTTGATTGTAAGCTCTTGGGCAGGGTCCTCTCTCCTACTGTTCTGTGTGTCTAACTTGTATGGTGATTTGGTATTCTGTATGGTCTTTTGGTTATGTTTAAGACTATTTGGGGAAAGTTAGGGTTAGAAGTCAGAATGAAGAGGGATGAGTGAGCTTGTTTAATAAATAGGCTTGCCTTGAGACACATGAAAGACAATAAGGGATGGGAAGGGAGCAAATAGACAAAAAGAGACCATGGAAGCTAGAAGATGACAGGATATCAATAGGTGCAAACTGACAATATTTGATCTCACTTTTGTTTAAAAGAAGCCAGACATAAAAATTGTCCCAAATGTATATCTTGACAGCAAATAAGGAAAAAATAGGCTCCTTTTGGATCTGCATTATATGAACATGGGAATTTATCAAACAGCTTAGACTATATTTTGCTGAAGGACAAATGTATAATGGGACATGAGGAAAGGTCGATGAAAGTTAAAATGTATTTAAAAAAAACAAAGTTATATATATACAGAACTGTGCAAATGTTTTAGGCAGGTGTGAAAAAATGCTGTAAACAAAGAATGCTTTCAGAAATATAAATAATGATTGTTTATTTTTGTCAATTTTCAACATGCAAAGTGAGCGAAAAAAAGAAAAATTAAATCAAATCAATATTTGGTGTTACTACCTTTTGTCTTCAAAACAGCATCAATTCTCATAGGTACACTTACACAAAGTCAGGGATTTTGTAGGATTATAGTCAAGTGTATGATCAACCAATTATACCAAACAGGTGCTAATTATCATCAATGTCACATGTAGGTTGAAACCCAGTCATGAACTGAAACAGAAACAGCTGTGTAGGAGGCTTAAAACTGGGTGAGGAACAGCCAAACTCTGCTACCAAGGTGAGGTTGTGAAAGACAGTTTCATTTTATGGCAAGATTGAGCACAGCAACAAGACACAAGGTAGTTATACTGCATCAACAAGGTCTCTCCCAGACAAAGATTTCAAAGCAGACTGTGGTTTGAAGATGTGTTGTTCAAGCTCTTTTGAAGAAGCACAAAGAAACGGGAAATGTTGAGGATCGTAGACGCAGTGGTCGTCCAAGGAAACTTAGTGCAGCAGATGAAAGACACATCAAGCTTATCGCCCTTCGAAAATCGGAAGATGTCCAGCTGTGCCATCAGCTCAGAACTGGCAGAGACAAGTGGGACCATGGTACACCCATCTACTGTCTGGAGAAGTCTGGCCAGAAGTGGTCTTCATGGAAGAGTTGCAGCCAAAAGCCATACCTCAGACGTGGGAACAAGGCCAAGCGACTAAGGCTAGGGTCAGACGAACGCATTTTTCACGTTGTCCGTGAAAAAGTGCGGTCGAACGAACGTACGTATTTTTTCCCAGAATACACGATAGCGGTCATACGATGCGCCTTTTCGTCCGTGATTTTGTACGGATCATCAATAAAACACTTTTTGCGTCTGGACGTTATGTTAGCCGGACATTAGCAGCGTCTGACTTCTCCTAATCACACACACAGGCCGCTATGCGGACGCAGCGCACTCTGTACGTCAGTAGTAGCGGTTTGACGTTCTCGAAAAAATGCGTTCGTTGGCCACTTGCGTTGCGCGGACGAACTTTCGTGCGGCCGTTCGTCGTATGTTCCCCGGCATTGGACGTCATTTGCTGCTAGTACGGCCGTGATTTCGTGCGGCTAAACGCACGTTAAAACTGCGCTAGTCTGACCCTAGCCTAAAGTATGCACGAAAACATAGGAACTGGGGTGCAGAACAATGGCAGCAGGTGCTCTGGACTGATGAGTCAAAATTTGAATTATTTGGCTGTAGCAGAAGGCAGTTTGTTCGTTGAAGGGCTGGAGAGCTGTACAATAATGAGTGTCTGCAGGCAACAGTGAAGCAGGGTGGAGGTTCCTTGACCGTTTGGGGCTGCATTTCTGCAAATGGAGTTGGAGATTTGGTCAGGATTAATGGTGTTCTCAATGCTGAGAAATACAGGCAGATACTTACCCATCATGCAATACCATTAAGGAGGCGTATGATTGGCCCCAAATTTATTCTGCCGCAGGACAACGACCCCAAACATACAGCCAAAGTCATTAAGAACTATCTTCAGCGTAAAGAAGAACAATAAGTACTGGAAGTGATGGCATGACCCCCACAGAGCTCTGATCTCAACATCATCGAGTGTGTCTGGGATTACATGAAGAGACAGAAGGATGTGAGAGAGCCTACATCCACAGAAGATCTGTGGTTAGTTCTCCAAGATGTTTGGAACAACCTACCAGCTGAATTCCTTCAAAAACTGTGTGCAAGTGTACCTAGAAGAATTGCTGCTGTTTTGAAGGCAAAGGGTGGTCACACCAAATATTGATTTGATTTAGATTTCTCTTTTGTTCATTCACTGCATTTTGTTCATTTATGAACATAAATGTGTAACACTTTCATTTGTGAAAGCATTATTTGTTTACAGCATTTTTTCACACCTGCCTAAAACTTTTGTATATATATTACATAACAATGGCAAAAACCATGGCAGACAAACATAGAATGAAACACAGTAAAAGTAAACATTTTATTATGTTATACTTTAATTCACAATGATTTTCTTAGCTGTCGTACAACTCTGGTCTCCTAATTCTTTGATGCTTATGATCTTTATCTGCCATTAAAATATTTCTTCTTTTTTTCTACATTCAGTCCCAGAACGTTGGTCTCTGAATGCGTCTGTTGACCCTGTATTTTGGTTAATCGGTTACAACATGACATTGCATTTCCCAAGATAACATACAGGTAGCTAAGAGACACTGCTGTTTAACATTAACAGGATATGTCCTTTTCAAAAACATAACTTCTGCAAATTTCCTTAAATTTATTAGTCTCGTTTTCTTGACTCGTACTCAACAGTTCAAAGTCATGAGGTCAACATGGAATTTTCTTGGTATCATGCATGGTAATCATCAGAAGAAGTAGCTTTACTCTGACGTGAAATACTTTTTTCCTATGCATTATCTTATTTTTTTATTACCTTCTGACTGAAAGATTAGTTGGTTTGATTTATTATCTAGTTTGTTGTAAACTGCATCCACTTTCTCTGACTAGCTTCACATGTGAAGCCATGGTAAGGCCAAATGATAATACATTAATAAATGTGAAATGCTGATGTATTTTCTACATTCATTATTATCCACTTATTTGAATTGCGCTAATTCCACAGTGCAGTACAGTGGTTAAGATAGTACAGTGTCCTACAGAAGTAGGAGGTAGAGAGGGTCCTGCTCCCTAATGAGCTCACAATAAAGGGGTTATTCAGAGAGCACGCCAAACAAAGTCGGTCAATCACTGAACTGAGGGTAAAAAAAAACAGCAATTTTTTAAAAGGCGTTTAAAACGATAGAAATGCATGGAAACAATAAAAAAAAGTCCTATGAAAAATAATTTACTTACTTATAAAGTATTTTATCAGGAAGGATACATTGAGATGTCTCTCGTTTTCAAGTATGTCCTGGGTTCAAGAACATTGAATTGTTACAGAAATACAAAGTAATAAAATGCAAGATATTAAAACCCCCCTCCAAAAAAAAACAACAACACAAACATACAGATTAAAACAGAAAATAAATATGTAGGAAATATAATCACTATGTTACATGTTTACAGGTGCATTCCGTATTGAGGTATGTTCAGTGGCATAGTGTGGGGGGGGGCCTCGGGGGGCGGTCGCCCCGGGCGCAGTTTTCTTAGGGGCACAAAATTTCAAAAGAAATTTGAACCAGTAATATTTTCCAGCAGGGATCAGCAAGGTGTCTGCTCACAGACACTGGTGTCCGTGAGAGGCCCTTGCACGGGCAGCCACCAGTTTTAAGGTGCCAGCTGAAGGGAGGACAAGGACAGAAATTTCTGTCCTGACTCCTCCTTAACGCTGACATGAGTCACGAGAAGCTGCGCACCATTATTCAACAGAAAACCCTGTAACACGCTTGTCAGCCACCCTTGAAGCCCTGTGCCAGCCCCCAGCCGCTGGCAGCCCTGCAGCCACTGAACAGGAAGGAGGGAGGGAGGCGCCTGCCCTGCAGCACATTTAAAATCCGGTCTCCACTAAGTCCCCTGGACAGCCCCCCCCCGGGCCACCAGCAACGCCACACAGGTAGATGACACTGTGTGACACCAGAGCAGCGTGACCAACACACAGTGAGGGGATACGGGGAGAGGGTGACTGGAGGTTCAGGGAGAGAATGACTGGGGATACTGGGAGAGAGTGACTGGGGTATTTGGTAGAGAGAGAGAAAGATTGACTGATAGAAAGTGGGGGTACTTGGAGAGAGAAAGAGTGGGGGTACTGTGAGAGTGACTGGGGGATACTGGGAGAGTATGAGTGACTGGGGTACTGAGAGAAAGTGGGGGTAATGAGAGAGATTGACTGGGGCACTGGGAGAGAGAGAGACTTGGGGTACTTGGAGAGAGAGTGATTGGGGTACTGGGAGAAAGTGGGGTACTGGGAGAGTGTCTGGGGGTACTTGGAGAGATAGTGTCTGGGGGTACTAGGAGAGAGAGAGTGACTGGGGTAATTGAGGGAGAGAGTGACTGGGGTTACTTGGAGAGACAGAGAGAGTGACTGGGGGTACTGTCAGTGAGTGACTGGGTATAGTGTGAGATTGGAACTATGCTAGGGTATACTGGGACAGGGTGACTGGTAGCAGTGGCGTAGCGTGGGGGGCATGTGTGTTTATTTTTTTTATTATATCAGTATTTTGTTAATATACAATACATGTGCTTGTGGGGTAAGTGGGTCAATACTCTAATGGAAAAAGGGAATCAGGGTGTGTTACCATGTCCACAGGTTGGGGGGGGCACACAATTCTTGCCTTGCACTGGGCGCTGACATCCCACGCTACGCCGCTGGGTGTGTTAATAGAGATCTCTTAAGTGACTTTAGACTGGGGGAAGATTTGATGGCGTAAAAAGGTCTGTTACAGAATAAAAAATAAAAAAAATACATTTAAAAAAATGGGAATCAAACATTCGCCTAAAAATCCAGAAAAATGTCTAAAAAACTTCTAAAAAATGAATTAAAAGACTTTTTGCTGCAAATTAAAAGAATATATGGTTGAATAAAATGAAATGTAAAAACTGATTTTTTTTTTTACATTGGAACCTATGGGATGCGCCTGTTTAGGCTAGGGTCAGACTGAGGCAGTGCGAACGCGCGTTCTGGCGCACTTAATCACGGCCGCACTAGCAGCAGATGCCGGGCAATGACGGCCAATATACGAAGTACGGTCGCACAAAAGTCCGGCTGCGCAACGCAAGTGGAAAATGAACGCATTTTTTCGAGAACGTGAAACCGCAGGTACTGACGTACAGAGTGCGCTGCGTCTGCTAGCGGCGTGTGTGTGTGATTAGGAGACGTCAGACGCTGCTAATGTCCGGCCAACATAACGTCCAGACGCAAAAAGAGTTTTATTGATGATCCGTACAAAATCACGGACGAAAATGCGCATAGTATGACCACTATCACGTATTCTGTGAAAAAATGCGTCCATTCGTTCGAACGCACTTTTTCACAGACAACATAAAAATGCGTTCGTCTGACCCTAGCCTTAAACCTGTTGAACTGAAGCACAAAAATCTGGACATTTTGCCAACTCTTCAGTGCAGTTCGGCGTTATCTGAATAGATTAACCATTACTTCTCTATTGGACAATTTTGCTGCCGCTGAAGGGTGCCGAATTTAGGCGAGCTGCACAGAATTTCGCTGGCACTTCGTCAATATTTGGCAAATTGCCAGCTTTTTGAGTAGCCAAACTGCCTCGAATTTGCACCGTATGGTGAAATTCACCGTTCGGTGCAATTCAGTGCCAATTTTGGCTCTTATTGGATAACCCTTTAAGCGTTATTATTATTATTATTCTTTATTTATAAAGCGCCAGCATATTCCGCAGCGCTGTACAATAAGCACAGTATAGACAGGGTTACAATACATTGAACAACATTTGACAAACAGTACAGGAGGAGATGAGGGCCCTATTCCCGTAGGAACTCACAATCTAGGAGGGTTGGGGTTGGAAACAGGAGGAGAGGACTGTAAGGTGAGAGTGATAGATGGTTGCGTCAGTGAGTTGGGTGGTAGGCTTCCCTAAATAGGAATGTTTTAAGGGAGCGTTTGAAGGAAGAGAAGTTAGGGGAAAGTCTGACAGTACGAGGGAGAGCGTTCCAGAGAGTGGGGGCTGCGCATGAGAAATCCTGCAGTCTATCATGGGAAGAGGTGATGCAGGGAGACGCTAGGCGCAGGTCGCTGTTTGACCTTAGGGAGTGGGCTGGGGTGTATTTGGTGATTAGTGAGGACAGGTAGTGGGGAGCTGAGTTAGTGAGGGTTTTGTAGGTAAGGGTAAGGATTTTGAATTTAATTCTGCAGTGGATGGGGAGCCAGTGAAGGGACTCGCAGAGAGGAGCGGCAGAGACAGAGCGGCGGGTGAGGTGAATTAGCCTGGCAGAGGCGTTCAGGATGGATTGTACAGTAAGTGATGGATTTTAGTCTTTAATTCAGACATGACAGCATGTAAAGCAGGTAAAATTAAAACAAAAATATACCAGTCTACAGAAGCAAGAAGTCAAAATATAAAGCAGGACCTTTTTAGCTAAGGCTAGGGTCAGACGAGCGTGATTTCTATGGACTGTACGTCCGTGCACACGGATGTACGTCAGTACGGAAGACACAGTAGTGGCCACAGAGTCTGTTTATTCACTGACGTATATTTTGACGGATGTAGGAGGGAAAATAAATTAAAAAGCAAAACCATTTTGTCCGTGAAAAATGCTGGACGTATAAATGCAGTCCGTCTGACCACGTTCCATCACTCACACACAAAGCTATGCAGACGTTGCGGACGCAGCGCACTTTGTGCGGCCGTTCTAGGGGTTGTACGTTCTTGCCTGCCTTGCGTCCATGGGCCGCGGCCGTTGTGTGTCCGCAGTTCAGTGCAGACATACTTCATGTAACGGCTCCGATGGGCTTTCTGTCATGCTACCACGGACATACTTTTTGGCGCAATCATGGACATACTTTTTGGCGCAATCACGGATGTGAACACTACGCTCGTCTGACACGGTTTTGCTTTTTTGTCAGGGCTAGGTAGGCCTTGGTTACCAAGCCTTGAGCTTTATGAACATGGATAAGAGGCAGTGAGTACCATTCCTCCTTTCGGCTAAAGATTCTCTTTCAGGGTGTAATGAACATTCAAGCAGGAGACTTTCCAAATCTGGGACAAGGTCTGATCTTTAGACTTTGGATCCAGGTTCTTTCCTTACTGATGGCTAGGCCCTCTCAACATTTTATGGTTTAACCCAGACTTCCTGGCATTGGAAAAGGGAAGTCTCTGAAGGGTTGCACAGGTTGTCCATGATCACTGATGGACACCTTTGATGAAGGAGACAGTAGAAGGACTGTTTTACAAGACTTTATGCATCGACAAATAACACGTTTTTATACACATTCAATAGGGTCACTTTCTGCAGCAGACAATCATAAGATACGAGAGACTTTGCATAAAGGAGAACTGCTTGTGGATGATGCTTTTCCTTTTATATCAAACATTTATTTTAAACAAATAAACTCTCTTCTCGAGAAGCTTAGAGAAGCAGAAAGGCAAGACCCTGCCTGACACAGCCTGGTATCAGATTTTAGTGCCATCCCACAAGTGAGAAAACATCAAATTAATTTTGCTTGAGATGGTTCTGGACACGTGTACATGCCGCAATACTTGCTCTGTTGGACAGGTGTTGGGGGTGTTCCACAGAGAAAGGACCACTCCTTCATATCTGGTGGCAGTGTCCTAGCATATAAGGTTAATGCTGAACTGCACTAACAGAAGTGATTGCCATAAAGGGAGTGGTACTTGTTTTCAGCAGCTCCCAATGCATCCAAATGTCTCCGTTGGCCAAAACTACTCTCAGCAACAACGAACTTTTTGCAAATTTGAAGGACTGGACACTTGTGGTAGACTGAGACTCAGAAAGTCAGTGAGTTCTTGTCCGAACCAAACAGTAAATGTGATTTTATGGCTACTTCTCTAATTTCTTTATGTCTACCTGCCATAAACATGGGAGACTTTTCATATTCAAATCTTTCGATGTACTTTGTATTGCAAGATATTGCTTAGAATTAATTCCATAACCTTGTTTTTCTATGTGAGAATGCAGCAGAAGTTATTTCTGTAATTTACAATCACCACTAAAATACAGACTGCAACAAATTAAGTTCAGGGACTCTACTTAAAGCTACACCCTGTCATTACAGTAATAATTCCAGCCATTCAGAGCTACATAAGTAACACTTTTTTATGTATTTTTTTTTAATGTTGATGGACTCCTATTTGCTATCTCTAAGGAGTATGGGTGAGCACAGAATGTATTATGAAGTCTAGTGTTAAATGGTGTTAATGGTTTTCTATGACAGAAGATGCAGTCTGTTTACATTAAGATATATTGCACTTCCATTTATGTACCACTTGCTGCTGGGAAAACTCATACAAATATCAAAGTAATACAAAGTAGCAAGGGAGGTCTCTCTTCATGATAGGCAGCATGTCTTACAATATATAGTGGCAAGAAAAAGTATGTGAACTCTTTGGGATTACGTGGAGTTTTGCATGAATTGGTCATAAAATGTGCTCTGATCTTCATCTAAGTCACAACAATTTGAAAAACACAGTCTGCTTAAAATAATACAACACAAACATTATATGTTTTCATGTTTTTATTGAACAGAACATGTAAACATTCACAGTGCAGGGTGGAAAAAGTATGTGAACCTTTGGACTTAATAACTGGTTGACCCTCCTTTGGCAGCAATAACCTCAACCAAACGTTTCCTGTAGTTGCAAATCAGACCTGCACAACGATCTGGAGTAATTTTGGACCACTCCTCTTCACAAAACTGTTTCAGTGTAGCAGTATTCTTGGGATGTCTGGTGTGAATCGCTCTCTTAAGGTCATGCCACAGCATTTCAATCGGGTTGAGGTCAGGACTCTGACTGGGCCACTCCAGAAGGCGTATTTTGTTTTGTTGAAGCCATTCTTTTGTTGATTTACTTGTATGCTTTGGGTCATTGTCCTGTCGTATCTCCCATCCTCTGCGGAGCTTCAGTTGGCGGACAGATGGTCTTACGTTTTCCTGCAAAATGTCTTGATAAACTCTGGAATTCATTTTTCCATCAATGACAACAATCCGTCCAGGTCCTGAGGCAGCAAAGCAGCCCCAAACCATGATGCTCCCTCCGCCATGTTTTACAGTGGGGATGAGGTTTTGATGTTGGTGTGCTGTGCCTTTTTTTCTCCACACAGTGTTGTGTGTTTTTTCCAAACAACTCAATTTTGGTTTCATCTGTCCACAGAATATTTTGCCAGTAGTGCTGTGGAACATCCTGGTGCTCTTTTGCAAACTTCAAACGTGCTGCAATATTCTTTTTGGACAGCAATGGCTTCCTCCGTGGTGTCCTCCCATGTACTCCATTCTTGTTTAATGTTTTCTTTATTGTAGATGTGTCTACAATAAACACATTTCTGTAAGTCTTTAGCTGACACACTAGGATTCTTCTTTACCTCATTAAGCATTTTGCGCTGTGCTCTTGCAGTCATCTTTACAGGACGACCACGCCTAGGGAGAGTAGCAACAGTGCTGAACTTTCTCCATTTGTAGACAGTCTGTCTTACCGTGGACACATGAACATCAAGGCTTTTGGAGATACTTTTGTAACCCTTTCCAGCTTCATGCAAGTCAACAATTCTTGATCGTAGATCTTCTGAGAGCTCTTTTCTGCGAGGCATAATTCACATCAGGCAGTGCTTCTTGAAACCAGTAAATCCAAAACTGGTGTGTGATTTTAAAGGGCAGGACAGCTTTCTGCAACGCATCCAATAATATCACACTGATTGGACTCAAGGTTGGCTCACTCCTGGCTCCAATTAGTTCTTGGGGAAGTCATTAGGCTAGGGGGTTCACATACTTTTTCCACCTTGCACTGTGAATGTTTACATGTTATGTTCTATAAACACATGAAAACATATAATGTTTGTGTTGTTTTATTTTAAGCAGACTGTGTTTTTCAAATTTTTGTGACTTAGATGAAGATCAGAGCACATTTTATGACCAATTCATGCAAAACTCCACGTAATCCCAAAGGGTTCACATACTTTTTCTTGCCACTGTACCAGTCAATTTCTCAGCATGATGGTCTTATTCATGAACTACAATAATAACTAGATATGTGCGTGTCGTTTCTTTCCGAAATTATACTGATTCATATTTCGGAAGTAGGCCACTTAAGATAAAAGTCGCCTCTAGTTAGCTACTGTTATCCACCACTCTCCCCGTCAACAAGGCAGGCATCGAGGCCTGACAACGAGGCCTTCAAATTCACAGGAGGGTGAGGTCTAGACTGCAGGCCCCAGCGCATCTGTGCCAGGATGAGGATAGCAGCAGTCCGAGGAGGTGGGCACCCCAGGAAACTGTCCAGGTCTCGTCCGCTCCTCGCAGGCTCCATCATGGGACCAGGGAGGGCCAAGAAGAGCTGGGCACTGAGAAACACGGCCACAATATAGGCTGCCGGACAGGGCCTTCAACCAGGGTTCAGAAGGTTTCGCCGCCCCAGTGGCAGCTGTCACCAGAAAACGTGGCCCAAAGCGTTGGGGTACTCAGTACAGCCACAGGAGTCAAGGTGAGGGTATATTTATCAAAAGAGAGTAGAAACACTCCGTGAGTCCTCAATGCGACAGAGCCCCCATGTTCTTACATAGTTACATAGTTACATAGTTATATAGGCTGAAAAAAGACATGCGTCCATCGGGTTCAGCCTCTCCCACATAACCTACTGCTGTTGATCCAAAAGAAGGCAAAAAACCCAGTCTGAATGCTTGCCAATATGCAACATACTGGGAAAAAATTCCTTCTTGACCCCAGAATGGCAGTCAGATTTCTCCTTGGATCAAGAAGCTTTTACCCACATATTAAATATTATAACCCTTAATATTCTGTGTCTGCAGGAAGTCATCCAGTCGCTTTTTAAAAGTCTTCATTCTCTCATCTTGACAGTCGTCACACCCCAGTCGTAAGAACAGTTTTAAACACCCTTAAAGATACATTCACCCACCCAAAGAGCAACAGAATGAGCTTTACTGTGAAGATTTTTCTGATTTTCGTTTTTTGAAATGCCGACTTTTATCGGCACTCCTTTACCGGCAATTTTCGCAATGCCGGTCAACACCAGCTCTTATTGAATAACCCTTAATACTTGCCATTAGCGTCATGTGACCAGACAACCCGTTTAATCATTTTTTTAGAGTGTCATGGCAACTGTATCAATAAATCGATGTAATCTAAGCTCCGGCTAAAATGTCGTATCTGAGCAAAGTGCAAAGAGATCATATCCAGGACTAGACCACTGATAAGAGCAGATTTTATAGCCTTTTCTAATAAAATGAAGAAGGCTGTAAATACCAAAGTATGAAAGAAAAACTAACAATTTATATGTGACACTAGAAATATATGAAAGCTTAGTGCTCTAGCAAAAGCACCACATGCTTTTTAAACATTCTTCATGAGGCAAAATGTTAGTAATGTAAACATTAATCATCTGATTTTTTTATTAACCCCTTCACTGCTGAGGCATTTCACCGCTGTGTGCTGAGCTCATTTTTACTGCTTTCGCTCATCATGTTTAAACGCGATTTGAAGTCACATTTTATTATACGACCCAGACAGACATATTATATATCGTTCTTTCCGGCAGACTCGGCAGATTCATAATATATCATTTTTAGATGTATACATTATGTCCTGCCTGTATATTATAACAAAAAATGCAATAAAATTAGAATTTTTAATCATCTGCAGCGTGTAAAGTGTTTTTTTTTCACCTTTTATCACATGAACATTTGCGGTTATATTTTCTATGGGGTGCACTTGTACAAAAATTATAAATGGGGACTGGTTAAATTTTTTGGGGGGAATTACGTGATTTTTAGCAAACGCATCCCATAAAAAAAAATCATTAGTGCAGCATCATTGTTCACATTATAATTGAAATGTGAACAATATTGCTGCATTAATAAAAACAACACACAAAAATGTATTTATTTATTTATTATTATTATTATTATTTTTTTATCTTTATACCTGGTCATGTTGGGTATCATTCGAAAGGCCATGCTCAGGCCTTTCAAATGACACCCTCCATGACCCCTAACTGTTCTGGAGAGATTTCCTTGGGAAATCCCCGGGCAGCTAGGGGTTCCCCGGCTATCTGACATCATCAAGCTATGCGTGATGACGTCGGGCAGCGAGGGGGGACCCGGGGATGGAGCCGCCATCCAAGATGGTGGCCCCCACCGGAGCTAGGCTGCACTTCGGCGCCTCAAGGTGCTGAAGTGCGAACCGGTGCCTAAGGGGTTAAAGCCAGTCACCGCTTAAAAGGGGAGACTCTCTTTTAAGCGGTGCCTGGCTTGTGGCGCTGCTCCTTCCCGATTGGGAGGGAGAGGGATCCGAACGTATCACCCCCCCTACCTTCCAGGCGATCTCCGGCATTAACGGGGGGGTCGCCTGGAAATGACATCATCGCGCATGGCGTCTGAGGACACTGAAGTCAGACCGCTGCGGGACCCCGCACAGAGAGGTGAGTATCTCTGCTGGGGCTCCCGCAAAGTGGAAGACGTGTGTCCCACACGTCATCCGCAGCGAAAGGGTTAAAATAATATTCTAAAGACACAATAAAAATAAAGATACAAATTTCTGTACTATTTAGTTCTGTCAAAACTGTTTTCCCTCTATAATGACTTGATGCATTGTTGGATTTGTGAAGGGAAAACATGGCAAAATATAAGGTCCTGCTTTATACTGTAGTTTGGCCATGGCAAAAAACAATGAATATTTGCATTATCCCCTTTACTACCAAGCACATTTTTGTTGAAACAAAATCTATCAAAACTTTAAGGTTGGGATCAGACTAACGCATTTTTAACGTGCGTTTAGGCGCATTTAATCACGGCCGCACTAGCAGCAAATGATGCGCAATGACGGCCAATATACGAAGTATGGTCGCACGAAAGTCCAGCCAGGCAGCGCAAGTGGAAAATGAACGCATTTTTTTGAGAACACAGAACCGCTAGTACTGATGTACAGAGTGCGCTGCGTCCACTAGCGGCGTGTGTGCGTGATTAGGGAGATGTCAGATGCTGCTCATGTCCGGCCAACATAACGTCCAGACGCTAAAAAATTTTAATGGCCAATCCATAAAAAATCATGCACGAAAATGCGCATCGTATGACCGTTTTCGCACATTCCGTGAAAAAATACGGCAATGCGTTCAGACGCACTTTTTGACGGTCGCTGCGAATAATGCGTTCGTTTGACCCTAGCCTAATTTGAAGCATGGGATGTGACATTAACAATTAGAGTAAAATAAAAACCTTGCATTGAAATTGTTGGTCTGAGATAAAAAAAAATTAAATAAGTACATTTCCTCAATTTTAAATTTTTATTGTATTTATTTATCCTTTACAGCAGTGGTTCCCAACCGTGGTCATCAAGTACCCCTAACAGGCCAGGTTTTTCAGATATGTGAAGCACAGCACAGGGGATATGATTTGCTGCTCAGTGATTGCAGGATTCAGTCTGCATTTCTCCAAGGTGACCTACAAAATCTGGCCTGTTAGGGGGAACTTGACGACTGCGGTTGGGAAACACTGCTTTACAGGAATATTGCTGGAATGAAAGAACCTGAACTCTAGATAGTGTATCTTATCTTACACAATTTCACACAGGGTCTGCATTAGGCTAGGGTCAGACGAGCGCATGTTTCACGTCGTCCGTGAAAAAGTGCGTTCCAACGAATGGACGTATTTTTTCACAGAATACGCGATAGCGGTCATACATGCGCATTTTCGTCCGTGATTTTGTACGGATCATCAATAAAACCCTTTTTGCGTCTCGACGTTATGTTGGCCGGACGTGTGCAGCGTCTGATGTCTCCTAATCACGCACACACGCCGCTAGCGGACGCAGCGCACTCAGTACGTCAGTACTAGCAGTATCACGTTCTCGAAAAAAATGCGTTTGTTTGCCGCTTGCGTTGCGCAGCCGCACGTTCGTGCGGCCGTACTTCGTATATTGCCCATCATTGACCGTTATTTGCTGCTACTACGGCCGTGATAAAGTGCGGCTGCACGCGAGTTCGCACTGCGTTCGTCTGACCCTAGCCTTATTAGCATACAGGCAGAAATGGTTTTGTGTCAAAAACATTAAATGTGATAAAGATAGATAATATAAATGATCCGATCTCCTGCCTATGGATATTTGTAGTGATCATAATGATATTAATAGCAATGCTGCTTCAAAAAAATAAGAGAATATAAAAATATATATATATATGGGGCAATAATGCCTGTATATTGAAATTACAATAACACCTTGTATCTGTGCTGTGCAACGGATTTTTAGTCAGTTAACCCCTTGAATCCTATCTCTCTACTGTACCAATTGACACCAGAGCTCACCCTGTATTCTGCCCACTCCCTGGCTGTTGTAATACAACAGCAAGGTTTCTGAAATGGTTGTGAGAGCTGCTCGTTGTAGCATGTTTACAGTAAGATATGGTGTGCCTCGTCAAGGGGCACACTAATCTTGCTCAGTGGCGTAGCGTGGGTTGTCAGCGCCCGGGGCCAGCCAAGAATTGTGCGCCCCCACCTGTGGACACGTTATCGATATTGCCCCAGCTCTCACATGGATTTGCCCCAGCTCATGGATTTGCCCCCAGCTCATGGATTTGCCCAGCTCATGGATTTGCCCCAGCTCATGGATTTGCCCCAGCTCACACATGGATTTGCCCCCAGCTCACACATGGATTTGCCCAGCTCATGGATTTGCCCCAGCTCATGGATTTGCCCCAGCTCATGGATTTGCCCCCAGGTCATGGATTTGCCCCCAGGTCATGGATTTGCCCAGCTCATGGATTTGCCCCCAGCTCATGGATTTGCCCCCAGGTCATGGATTTGCCCAGCTCATGGATTTGCCCCCAGCTCATGGATTTGCCCAGCTCATGGATTTGCCCCCAGGTCATGGATTTGCCCAGCTCATGGATTTGCCCCAGCTCATGGATTTGCCCCCAGCTCATGGATTTGCCCAGCTCATGGATTTGCCCAGCTCATGGATTTGCCCCCAGCTCATGGATTTGCCCAGCTCATGGATTTGCCCCCAGCTCATGGATTTGCCCAGCTCATGGATTTGCCCAGCTCATGGATTTGCCCCCAGCTCATGGATTTGCCCAGCTTACACATGGATTTGCCCAGCTCTCACCTGGATATTGCTCCAGCTCCGGCAGGGGTTGAGGGGGCCCAGATGCCGGGCAGCGCCAGGGTGCCTGCCCGGTCCTGAAGAGTCCGTCCTGTTGAAGGTGATGCGGCTGCGTGGCGTGCGTGCGTAGGTCACGCGGTCTGGCCAGTCAGGTGGTACAGAGACTCAGTACCACCTGATTAGCCGGACCACGTGACCGGCTGCGCCTGCACACAGCCGCATCCCTTTAACCGGACGGACTGTTTAGGACCGGGCAGGCGCGCTGCCCGGCATCTGGGTCCCCTCAACCCCCGGGCAAATGCGCCCCTAACAAAACTGCGCCCGGTGCCACGGCCCCCCCACGCTACGCCACTGATCTTGCTTCATAAAGATATGCAGATAGGGTTTTGAAACACTAATGATTGTTTTTCAGTCTATTACAATGAAAAAATCAAGTTAATTTTGGGAGTGAAGGAGTTAAGAATCTGGCAATTCTTTTCTTTTCTTTCTGGCTTCTAGAAGAATAATGAGTGGCTACCAAATTTGTTATTCTGTGGCTCCCTCCAATACTTATGTGAATATCGAACATATGAAATGCAATAGTCCAAGGGGATGGAGTGCAGCGAAAACAATGTTCCTTTCTTTAAGTCCCAGGAGTAGATTTCCCAGATCCTGAAGAGAGCTTTCTTCCTAGGGTAACCTCAAAAAAGGAAAAACATCATCGTGCGATCTGATGTATACCACATGGATAAACCAAAGAAGCGTCAGCACACTCACGTGAAATAGAGCCTTCCTGGCTCTGGATGATGCGCCTCTGGGTTATTAACGGCTACCCACTTGCCCTTTTCGGTACAGGTAGTCTTGATACTTCAAGTCTTTACACCCTTAAATATGGATACAGACAGGGCATAGCATAGACTGTAATACTATGGAAAACAGAAAAGTGGAATAGAAATATACTCACACTTTCTTGGACCTAAACTAGGACCTTAGGAATCAGGCTCCGAAGTTCAAATAAAACCCCATGCGGTGGAGTAAAAATCAAAAATTTAATAAAACACAGCATAAAATACAACAAAAATATAAAATAAGGGAATAATTAGTGACCAGAATGCATTTCGCCCGTTGAGATATCCTCAGTGGCTTCCTCAGCTGGCTGTACCCTACAACAACTTCTGAGCCTGATTCCTAAGGACCTAGGTTAGGGGTAACTGTGGTAACAGGAGTTACCTTTCAACTTAATGTGATATGGGAGACGCTCCCAATAGTTTCTGAGACTCTTTCAATCATTAGCAGCCGGCATAGAATTGTGGTTTGTGCGACTAAATGTATGTTGAAGCCCTTATAATTAAGGCTAAGGAAGTAAATTAAGGAAAAGCGGATTTATCCCAAGATGCCTTTCTAAAGGGAAATATGTATCACGTTTCCCCCTCCCTCACAGTTATCCTTCTTATACTAGGATTTGAATCTGGGAAAATTTCAATGTTCTTGAACCCAGGACATACTTAAAAACGAGAGAAATCTCAATGTATCCTTCCTGGCAAAATCCTTTGCAAATAAATAAATAAATAAATATGGTTTCAAGAGATTGGACGGTGGAGAGAGGGTGATGCTGGGATAGAAAGAATCTCAAAAAGGTATGTTTCTGATGGTAGCCATCAATCCAGTGACACTAACATTTGGTCACATTTGTAATATATATACCATTAAGACAAAGTCCTTCATGGTGACACCACTATGGGAAACTAAGAATTAGAGGTGATAATATTTTTTTAATCATTCATTATCAAACACATGGGTTAGAATTCAACACACCTTAACCTTAAGCTACCACAATTTATCACAATATTGCCTATATCCACAATGTTGATTTCATAGTTTCCCACATGTCACCTTTTTACCCAATGCTGTAAAGACCATCAACTGAGGGAAGAGTACTTGATTGTATGCAGGTAATATTTATAGTACAGCCTTATAGGTGTTTCTCAAATTCTGATTTTTTTTATTTAGTGTGAAAAGCACCCAAATTAAGAAGCAAGGTGTTCTAAATTTTGACAGCTGTATGGTTGCCTGAATTTCTAATTCATTAAATAACACATCCCCCCCACTTAGTACGCCCCACCTTCTCTATGAATCTAAATTTCATTTGCATTGTACATAACATGTCTAAATCATTAGTTTTTACAGGCAGTATTATTGCAAAACAATGTGTTACCTTGGTACAGTGACATCATAAAGCAATTACTTAGATTATATAGCTGAAGCGCAATAGAAATATAACAGCAGGCTATGAGTACCATTGAGTTCTTTTTTTATACTATATTTATGGTCCCTATGTCAATCTTTAATCTTGAAAGATAAAAATTGTGCTGAGTTCTTTCTTTTTTTTTGCCAGCAATTTTTATTGCCTCGCGTTGATATGATAAGGTCACTGTCATGTGTAATGATTGATTAATTTTTAATCTAATATCTGTATCCATCACATAAAGAGATAGATTTTATTTCTCTCTGTGGCAAATATTCCATCTGATTATATCAACAAAGTTAAACTCAAACTATGAAAATGTTATATAACACAGTATACTCTTTGAACACTATCGTTACTATTACACTTTATAAAGCACCAGCAAAGTTGGAGCGACATTCAAGATAAGTGGACAAGGGGATGATATAGGGAACATACAGTTTTTTGGGGATGTCAAGATGTGGGAAAGTGCTTGACCAGTGGTTCTTTAAGAAGAATGCAGCGAGTGAGATCCAAGTTGTGTTATGACACTTAATTGTAGGCTTCTTTGAATAGGGGGGATTTAAGAGAGTGTTAAAAGGAGTGAATATTAGGGGATAGTCTAACAGCACAAGATGTGGAATTCCATAGAACAAGGGCACCAAGGAAAACATTGAAGTCTGGCATGAGAAGGTGATAACAGAGGAGCATATGAGTAGATCATCCAAAGATCATAGAGGCTGAGATGGGGAGTAGTTTGAGATCAGAGAGGAAAGATAAGGGGAACGTGGTTAAAGAGCACCTTGAAGGTTTTGGTGAGGATTTTTACTGTTATCCCGATTAATATCGGTAGTTAGTAAAGGAATTTGCAAAGTGGGCAGCAGAAACAGAGTGCTTGCGAAAGGTAGATAAGATAGGAGGAAGCATCTAGGATGATTGGATTGGGAGAGTCTCATTAGCAAGTCCCAAAAGTACAGTGCCGACACTGTGTTCGGCAGATCGTTGGCTTTTTTCGGACACGTCAGGCGGGTTTGCGGCAGCTTATCAGATCAGATCCAATAATTTCAGTGGAAATTATCGTATCCAATCCAATAAGCCAATGATCCGCTGAACACAGCGCCGACGACCCGCCAGATAAAGCCGACGAACAGGGTAAAGAAAAACAAAAAAACAAACGATTGAAAGTGTCAAATTTGATAAGCTGTTTGCAAAAACACTACTGCACGAAAATGTCTGGAATTAACATATAAGGTCCTATGAATAATAATAAAAAGGGCTGTTACAGAAAAAAGAAAAAACACTATTTAAAAATCAGAATAAAAACTTTGGGTGAAAACATCCCGTAAAATGCCTACAAAATCAAAAAGAATAAATAAAGAGACCTTTTGCTGCAGATTAAAAGAATAAACGGTTTACTGTAGATACTCGAGTATACCGCTAGATTTTGGTGACAAAAATTTACCTTAAAATTGGAGGGGTCGCGTTATAGTCGAGACATCTGCATCGCGTGTAAAAAATTCACTTGCTCAGGGATCCCAAGACTCCTGGTAAGTCCGGTAGTCTCCCTGAAGTGAATGCAGGCTCCCTGATGCCCGCAAACACTTCAGGAACTTCCGGATTTAGGAGAGTTGGGATTCATCACGGCCAGAGGGCAAACTTGGTTTAAGCCAATCATTCAAGATTGGCTTAAAACCGAGCATGCACCCTCACTCCGTGCAGTGCGCCGGGAGGTGTCATTTTCTGACCTCCCGCTCCAGCAGGTTCATCCACTGCATCGTCCGCCAATAGCTAGCCCCACCACGTTGTTGCCCTTTCCTGACGTCACTGCAGATGTGCTGCGCGATTCTCCTCACATTCTGAATCTTATCACAAGTAAAGAAGAGGGGTGGCTGTGGCTTCATACTTAGTAACAACTACAATCAATCATTCTAGAGCAGAGCACCCTGGCCTGAGGGGGAGCCTGACTATGTTAAGAGAACCTCAAAGGATTTTAATGGTTTCCCAGTACAGTATACTTTTACAATTTTTCTCCTAGCATTATTTTCGAGTCTTGAGTTTTCTCTCATTTCCATAATAAATCTTTATCCATCGCGTTATATTCGGGTCGCGCTATACTCGATAATGGATATTGGATAAAAACGGGAATATTTTTAACATTGAAACCTATGGGATTCGCCTGATTAAACCCGCCGAATGAAACCACCGAACATCAAGGCATTTCTCTGACATTTCTCTGCTGTTCGGTGTTCTGTGAATAGGTTAACCATTACTTCTCTATGGGGATTTCACTGTCACTGAACAGGAATGTATTTTGCTGCCAATTCGCCACAATTTGGTGAACTGCCTGCTTTCTGAATAGCCGTATGGCCACAAAAGTGCATCGTACTGGGAAATTCACTAGTCGGTGCAATTTTGGGGCCAGATCTGCTCTCGGTGAATAACCCTGATAGTCATCCACACAAACATGCTCACTGCTCAGGGCCACAGTTATTATTATTATTCTTTATTTATAAACTGCCAGCACATATCTGAACCTATGTATAATTGGTACAGTTAATAGACCGGGACAATATGATACATCAGGGCTCAAAATTTCCACTCGCCTACTCGCATTTGGCAAGTGGAAATTAAGTGAGGGCGAGTGGAAATGCACAAACAGGCAGCACAATAAATTATTTTGTGCTGCGTTTTCTAGCAGTGCCACCGTGCAGCCCCCCATCCCCAGGCTGCACGGTGGCAGGGATCAGCTGCCTAACTTGACCCAGCTCATCTCTGTCACTGGCAGGGGGGTGAAGAGGAGCTTCCCTGCCTTCTCGCTCTGCTCACACTGGGGTCTGATGACTTGGTATACATGTATCTGGGGTCTGATATCTGGGTATTAATGTTATTTTTGTAACTTTGTTCTAAATAAAACCTTTAACAGTGTAATTTCATAAGATAATTTAAGGGGGTGTGTTTAGGGGCAGAGTTAAGGGCTGGGTAGGGGTTAAGTGGAGCAACTGGTGGCGAGTAACTCTTATGGCCTGGTTAGTAGCTTGGGAATTGAAATTTTGTGATACATATTTTTAAAATTTCTAGGTACACAGATACAGACAAAACCAAATTCATGCAGACACTACAGACACATACATGCAAATATTTACAGATGCACACATGCAAACACAAACGTAAAGAGCTGAGAAACAGTTGGTAGTGCAGATGTAGATTTAACACTGTATGTCTCACTAGCTTAAATTGCAGAATGCTCTTACCACTGGGTATAACTTTATTTTCTAAAGTGCACAATTGTTGATAAAATATCAGTAAC
This sequence comes from Leptobrachium leishanense, assembly GCA_009667805.1. NCBI lineage: Eukaryota > Metazoa > Chordata > Amphibia > Anura > Megophryidae > Leptobrachium > Leptobrachium leishanense. Next base: position 106,714,357 of record CM019065.1, read on the forward strand.
TGAATGGCAATAAAATGCCATGTACAGTGAACTAATTGCTGGATTATTATTTTGACCCATGTTATAATCATTGTTGTCTGTCCCCACACCAGGAAACAAAATGAATTTCTCTACAATGGTTTCTCCATACAAAGTTAAAAGGAGGTTCATTGAGAGTTTTCCTCTGGTTTGTAACACCATTAAGAAATAAACACAAGTATTTATGTACACCATTACAATTATTTATAAACCGTCTACATATGCCACAGCGCTGTACAATGGATGGAACAAACATGTACATAAACCTTATTGTTATCTTTCCTTTGGATTTTATAGCAATATTTTTTTAGCTTGCTGATAACTAGATGAACTCAGGTCATAATTTTATATTGCAGCAACATGAGCAGTGATTAGAGTGACAGTAAAACCTGAACTTTATTGCATATAATGTTATCTAATATTAACCTACCAATTTGTTCAGGTGACTAAGTCCAATGACGGCATGAACAAATTCCACCTGATTTACATGAAGAGTTTGATATGGCAGGTGCGTCACTCTCCATGGGCACCATTGTTTCTACCCATGGACCTGTGTCTGCAGAGTGGCCAATTCACTACAACATACCATAATATATATGAACAGAATACCACAAAGAAATACAAGAAAATAGTGAAATAAAGAACCAGCGTTAGATATAATTTAGGCACAACACGAATAAGATCAAAAGAATAACTTGGCTGGATTCTGACCATAAAGTCCAATACAGCAGGTGTTATCTTGAGAGGTATCCTATGACCATGTCATCGCCATAAAATGTAGCTCAAATTTGGATGAGATAATAAACCTGGAGCCCTATTTCCATGTTTCCTTTAAGCACAGCGCTCGAGATGTACAGCAGAACAACTTGAGCACTGTCCTTATTTTATATTTAATGGTATAAGTCATTTGAGAGGCAAGCTCAGCTTGCTTCTTGGATGTTGCGCTTTGTTACTGTACATTAACTTCTCCTATATTAGTATGGGAGATGTCAATGTGCACGTAGCAGATGGAGAACAAGCTATTTTAGTGAGCTCATTCTCCAACTGCGTCTGACGTTATTCTGAAAAGAATAATGTTTTTCAGGTTCTGGTTTTATGTGATTGCACTTCTGCTCAACCACCTGAGAAAGCAGGTTAAATGACTGGCCCTAATGGAAAAGAGCAGATACCCAGGTTTTCCATAAGCGTCTGTCATTTAACAGTAACCTGAAATAGGGCCCTTAGTCTTTGAACATAAATTTTGGTGCAATGGCATTCGTTTTGCTATTCAGATTACTGTCACACTGGAATCACTTTTCCTATAATGCTACCCATGTTTTGTTTAAAAATACTGTGTGGAATGTAGCATCTTTTGGGAAACTTAACTTACATGATTCCAACAGTCCAAAAGATTGGACCTTGCAAGTGGAAGATGGCACATACTCTAGTATGATAAAGGTTGCAACATATTATATTAATGCTTATGCTACCTTGCCCCTTAAGCCCCTTTTTACTGGTTATGTGGTAAATGGGCATATTTGGTAATACCTAGAACTTATGTTGGTGAATGTGTTTTGGGTCTTATTGGTCCATCTCATACTATTCACCCTTATGTTCCGTCTGGTATGCGCATTGACCTACATAACACTGTACATCGCTCTCGTCACTCCTCCATATCTGTCAAAACCTCTGAGGCAGAGCGATTTGGTGGAATCTTGCTACCCGCATCTGGTGTTGCTCGTTTGTATTCTAAAATTAACCTTTTTGTAGACTTAGTTGATGACATGTTTAATCACACTACACATGCTCTAGCAGTTCTTTCTGCTGAGCAACATCAAATTAGAGATGCAGTAATTCAGAATCGTATGGCCCTTGATTATTTGTTAATGAAGGAGGGTGGTGTATGTGGTCTTCTTAATTTGACCCATTGTTGTTTTCACAATGATGACATTTCAGGTGAAATTTCTCAAGATATTCATGATATTGAGGAAATTCAGACCCAACTCAGGAAAGTATCACGTCCCTTAGATGGATTTGATTGGACCTTTGGCCTTAGTTCTATTTTTGGTAGCCTAGGTTCAACTATTTTACATGGTTTAATGTATCTCGTTATGATTATTCTTGTTATTGCCATTTTTTACAAATTGTTGATGCTGTGCCTTGAGAAATGTTGCGTTTCTAACTCACCTATGATGCCAGCCTATCCTATACTTCCACCCCCACCGACTTTGATTCCTCTTTAACGTTCCCCTCTTATGAGTAATTACTAACCTCTCTTTTTTTTCTTTTTACGTATTGAAATGATTTATATGTATAATATGATGACAATGTGACTCTAATTGTAATAGGTTCACTAGTTTAGTTTAGTTTTCTTTTTTAATTAATGATCACGTTATTCGTGATCAAAAGAAGGATTGAAAGGAATTTGAAATATGATAGCTAATTCACTGTATACATATTTCTATATTCTAGTAATATTTGATAGCTATATAAATATATAGGGCCTGACTATTAATGATCAGCAAATACGTAATTATAATGCTGAGTCTGGTCTAAACCTTCCTTATTCCGTACCTGGTTGACCTTATTAATAACTTGTGGTCCTTGATATAATATTTGTCTGATTATTGCGGTTTGGTTTTGCCTAATACAGCTGAATATTTGCTTGAAAATAGGTATCCCTTTGCCTTTGTTGCTTCGTGTGATTTCTTGTTGTGCATGGATTATGCCTTAATTGTCATCTATCTTCAATGGAAGTTATAATTATTTGAGATGACCCTTGAAGGTCATTTATTGCATAGAGCTTTAATCCTTACCCATTGCCGCAAGAATATCACTCTTTGTTGCATTTGTTTTTAATAAGTTTTGTTATTGAGCACTGTCTATTTATGTTTATAAGGTTGTCAATCAATTTTTTATTCTTCAATAAAAGTTAAATTTTTTATTGGTCTCAGTGAGACATCTGTATTCTGATGGTTCCATCAGAATAATTGTATTTCAATTATTCTTTAGGGGGAAACCCTTTTTGTCTCTCTTGATCTTTCTAACTTCATTCAATACTTTTTTCCTGGTACAATACTGTTATGATCTACCTTCGTGGTAGTGATTTGCTTCTTTAAAAGTGTGCCAAATAATTAGCAGAGACAGCGAAATCTTTTTGGGGATTTTACCTGTCTCACAATATTTCAGTTCAAGCACAATACATTCCAGGGCTCAGCAATGTAGTGGCGGACTGGAATTCAAGATATCTGTTGGATTCCAGCGATTGGAGATTGGACACCAGGGTATTTGCCAGTTTGTCATTCCTCTGGGGTCCCTTCTCTATAGACTTATTTGCGTCCCGTCTCAACACTCTGTTACCACAGTATTACAGTTTGAGACCGGATCCCATGGCTTTGGCCACGGATGCTCTGGTTCAAGTCTGGCCGCTGGAGACGCTTTATGCGTTTCCTCCGTTCATTCTCATTTCCAATGTAGTAAGGCTAGTACAAACACAGTTAGCTACGATAGTGCTTATAACACATTTATGGAGGTCCCAACTGTGGTTCCCGCGACTTCTGGAACTGTCTGTTTCTTGGTGTGTGGAACAACAGGTTGATCCCGTATCAGCTCCTTTGAGTAGCTTATTACGTTTTTTCACTAGTTTATTTGAGAACGGGAAGACGTATCGCACGATCAATAATTTCAGATTGGCGAGATCTGCTTCACACCAGAGTTTTAATGGTATACCTGCAGGGAAACACCCCATTGTTTGTAGACTATTGAAAGGCATTAGGTGTAAATGACCCCCTCGTTCCAGTTATTCTAACATCTGGGATGTCAATGTAGTTTTGGATTTTCTGGATAGGTGGCCCGACAATGAAGCTCTGTCTATTAAGCAAATTTCGGCTAAATTAGCCATTTTGTTTTGTTTAATTTTCTGTAAAAGAGTTTCCGATGTTCGAGCTTTAGATCTTTCGGGAAGGAGTTTTTCTCCAACGGTGGTGAAATTTTCAATTTCCAACAGGACAAAGACTTCATTGTTGGACGTGTTTTATCCAGCTTTTCCTCAACGTCCTGGTCTTTGCCCGGTACGTTGTTTAAAAGAATATTAGAGAGTTATTGCATCTAACAGGTCATTTCATTCACAACAATTATTTATTTCCTTGTGAAAACCATATAACTCTGTAACCTCTACCACACTCGCTAGGTGCGTTAAATGGAAATGGATCATGTCAGAAGATGGTGTGGACGTCTCCGTGTTCGGCGCTCATTCGTCCCAGAGTGCTTCAGCTTCTGCAGCTTTTTTCCGTGGGTGTCGTCTTGAAGACATCTTAAAAACAGCAGACTGGTCCAGAGAATCCACCTTTAAGGAATTTTATTTTAAACCAGTGTCTTACATGTCACATTCACTAGTTAAATAGGCTTTGAACTAGCATAATATGAGCCTCCGTATCTTGTGGGATAATTCCCAGATTCCCCTATTACCATGACGGGGAATCATAATTATAATAAAGACACGGAGGCGAGGTTATTATCCCGCCCTGAGAATGGGTTTTTTGTTTCCCACCCTTATTTGGTTGATGAAGTTGTTGTTAATTTTGGTAATCATTACGACTGTTTCAAACCTTTTTAATGCTTTGATGATTTGTAAGCTCTTGGTGACCTTTAATACATTTTTTTCCTGGCAGCTTAAACTCCCTGTTGTAGTTTCTTCTGGATGGCGAAGATTTCTCCCATTGTTCCGTTGGTTAGAGAAGTTTTTAGTCCGTCTCGCTTCAAGAAAAGAGGAGTGGCCAAGGGTTACCGGGGAATTTACCAAGTGGTCTGCACGATGATTGGTCAACACAGAACTGGACTGTACCATTATTGTGACTGTTATATGTTGTTTAAATGTGGTTTTTTCTTTCAGAATACTTTTATTGTTTGTATTTGAGAGATTTCTTTGCTGCTATCGGCTAAAGTAAAGAAAAGATAGCATAATACTCGCCTCCGTGTCTTTATTATAATTATGATTCCCCGTCATGGTAATAGGGGAATCTGGGAATTCTCCAGTCATTCACCTCTTTCTGAATAGCCATGTAAATGTAACCCTAATCCTAAAATGTACACTTTTTTGCACCTTAGAAGCATCAGAAGAATTGTGCTAATATGGAGGTAAAACAGAAGCTGATGTCATAGATTTTTCTGTTCAAACAAGACTTTTTAACTTGTCCAGATGTCAGCTACATTTTAAAAATGGAATAATTCTTGCCACATGGTTGCAACACCGAGGCATAAACCATCATCAGTCCAGATTTTATTTAATTAAAAAATAATAGATTTTGCAATGTTCCTGTTTATCTATAGTTTTCGTATGTAACATACATGTACTTAATTATGATTAGTGAACTATGTCTCATGGTATATTTTTCTTTAAATTGTAAACACTTTTTGTGGAGACTTTATATTCACTTAAAAGATTTGCGGAAAAAAAATTAAACTATGTTTAAAAACAAAAAATGAACAAACAAACTCATTACAAGGACTGAGGATATATATGTTGGCGAAATTGGAAATTGACACGAGTGGAGGAAGGAGTCAAAAGAAAATCTTCATTCAGGACAGTAGATGGCAGTGGTTTGTTTCCAATTCATGCAAAATACAAGTCCGATACAATGATCTGAATGATAAACATTCTGCAACTTGCAAAGTAGTAATTATGAAATTCTCATTCAGTTTGCAATTTCTATGAGCAAAAGACAAACAAAAGTGATGCTAGTGTGAGAATAAAGATTGAATCAGATTCGCTTGTTCTTATGATAGCACGTGAGTAAACAAAATAAAAAACTTGTAGTTGAGGCATTCGCAGCTCTATCATTCTAGTATGATTACTGGGGGGGGGGGCTAGCTAGTTTGTAGGAGTTATTGGTGCACATCTCTGCCTCCACTGCCCCAACGTTTCAATGATCGCCCTGTTTGTGATCATCCAACAATTATCAATCCCTATAATCCTATTCACAGATACAGCATTCATGTTACCTGTATCAGAGAATCAGTGACAATCTAAAGCAATGGTATTATTTTTAATACATCCTTAATGGTGACAGTCGCAGCAGCAAACACAGACTTTTTACACGGGTTGCTTTGGCCTCCTCCAGTAGTACAGACTAACCTCTTCCCCATGTGTTGTGATTTTTCATGTAACCAATTACCGCCTGGAAGACTCAATCATGAGACATGCACTCAATAACAGCAGATGGCAATTTTATGTTGACTACTTTATACATTGTTGACCTTTATCTGAATGGTCTGTTTATCACTTTTTCTTTTTGCTTAGAGACTGAGGTATTTCTTGCAATTGTAGCATACTTAGTGGTCCACACTGATGAGACACTGTTTGAAAGTTAACTGTGTGCTGTGTGCAGTACTGGAGACCGTATCTCCAGAAGGATATAGACATCTTAGAGAGAGTTCATAGAAGGGCTACTAAAATGGTGTACGGCTTGAAGGAGAAAAGTTACCAGGAAAGGCTTAATGATCTTAACATGTACAGCTTGGAAAAAAGACGAGACAGAGGAGATATGATAGAAACATTTAAATACGTAAAGGGAATCCACAAGGTAGAGGAAGGGAGTATATTTAAACGGAAACAAAGTAGCAAAACAAGAGGACATACAGGGTTATCCAAAGAGCTCCAAATTGCTTGAGAAAGGTAACCGAACACTGAAAATCAGCGTTTGGTTACCTTTCCTGGCCATTCGGCTATCCAGAGAGCAGGCAATTCGCCAAATCGTGGCGAATTGCCTGCACATACGGTGCCTGTTCGGTGCCTGTTTGAGGGCAGTGAAATCCCCATGAAAAAGCACTGCTTCGTCTATTCAGAGAACACAAACCAGCAGTGAAAGGTTCCCCTAATGCCCTGCCATTCGGTGGTTTAATTCGGCAAATTTATTCAGGAGAATCCCATAGGCTTCAATGTTAAAAATATTCCCATTTTAATTCAATATCTAATAAACCATTCATTGTAAAATTCTGCAGCAAAAAGTCTCTTTATTTATAGATTTTGTAGGATACTTTAAGCATTTTTCTGATTATTTTTTTTAAAAGTCCGATTTTTGGTTTTCATTTTTTTTACGTTTACTTCTTTTTTCTGTAACAGCCCTTTTTATTATCATTCCCTGGACCTCCTGTGTAAATTTCAGACATTTTCGCTCAGTAGTTTCTTTGCAAACAGCTTTTCATTTTCACAGATTCATACAAATGGTTTTGCTAATTTATTCACTGCCTCCTCTGCGTCTCAGCTGCTTCGGCTCTGTGTGATTCGGCTCCTGTTCGGCTGCTTCACTGCGTGTGATCGGCTCCTGCTCGAGTTTTTCGAAGGTTAATCCAGATGTTTTTGCTTGTTTTCGGCGTGCATTCGGTGGGTTTTGCGGTTAGTTTTCGTCAGGTTTGCGGTATCTTTTCCCTGCAATTCGGGGACCCTGTGGTGCTTGCTGAATACACCGCAGGGTCACCGAAAATGGGATCAGCAAAAGGAACCGAATTGAAGAGAACGAAAAGTCACCGAACGTGCAGTGACTTTTCGAATCTCTTTGAATAACCCTGATTGTCTTAGATTAGAGGGGCAAAGGTTTAAAAGTAACATCAGGAAGCATTATTTTACTGAGAGGGTGGTGGATACATGGAACAGTCTTCCAGTAGAAGTGGTAGAGGCCAAAACAGTAATTGAATTTAAGCAAGCATGGGATAGGCATAAGGCTATCCTAAACAAAAGATAAATCCAGGTAAAGTATCCATGTAATTGGGCAGACTAGATGGGCCGAAAGGTTCTTATCTGCCGACATTTTTCTATGTTTCTATGTTTAACCCCTTGCTGCCACCTATGGTGGAGATAGGGGGTTCAATGAATCCCCTATCTCCTGATCCGTGGCAGGTATCATTCCAATGATACCAAACATGACAATGTTAAATGTAAAGAAAAAAAAGAAAAGAAAAAAAAATTAAAATAACAGAATTAAAAAAAAGGAAAAAAATAGTTTTTTTGTTTTTGTTCTATTAATGCAGCAATATTATTCCCATTTCAATTATAATGTTAACAATGATGCTGCACTAATATTTTTTCTATGGGGGGGGGCGTTTGCTAAAAATCACATAATTTCCCCCCAAAAAAATGTAACAAGTCCCCATTTCTAATTTTTTTAACAAGCGCACCCCATAGAAAATATAACCGCAAAGGCTCGCGTGATAAAATGTGAAAAAAAACCCCACTTTACACAATGTAGATGATTGAAAACTCAATTTTTATTGTATTTTTTGTTATAATATTCAGGCAGGACATGACGTATACATATAATAATGATATATTATGAATCTGCCTAGTCTGCCGGAAAGAACGATATATAATATGTCTGGGCCATATAAAAAATGTGACTTCAAATCGCTTTTAAACACGATGAGCGAAAGCGTTAAAAATGAGCTCAGCACAGAGGCGTGAAATGGCTCAGCAGAGAAAGGGTTGAAAGATGATTATTTTAAAATTCTGTAACTGACCATTTTAATATTCTTTTAAAGGACCTATTAGGAGAATAGGAGAGTTCTGTTCTTTAGGCTTTTTATTTCCACAGTTCGGTGAAATTCACCAAGGCCACTTCCACGCTTTTTGACACTCTTCAGGTTTTTTTTTCAAATTTTTTAATGAGGCTTTGCGAATCCATCTTTGGCATCCTAAATTGACCATCCTGTGAATAATGAATTCACCATACTGTCGGATAAATAGAATCACCGAAGTGCAATATTGGGGTGCTCTTATTATACACCATTCACCTTTTTTTCTGGCTGAAGTGCAACGAACTACTGCGAAGTCAAAAGTGCTGACATGTCACTGAAATTTCAGATCTTAGTGACTAGACCCGCTAGTGTTTAATTAACTCATCTGGTTTTTGCCCTCAACCCATTGTTTTGGTTCGGAGTGTCCATTTAATAGTTTCTTTACTAGATTTTAAAGTTGTTCAGCATGCTTTTGTTTGCACGTTACAAGCGAGAAGCATGGACCTAATGAGTTCCTCTGCCCGGTTGTAGAATGACTCACTGCAGCCATGACCATCTCATTTATCATAAGAAGTAAAGAAGGTTTCTTATGGATAAAAAAACAAATATTATTTGTAGCACGCATTTCATGTATTTTCTTCCATATCGAACATTTTTTTATACCTTTATTATATTTGTTATCTGATCTGTTCTGGTGAAGCGATGTTAAGCTATTTTCAGATACAGAGCTAAGTAATCTTTTGCTGGGTTTGCACGGCAAACACTTTTATTTCATTGTAATTTAAAGGAGAAATCAGACAAACGCTTAGGCTGGGTTCACACCTAGCCGTTTTAACGCGCGTTCGTGCGCGCTTTAAAACGCAGGAACGGGAAATCCCATGCTTTGCTATGGGATCCATTCAGACCTAAGCGTTTTAGGCTAGGGTCAGACTGAGGCAGTGCGAACGCGCGTGCAGGCGCACTTAATCACGGCCGCACTAGCAGCAGATGCCGGGCAATGACGGCCAATATACGAAGTACGGTCGCACAAAAGTCCGGCTGCGCAACGCAAGTGGAAAATGAACGCATTTTTTCGAGAACGTGAAACCGCAGGTACTGACGTACAGAGTGCGCTGCGTCCGCTAGAGGCGTGTGTGCGTGATTAGGAGACGTCAGACACTGCTAATGTCCGGCCAACATAACGTCCAGACACAAAAAGTGTTTTATTGATGATCCGTACAAAATCACGGACGAAAATGCGCATCGTATGACCGCTATCGCGTATTCCGTGAAAAAATACGTCCATTCGTTCGAACGCACTTTTTCACAGACAACATAAAAATGCGTTCGTCTGACCCTAGCCTTACAGCGCGCAGGAACGCGCGTTAAAACGGCCAACGCAAAAAGAAGTTCAGGAGCTTCTTTTCGGGCATACAGCAGCGCGTTCGCGGCCATATCATAACCGCGAACGCGCGTAAAAAAACCACGCGCATTGCGCAACGCAGCGCTACGCCCAGGTGTGAACCCAGCCTTAGGGCATGTGCTCTTGTACATGTCAGAGAGCGGGGTTTCTTTTGCAACTGGTATTTGCTGCATCTCATATCTTGCACTTTAAATCAAGAGAATCAAATTAAGTTAAGGTAATTTATGGTGCGGAACAAAATAACAAATCTCAGTGAATAAAATGTTATTCAACCACATTTACCAAAGTGGAATTAAAATCCAACTGACACATATACATCTTTTCCCTAGAATTTTGAAAATAATCTAGTAAATTAACTTCAAATGTGCTTGAAGTCAGGTGTCTCTTAGCAGAAAGTCTTTCAAACGTGTCATTTAACCCCTTCGCTACCAAGTGATTTTCCAAAATAAATGTCAGGAACCAGTGGTTTTCTGAAAAATCTTTTTTTAATTTATTATAGTCTAAGGGCTACATTTCAATAATCGCGCTAAAATGGGGGCGCAAAGGAGAAAAACCTGCACCGGCAGGTTTCTCCTTTGCGCCCCCATTTTTTGCGGCAATATTACAATGCAGGCGCTTAAAAAGCTGTGTGCATTGTTATCGGGTGTTAAGTCCCGGGATGCACGCGGTAGCACTAAGCGCCGCCGCGAGCATCCACTCAATGGAGTCCATAGGACTCCATTGAAGCAGACAGCACCGGTCACATGACCTGCCAGATCTCACCTCGCGAGATCCGGCAGGTCGGCTTAGTGATCTGCAGGGAGAGACTGGGGGACTTAAAAGGTGAGTATCTGATTGATTTGGGGGGGGGGTTACTGCTGGTGCTGACGTATTCTGCAGCAGTGGAATCCGTTAGCACCAAGTCCAGGCTGTGGTTAACTTTTTTCTAACCGCAGCCGGACGTTAATCAGCGGTAGGACTTTGTAATCCTAACGCTGATTAACACTTTGTGCTCCACATGTTAAGTATAGGGAGCTCAAAGTACAGTAACCTCCCGCTGAAAAGCGCAAGATACCAAACGCAAACAGGTTACTTAACCGTTAGTGTTTGGATTGTAATATGGTGCGCCCATGCTAGGGCCACCAGGGCTAACGTTAACGCTCACGCAGGTGAGTGCTAACGTTAACAACAAGATTGTAATGTAGCCCTAAGACATTTAGAAATACTCCCAATGATTATTTTGTTTTTTACTGTACTAACATATTTGTCCACTAGATGGTGCCATCTACTGGCCAAATTGATCTACAGTTGCAGTTTTTCACTGCAAGAGTATCAGCTTGCTGAATGTCCAATGTCCATTTCAGTTTGCTGATTTTAAACAGTTTTAACTCCTTGGGCATTATGCCAACAGGGCTAAAACTTTGGGGGCACCTTCTGCAGCTCAAAAGCAAACGAAATTTGTTTTGCAGAAAACAAATTTCATTTGCTTTTGGGCTGCAGAACAGCACATTGAGATATCTCTATCGTGGGCACCAGATAGTGCCTTTGAAACCCGAGATATCTCGATATTTTTAACCCCTTCACTACCAATAAGAGAAAGCATATTGTGTCCGGATTACAAAAAAGATAACAATGTGAAAATCGTGCTTCACAGCTAAACTCCTTAATATTCTCCCTTCCAGCTGGGTGGAGTAGAGGTAAAATCACTGCTCTATAACCGTGGAGAACCAGGTTCAAATCCCAGCCAGAGCACCTCTCTAGTAAGTGCCTTGGGGAAGACGCCTAACGGTACATACTTGCCTACCCAGAACATACTTGAAATTGAGAGATATCTCAATGTATCCATCCTGGTAAAATACTTTCAAAAGATCAAAGTATAAAATTGCAACAGAATGGTATGTGTGAAGCGGTCCTCCTGGGCAACACAAACCCTTTCTGCGTCTGGCCAGCCATCCTCAAGGACAGTCATACAGCTTCTTTTCATCATCACCACTTCCCCCACCCTGGCAGAGAGACCAACTAACATGACACATACTTCTCTTTACCCCCTTTCCCTGTTGCTAAATGTACTGACTCTGGAGCAGATGGTTATATCTTCTATCAACCAATTTTTCAATACATGGGAGATTGGGGTACCACTCCAGGCATAAGATTTCAGCTGATGCTGTTGATCTACTATGTAGGGTGAGGTTTCCCTTCCAAAAATGATGTATGAATTTCGAACATTCAGTCAATTGTCCATTTTCGTTACCACCTCGACAGCTTTTAGGGACTTTTCAGGTAAATCATTTTATGTCTATTAGTCTACCATGGTTATACAGGTTCTTTCCGCGCAACTTACTTGCCTTAACTGTAAAACAGGAAACTTTTTGTTTATACTTTGATATGTTTAATAGCTGTTCTAGCTTTTAATACTTTCCTATATGATGTGTAGCCCTGACAATCTCTTTGTATACACCAGTGTTTCCCAAACCTGTCCTCAGGACCCTCCGCCTCACCAGGTTTGCCAGATATCTGAAGCACAGGTGATAAAATTTGCTGTGATGGGACTATGTCTAGTGTTTCCTAGATGGGACTCAGGGTTCTGTTCTCTGGAGTGGCACCAAGGACGCTTCCTTGGAGGACGGAATCGCATCAGAATGGAGACTGATCACCTCTGAGCCTCGCGGTAAAATAATCTTTACTTGTCCTATTCGTGACGTTATTCTGATTTGCGGTCCCGCTTCTAGGAATCGATGTGTGACGCCCGGGAGAGCAGCAAAAGTGGGTTGTATACTTTGCCCTGATGTCCGTTATTGTGACCCACTAGCCGAATGTCTATGTCTGGTTGCTGCTGTCCGTTGTGTAGAGGGTATAATTTCTGGTGAGGGTTAGATCGGTAGATTAGATTAGCAGGATTTAGCAGAGGGATTGGTCGTGATCCAGCGGTACACAGATATTGCATATTTGGTAGTAAGACACGATATATCTCTCTGGTGTAGTTTGATTGGTAGTCGGAGGATCTATGGTGAGTCAGCAGTAACAGGAGACAGCGGTAGAGCATACACTTGGTAGCAGATCACGATAGATAGACAGTGCGATCCAGCGGTACAACAGGTGGTGATAGCGGTAAAGCTTACACCTGCTAGTAGGACGGACTTATACTATATTTGGAATATAGGGGAGGCATACGCCCTCGGCTCTGACTACTGGTAAACTACGTGACGGAATCAGAAAATACATATGGGAAACGAACAGAGCAATTATGCAGGACGGAAGAACCCCTGCAGGATAATTGCAGAAAGAGCAGGGAAGATAAATGTAGCGAAGCCGAAACTGCTCGGCAGAGTCTGTGACTTAAATAACCCCAGACTACAAGCAGAGGAATGGAGAATAATTTTCGAAGAATAAAGTGGGTAGAAACAGAAGACCTTAGGAAAGGGAAAAGAAGTTACTATTTATCGATCACCGATGTCTGGTCTAAACCCCTGGTCTAGACTCTAGTACATGTGGTACTCTCATTGAATGGACGGTGGTTACTACTTTTTCTTTCTGTACTCCACTGTTCATCATTGTATCACAGCAGTGTCTGCATAGTCAGCGACAATTTGTACTGGATGACAATGATAACTTTCAAAAATAAGGAGGGTGTTAGGCTGGTAAGTGAGATCTTATATTTTCTAACTTACCGTTATGGTGTCAAAGCTCCCCTTGGGCAGTTTGCCGATGCCCATCCAGTCCTGGATACTAACAGATGAGAGATCAACAGATCAAAGGAGGGACATGGATAATGCTCATTTTAACCCATATGTTTAGTTCAGCAAGCAACATTTCACTATATAATGTATTTTAGGAAGAATTAAAATGATAAAGATCAGCATTTTTTATCCACAACTGGATACGCAAGATTTCACAACTCAACTTTCACACAAAAATTTGGCTGTAGTCCTGCTCTAATATATCACATTAATGAGCTTGATCGGTTTATCATAACACAGTTGGTTGCCATTAAATAAGGACCATTTCTACAAGTTTGTTCTCTGTAACAATTGATTTTGGAAAGTGCTTTCCCAGGGATATTAATTTTGTTCTTAATCTGCTTTTAGTTATCTAAACATAAACCACGGACGTTTATCAAGTCAACGTCTTTGAGGTTTTGGAGAAAAGTCTATACGCCCTACATATGACCTTTCAATTTCATATTCAATCTTTTCCTTGTAGTTAAATATAGTTAAAAACAACTTTAGTTTCTCTCCAATCCCTAAAACAAGCTATTGAATGTCCTTGTCAAGTGATTTTTTTTGGGGCACAGTACATAGGCTGAAGATATGATGATACTATATCAACAGTAAATACTTGAAATATAATCTGCAAATCGTTCCTGATACTGACAAGCATAAAGTGATTGCATCTTTTCATAGCATGGATTGTCGAGCGTAAAAAATGTCCATAGTCACTGCCAGGTTTAAACCATAGTGAGTTTTTCTATTGAAGATTGATTATAAAGGCAAAATAAAGAGTTGCATCCACCAACATACATACGCGATACAGCATAGACCTATTTCTTCACTCAAAAGACTCTTCTATTATTTTTGGTCTCTGCAGTTCAGAAATTGCAAAGTGTATTTCAATAAAGTATTAGAGTACTTTATAAAAAAGCCAGTAGGCTGAAACGTTGCTGGTATTCTTGTGTTAAGCGTCTAATAAAAAGACACTTCAGCAGAGCCCATGTGTGCTGGTACTTTTTGGCTTCTTGGACTTCATTCTGGATGTGGCAAAATTTGAGAATCACGTAGACAGTGGAGCAGATCTGTCGGTGAGTGAGTGCAGTCTAAACTCTTTTTTTCTTGACTGTCACTTTAGTAGAAGTCATCCAGTTGTTGCTATTAACGCATGTGCTGTAAGAGGCCCATACTGAATGGGCTATGATGGCCATGTCCTGCAGTCAAACTTGGACCCTAGGGAACTCCTCCACCTGTCCATTTCACATTTAAGGTCGTCACTACTATAGAATATTCTGACTGTAAAATTTAATTTGGAAACCAGAATCCATGGAGAAACAAACCTTGTCCCTCTCTACTCTAGACCCCATCGCGTGCCACCTAAGACCTCCAGTGCAAACTCACAAGTGTAGAGAGAAGGGTGCCTACTGAGTCCTGCTTGTACACCTTTTAGGTCCTTGCTTGTTCACTTTTGAATATTTCTTAATTGGTTCATAATAAAGACAATCAAAGTTGACTGTTATTATTTGCGGTTTGGAAGTAATAAATGTTTCATATAGGTACACTCTAATATAAGGCCTATGTCCTAGCTGATTCTGGGGCCCAGTCTGGAACAGTAATGAGAACTGACAGTTGAAAACTGCACTACATATCCCCATAATCCCTGTGTAATTAAGCATACAACCTTTTGAGTATTAGGAGATCTTATGTATCTTCCCTGAAGGTGTCACTGCTGAAAAATCAGATCCTGGGAATTTCCTGCTGTAAAATATGGAATGTTTGAAGTTAATATTGTTAATTTCATTTATATTTTTAATGTGTTATGAATTAAATACTATCAGGGTTATTCAAAGAGCTCCGAATTGCTTGAGAAAGGTAACCGAACGCTGAAAATCAGCGTTCGGTTACCTATCTTGGCCATTCGGCTATCCAGAGAGCAGGCAATTCGCCAAATCCTGGCAAATTGCCTGCACATACGGCGCCTGTTCGGTGCCTGTTCGAGGGCAGTGAAATCCCCATGAAAAAGCACTGCTTCGGCTATTCAGAGAACACAAACCAGCAGTGAAAGGTTCCCGAAATGCCCTGGCATTCGGTGGTTTCATGCGGCAAATTTATTCAGGCGAATCCCATAGGCTTCAATGTTAAAAATATTCCCGTTTTAATTCAATATCTAATAAACCGTTCATTATAAAATTCTGCAGTAAAGAGTCTCTTTATTTGTAGATTTCTTAGGATATTTTAAGCATTTTTCAGAATTTTTTTTTTAAAAGTCAGATTTTTTTTTTTATTTTTTTTATTTTTTTTTAAGTTTACTTATTTTCTCTGTAACAGCCCTTTTTATTATCATTCCCTGGACCTCATATGTAAATTTCAGACATTTTCGCTCAGTAGTTTCTTTGCAAACAGCGTTTCACTTTTCGATCATTCATGCAAACTGTTTTCCTAATTTATTCACTTCGCTCTGTCTGCGGTCTCGGCTTTTTCGGCTTTTTCTGGAGGCTTCGCTGCGTGTGATCGGCTCCTGCTCGGGTTTTTCGAAGGTTAATCCAGATGTTTTTGGGGGTTTTCGGCGTGCATTCGCTGGGTTTTGCGGTTCGTTTTCGTCAGGTTTGTGGTGACTTTTCCCTGCAATTCGGGGACCCTGTGGTGCTTGCTGAATACACCGCTGGGTCACCGAAATGGGATCGGCAAAAGGAACCGAATTGAAGAGAACGAAAAGTCACCGAAATTGCGGTGACTTTTCGAATCTCTTTGAATAACCCTGTAAATCTCATTAATGATAAGTACGAAGGTGTCCTGTCCTGCTTGGAGAGTGCTTCATTAATCCTTTAATTTATAAATGTGCATGCCTATACTTACATCTGAGATTGCATAAGAGCGTTTTAGTGCATAATATGGTACTTCACCAACACATTAGATCACTTGAACTTTGCTACAAGAAGATGAATTACAGGCTTATTATGTCTAAAGCATTCTTGCCAATCAAAATCCTGTATCTGAAAGAGCTTAGTTAGATAATGCAATCTCTTGATTTTTAGGAGTGTCAACAGGAAGATTTGAGTATTAAAGTCCACAATGCATATATTTATAGAACTTAATTGCAAGATGAATATGAGTTTAATATTTCCTCTTTTTTTTTTTACTAACAGGTCTCTTCACTAAACGGTGAAACTCAGGAGAATTGGCGGGAGAAGAGAACAAACAGCCGATTTGGAAAGTGAAATAAATGGGAGAATTTTTCTGGTTTGGCTATTTTGACCTGAATTTTCACTTCTCCAGTCATTCTCCTGAGTTTCACCGTTAGTGAGTAGACCTGTAAGAATTTTGCAGGAAAGGTAATGAGTACAGAAACCAAGAAGAAGTAGATGGGGGACAGAATTACAGTAAGTTAAACCCAGGATAAAATGGAAGAATTTCCTGTGGAAAAATAGCAACAAACATCCCAAAGCTTTCTGAGAAAGGTGAAACTCTGGAGAACGGTTGGAGAAGTGAAAATTCTAGGTCAAAATAGTCGATTTGGAAAGTGAGATAAATGGGAGATTTTTTCTGGTTTGGCTATTTTGACCTAGAATTTTCACTTCTCCAAAAGTTCTCCAGAGTTTCACCTTTCTCTAAATAACCCTGTGTATATATTTCCAACACATCAAGCAAAAACATTACTGGTGTCACATTATTTGAAAACTAGAGTGCCTGGAGTCCTTCTCTTTGTGAGGTTCATCAGTCAGCCAGAGATATGACAGAAACAAGATGAAATAAGTGAACTGTAGGGAGAGGAAGACAAGTGGAGAAATGAAGGGAAAGAAATAGGGAAGGTTGGAGTCCAATTAGCTAAATATTTGATATACCATTGAAAGGGAATTCATACTTCTCATAGATATCACCAGTCTATATTATGGTCTCGCATCCCATTCCAATGAGTTGTTATTTGTGAAACAAGACACTGGTATTATGGAATCATAGAGCATCTGCATTTAGACTTCCGCTTTGTATTGTTTTTCGGGTGAAGACCCAAAATGTATCCCTTGTTAACATTTTTTTTTTAATCCCATTTTAGGTGGACACTGTGAAAAGTTATCCCACTTTTATCTACAGCAGTGGTTCCCAACCCTGGTCCTCAAGTACCTCTAACAGGCCAGATTTTAAGGATCGCCTTGGGGACTGAATCCTGCAATCACTGAGCGGAAAATCATATCACCTGTGCTGTGCTTCAGATATCTGGCAAACCTGACCTGTTAGGGAAACATGAGGACCAGAGTTGGGGAACACTGATCTACAGAGTCATGACATCTAGTGAGAACAGAAATGATGTGTGTATCTGTGCTTTGAGAGGCTTTAACAAAAAAATGTTTATTATTCATGATAGCTGAAAAGTATGCAGTTTCTCAACAATACTAATTGTTGATTGATTTCTTTTAATTTTCTTTTTCTGCCTTTTTATTAGTAAATAACAGTTACATGGACCTGATAAATATTTTTCCAACTTAAGTTACTATAGGGGTTATTCAGAGAGAGCCCATCTGACCTCAAAATGGCACCAAACAGTGAATTTCCTCGTACGGAGCAATTTCGTGTCCATTCGGCTAATCAGAGAGCAGGCAGTTCGTCAAATTTTGGTGAATTGCCAGCGAAACACTGGCAGTAATTGTTTAGCTAATTGGCCTCCCACCTCCCCTATTTCTTTCCCTTCCTTTCTCCACTTGTCATATCCGATAATGTTTGCGTTATTGCAGCGTTTTTTTTAATCAACGTTTTTGCAGCGGCTTTTTTTCGCGAAGCGAGATCGGGCAGGTCATGTGACCACCGGCATCTTGCTCAATGGAGTCCTAGAGACTCCATCGAGTGGATGCTCGCGGCTGTGCTCAGCGCTGCCACGAGCATCCCGGGGCTTTCCCGTCTCGTTAAAATTCAAAACCTTGATTATGCTAAAGAAATTAGTCACATTGCAATTGCAATTGTTTCATTGAGAAATGTGTGTTTTTGTGCGGTTTCATGTTTAGCAGGAATTCATGGGTTGGTCAAGCTCACTAGTCCGTGATAAGAATACAGACAAAAACAAGAGGTTAAGGTCTTCTACTAAAATCAGGAATAGAGAAATTGCAATGCAAAATTCTTGCAGTTCACAGAGGACAAGAGTGTGTTAGTCAGTAGTTATGCTTAAATGCCATATAAAACATTCAACGCTTCCACTCCTAATGTGTTTACGAAAGCAGCTGAGGACACGCTAAACATATTGAAGAGACATTCACAAATTTTAACCTTTTCAAATCGTAACCATGAGGTAATAATGTAAGTATTGACATATTAATGTGGTTGACATTAAGCAATGTATAAAAGTGATAATCCTTCATGGCACATCACCAGAACAGTCACATGACTGTCATTATTGGCCTTGTTAAGCAGCAAGAAGGGGTTATATACTCAGCACTTCACATTTAGGCTGGTGTCAGACGAGCGTAGTGTTCACGTCCGTGATTGCGCCTAAAAGTACGTCCGTGATAGCATGAAAGAAAGTCCATTGGAGCCTGACACATGAAGTACGTCCGCACTGAACTGCGGATACACAACGGCCGCGGCAAACGGACGCAGGTTAGGCAAGAACGTAATACTGCTAGAACGGACGTGCGGAGTGCGCTGCGTCCACAACGTCCGCATAGCTTTGTGTGTGAGTGATGGAGCATGGTCAGACGGACTGCATTTATACGTCCAGCATTTTTGACGGACAGAATGTTTTTTCATTGTAATTTATTTTCCCCTCCTACATCCGTCAAAAAATAACTTCAGTGAAAAAACGGACTGTGTGACCACTACTGCGTCATCCGTACTGACGATGTCCGTACTGCACGGACGTACAGCCCGTAGAAATCACGCTCGTCTGACCCCAGCCTAAAGGATGGTTTTTATCATGATGATGCATGGTGCGCATGGAAACCATGAAGACCAGATGTCTTTTTCCCCAACAGTAAATACAACGTAGTAAATGTAACTCCAGGCAATTCTTTGTGCAGATCAACAGCCGGTGTCAAGTCCAGTGGGAACTCAAGGGAACGCAGTTACTCCACTATTTTCTCAGAAGGAACTGAGTTCCCTTTTAGCCCACACATACTGAGTAGCTTTCAGTAGGTTCCAAACACACGTTTCCTTGTTAAGTGACCAGAAATATACAACATGGCTTATAATTATTTTAAGGATTAACTAAAACACAGCGTATCTTTATGTTTAACCCTTTCGCTGCTGAGCCTTTTCACGCCTCTGTGCTGAGCTCATTTTTACCGGTTTCGCTCATCATGTTTAACCGCGTTTTGAAGCCTTATTTTAATATATGACCCAGACATATTATATATCGTTCTTTCCGCCAGACTGTGCAGATTCATAATATGTCATTATTATATGTATACGTTATGTCATGTCTGTATATTCTAACAAAAAATGCAATAAAATATGAATTTTCAATAATTTACAATGTGTAAAGTGTTTTTTTTCACATTTTAACATGCGAGCAATTGCGGTTATATTTTCTATGGGGTGCGCTTGTTAAAAAAATTAGAAATGAGGAATCGTTACTTTTTTGGGGGAAAATTACGTGTTTTTTAGCAAACGCCCCCCATAGAAAAAATCGTTAGTGCAGCATCATTGTTCACATTATAATTGAAATGGGAACAATATTGTTGCACTAATAAAATGAAAAAAAAAAAAAAAAATGTAAAATTTTTTTTTTTTAAATTTTCTTTTTCTTTTTAATTTTTCTTTTTACATTTTACATGGTCATGTTATCGCTTCCATATTAGAGCTTGGTTAAAATCTGAATATAAGCTTATTTCTGTCTCGATCTAATAAACCCACTGTAATTTTTTTGTCTCTCAATTAGTCCTAGAGTATGAAATACAATACAGGTTGTTAAGTAATTTGTAAATTAAAAAGATATGATCTAAGGCTGGGGTCAGACCAGCGCACTTTTAACGTGCGTTTAGGCGCACTTAATCACGGCCGCACTAGCAGCAAATGACACGCAATGACGGCCAATATACGAAGTACGGTCGCACGAAAGTCCGGCTGCGCAACGCAAGTGGAAAATGAACGCATTTTTTCGGGAACGCAGAACCGCTAGTACGGACGTACAGAGTGCGCTGCGCCCGCTAGCGGTGTGTGTGTGTGATTTGGAGACGTCAGACCCTGCTCGTGTCCGGCCAACATAACGTCCAGACACCCAAAGTTTCCTGGTTTGGATCTGTAAAAAATCACGCACAAAAATGCGCATCGTATGACCGTTTTCGCGTATTCCATGAAAAAATACGTCAATGCGTTCGGACGCACTTCTTTACGTTCGCGTGTAAAAATGCTTTTGTTTGACCCTAGCCTTAGACTGAGGCTGTTTAAAAGAATTGGCTAAAAAGTTGCTGTTAAAGAGAAGGTCCAGACCAACATGTATAAGTGATTTGAACCACAACTGCTGAACATGCCCTGTAAAGACACATCAGTATATCATTCACCTATTGGGAAATATCGAAATATATTCATTTACTGAAAACTCTGAATAGGGAGGAGACATCCACCTTTCCACTTCCTCTTTGTTCCTAGAGACTAAAGACTCTATTCCCTCCCAAACGTTAAAATGGGGACACTAACGGGGAAAACCTGTACCTGCAGGATTCCCCATGGCATCTCCATTTCAGCTTTAGATTCCGGGGCAGGTGCTACCTTGGCACCTTGCCCCAGAAGGCAGCGCTGCCATCAGTGATACTTGCGGTAGCTCTCCCGTGTCGCTGCGAGTATCAGCTCCTGGAGTCCATAGGACTCCATGGACGGTTGCGCTTCCGGGAAGAGAGCCCTGCGCGAGCTCGCTCTTGTGAGATCATGCAGTGCTGTGGAGTGATCATGGATGGAGACTGGGAACTATTTGTCCGTAGTCTCACTCTGCTCTCAACGAGAAAAAGTGAAAGATCGGGCCACTGTTCTCACCGCGGGAAGAGAGGTGATTATCGGATTTATTTTTGGGGGTTTTTAGGGGGTGTTAAATGATTTTGCAAAAGCGTGATCAGTTAGCACTAGCTTTTGGGTGTCGCTAAAATTTTGTTTAGCCCATTGGTGTGGTAAAGAGCACTAGGAGTTTGTAATATCTTACCTATGGAAAAGCTAATTACCTCTTGTGTTCCACATGTTAAGTATAGGATTTGCAAAGTATAGTAAGCACGCGCAAGCAGATTTTTCATGGGATTAGCGATAGGAATGTAATAGTGAGGTGCATGCGGTAAAGTCACTTATCCTAGCGTTAACAGGTACTCATCCGAACGCTACAGATAGCATTTAATATGGAGTTTAGGCCTAAGTGTGAAGGGGCAGTTTTCCAACCTTCTTCCTCGGTATTGTAGGTCTTTTGTTCTCCTTTTACACAGGTATAGTCAGAGCTGTTAACAAGACATAAGACATTGTCCACTGCCTGGAAGCAATGCCAGCTCAACAAGAACCCACAATAGAGGATGTTTTTAAATCAACTGGTGCTTCAGTTGCTAAACTCTAGACCTTGTTTCATTCTGGGGGAATATTTTTTGTCAGCAATCATGGTTTATTAACTCACAAATTAAGGTTTTAAAGTTAATAGTTAATAATAAAAATGTATCAGAGTAAATGTTTCAATGGTCTTGCTACTTTCCACTAATAAATAAAAAGCAGTGACATCAGCCTTCGCTGACTCTGAAACATATGTTGGTTCAATTATTTCATTGAAGTTGGTTTCAGTGGAATATTTGTGTTGGCTAAAAACAAAGTCATATGATGATGGAATGATAAACAGTCACTGCATTTAAGTATTAGCCAAGCACTATTTTTGGCAACAGACTCATTCGCAAACACACACATACACACGCACACACACTCTTGATCTTCTCTCAGCAGTCTGTACCAGGAGTCAGCAACTCCAGATGTTTTGATTCTACATCTCTCATGATGCTTGGCTAGTCCTTAGAATCTAGGGAGATGTAGTTCCAAAACATCTGGGGCCACATTACATCCTTCACACTAAAACGGGGACGCTAGGGAGAAAAACCTGTGCCTGCAGGTTTCTCCATCGTGTTCTCGTTTTAGCGTGATATTACGATGCAGGCGCTAGAAAAGCTGCCTGCATCATAATGCGGCGCTAAGATGCGGGATGCTCGCGGCAGTGCTAAGCGCCACCGCTAGCATCCACTCGATGGAGTCCATAGGACTCCATTGAGGCAGACGCTGCCAGTCACATGACCTGCTGGATTTCGCCTTGCGAGATCCGGCAGGTCGGCATAGTGATCCGCAGAGAGAGACTGGGGGACTTTTTTCCCCCAGTCTCTCCCTGCTCCTGGTGGACAGAGGAGGCAGTTGGAGCCACGGTCCTCGCTGTGGGATTAGAGGTGAGTATCTGATTTTTTGGGGTGGGTTTCTGCTGGTGCTGACGGATTCTGCAGCAGCTGAATCCATTAGCACCAGGTCCAGGCTGTGGTTAACTTTCGGGTTAACCGCAGCCGGACAGTAATTAGCGTTAGTATATTGTAATCCTAACGCTAATTAACACTTTGCACTCCCCATGTTAAGTATAGGGAGGCAAAATATAGTAACCTCGTGCTGAAAAGCGCAAGATTCCAATCGCTAACGGGTTTTTTAACTCGTTAGCGTTTGGATTGTAATATGGTGCGCCCGCGCTAGGGCCACCAGGGCTAACATTAGCGCTCATGCAGGTGAGCGCTATCGTTAGCAATAGGAATGTAATGTGGCCCCTGGATGACCAAGGATGCTCACCCTTGTGCTTTGCTATACACCTTCAAAGTTTAACAGCTTTTGTTTTGTTTACCCTTCTTTCTCCTTCCCCCATTCTCCATTGTTTGAAGGTCCTGTGTAGTTATCTGATCTGTGATGTTGTCTGTTTGATTGTATGCAAATGTGTGGTCCTTGACTCTATCCTCTCTGTGAATAAACAACCAGTTCTATTCTGACCAAGCTTGAAGTCACAACTCATGTTTTGGAGTACCAGGAATCTTCTGCCTGCTGTGACAAGGAAAGGCTCCAGGTCTACAGCTTCGGCTTATTTCTGGGGGTGCTAGCCAGGCTCTCTACATACACTGGGCCTTGAGCTGTGGCTAAGGTACAAGAGAAAGGTGTGAGAGTCACAAGGAGAAACTGGGTGTCCAGCGAGGAAGCATCATTTGGCAGCTGTGACCGGGCACAGAGATCTGTTACAATGTCTATGTAGTCTTATTTGGCATTCATGTTATTTTTTTGATCAGACAGATATGATGGTTTAGTTTTCAACTGTGCAGTGTGACTTTTTAATCTAGTAGAGGTTACCTATCTCTTCACTGATGAGGTACAAAATGAGGAATGGAAAATACTCCATTGAAAACAAATGTTGGGAGTGAGGTCACACGGATGTTTCTCCTATTCCTGTCCTGCTATATATAAAAGCAAGACAACACAAACTGCATCATTTTTTATCAGCTGTTGTGTAACATGATGTCATTTAAACTGAAATGGTGTTACTTACATGTGATTTGTAAAAATGTATTGCCTTAGTCTTTCAATGCGTTGTATATACCAGGACTAGGGATGGGCTGCCGGTTCGAATCGGTTTGAAGTTAGATTCGAACGTCGGCAGTTCGAAAATTTGCGAACTTCTAACTTTTGGGACGTTCGAGGAAAGTTAAAAAAAAAATTCAAAAAAATGCTTAAAAGGTCAAAAAAAATCCAAAAATAAAGAGACTCTTTAATGCAGAATATAATAATAAACGGTTTATTAGATATTGAATTAAAACGGGAATATTTCCCAGTCATTGTTGGTCAAACATTTCCCACTCGTTGGTGATAAACCATTTCTCATGGCTTCAAATCGCGTTTAAACATGAGCAAAAGTGGTAAAAATTAGCTCAGCGCACAGCGGTGAAATGGCTCAGCACTCAGCAGTGAAAGGGTTAAAAACTGTTTTTTTTTTAAACTTTTTTTTCATTGTTTCCTGTCCCCCAGGGCAGTACCCGAACCCCCATACACCTTTTATGGCCAATATCTTGCATATATGCCCTCTTGGAGGGGATCTTCATTTTCGAACTTTCGAGCCCCTTTGACTTGCATGGTGTTCGCATTGTGTTCGAGTTTGCGGTCAAACTTTTTCGAATGTTCGAGTTCGAATACGAACCGAACACGGGGGTGTTCGGCCCATCACTAACTAGGACATGTTATTTCTTTTTCATGTGGTAAAACTCCAAAATACTAATAATAATATTCCAGGGACTGAATGACTGACTGGGATTTGTGGACAACCCAAAAGTGCATCATTAAGGAGTCAACAACCAGGTCCTTTTTCTGGAGTGACAGACCGTGAGTAGAAAACGTGATATTAAGAGGGGAATGGTCTACAACAAACTAAGACCAAAGTGGCGGTCTAATACCCTTGTGGAGGCTGAATTATTAGCTCAGATCATATAAATTTTCATGTAATGTTTGTGAACAGAGAATAATATGTGTAATCCTGAAGAAAGGGTTAATCGGCATCCAAGTGTGAAGTAGGTCATTAGAAGAGAGCACCAGGTATAAGTTTTGAATTAGCTCCATAGAGGAACAGGAGACAGACCTGGGAGAGGACCCTTGGACAACTATTTGGGAATCAAGGATGCAGTTAAAATTACAACAAATGATCAAAAAATCCTTTCTCATCGCAATGACTCTCCGACAGACTTTACTGAAAGAAGAGGCTTGATTAACATCTGGGGAATACGGGTTCAGAACAGTTATCTCAGGGCAAACCTGCCTGATGTGTCAGAGTATTGCGTAGAGCAATGCAAAGCCCGTTCTTTATGAAACAAAATAGACACTCCATTGAATTTAGTGGGACCGTAAAAATAATACGACAAACCAGGGGACTGTCATCTAGGGAGGGTTTGATTGCAAAAATGTGTTTCCGGCACACAAGAAAAAGACAACTTTTGTCATATGGACAACTTTCAAGTCATGGAATAAAAGGTGTCTCTTATGTGGGTATTCAAACCGCTGAGATTTAGTGAGAAAATTTGAAGATATGAAAGCACAGACTCTCAGTATTAAATGAACATTAACATAAACCCTAGATGCACAACATAGCATCTATATGTTAGGGATAGGTGACAAAAGAACCTACCCAAAAGGAAAAGTCATAAAAAGGACAATAAACAAGAAAAACTAAACAAAATATTTACAAAGTTGTGAGCGATGAAACACCGTAAAGAAGGGACCATACAAAAAACACTTAACCTTAGAAGGAAGAATAAAACATTAAAACATGGTGGTGTCAAATATGGGACGGACGGACGAATGTTCGTGGCACTAGGAGTAGATGGGCCAATGGCCTAGGTGTGGAAAGGAACAGAGCACACACAAGGGCAGCAGATGTAAAAGCCTATGGGCTACTTCACACCATCTAGAACTCTTCCTCAGGTGGAAACATGTAAACAAAGTGAAATGCCGCTAGCATACCTGCATACCTGACCAGTAGGGGACCTTGACATAGGTGGAGCATTATATGAATCACCATATGTAGAGGATTATATAGCCACCAAAATCCACTTTCTAACAGCTAAAGAAAGCAGCAAGACAGGTAATGTGGTAAGAACACAAGTACGCGAAAAAGGCTGATACTCAAAGGCAAACTGTGGCTAGAAAACCAAAACAAAATCCAGAAGTGGGAGAATTATTATTATTATTATTTATTAAGCGCCAACACATTCCGCAGCGCTTTACAAGGTGCAATGGGTAAAGACAGGACAACTCTACAATACATACAGGAGACAGGTCAGTATTCCTGCCTGCAGATACATGAGGATATGAGGACCCTATTCCCATGGAAATTTACAATCTAGATTAGATTATTCCGTAGCAGCAAGTTGATTCTGGGTCCTGTGGAATAGACAGAGGAAAGTTGGCTGGCTTTTGGACTCTGTCCAACAGGGGGTTATTCAAGACAGATTCAGCTGCAATCACCTGAAAAAAGGCTCCAACATATTAGGATAGGTCAACGCCTGGATGTATTCAGGGATGCTACAGATCCACACGTTGCTCTTTGGAGTGTGGTCTTCCAGTCTGACCACCTTAGTGCAAAGGGCTCAATGGTCAGACAGCAGGGCTTGGTGTCAGTCCATAAGACCATTGTGAACAAGACACAATTCATCTGCCTTTGATTCAAGCTGATCCATTCATTCCTCCAACTCATGGAGATTTAAGCAGAAAGATGCCGTATTGATTAGGAAATCTTCTTGCAAAGTGGCCCAGAGGTCCTGCAGCATTATTTGAATAACTCTTTCCAAAGCTGAGGAAACCCAGGGAGACAGAGCAGGGGCATATCATTGGAAGCCTCATCTGACTGTAGGGTATGGATCCATTGGTGCTTGGGAAGTGCCATTTGAGACAATATGTCGTCTGGAATACTGTAGATGAGTATGGATTTGCTATACAACTACAGGATTTGGAAAAATAATTTGAAGAGTACACCATTTACAGCATGCAACCGTTCCTGTCACATTTTTAAATGCTAACTTAGTTCAAGAATTAAATATTTGTGTATGGATCACTCAAATAGCTCTATTGATTGACACTTTCAAAGCAATGTATCATTACCCAGTAACTGAGTTGTAAATGTAGTCATATCATAACATGACCCTCTAGCTGTCACCTTTCGGGAGATATGGGGGTTCAAAGGAACCCCCTACCTCCACCATGGGATTTCTTTAGGAAATCCCCGGGCAGTTAGGGGTTTCCCGGCTATCTGATGTCATCGCACCATGCGAGATGATGTCAGATGATGAGGAGGGACCCGGAGGTGGAGCTACCATCAAAGATGGTGTCCCCCACCGGAACTAGGCCACGATCCGGTGTGAATGGCGTTGGATCGCGGTCCGGCACCTCAGGGGTTAAAGACAGACATCGCTTGAAAGGGCAGACACTAATGACGTCATTACGTCGGGAGAGCCCTTAAAAGCAGCATCTGACTACAAGGAAGTCAGAACGCTGCTGGACCCTGGAGGAGAGAGAGGTAAGTATCTTTAGGAGCTCCCGGGTAGCGGATGACGTGTGGGGAACGTCCTCCGTATACAGCAGGAGACTCCTAGGATGTTCCCCACACGTCATCCACAGTGAAGGGGTTAAACACATAATTTCCTCGGGAAATACCCACCTATTTCTACAACCCTGTTTTTCCATCACCAATGGAGTAAATTGATATTATACCTGGGTTATTCATTACAACTGTTGAAATGACATAAACATAATAATACAATTTTGGGTGACAGATTAACCTTTCTTGGAATAGAAATAAAAGTGATGATGTCAGAGGAGACTGTGAACCATCTACATATTTGATTGTGCCTGTTATAAGGTTATTGCACCTGTGTTGGAAGTAAGCACCTGCTGGAGTCCAAATTCAGATAAAAGAAGAAGTAGAGCTGGAATTGGTAATGTACAAAAAAAAAAGAATGTTGTGACCAGTGGCATGCACAGCCCATTTCATTAGGGTGTGCACACGTGGAACATTTTATAATTACATATCTGCTTGGATAATTTTATACAAAACAGTTATTTTTAGTTACCAATAACCAATGTCAATGTTCATGCTATTTCTCATGATTCAGATAGGGAACAGCCACAATTTTAAAGTAGGGATCAAAGATGAACCCTTCACCCAATATTATGGTGTGCCTGGTCACACCAGATACGCCCTGTGCACTCGCCTATGGTTATTATGACTCACATAAAGTGCTTAGTCCCTGTATGTGCCAAAGGGTGTGTTGGAAGCACAAACCAGATATACAGAAAGGATTTAATTAATTTAATTAGGTAATTTATTTAAAAAGTCTATTAGCATGTTATTTAAAACATGAAGGAAAATAGAGATGCAGTTTTATCTTCAATAAAGTCTTGTTTACAAGGATGACACTAGAGAAGGCCATGCTAGTTGTAATACATTTTAAAACACTCCCTGTCGATGTCTCATAGCAACACCTTCTACACAACCAACTCATGATGCCACTGCATGGCGTCTCTCTTCTGTGATTCTGGTTAGTAAAGGAACACTTCCAAAAACATAAACTGTAACTACATTACTTGTGCATTACAAACAAAAACACGTGATACTCTTTTTTTATTTGTTTGAATTAACTTCATGTAAAAAGGAAAAATAAAATTAGGTGTTTATCTCCTGGTTTCAAATGTAGATTTTTCCCATGATGCAACATTTACCAAAATCTTAAGGCAAGTCTTGCTTTACAAACACGGTACATGTAAGATATCAGCAACATAAAATAAATAAAAACATATGATTTTTTGGCAATAGTGTCCCTTTAACGACAGGATGTCATTGAATTGCAGATTCCAGTAACTCTTTAGTTATAGTTACTTCCTACATCAACATAATAGTACACACTAGGGATGTGCACAGTTTTTTTTTTTTGTTTCATTCCGGGTTTTTTTTGGCTTTGATTTTTTTAGTTTCGGGCTGTATCGTTGCCTTTTTGTTTCGTTTCGGGTTGTTTTGTAATTTCGGATCGATTCGGAGTTTGCTTTATGGGGGAATTTCATTCTTTCGGATCGTCTGTTCTCTTCGTTCTTTCGTTTAAGGCTAGGGTCAGACTGAGGCAGTGCGAACGTGCGTTCTGGCGCACTTAATCACGGCCGCACTAGCAGCAGATGCCGGGCAATGACGGCCAATATACGAAGTACGGTCGCACAAAAGTCCGGCTGCGCAACGCAAGTGGAAAATGAACGCATTTTTTCGAGAACGTGAAACCGCAGGTACTGACGTACAGAGTGCGCTGCGTCCGCTAGCGGCCTGTGTGCGTGATTAGGAGACGTCAGACGCTGCTAATGTCCGGCCAACATAACGTCCAGACACAAAAAGAGTTTTATTGATGATCCGTACAAAATCACGGACGAAAATGCGCATAGTATGACCGCTATCACGTATTCCGTGAAAAAATACGTCCATTCGTTCGAACGCACTTTTTCACAGACAACATAAAAATGCGTTCGTCTGACCCTAGCCTAAAATGATCATTTTTCTTTAAAGTATAGCATTTCGGATCATCCGATATTTCGGTCGATACGGTAATCCTGCCGATTCGTTCCTTCGGACCTATCGTTTTTTATGAAATCAGATCTGTTTATTCTGATGATTTGATATTTAATTGCTTAAACAGTGAACATGCATTGCACAACTTTATTTAATCGTATTATCTTGTACTTTTAGACTGGGGATTTAGGGAAAAGCTAATTAAAATAATATTATTGATGCAGAAAGCACTGGAAAGTGAAAAAAGTGACTGATAGTGAAGCCAACCAATCATAAAGGTTTTCCCACAATGCATCACTGTTACAAACTATATAATCCTACCCCTGGGAATCCATGTTTCTGGCTTTTTTTGATAAAGAAGACAGAGTAGGAGTGAGCAGAGGTTGGTGACTTGGTGGTGTTGTTGTTGTTGGTGGCGTGTTGGTGTGTTCTGTGTTGGTGTGTAGGTGTGTGTGTTTGTTTCGTGAGAATGTCTGAGTGTAGCTTGTGGCAATTGTTATAGGGACAGGGAATGAGAGTGGACAGATTGGTGTTGGTGAGAGTGGGAGTGAGAGGCGTGAGGGGGTGAGTGGCGAAAGGGGAGGTGAGAGGCAGGAGTGGGGAGTAAGAGGCAGCAGGAGGGGGGAGTAAGAGCTGGTGGGAGGGGAGAGTGAGAGGTGGCGGGGGGAAGTGAGAGGTGGCGGGGGGGAAGTGAGAGGTGGCGGGAGGGGGAAGTGAGAGGCAGCAGGAGGGGGAAAGTGAGAGGCGGTGGGAGGGGGAAGTGAGAAGCAGCGGGAGGGGGGAAGTGAGAGGGATGGGGGAGTAGGAGTAAGAGGCGTAATGGGAGGAGTAGGAGTGGGAGGCGTGGTCATATAGGTGTGGTAGTGGATGTGAGGGAGAGGGGTGGGAGGAGAAGCTGGTCCCCGAGGGAGGGCAGTTCCTCTACCCTGTCCTCATCCTGTCCTCATCCTTGGTGCAGCAGCCTGAAGAAAAGAAAAAGGGGGCCCTAGACGAGAACTATGCTCTGGTGGCTGGTGTGGTGGCACAAAAAAAAAACTTTTCTGTCTGGAAATGACAAACTGACGAAGATGGCTTCCTGGTGATGTGTAAGGGACGCCGTCTATGCTGTCTGTCAAACCCACAGGACAATCGAGTGTGTCCGTCATCGGTAAGTATTCAAATTTTTAATACATCATGAATAGGTAGCACCCCTGGTTAAACAGAGTATAGTCAATAAATGATAATGAGCGGACAGGAGACACCATGTTATAACTTGTTAACAAAACTATTTATTTCTAACACAAAATATAGTTGAATCAAATTATATGTATATATAAATATATCAGAACATACTCTAATTGTTTACATATTTTGTCAGAAATCACATAAAATTGGTCTCCTCATAGCCACATAATTATCCGATGCAATGTTCTTGTAACCTGATAAAAGTGGTGACTAACAATAAACGCAATCTTCAAGAAATCGTTTAACTAATAATTATTCTTTCTTTTTAAGTTACTAAGACTGCAAGTTAAGCGGAAGATGGAGCATGGGGAAGAGCCTGCACATT
The DNA here is from genome assembly GCA_009667805.1 of Leptobrachium leishanense. NCBI lineage: Eukaryota > Metazoa > Chordata > Amphibia > Anura > Megophryidae > Leptobrachium > Leptobrachium leishanense. Next base: position 106,745,538 of record CM019065.1, read on the forward strand.
ACAGCCGTTAGGAGTCGAAATTGCGTAATCGCATTCTCCTGGAGGATGTCTCCATGTGTGTGGATAGTACGGACTCTGAGCCCAGCAGAGAGCTGATGAGTAAAATGAAAATAGATCGTTATATAATTTGTAATCACTGTCGGAGTCATTCAAAGAGCACAGAAATTCCACTGATTAGCCAGGCCACAATTGGACCGTACAGGGAAATTCACCAGTTCATCTATTACCTCATTATCAATCCACATATAATGGCGTTGTGTTTTTCCTTTCACCATGCTGGCGTCAGGGGCTTTGATGATTGAATTGGCAAGTCTCGATGAGATCACCCACTGACAAGTGGATCAGGTGTCCACTGTTTTCATCTTGCAACCTATCTAGAGCCTTCTGTATTCGCTTACTGTGCAGCAAGGGTTAATATCCCAATCTCCTCTAAACATCGCGTAACTGCTTTTTTTTCCCACTTCCGTGACCCCCCTTTGCATCTTCTTCACCCAAGACCCACGTTGGGCACCAATTTTGTTGCACATATGCTGAAAGTATGGTCAATAATTCCATTCTGCGAAGGGAGAGTGCTAGGTGAAATCAGAAGTGTTTTTACTTAACATTTTTCTGCAACGACATAAAGCATGATCTTTGAGTTGTGGTAGGATTGTTACGGATAATCTGTTTCTCCCAGGAACAAAAGGTCTGCTTTTTTAGTTCCCTCTGCTAAGGAAATATCTTAGATGAAAATGTGCTCATCAGTCAGGCTTTTCACTCTTCTGCCATCTACTGGTGGTTTAATAGAAATGCCATTAGTTCACTTTATCAGAGCTATCAGAGCTTTGATTGCTGAAACTGGAAATGTAACATTAGTGTATGTTTATGGGGTACCTGGTTTATTTTAATGGGGTACATGATTTTGCCGTACCTTACAATAACACTATGCCATGAGTATATCTCTTTGTCATATTTGGGTTAGTCATATGTTTGGTTATTAGATTTATGTTTTATTTGGAATAAAACCCATTTTACTATCAGGGTTATTCAAAAAGATCCGAATTGTGGCCGAAAAGGTAACCGAACAGTGAAATTCAGCGTACGGTTAACTTTCCTGGCCATTCAGCTATTCAGAGAGCAGGCAGTTCGCCAAATCTTGGCGAATTGCCTACACATACGGTCCCTGTTCAGTGCCTGTTCGAGGGCAGTGAAATCCCCATAGAGAAGCAATGCTTCGTTTATTCAGAGAACACAAAACAGCAGGGAAAAGTTGCCGAAATGCATTGCTGTTTGGTGGTTTGATTCAACAGATTTATTTAGGCGATTCCCATAGGCTTCAATGTTAAAAATATTTGCGTTTTAACTTAATATCTAAGAAACTGTTCAATATATATATTTTGCAGTAAAAAGTCGCTTTATTGATAGATTTTTTAGGATCTGTTAGGCATTTTTTGGGCAAAAAATGATTCCCGTTTTTTTTTTTAAATCGTCTCTCTCTTTTACTGGGCTGTTACACCCTTTTTATTATCATTCATTGGATCTTATATGTAAATTCCAGACATTTTCAGTAGTTTTTTTGCAAACAGTTTCAATTTTCCAACTTTCAAGCGTACTGTTTTTTTTTTTCCACCTCCTTCGTCTGCGGTGTCAGTTTTTCCGGCCGGTGCTCTGCGCTGTGATCGGCGGCTAGTCGGGTTTCTCTGGAGTGTTCGTACACTGCAGGGTCGCCGAAATAGGATCGCCGAATCGCACCGAATTGAAGAGAACGATGTAAATTCCAGACATTTTCGATTCTATTTGAATAACCCTGTATGTTTTAACACTGATGCTTTCAAAATCATCAGATCTGTCTTGTACTTTTATAGACTGTCCCTGCTAAATTTATTACAACAAAATCGAAATGTGTTTCATTTTTTTATAGTTCGATAGTAAATTTTACAGCATTTTGATGACATCTATCCAGAGAAAATGGTTTGTACGTGTGTAGGCTGTTTGATTCTTACTCATGAGACAGAAAAAATGGTTTGTTTTTGTGTGGGGGTCATTTCACAGATATTTAAAGTAGGCTTTGTGCATTAAAAAAGCAGAAACATTTGCTATTTGAGATTAATTGATCATTATTACTGCAAACAGTTAAGGTGACTGGTACCAGATTCAATGTCATCATTTTGTGGTGTCTGTGGTTTAGTAATACATATAATTCACTGAAATAAGCTGGCAGCACAGCATCAAGTGTATCTAGAACGCAATGTTCAGGGGATAGAAGAAAATCTGTGTCCTGAACACGGCCATGCACATATCAGGATGGAAGGGGAAAATAGGGTCAGGTACACAAAAGATATAAGGGGAGTCATAGAATAAGACGTTTAAAGTGGAAAGGTGATAAAAGGTGGAGAGAGAAGATAATGAAGGGAACAAATAAGCATTTTTATTTCTATCCCTTCTTAAATTAAAGACAGAAATCAACTTGTAGAGAAACATTCAATCCCATACTCAAAGACACATCTGAGGATTAACATTTAATTAGCAGCCAGAGAGATTTATGGATGTTGGTGTACAAATATTTTCCAGTTATACAGGGTTATTCAGAGAAAGGTGAAACTCTGGAGAACCTTTGGAGAAGTGAAAATTCTAGGTCAAAATAGCCAAACCAGAAAAATTCTCCCATTTATCTCATTTTCCAAATCAGCTATTTTGACCTAGAATTTTCACTTCTTCAAAAGTTCTCCAGAGTTTAACCTTTTTCTGAATAACCCTGATCCTACAAAACAACTTAAAACTGATGGGTCTTACCAGGATTTGTATTTTGAATAGTAATAAAATACACACCCATTCATACAAATAAAGAGAAGTATTTTATGTTGTCATGTGGAAAGGCCATATCTAGAATGAAATGTCAAGACTTTTACATATATATTATTAACAGGGCTTGAAAAATTTTACGTTGGCTCACCAGTCAGTCACAAATTTCACCAGTCAGCATGACTGGACTATAGCCATGCAATTTATGTTAACAAATTAAAACTAGGCACTCAGTCACTTTTATTTCTACGTAACAATGCGTACCAAATCAAAATAAATTGTATTACATACACAACATTTGCCTATTTCTTGGTAGAAAATGCACTGCTTTCAGAGGCATGGCATTTGTGCCATTGTCTGGCCTTATCCGCACGCGCCAGAACATGCGCATGCGGAATGGGAGCCGCTTTTAGAACAAAAAAATATATAGATTTTTACATTTCCACATTATGTGGTTATGTTGGATATCATTGGAAAGGCCAGACTCTTTGTCCTCATTGTAGGACATACAGGGGTCCAAAGGACCCCTGCATCTCCTGTGGGATTCCCCAGCTAGTCAGGGGGAGGTTCCCCATTTGTGACGTCAACGCGCACACGTGATGATGCCTGGGGTCTACCTCTAAAGGGGTGCAGGTTCCAGTATTGGGGTAATCCTATAAAGGAGGTGAAGTTTTCAGTGTCGGTCTCCATATAAAGAGGTATAATGCACTGCAGACCCCTTGGCACTGAAAAGGTTAATGTCCCTGGTCCCTCCATGTTCCAGTGAATGGGTCTAAACACCTCATTATCAAACCCCTCATTCTGTAGAAAGACCCCTTGTCACCCCAGAATGCAGAGGTATGAGCATGCACTCACTCAGCAGCGAGGCTTACCATACATTGTTGCTGTGAGCCAGGGATCAGGATACTGGGGCTGCTTCCTGCAGAATGGAGGCTGCACTCACAAGTCGTATTTTGGATCGATTCGTTATTTAATTTTTATTAGTTATTTCATTTTTCGGAATGTGAAACGGATCAATTAAATAAAAATAAAAGATACCTAATCCCCTTTCCATGGTGGTGAAATATATTTCAGCACCAAGGACAGCAACACCTGGGGATCCGGAGCCCCTTGGTGCTGAATATGTTTCAGCACCAAGAACAGCAGTTTCGTGGGGCTCCAGAGCAAAATATCCCCATCCTTGGTGCTGATTGCTGAGGACAGCACCTGCCAAATGCAGCCAGACTGAAGGAAAGAAAAAACAACTGCATTCGGCAAAGAAAAAAAGCCTTGCGTTTAAAATAATTAGGAATCCAAAAATTACCAAAAATATATCAATAAATAAAAAGGCTTTTTGCTGCAAATTAGAATAAATGGTTGAATAAATATTTAATAAACAACAGATTTTTTTACATTGAAACCTATGGGTTTCGCCTGTTTAAGGCTGGGGTCAGACGAGTGTAGTGTTCACGTCCGTGATTGCGCCTAAAAGTACGTCCGTGATAGCATGACAGGAAGCCCATTGGAGCCCGTTACACGAAGTACGACCGCACTGAACTGCGGACGCACAACGGCCGCGGCCCACAGACGCAAGGCAGGCAAGAACGTACAACCTCTAGAACGGCCGCACAAAGTGCGCTGCGTCCGCAACGTCTGCATAGCTTTGTGTGTGAGTGATGGAACGTGGTCAGACGAACTGCATTTATACGTCCAGCATTTTTCACGGACAAAATGGTTTTGCTTTTTATTTTATTTTCCCTCCTACATCCGTCAAAATATACATCAGTGAAAAAAACGGACTGTGTGGCCACTACTGCGTCTTCCGTACTGATGTACGTCCGTGTGCACGGACGTACAGTCCGTAGAAATCACGCTTGTCTGACCCTAGCCTAAACCTGTCGAATGAACCACCGAAAATCAGGGCATTTCACTGACATTTTGGTGCTGTATAGAGTTTGGCGTTGAATAGATTAACCATTACTTGTCTATGGGGAATTTCATTGCCGCCGAACGGCACCATGGCGCTGTCCATGGCCTGTGGCGCTGAATACAGATTCAGCATCACGGTCAAAGGACAGGGACACGGGGCTGCTGAATCTGTGAATTGGAATAACAAATCAATTTATAGAAATGGAATCAATTCGTTATATTCCGTTTCGGACAGAACCAATTCGTTATTTCGGATGTGCTTCCGAAATACAAAAAAAAAATATCGGTAAATTTTGTCCGAATTGCTATTCGGAACTAAATGAAACACATATCTCTACCACTTTCTGTTTGCCGTTTTGGAGTCACTAAAGATATCTTACCGGCTGCTAACATACCTGTTATTCTTACTATATACTACTGTTGTATGAAGTGAAAATTAAAACCTATCCAAACAATGATATTACCATTGTTTGGATAGATGTTTTCCATAGTTTCAGTCATTCTGTACCCTAATTCTAACATTAACCATAATATTAACCCTCACTCAGTTGCACTGAATTTCGGTGCTCTTCACGTTGCCGTACTTCATTGATTCCATTTTGACAAAATTTTTGGGGAATTCACTATTTAGCACTATTTAGCAAATGGTCACCATAGTGCGCCGAGGATGGAGTCGCCGAAACCACACGAAAAGGTTTGAGAACGTCACTGAAGAGCACTGAAAACAATTGAAGTGGCCTTAGCGAATTCCAACGAACTGCAAAAAAAAAAAGACTTATAAGTAGATGAATCAGTCTATAACGACTGTTCCATCGACAGAACGGGAGCTGCCTGGTATTAAGGGATTAAACCCTCCAAAATGACAGTCTAAACAATAATATAGAACAGAGGGGTAACAGGCTAATCGTAACCTTGCCTGTTAATCCACTAGCCGGGGCAGAAGAGCAAAAATAACAATTATATACCAATATAAAAGGGCCTTCTTTTATTCTGTGGACGTATCCATTGGCCCATAATATAAAAAGTGATAAAGAAAAAATACACGCAAAAACTGGGTCACAGATGTTATGACATACTTATGGTACCACCGAAGTACAAATAATACCGTACATGTCAGACTGTCGATAACAATATGTCCATGTGATATTGTCCACTCGCGCTATTCAAATCATACGTATACAAGAAAAAAGTCTTACCAAAAACCAGTCACATGGACAGCGCGGATCCTGGGTAGGGCATGCAAACAAGGATAGTACTATGTCCTATATCCCGCTATTTCTCAGTGATTTCTGCCCTTTCCCTATAGATCTAGGTATTCAACAACACATCTCAGGGTATATCAGAGAGGCGATGATAGCCAGCCACACGCTGATCAATCGGTGGACCACAAAATAGACACACATAAGTGATAAAAAGACATGAACAGCGGTTTCCCTAGGACACGCTCAAAAAGATCCCAAAAAATAAAACTCTGCTATTCTCCTAATAGGTGTTTAAACCAATAAAAACTTATTAAAATGTTTGTAAATAATAAAAAAGGTCCTTTAAAATATAATAAAGTCTGTGACAGGATTTTAAAAAATTGGGAAACAACAATTTTGTCTAAAAATATACAAAAAGGTGTTCAAAAAATAGAAAAGCTTATTTGCTGAAAATGAAAAAAATAAACGGACATTTCAAAAACATTTTTTAAAAGATATTACGTTTTACATTGAATCCTACGGGATTTGCCTGTTTAAACTGGAACACTGAAAACAGGGCATTTCACTGACACTTTGGTGCAGTTTGGCTTTCTCTGAATAGATTAGCAATTACTTCTCTATGGGACAATTTCGCTGCTGCCGAAGATCACTGAATTGTGAAGGAACTGCACCGTATTTCGCTGTCACTTTGCCAGTATTTGGAGAAATTAACAGCTTAGTGAATAGATGAATTGCCCCGAAATTCCGTTGCAAGTTTGTTGTTTAGTGAATAGACCCTTAAATCTAGCCTTAATTCTTAAACTAATTCTGACTTCAACCCTAAGGCTAGGGTCAGACTGAGGCAGTGCGAACGCGCGTTCTGGCGCACTTAATCACGGCCGTGCTAGCAGCAGATGCCGGGCAATGACAGCCAATATACGAAGTACGGTCGCACAAAAGTCCGGCTGCGCAACGCAAGTGGAAAATGAACGCATTTTTTCGAGAACGTGAAACCGCAGGTACTGACGTACAGAGTGCGCTGCGTCCGCATAGCAGCGTGTGTGCGTGAATTGGAGATGTCAGACGCTGCTAATGTCCGGCCAACATAACGTCCAGACACAAAAAGAGTTTTTATTGATGATCCGTACAAAATCACGGACGAAAATGCGCATCGTATGACCGCTATCACATATTCCGGGAAAAAATGCGTCCATTCGTTCGAACGCACTTTTTCACAGACAACATAAAAATGCGTTAGTCTGACCCTAGCCTAAAAGGGTTATTCAGAGAGCACCGAAATTTTGGTGCTATTTCATTCAGCGAGTTCAGTTCGCTGACCCTGCAGTGAATTCAGCTGAATGCAGCCATCGATCTGCCGCCGAACGCCTCCGATCCGCCGCCGAACTGGGGGTAAAGAAAAAAAAAAAAGCAAATTTTAAAAGGCAATTAAAACAATAACAATACATGAAAATTCATGGAAATAATAAAAAAGTCCTATAAAAATAAAAAGGTCCGTTACAGAATAAAACCACCCCCGCCATTTAAAATAATGGGAATCAAAGATTTGCCTAAAAAAAAAAATGGAGAAAATCCAGAAAAATGCCTAAAAAAAATCTGAAAATAATAGGCTTTTTGCTGCAAATGAAAAGAATAAACAGATGAATAAAAATAAATGAAAACCTGTATTTTTGTTCCTTTGAAACCTAGGAGATGCACCTGCTTAGGCTAGGGACAGATGAGCGCATTTTCTGCGGCCACCGTCAAAATGTACGTCGATGCGTGCGCACGCATTTTTTCACGGAATACGCTTAAGTGGTCAGACGATGCGCAATTCTGGACGTATTTCATGACGATGGGGTGAAAAGAAGTCTAGGGAAATCCGGCTGTTTGAACGTTATGTTGGCCGCACACTAGCAGCGTCTGACATCTCCTAATCACGCACACACGCTGCTATGCGGACGCAGCGCACTCTGTACGTCAGTACCAGCGGTTTAACGTTCTCGAAAAATGCGTTCATTTTCCACTTGCGTTGCGCGGCGGACTTTTGTGCGACCGTACTTCGTATATTGGCTGTCATTGCCCGGCATCTGCTGCTAGTGCGGCCGTAATTATGTGCGCCAGAACGCGCGTTCGCACTGCCTCAGTCTGACCCTAGCCTCAGCCACTTGGCTGCTAAGGACCCCATATAAGGGCCCCATAGTATAGGTCACAGTTCACAACAATTGGTGATTAACCAGACTCATCCATTGCAATATAAGCACCCACTGGCAACCCTGCCAATCCAAGTATCTCTTTCAAAAACTCATGTAACTGTTAAAATTCTTTCTTCCACAGCCCGGCCACACACTCACATCACCCTCTGCCACCGCGCTTGCTCCTGGACTCTGCTGTCCCACCCACCCAGTGCTGGTCAGAAATTTGTAGCTTACTTTCCAGCTGCTTCCACTTTGCAAATCACCCTAATTAATCCAAGGTTCTAGCCCTTCCCATTATATGTTAATCTGTATATTTGTGTTTTGTTTTTAATAGTTTGCATTTTATTACTTTGTATTTCTGTAACAACTGTAACCACTCAATGTTCTCGAACCCAGGACATACTTGAAAACGAGAGAAATCTCAATGTATCCTTCCTGGTAAAATCCTTTTCAAATAAAATAAATAAATAAATAAAAATACAAACACCCAACTAGTTTCGCCGGTATAGCAGGCTTTATCACTCTTGAATGTATTGGCAACTGATTGCTTACCCTCTTAAAAACATTGGATTTATCCCTGGATGGCTGATATGGGATGGTAATACCTTTTAACCCATTCATTTAGGCAAATGCACTGCAACTGGTATGGGATATACAGATCCATGATGTTGGTTTGAACTCATCAAATTCATACATCCCACAGGTGTGGCATTGTTCCCTCTGCCATGAGGATATGAATCAGGTACTCTGACTACTCATTATACATTATTTATGTGGTTTTATTTGTCTACCTGTCAATTTGTATGTATTAATAAAGGTGTACAATTGTGTATGCACTGGGGACATAGATCCTTCACTCCTGTGAGCATCATTGTGGATGCATAGATGCTCTATTTTTGTTTTGGTTGTAACATAGGTGGGTTAGGCCCATTTGGATCTATGCCATTGGTACAATCTAGTGGGTCTAAGAACTTTACGTTTGTCATGTTGCTGTAACACACTGCATTTTACCTGGCATGGCATATCGTTATAAATACAATGGCAGCACAACCTTGTACAGTCCAGCACTGTGACCTGTGGGACTTCTGGAAATTCATATTTGAACCTTCAATCATGAAAGCTTGAAAAGTCTGAGAAAACTACTTCAAAGTCTTTTGGTCATGCATAGGGATGGGCTGCCGGTTCGAATCAGTTCGAAGTTCGATTCGAACATCGGCCGTTCGAATGTTGGCGAACTTCGAACTTTTCGGGCCGTTCAAGGAAAGGTAGAAAAAAAAATATTTAAAAATGCCTTAAAGATCCTAAAAAAATCTAAAAGTAAAGAGACTCTTTACTGCAGAATATTATAAGCAACGGTTTATTAGATATTGAAGTAAAACGGGAATATTTGTAACATTGAAGTCTATGGGATTAAACATTTCCCACACCTTGTTGCTAAAACATTTCCAACACCTTTTTGCTAAAACATTTCCCACACCTTTTTTAACATTGAAGCCTATGGGATTAAACATTTCCCACACCTTGTTGCTCAAACATTCCCACACCTTGGGCTAAATTACGTTCTCAGCATTAAAACGCGGCCGCAAGGGAGGAAAAACTGCGCCCGCAGTTTCCCCCCTTGCGCCCACGTTTTAACGCTGGATTACAGTGCAGGCGCAAAAAATGCTGCCTGCATTGTTACCGCGCGTAAAAATACTGGATGCTCGTGGCAGTGCTGAGCGCAGCCGCGAGCATCCACTTGATGGAGTCCATGAAGTCGATGGAGTTAACTTTCCGCTAACCACAGCCAGACGTTAATCAGCGTTGGGATTTTGTAATCTAGCGCTGATTAAGGCTAGGGTCAGACTGAGGCAGTGCGAACGCGCGTGCAGGTGCACTTAATCACGGTCGTAGTAGCAGCAAATGCCGGGCAATGACGGCCAATATACAAAGTACGGTCGCACAAAAGTCCGGCTGCGCAACGCAAGTGTCAAACGAACGCATTTTGTCGAGAACGTAAAACCGCTAGTACGGTTGTACAGAGTGCGCTGCGTCCGCTAGCGGCGTGTGTGCGTGAATTGGAGATGTCAGACACTGCTAATGTCCAGCCAACATAACGTCCAGATGCACAAAGTGTTTTATTGATGATCCGTACAAAATCACGGACGCAAATGCGCATAGTATGACCGCTATCGCGTACTCCGTGAAAAAATGCGTCCATTCGTTCGAACGCACTTTTTCACAGACAACGTGAAAATGCGTTCGTCTGACCCTAGCCTTACACTTTGCACACCCCATGTTAGGCTAGGGTCAGACGAACGCATTTTCACGTTGTCTGTGAAAAAGTACGTTCGAACGAGTGGACGCATTTTTTCACGGAATACGCGATAGCGGTCATACTATGCGCATTTTTCGTCCGTGAGTTTGTACGGATCATCAATAAAACACTTTTTGCGTCTGGACGTTATGTTGGCTGGACATTAGTAGCGTCTGACATCTCCTAATCACACACACACGCCGCTAGCGGACGCGGCGCACTCTGTACAACCGTACTAGCGGTTTTACGTTCTCGAAAAAATGCGTTCATTTTCCACTTGCGTTGCGCAGCCGGACTTTCGTGCGACCGTACTTCGTATATTGGCCGTCATTGCCTGGCATTTGCTGCTAGTGCGGCCGTGATTAAGTGCACCTGCACGCGCGTTCGCACTGCCTCAGTCTGACCCTAGCCTTAAGTATAGTAGGGATGTGCATTTAGTTTCGTACCGATTAATTTTTTTCACGAAACGGGCCGATACGGTGCTTCGGATTCGTCCGATGTTCCGAATCAGATCGGCAGCGAAATACACACCTTCCGAAATAGTTTCCGATACGAAACAAAATAATTTCGTTATTTCGTATGAAAGTGAAATGTGTAAAATCGCAAGTCATTTTCGTTCTATTCACGATTTCAGGTCCGCTTCGGTTAATTTCGGAAATCGTATTTTTGTATCGTTTCGAATCCGTTTCGGTTCCATTACTGATTCCATCATTTCGTATCGTTTCGATCAAATTCGATAGTTACTTGATATCCATTTGATAGTTCATTTCAAATTTGATAGTTGATCTCAATCATTCAAATTTTTCTTTTATGATGATGACACAGTGTAAATGAAATAAATTTGTTATATACCGTTTCGTTTCATTATTATACTGTAGGAGGTGCTGCCCGGCAGTGTGCGGAATCATATACTGCAATATTATACTGTAGAGGTGCTGACTGGCAGTGTGCGGAATCATATGCTGCATTAATTATACTGTAGAGGTGCTGCCTGGCAGTGTGCGGAATCATATGCTGCATTAATTATACTGTAGAGGTGCTGCCCGGCAGTGTGCGGAATCATATGCTGCATTAATTATACTGTAGAGGTGCTGCCCGGCAGTGTGCGGAATCATATGCTGCATTAATTATACTGTAGAGGTGCTGCCTGGCAGTGTGCGGAATCATATGCTGCATTAATTATACTGTAGAGGTGCTGCCTGGCAGTGTGCGGAATCATATGCTGCAATATATACTGTAGAGGTGCTGCCGGCAGTGTGCGGAATCATATGCTGCATTAATTATACTGTAGAGGTGCTGCCCGGCAGTGTGCGGAATCATATGCTGCAATATTATACTGTAGAGGTGCTGCCCGGCAGTGTGCGGAATCATATGCTGCATTAATTATACTGTAGAGGTGCTGCCCGGCAGTGTGCAGAATCATATGCTGCATTAATTTACTGTAGAGGTGCTGCCCGGCAGTGTGCGGAATCATATGCTGCAATATTATACTGTAGAGGTGCTGCCCGGCAGTGTGCGGAATCATATGCTGCATTAATTATACTGTAGAGGTGCTGCCGGCAGTGTGCAGAATCATATGCTGCATTATTATACTGTAGAGGTGCTGCCCGGCAGTGTGCGGAATCATATGCTGCATTAATTATACTGTAGAGGTACTGCCCGGCAGTGTGCAGAATCATATGCTGCATTATTATACTGTAGAGGTGCCTGCCCGGCAGTGTGCGGAATCATATGCTGCATTAATTATACTGTAGAGGTGCTGCCCGGCAGTGTGCGGAATTATATACTGCAATATTATAC